>JBAJHW010000006.1:42284360-44684360 GCA_037013535.1 Intellagama lesueurii
GGACAAGGGGACGACAGAGGATGAGATGGTTGGACAGTGTCACCGAAGCTACCAACATGAATTTGACCCAACTCCAGGAGGCAGTGGAGGACAGGAGGGCCTGGCGTGCTCTGGTCCATGGGGTCACGGAGAGTCAGACACGACTTAACGACTAAACAACAACAAAAAGACATTGCCCTGGAATCCTGGCTATATGACTTTTGGTGGCTTGAAGCTTAAGCTGCGGGATATCCTCTCCCTCCACCCAGTTTTCTTGGACTCACTTAATTCAGGTGACACCACAGCTTGGAAGAGTTATTTTCATGGACTTCAGTTCCCAGAATCTCCCTAGCATGAGAGGTGGCCATATTTGCAGAAAGATTCTAGGAGCTGCAGTCCAAAAGTAGCTTTTCAATGTGTGCTATGAATTTTTAACATGTGGAAAAAATGTCTGAGCCCCACCCCGTCCAGCCTTGACTTCCCCTTATTGACAGGGAAAGTCTGAAGAGAAAACTGTGTTTGGCTCACATACTGTGCAATAGTGCTTTGCACAGTATGTGAGCAACTGGGACTGTGTGGGTTTGTCTGTGTAAGTGTTATCTGGGGTCAAAATAGTTTTGAGAGGGAGGAATTCTTGAGGATCCCAAAGAGATGTTCCCTTCAATATTACAGATACAAATTACGGCTTTTTATGGGATTTAGGGGAATGAAGGCTTCAGGTCTTGTTTGAAGTCACTCGTTCTACTATTTTGAACTTGCATGGATTTAAGAAGCCAGGAGTGAGTAATGACATTTACCTGGCAATATTTCTCAGCATCCCATGACAGAAGGCAAAAGTGTTCGCTCACTGATTGTCCAAATCTGTATCCACTGCTGGTAAAGCTGAGCCCATGGAACGTTTAGGAGGAAGCACGTCCAGTACATACTTCTGCTGGTGATAAGGGCAGCAGCGTAGCCTAAGGCTGTCCCACAAACAATCAGAGGACATGGCCAAGAGTACAAAGGTGGTCTAAGACAGATCTTTCAGTACCCTGGACAGATCAAAGTGAATGGAGAACCTAGGAAGAGTCCCTCCACCCTACACATTCTCTATGACAGAATGGTAAATGAACCCTATGGTTCCTTTCAGAGCAATGGGAAGCTTTAATGTGATGGTCATACAGCCTGGAATTCTGACCTATTTTCTGCCACATATGGTCCCTAAACTGATAAGCACAAGGACCTTGGTGGTGAAATTGCATCCCCTTCAGGGGAATCTAACTATTCCATTTAAGTTCATTGTCAGGGTCCACGTTTCAGACCTTTGGGGTTTGCTAGCTCCCTTCCCTATGGGCAAGACACCTAGGCCTATAGTGCCACTTCTAGGAACACATAATGAAGGAGGTGCAGAATTCTAATACCGCTGAAGGAAGAAGAGAGAGGAGAAACCAGCACAGAAACTATAAACAGATGACAACAAATACGAATTACTTCAGTAGGTCTCAAAAGAACATTGTGTGGCTTCTGACAGAACTGTCACATATGGTATACATGGATCTTTTGGTTATGTTTTGGAACCTTTTTTCTCTTGTTTTTATTGTCTCTGCTATTACTGTTTATGATTTTGTTCTTCTTGTTAGCTGCCCAGAGTAGTAGCCTGGCTACTAGTTGCGTGGGGAGAGAGAGCGAGGGAGAGGGAGAGGAAGAAGGGGAGGGAGGAGAGAGAGAGAGAGAGAGAGAGAGACAGAATGAGAGAGAGAGAGAGAGAGAGATGTGAATGTTTGGTGCAGCCCCAGTAATCCTGTAATAGTGTGTGGCAATGTTAAAAATAGAAGACAACAATTACTACTGTGGCTCGACCTTTTAATGCTCATTGGCCATCCAATTGAATATCTTTCTATCTTTTAATTAGTCTTTCACTGTAAACAAATTGCCAAAATGATTCTTTAAAAACACAATTGGAATTTGTACCATTCAAGTGCTCTGCATGTGAAAAAAAAATCTACACTGGGATGCTATCAGCCACAGCTACTTCAACCTCTTGCAGATTAGAAGAGTAGTGCAGCAAGTACCTCAAAATGTTTAGATGGTTTCAATCCAAATATAAAAGCAAAGGGTATCCTAAAGGATTCATAGAAGAAACATTCCATAAATAGAAACAATAAACTGTAAATATTTTGAAAAATGTGAAACACTAAACAACTTTAGATGCATAGATCTAAACCAATTACTTCATTAAAGAAACTACTAATTAAAGGGTCATACTGTATCTTACTCTTCTTAGATGCACACCTTAATGTGTCACTGAAGCTGAGAGCAATGCTGTCAGGATCCCAGACTCCATTATGAGCCTGGATTCCTAGCAGGGTCACCCAAGGTGGAATGGTCACAGCTGAGACACCAGACTAAGATGCATCCACTCTCTTCAAGGCAGCTATTGGCGGCAGCAGTAGCTGAAGGTGACACTGGCAGAGGAGGCAATGGTGGTGATACTCAAGCTAAATTCTGTGCAGAAGTATGCAATGGTAAACCCCTGCTGAACTTCCCTTACCATAAAAACTCTATAATGAGACCGTCCAAAATGAAACAAGAGATAGTGCTAGAAGATGAGACTTCCAAGTTGGAAATCACTCAATCACTACTGGCTGTTACTGGATTGACTGACATTCAACACCACTGCAGAAAAGGTAAAAACACATTAAAAGCATCATATGCAGGTTGCAACATATCTAATACTCTCTACCTGGGAAAACCCTGAAAGGGGTTGCCCTAAGTCAGAATTGACTTGATAGCACACAATTATTATTATTATATTCCCTATAATAAAAAGAAACAGAAAAACTAGAAATTTGCATTATTTCTAATTCAGGCTTTGTTTTATACAAACTATGTTTTTAATTGTTTTATTTGTATTTATTTGGTTATTTTTTGTCCTAAAATTTTTAAACATTTTTTCTAACTACAAAGTCTATTATTTCTAGCCAGGAAAATGGCCAATGGCAACCCTGCAGTGCAGCCTTCTTAATATTATGGGTTAGTGATGTGAGTTTGTCTAGTGTGGATCTCTAGCCAGATATCCCAAACGTACAAACAACTCCTCAGTTAACAACTAATAATATCAGGGCCTGTTTACATTAAAGCAATAGTTTGGAATATGTGTCAGTGTAAATTTATATCAACTCCAAGTCACATGACACCACCTGGTGTTCGAACTGCAGTTTGTGTTCCCTTGAAGCAAACATTTAATCCAATATTTTTGAAGGGATGCCCTTGCCAGACATGTGCGCTCGCTCGCTCGCTCGCTCTCTCTCTCTCTCTCTCTCTCTCTCTCTCTCTCTCGTGCGCCAAACCAAGGCTGGAATTCAGAGAGACAGGTGGGTGGGCCTGTTTGTGTGTTATGTGTGCATGCTCAGAGGAGGGAAGTGCAATAGGAAACAGCCAAGAAATCTGGTGCTAGAAAAGCCTTTGTGCACACAGCAGCACCTTGTGAGTGTTGAGGCACGTAGGAAAGTCCGGCAGTGATAGGCAGCTGACATTTACCACAAATGCACAAACAATCCACACGTATACACAACCATGGCAAAGGAGACATGGGCTGAAACTAGATGGCTGGAGGGGGGGGAAAGAGAGATAGTGGTGACAGCGTTGGCGTTTTGCCTGCCTGCCTGCCTACCTTTCAGCTGCCAGTTCTGGGCTTTGTGTGCTGGCTCGGTGAAGTGACACCTCCTTGTGTTGATTTTGCCTTATCCATTCTCCCATCCCCAACCCCAGGACTAGAAGAAGACTTGGGGGAGCAAGTGAGGGGCAGGGGGCTCCTGAAGGCTGCTTGGTGGCTGTTCTTCTCCCCACAACACCCCCACTTTTAACACAACAACAGCAGGGGGCAAGTGGCTGACTAAGGCGGACAGAGGTATTCACATAGGGGGAATCAATTTAAAGAGTCAGTTCTACATCCATGTTAAAATAAATGGATCTCTGGCAGAGAAGTAAAAAAACTCCCTGCCTCTCCAAAAAAACACAATTCCCCATCAAATTAATCCACTCTTACACATGCGTTGTGGCGTCACCCAGTGTTACAGTGATCCAAAAGAGCCTAAACCCAAATTAAATACGGTGTTTTTAATCAATATAATCATAATCATCATCATTATCATCATCATCATCATCATCAATGTAACAACATTGTCAAATTACTTAAATTGTCTCCTCTGATTTTTCTCCAACCTAAATACATTCAAATGCATAGGTCTGAATACATACATTCAAATGTATGCAGATTATAGGCAGCTCATGACTGGGACAGGGGAGCATCATCTCCAAGTTTTGACACGAGCTCCAACCCCAGCTGATCCACAAACTGCCCAGCAGAGATCTTGATTGATTTACTTGAATACAGATGTACTTCACTGTTCAGTATTTAAACAAACAGAATAAAAATCACAGTCTCCACACAAAATAAGTACCTATTAAGAAAAAGTCTCCTCTCTTTGCTGATGTTGTGCAGTCATAGTTATATCCAAACCCTAAACTTCTGAGGGCAGTTGTTTCCTATTTTCTATGGGCTACTGCACTCCCTGGCACTCAAGGCCAAAATGACACTCAAAGTCACATTCTGTGTGCATAACCAATTACTGTAAGTCTATGGTTTTGACAACACAGCGGGAAGACAATAATTACTATGGGGTGTGTGTGTGATGGAAGCTGCATCTGGGAATAGATGGCACTTGTGAGAGAGACTGTTTCTGGCTACTTGATTATTTTAATGAGCAGGGCTATTTTTACCTTAACTTTGTAGGAGCAGTTCCCTCTAGTTGTCAATGCTGGAAACAATATGCTAATCCTAAGAGTTTTCTTCATTAATTTTTTCTTTCAGTTTTGGAATGTTAATATTCCTGTAAAGTTTTTGCTTTATCCACTTTACAAAGGCATTTCTCCTACAAGATATATGTGAGGCGTGCACGCACACATCTCTGTAACATATATTTCTATATTTTAAAGTATCAAACACTTTAAATCTGGAAGATGTTTTTAGTACATGTTCCAGAACCAGACTTCTAAGTTTCTGAAAGATAATAAAGTGTCTAATGAATATACAGATAGGTGAACATTTAAACAGACCTAGTAACTATTTGACTAATATTCTAATGATTTCTATTTCATTAATCAAGTGTCACCCCAACAAAAAAAGTAGAATAAACTTGACATAAAGGTGTATCAAACAGTTTGGGCATGGGAAAGACTCCTGACAGATTTCTTTTCAGATTTCTCACAGATTTGTTACAAATCACAGTACAAACTTTCTGAAATCAGAGCCTGTGCAACCACATTCCTCATGGAAGTTATGATAAAAATAACTGGAGAAAGTTAAGAAGAGGTGTGCAAACAAAATATTGCAGAAGAGATCCACATACCAAAGTAGTTTTGATATGTGAAAAGCACACACTATATCTTCACAAACTATTATAGGAATTGCTTTGCCCTTCCATAGTGACAGCAAGGTCTGGTGATCTTAAGTGTCATCTCTCCTGCTATTACAGACAGATAAGAGTTCAGAAGGAAACCCGTTGCTAATTTAAGCAGACCTGCCCTACTTAAAGTAAGGTCTGACTTTTGCCAGGGGACTCTGCATCATTTTGGCTTGAGTGACTGGACACCAGTTGCTGGACACCAGTGAACAGGTGATGAGACTATTCACTGAATGCAGTCATGGACGAGAAAATGACCTTAGTCTACCCTGTTCTTCTCAATGCATTTTAAAAGCTCAGCTCTCTTACCTTTCACTCATCCACTCCTTCTTAATGCACAGTGGGGAACTGGATTACATTTGCCCAGAATTCACACTTGGGTAAACAAAGTTAATAAAGTTTCTTAGCTCCAAAAGGATGGCCTCTGTCCAGTCTGAAACTAGACCTATCTTCTTGACTACCCATTTCATCTCAATCACTTTAAAGGTTCAGTGCATAGTGACACATATAGTGCTTAACTTCCTATGAAGAAAAGGCACAGCCTGGAGCAGCCCCCCCCTTTTTTTTTTAAATTAAAGCTCCCAGAATGTAACTTTTTGGATTCAAATTTCAACCACTTCTGTTTCCAGGGAATAGAGAAGTTACTTACCTGTAACCATAGTTCTTCAAGTGGACCTCTGTGAATCCACACAAATGGGTTAGACTGCGCCTGTGCAGGACACCTCGGAATATTCTAGAGCCTAAAAACATGTGCTTAGTAGGACGTTTCCCCGTGGCGCGCATGCTCCGCCCACCTGTAATACCTCAGTTCCGAAATGTCCGCTGCTGTCAAGGCTCTAATTGCAACAAAGCTCAAGAACCAAGTGACGGACAGCGGGGAGGATGGGCGGGATGTGTGGATTCACAGAGGACCACTCAAAGAACTATGGTTACAGGTAAGTAACCTCTCTTTCTTCTTCGTGGCCTCTGTGAATGCACACAAATGGGTGACTAGCAAGCTCACTTACCAGAAGGAGGGCCGTCACGCCAACACTGGAGTCAGCACAGCCCTTCCAAAACTTGCTTCTTTTTTGGCCCTGACGTCCATATGGTAGTGCGTCACAAAGGTCAATGGTGTAGACCATGTGGCCGCTCGACAAATGTCAGGGACTTCAATGCCACGTGACTAGGCAGTCGAAGTAGCCATAGCTCTCGTGGAGTGTGCCTTCAACGCCTCTGGTGGCACCTTGCCAGCCAGTTCATAGGCCAAGGTGATAGTAGAAACGATCCACCTGGAAACCGTCTGTGGAGAGGCTGGAGTGCCTTTTCATGGGCCATGGAAGCAGACAAATAGTTTAGGAGAAGTACGGAAGTCCTTAGTTATGGAAATGTAAAAAGCCAAGGCACGTCGAACATCTAAGGAATGGAGCATGCACTCAACATCAGAAGAAGGATTAGGAAACAACGTTGGGAGAATCAGAGGTTGATTAACGTGGAAACTCGAAATCACTTTAGGGAGAAAGGACACATCAGGATATAAGACAACCTTGTCCGGGTGAAACTGTACATAAGGGGCATCAGCCCGAAGGGCAGCCAACTCGCTGGCTCTCCGTGCAGAAGTAATAGCCACGAGAAACAAAGTCTTAATTGAGAGAAGTTTAAGATGAGCAGAAGCCATGGACTCAAAAGGTGGGCGAGCAAGAGCCCGTAACATGACCTGGAGAGACCATTGAGGGAGTGGAGGCTGGACAGGTGGGCAAATGTTACGCAAACCCCTAAGGAACCTCTTTAAAGTCAGGTGTGAAAATAAGCGGGAAGCCTCTGAACCCACAGGCTGATAAGAAACAATAGCGGAAACATAAACTTTTAAGGTCGAGTGGGCCAGACCTTGATCAAACAGATAACGGACAAAAGTGAGAAGAGTATCCAACGAAACTGGAACAGCCAGAAGATCTCTGGAAGCAGTAAATTTGGTGAAAACAGACCATTTATAAGAGTATAGCAATTTTGTAGAAGGTTTTCTAGCTCTGTCCAATACTTCTTTTATACTGGGAGAATCCTCCATACTGTCAGGTGAAGCGACTCCAGGTCAGGATGACAGATCTTGCCTCCGTCCTGAGTTAGGAGGAATGGTTGGAGAGGTCTCAGAAACTCGGAGGCGATGGTTTTGAGGGTGGTGAACCATGGTTGACGAGGCCACCATGGAGCTATTAAGATGGCATTGGCTCGCAACTGACGGATCCTGACGATCGTTCGTTGAATGAGCAGAATGGGAGGGGAAAGATAAAGGAGGACATCATCCCAACTCACCATGAAGGCATCGCCCAAAGAGTCCGTGCCTCTCCCTGCCCAGGAGCAATACCTGCTGCATTTCGAATTGGCCCAGGTGGCAAATATGTCGATGGTTGGCGTTCCCCACCGATTGCAGATATGGGAGAATACAGAGTCGTCGAGAACCCACTCATGAGTCTGAGTGGTAAGATGGCTCAGATGATCGGCCACATCGTTGTCCTCTGTAGACACATGAATGGTAACTGGAAAAATATGGTGATCATACGTAGCACCATTCCCAAAGGTGGATTGCTCAATACAGAAGAGACAAAGAGTGGGTGCCCCCCCTGTTTGTTGATGTAATACAGAGTGGTCATGTTGTCCGTGGCCACCTGTACTCCACAACCAACCACGAGAGGATAGAAAGCGCGGAAAGCCTTGATAACCACCAACATCTCTAGATGGTTGATATGTAACGACTTCTCCACGCTGGACCATAGGGCATGGATCTCGTGAGTACCACAGTGCGCGCCCCAGCCTGTTGGGCTGGCATCTGTCATGATTTGGACCGTCAGCTGGAGAGGCCTGAAAGGTCGGCCAACTAGAAGGTGAGGCATGAATGTCCACCATGTCAGTTGACTTGCGAGCTCTGGAGTCACACGTAGGCTTTTGGCAGGGTTGTCCAACAGAAGATCGAACTTGGACAGGTACCACGCCTGTAGACAGCGCATCTTCAACCAAGCGTGAGGAAGAACAGACATGGTCGAAGCCATGAGACCTAAGAGATGTTGTGTGTGGTGAGCAGAAACCTTGGCATATGGGCGAAATGGATGAATAGCTCGACTTAATTTGTGAATCCTTTCGGCCGGAAGGAAGACCCTGGCTCTGATGGAATCTAGGTGAGCACCAATATAGTCCATGGTCTGAGATGGTTGGAGATGGGACTTTGTAAAGTTGACCTGTAGGCCTAGATCTGCCAGAGTCTGGAGGGCAAAGTTAGTATCTTCTAGCGCTTTGCTGGAAGAACCAGCAACGATCAACCAATCGTCTATATACGGAAAAACCGTGATGTTGTGAAGATGAAGATAGGCTGCTACGGGGGCCAAACACTTTGTGAAGGTTCTTGGGGCAGAGGCAAGCCCGAATGGTAGGGCGCAGAATTGGTAAGTTGACCCCATGAAGAAGAAATGGAGATATTTGCGATGACACTGGTGGATGGAAATATGAAAGTAAGCATCATGTAGGTCTATAACAACGAACCAATCGCCCGGAGAGAGAAGTGGAATGACAGATTATAGGGTGACTATTCGGAAACATCTTGGATGAAGGTAAGTATTGAGTAGTCTGAGATCTAGGATCGGTCGGAGACCACTGTCCTTTTTGGGAACCGTGAAATAGCGGGAATAGAAACCGTCTAAAACCTCTTGAGGAAGAACGCGTTGAACAGCATGCTTCCGGAGAAGAACAGAGACCTCGTTCTCTAGAGCAGGTGAGTAAGCTGTGAGTCTGAGGTGGCCGATAGGAGGAAGATCTGTGAACTCTAAGAGGTAACCATAACGTATGATGGTGAGCACCCAAGTGTCTTTGGTGATGATAGACCACTTGTTGAAGAAAGGGGCTAGCTGGGGATGATGGGAAAGGTCAGGTGGATGGCTCGGAATAGGACAGTCAAAGATACTGTTTACTTTTCTTTGCAGGATGATGGAAGGTTTGGCGACATTGGACAGGAACGTGTGATCTGAAAGTAGTGGTAGCAGAAGAACCTGGAGGAGGATTGGCCCTCTCTTGAGCAGGAGGTCTGTAAGAGCGATAGGCCTGATGGAAAGGTTGCTGATAAGATTGTTGAGTATTGAAAGGTCTGCACCACTGGTAGCGTTGGTATCATGGCTGCTGGACAGAATAAGAATGAGCTGTCTTCCGGATCTTATGTAAATTGTCCATCACCTCATCCGTCTTTTCATTAAACAGGCCAACACCATCAAATGGAAGGTCTTCAATGCGGGACCTAGCATCATCTGTGATTCCCGCTGAATGCAGCCAAGCATGCCTCCTGAGTGCAATAGCCGATGTCATGACCTTAGATGCTGCATCAGTCGTGTGACGGGATGCTAAACGCTGCTGTTTAGCCAACGTCGTCGCCTCCAGGTGAGCATTGAGAACACTGGCCCTAGTCTCCTCAGGAGCAGCCTGGAGAACTGGCAAAACCTTGTTCCACAATTGCCTCTGATAAGCCCCCATAGCTGCCTGATAATTTGAAACTCTCATGACAAATGAGGCCAGAGAGTAGAGCCGACAGCCCAGGACATCCAGCTTCCGCCCTTCTCTGTTGGTGGGTGTAACCTTTGAATGGTTTCCAGCCTGTGATTGATTAAATTGTACTATGATAGAATTAGGTGCGGGATGTTTAGTGAGGAAAGTAGTGTCACTGCCATGTGTTCTGTAATGATTCTCAACACGCCTAGAAATCTGAAGAGACGTAGACGGTTGATTCCATGATTCTTTTATGAGGTCCAACATAGCTGGAATGAAAGCCAAACTCAACGGGGGGGACTTATCTTGGTTTATGTCATCGAAGACGAGGTCCTGCTTGGGGGGAGGCAGTTGCTCTATATCAAGTTCCAAGGATTTAGCCATGCGGAGAATTAACTGCAAGTACGATGTAAAGTCCTCAGATGGAGATGGGGGATGGAGATCAGCAACATCTGAATCAGGAATTGGCAGATTTGAAGGAGATTCCCTGGAAGCTTCTGAAGGTGGATCCTGTTCAGAGAACGACGATACCGAAGAACCCCTCGCAACAGAAAGAGGTGGAGAAGGCGAGTGATGATGACTTCTTGATATAGAGGCTGGAGCTCGAGGAATCGGTGTGGAAGTGTCTGTTTCAGGTGGATGAGAACTTTTAGAAGAAGCACCCTGACGAGAAGACCGAACGTGAGATGCTCTTGGTTGCGATACCAAGGATGAAGGTATCGAAGGGACATGAGAACGCTTCGATGGATGGACCGCTTGTTGAGAAACGTCTTGAGATAAGTGGCGTTTAGAAGCCGGCTTCGATGGCGGAGGGTCAAGCTGATAATAAGCTCGATGTCGATGCCGAGGAGGTGAGGGTGATGGAGAGGATCCAGAAGAAGAGGCATAGACATAACACACTCTTTTGGATCTTACATAATCGCCGGCGTCATAGTAGGGATCGAGGTCATCCCCATGGTATCGACGTCGATCACCCCGTTGATCGACCTCTATATACAAAGTCTCCTCATAATCCGAGAACACCCGACGTCGAGACGGACGAGGAAGAAATATAACCTCCCAATGCTGAGGATACTGTCGGGCTGGAGAGATGTGCCGACGTTTAGCCAGCCATTTACGTGGAGGAGACTGCCGTGGCGACACCTCCAAGTTCGACAGTTGTATTACTGTTGCCCGCCCTATTAACATAGGGCTCGAATGGGCCGAGGCCGGGCTGGAGATCACATCAGCCTCAGAATGGCCATGAGTGGGAGATAGGCTCGGTATTGATACCAAAGCCTAAGCCTGTTGTGGAGGTACAGAATCACTCGCTTCAGAAAGAAAGTCTGGATCTGGTAACTCTCTAGACGATTCCTCGAGTATTGGTGATGGAAGCGAAACTCGGACTGGAGGGAGCTCCCGAGGTTGAGTAGATTTAGAAGATTGTTTAGGCTTCTTCTGCTTAACCACCTCTTTCTTTTTATTAGGATCCTTTACCGATGGCGATTTCGATATCGAGCTCGACATCGATGCCGAAGACTTTTTCAGTTTAGGCGCTTTCGAAGACGCCCTTGGAGAAGGGGTGGCAGGAGCTGATGAAGCAGCGGGCTCGGGACGAGGAGTAGGAGGAGCAGGAGTCAAGGTAGGCTCCGTATCTGCCGGCCTCGAGGGTGTTAAAGACTTCTCCCACAAGTATGAACGAAGCCGCTGTAAGCAGAGCTTAAGGGCAGGCTTGGTCAACTTTTTACACTCCGGACAGGAGTGAGTCTGGTGCCTCTCCCCACCAACAAAATAAGCAGCGGCCGTGGCCATCCGTGAAGGGGATCTTATTAGCACATGACGTACAGCGCTTAAAGGGACCTAATGAGGCCATAAAAATTGGTGGGAACAGGAGAAGGGGGGGAGGGGAAAAAAGAGAAGACTCACGGGAAAACGTCAATGATTGCCAGTCCAAGTCAGAAGCCGAAATAGATTAGAAGCCGAAAAATCACGATGAAGTCCGTAAACCAAATCAGAAACGGTAATCAGTCCAAAGGTCAGAGTAATCCAGAAATCAGAAACGGTAACCAATCCAAAATCCAACAATCGTAATCGCAAATCAAATCAGTCCAAGAGTCAAAGTACTCCAAAAGTCACAAACGGTAGTCAGGAAGCCAGACCAGAATCAAAAACCGTGAAATAGGAAACAATTCAAAACAGCTCTAGACGTTGCAAAAGAGTCCGATCTCAGTGGCGGCAAGAAGGAACTGAGGTGTTACGGGCGGGCGGAGCATGCGCGCCACGGGGAAACGTCCTACTAATCACATGTTTTTACGCTCTAGAATATTCCGAGGAGTCCTGCACAGGCACAGTCTAACCCATTTGTGTGCATTCACAGAGGCCACGAAGAAGAAGCTGAACATTATATTCTAAGGCCTTGATATAACTGTTAGTTTCAATTAGAATAGACCCACTGAATCAATGGGAACCTAAATCAATATTTTTGTAAGCTGTACTGATTCTGTGGGTTTGCTTTATTTGAGATTCACCATTGGACTGAGGACAACAAAAGTAATTGTCACAAATCTTTAGTTTATGTTATTATTCATAGGGTAAAATCCTGCCGTGCTGTAATGCAAAAGGCATAACTTTTGGAGGCAGCCGGTATACCTCTAGACATGACTTTATCAAGTAAGAAAATGGAAAGAAACTAAAAACATACAAAACTTTATCAGAGTCAGATTACTCCATTTAATCCATTACTGTCTACTCTGATTGATAGAAACTCCCCATTGGATTGCTCAACTGACACTGTGAATAAAAGAGGTACCTCCTACCCTCTAGCATTTGTGTTACTGACACTAATTTGTGAAAGGACTGATAGCTCTCTCTTGCTGATTTTGTTAGCCGGTACGGATTAACATAGCTGATGTCAGATTTCTAAGGGTGCAACTACATTGGAATTATTCAGCTTTGCTGTGATTTGATTCTCAGTCAGAATTACATCTGGCATCACAATCAGTGCCCACACAGAGGCTGTGGATTGACACGGAAATTCACAATTCATTGTGGTTGTGATGTGAGTTACATTGCAGCCTAAAGCCTCCCTTCTTCTGGTTCCACCTCTGCCGATCTTGCTATCCTTCTCTGGTTCCACTTTTGCTAGCCCTTTAATAGTTTGCAGAGAAGCTGCTTTCTCATTTAAAACTTCAAACTTCTACATTTTTCAAATACCTTTCTATAGAAAAATAACATGGAAAGGCACTTAATAGTATAGTAATATAGAACATCAAAGGTGTAAACAGTAATTTTACGAAATACATCACAATTCACATGTCAGAATGATTCCATAACAGGGATCAGCACCACTTTCCCCTTCCCATCCATTACTCCATTCCCTTACTTTCAAGTGACACATGCAGAAATTGCCTCATCTCTTGTCATGTATGGTTTTAAACTATATTAACTGTAAATTAAATTTTCTATCAAATCTGTACAAATAATATTTACAGGAACTTTTGGCAGATTTAACAGACATATTGACATGACTGTGCCTTAAATAAGCAATCAAGAATTTTAAAAAATCTTATTTTCTGTGATAAATTAGTTGCATGCAGTGTTTGCATTTTGTAATCGGAAGAAAAAAAATTAAATTATTACTTGGTAATTTTAACTGAAATTCAAATATTGAGGTTGCAATCCTATACTGATTTACCTTGGATTAACTCCACTGAATTCAGCACCACCTACACCCAAGTAGACATGCACAGGATTCCACTGTAATGATAAAAATCCTACTTGAGAGCAAGTCCCATTGACTTAAATGAGATTTCAGAATAGATGTGTGTAGGATTGTGCCATACTGTGTATTTTAACTATACTGTATTTTTGACAGTGGTTGAAATCCAGTAATAAGTCCTGACTAGAATAAGCCCATGGAATCAATGGGAATTTGTTGAGTTAACTCTTCTGTAAGTTCTGCTGATTCAATGGTCCTACTCTAGCCAGGACTTCTGACAGTATTTCAGCCACTGTCAAAATTTATAATATTTATCGAATGAAATTGGAGGCATTTTATCTAAATTACAGCTGAACATGCATCCTCCAGTTCTCCTCAGAGGCCACATGGTTTCACATGATCCAGTTCAGACTGAAGTATTTCAGTTTGTATGCTGGATCCAAAGGGACTGATAAATTTGCACTGCCAGCCTCCCATTCAGTTCCACCTGAAAACCAAAATGGTAGGAATGTTTTAAATTTTCCACTGTATGGGAAATTCAGAGACCCGATAGATCCTCAAGGGGAGGAAAATATGCCAAATTTTAGCTTCTGGGGCTTGTACGTGTCACCTTTAAAGTTTGGGTGTGTATGTTTTTTTTAAATACAACATACAATTCTTAAAAGCATGCACACTCAGATGACTACTCAATCTTGCCCATCCATGCTGCTTTTGTCCTCTCATTGTCCCCTTAAATATTGGGAGCACCCTCTTAGAGACCTTAGAAACTCTCAAAGATGCTAAAGCATTGCATTAAAGAACAGCCATTTAAAAACAACAATGACAACAACAACAAAGCAAGGTTAAAAGGAAGGATTGATAGCGCAGTGCGCATTTAGAAGGCACTGATGCCTGGCAGAAGCAGGAAGACAGAAACAGGCAGCTAAATCAAACATCAGCTTTCCAGGTGGGAAGATTCAAGGCTCCACTCCTGGAAAACATCTTTACGGTTTGGAGTTCAAAGTTTACATGCTGCTGCACTGAACAGTGTAATAAAGACCAAATGTAATGCTTACAATATTTTGCTGAATGCATACATATGCGCATATGTGTCCACATGCATACATGTGTGTGTGCGCACGCACGTGCGTGTGCATGCACACACAGAGAGAAAGCAAATCAGGCACCCAACTTGCTTTATTTTCTGTATACCACCCAGAGTAGTGCAGTACGCTGATGTAAACTGAGAAGTCATTTTTTGAGAAAGTACTAACCTGTTAAGCCTAGGCGTGCAATACATAAATTCAGATGTTATGTCTGAAACTCCAAAAAAACACTAACAGTTCAGGAGCTCGGGATGTGAGACACATGCAAACTCCTCCACCACATCTCCTCCCCACCTGGAAGTCACTCAGACTTTCACATGATGAGTGCGAAGATTGGAAGCAGAGCCTTAAGTGCTATCAGCTGAGTGCACTTACAGAGCTCCCATGACCGGGAACTGTGATAGTCCTATTTACGAATTAAAGTACGCATTAAAGTATACTGGGTTCTCAACACATACTGGGGAGGGCCTGGTCCTGGTTTCTCTGTCATTGTTTTCTTCAAGTTATGACCAATCACTCTGATGAGGTTTCTGCTCAACTGCAGACTCTCCATAGAAGCAAGAACCCTGAAAAATCAGGGAGAGTCTACACACACCTTTCCTTTCTAGAGACATTGCTCTCAACATGGAGATAATGATGACAGAGAAAGAAAGGGGCTAATTCCTGGTCTCTAAGTATGTTGGAGAGAACTGGACAAATAACAGTTGAATAGGGCTGATAAGGCAGCGCTCCTGACCCTAAGAAATCTGTGCGGTGAACACACCTACGCATGATCTTCACATTCATCACACCAAAATGTAAGTCGCTTCTGACTGTAGAGGGGGTATGGGATTTAGGCTTACGTGCACACTCCTGTGCCAACTATCAGGTCACGAGGAGTGACCAATACTGTATTCAAGAACACCAATAACAGAATTGGGACAAAACTATAGCTAAAAACCCAGAAGGATGTAGATGTAGCTAACAGAACTAAAACAAAGGTTAAATTTAATAAAATGATCAGAAGTGAAACACTTCGATTCCACATTCACCCACCCTGCAAGGTCCCTGAAAATTCAACAGTGTTCCCCACTTCAAATCCTGAGGAAAACATTTACCATGGACACACATGGATTAGCACCCCCTCATCCTCATAGTGGGCCAGAAATGCACTCCACATCCTTAGTTTACACCTGCCATTTTAGGAACTTTTATAAAGACTGTATTCTTTGTTTTATTTTGAATAAGCTGGGCACTCCCCCCTGTATCTGTCCAGTGACAGAAGTCGTGTGTTAAAAGCCTGCATTCCAATTACTAAACTGGTTGGTTCTCTATCAATTGAGAAGCAAAAGAGGGTGCCCACAGAGAAGACAGGGAACACTAGAAAATCAGCCCTCCATGTACACATTTCATGGTCTTAAAAATAACAAAACAGTGGGGTCTCCCTTTCTAGAGTTAGAATGCACATCTCTTTCTTGGACGTTGCTAGCAGCAGAACCGATCTTCAGATCAATTAGAGATCATCTCTTTCTCTGAGTGCAATTTCCAGTAATGCTGTTACAAAAGCATCATCATTACTAAAATGAGACCCTAAGCAATCAATTAAGTCTAGCCACTTCTACATAAATATCCCATTCTCTTCCTCAAGCTATCACTGCAGTGCTGAGGCAGAACAATGTGATCACTTTGAGAGAGACAGTTTTAAAGTAAAGCTTCTTTCCCTTCTATTTGACTGGCAAATGGTAACATTTAGTGCAGTGGTTCCCAGTCTTGGGTCTCCAAATGTCCCTGGACTACAACTCCCAGAAATCCTGCCCAGCACAGCTACTTGTGAAAGCTTCTGGAAGTTTTAGCCTAAGAAACATCTGAGGATGTCCAACATAAAACACAACATAGACAGGTGTTTTTCTTATCCACCTGCCACCTGAGAAGGAAGACGGAGAATAAACTGGAAGGAAATGGTGCCACACTTAAAAACTTGTTCACTTGTTGAATATGAGTTTCTTTAGTGATTAGAAATAAGGTGCTGGAGGACAATGTTTTGTGGACCATATAGCCTGCTCTCAGCCCTCTAATCAGTGGTGGATAAATACTCCAATTTGGGGAGAGGGACAGTAAATCCATTCTGCGTTTTAGTTTGCAGGCACCCTACAGGAACGGTCCAATGTTATGAACATTATCTTCATCTCATCCTTTTAGCCTGCTCCATAGTTTCAGGCATAGCATCTGTAATGGGCTGTTGTACACCTACTATTGACAGGTCTACTTTATTCAGCACCTTGGATAGCTCATATAAAGCATAGGCCAAAACCCAGGGTGTATACACAGCTGGTGGGAGCCAAAGGTCAAAAAAGTCTGGGTCGCACAGGGTTGCCTATCCTTCTTCTTCTCTCCGCCTATCCATTATATTATGGGGTAGGAACAGAAGCAGGCACTTCATCCTGCAGACCACAGGCTGCCAGTATGCAAATGATGTCCCCTCCCTCCACCTGTCTCCAGATATCTTTGAAATCTTTTATAATAGGAATGAGGGGATATAAAATGTTCATTCATACATAAATATGAAAGATGGGGTCAGGAAGTGAATTTTAAATCGGACAATGGAAATTCCATTTAAAGAGAACATGAAGCCAGAGTCTCCCCTCAGTCTGCATATTGCGTATACAGGCTCTCAGGGCTGCATTTGCAGGAGAAGGCTGTTCTTACAAATCTACCCAGGAAGGATATCTCTAGCAGCCACACCTTGCAAGATGTCTCCAGGAGCAGAGCAGGGCAGGGCACTTACAAGCAGGGTATGAAGTCAATGCTTCACATACAGTCCATTATTCTATTGCACTGTGCTGAATGCAACACAATAAAATCCCATAATAAAATAAATTATTTCCAAGCTGTGGGATTCACATCGATTTAAGTTGTTGTTTCCAGCAATCATCCTCATTCACATAATGGATAAGAACATTTGACAACATTTCAGCTTCTCTACATAAAAACAGCTGCTCAAGATGCAAAGTAACTTAATCTACCACAATGGCTCTCAAAAATGCAAGTAGCTTTATATCTTGAACCAACACTTATGCAAAGTTTGTGAAAGCAGAATGCTATACGCAAATAATACAGTATAAGTCCTCTTGATCTTGGAACCAGTGACATGCATTATCAATGGCCCATATCACATGCCATTGTTTTGAACACTTAAACATTAGAAAGATATTGAAAGAATTTAACTTCATCTGAAAGCCAAAACTGTTATATATCTGAAACAGTCGCTGTGATATATTATTAACATATATTCTCTGAAATAAGACTTGTTGCACAGAGCAGAGGGTTCTCAAACTCTGGGCCTCTGAATGTTTTGGATTTTAATTCCCAGAAGCATCAGCCAGTATGACTAATGGTCAGAGATTCTAGAAGTTGAAGTACAAAACATCTGAAGGGCTAAAGGCTGAGAATACCTGCTTTAGACATAAGGGGAAATTCTGGTAAGAGAAAACTATGGAGAAAAGGCATTTTGCACACTACAAGTGTATTTTGCACAAGATTTTCCCTTGAGGACTGGCCTTTGTGCAAAATTGCATACAGTGCTATTACATTTCTGTTCCTCTAAGATGTAGCCTGCCTCAAGATTCTAGGCAGAAATAAAAAACAACAGTCCCCACTTCACTGAAACAATCATATAAAAGCTATTGGGTTTGGGGGCTTTTAAACACTGAGGTGTCCACCTTCCAGACTTTCATGCTCACTCAGTACTCCAAGCTGTTTAAAGTTCAACCAGGTAATTGTCCCTCATTCCGCTCTCTATGCTCCTCTCCAACTGGCCTCCCTAGTATTACATACCTTCTGGAGACCGCTAAGCACGTTCAGACCTTTTCAAGCTATTTTTTTCTCTGTCCTTTTAATTATAAATTAATCTACTTATAATACTTCCTTGTAATTAAAATGGAGATATTTCTGCATATCTTAAGGAGTCCCCTAAGGGTACAAAAGCAACTCTCTTCTCCTTGGGTGGCCTTTTTTGCTTCTCAATTGACAGAGAACCAACCAGTTTAATATTTGGAACACACGGCAAAATATGCTGTGCATTCTCAACTCTTAACAGCCTGGGACAAGAGCCTTGGGTGAGACCACACAGTGAAGGAAATGTGCATTCATTCACTGTGATGTTGCACCAGGGAATTTTCTTACAAAAAGTGGTCACACTTAAATCGAATGGCTTACAGTTCTATGAGATGTTTATGACATATCTTTACATTGTCTTCTTCAATGTGCAGCCCTCTTGAGTCTTCCCTTTGGTATTACCCATCCTTTGTCTTACTAGAGAAGATCCATTAAGAAAAAAATGCTACATAATGGACTTTAATTTGAAACTGTAGTAAGTCTCAGTCTAGAAGTACCAGCCCAGATAGGAAATTGGCCCAGATAGTTGACTGATGCAATTCCGTCTCTTCTTTCTCCCTTCTCTGTCTAACCAAGTAACTAGGGTTCTTTCTTTCTTTTTTCTTTCTTTCTTTCTCTCTCTCTCTCTCTCTCTCTCTCTCTCCCTCCCTCCCTCCCTCCTCCTCCTCCTCCTCCTTCTTAATATACACAAACCATTCCCATCAGTATGTCATGTGTTTGTCACTCTCTGTTTTTGTACTCGGAACATATAAACAAGTAATGGCCAAACTCCAGAGGGCCAGGAGCTGCACATATCTGTCCTCATCTTGCAGCTCCTGTGACCTCTTCCCCCTATTTTTTTCTTATAAAAATATTTTTTGTGCTGAAAAAGCCTGCTTGCACCTCCAGTGGCCAAATGCAATGTGATGCGATGCAAAGGGATGTGGACAATCCAGGAATGCTAGGAACCCCTTCCAAACAAGACAGAATTCCTCCCCATCCTCCTAGATAACACAAAACAAACTTCCTAGATAACACAAAACAAACTTTTGAGCCATTTGTTTTCCAAAACATGTTATAAAAAATTTGAGGGCCGAGGACCTAGCATCCTAAGGAGGCTGATGTTGCCTACTCCTTATGTAAACAGACACACACACCAATAGAAAGGGGTGTGTGGGGAACCATTTAACAGTGGAAGTCAACTTAAACTGAGCTAGACCATTCATTCATTCAGCTTAGTAGTGCCTATGCCTTCTGGTCCCTGTGCTGGCGTCTCCAAGCAAGGCTGAGGTGACAAAAGAGGAAATCCTGGAGAGGCACTGCTATTCAGTGTAAACCAGGGTGGGCAACTTGTCAGAGGATGCTGGACTGAATGGTGACTATCCCTCACATTTGGCTAAGCTGGCCAGGGCTGATGGGAGTTGAAGTCAAAGAGATACAAGGCAACCAGTTATCCGTCCCTGGTCTGCATTGATCCACCAGGGCTTCGTATAGTCCTGAGCCCGTCACTATGGCGGCAGGGATTGAAACTGGAACACATGCAAATACTGGGCTCTTTCATTGAGCTATAGCCTTTCTCCAGATATGTTACTTCAGACAGAGGGAGACAGCTTCTCAGAGACGAATTACTCAGCCCCCTCCAGAGACCTAGATTCCAGAGAAGAAGCAAGGACTGCATTTCAGATACTTTACCCAGAAGGCAGATTATTTGGAACAGTCCATTCTTCCCACTGGCAATTTCAACATGGTGAGATCACACTCCTCAAACAAGGAGGTGCCTTGCCCTCTGCCATCCCCAATCTGGCCCTCTGGTTGGGAGAGTGTGTGGTCCAAGTCTTTCTTATGTGTATCTTTATCAGGTTTTCATGAGTCTGAAAAAAGGATGGGTATACAAAAGAAAGCCCAGCCCCTCCCTCCTTTCCTTTCACCTTCTTGCCCTTTCATCCATCATCAGAGGCTGTTGCTGCAAGCAGCGAAATGGACAATAAGACACATGATGCAGAGAAGCTCATGAGGCGAATGGGAATTCCAAAGAGGAACAAAAGGCAGTACATTTCTGTTCTGCCCCTGGCTGCAGCACTCTGAGCTGAGCTCAAGCATTTTGGAATGCTCAGATCCAAAATCACCAAAAGCTTCAGAAACATGTGGCTGAGGACTCTGTATTCTTTCAGAATTTATACTCATGAGTAAGACATCATGGGTGATCAGATCCATTGAACAACTTGATGAAATGTAAGAGTAACCTCCCCACTTAACCCACAAGCCATCCCTTGCAAGGCATGTTAGACTTGTTACAAGGCATCATACTGTCATGAGTGACATTATCTTCATGGACTTTGATATTATGTGATGTGGGAATATGCTGGGCAAATGCGATATGACATGATGGAATCTGGCTTATTCTATCAAAGTTCAATCCAGAAAAGCCTTGAGGACCCTATATATGTCATGCATCAGAGCCACATGGAAAGATAAATTCCATCTCTCACTGAAAGAGTCATCATAATGCCCCCTTAGGCAATGTTTGACTTAGAGAGGCAGATCATCAAACAGTCTTGGCAAACAAACAAACAAACAAAAGGTAGACATGTAGTCCAGAAATTATTCTCATCCATCTGGCAACAAATATTTTTCTTAAGTGTATAACTACATCATGGAGTGAATAGAAATCTCTGTAGGTGAAAATGGGCCTGAAAGCATGTGCCATGCATTAAAAATTAAATAAGCATACAGAGAAAGGAGGCAACTGAACTACACAAGGCTTAGTCTGCCCTACATTTCCTGACAGCATCTTCATAATACATAAAACAATAAAACTGCAGTGATACTTGGACAAAGAGCTAGCTTTGCAAACTACATTATGTCAGGAGAAAGGCAATTTTAAGGCACAGATTTCTATGTGAACATCATTAACTACAAAATCCATTAAACCAGCACATTTCCATACCAGTCTAGAGGGTTTGGATGGGTGTATCGGAGGATCACTGTTGCATATATTATGCAAACTACACACCTTCTTCCAGTCAGGGCAGTAGCCCTTCCCAGGAAATGCATTGCCTTTGTCCCAAGCTGTTTTAGGGACCTATGAAAGGACTGGACAGTTTTAGCTAATTTAAAAGTTGCTGAAGACTCGTAGTGATCAATGAATGGAATGGCAAACATTGTTTTCCTTCATTTCCAGCCGTTATACTTTGTACCTCCAACCAGTTATTTTCTAATGGGCATCGCCCCTAATGAGCTTCGGTTTAGCAGTTCTGCTCATGTCCTTCTTCTTATGTGTTCTTGCTTTTTCCATTTATTTATCATGCTTACAAGGCTGCACACCTGCTGACTAATCATGCTTAGTGCAACATCCACACATACCCAAAGTCCAAATGTGCTCCTCCAGCTCCCTCACATTAAAAAAACTGAAAAAGAAATTGGCTCAGAAAGTATACATCATCTTGTGCCCTCTTAGGGGGGAGTGGGGGCACTGGATCCCAGAAACCCTGAGGTGCCTACATCCCTAATTTAAAAAAATAGCCACTAAAGGGTACAATGGGTTTTTCCCCCCCACTTAAAACAATTTTTTAAGTATTTGCACGTCAATGCTTTTCCATACTCCCATCCCTTCCAACCTTTTGTAAGAAAAAACTGGGGATGGGGATGGGGGGGAAAGAGCTTTGCAGGAGCAAATACAGGGCTCCAAGGCCCAAGGTGAACATGTGCACGCCCCAGATCCCTGGAGGATGCTTCCCCCCCGCCCCGACACAGGGTGTAATAAAGATATTTCCTGATTGTGGGTTTTGGAATGTTTTTTAGGGACCAGCACAGATTCCTTTGCCGTGTAACTTTTTGCTCAACAGATGCTGTCAGAATATTGCTCCGGCTTCAAAGCCACATGCCTTTCCATAGCCCAACCCCCCCCCCCCCGTCCCTTAAAACCTTCAATGCTTCCTTCAAATGGGCATGTTCTGAGTCAGCACATATTAATTTCAAGAAGCCAACGCCGCAGCTGTGAGGAGGCACTTTGAGCCTCTCCTGGGTTGTGTGGGTCACTTTTGATCGGATCCTTATCTTCCTGCCCACAACTGAAGCATGCAATTTATTTAAGCCCTAATCCAATTTGTATAATCTGAGCAAGTATTTAACATTGTATCAACATAACTACAGAAATCAGAATGACAATCTAGAATGGTTGGTCATATGTGAAACTGCTTGTATATTAGGCATAAACAAGTTAGGGCCATTGGGGGTACATTTTCCTGCCTGGGGATCATGTACAACAAAGAAACAGAAATGCATTCATATGGCTCTTTTCTCCAACCAATTGGATTGTAAATTGGATTGATATGACTTCATATCCATGATGATATTTCCTTGGGTTGCCTTTGTTTCTGAGAACTACATACCAAATCAATATTTTTTTTCAAAGAGATTTCTCATGATGAAAGCAAACAAATAAACGTATTATTAGATCTTTTAAAATAAGCTTCTGTTAAAAAGTCAAAAGGGAAACTATTGCATTGTGACCAACACAGAGAAGAGCACACGTGTTTCTTAAAACATGGACCTACAGCTGCAAATTTTGTAAATTACCAGAACACATGAAGAGAAACGCACAGCTTTATAGGAACAAAACCTCAAGTGTTATCTCATTGTTTAAAAGATCAGCAAGAGACTCATGTTGCTGGGAAAATGCTTATTTAATATTTAACACAGTTTATTCCAGTCCAGTCCAAGCACAGCTTCAGTCAGTGACAGCTGCAGGTTGATCGAGATTGTATCACGTTGTCCACATCTGCTCCACACCCCTCAAAATGCTTTGTCACTTAAGCGTATGATCTTTCGTCAAGGCACTTTGGACTGCTACGAAGAAGAAGCTAAAAATCAATCCCACCCTCTTCTCATCGCTGGATGTGCTGGCAGAGACAGAGGCCAGATGAATAAACACAGCTTACCTTAGCACATCGGAGTGGAGTCAACCCAAACAAAGATAGCTCTAGGCCTCTCACAACAAACCATCTCCAGAATCTTAAACAGTCAGCCCCAGGAACCTTGACACCTATCTAGCTTTCTCCTGTCAGCTTCCTAATCTTGGCAAGCTACATTCCCAACACAACGTCCATCAAAAAATACATATCCTCATTTTGATTCACACATCCTCCCTTCTTGTGGGGTTGTGGAAAGAGGTTCCATTGTTTCCTTGTTAGGGAGACTTCCCAAGGAATTCCTGTACACACGGTGTGTTTTAGGCTCTCCACGACAGGCAAGGATCACCACCATAACACGTGTGGAAGCAGCAGGCTGATCCTCCGACCCTCCCAAGTCACGAGTGTACTCCTTTTAGTTCATGATTTCAAGAGGAGAGAGGCCGTGCTTTCGTCTTTGTACATAAGGTACAGTGAACAGCAATTAAGAAAAATTAAGACCCTTCCCTAATTCCCACCCACCCCCACCTGCGGGACGGCACTACACAGCGCCCCCTAGCGAGTCTCAGTTGGAAACATATTTGCCAATAACAAAGCGGTGATTTCCTTACCCTTTCTAATGCTCGGTTTTGGCCCCGTGCCTTGCCTACCCTATATAGCCGGTCCCATTCTCGAGATGGAAAGCCGCAAAAAGCCACCCTCTTATGCAGCACCCTTCAAATGCATCCCTCCTGACTTCACCCGTCCATCTGGTGCCGCTTATGCAGGAATAACAGCTATTGCAACCCAGAGCCTATTCGGTTTGCAGTATTTAAAAAAAAAAAAAGGGGGGGGGAAGAAATGCCCATTTAAAAAGAATCCGTTGCTTTTTGCGGCCGAGTGTAAATAAAAACCAGGCAGCGGCGGCTGCAGGCAGCCTGTACAGGGAGGGCTAAATTTAGACGGCTGTTAATCTCGACCAGATATTCTTAGCGGTCGCCTTCGGCTTCGGTGGAAGCTGCGCGTTGCCGATACGGATAGATCGCAAGATGCAAGAAAGCTGCTTTCTTGCAAGGAAAACCGGGTGTTAAGAGAAACACAGCGAGAGACACCCCACCCTGCCCGTGCTGTTGTACTTACACCACTAGCCTGGAGATGATCCAGGAGACCATGGCGCTTGGAGGCTCCTGTGACAATAAGGAGGGGATCGGTTTTTACCCCCGGCGCGAATCCGTCCGCCTGCCGTCGCTAGAATGAGCCGGGCAGGCGCCTCAGCCATTCGGCATGCCAGCCAGCCTCAGCGCGCAGCCTCACTGGGGAGCGGCCGGAAGCAGCCGCCCAGGCTCGCCTAGCAAGGGGGCGCGGGCGAATGGAGGCGCCCCGGGGCAGGGCACGCGCCGCCGCTGACACCTGTCACCAGCGCATCGCCGCCCCTCCGGTAGCCGAGAGCCCCTCACAGGCGACCTGGCCGTTGGAATTGGGGGAACGTGTGATGGATCAGAGGCTTTCCTGAACAGCTCTTCCTAGGGGAGAAAAAACAATCCCACCCTGGCGCTACTAAGGCCAGAATTAATAAGGCGTTGAGAAAAAGGCCTGTTTTTTGTAAATTAAAATACATGTTGGATGAATGGACCCACGTGGGTTTTCTTCCAGTGCCAACTGGATTCCTGGATTCCTTTCAAAAACAGGGATATTCAGGTGTGGTTTTTTTTTAATCAATCGCAAAATGTGTAAGGTGACTGAAAGCCATATGGACGAAGTCCCCTGTACAAATAATTAAATATCATAAAGCTGAACGTAACCTTGATGTTGTTGTGTTTTTTCTATCCATGCTTTATTTCCATCCCGCTCTCTCCAACCACCCACTTGACTCCCCAGACCCCTGTATTAACTCCTGTTTTCATGGCAACTGTTTACACCCAGCCACTCCACCCTCAGGTGCACTCCACTTCCTTTGTCAGGTGGATCTGACCAGGTAGAGGGGGTGACCTACCTGCAATTTGGGAGAAGCACCCTGTCTCTCACCATCCTGATTCACAAGTTGCCATGCCTAAAATGATATGAACAACTGGTCATGTGTACCTGGGGCATCTTTTAGACAAGAATTAAGTGCACGGGATCTGCCTTGTGGGAAGCCATACTCTGTGGCAGGGGTGGGCAATGCATTGCCTCCCATCGACTTGATCCCAGCTCTCTTCAGGCCACACTGCCAATGGTGAGGGATGTTGGGAGGCTGACACATCCTATCAAAAAGTAGTTCTGGAGCTAAAAGTCAAAATAAGGTCTGGCCAGGAGAAAAAATGATTTACCAGCAACAGCAGAAGTTGTTCACTTTCAATAACTGTTATCCTATTTCCACCTTGGTACTTCTGAACTATAAAAGGAATATTTTACTACCCTACTGTTGTTCTTGTTCTTGTAATGTGCTGTCAAGTTGCCTCCAACTTATGGTAGTCCTATGAATGAGTGATCTCCAAAATGTCATTTCCTCAGCTGCCCTGCACAACTCTTGTAAACCCAAGCCTTTGGCTTCCTTTAGGAAGACAGTCCATCTCATATTTGGTCTTCCTCTTTCACTGTTGCCTTCAACTTTTCCCAGCACTATTGTCTTTTCCAGAGAACCTTGCTTTCTCGTGATGTGCCCAAGGTAGGACAGCCTCAGTTTCATCATATTTGCCTCCAGAGACAGTTCAGGCTTGATTTGATCTAGGACTCACTTGTTCATCTTTCTGGCAGTCCAGGGAATCCACAAAGCTCTCCTTCAGCACCATATTTCTAGTGAATCCATTTCTCCCCTCTCAGCTTTCTTAACTATCCTGCTTTTATATCCATACATGGTAATCTATTCTACTAGTAGATGGGTTACTGAGCCTTGCATCAGTAAGGTAAGACATACATGATCCCAAAAATGCTTGGTCTGTTTGAAGAATACAAGGAATGTTACCTTCCCTTTTTAAATAAAGACTTATGGGAAAAATCTGTAGTTGGGCAAGCAGATAATCTTCCCACATGTCTGCGAGAGAGAGCATTTTCTCTTCATAACTTTCTTCAGAGATGCCTGGGCTTCTTGGTTGGGTCAATCATGGGTGTTGACAGGATAATTGTCACTGAGAGAATTAATACAGGTGCTACATTTTATGCTAGGCATTGGTTGTAAATATTTTTTGTGATTTTATTAAAACGGTATACCACAGTATATTAGGTGTTATCCTTGGTTATATTTCTGTGTCTTTTCATCCCTGAGTAGTTATTATAAATTGTATTGGCTCAAAACAGTTCAAAATCCTTTTCAAGCTATGGATTATGATATTATCACTTTGTTTCACTTTTGAGTGGTGAGTGAGTGTGCTGACCAACAATTAGGTTGTGGGTGTCCTCTTTCCCTCCTTACTCTTCTTCCTTTTTCCTCCTTTCTGCAAGGAATAGCATTGCCATACCTGCTGGGGTGATGAAGGAAAAGGACATCAGTAAATGAAAAAGGAATTTTTTAAAAAATACTCCTGATTTGTGTATGAACTGGAAAATGCCATATTTAGTCATTCAGCAGTGAGACTCTACACTGGAAGAAAATAATTTTATACCAAATGGTATCATGGGCAACAAGGTATGTCCTCTTGGACAACCAGGAGAGCCACTCTGAGAATCTAGGAGGTTTGAATTCAGCACTTGACTTAAGATTCCCACCTCTGTATTAGCTATTCGTGCAGGGATACAAAGGTGAACGAGGATCAGCACAGTCACTGTCTAGACAGGAGACAAAATTGAGTTACAATGATCCTGTCAGTTTCAGATGAAAATGTCTGCGGGAGTTTTATCAAGGGAGGGGAAAGCAGCGTAGTGATGTGTGAGCAATAATGTGTACATAGTGTACACTACTGCAACACACAGCTCTGTGTATATACATGGGCTTTAAGCCTTAGTGTCACATTCAGTGACACTTAAAAGCCTACAAACAGTGGGAGGAGACCCTTGGGATTTGATAGCATTAATGTAGAACCAAGAGGTATTGTGAACCTCAGCAAAAGTTTATGTGGAGTGCAAGGCAACAGAAAAAGAAAGAAGAAGCTTAAGAAGAAAGTTACCAAAAAACAAAAAAAGGTGAACAAACCCCATACTTTATTTTGACTTTATTTTTATCATCACCTCTACTGCAACACTGGCAACTTTGTAAGATGTACTAGGAAAAAGGTACCCATGTTCTAGAATTATTTATTTCATTCTGAAAACATGGCAGTGATGCTGGGGTCTGCATGAAATAGCTTTGGCAGGTGGAGGGAGAGGGAAATGGTTGAGGATTCAGGAGGAACTGACTTTGATTTATTCTTCACTGAGTTGTCCAAAACTTTTTAAATATATCAGTTAATACAAAGTAATTTTTGCATCTCTTGACTTGCTGACTTACAAAATGTTCTTCTGGAACGGTCTGTTACATGTGTGAAAAGCAATGATAATAGGCCTAGCAGGATGCATGTATATTTGGGTACAGTAAAATAAATAGATAGGTTGATTGATTGATTATTCAGAAAGTGTCCCTTTTCTTCCCAACATCCATTAGTGGAGGAGCAGATGCCAGGCATTTATCACTGCTCATTTTTCTTTAGTTCCCTGGGCCCTTTTTCATTGGATGGAAGCCTTTTAGTCCCATATTTAATACAAAGGAGCAAATGTTCCCAGAGGCTCCACTAAGGTAGAGCATCTCAACAGAAGAATGGCAATTTGGTAGCCTACAATTTTGAACAGACTGAGTACAATGAGATTGGGATTTAACCACCATAAAAACACACAGAGGACCCAGGGAGATGACATGGGGTGGATGATCATCTTTTGGGTTGAAAAGAGGCAACCAGAGTTTGGCCCAGATCTGCCACATTATATAAATAATTTTCTTTACAAAATTATATTTGTGATAGGATCATTCTTTATTTAAAGAAGCAACCGTTTGTTTCTAGTTTAGGGGAACATTTATTTACCAATATATATTGGAAGATAGCTAATACGTATAACTATGATCACAGCAGTGCATGTAAACATTCCAAAAACTGGGATCTTCCAGATGATTTGATCCCCCAGCACTTCCGCCCAGCTCTGTGCTAGCTGGAGTTACTGAAACATCAGGCAGGTCCCAGGTTGTGTAATTTTGGCAGAGTAATAAAAGTAAGAACAGTCGGCTTCTTAAATGTTTGGTGCTACCTGGCTCAAAAAGTGGAGTGGGGGTGGGGAAATAGACTCCTCTTCAGCTGTTAATTGCCCCCTTATGTCAATCGGCTGAATTTAAAGATCTGGGGAAAAACTCTCCCAGCGGTAGATACATCATTCCATTTACAATCAACCAACGGCAAGGGATGATGACAGTAAGTGGTGTTCCTGTTGGTGTGCTAGAAAAATAAAAATTTAACAAATGGTAAAAGAGTCCTGTGGCACCTTAAAGGCCAGCACATTTCTGATGTAATACGTAGGGTTGTATGAACTAGAGCCTGCTTTATCATATGCATAAGGTGTAATCCAGAATGTCAGGTGTGTATGTAGGTATGTATGCATATATATATGTATGTGCATACACACACGTGTGTGCACACACATACATAGCTGCAGGTCAAATGGAACTGTTAATATTGAAGTTAGAGAGAAATTAAATGTAAATAATAGTGAGAGTGACAATTATATCATTATCACTTGTTCTTAAAACAGTTGCTGATACATAGAAATAAGTAAGCACACAGCAGCTTACATTAAAGTCAACATCACAAATATATTCTTAAAAGTCACTTTAAATATTAAAAGCATAAGATAAAGTTTCCGTTAAAAGCCAGGGAAAATAAATTAGTTTTAAAACCTTCTTAAAAGCAGGCACAGACGGGGACAGCTGTATCCTCAGTAAGTATTTCAACTGCTGAGCTCTTCTGACAATTGCTGAAGGATGATGCCTAATTCACAGCCTCTTGAGATACTTACTGTGTTCCTTTTACTGGCCTCAGGGAACAGGAATTGGCAGGGAAGCCCAAGGGTAACATGGCCAGGCTTACATGTTGCTGCCCTCCTTCCAGCTGAGTTGAGGGAGAGGACTCTGATAAACAGAGCAGCGGCTGGGTATAGCTCGCAGCTCAGTAGCTGGTCACTGCTGAACAAAAGGACACAGGGTTTTTGTTAAAAAAATTATTATCAGTTTAGTTTAAAATAGACAACCTCATCTCATTAAGCACTTTTCCAAAACTTCTGGTGGTTAAAAGCAGTGGAGCGTTTGTTGTTGTTGTTTTTTTTTGCCCTAATAACATTAAGGCTGCAGTCTTAGGAGCAGCCCCCCCCCGGGGGGGGGGATAGCTGTGTGCCTTGGGATTCCCCCCCACCTTGGGGCCACATAGCCAAAAATGTGAAAAAATGCAGCCCCTCCAAAGTACTGAAACCAAAATTGGCCATAAGTTTCATTTCTGGTTTTTGAAATATGTAAAAATGTTTGTACTTTTTCATGTTAATTTTTTTGTATTTTATATTTGTTTGATGTTAAATGCCGCAGGGAGGCCTCGTGACATTTTTATAAGATGAAATGCCGATCCTGGAAACTTTTGTTTTCCCCCTGGGGAATACCATTTTTGACAGGGGTAGGGAAGTCTGAGGGGGCTTTAAAAATAGCCTTGGGGGTGTATGCAGCCTCAGGCTTGTACTTTCCCCCCCACTCCTGCTCTGTATGATCTTAACTGATAATAAGACCCATGAATACAGTGGGACTTATTTCTGAGCAGAGATGTATGGAATTGTGTTGCTAAACACAGGAATGATTTCTTAGGCAGATTAATTAAATTAATTTAGTTCTTACAAATACACACCTTCTCTCTGCCTGAGTCCATGACTACTACCTTGAATGTTTTTTTTTTTATACCGTGTTTCCCCGAAAATAAGACAGGGTCTTATATTAATTTTTGCTCCAAAAAAACCCATTAGGGCTTATTTTCAGGGGATGTTTTATTTTACAGTCATGTCATCATCTTCTGGTTGCTGCACAATGCTGCACAATGGTGGAGGGCGGGGTTTCACTTAACTGGGGCTTACTTTTGGGGTAGGGCTTATATTACGAGCATCCTGAAAAATCATACTAGGGCTTATTTTCAGGTTAGGTCTTATTTTCGGGGAAACAGGGTACAGGTACTTACTTGTAAAAGTTACACGTTATCAGTTTGGCACACACTAATCCCCCTGGTGCATGCACATAATAATGTATGTCATGGCCTGATTTTGAGCAAATGTAATTAGTAGCGTTGCCAAGATCCCTCCGAAGGCTGGAGCTCTGTGAATATGTCTATCAGAGTGAGCAGGCACATTCACAGCACAACTGCTTTGTTTGTCTTTCACTCAGTGTAGCAGGGGTTGGGGGAAGGCTCTAGAGAGCATTACTGATAAAAACACGGGAGTGAAGTCGAGTGTTTCGTTAGATAATGAAGATGACAAATGTAACCATGGATGACTTGCATCCTTGCCAGAGAGAAGTGACTACAAAAACCGAAATGGTGCTTGGTGATTCAGTTAAATGACATGTTTTGTTTGGTTAAATTCTCATTGAATATGGGTTGAACAATCTTACATGGAGCATAACCATTGCTACAGAGTACAATATTATATACGAAATGTGTTTGTCTAATTGGTGTGAAAAGTCAGTAATATTGAATGGAAAATGTATGTGACATTTCTGCTATCAATGTTAGGGGTGAGCTTGGGCCCAAAGGAAGGGTCTGCCTCTACATCTCATAGATTCTCCCACGGTTCCCTCTGCCAAGGATATGTGGTGGGCATTGGATGGATCCCTTCTCCAGGGTATTACCCCGACACAGTGTCTTTTCTTGGACCCGGAAGCAGGGTGGACTAAGAAAGGTGTGGAGGAGAAGAAGGCAGGAAAATGCCCACTAGGGAGATTTCTTATCAAAAAGATATAAAAGATGTGGTTGCTTCAGGCCTGGGGAAGAAAAGTTTGGGCTTCAGTGCAGAAGAAGAAAGCAGGAGGGAGAAGCAGGCTGGTGCTCCAGAGTGCAGTGGTGAGGAATCTGATACCACTCCTTATGTTGTCTACATTGCCTCAGAAATAAGTCCTCCCTTGTTGTTGTTGTTTAGTCGTTTAGTCGTGTCCGACTCTTCGTGACCCCATGGACCAGAGCACGCCAGGCCCTCCTGTCTTCCACTGCCTCCTGAAGTTGGGTCAAATTCATGTTCGTAGCTTCGATGACACTGTCCAACCATCTCATCCTCTGTCGTCCCCTTCTCCTCTTGCCTTCACACTTTCCCAACATCAGGGTCTTTTCCAGGGAGTCTTCTCTTCTCATGAGATGGCCAAAGTATTGGAGCCTCAGCTTCAGGATCTGTCCTTCCAGTGAGCACTCAGGGTTGATTTCCTTCAAAATGGATAGGTTTGTTCTCCTTGCAGTCCAGGGGACTCTCAAGAGTCTCCTCCAGCACCACAATTCAAAAGCATCAATTCTTCGGCGGTCAGCCTTCTTTATGGTCCAGCTCTCACTTCCATACATCACTACTGGAAAAACCATAGCTTTGACTATGCAGACCTTTGTCGGCAAGGTGATGTCTCTGCTTTTTAAGATGCTGTCTAGGTTTCTCATTGCTTTCTTCCCAAGAAGCAGGCGTCTTTTAATTTCGTGGCTGCTGTCACCATCTGCAGTGATCAGGGAGCCCTTGGGGCTGTATAATTCCCTATTCCCTGCTGAAGGGGCTAACAACAGATTCCAGGGAGGACTCTAGAGAAGCGGTTGGGGTCAAGGTCAGACAGGGAGTAATGCCTGAAAGAAAGAAAAAGGACCCTGTTGATGGTGAACCAACTCTGACCCAACTGGCATCATGAGAGACAATGTAAAAGACCGTGATTGCTAAGAAACTAACCTTGCTTGAGGGTTGGACTGCTTGGGCACAGAGTATGGTGAAGGTAACCTCACTCTTGTCTACCTGTAAGTAAACTAGAGCTAATCTCCCCATGGAGAATAGAGCGACTTGATTCAGATGGTGGAGATAAGGTGTGTGTTGTTTTGAATAAATGTTCTTTGGTTGAGTTGACAGCTGTTTCCAAGTCTCCTTCAGTATGATGGATGATGTTGGGCTATCTTTTGTGCTCCCCATTTCTTCCTGTGAAATATACCTATTCACTACATGTATCAAACAGGGCAGCTAAATATAAGGCAATAGTTTCAGTTGCTTCCATGCCATCAGTGTTAATGTCCAAATTTAAGTGCAACTTGACATCATCTCTGCCTCTTCACTGGCCTTGTATGGTGTGTGCCTTTAGTTTTACTTGAGTTATAGATACATGACGGGACACACCTGCATTGCATGCATTAATACTTTTATGAAATACTTGTATTTGGGGAGATTTCACTCCTGTCCCTCACATGTTGAAAGTATGGTTCACAGGATCATAGAGCTGGTGCATCTGTCTGCTATGTCCCAATAGCTTTGCATTTGGCAGCCATGTGAAAGGCCTTTACATGTGTGACAATTTACACATTATGATACATGTGCATTGCACACTGTACTTAAAGAGGACTCTTGAGCCAGTCAGGATTGGATCTAGTAATGTAGTAGTACACTGTGGTATGGTAGATGATAATCACAGCAGCTTTCAGTATCAGGAATTGTAAAACCAGTGGGTCTTAATAGCCTATTCAAAGCAAAGTCCCCACTGCCCACACTGTTCATAATAACGGGGTTAGCACACAACAATATATGGTCATTGTGAAATTAATCTGCCTCCCATGGCTCCAAGACTTATGTGAGGGCTGCATCTAAGACTAGAAAGAACAGGGAAGGGTGTGTGCATAGATGATTTAATTGTTGCTGGGCAAAAGATTCCGGTACAAGGCCTGACTGTCCTACAGCATTGATTCCATTCTCTGGTACAGAAAGCCTTAAGTCTAGAGCTTTTCCACATGGCCATTGAATATGCAGTGGGACATTTTGAGGAGGGAGCTGGCCTGCACATTCTTACAGAAGGTGGATCTAATCACCATGACCCTGCAACCCTGTTGTACTTGCTATCAGTGGATATATGATGGATATATGAGAATTCCCAGTACTGAGACACATGGCAATGCACATAATAATTGGGTCAAATCTATATGTAGCTTCTTTCATCTCCAATTTTAGGAGGTGACAGGAGTTCAGGGTGTTGGTGAATGTCCTGGTATCATTGAACTGCTGGTTGCTTTGCCCTCCGGATTGTAGAGTACAAGGGTCCTTTTGTACATGGAAAGCTCTCACCTTGAAATTGTCTCTCAGTGTTCACTACTTCACATCACTGATGTCTGTCATTTTTCTTCGAGGCAAACTCACTTGGCAAACTATTTTTCTAGGATATTCACCATTTCCTCAGTATATTTTCCAGGTTTCTCAAAGCTTTTAGAAAACTGTTGTTTTTAAATGCACAAAAGGCTTTCCACTGTGTCACTTTGCATTCACCAGCAAATGTTTCTGTGCTCCAACTGTAAACATCTGCTCCAACTGTAAATGCTTGCCTCCTCAGAGGCTTTGAGTAGTCCAAGGCTGTAGGAAATAGTGTTTGAAGTTCACATAGCAGTTGTGGGTCCTGAAGCTGCTAAAAGAATAGTTATCTTCCTCATGAAAGGCATCAATGCCCAATGAGTAAATGTGTATCATTTTAGCTCCTTGATCGTTCAGGTAGACTGTGTTTGTTGCACTAGAAAAATGTAATATGTGGTGATTTCTCCAGTTGCATGTGTTTGTTAAGACTGTCTTGGTCTACACTGGGGAAGAAAATAATGTCAAGAAATTCCGAAAGACTGGTGGTTTCCTAAGTCTGAAGCTCATTTGGGTCTGAGTTGTCTTGGAAGAAAGGAGAGGATGAAAGGTCACCTATAGGACAGCTGTAGAGATTAAATAATCAATCCTATTTAAACTCAGGGTTGAAATGTGGTCTTCTGGATACTGCTTGTCAGGAAGCAACAGTGAGAGAGTGTTACTACCTTCATGTGTTGATTGTGGTCTTCCCAGATGCATCTGGTTGTCCAATATAGAAAATGGGCCTCTTCCACCATGTTTGATCCAGCAGGGATTCTATATTCTTGAATGGAAAGTTCAGATATCAGTGGGATTGCCAGGCCTCAGCATATCAGGTGAAGTCTCAAGAAATTGCTATGCTTCTCTATGTCTCCAGGAAGGGAAATAAATCTCAAAAAGAATGATACTAGAGGAGGTTTAATTTTATTTTGTGTAGTGGCTTTAATGCTTAGGTTCCATTTATGGCACCCTGCCATCAACAGCTCAGGTCTTGCAAACTCAAGAATCAAGTCAATCCATCTCACATTTAGTCTTCTTTTTCCCTACTGCTTCCACTTTTCTTAGCTTTTCCAGTGAGATTCTTAGTCTCAAAGTACAACAGTTGATTAAATTTTTTTACTTCAACTTACTTGCTTATCTTCCAATGTGATGTATGCCATCATTTGTCATCAATGCCCTTCTGTGTTATTATGAGTTTACTCTCTCATCCTAACAACATCTAGGGCTTCTGAGAGCCAGAGAAACAATTAAATGATAGATATGGGATGTAGCCCTTCCAAGAGAGCAGAACACAAGTCCTGCATTACCTACCAAAAGGGAAGCACAATAAAAACTGTCCACCAACAAACTACCTCCATGTTCTAGAAACTCCTAAATGTCGAAGAGCTTTTATCTTGGTTTTCTTTAGTGCTTTACCACCAGCCTTCTAGAAGGCAGATACTCTTGTATCCCTTATTCTCAAGGAAATATTTCATATTCATGTCTGCCTTTGTCCATCAGACATGACTGAAACAGTCAACCATGTGTCATACTGTCCATAATACAAGGATATTTGTTCCTTATGTATTGCTCCAATTCTGATACTTTTTTCACACAGATCTGAAAAAAAATTACATTTCTCTGCTTCTTTCAGACTCCTCTAACAAAACTAGCCACTCGGTGGCAAACTTTTGTACATTGCCATCATCTACAAGGAAGCAGCTGGTCAAATCCCCTCTGATCTTATTGGTAACACCAGAATCTTGGCTTGGATACGTTATTGACTTGCTATGGCTTGTATAGTCCTATCCATGTGAGCAAATGGCATTTGTTTGGTTTGTATCTTTAGTGGCCAATTTGTCATAGTAATAAAGAGGGACTTAATTTTACAAAGGAAAAATAAGTCAGTCTCTCCACCCAGCCTTAAATGACTCCCTTGTCTAGTCCTACAAACTTAAACTTAACGTCCAAGTTTGCTACACAAGGACTGTGGTTTATTTTCAACTCTGCTAAAGACTACAGAGCAACTTGTGGCTTGTATCCATGGCTACTACAGATAAATGTTGCTGCTGTCTTTGCAGAGTCATTATTATTTTATTTATTTTATATACTGTATATATCCTACCTTACTCTTACTTCCAGGACCCAATATTCCCTCTCCAGTGGGCTCTGATGATACCTGCATGGCTGTCTGATTTGTCAAGCCATGTTTTCAAACCAGAGCTTTGACTGCAGTTCTCCATGGAATAAAACACCTGGCCATACATTTAGAATCCATGCCCCCCATCCCAATTTTTAAAACCTAATTAAGAGGTATATAAAGATTAAAAGCTTCTATGTTTTGTATATTTACAGTTGATCCTTATCAAGTGTTTGTTTATGTCTGGATTTAGTAATTTGGGTTTTCTGGGGGGGAAAGTTCCTTAGTTTGGAATTCATGAAGCAATTTGATGTTGCTACACATGAGATATTTACATCCCCCAGACCTTGTACATTTGTGAAACTGAAAAATAAGTGGCATTCACACAATGACTACATTCATTTTTTACCAGGAACCAGTGGTAGGGTAAGACTTCCATAATGTATACCAGATTCACATTCTCTCGGTACATGGTCTCAAATATGGAACTGTTTGCACACTATGAATGTGCATATTTGACTCTGTATGATGGGATTAGCTAATTTAATCTTTGTAGTAGACAGACAATTGGTCCCTTTTTGGGAGAAGGAGGAACACAAATCAATTAAAAGAAATAAAGAAGATATTTTCATCCACTACAAGCCAGTTTCAGTGACTATGAATATTATTTTTGCTGTTGCAGGAAAATAAATTGTACAGCAAAGATCAACAGACTTCAATGACTTAATTTCTATCCACCAGAGGGAGCCTGTACCACATAACATTTACACAGAAATAGACATCTTCAAGCAACAAGGACTGCAGAACTTACATTTCTATGATGTTTGGTGTGATGTACTTTTATTGTGAATGTTAGAACCACACAATTTAAATCCAGACTAGGAAGCTGAAGTCTACTGAAGAACATAAAATATAACAGCTGTTAATCAAACAGCTGTATCAACACATCTTTAAGGAACATGTGCTTGAACACATTAAAACAAAGAATACCACTCTACAGGCAAGTTTAATGTTTAGCCAATATGAAATTTTAATGTCAAAAAGTTTCACCATCTTGTTCCTTCTATAGATCCAAACATAGATCCAAACATAAACTACAGGATTCCAATGCAACTCTTTAAATGATCTGAGCGTTGTCTTGAATTTTTCTAACACAGCTGTGTCTGTGTGTAAGTCAGAATGTGCAATGGGGCCATCCATAGGGGAGGTATGAGAACTGAGATTACTACACATGCCCAGAGGTAAATAAGCATGTGGAGGGGCTGGCTAGAGTAGTCTACTGGGTTGGCATCTAAGGATAGTCATCTTTCCAATGGCCTAGGCCACAGATAGGCCAGCTCTGGGAGCCATTTTTCCAGCCCCAGGACTCACTAAGGATTATCTCAGCCTCTCCAAATGGAACTGGAAGTGTCTGGATTATCACTTCTCCTTAAAACACTTTCAACACAACTATTGTTAAAGTGTGTTAGGACGCACAAGAGGCTTTAGAAGAGACTTGTACCGCCTAGAAATACAGTGCTAATGTTATTCAGGGAAAAATATTTTGTTGGGTTCTTCTTTCTATCTGCGGGCTGCAAAATCAGCCTTTGGTGTTTCTATGATTCCTACCCAGGCCAAGGCCTTCAGATTCATTTATCACATTATGGTATCTATCTATTTCCGAGCAGAATATCTTTCTGTTCAGTACTGTTCGTTTTCACTGTGGCTTGACCTCATAATGATCTAATTTAGGTGTGATGCAAAGTTTCCTCAGAAATGTATTCTTCTTGGTCTTTAAAATACCCTATTACAGTGGTGCCTCGCAAGACGAATGCCTCGCGGGATGAAAAACTCGCAAGACAAATGGTTTTGGCGATGGGGTTGATGACTCGCAAGACGAATGTTCCTATGGCCGTGCTTCGCAAGACGAATGTTTTCGGGTGTTTTTTTTTAAAGTTTAAATCTCAACCGTTAATACCCAGGATGCATTGTGCATTGTGCCGGGAGGTTTAAAAAGCCTCCCCAATGCAGCCTGGGTTCACTTTTCCACGTGCAGTTCCAAGGTTGACTTCGAGAGGAGCAACTGTGGTCTGTGTTGTGGGCGCATCCTGTGTTTGGTGTGGTCTGTGTTGTGGACACATCCTGTCTTTGGAGAAATTGAAGGTTTTCAGAACTTTTTTGCCAGGGCTTGGGTCACACGCGTCCTGTTTGTGGACTGGGTCAATCTGGCTTTTGGCCCTGCTGTCAAGCAGTACCTGCTGGACAACGACCTGCCGCTGAAGGCCCTGCTCCTGATGGACAATGCTCCTGCTCATCCTCCAGGCCTTGAGGAAGACTTGTTAGAGGAGTTCAGCTTCATTAAAATCATGTTCCGGCCGCCTAACACCACCCCGGTACTCCAGCCAATGGATCAGCAGGTGATTGCCAATTTCAAGAAACGGTACACCAAGGAGCTTTTCAGGCGCTGCTTCGAGGTGACCGATTGCACCAACCTCACCCTGCGTGAATTCTGGAGGGACCACTTTGACATTGTCAGCTGCTTGAAGTTGATCACCATAGCCTGGGACAGGATCAGCCGGAAAAATCTTAATTCTGCTTGGCGCAACCTGTGGCCAGACTGTGTGGCAACAAGTGACTCTGATGTTTCTGCGCCTGCACCAGAGTCAACAGTGATGGAGGACATTGTTGCCTTGGGGAGGACAATGGGCCTCGAGGTCACAGAGGAGGACATCTGTGAACTGGTGGAGGGCCACGACCGGGACCTGTCCACCCAGCAGCTGCTCGAACTGCAGGCAGAGGCTACAGAGGAGCAGGCCTCTTTGGAAGAGGAAGAAGAGCCAGGCGAGGAACAGCTGTCCACCACTAAACTGAAGGAGCTGTTAGAACAGTGGCAAAACGTGCAGACTCAAGCACAGCGGTACCACCCGGACAAGGCTCTGGCACATGACCTTTCAAACACATATGACGAAAGGATCATGTCCCCTTTCAGAGGGATGCTGAAAAGGCGGCAGAAGCAGCTGACCATGGAGAGGTTCACGAAGAGGCCAAGACAGGAAGATGAACCTGCTGCTTCTACCAGCGGTGCCCAGTTGCCTTCTTCCTCCTCCTCGTCCTCCTAGAAGCCTTGAGGTCAAGCCTTAAAGCCTTCTCCCAGTTGACCATCGTTCGGGCCATCGCCAGAGAGACCCTCTGCAGCTCTGGGAATGTAAAAGACTGCTGCTGTGATGTGGAGACAGTTCTGTCTGCCTCCAGTTTCTTGACTTAAAACACTGGTCCTGGTGGTTTAGAGACTTCAGCCTCACTTGTTCACTTTAAAATGTGAAATGTAAAAAGTTTCTGTACTGTTGGTTTCTGTATGTTTACATGCCTTGAAAATGCACTTTCTGAAGAGTTTTGCACAATCCAAGGACTGTTAGTGACTGTTTCTGTTCAGTTTCAGTGAAGGCAGATGTTCCTGCCTCATGTTTGCTGATTTTTAAATGTTTTTCTATGATGTTTAAAAAGTTATAAAGTTTTTTGATTGAAATTTTTGAAATCATCTGCACAATATGTATGGCTTTAAAGAGCACTTAATAAACCCTTTGTAAACCAAATTTGACTTTGTTCTGACTTTTTTTGCCCATAGGAACGCATTAATTAGATTTCAATGCATTCCTATGGGAAAACGCGTTTCGCAAGACGAATTTTTAGCAAGACAACATTAACCGCGGAACGAATTAAATTCGCCTTGCGAGGCACCACTGTACTATTATTGCTATTTATAATATTATAGCATCTCTATTTTGGTGCATTTTTTTTTACAAATGAAGTTTTCAATTGTTGGTCCTCTTCTTGTTAAGGGTTTAGCTGCCAGAAGCAGCAGCCAGCATCTCCAATGGTCAGGGTGCATATAGTCCAGGGTGTGTATAGAATGTGGAAGTCCAAAATACTTGGGCCAAAAGTTGAGAACTGTGGCTTTACAATGTAACTCAGTCAAATGTTCAAAAAGACCCCAACATCTAATTAAAAATATAACTTTAAGTCATTAACCTGAGGAAGGATTGTACTTTGCTTGTAACATTCTAGGGTAGTTTTAAAAAGACAAATCTTTGTTGTTATGCCTCTTCTACTGACCCTCATAGTTTTATGAATAATTTTCACTTGAAGAATAGCTACAATATAAATCTAAACAGAAGTTTGGTAGCTGAGGTTGTATTTTTAAAAACTACTAGTTGCTTTATGTGTCCAGTGTACCTGAAAGAAATAGCACTTCACCAAATACTACAAGAAAGTGTTAAAAGTTGTTTATTAAAATTCAGTTAGTGTTTCATAAATGTACATAGGCTATTATAGTAGCTTTATCCCACAGAGGACAGTTCATAAACCATATACTCTTTTAAAGCTTTTATTGTTCGAGAATACATATAGCATCTTCTCTCCATTCCACCAGAGCTGCTTAGAGCTGACATAGGCTGACAGAAAAAAGTTAAAAATAATATCTCTCAAGGCAAACCCACAAAAAATATATATAGGAATATATACAGGGAACATTTTTGCGTGGAGTTTTATATTGTAAAGGCATGTGAGAGCAGCCCATAACAAAATGAATGAAACTGTACTGCTATTGTGTGGTTAACTACGAAGAGTGGCTAACCGTGACTGCATGGCTTCAATATCTTCCTCTTCATCATCATCAACAACAGCAGCTGCTGTAGCTCCTTCAAGCTCATGTTCTGGAAGAGCATCTGTGACTTTACTTGGTGCCTTACCCAAGGCTCCTGCAAAAAAGGAAAGCAAAAAGGAAGCAGACTGGAAACTGAAAAACAGCAATAAGCTCTACAATGAAAAACACGTCAGTGCTATATAAACTTTCAGCTTAGTGGGCTGGTTATACTGTATCATCGCAATTCTAAAAATGGCAGAAATCAGTCTCCTCCTGTTTTTATGAACCAGTTTCAACAAAAATATTGATCTTGACTGCAGAGATGAACTCGGGGAAATACTGGCAAGCAGAAGATAGCAGATTCCTCACCTCTTCAGGCAAAGAAAACCATATGAGGAACTTAGGGGCAGGACACAGAGACAGCTAATATCACACAAGCATGTAAAAATCTACATGAATCTGGTACATGTCCATCACCCAAAATCCTTGTAACCATCCCTTTTAGTGAAAGGTACAGTCCTCCCAGTGATTACAATAAGCAGTTAGGAGTAATCGCTGGTTCTAATTCCCGTAGATTCATTGAACCAACATTTTTATATATGCCATTGGTTCAGAGGGTTCATTCTAGTAGGGACAAACAAATAGATTTAGGTCTTAGTATCCAATACTAATTCAGTTCATTTCGATATGCAAATCATGGGTGCTGGCATTCGCCTTTGAGATTCAGCCTACCATAGGGAGCAACTCTTTCCATGACACACAGCCTCCTCCTCATTAAGATTAACAAATAAGGCTTGTGAGTTGTCATCTCATCAAGCTTGGAACTCAGTTTTTCCTGTTAATGCCAGTATTACAGAAGTCTCTCCCCCAGGAAAGCCCGTGGGTAGTCAATGTTCCTTAAACAGTAGTCCCCAGATCTTCCCCCATGCTCCTTCAACACACTGTCCTGCATCCCAGGAATACCCGCACCAAGAGAAATACAATAAAAGAATTCAAAGAAAAATCTCTGTGAAGCAAAAAGTCTAGATGGTGAGATTGAAATCAACAATGGCTGAAAACAGTACTAGATAACACTAGGTAGAATCTAGTGTCTCATTTAGTCAACAGCATCTATAAAGGCCGGAATTTTAAAATTAATACAGTTGGTATCACAAAGAAAGAAGATCAAGTTTCCCATTAATTGTTCAAAAGTACCAATGGCACAATTAGAAATATGCATGTGACTGTACACTTCCACTTACCAGCTGTTATTTCAAATAAAATTTTGTCAATCTCCATCTCTGCTTCCTCTTCCATCTCCTCTTGGTCCTCCATATTTTCAAAAGTATCCTCTAACATGTCTTCTATGATACCGGCCTAAGGGAAATACAGAGGCTAGAAGATCAAGTAACTGTTATTTACAAAACAAGGTAAGAGAGCTGCAGTCCTTGAAACAAAGGCATCTTCTCAATCACAGTTTAGAGAAATGGGGAACTGCATGTAATTAATTTTGCTAATTTTGAAATGGAAAAGTATGCCAACTGATCTGCTCTGAAGAGATGTTTCAGTAGCCTTATCTGGCAAAATTAAGGGCAGATGAAACCAAGGGATCAGCAGGCAAAGAAAGAAGGAGTCAACAATCTGAAGCAGGTACTGCAAGATCTCGCTTTCCTTGCTACAGTTTACATTCAACTTATTGGTGGCAGCAGGGGAGTGTGGGTAGCATTGGGTTTTGGGATTCATAGGGCTGTGAATCTTACCTTCATCATTTCTTTTGACAACTCCCTCATCGTAGCCTGAATTTCAGGGATTTTTACTAAGTTCTGCATGGCTTTCATGACTTCTGTGCTCTTCTGTAGTGAGCCAGCTACCCTCAGGATGGCTGCCAAGAGAAGGAACATAAGGCTCTTAAACAAAGTTCAGAACAGTGGAGTGTCATCTTTGGCAATGAAGGTGTTCATGGCCGCAGAACTGCAGAAACTGTACTATGTGGAAAGAGTATTTTAATACTCTTCTACATGGTATTACTCTTTTAACAATTAAAGCTGGGGGGGAAGTGTACATTGAATCAGGATGTGTCCAAACCCACACACATATATACATATAGTATATCATGTATATTGATCCAATTTGGCAGGACAGAAACTCTAGGATGAAAGGACTTGATGTTGAAAATCACAAGTATCCTTACCCAGTTGATTCTTCATCCCCATCAGCACTGAATTCATGTGGGCCTTGGAGGCGTAGAGTTTGCTCACAGCTTTCCGTGAACGGACTATCTCCTTGGCCAGGACCATGCACACATCTTTTTGGCCCTTTTTGGCAGCATCTTTGATTGATCTTTTTACTTTTTCCTCTTCTCGCTGAATATCTGGGTTGGAGAGAAAACACAAGCAAGATTCAATAGTATTGGTTTTACCTCAGGGTTTTGTTTTGTTAGTAGCCAGAAGTCTCCTTCTAAACAACAATTTTCTTTGAGGCCTCATGTTATACAGGGGGAAATGAGTAATACTCAAGTTCAATTCACTTGTCACTAACTAAATGCCTATAATCCAGGGTCAAAATCTACAGTTTATCACTGAACACCTGCTCATGGGTAATGCAGAATTTGGATTTCTGGAGACATGGGAGTGTAACAACCTTCTCCCTAGCCTCATCTTGCAGACTGGATGCTCCTGGCATCCTGCTCCATAGAGTGGCCTTCTCTTGCCCCTTCCTAGGTCAGTTTTGTGTCTATTATTCAGGCAGAATGTTTATTTCTGTAGAACTTTTTCCTTATTTTGCTTTAAGGACATTTTTATGGGCTTCATATCTCCAAGGAGAGATGCTGGTTAAGAGTCTGGCATTGTAGCCAGTTCCCAATGCCTGTATTTTTATTATTTGCATACAAATGTAGTTTAATTTTTATATTTTCTGCCTGCAAAGAAAATCCTGCAAGCCCAGAAAGACTGAGAACTCTTAAGTATGCCACCACCTCTCCCCACATGAGGGTTAAAGATGTAACTGACAGGATCTAATAGAGCCAGATAGGGTTAATAGTGTTACAATGAGAAAGTTATTTATCAGAGAAAATATGTCTGTCAATAAGTCAAGAACATGTTTGACACATACCAAATGTCTAAGCACTATGAGTTACGTTATATTTTACAGATGTTTATAAGCAATAAAAGTTATTTAATGTTTTAAGCAAAGGCACAAATGATTATTTGACTATCAATTTCTGGTGCAAACACACATATGGGAGGCTCACCAAATTTTACTCTAGAATAGTGTTTTTTTATCTTTACACTTCAAGCTGCTGTATACAGACTCTGCCAAGTTAGAACTTATATATTATTTATTATAGCCAAAAGCCAATATAAAAATGGGAGACGGTGAGGAAAACCAGGAATGTGAATCACACACAGCTTCGTGAGACCTCACTAAAACAGAAATGAAATGTTTTTGCCTGCAGAAACCCAGAGATGTTGAACCCACCCCTAATTCTAATATCATGGCTGACTGAGAACGGATGAGGGAGTGAATTCAAACCGTACTCAAAGACCAGCAACACAGCAGCCACCTGCACCAAAAACAACCAACCACACCACCATCCATTCAACAAGATACATTTTCTTGCCAAGTCAAGTGTGGCTTTCTATAAAGGCACATCGGATCATTTTGCCTTTTGTGATTTCTGTCTGGCTAGTACATTCAGGATGGAAGGGCATATTAAGACTGCCTGGCAACGTTGGACTGGAGGAGAAAGGAAAGCTAGCATGAAATTGGCTTACACACCCACTCTAGAAACAATCCTCCCAGGACTGTTTCTCAATTCTTGTGAATCTGCCAATTTGAAAAAAACCTCCCTCTGCAGGCAGAACAATTTGCCCAGAGCTGGCTCAGGACAGCACTGCGACATTATGAGGAGAAGAGAGGGAAGGAGTAGCACACAAAGAAGAGCACCACATTTTGGCATACCCATTTAAAAAGGTGGATGGTAAACATCCCTGTTAAAGCTGGCAGCCAAAACTGTATCATTCTGAAAAGGCCTTTGGTATTTAAAAACAGCTTTTAAAATGGCTCTTGGAACTGTTTTTTAATCTGGGAGTCCTCGTGGGCAGAACTGTGATAAATACATCCTTTAAATAAACAGGAGATTTGTGTGTGCATGGATGGAGAGAAAACTCCCAGTTCTCCTAGGCTGAGAAAGGGAACCTCTGCCTCTTCCCCTTCACCCACCTGTCTCCCTCAGGCTGGTCTTCTGTAAGAGGGAAGGAGAGAGAGAGAGAGACCTGGCAGAGGTGAAAGAAGCTGTTGTCACAAGCAAGGAGGTAAGTGCGTTTATAAAAAGCCACATTTGTGCCAACATTCACCTCTGTTTGGGGACTGCTAGTGTGGTTGGTAGATTACTGAGCCTGAATCACTGATACCGGAATTCAGATCTCTGCTCTACCATGAAACCTACTAAGTAGCCTTGGCCCAGCCACTCACTCTCTGTCTCTGTTCATTTCAGGGGGCTCACATACACTCCCTCTGAAAATACAAGTGTGCAGCTTGGGGGTGCTCCTGGATTCAACTCTGAGCCTGGATGCCCAGGTTTCGGCAGTGGCCAGGAGTGCCTTTGCACAGTTAAAACTAGTGCACCAGCTGTGCCCATTTCTTGAGAGGTCTGATCTGGCCATGGGGACACATGCCCTAGTTACATTCCCGCTGGATTGCTGTAACACTCTCTATGTGGGGCTGCCTTTGGAAAGTGTTCGGAAACTCCAGAGGGTCCAAAATGCCACAGCCAGATTGCTAACTGCGGCTGGTTACAGGGAACATATAACTCCCCTGTTACAGCAGCTCCACTAGCTGTGAATCCACTTCCGGGCACAATTCAAAGTGCTGGTTTTAACCCATAAAGCCCAAAATGGCCTGGGTACAAGCTATCTAAAAGGCCGCATCTCCCTCTACAAGCCTGCATGGGAATTAAGATCCTCAGAGGAGGCCTTTCTCTTGGTCCCACCACTCTCACAGGCATGCTTGGTGGGGACACAGAAAAGGGCCTTCTCTGTCGCTGTTCCCAGACTCTGAAATTCCCTCCCACGGGAAGCTAGGCTGGCCCCATCTTTGCTGTCCTTCCGCAAGTAAGCAAAGACTTTTCTCCTCAGGTAGGCTTTTCCTTAGAGTCTGGCAGCCTGAGAGAGTTTTTTTTAAAAAAATGTATTGTTGTGCTCTGTTGTTTTTAAATGTGTTTTTAGTATTCCTTCTATTGACCGTTTTAACACAATGCCTGTTTAATTCTTTTTAAATATTTGTATACTTTCTGTTTTTAGCTTTTAATTATTGTCTTTTAATTGTTGCAAGCCGTCTTGGGGTTGCAAGGCAGGGTAAAAATATTTTAAATAAATAATAAATAAATTCAACAAGTTCTTAAACTGCAACTCCGAGAAACCCCGGCCAGCACAGATGGTGAAGGCTTCTGGGAACTGCAGTTCAAGAACACCTCGGCTATGCAAAGTTGGGAATCACTAGTGTAGCCTTAAGTGTTTCCCACAGTGACTTCCTAGACTAAAATTGTTTTTTCCACCTTTCCTCTCATTCTTAGTTCCTAGGAAATACGGAAGAATCTGCCTTAAGTCCAGTGGCACTCTGGTTGTGGAAGACACCTCCTTTGAAGGCCTGACTGCTGATGATGCTGGCTTTGTTACAGCTCAAAGTAAAAATTTACAGCTTTTGGAGTCTACACCTGGACTCTGATCTATGGGGTCATGGATTTCCATATATTGTTTTATCGTGCTGAACATGTAATATTTTTTATAATTATTTGTGTTGTTTTATTCTCTTTACCCTGGCCTAGAATATCTAAATGTAGGATAAGATAAAATAAATTTAAATAAATAAATACACGAATAAAATCACCAAGAAATTAACTAAAATTCACTTGAGATCCAAACAACAGCACCAGTTCAGCATATCTAAAACCCTAAGCATATTGCCTAGTTAGATGGCAACTAGCATATCTCCCATGATATTCAGTGGTTTTCCTGATATGAGTCTCCTTTGTGTTGTTTCCATGAAAAGAACAAGTATGTCTCACCACATGCCTTAATCTTTCATAGATTCATATCACTCTCACAGGCCACTTATGTGTAAGTCACTCGAGTAAATTCAGAGGTTGTTGATAACTTAGCTCTATAGTATGAGTGCTGCTTTTGCATAAGTTCTAGGATGCACTGAAACCATGTAACCATAGGAAAGAGACAGCATTGGTGCGAGAATTAAACACACATGTAGCATAATTCACCATGTGAAACGTTATTAATTATTGTGGGACCCATTCATGAGGAAGCAACACACACCTCATACAAGTAACTTATGGGTTCACTACTAGATGAGTGTAAGGCAGGGCAGATAATTAAAAAAAAATCAAATAGATTTAAATCACAATTTAAATTTTAAAAAATATTTTCTTTTCATCTAAATTATCAAAAACCCATTTTTTAAATTTTTGATTTAAATAAATTTGATTTAAATCAAATCCGCCCTCATGTAAGGCAATATAAAACTCCAGACTTATACTGATTTAATGTATTCTCGATTTGCCTGGGTGTAAGCCCCAGCAAACTCAATGCCGCACATCTTTAAGTAGATATGTATAGGATTACAATGTTAATATTTTATCTTTGTGTACTTTGGCTATCTGAAAGAATAGCCATTCTGAGAAAACATGCGGGAATACAGACCTCTAATCTGTCTATCAATCACCCTCATTTCTTTTCGGATCTTCAAAGACCATTCATTGACCTGAAAAAGAAAAGATAGGAGAATTAAATGTAGTTTTATAACAGGCAGCCATGTTAGTCTGTTAACATATCAGGCCAAAAACAAAAGAAAGCAAAAAATAAAGAAGGAAAAATGTTGTGGCACCTTAAAGACTAACCGGTATATTTTAATGTGAGCTTTCTTGGACAAGTCCACAAGATCTGAGGAAGTGCATTTGTCCATGAAAGCTCACATTAAGAATTAAATGGACTGAAAAACTTAAGGCCGACAAAAAAAAAAAAAAAAAAAAAAGAAAACTGCGTGTATCATTTAGGGACATTCCTTCCCTATAAAATTTAGGGAAATTTAACCTTTTCCTTATGCCATTTAAGGGAACATATATACTATTTCTAGATAAACCAGCCTTCCCCAACCTGGGTGCTGCTAAACATTTTGGTCTCCAACTTCTTTCAGCTACAGCTGGTATGGTCGTGGATGATGGGATTCAAGTTGATAAAGGCTGAAGTAAAGCCTTTCATCAGGCAAGAATAGTAGCAAGGCAAAAATATTAGAAGATATTTTATTTAGTACATTTTTATCCCATCCCTCCACTAAAAGGCACTAACAGTATCAAACAAGAAAGTTAAATAACTCATTAAGGCCAATAAACAATTCTAGAAAACAAGTGAAATCCAGAATTCCAAAAACAGACAGGGGAGTTCACTTAAAAAATTACAACCGATCTGACTCTGCAACGATATAGTTCTACTAGGATGTTGGATTTTACAGCAAGAAGTCTTAAGCCTCAACTTGAACTTTCTTCAGTTGACAACAGTGACAGCACCATGTTTGGCAGATTCAGTTTTCATTTGGCCTGTCAGTAGTCCAGGTACCTACTGCAAAACATGGAAGGTTTGGTTCCTCAGATGAAGACTATAAGAAAACATCCACTGCCCTGTGTCTGGTAGTAGCCAGCAAGTACCTCTGGAAACCCTGTAGGCAAGAGAGCATTTTCACTGTTTCCCCCCAGCAACTGGGGAGATAGTGTTCCGCACTTCCAATCCCTGCCTCCTCCAGTGGGTGCCCACTCAGAGGCAGTATCCTGACTTTCCTGCCCCACATCCTCCAGATGCTGCCTCTGGGTGGGCATCTGAGGAAGGAGGTGGTGCTTAGAAACACCGGTCAGTAAACAAACTGGCACAAACCAGTGGTTCATGTCCGTCTCTAACTGGGGAGCCGAGAAATAGTTTGTTTCTGAAACCTAGAGGTTGCATATTGTCAGACCATGGAAACATTACTTTCTTGGCTAAGGGATTGTGGGCAATGCATAGCAAAAAGAAGTATTTCCAAGCTCTGCTTATAACCATCATGATTGGCAACCAGTGACAGACTCATTCTCCATGAACCTAATCTCTCTTAAATGGCAGCCTAATAAGCATCCTGTCATCACATCATATGGTTGTGAACTCCATACAGTAATGACCAGGGCTTCACTTCTTAATGTTATTGATTAGAAACAAAGTACCATTCCAGTGCTGATGTTCTTTGCAAGCAGTAGTGAGCAAGTAGTGATCCCACAGGCAGAACTCATGCACCCTGGTATGGTCTCAAATGTCCATTTTGTAATAACACCAGTTCACATCCTGAGCTGCCATTTTGTAAGTGATGCAGGCAAACATATAAGCAACTCCAGTTTAAGTCCCATTTGAACAACCAAGTTTTCCTGGAGAAGAGCGTCCTCATCCAGTGTAGCTTAGCTACTCATGCCATCTTCCCAAGTGTTAAGGACAGTTTTACTGCACACTGGACATGTGATGAAGCAGTGACCTGTAAGTTCATTGAAAGCTGAACTCAGGTTACCCATGTCTAATGCTGAGTAACAATTTATGACATATTGTAAACATCCTGACACCTTAAAGACTAACTGCTATATTTTAATGTGAGCTTTTGTGGACAAATCCATTTCCTCAGACGCAAGAGTGTGACTACGTGGCAAATATTTTATACATGGCCCTGAAACAAAGAGACTGTTTCCTGGGTACAAGTTGATAGTGGGGCATTTCACACATGAAATAATTATGACATAATAGACCCAACCACATGAGAAAGTAACTGTTTGTACCATCTTGCTATGTGACTTGGAGGACTGAATCCAACTCTTCTAAACCTAACCTGGGAAGTCTTATCTTCAGGAAGAAACACAGGCGTCCAATTTAAACAAGTGACCCCGAGCACAGAATAGGGAAAGTGTGGGCAGTGGGAGGAGGTACATATAGGACACTGCGATCTTCTTTTCGGACTGTGTCGAGGATCAGAGGGGGCGCCACTTCCTCTCTCCCCTCCCCCCCCCCCCCCCAGCAAAGAACAGCAAAACAGCACGTGTGTTTTTCGACCGATAAGCAAGGCAAGGAAGGCCCCGGCCAAGGGGAACTCCTTGCCTTGCCTCGCCTCACCCACCCTTGACCTTCCCTTGGATCCACGTCCCACCAACCGCCCGGGTCTCCATCCTCCTTCAAGTCCATCCACTCCTGTCTCGCCTCCTTCTGTCCTCTTTCCCAAAAGGCCATTACCAGCTCCTTCGGAGGCTTCTCTGGAGTCTTTCCGAACAAGCCCATCTCCGACCACTAGTCCTAACTCTCCGCTTCCGGCTTCCTGTTCCTTCTCACACGGAAACCAGGAAGTGGGGCAGACCACAGAGAGAGAAAATATAGAGCGGCCGTCTCCCGTGCGGTGTGCAAACAGCCAACTATGTATCAGGTTGTCTTATAAGGCGGCGTCCTCTTTGCTCCTTAGCGTCTCAGTCCCCGCCCCCGCCGCTGAAACGGGGACTGATCGTAGAAAATAGGGAAAAGCCATCATTTTAGCTAGGGCTTGGAAAAGTTATCGTTTGGAATACAAGTCCCAGAATCCCCCAGCTGGCGGATTTTTAGCTCATAGTCAAAGGCAAAAGCACAATCATTCGGTATGCCAGTGAAAGAAGGAAACTGGTTTCTATTGAGAGTGGGGATAGTGGCGGCGGCGGCCGTTTGGGTTTCTGCTGCCGCAGGATTTGTGTTTTATCCGGGGCAGTTTCTGGCTGAAATGAGGCAGCCATGGACAGAGTGAGATGGGTAGGTGGGAATGATCAACTCCACAGGATTTTTTTGTTGAGTACAGTTATTTTCATCCCAGCTTTCAACATATCCGTACTTCTATGGTAGCTTACAAATAATGTGAATAAAACTTTTGTCACCGGTATGAAGCTCATGAGGATGCCTCCTGCAGGATTGTTGATAGTAATAGCCTGGTGGACGGAGTGACTGACCGGGGCTCAGGAGACACCACTCGGCCATGGAAACTCGCGGGGGGGGGGGGAGGAAGTAGAACTGGAAAACCACCCCTTAAATATCTCGCTTATCTTGAAAAACCCCATGCGGGTCGCTATGAGTCAGTTCCGACTTGAAGGCACATAACAACAATGGAGGGGATACAAGGTTGGTTTTTCTTCCTTTACTTTGGGAGGGCTCAATTGCTTGATTATTTTAATACACTTTGGATTGATCATTTGCTTAGCAAATCAAGGTCCAAATTTGCCAAATCATTTCAAGGGGTGGTAAAGCCTGATCGGAATAGTGAGTTTTGGGAAAGGAAGTGATTAGCCTGTTCCTGATGGGCATTCTCTCTAATCACAATTATCCACTACTCACATAAGGCAAAATCCAAAGAAACAAAACCGGGTGGCACTTGAAAGACTAACATATTTTAATGTGAGCTTTCGTGTTTCTTTGGATTTTGCCTGATATGCTTGCACAGAGTAACACGGCTACCTCTTCTGCAACTACTCACATAAGCTGATTTTTTGTTGTTGGAAACCCATGGAGGGTGCTAAATCACAGAACATAACTCACCAGGTTAGGTGTCCACAACTGCCAGGAGGATATGCAGACACTTGGGAAAGCGGGGGGGGGGGGGGGGGAGAGAGAGTTCTAAAGAGGACTGAAATAACTCCTGTTATTTTTATTCCAGTGAAAGAGAGCTTGATTTGTTTTTGTCTTTCTTTACCTTCTAGTGGACATCACTGGAAGAACAGGACCTAAACTCCGTATGAACGTAATATGTGTGTGTGTGTTAAATTTATATACTCCCACATATCGAAAGATCTCACACAGGTACAGTCAATAAAATTCTCTAAAACGATGTGAAACAATGAATGAACCTAACAGATTTCCCTGGCTGTGGTAGCAGTGTTCTAACCAGTACTCTATGGCAAGGTCTGGCCCCTCTTAATTTCCAGCAGTGCCCAGAGTGAAGCTAGAAGAAGGCACTGTACAAAATTAAAATGGTGGCTAGTTCTAGCCATCAAGTACTGTCTGGAATGTCAAGCTAGTTAAAATAAAACAACGGAAAGAACAGGTACACTGGGAGCTCCTGATGAATCTTGAGTGATGAGTGATGATTTAGTTGTTTTGCTTGGTACCAATGAGTGGTAGGTTTTTGGTTGTTACAGTTTCCATAGTTTTATGTTGCCTCAGTTAATCATAAAAATAATACTATGCATAGGTGTGTGGTTCATGCTTATTGCTATATTAACTAGTTTGATCATTTCAAAGCAGATTATTAATCAATTCCTAATTGCTTTTGTGTGCCAGTTGTTTTTTTATGTGAAAAGTCATTACTTCTAACGCTGTCTACCTGCCATTTAGTTGTTTGCATCTTAAGATGTTGGGGATTAATAGAATGTACATTGTGGCACCCTGTCCTCTATCTGCCTGGTAGCAACTGCTGGCCTCAGTTTGTAGATTCCAGAGGATCCTGATCTTAATGGGCAGTTGGTTTAATCAAGGATAATATGTGTATATCCTTTTCCTACATATAATAACGGAAGATCCATTTCGAAGTCACCAAAACAATCAGTCTTACACAACCAATGCCAACATTTCAAGGTTTTTTTCTCCAGTATCTCTGCTCTGGCCTGTAAAAGAGCTGTAGGTCTTGAATCATAAAGTTGGTAGAGATCTTGGAAGTCATCTAGTCCAGTGCATGTTGCAGCAACAACCAGCCAACTTCTGCTTCGAAGGCTCTTCCAAAGGAGAACTCACTACAGTCTAAGGCAGCATGTCATAGTACTGAAAAGTTCTCAATGTTTCTCTTAATGTTTTTATACCTGGTTGTATAATGCATGAATAAAAATAAATTTAAGATTATGGATATTAATATTGATTGTCAAACTCAAAAGATTCTGATGAACGTCACAGGAGCCAATTGGAAGATCCCTGGAATGAGATATTTAGAAATTGAATGATCAGACAATGGCCAAAGTCCTGTTTGCCTCAAATTACCCAACAGAAGCTGAAGATGTCATCAGCAAGTGCAGGTAATATTTAATTTAAACTAATTAAAAACTTCCTATCCCCCTGGTATTTGGAGGCTCCCTATGGCTCCTTTTTAAAGGGGGACCTATAAAAGTGTTTTTAAAATGCCACTGGATAGGTGCCACCAGGATTGGGACTGCCACCAGTGATCTGGTGGCAATTTTTGACTATTAAAATCTACCCCACTGTTCTGAGGTCCCCAAAGGCTTCCCCAAGGCAAAAGGGAGCCCTAGGGAGTCTCAGAAGATCAGATGGGGGCATAGGAGGCTATTAATTAGCTTGAGTTAAATGTTACTGATGCCAGCTAATGGCATCATCAGCTTCCACCACATAACTTTATGTAAACAGGATCTTGGCCATTGTAATTGATTTATTAGAGGAAAGTGATAAAAAAGTGTTAGATGACACAGCTTCCCCACGTAGCTGACCGCTCAACAGCTGTGTGGGGAGACTTGTAAACCTGCCTCCTTGACAGAGTGGTTGGCTGAGCAGGGAGGCAGGGAAGCACCAGCCAGGCTACTTCCACAATTGGCACAACGGGAATGATGCCAGCCGCACGTGCTGCATGGCTACCAGTAATTGGACCTGCCAGTTCAGGGGGGCGGAGACTGGACTTTCCAGGCACCTGTGGTGCTGATATCCGTATCTGTATCCCCAGGAATATGAATACAAATATCCCATGTCTAATTTAAAGACAAATGGGAGAAAGATGTAGGATGTAAGTGTTATAAGATATAATATGAGCAAAATGGAATAAGATATTTGAGAATATTAATAGAATGTCTCAAAATGTTAGGTCAAAATAAAAGCAAACAAAAATCTACGAACGGTATTGTGTTCCAACTCAATTGACCAAAAGAATTCTGGGATTAAATCCACTGTGTTGGTGCTGCAGAAATGGGACCAGCAGTTTTAGAAACATATGATGGGAATGTTGCAAAGTATTGATTTATTTACTTATTTCAGACATTTTTAATCTGTCCAACTTAGTGACATGTACTGCTCTGGGCGGTTAACAATATGTAAGCTACCCCAGCCACCCCCAAGACCAAAGAAACTCCCCATAATGCACAACAAACATTAGAAATTAAACCCCCAACAAATAATCGAAAAACAAATTATGGTGGCCGGTGTAAGATGAATCTGGATCCCACAACTACCTTGAGAGAAAGATATATTTAAATCAAAGATCCTTCTAAGGTGTGAGGCTGTGCACATGTGACACTCCCTCTCTCCACGCAGCTTTCCTCCTCCTCCACGCAGCCCATTTGGTTCTGGTTGCGACGGAACCCCGCATGTGTGTATGCACACAAGGGATAAAGTCATGCGCACGAGAGTGGGAGCCCCAGCCAGTGGGGCTGAAAATTAGAGAGTACATTGCTTTAAATGCTTCCTTAAAGAGTTCACTCTTACGCATCTTCTTAAAGGTAGAGAGGGAGGAGGCCTGAGGAATCTCCAATGGGAACCCATTCCATAAAGATGGGGTCACAACAAAGAAGGCTGAAGTCCTAGTGGAGACTTTCGCCCCTTCAGCGTGATGACCTGTAAGAGTGAGGACTGGGTGGAATGACTCACAATCTTTGGGAGAGATGCTCAGCTTTGTACATTAGTCAAAGCCTTGAATCTGGTTCAGAAAGGAACAGGAAGCCAGTGCAGACAAAATATGGTCAAACTTGTTTACACTAGAGATCAATCTTGCTGCCGCGTTCTGCACCTGCTGCAGTCTGCAAGTCAGCTCAAGGACAGCTCCACATAGAGAGTATTATAATAGTTGATCTTTGAGATTACCAGCAAATGAACCAATGTCATCAAGGACTCCCTTTAATGTCAAGTAAAAGAGTTGTGGAGAAAAGTAATGGAAGAGATGCTGCTTTATGGCAAACCTTTCGAATCACAAATTTTCTTACTGACTCTGGGTGTGACCACACCGAGAAAAAAGTAAATTGATCCAATGTGAAGTTACACCTTGGAACTTAGATTTCCACAGGGAAATTCACATTAAATAGGCACATAAGGAGAGAGGAGAAAATTGACAAACAGGACTGTTTGCAGCTTGTTAACATAGCTCTCTTTTAGCCCTCTTGATCTGCAGGAGTCATGGCTACAGAGGAGTTACCTTAATAAACTGTAATCAAGGGCTGAGTATCAATCTCCTTCTCTCTCTCTCGCTCTGGCGTCAAGGTGCCCAAGTGCAACAGGATCTGCACCTTCTTTAAAAAAAAGAAATGGTCTTGTTTGCAAAGATCCAGCCTTCCCAGTGTTTTAGCACAAACACACCAAGCCTGCTGCACCATGGTGCCAATCTCCAGCACCCCTGCACACATTTTTCTTAATCAGTTCAGTGATCATACTGCCTGAACAAATTAGAATGTATTGACTGTGAAAGAAAGTAGAAGCCCCAGCAGTGGAGGGAAAAAACTATGGAAGGCGAGGTGGTCTGGGCTGATTCACATTGGCTTTTACATTGCGTGGTCAATGGAAAAAAAAATGTGAAGCAGACCATTCCAATCTTGTAGTATTTCCTGCAACAATAAAAAATAAATATGTTGATGTAGTTGCACCCTCTGTTTAGATCTCTTGGTTCTTCCAGCATGCCAAATAGCAATACTTAATTTAATTGTCATTGCAAGAATCTTAATAGCAAAATATTGGAAAATGGATAAAATTTTCCAAGACCTCTTCTGGATCTTCAAAATCTCCATTGGATCTTCAGATCCCACTTGCTGCCACCAATTTGTGACCAGCCCCAACTCAGTCTTGTCACTTTTAAAAATAAAATTCCAGTAACCTGTTTGACACCAGCCATTAACCACTCCAGACCCAGCGGTTAAAGAATGAAAACAATATCTTTTTATTACATAGGAACATCAATTTGGGAACAGATTTAAGCTTCAGTTGTTCTTCAGTTACGACAACCCAACAACAACCCTTTTTCTTAAGTTACATTGCCCTTCTCATCACCTCCCAGCCTTCCAGCTCCCTCCTCCTCCAGACTCCAGGATAGACTGGCTACATGCACCACCCAGCCAATCACCTTGCTTCCCCCAAACAGATTGGTCAGGGTTCCCGTCATAGCACACTTTTTGTGTATCTTGTATATTTGAGATAGAAATATGTGTGTGTAACTATTTTATGTTATGTATTTTTTCTGTAGCATGGTTGATTTTTTAAAAAATATGTTAAAAAAAAATCTCAGGAGATTGCTGAGTTTAGAATCTGGAAGCCATGCCTCTTTCACCTTTTGCCCTGATCTTTTGAATGTTCTTTCTCTTTCTCTTCTGTCAATGTCTTTCTTTGGAATTATTCTATCAAAAGTTATGAAATGGAAGGAGGGCAGTACATGTTGTCAAGTCACGTAATGGCAACTGAGAAAAGTCACATTTTGGGAAGTGTAGGTTGATGGTGGCAGAGGGAAATGTTTGGTGTGAAATAAGGAGATGAGTGCCTAAAGAAGAGCTGGATAGGATAGGTGGAGGAGACGTCAAGAGAAGGTGAGGGGAGAGTGTGCAGAAGCAAGATGTGAGCTAATGAACGTTTGAAGAGCCTGACCATGATTAGAACAATCTGGACTCTTTTGTACCAGATGTTGTTCTATGCACCTGACAAATGGTCTTACTAAAACATTTTAAAAATGGACAATCCCCCAAAAACCATAAAGAAAAAATTTGGAAGGTGAGACCTCAAGTTATAACAGACTGGTTTTATTGTTTATTTTCATAACATAAATGCTTAAAAGTAGATGGAATGCTCTGCTGTTTTTCACTCACCCTATACTTGCCCTTCCCTCAGTCCTAACTGCCTACTCCATTATGTTCTTTCTTGTCTCCCTGGTAACCACCCCCTTCATTTTAACCCTCCCACCACGCTCCAGCAATAGTTGTCACTGTTGGGAATCAAGGGAGGACCGATAGAGGTGGCTGCCCTCCTTAGAACTGACTGGAGCCCCTTTCCATACTCTGTTCCATTTTGTGGCCTGAACACAGAGGGAGCCTCCTACCGTCAGATGATAATCTCCATTTTGCAGATGGGAGCTGAGGTGAAGAGCAAGTGAGCAGTGGTTTGCCTGAATTAACCCACTGAATTTGAAGACTGATTGCCAGCCTACTAGCCTTCAACTAAGAAATAAGTTCTTCAGTGTCCACTTTACTATGCTTAGACTGATACAGCTGAGGTGTTTTGCCCTTCTCAATTTTAAAAATTGGCTTAGGTGATAATACACTAGCTGAAATCCTATTGCTGATCCCACTGAATCAGTGGAGATTCAGTGAGTCAATTCCTCCATAGGTTCCATTGATCCAAATCAACCTACTCTAGTGACTTATATAAGTCACAATTAGAGTCGGCCAATTTGAATCAGTGGAATTTTTGAAGGAGTTGACTCACTGAATCCACGTGGATTTGATGGGTCTACTTTAGTGCAAGGTACTACACAAGGAGATATGTGGTGGTGCTGCAGGTTAAACCGCAAAAGCCTCTGGGCTGCAGTTCGAATCCACGCAATGGAGTGAGCTCCCGTCGCTTGTCCCAGCTCTTACTTAAAACACATCTGGTCACCAGAAAATAGGGTGAACCAAACTGCATCAGAAACAAACCAAATAGTGAGTTATATGCTTGCCTGATCACCCTCTAAGTCAATGTTACATTAGGCCTATTTGAATCGGTGGAACTTGTGGAGGCAGCTTCTTGCCAAATCCCCACTGATTCAGTGGGCCTACTCTAGTGTCCTACTCTAGCAACAGGATTCTGTCCAGAATTATCAATTGAGTACGGTATGTCTTTCCATAAATCTGCATGTGATGCCAGAGGAGAAATGTCCTCTTCATTTGAGTTTATAAAGTATGTAAGTGGATAACAAGTTTTGTAAAACTATGCTCTCACCGCTTCCTTGTAAAGCATGGACTTGAGCACTTAGGTTTTTCATACGTTTTGGCATACCAATGGGAAATGGTAATATGTGTCATGCCCTTCCAAAGGTCTATAATAACCAGCCTGGCAGCTAACAGAAAGTTGAGATAAGCTGTTTATGTAATAAATTAGCATTTTCTAGTTTAAAGGGTTTTGAAGTACTTTTATGAGGATTTGAGATTTTCCTATTTAAGGACCAAAGGAAGAACATCCTTCTTTCTTTAGAATTGATTAGAACATCTTCTGGACTCTCTGATAGAGCACTTTATCCCCAAGAAGAAATTTGATTTATCCTTGGCATTAGCATACTATTTCATCATTTATTTAAATTTGTAAGGTGGTCATAGTAACTACTGCCATGGTATGGGCAAAATTATGCAAAAAAGATTTGCTTATGTCACAATTTATGTGAAGGTTACTTATACAGATTTTATGTAATACATATATGAAGTATAATACATGTTCCAAAAGTGATTTAGATCAAAGTATTTGAAACACAAATAAAAATAACTGAGATTGTCCTTATCATTGAGGTCTCCTGAGAACTGCATGAAAGGACAAACTCATCCCATTTATCTCATCAGTGGCTTTTGGAAACATTATGCCAGCAATCAAGACAATAAAGACGCCATACACAAAGTCAAGGACCCTTAGCATTGCAATATATTCCTGATATAATTTAAAACCTACTAATTTTGCTATCAAGGCATAAGTTGCATTGATTCAAACAGGTCTACTTTAGTTGTGATTTACTTTAGCACAGTAAATTGCAACTAGAATAGGCCCATAATCAATGGAACTTAAAGAGGACTTGACTCACCCAATCTCCACTGATTCAGTGGGCCTACTCTAGTGCAACTTACTGTGCTAAGTAATAGGATTTCAGCCATCATCCACAGTGCAATAAAAAAAAGCATATTTGATTGTTATTGATACAGCTTAAGCATTAAAATTTGCAGCAAATTTAACTAACAGCAACCATCAGATGGTGGAGAAATCAGTCCATATAAGAATGCCTCTGTCTTGGGTCTCAGAGGACAGACTGATTTCTCTGTCCCTCTTTTAGATTTCCCTTCTAAGCAAGGCCTGCTTCAAAAGGAACACAGAAAGCAAGGGTAGCCATTGTGCCAACAAGACAAAATTCTAAAACTGTTATTGTGGCAACACTGTCATTATGCCCATCAAAAGGCACAAAAATCTGCAAACATTTGAGCCCACCAGATTTCCTTATCAGGCTGCCTGCATGTTATAAAATGCAGTTATTTTTTTCTTAAAGTTAATATTATTTGCACAATACAAGAAAATAACATCTTTTATTTTTTATTGCTCTTAAACCACTCACTAACCAGACTTTTCTGACCAATGTACAGCCTATTTTAGTAGTCCAAATGTTCTTTTCCGCTGCTGACCAGAGGTTTAAGTCAACCTTCTACTCCCTCTCCAAAGCAGCCACATACAAATAATTAAGGTGGACCAGCAGTGCTGAAGTGATAAATTTTTGAGTGTTCATTATAGCAATGTAAACCCCTTCCCTTGAAAAGCAGCAATACACAGAATAGTCATTTTATTAGAACTAGTGTTATTGCTGTTGTGCCTAAAAAAGACAGAGGAAAAAACCCCCAGTACAACATGATTTATATAAGATTTCCTCTGATCAAGAACATTTTTTTTGTATTAAATGAGGCCTGCTTTGTTTGGACATATAACCAAGTTTTATGTTGTGAAACTTCCTAGTGTATGTTACTTGGCTAGAGGAAAACACTCATACAGTTATAATAACTAACATATTACCCTATTGTTACTTCTGGATTGTTTATTTAAACATATTCATACAGCTTCCTGCAAAGCTAGAAGATTGGAGGCTCAGCTGTAGAGATTTTTCTCTCTCTTAGTGAACTTTCTAGCACTGATTGAATGTCTGTAGAGCTTTTTCTCTCTCTTAGCTATCCTTCCAACACTGGTTGAATGTAGGGCCTTTTTGGCAACGTCTGATCTCTAAAAGTCCTTCCCTCAAGATGTCTTCTTGCTTGACTATTAACAACCAAGCAGATAATGAAGGCCTTCTCATTCTCTGAGAACTTCAAAGGCAGAACATTTTATATTGCATTGTTTTGGAACATCAGTCTTTAAAAAGCATACCTTAATACTTTAAAAAAATGCAATGGTGATAGTTGGGCAAGATATAAAATTTTAAATAAATAAAAGTGATTGATGAAGTTTCATATTTATTTGGTATTAAAAAGCATTATCAATGCATTTTACACTTTAAAGAATAACTAGGGTGGTCATAAGCAAAACAGACAAGTCTGGGAATGACTAGGTAATGGATGGGATCTTACTGAGAAACACCGAAGTTTTTATTTCTCAGAACAAGGACTGCATAAAAATACAATGAGTGAAATATTGTTTGCATAGAAGAGAGAAAAGCATAGGCACACAACTGTTACTAGAATGATTAATGTGACAAAATGTTAACCTTCTTTTAAAATAATTTATTTCCATGGATTTATTTTTTAATGTATTTTCACAAACCATACATTATTCAACAAAGGTGTGCTGAACAAAGCTAAAGGAAGAAACATTTAAATAAAACAATTATTCCTTCGAGAATACAATTATTCCTTGTTAAAAATCTCAATCTTTACCCAAATCCTATTCTGTTAAACATTTGCGGAAATATACTTTTGTTGACAAATGTCTGATTTTTGTGCTTGCAAAAATAAGCAAACTAAAGAAACTTGTTAACTTTTGAACTTCCCAATGTTGTAAACAAAAGATGTAATTGTACAATATGTATTCATTATTTCAACATACAAGGCAACCAAATGATTCTGTCATCAACGTTAGCATCATGTTTATTTTACTTCACTGCACTAACATTTAAACTAAAACTTCAAACCACACGGTCTGTTTTGTGATTAACATTTAAATGGCAAGCAGTAAATATGTAGGAAGATTACAAAGGACATTATCAGTGCCTAGCTAAGATGAGCTGTGGTTCAATAACAGCTGATGATGTGTGTATGGCTTCTTCTTCTTGTAAGAGGCCCATCGACAAACCGGGCAGCAATGTCGCCCCCCAACTAGCCACATCACAATGCAATTCTGGTGAAAGACATGGCCACATGGTAAGCCCATTAATAAGCAACCATTCTTGAAATTCTCCAGACACACAACACATTCCGTACAGTGTAACATACCAACAGGCCAAGCTGACCAGTCAGGCTCCGTATCTTCTGCAGCATTAGATGACCCGTATGATCTAGCTTTGGCACATGAACAGGACTCTGCATTGCATAAGGGTTCTCCTTCACAGGAAATTTGCTCATCCTCTTTGCCATGACTTAGGACATCTCTGCATTCGCTATCTGAGTCACTTTCACTCTGAGAGATTTCCACTGTTTCCTCTTCCAAATGCCCTCCAAGACATTTAAATCGCCACATAGGTAAGTTCTTAATGTAATCAGTTGGTATCAGAGGGTGAAGCCACAAATCAGGGAAAGCTAAGCGCTCTAGAAAGAGATCGGGGTCTTCATCCCAATCGGATTCAAAGGGGAAATGCTGAAATGAAGTGATTGGGTGGAACAGATAGCTAGTATACCAGTCCCAAAGGCTTGAGAGCCACTCTAGATTATTGGCATTAATTTCATCGCTGTTGTTATTGTGCCGCCTTTTCTTCTCAAAATAATCTATTAGCAAACCATGACCCAGATATGTGCTGAGGAACAAGGCAGGGTGCGAAGAGTAGAACATCCAGTCAGCTCTTACCCATGAAGCCAGGGTTGTTGTATTAGAATACCGGAATAGTTTTAAGCTGTATTCATAAAAGCTGTCTAGATAAGGTAACTGCAAAAAACCCAAGACTGGTAGCCAGGAAATAATTAAGAGAGAATTGTAGGTTCCTAAAGTGCTTATAAGAACAACAAAGCGCTTTATAGTAGCACCTTGAGTAATAAAAAGGTCCATCCAAGCCATTAAGTTGACTAAGACTAAACTTAAAACAAATAAATCGTTAACTTCAGGTTGTAAGGAACGTAAGAAGGAGTCCATGGCACGTAGGGATATAAATTCACCAGTGTTATTCCCATACTTGTAAATTCCTTCTGGAGTTCTAAGGATGTAAGATGGTGTCTTATAGATGCCCAGCTCTGCTATGTAACTCTTGTTGTCCCAGTTTTCAACATTTACGAATATAAACTCAACTCTGCCAGTAAACTTTACACTTAGTGCAGAGAAGAAAGCTGGAGGCTGGTCTAATTTAGCAAAGAGATATATTTTCACCCTATACTGATAGCTTTTATTCCATTCTTCTTTCAAATGTTCCGACTTGAAGATTGTTTTGATCCGAGAAGCTGCATGGGCTGTTATCCATTTGAAAATATGCTCTGTCTCAATTTTTCGCCCACTGTATTCTTTAAGCATCACTTTCCCTTTGGATGTACTAGTTTGTGGAACTGACATAATTAATGTGGACCTTACCCAACCTCTTCTCCTGCAGTATCTACAAAGGAAACATTAAGTTAAAAGACCTCATTTATAATTTATCTTAACATTATGTTTTTAAGAATCCACGTGCCTTGCAGTTTCTATATGAAAATATTTCTTTTCTGAATGTAAAGTCAAAAACATTTTGTCTGTGGCATTTACAGAAAGAACAAAAATCTTCCACTGCTCCCCACTGTTACCAGGAAAGCATCAAGCCTCCTCTTCCAATACAATCCCTTCAGTAGTTTTAGAGATCATCTGTGTGTCCAATACTTCTAAATATATATTAAAATGTGAGTTACAATCTTCTAAGACTAACCTAAAGAACTAAGTCTTCAATGACAGTGGAATCTGAAACACAAGCATTCCATACTTCTGTTACTGTAGTAATTCCCATATTCCCCTGAGTCACAAAACTGTAACACCACATGGCCTCAACCCTATACCTAATGTCATACTTTTCCCACTTTGGAATAGTCTCTTCTCTATACTCTCTTCCACTTTGGCTGCAGGAGATTTTGATTCAGGGCAGCTGAAGAAGGCTGAAGTCAAAATGCAGTATTTTAATATATCTGTTAAATAATATATTACTCCAATATATATGCCTTTTGGAATATTTTGATGCAGGATAGAAAGAGCCAGAGGAGGCACTGATTATGTGGTGGAGAAGAGGGCTAATGGAAGGGAGGATGGCAGGGAGGGGTCAGGATATAATAGGATGATAGGGACATTGGAGGGACCAGACAGCTACATAGCAGCTAGCTCATCATAAGAGTTAAGGTAGATGAATGGGAAGAACAATGCAAGTCTAGAATGAGGAATTGTTGGAAGAAAAGAAAAAGAGCGGAAGACAGAAGCAAAAATAGAAAAGCAGATGACTTAAATGTTCATATTTAAAATGGAGCAAATTCATTAGCAGAACAAGGTAGCTGGGACAGAAGGGCAAAAAAAATTGAGAGAGAGGCACTGGAAGTTTCTGGTGCAGAGTAAGGAAGCAGTATGTGTACTTCTGTCAATTTTCAGAGATAGTCATGTTTCCACATGATAAAAAGAAAGGAAAGAGAGTCTTGTACCTTTAAGGCTAACAAATTTATTTTCATGTGAGCTTGTGGAGTTTAATTAATTAATTCCATGCTGCCAAGTAAATTTTGACCTATGGTGGCCCTTTTCTATGTTTTCTAGGTAGAGAGTACTCAGAAATGGTTTACCACTCCTTTCTTCTGGGAGTGTCTTGGGACTGTGCAGCTTGCCCAAGGCTACACAGGTTGGCTCTTTACTTGCAGGAGGCGCAGTGGGGAATCCAACTCCCAGCCTCTGGCTCTGCAGCCAGATACCTAAAGCACTGAGCTACCCAAAAACGTATGTGAAAATAAGTGTTTTAATTTTTGTCTCATCTGAGAAATAACAAAAGAAAAAAGAGGAAGTAAATGTATTATAGAGGAAATCAGCTAATAGTTTTGTCCTCAGCTAAAGCTATTCAGCAGTATAAATATCTGAATTGGTGGAGTCAGCTAGGATTTGGAAGCAAGAAAGTCTTCCTAGGAGCCAAATGTTGAAAACAGACAAGGGAGTAGGCAGAGAGCATAGAAGTGAAAAGGTGGCAATGCTTCAGAAGACCTCTTCAGCGACCTCACTTCCAGCATCAAAATAAATCTGAGGGAAATGTGATTTTAGGGGACAGACTGTGGGGTGGAAAGCTGTGGGCAGGGGCAGGGACTTGTGTGATGATAAAATCTGCCAACCACCTACCCTACTTTCAACATAAGCAGACCAAACCATCATTTGAAATTTGGGTCTGAAGTGTCTGTGTCTAATTTGTCCCTTAAATGTAAAATAAAAGACTAAAGGGAGCTATAAAATGATGCCTCATAAAAAGGCTTATCAAAGTATAATATAGGCTGTACTACGAATGCCAGTACAGTATATAAATTCCACAAGGGCCTGTGATTTGAACAGTTAGAGGAGGCTTATCCCACACAACAGTGTGTGGTGCCACCACCCTGCTTATAGTATTTGCCAGTGATAATAAATTCAAATATAAAGGAAGAAATACAACTCCTGCATTAACAGGAGGCCTTGAAAGCATAGAAAAAACATTGTTCTTGTATCCTCTGTTGCCATTTCTGGCTAATGCACAAAACAGGTCTCAGTGAAAGCCAAATTGCAGAAATCCTTCATGATGGTAATTATTCATTTGTTCACTTACAATGGCCAGAATCGTACTGGCATCTGTGTAAGGTTTTGTTTAATTTGCTGTGGCTAATTGCAGCTAACTGATGAAGTGCTGGGGCATATCTTAATTATGCAGTCAGGCACATGATCCAGTATCTTGTCAATTAGCTGCAGCAAGTTACACAAACCTTACACAAACACTGATAGGGCTCTGGCCGTCATTTGTATATTATATTTCAACAGAAAAATTCTCAAAGTAGTCATCAAGACAGATGGTACCATACTATAAAGGCAATGTTGGAAACATTTATTTAAAATGTCTTACAACATTTTCAGGAACATACCTTGGGTCGCTGGAACAATTAAATGTGCCTGTCCGTATGCCAAACCTTGATACTTTCTTCACCATTTTCTCCCAATGGACCTTTCCCATCAAGGGGCTTCTATCATTTGCTATAACCTATTGCATACATAAAATATATGTTAAGAAGACTATATACAAAGAACTACATAGTTAAAAACTTTAAATGCATTCTAGTAAATTAGTTTGTGTATTTTTAAACAGTTAATTAAGCTCACAATGAAAAAATATTCCCCCCCTGCCCATTTATCCTCACTTATCCCCTTAGTTTAATAAAAAATTTAAAAACACACATTTAACTGTGGGGGATGAAACTTTTTAAAAAAACAACTGCAATTCCTATGGAGCAAAGGATCATAGCCATCGTTTGTACACTGCATTGTGCTCCAAATAGCTGTGGGCATACATGCTTCCAAGCAGTTGCTTCATTATACCAGAACACAGGAGAATACTGGGATCCTTGTCAAGAGTAATAACTTGATAGGCACATTTCACTCAGTTTGTCCTAGTCTTGAAGCCATACAGTGACTCCTGGAGCAACTCTTCCACTTACAAGTATGTGAACATTCTGGGCAAACAGGCTCCTCTGCATCAGTGATTTAAATTTCACTTGTCCACAGAGCTCACAGGATCCTTTATGACCACACTGCAGAGATGGCACAGAAGTATGAACTAAATGCTTTGGTATGCTTTTCAGGAGTCAAACTGCTGAATTATTAGAGAGCACAAATATCCCAGATGTATCACTGCTTTGAATTGCCTATTGTTACAGGCATGAAAGCAACTATTGCATGAACTGCATTAGTTAGGGCATTAGAATTCTGTTTTCAAGACTGCCAAGAGACAGTTGCAAAATTAGAGGAACTATCTCAAATATCTAAAATATTGGGAAAATTAATGCCCAGGGCACAGTTTGCATGGAAAGCTAGGACAGAAAATAGAAGTTAAAAAACACTGGAGAGGGTGGGTTTTTTTTGGTTTTTTGTTTTAAAGAGAGTCAACAATATTTCATAATTTCTTATCAGCAATACAGGAATACAATTTAAGGTGTTCTGATGAAATGATTTACTGCAGAACAAACGTTGCTTGGGATATGATGTTAAAACATGGTTGCATGAGTCATACTAACCGTAAGATGTATATGAGAGAAAGAGTGTGGTGTGTGGGTGTGAGTGAGGGAAAGAGAGATGGAGAGAGAAATGGTGATGATCTCAACATCATTTACTCTCTTAAGATAATCCCTACTCTGCTGTCTCTGTCTTGGCAAGGCTGGGGGCAATGGTTTGAAAGAAGGAGGAGTATATGTGGTGACTCTGGCCACAAGCACCACTTGTCACCAGTTATGTGTGTATTGCTCCCACTTCCCCTAAAAACATTATCTCAAAGGGAATCTTGGTGGGGAAAAACTCTTCCACTCCTGGTTTAAAATCAGAGGTGGTCACATCTGTGGTAGGACCCTGAAGGCAAGGGAAGGCAGAATGCAAGCTTAATGCTCTACATACTTTCGGCCCCAACTTAGCATAACATTAGGGTTTTTGAGGACTATGAGCTACTTGGGGATGAAGACTTATAGAAGCAAGTGTATGGAGAAGGAGGAGGATGACAGGCAGAAGTTTGCTTTGCCTGACAGGCAATTTTAAATGCCATGATTGATCATGCATGACTCATTATGCCCTGCAGTTTTTACATACTCTGATTATTTTAGGAATGTCTCATGTGACTACAAGTGGCTGACTAATTATTTTAACCCTGTATTTCAGGCCTCCCATTGGATGCACAGTAAAGCCAGCCTCAGCCTTGCAAAGAAGGCAGTAAAGACAGCTTTGTTGACCAATAAACAGTCTAAAATACATACTCTATATCAGGGTGATATTGTTACAAGATCAAACAAAAACAAGGGGGGGAGGGAGCATCACAATTGTGTGCCAGCTTTCAGACCCCTCCATCACTTCCCTCCCCCCATCTTTTGTAACTCCGTGCCTGATGGAGGCGTCATGTGACCCTCAGAGCTAGGACACAATTTTGTGTCTCTCCCACCCCTTTTGGTTTGGCCTAATAAAGGTAATCACTCTAAAATGAGGTTTGGTTTTTGAACCTTGGAAAGAGAAATTTCCATGGGTGAATGATCACCTTTCCTTTATGAAGATAGCCAAATAGAAATTAAAAACTGTACTAGAATAGGAAGGAACCAACCAGATGACCAGAAACTAAAACATGTAGGTAAACCACAAACACATCTCTCTCTGGAACAACAAAACCAAACCAAATGTCACTTGGCTGTTAGAAAGGAAATGTAACAATCTGTTTTAACATTATATGAAAAGAAATAAACAAATTCTACTTACTTTTTCTGTGTCTTTCTAAGAATATCTATTAGTCAACAACATGACCAGCTATCACTGTGTGAACTAAATACTGCTGCATTTTGACAATTTGCACTGAATGCACTTTTCCAATATAAATGCATTATTTATCAATGAGCAATAATTTTGTTACAGTTGTTTGTATATCCTTATACTATCAGAATTATTTAAATTCACTGCAACATGCTCTTGCACTAGTGACTTTTCTGATTTATTCCCCTTGCACACTTTCATCCCACTCATTTGGAATTACCATAAGTCCCACTGCTGTAAAACATTGTTACCTGTAAGTTGTTTAGAACTAGGATGCTAGCAACTATTTAATTTTTAAACAATCCTGATGGCAAAAAGAGCTACATATTGAAATATAGTAAAACCTTGACATCAAGGAGATGTCCAGATGCATTTCCACAAATCAACCTGACATAGCTAAGCATGATTATTACCATTACCATTATTAAAGAACACCAAATGAGACTTGTGACCAGGGCTTTGGTCAGTCTGAAACAGGAATTTTTTATCCACAGACGAGGAGTGAGGATTTCTGGAGCAATAAATGGATAAAAGAGCTCCCCCCCCCCATATTACATATATTTAATCAGAAAGCTGCAAGCCCCAAACCACAGACTCTCTTCAAATTACAGGGAATGGAAAGAGATGTAGTTCTAGAAAATGAATTAACCCTCTATAGTGCAGAAAGAGGAATTACTGAATAATTCTTGTATTATTTGTTTCAAGAAACTAATAAATGATCAGGGGCTTCAGACAGTCAATTCTTTGTTTCCTCCATGCTTCTTTTCAACTGACATCCACACGTTTTCCTCTGACATCCTAACATTTCATGCAATACCCTGCTCCTGCTGTTGGTCCTGGGTTGCTGGTGGTCTGGGGCACACTGCCTATGCTTCTGGAAAGAGTATATCTATCTTTAGATATTACTCTATGTACAATTTCTGGAAAAACGAAGTCTTATTCTCATGACAAAACAAGAAATACTGAACAATTATGTGTGTATCAGGAATGAGGTGGGAATAGCCAAAAATAATATGGGGGTTAGAGTCATAGTCTAACACTGAGTGTGTTTTTAGCTGCACCTTGTTTTTAATCATTTTCGTCCCGGTATTGGAAAAAGGCAGGACAGAAATAAAATTAAGCTGAAGCAACTGCTGCTCACCAATGTGAACTTAAGAACTATACAGTCTTCTTCATTTGTACAGAGATCCTGATTTTAGAGCACCATCGAAAGCAGCACGTGCGAAGCTACAGAAAGCAGCAATTTCCAGTGAGCTCAGATAGCTAAGAGATAAATAAGAAAAAGGGACATCGCTCCCATATGAACTCCCTCCTCTGAGAGATGCATAGACATAAGTCTGCTCCTGTTTACATATAACCCCCTTCAGACTGCTTACTCAAGATGAATTACAGCACAAGGCTGTGATGCAGTGTATCTAGCCTTAGCAGGAGCTGGTAAGATAACAGCTTGATAATGAACAATCACTTGCATTGTATTCAGAAGCTAAAGTTAGAAAATTAGAGCTTCCATTTATAGAGCACTTGTACACACATCATTACTGGATACATACCACTAGTATTCAGCATTCCTAACACACAATCTAAGAATCTATTTCCAGTACAAAATCTAGAATTAATATAGGGAAAGAATATATCGGTTTAGAGACAGGTTGGAAAATCAGGTATTTTAATAGAAAGCAACGTGTGTATCACGGAAAATATATGCTATATTCTATGCTATATTCTATTTATTTTTTCATAGTTAGCAACGTGTTGCTTCTGATCTATGTCTAACAATGCACGAAAGGGCACACCACAGGAAAATCGGCTTGCAAAACAATGAACAAAAATTCTCATGAAAACAGGGCAATGTCAAGTAAGATATGGGGGTAAAAAAACCTTAATAAAACGTCTCATCAGTACTATGACCACTGAAGTGCTCTTTGAAAAGGAAAACTCTAGCTTTCTACATATAACGAGCCTTAATTTATCTTCAAAGATAAGGCAAAAAAGGCTAAAAATACAATAGCCCTGCATGCCATTTTGAGAACTGAAAGTAGATCTTCATCTCCTGCTGCTATAACCTTCATACCTGGCAAAAAGGCAAAGAGCCAGAAGCCATTTCTTTAATAGAAGGAATGACACGATGCAGCAGAATGCTGCAGCAACACAGTTTCTGCTGGGGACAGATGGTGCTTGTTTGTTTATAAACACATCTGAACTGCAGAAAGATGAAGGTTCAATATAGGTGGAAAGCTATGGGATGGTGGTGTCAAATGTACATCAGACTTCAGCCCTGCCCACAGAATATGTATTTGCATCATTTCAATCCACATTCACCTTATTTCTTTGTGCATGTGTCCATTTTATTCCAGAAAACTTGATGCCTTTTATCGCACTTTTCGTACACTGACGGTCATCACTAAGACACCTCTTCAGTTTCCACAAATGACGCTGCACAATCGCACAGCAAAAGCTTAGTCTGGAAGCAGCCTGAGTGAAATATGTCATATAGATGCTCCTCTTTGTGTGCAATGTGCCCCTCTTGAAAACCTAAATGGAAGTCAGCACCTAAATGCCATATATTAATTCCCCTGTGCAAAGATGACAACATTCCTCATCCTCATTCACACTCTTATTAGCGAGCCTGGGGCCAAAAGATCTCAGATGTACAGTAATCATCGCCTATCATAATGATGGGGAAACAGCAGACATTCATAACAATGTGAAATGCAATGGATACAACTACCACTTAGAAACAGATTGGGAAAATGCAATCCAAACAAAAACTCGTAACGAACAGCACAAGCAGTGTGAGATATCCAGGATAGTTAAAAATACATTTTTCACACAATATATAGTTAAACTGTGGATTTACTGCTGCGAGATCCTGTGATGGCTGCCAACGTGGATATTTTTAAAGGTCTTTGATAAATGCATGCAACTTAGGGCCACCAATGGCTACGAGTCAGGATGGCTGCATTCCTTCTTCCAGTACCAGGCATAATAAGCTTTTGTATATCAGCTGCTGAAGTAGACAAGGCAGAAGGTGCAGTTTTATCACGCCTTGCTTTTAGACTTGCCACAAGCTAATGACTAACTCCTTTGTGAATAGAATTTTGTACTAAATGCAGTTTTGCCTTGTCCAGCACTGCTCTTGTCATTTCTCAAACTGACGCAGAACACAATTCATGGTTGAAATGAATTGCCAGTGTGAATAAATACATAGATTACTTAGGAGTAATGCCTATGGAACTCAGTAGAATTCCGCGACTACCAAATACTACTAAATAAACATGCACAGATCAGAACGTAGGTCTATGTAAATGACTCGCTTAAAGCTCTTCACATTCTGCCCTTCAGGCTGGGCTTGTAGCTTGAAATTTGAATTGATTTCTTTCTGAGGTGAATGTCACTTTAAAAAGAAACATATTGAATACCTGTACCAGCCAGATGCCATCCTTTGTGTCTTCTACCAGCTCATAAAAGTGCATTTCACCACTGAAGTTTGTACTAGAAACCGATTCAGAGGCTTCCTCTTCTTTGAGAGCAGAGTAAAGTTCACCTTCCATAAGATCTCCTGAGTAGTAAAACAATGAAACAATAATTATCTTGCACTCTAAAGGTCACATTGGTGACAAGAATGCAGATACCAATGTGGACGAGGGGTTGGCACAAACTGTAAATTATTTTTTGAGTCGTTGAGCAAAAACTGTACATCTACATGTGGTCTGCTGGTAAAAAAAGCCCAAAATTAAATTAGGCTAATACATTTTAAGTTTAATCCAAATACACTGTTTAATGCCATAGCAGAAGCAAAGGTCAACCAAAAGATAATTACTTGGAATGTCTATCCCAAAAGGTTTTTTCTAACTGGTTTAATAATACATTTGTTCATATTATTATTGCAATTTTCTATAACATAACCCAAATCTTTACAAGTGGCATGTAGACAAAATCACTCTTATACAGATAATTCTATCTATAAAAGACTAAATATGATATGAGATAAAGCAATACATTTATCAATTTATTTTATTATTGACACTTTGAATCAGAACTGATTCAAACGCTTGAGAGCAGGCATTGCCTAGTAGCTAAGCATGCAAGTCCCAAGTCCAAGTATTACCACAGCCATTAACACAACAAATGGTCTTCAGCCACCAAGCTGTCAACCTTAACTTCTACCCCACCCCATAATATGTGGATAACAAAAACCCCTTAGAGGCTCATTGGGCAAAATTCTGTTGTATAGCACAGTACATTACACTAGAGTTAGGCCCATTGAATCAATGGACATTTGGTGAGTCACCTCCTTCATATGTCCCATTGATTCAAATGGGCCTACTCTGTGACTTACTTTAGCATAGTAAGTTAGAGTTAGAGTAGGCCCCCTTATAAAGGAGCTGACCCACCAAACCCCATTGATTCACTAGAGTCAGTGACACTTTAGTTCGATTTACTATACTAAGTAACAGGATTTAGCCACTGTGTTATGTGACTGCAAGATGGAACTGACTTATAGTGACCCTAACAAGGCTTTAAAGGTGATATTTTTAAGCAATTGTGTTATTAGTTCCATCCCCATGAGTTCCATGGCTGTGTGGGAATTCAAACCCAGGCATCCTGAGCCCTAGTCTGTCACTCTATCCACTACTACACCATACTGGATAATTAGTAATTATTAGAGAGATCATGTACATGAAATGCACTAAATATTTGTATGTAGAACATCTATTTCAGTTATTAAACAAGACATTATAAGAAAGTGTGTAACAGGTTCTGAGTCATTAAGAAGGCTGTCATCATAGTTCTACTATGTGCACCTTGCACCACTACAAAAGTAGAACTTTAACTATACCATATACCGTATTTGCCGGCGTATAAGACGACTTTTTTGCCCTGAAAAACATGCCTCCAAGTGGGGGGGTCGTCTTATACGCCGGGTGCACTTCAGTTGGGATAGCCTCTGCAAGCGCCCCTCGCCGGCTTTGGAGGTCCCCTGCCAGTCCTCGGATGGTGCAGGAAAAGCCTCCGAAGTGCTCTGAAGCTATTTTTTAGGTAAAAAGGCTTTCTTTTTTTTCTTTTTAACCTTCCGAGGCTTGCCGAAGGCAGGGGGAAAGGGCGGGAACTTCAAAAATGGTGCCGGGCAAACCTCTGCAAACGCCCATCGCCGCGCGGAGGGACCCCCGCGAGTCCTGGGATGGTGCAAGGTAAGCCCCGGGGGACCCCCAAAGCCGGCGAGGGGCGCTTGCAGAGGCTAGCCCAGCACCATTTTTGAAGATCGGGCCCTTTCCCCTTGCCTTCGGTAAGGCTCAGAATGGAAAAAGGCTTTCTTTTTTTCCCCCCCTTTTTCCGTTCGGAGCCTTACCGAAGGCAAGGGGAAAGGGTATATAACAAACTCTATATTTTGAGTGGAAATAAATACGGTATTTGAACATGTATTCCGTGGGTGTACATGCCCTATCCAATTATTCCTTTGAAACACTTGTATCAGTCCACACCATTCAAGCATCTGTAGAAAGGCTGTCCCCAGCCCCAAGATTCAGCATTGGTTTAGCTCCTCCTATCATTCTACACAAAGGTCCCACACAAACTTGAGGCTATAGCAAAGCATGGGCTGAAACACAATAATATATTCTTGTGCATTAATTTATCCAATGAGCTCAAGGAGACTCTTCTTTTCCTTCCAATAATCCTGGCCCAAGATCACACTCTGTTTCATGGCTCAGTGGAAGCAAAACTTGGACCTCCCATACCATAGGCCACCACTAACTGCTTATATGGAGTGTCTGTACAGCAGTGAATATTACAGCCAAGCTGAAATATTTTGGGCATGGAAGGCTTTTTTATTTTTTAAAAAGCTTTCTGTAAATTGCACTCCCTTTTATTTTGGTGATTATCTCAGGAGGCCCCCAGAACAAGGCAAAACCATTCACCCATTCAGAGCAAGAGTAGGAATCACAGTCTTCACCCAGCTTCAGCTTTGCAACAGACACAACCAGCTTTACTCATTTCTTTTTATTGGCAGCTTTTGCTTCATTTTTTTCCTGAATAAACAGAATTCTCAGGCAATCACATAACCCAGTATGATAGGCAATAGGATGGCATTATGTCACACAAGATGCAGTTTCTGATTTGCTAGGATCACATAAATAAAAAGCTCATTTTTGAAAAGCAGTGCCAAAGCATTTTGAGAACCATGGAAGTAAATCTTTAATCTTCTGCCTCTATTTCTACCTTGCCTGTATCATTTTTGAAGTGCAATAATTTTAATGTTCTATACAAATATCCTCTGGCTACTGGAGTGCACCAAAAAAAAATTGTAAAATCAGTCTATGCTTTGTAGAATACAGCAAAGCGTCTGACTGTGTAGATCATGAGAAACTATGGGTTGTTTTGAAAGAAATGGGTATGCCTCAGCACTTGATTGTCCTGAGGCATAACCTACATTGTGGTCAAGAAGCTACCACTATGACAGAATATGGAGAGACAAAATGGTTTCCTTTAGGCACCTAGAGACACCAAATTCGCAGGGAAGCTTCCCCTGACTCTCCTCTACATGCTCTGCAAATGTGATGAAGTTTGGATTTCAGATGTCTGAGTTATACACCCACAAAGAGTGCCCCTCAGGAAAGTTCCCCCTCAGGCACCTAGAGACACCAAAATCACCGAGAAGCTTCCCCCGACTCTCCTCTACAATCCCTCCAAGTTTGATGAAGATTGGGTTTCAGACATCCAAATTATACACCCACAAAGTGGTCCCCCCAGGAAAGTGCCCTTTATCAGCTGGCTTGGGGAAACCCAAACTTCACCAAACTTGGAGGGATTCTAGAAGAGAGTCAGTAGAAGCTTCTCGATTTTGGTACCTCTAGGTGCCTGGGGGGGACTTTCCTGGGGTTGCCCACTTTGTGCATATATAACTCAGATGTCTGAGACCCAGTCTTCACCAAACTTGGAGGGATTGTAGAAGACAGTCAGGGAAGCTCCCTGCATTTTTGGTGTCTCTAGGTGCCTGGGGTGCCATTTTATAGCCAAATGAATTGACAAATCAAAAATTGCTAAAAATTTGTTGATTCATATTAATCCGGGGCACTGATTCGTACAGATACGAATCAATGAATTAGTGATTTTTTGAACAAATTTGGTTATTCATTTTTTTTTATTTGTGCCCATCTCTACTACTTAGCTTTAATGTTGAGAATGAAGAAATTGAAATATCCTTCTCCCTTGAATTGCATAGGTCTGAACAACACAGTCTGGGTTATACACCTTTCTTTTTGTAAATTAATAAATAAATAGCCCAATATTTAATAAATATTGTGCCCCTGGCCAGCCAGAACCCCCAGAACCCCATGAGTTCAACACTAAAAGCATCAAAGTGGTCTACTTGCCCCCAAACACAACATCTCTAATCCAGCCTCTAGATTAAGGGGTCATAAGGACCTTTAAGGCTCATTACACATATGGAAAGGATTGTCAACGCTATGGAGAACTCCAATAGGCAGAACTCTTCTCTCTCTCTCTCTCCCTCCCTCTGTGTGTTTGTGTGTGTGTAATAATTAATTGTTTCTGCTTAGTTACGTTTTGGGGGGCATAAGAGTTATACATGGATTTTAAATACAAGGGGGTCTGATGCTACTAACCTCAGTGTTTTTGAAGCGAGAAGTGTAGTTGAAAATTTGGCATAACTTGGTTCAATCATTAATCCAAATGGAGAGTGCAGCCAAGAAATCAGAAGAAGACTGAGACTAAGAAGGGCACCAATGATGGAACAGAAAATATAATTAAGTGTAAAGATGTATAACTAGAGATAATCCACACTCTTGTATTTCCTGCAAGTGAAAGCTAGACAGTAAAGAAAACTGACAAGAAAAAAATTGTTTGAAATGCTGTGCTGGAGGAGAGCCTTTTGGATACCCCAGACTGCCCGAAAGACAAACAAGTGGGTCCTAGATCAAACAGACTATCTCTGGAAGCAAAAATGTTGAAAATGAGGCTGTCCTACTTTAGACAAATCATGAGAAGGGAGAATTCTCTGGAAAAGACAATAATACTGGGAAAAGTGGAAGCCAGCAGGGAAGGAAGCAAACCAAATATGAGATGAACTGACTCCCTAAAGGAAACCACAATCTCAAGATTATAAGAGCTGAGCAAGGCAGTTGAGGACAGGACGTTTTAGAGATTGCTCATTCATAAGGTCACCATAAGTTGGAGATGACTTTACAGCAGGGGTCGTCAACCCCCGGTCCGTGGCCCGGTGCCGGTCTGTGGCCCGGTGCCGGTCCGTGGGCTTGCCAGAACTGGGCTGCGGATATGGATCTCCGCCCCCGCACACATGCGCGGTGGGCGTGTCGCGATCGCGCGGGGGGCGTGTTACGTTCGCATGCGGCCATGTCGCGCGTGCGGGGGGCCCCTGCGAGCACGGCACACCCCCGCGAGCATGGCACACCCCCGTGAGCACGACACGCCCCCCGCGCATGGAGCCCACTCCCCCCAACCGGTCCGCGGCCCCAAAAAGGTTGGGGACCACTGCTTTACAGCACATAACAACACATACCCTCACTTTCAAGGCCATTGAACAGATCTCTAAGTTACTGTTAACTTTAAATAAACCCCACCAAGCTCAATGAAACTTGGTAAGTGAGAAAAGGATAACAGTGTAATTTGGCTGCCAGTTTTAGGAATGGCTGCATCTGCAGTGGTATGACTTCTGCTTTGATGGCAGGTTTCCTGCCCAGGTGTATAATCAGGCAGGGAAAGCTACATTTCATGTTTGGAAAGCTGCAGTTAGAATGAAGAGAAGCGGAATGTTATCACATTCATAGTTATGGGTAGGGGAAAGTATGGTTGTGGAAGCAGGACAAACATGAAAAGGGAGTCAGTTTAGACATCTTTGGCCTTTTCTCCCACCGGGCCCTCCTCTCAGTCAAAGAGAAAACTAGTATTTTGCACCTTGAAGTTTCTCTTCTGTATTCCAAGCTGGCAAAAAGCACGTACAGTGGTGCCTCGACTTACAAACTTAATCCCTTCCAGAAGATGGTCATAACTCAAAATGGTTGTAAGTTGAAGCACCATTTCCCATAGGAATGCACTGAAATGCGATTAATCAGTTCCGGCAGGAAAAAAAAATTCACCAAAAATAAATTAAAACAAAACAAAACCCTGCAAGACCCATCGGAAATGCAAAAAAACCAAAACCAAAAAGCAAACAGACTCTGCAAGACCCATCAGAAATGCAACCCCCCCAAAAAAACAAACAAACCCTGCAAGACCCATCGGAAATGGGGGAAAAAAACCCAAAAAGGAAACAAACCCTGCAAGACCCATCGGAAATAAAAAAAAACCTCAAAACGCAAACAAGCCCTGCAAGACCCATCAGAAATGGGAAAAAAAAAACCCCAAAAAGCAAACAAACCCTGCAAGACCCATCGGAAATGGGGGGGGGGGGGACCCAAAAAGCAAACAAACCCTGCAAGACCCATCGGAAATGGGGGGAAAAAAACCCAAAAAGCAAACAAACCCTGCAAGACCCATCGGAAATGGGGGGGGAAAACTAAAAAAAGGAAAAAAACCCTGCAAGACCCATCAGAAATGGGGGAAAAAAACCCCAAAAAGCAAACAAACCCTGCAAGACCCATCGGAAATGGGGAAAAAAAAACCAAAAAAGCAAACAAACCCTGCAAGACCCATCGGAAATGGAGGGAAAAAAACCAAAAAAGCAAACAAACCCTGCAAGACCCATCGGAAACGCGGAAACCCCCCCCAAAAAACAAACAAAGACTGCAAAACCCATCACAGCACAGAAACATAACCCCCGCAACCCAAAACCACGCTGCAAAACCCACCCAGAACAGTTTTTAAAAAGCAGAAAGCAGCACCTTACCAGGCAGTCTGAAGCCTCCTCCAAATGCACACTCTCTAACCGCTGGGGCGAAAGAGCTACAAAGAAGCAGCCTCTTCGCCACCAATGGTTAGCAGTTTGAATTCCCCGCCTTTTTCCCTGCCTTTTTTCCGATCGTAACTCGAAGCTCCGGTCACAAGTCGAAGCAAAATTTTGTGGCCGGAGCTGGTCATAACTCGAATTGGTCGTAAGTCGGGACGTTCGTAAGTCGAGGCACCACTGTATAATACCACATAGGATTTGTTCCTACACAAGCATTCCTACCTACTATGTTCCATAGAGACCTGGGTGGATAAGCAATGTAAGGTTATGCTATCAAAGATGCATCCAACTGGCTTATTAGGGCAGCTGCAGCCCAAGCCCAATGAAATAGTCCACTGTGATCCTATACAGACAGTTGTCAAACTTTGAAGGTACATCCCTTGTATTTAGCTTTCAAAACAGATTATGCTATGCAAGCTTCCCTACCTGCTTTTTTTGCTGTTCTCAAGATTTTTTTTTTTTTAAAGAATGTTGGCATCTGTGCTGAGTCTCCTTTGTCTTGTGTGGCTCTAGATTTCATGACAACTATGAGTTGTTCTCAAATGGCGTCTCTGCTCTGTGCAAGAATGTGATCTGACACGAGAAATTTAGGAGAAGTTCGTTGTCATGGACAAAAATTACTACCTGGTGGACAGGTCTTATGGACAACCCAAATGTATATTTCACCTTTACACCACGTTTAGAAAGAACACTGGACATGCTGAACTTACTCCTGGATTTCTTAATGAACTGGATGAGGGCCAAGAAGCCGAAATCAGAGTGGACCCTCTTAATCAATTACTGAATAGTACATCAAAAATTAATTCAGCCCCATTGATTGATCAAGAGATGACGAAACCCACTAGAATGGGGGCAGGGTGTGATCCCCATCCTCAGCACACTCCCTAATCTGTGCCCTCAAAACTAGCTCTGCAGACAAGGCTTTGGGGCAGCATAGAGATTTGCAGGGGAGGAGAACAAACTTCCACTGTGAATGCAACACTGGATGTCACCCCACACTCATTTTGAGAATGAGGCCAGTAATGGCTTGTAAATTGATTGAGGGTTGCTTACCCCAAAGTTTTAGGGGAGGCCCATACGGGTAGATTAACTCCTGAACATATCCTTCCTCAATCTGTGTAACTGAAGCAGGAGGCAATCCTGACTAAAAAGCAGGGTATAAGCCTCCAACCTACAATTACATAATCATGTTTAACTTACATTAAAAAGCTTACATTAAAATATAATAGTTAGTCTTTAAGGTGCCATATGTTTTTGTCTTTCTTTGTTTTCGTTTTCATTTTGTTTTGTTTCTTTGGATTTTGTCTGATATGTTTGTATTCCTCTGACATTCACAGCGAGATTATTTATTTGTTGATACAGAATGCTGGTTGCAGACTTGTGCCTATCTGAGACCCTAAGAAAAGGATGAGTCCATCACAAAAGGGCATGTAAATGAAACTAGTACTAAAAGTCATTCACCAGAAGCCACAGCCCTCTGGTAAAACGCATGATTTGCACACAAAAGGTCCAAGGTTCAACTGCTGGTATCTCAGGTAGGGCTTGGCAGAACTCCCATCTGAAGCTCTGGGAAGACTTGCTGGCTTACCATAGGCAATCCTGAGCCAGACAGATCAATGATCTGATTGGTGTAAGGTAGTTTCTCATGGTTTCTACACCAAGGAATAAACTCTGAAAGCCGTAACTGCCAATCAAACAATTCAAGCTTCATGGGAACAATCATGTACAATGGCACAGTATCTCTGTATATGTATGCTGTTTAACAGAATTATGCATCCAAAAACAAAAAGCAGTTTGTCAGTTTTGCTCCTTTTTCTCGTCTGCCTGTACTTATTACTATTGATGAAAACATACATTTATACAACTAAACTATTATTTAGTATAATGAGAAGCACTTGGCTATCTTACAGTGTTAACCATCAGCCTGGAAGCATGTTTAAGGGAAGAGATTTTACAAAGGTGTTTGTTCTGAAACAGGTAATCTTCAACACACCTTACTTAGCAAACAAAAGCTACCAAACAAACTCTCTGTTTCTCCTAAAGTCACTTCCCTAAATACATAAAAAGACCTTGTTTCCTGATGAAACAAGAAACAGCATAATAACAACTGTATGCTGTATTATGTATTATCAATCTCACTGAGTTCAAGGAGACTTCTGAGAAAGCAGGCTTTGGATTGCCCTGGAAAGCAGCAACGCTATGCATACTTGCTTATTTTTATTTGGATTTACTTCCAAATAAACACACATAGGTTGTTAGAATTCTAGTAACCTCATTACTTCGGTTTAACATGTTGGTTGCCGTTACTGAGCAAAACACAAACCAAAATAGGAAACAGTAAAACTTTGTCACAGTCACGGGCAATGCAACCCAAACAGTACATGCCATTTTTCAATTTATAATTCTTCTTTGTGCATTTCAAATAAAACCACAATGTGAAGTCATGTTCTTCAATTATTTTCATTTGAACATGTACCAATTTCTCTCTTTCTTTTATGCTGCTGTACAGTATGTCTTCCTTGCCAATCTACTGCTGCCCTTCTTGAGGTGGCTACATTTCAGAAACTGTGGTTGTGTTTCAACTTTGAGGTCATGCCTATTATTGAGAACCTTTATTTAGCATTATTCCCCAAGTGTTTGTTATGTTCTTGATATCATATTATATAGTAGATACTCACAGATTCAGTTAAATATCTGGAATTAATGGCTTTATGAACACCTCCTTTAAATGGTAATGCACATTACTAAACTTAATTCAAAAGGTGCTATGCTACATTTGGAGGCCTTCTTGCTGATTCTGCTGAGCAGGGGCCTCACCTTCAATTCCAAAATACCACTCTTCTGGCACTACCATAGCTCTTTAATAAAGGGAAACTTGGGGGGGGGGGGGTTTGGGAGAAACAATGCCTATAAATGCCTGTTCTTACCTGATTTTTCAACCAGCTCCCTGACATCCTTCTTCTCCAGAAGCCCTGAGTATCCAAGGCCCCTGCACTCCAAAATGGTCTTCAGCTTCTTGAAGCTCAGTGCCACAGGATCCACCAACTGGGTAGCAAAGAAGCCAGTTTCATACCAAACAATGGCCTCAAAAAACCTGGCCAGGATGAACAGGACCAAAAAATAAAGAAGCAAGAAAAACAGCTTCAGCCACATCTTTCCTCTGTTGTGTGCTGATGACTCTCTGCAGAGAGTCAATCAATCCTACAAAAGAGATAAGAGAGAAATGTCCCGATGGAGGAGATCAAGGAAGCCAGGCATTTATAAAACGTGTCATAAGAACACCCAATTTTGTTTTAATCAGGATCTCTCTGAGAGAGAGTTCTAGCAAATACCGCCAGGGATAGGAGAACACCCCGTCCAAGAGTCACACTGGAGGAAACCAACTGATGATGTGGCAGAAACAAAATGGGGTGGGGGGAGGCATATTGGGGGGGGGGGGGGAAACAGATCCTCGAGCGGTGTCTAATGCTCGGCCTCCAAAAGAGACGGGTTGGAGCGGATCAAGGGAGTGATGAACACCAACTGGAAGAACTCTGGTACCGGGGTAGGCGGATGTGGTGCTCCCGGGAGGAGGGCGGAATTTTATACGGCAGACTCCAATCAGGAAATTATATTATTGAATGGGGGACGCATTTAAAGAAGGGGAGAGGGGGGAGCTGGCACTGGGACTGGAGGCGCTGCTGCTTAAGAGTGGGGGGAGAAGGGAAAGGATGCCCAGGAAAAGGACGGCCCGACTTGGCAAGCTGAGGCGCCTCGCTTCGCGCCCCTCCTTTTTTTTTTTTTTTTTTTTACCCCCTCTCGGGCTTGTGGCGGCGGCGGCCCTACTCCGGCGGGAGCCGCCGACGGGAAAGCGGTGGCTGGGCTTCGGAGAGCCCCCTCGCCTCGGTCGTCGCCGCCGCCTCCTGCGCTTCTGCTGCCGTCGCCTCCCCGCGGCGGAGCAGAGCCCGACCCGGAGGAGACATAACATGTGACGTCTACAGCCGTGGACAGCAGCGAAGGGAGGAGGACGAGGGAGAGGAAGGAGGCGGCGGGCCTCCTCGGCCGCCTACCTTTCAGCCCGGCGGCCGCTTCTTCCCAAAGGAGTGTGCCTTCGAAGCCCGCCGGCCCATCCGTCTGGAAGGACTCCTCGGGTGCCGCGGTCCGCACCGGCCCCTCCAGCGGGCGGGCTGGCTTTCAGTATGCCTCCTGCAATGGTGAGGAGGAGGCAAACAGCCTGCTTGCGTTCCGCCCACCTTCACGTCTCCTGGCTGAACGCGAAGGGAAGTGGGGAAGGGATCAGCCGGCGCTCCCTCCGCTCGCAACTCGGCTGCCCTGGCTCGAAACTTGTTCCACTTCGAAGTCGAGCCCCACTCAAGTTGGTTGCTGAGTTGCAGTGTGGTGAAGGCGTTCGGGTTTGGCGCAGCAAGCGCCAGGAGAACATATGCAAGGCAATCGCAAGGGGATTTATGTGTGATATTTTCCTAAGGATAACGATGAAATAATATTTGCCAAAAAGAAGAAAGAGTAACCGGAGCCCATCAGCTTTTTGCCATCCCGTAGAAATCTATTTACAAAGTTGAAAGCACACCCCTTTGATCGACATACAATTTTGGACTGTAAAGTGGACCAAAAAACAACAACAACAACAACAAAAAACAGCCCGAAATAAAACGTGTAATCCCATAATTCTATGGTGAGCTCACTAGGTTGTACAAGCCAATTTCTGTTTAATATCTAAAATCATCTGACATTTGCCCAACCTAGTGGGCATGAATGTGACCCAACTCCGGGAGGCAGTGGAAGACAGGAGGGGGGCCTGGCGGGCTCTGGTCCATGGGGTCACGAAGAGTCGGACACGACTTAACGACTAAACAACAACAAAAGTGGGATGTCATGTGTGATAATCACAATCTTTCTTAAAACTCAACCAGTCGCACCAGCAGTTAGCAACATACCCTAATTCAGAAACCCAGTAGTCTACTGCCAGGAGAGTTCTCTAGGAATTGTTCCCACAACTATATATACAATCTACAAATTAACCCCTTAAATTTGACTTGGATTCTGAGAACATAGTTGCTGATCATTTACTTTCATCTGAGTACAGGGTTATCTTATTACAGAGCATTTTCTAAAAAGAGCAGCAATTAAGTCTCTTTCCCAAGAAAGGCTTCTAATACAAATGATAAAAATCTGAAGTGAGATTTTGATGCATGTAGATGTATTTACCAAACACCTTAACTCTCCTAAATCACAAACATACTACATCACATCTGCCAATCACCGACTGGACCGTAGAAGTGATAAGAGTGGGAGGTAAGCAGGAAATTAATTCTAGCACCAATAATTTAAATGCATGTACGCTTGCAATGCTGTCAAAGTGACAGCTCCCTCACAATATGCAATATCTAATGTCACACTGGCAAATGAAAGAAGGGGAATAGACTGTGGGATAAATTTAACCCTTGTCTCTTTATCTACAACCCACTTACTCACTTTTGAATAAGTTGAATTGATTGGAAGACAGAAAGAGAGGGTCTTCCCATGGCTGCAGTACATAAACTGAATCAAGCAATCTTTAACCATATTCTCCAGAAGAAACTGAAACAGAGCTTGATTTAGCTTGATTTACTTTGTAGCCATTGCAGCATATTCAGCAAGGAGCAGCTGAAACAGAAGCAACAGTAACAAAGCACTAAATCCAATTGTTAGTCCTCACAAGAGTAGAACCATGGAATCAATGAAACAACTTTTTTAAAAATTAATTTATTTAATTTTTTAAATTTATTTTTAAATCATGACAGTCCATCATGTTACAAGTAATAAATACAAGGCTTAACATAGTAATCTATCATCTTACTTATTATGTAATTTAACTGTTGACCACTTGCTATTCCCCACATTTCACAAAGTCGCATTTACACCATTCCCCGTTTCACCTTAAAGAAATATCGACCAACAATCTAAATGCTCCAGTTTTCTAAACCACATGTCTCGTCATTTATTTTATTGGCATATTTTAATAAAGGGTTCCATCTTTCGGTGAATTTACTATGCCTTATTTCTCCTCTATATAATCTAATTTTATTAGTCATTTTTTCCATCAACATTGTATGCCATATCTTATTCGTAAATGCGTGCAATGAGACATCTTGGGCATTTTTCCAATTTCTAGCAATCTCGGATCTTGCTGTGCCTATAAGATTTGCTACTAATTCTTTATTTTCAAGTTTCTCATTTCCCCCTGTAAATATTGAAAATAACAATAATGTTTCATTCATGTCTATTTTTTGATTGGTCAGCGTCTCTATCCATCTAATTACTTTGCACCAGAATGCTTCTATTTTGGGGCAAGAAATCCACATGTGTTCCAAAGTTCCTTTTTGTCCACAGTTCCTCCAGCATTTATCTGATATATCTTTATTAATTCTGTGTAACTTTGTAGGATATAAATGCCACCGATGCACTACCTTCAGAACCATTTATTTCACATTTGCTGATATAGATTTATATAGATATTTATTCCATATTCCTGTCCAGGTTTCCTCAGGTATATTAATATTTAAATTTGTTTCCCACACTGTTTTAGCTCTTCTGCCTTTTCCATATTCTTTCTCAATAATACTTTTATATATTAGTGAGGTTAGGCCTCTCTTTTTATTTTTATCTTTTTGGATACAATATTGTTCAAATTCGGTTAATGATCTTAGAGAGCCAGGTTTTTGTTGTAAGTAAATTGCGAAACTTATTTGTTTTATTTGTAACCAATTGGTTTTTATTTGCTTTGTTTTCTCTTCTGTTTGTCCAATAGTGATTGGTTCCCCTGAGTCAAATAAGTCAATAATTCTATATATTCCAATTTGTTTCCACTCCTTAAATTGTGCATATTTCTCTGGAGACTTAAAATTTGGGTGATCCAAAAGGGGGCATAAGGGGGATATTGGTGGGGCCAAGCTTTTACCTTGTTTTTGCCATATCCTTAATGTTTCAGACATAAACGGGTTCTGTATTTGTTCTCCTTTTCTAATTAGTTTGGTGGTATAAATATACTTATTTACTATCTCCATTTTCATTTCACCTTCCATTTCCATCCAATCGGGATTCTTATGAGTCTCGTCCATTTGTATAAATTTAATAATTTGATTTATTTGTAGAGCTTCATAATATTTTTGGAGCTGTGGTATCCCTAATCCCCCTTTTTAGAGCCTGTCTATATTTAACACTATTTATAAACCTTATCTTCTTTCCCTTTCGTGCAATGAATTTTTCTAACTTTCCTTGCCATAGTTTTACTTTTTTTGTATCTGGCTGTAGTGGAATATTTTGGAACAGAAATTGAAATTTTAGTAATATATATGATTTAATTAGAGCAATTCTCCCCAACACTGATAGGTTAAAATTGACCTACTTTGTCATTTTTTCTTTTGCCAATTTAAATAGAATTTTATAGTTTCTGTTAATTAATTGATTAAGTTTTTTTGTTATCCATATTCCTAAATATTTAAAACTTGAATAGCATAACTCTAAATGAGATCCTTTTAAAATTTCGTTTTGTTCTATAATAGGGATATTTAGTCATAATAACTTAGATTTTTAGAAATTAATTTTTAAACCTGTATACTGACTATTGTTGTTGTTTAGTCATTAAGTCGTGTCCGACTCTTCGTGACCCCATAGACCAGAGCACGTCAGGCCCTCCTGTCTTCCACTGCCTCCTGGAGTTTGGTCAAATTCATGTTGGTAGCTTCGATGATACTGTCCAACCATCTCGTTCTCTGTCGTCCCCTTCTCCTCTTGCCTTCACACTTTCCCAACATCAGGGTCTTTTCCAGGGAGTCTTCTCTTCTCATGAGATGGCCAAAGTATTGGAGCCTCAGCTTCAGGATCTGTCCTTCCAGTGAGCTGAATACTGACTATATTCCTGTAATATTTCTTTCAAATGTTCTATTCTTCATGATGGGTCCTCTAAAAAAAAGGAGCATATCGTCTGCATATAAATTTATTTTGTGTTGTCTAATTTTCACCATCAGTCCTCTAATGTTTCCACTTTCTCTTATTTTTGCTGCAAGGGGTTCTATTATTAATGCGAATAAAATTGGAGACAAGGGATCACCTTGTCTTGTTCCTCTAAATAACATAAATTTGTTAGATTCTACTCCATTAATAAGTACAGTGGCACCTGCTCCTATGTATAATTCCTTTAGAACTTTAATAATTTTTTTACCCATATTCATCTTTTCCAAAAGATCGAACATAAATTTCCATTCCATCCGATCAAAGGCCTTAAGGGCATCCAGTGAGAGTATTGCTATCTTCTTTTTTTCTTTATTAGCTGTATATATAAAATTCAGTACTCTGTGGATAGCATCTCGCATTTGTCTTCCTGGCATAAAACCATATTGATCTGTATGAACATATTTAGTAATAAAACTACTTAATCTTTGTGCCAGTATTGTTGAGAAAAAATTTTGATCTTGATTTTGCAGTGTTATAGGTCTATAAGATGAAGGAGACATTGGATCTTTTTCTGGTTTTAATATAGTTATTATTCTGGCCGTATGCCATGACTCTGGTATTTCCTCACTGCCCAAAATTGAATTAAATAGCTTTAGAAGATGTTCTATGACATCTTCTTCCCAAACTTTATAGAAATCAGCTGTGAATCCATCACAGCCTGGTGCTTTTCCTTTCTTAAGTTTTTTAATAACTGAATTTATCTCAGTTTTTGTTATTGGGCTGTTTAAATGATCTTTATGTTTCTCTAAAATTTGGTTGAATGGTAATGTGTTTATGAATTTCTTGGTGTTTTTTAAAAGGTAAAGGTTCCCCTTGACATTTAGTCCAGTCGTGTCCGACTCTAGGGGGCGGTGCTCATCCCCGTTTCCAAGCCGTAGAGCCAGCGTTTGTCCATAGACAGTTTCCGTGGTCACGTGGCCAGCGTGACTAGACACAGAATGCCGTTGCCTTCCCACCGTGGTGGTACCTATTTATCTACTCACATTTGCATGCTTTCGAACTGCTAGGTTGGCAGGAGCTGGGACAAGCGACGGGAGCTCACTCCGTTGCGTGGATTTGATCTTACGACTGCTTGTCTTCTGACCTTGCAGCACAGAGGCTTCTGTGGTTTAACCCGCAGCACCACCACGTCCCTACCACGTCCCTTGGTGTTTTTATCTGGTGTTAATTATGATTTATATAAATCTTTATAGTATTCCAAAAATGTAGAGTATTTGTTGCTGTGAATTTACCATTATTCCTTCCTTTTTTAATGAGACAATTTTTTGCCATCTTTTTAACAGCATATGATAGCAGTTTAGTGTTTTTATTTCCATGTTCATAATATTCTCTCTTTAAATAGCTCATAGCAATCTGAACCTTTGCTGTGTCCAATGCTTCTAACTCCGCTCTAGTTTTTGTTAGCTCATTACGTATCTTCTTTGATCCTAATTGTTTATGTTGTTCTGATTGCTTTTTTATTTTATTTTCTAATTGTTCTTGGAGCTTATTTCGTTCTTTCTTTATTCTAGAGGTTTCCATAATAAATATTCCTCTTAGGTAGGGTTTTAGACTATCCCACAGCAATGCTCTTTGCTTCATTGACCCAAGAGAGTTTTAATGGTGTGTGGTCAGAGGCCATCACTGAGGCAAATTGTATTTTATCCAGATTTGAGGCCAAAGTCTCTGAAATAAGGAAATGATCAATTCTTGAATAGGTAGAATATCTTTTAGAAAAATATGTGTACTCTCTCACTCTAGGATTTAAATATCTCCACCCATCAATTAAACCTGATCTCTCTGTTAGCTTCCTAATTTTATTACCATCATTTGATACCTTTCTATTTTTTGATGTTGTATTGATTTTGTTTAAAATACAATTTGTGCCTCCACCTAGGATAATTTCTCCCCAGGCAAATTCTTTTACTTTTCTTTAAAAGTTCTGCATAAAATTTGCTTGACATATTGGGGGCATAATAAGAACCAATAGTTAATAGGCTGTCCTCCAGTTTTCCTTTTACTGTAATATATCTGCCTTCAGGGTCTCCCATATGATCAATCACTTCAAATTCTGAATTCTTCATGAAGATTATTGCCACCCCTCTAGCCTTATTTGTTCCATTTGTGATATATAATAATCTTACACTTAACATCAAAAAAACTAAAGAACTCATAATTGATTTTAGGAGGAAGAGAAATGTACATTTACCACTGTACATAAATGGCGAGGAAGTGGAGAGAGTTGGTAGTTTTAAATTTCTGGGCACTTACATCTCAGAGGACCTCTCATGGACTATAAATGCCAACATGCTAGTGAAGAAGTCACAGAAGAGGCTGTATTTCCTGAGAATGCTCAGGAAGTTAAATTTATCTCAGCATTTACTTCTGTCCTACTATCGTAGCACCATTGAGAGTGTCCTAACTTATGGCATTCTGGTATGATTTGGGAGTAGCTCTGTAGCGGACAAAAAAGCTCTACAGAGAACCATTAAAATTGCCCAGAATATCATCGGGCTCCAGCTATCAACCCTGGATGACATCTTCACATCCCGCTGTCTGAGGAAGTCACACAACATCCTGAGAGATTCTTCCCATCCTGCTTACAACTTTTTGAACTGTTGCCATCTGGCAGAAGATATAGAACAATTAAGACTCGGACCACACGTTTTCTGAATAGTTTTTATCCCAGAGCTATAATTGCACTTAATAATGAGCTTAAAGACCACCAGTAGTGAATAGTTGGACAGTGTTACTTGGCCTGCGGTGTAGATGTTTGTATTCTTAGTGGGAGATTTTTAGTGGGGGGGAGTGTTTGGGGATTTTTTATGTGTGTGCATGTGGGTCTGGTCTCTGGGTGTCTGTGTGAATTTCGTTGTATGTGTATACTATGTATATACTTACAATGACAATAAATTTATTTGAAAATTGAAAATTGAAATTTGAATATTGTTCATCTAACATTGGGTGCTTAATAATCTCTTTCTTGTTCTTATTTTGATGAGTCTCCTGTAACAACAACACATCTACTCCCAATTTTTGAATAGTCTTAATGACTCTATATCTTTTCACTGGAGACCCCAACTCATTCACATTATAAGAAAGGATATGGAGATTATCTAACATTGCAGTCATACATTGTGTAAGCTGTCTTTGCAAATATATTCTTTCTCAGTATTTGTCTAACAGATTTTATATATATTGTGGTGTACAGTCTACAATCATATTTTACGAAGCAAGATTGTCTAATTACTTCTATTTTTCTTGTCAGTGTCACCCAATTTACCATTCCCAGTGCCCTCCCACCCTTTTCCCCCTCCCTCACCCTCGCCCTGTTCCAGCAATGGTCAGTGAGAACAAGTCCCCAGCTCATATTTGAGCTGTGCCCTGTGGAATTATAGGGAGCCAGGGAGCTTAAAAGTCCCTTCTTTTTTGGCTTTCCCATATCTAGGCAGCTTAGAATGTTTTAACTCTCAGTTTATAAACATTCACTGTTTGTTTTCTCAATGCTTTGAGAGGAGCTGATCTTCTATGCAGCCATCTTCATTGGCTTGAGTTTGAGTTTTATTATTATACGGTCATAGACCCGAAAATTCAAAGATAAAAACATTATATAAGATATACAGAGTAAGTAAGTTGTTAGAACATATCGACAGTATAAAACTTGAGTCATGTGGTTGTCTTAATGTAACATTTTACGAATTCTTAAAACTGAGAATAAAAATTTAGCCACCAACTGTGTTATTAATTGGTTCTCTCCAGACAGCAGAAACTTCAGGTAGTCTGTGGGAGGTATACTGGTACATTTACACATTAGTGGGTAGAGGTAACAGATACGTTCAAACCTATACAAGCTACATTCTAGAATGGTGTGTGCCAAGGACTCAACTGTTTCTTCTCCACAGGGGCATATCCTTTCTCCATAAGGAATGTTATTAAAGCGCCCTTTTAACAAGGCTGAGGGAAAGCAATTAAACCTAGCCCTTGAGAAGACAAAACGATACCTTGGTGCTGTGATTTGATATAATTTGCTAACTTGGGAAAGTTAAAATTTAAACCAAAGTACATTGGTGAGCAGGTCCTGTCTGCACATGCTAGTGAATACTGGAGATCTATGTCTTTAATGCGTTGTACAAGCATTGACTTGATACTGTCATAAGGCTGACTCAGAAAGAAGTCCATAGGTAAAGGTAAAGGTTCCCCTTGACATTTAGTCCAGTCGTGTCCGACTCTAGGGGGCGGTGCTCATCCCCGTTTCCAAGCCATAGAGCCAGCGTTTTGTCCATAGACAGTTTCCGTGGTCACGTGGCCAGCACGACTAGACATGGAATGCCGTTACCTTCCCACCGAGGTGGTACCTATTTATCTACTTGCATTTGCATGCTTTCGAACTGCTAGGTTGGCAGGAGCTGGGACAAGCGACGGGAGCTCACTCCGACACATGGATTCAATCTTACAACTGCTGGTCTTCTGACCCTGCAGCACAGAGGCTTCTGCGGTTTAACCCACAGCGCCACCACGTCCCTTCTAGGGAAGTCCATAGAGAAGCCTAAGAAGTCCATAGAGAAGCCTAAAAGATGTAATTTGTCAGTAAATCCCTTATGCCATGAGCTGGCAAAGACATCTTTTTGTAAATAGTGTAAATACCCACTGGTTGTGGGAGCATATACCACCTTCAACCAGAATTGGAATGCATACAGCCAAGCTTGACATTCCACCGATTGAAGGCCAGCCTCCAAACGCAAGGCAGCTGAAGAGACGCATCTCGGCATAGCGAATAGGAGTCGCAGCGAGTTTGATAGAACACTTTCAACTGAGGGATTGAAACCATTTATCCAAATCGCAATACCATACAGGAGCTGCGCAAGAATTTTATACTTAACTATCTGTAGAGCAGCAGGGATGAACTGCCCACCCTGGACATAGTGGTATAGTCTAAGAACTTTGCTTGTATTATTAGCCACCTGCACTGCTGCTTGTCTATGGTGAGACCAGGAGAGGGTACATGAGAAGACAATTCCCAAGTATTTAAATGTTTTAACTTGCTCTATACGCTGGCCCTCAATAACCCATTCTTTAACTTTACTATGCCTAGAGAAAACCATTATTTTGCTTTTCTTGAAGTTAATTGTTAATAGGCTGTTCCTGCAGTAACTCATAAATGCACGTAGAATTCGTTTAAGACCAGCTTCCGATAGTGACATGATAACATCTTCATTGGCTTGCAGACCACGCCCCCCTTGAATCAATTAAACAACTCGTAAATTTGGAGGCCTAGTTTAGCTGAAACAAATCACTGTATTTAGATCTAAGGATTGGTAAGTGGACAGTGATCGATACACCCACATGACCTCAGCTACCATAGTTCCTAAAGGTTTTCGGCTGCCCAAGAAGTGTTCAAGCTTTGGAAACAAAACTGTGTGTTGAGAGAGGACTGTTGCTTTCTGCAGAACCATTAAAGGGCAGCAGTTGAAGCACTATGCCTTTTTGAATTACCTGTATCTTATTACTATAATACACATACAAATCAAAAGCTAGTGTGCTAATTTTCATTCATTATTTATTTAATTTATGTATCACACATCTAGCAAAACTGCTACTCTGGATGGTGTACAACAAAGAACATACAGAAATTATAAGATTAATATAAAGCATTAAACTATCCTACAAATAGACAAACAAAACAAAACAGGCATCAAAATAACAGTTTTGCATTATACAATATTCTTTCTTCCTTTGTTCAAATTAACTTGGAAGAGCCTCCCCAAAAGCTTCCCTAAAAGGCTCAACAGCTTTTTAAAGATGTGAAGAGAAGGTATCTGCTGTGGAAGAGTTTTCCATGAGGACACCACTGTTGAGAAATCTGCTTCTGTAAAGCATTATAACATCATTCAAGAATGCTTGCCTGGCATGAAGAACCACCACACCAAGAAACTTTTCAAAACTTCCAGAGGAAGATGGATACAGTACCATTGAAACCTTGAATCTACTTGCTTTTTTCACACAAAAGAAAAAATTAAAAAGAAAAAAAGCGTTGTGGCACCTTAAAGACTTATATTTTAATGTAAGCTTTCGTGGACCTTCTTAGCCCACTTCGTCAGACATCAATGTGATCAGTGTCCAATAAAGGTCTCACCTGCTTCTGCATTTACACTGTCTTTTTTCGGGAGCCCACACGGCCTATTTCTGATATCATTTATTAACTGTTTACTGTGAACAGGAGGCGCAAAACAATAATTATGACAAAAGTGGCATTAAATTGGTGGAAATTCTTAACAAGGAGGAAGATTAAACGACTTTTGAAACAACGTCGCGTACTTCCTAGGTGCATGGCTGTGTAAAGAAAAAACAAATAATCCGAAAAAACAAATAGGGCTCCGGATCCACTTGTTAAAACCGGAGCCAGGGCAGCACTTTCAACACCTAAGGAGTAAGTAATGTCAGAGAACCAAATAAAAACAACCCCACGACGCCTTTAATGAGTCAACACGCGACGGAAGTGGAAGACATGGCGGGAAGACCCGGAGAATCCGCTTCCGCCCTCTGTTTACTAACTACAACTCACCCAAGTAAACAAACCCGCCTTTCTAAGCAGAGCCCCTCCGCGCTGCGGCAACCCGCCTTCTCAAAACGGCGCCTTTCGAACAGCCCTATCCAGAATGTTTACTCAAAGGTTCCAAATAGACTGGCTTTTGAGCGAAGATCACGCTTAGGCGTCTACTCTGTTGCCTGTTTGAGGTGCACTCCGGCTGATAAGTGTCTAGAGTCATAGACGTTCAAGGGTAGACTCGTATGGCTTCGCCCAGCAAATTGGACGTGCGGGTCTCTCCCCCTCGCCGCCGTGTTTTTAAAAAAGCTTTTTTGCAGCATTTTCAGGAGATTTGAGGGAAGTTCCCAGAAGGTCTTCCATAAAGACCCAAAAGTTTAAAAAACCCACCTCGTATACATGAAATTCAGAAGGTTGGGATATCTGGGTCATGGAATGAGAAACAAAAGAGTATAGAATCGGAATGTTATAGCTAGCAATGAAGGTAAAATAAATTGGGGGGGAGGGAGTGGAGAAAGGAAAAGAATGTAATGGCTTAAAAACCTGGGATACCGATTTAGGTACAACACAACGTAATTGTCGGAGCTGTCAGATCTAAAGTCAGGCTAGACATGACGACGGTGAGAAATGAGAAAAAGGAGAGATGTCCACAGAAAATGCTTAAAATTCGCTACACACCACTTACGTTTTTCTAAAGAAATAAAACATAAGTTTACAAGAATACAAGTTTCTATTTTTGCTGCTACATTGTTTTTTTTTCCTCTGAGGAATGCTTCTCAGATATATATTTATACTTAAACCCTAAATTCCTTCATTACATTCGAGGATCAGAGGGAAAAAAATAAAGTCTCAAGGGACCAGCAAGTTACATCCCCAGAAGAGAATGTCGGTTATTCTAATTATTTCCTGTGTCTATGCGCAAACCACATCCAATCTCACAGGCGTCTCTCGAGGACCTGTAGGGGTGTTTTCCGCGCTTGCCTGTGACACAGCACCAACCCTGCTCCGCAAAGGACCCCGTTTGTCTCGGGCGCTGCCTGTAAAAACAACAACCCAGGCAACCTGCTCTCCTTCCCGGACTCCCAGGTCGTCTGTGGAGGGTTATCTGGTCGCTTTCCAGGGGCTTCGCTGGTTGGCGGTCAGGTGCCCAGGGAAGAGACCATGGACCAGTGCGTGACGGTGGAGCGCGAGCTGGAGAAGGTGCTGCAGAAGTTCTCGGGCTACGGGCAGCTGTGCGAGCGGAGCCTGGAGGAGCTGATCCAGTACGTGGCGGGACTGCGCCGCGAGATCCTCCAGAGCGAGAGTATGTGTCCCCGTTCTTGGTCGTCCCTTGTAACGGCGGACTTTTATTATTTTTTTAACGAATGGTCTCCTCCTGTAGTATTAGGAGAGCCTTGACAGGCAGAAATTCAACCGGTGAAGCCAACTCCCAACGGTGCAGTATGTCTGGGGTTGCCACTCACTGAGTCTGTGCTTCTTGGGGACCTTTAATTCCTGCTTTGTCGTGAACGTGCCTATAACCGTATGGTTTTCAGACTCCAGTTTGTTGCCTTTGTGCATTGTTCCTTAGAGTGACTTTCCTTTGGGAGAAGCTGGTATATAAGGTTGGGAAACAATGTTTATCTCTAGGCTAGATTTCGTCGGTCTGCTGTTAAAGACACAGGCGCTGGGCCAGTTAGGGAACATAGCAACCCTATATATACACCTACCCTTTGTTTTCACTCTGTAGTGCCTTTGTGCACAGTTTTGCATCACCCGACCCTCTTCTTCTCAATCCCTGTGATTAATCCCATTTCCCCTGAATTTTTTAATGTTGGATATGCTGTTTTTACATGTGTCTTAGGATTCCGTTTGCTTGGTTTGACCATGTTTTTTTCCTAGTAAAAACACACACTTTCTCTCCTGCTCCTATTAACCTCTGAACCTCTAGTTTCCCTTAGAATTCTTTACCAAACTGTATTTTTCTCCAAGCAATGTGGTGTATTACAGAGGATATTTAGAGAGTTGTAATTTGTGTTTTTTTTCCATTTCCTTGCTTTTTTCCTCATCCACCCTTTGTCTTGTTGGCGCTAGAGACAGGATTGGTTATCTGTAACATTTTTGCCATAGTAGCAAGAGGAAAAATCTATATCCTTTCTACTTCTCCCCCACAGCAATAGTAGGGAGGATGTGTATACTTGTTAGGAATACATATGGCAAATCATGTGGTATTAATTTCCTGGGATATTATGCACTACATTTTTCACAGGTTTGCAACTTGGGTGTGCTCCTAGATTTTTCCTTGAGCCCAGATGCCCAGGTCTCTGTGTTGGCCAGGAGTACATTTACTCAGTTAAAACTAGTGTGTCAACTGTGCCTATTCCTGGAGATATCTGACCTGGCCACTGTGACACATGCCTTAATTACATCCTGTTTGGATTACTGTAGTGCACTTTACATGGGGCTGCCTTTGAAAAATGCTTGAAAACTTTAGCAGCTCTAAAATGTTGCTGCCAGATTGTTAACTGGAGCTAGTTAGAGGATCACATACTTCTCCTGTTACAACAGCTCCACTGGTGGTTGTTCTGTTTCCTGGCCCAAATCAAAGTGCTGGGTTTGGCTTGCAAAGCTTTAAATGACTTGCATCTATGTTACTTGAAATACTGGATCTCCCTGTATAAGTTTGCCCAAGATACCAAATTATTGCGGAAGGCCTTTCTCTCTGTCCTGTTACCCTCACAGGTGTGTTTGGTGGGAACCCGGGAGAGGGCCTTCTCTGTTGCTGCTCCCAGACTCTGGAACCCCCTCCCGCAGAAGGCCAGGCTGTCCTTCTCTTTGCTGTCATTCCACAGGCAGGCAAGGACCGTTCTCATCAGGCAGGCTTTTTCTCGGTAATTAGCTACGTAAGAGGTTCCCCCTTCTAGATTTTATGTTATTTGTTTTAACACTGTAAGCTGCTTTAGGTAAAACTACAAATTAGAAAAATTGTTAATTTGTTAAATTGAACAATTAAATTTTGTTATCACAGTCTTCCCAATCTTCGTGCAACTTTGAACTTCAGATGGTCTGTTACTTAGGGTTCAATTTGGTTTAGGAGCTGTCCTATTTAATTCTACATACTCATTATTAGGATGTGTTTGAAATGGATAGTGAAACTTTATGTTGTCTGTTTTTGACATTTTTTAGGTGATGTGGACCAAATAATTGTGTTTTTGGAAATGGTTTCCTAAGATCTGTATTTAACTAGCTGTGATATATAAGCTTTTGGCTTTGTTTGTTTTTTTAATTGCATACAAGGAGGTACATTGAAAGCTGACTTAATTTTCCTGATGGACCTTAGTTTGGGGATGAGAATACACCTCTATTGTTCTGAAATGAAAAAAAAAGAGAGAAGGCAATTAGTTTTGAGATGCAAAAAACCCAGTACTTTTGTTTGACCCTTTGTGACATTGCATTCTTGACCTCTTCTAATCATATGATTATGAGTAAAATGGAAGCATCATTCTGTTTCCATAGCATCACATAGAATTACTCTTTCACCATATAGAATAATTATATTACTCATCACTGGTTCCTGAACAACCTTGAGAGTCAACAAAGTTAAATGGAAGGCCATAATAACAGGTTTCCTGGCTTTCTCAGCTGCACACACTTACACAGACCTTCTGTAGAAATGACTGAAGAGACTGTATGTAAATTTTTTTGCAAGGTACCAGTGAGGCTTTTAAGCATTCAGCATTTTATCTGGAAATATTGATTTTGCGGTTATGTAGTCCCAATAAAATCTGTATTCTTTCGGATTAAGATAGATACTGTTCATGGGATTTTAACAGAGCATTAAGCTTATTAATAGCTGACAAAAGGACCCTGAACAATTTGGTGCTGAGTGTGAATACAAATCTCATAACCAGACTGTTTCAAATGCTGCTTTGAGATAATATGCATGGAGTCCCAGCCACACTTCTAAAAGTCCTTGCTCGATCACCGGAGAAACTGCTGCCCTGTTTATGCGATTGTCAGACAGCCCCAGTTTTCCCAGTATTTCCAGGTGGGGGCTGTTGAGACACCCCATTTCCATTACTGCTACAGTTCATCCATATTTGGGTGTTTTGGATACATGACTTGCTGCTTTATTTTTTATTGAGACTCTTTGTAATTATTCTTTGATTGTCATCCTTCTGTTAAAACTACCAGAAATACAGTTTATGTATTTCTGTAGGTATTTGTACAATCACATGTAAGGGGTTAGATCCAGGCTAAGATAGTTGAATGTGGATTGCATTGAAATCAAAGGAACGAATTAGCTACGACTTACTGAAATCCTATTTATTTCAGTGGTAACGAAGTTCAGCTAATTTAAAGAAAAGAATCTTAAGTGGGGATGTGGAGAATTTCATGAATGGATTTCACACCATGTTGGTTCACACTCAGTCATGGTAGGTGCTGGTATAGTTCATTGGATTGAAGGACCTGGCTCTGAAGCCAGACCTGAGAGCTTGAATCCCCACAGTGCCTCCTGGGAGAAGGGCCAGCCAAGATTACTCGAAGCATGTGTGGCTGATGGGGTTATGTGTTCTTCTACCTGCACAGCCTTGGGTAAGATGCAGAAAAGGGACTGGCAAATTCCATCTGCTGCTTGTGAGTACTTTACACTTGGATTTATAAAAGGGTTGCCATAAGTTTATAGGGACGTGGTGGCGCTGCGGGTTAAACCGCAGAAGCCTCTGTGCTACAAGGTCAGAAGACCAGCCGTCGTAAGATTGAATCCATGCGACGGAGTGAGCTCCCGTCGCTTGTCCCAGCTCCTGCCAACCTAGCAGTTCGAAAGCATGTAAAAATGCGAGTAGATAAATAGGTACCACCTCGGTGAGAAGGTAACGGCGTTCCGTGTCTAGTGACCACGGAAACTGTCTTCGGACAAACGCTGGCTCTATGGCTTGGAAACGGGGATGAGCACCGTGCCCTAGAGTCGGACATGACTGGACTAAATGTCAAGGGGAACCTTTACCTTTACCTGCCATAAGTTAGAATTGACATGGCAGCTCATAATTGCAGTTCTTGTAATAGCAATAAGGGGGAAAGAGCTGTTCTGTTTCAGGATTGGCATATCTGATAGGACACATCTTGGACTTATCTGAGGAAACCAGAATACTGTATCTCTGAAGTGTCCTTTTGGGGAGGGGGGGCTACTCAAAGGCAAGTTTCATCTTAACTCTGCCTCCTCTTCCATTAACATTGAGAGAAGTGGGATTGCATATTTAATCTGGATAAAACCCACAGTATTTATGTCTTATAGTAAATTTAGAATTGATAAGAAGAGCCACATCGAATTTATTTTCTCCTACATGGGCATGTGTTTCCCTTTTTTTTTAAAGCTTAGTACTAGGGTTCCTCCATGGTTTCAGCATTTATTGAAAATTTACTTCTGTTTCTTGCTCCCCTTGGATGTGTGGAACTTTTCTTACTTTCTGTTTGTCTTTCTTTGTGTCTTCATACCAGTAGTTTTTATGAATGAAGTCTGATTTCAAGTGGTCCCTTCATACAAATTTAGGTGGGTTTGCAAGCTAGGAAGGGTTGGTTGCTAGGGCGGGTGTAGCAACAGTTGCTACTGTTTGGTCTTTCCAAGGAGTTCCACTTCAGGAGCTACACTCCTCCTGGACCCTCTGAAGAGAAAGGGTTAACGACGGCTCAGAGATACCATCTCTTTACTACTGTGAAGTATTGCAATTTTTTTCTGCCCTTGTGTTACCAGTGGGTGCAGAGAGAAGGTTAATACTCTGGAATAAACCAGCATGTTTCTTTGAATATTATGAGCCAAAGTTTCTAGTCCAGAATAAAGACTGATATTTTATTTTGTCCTTCAATAGTTTGAGAAAACTGATATGCTACACTAACCTATGTCTACTTCTTGCTAGTTTTGTTTTAAATTGAAAACTTCTACTTTTTTTCCATGAAAATACAGTATTATCTGTAATACTCTCTCTCTCTCTCTCTCTCTGTGTGTGTGTGTGTGCTTGCTTTGCAGTTGTATTTCCGAATTAGTGTAATTGGGCAGATCTTCTCAAAGATAAAATAACATTTCCTTTGCTGTTTCCCAAGTTCCTCAGTTTACTTCTCTCTTGGCTTTGGGGGCTCTCAGAGGTTTGACATGAAGGCCAGGAATTTAAGTGACCCCTGCTCATTAGGACTGTTGTTTCCAAGAGTCAGATCCTGTATGGAACCTTGTTACCATGTATATACATGTTCTGTTTGTAGGTACCTGATCCAGCTTCTTTTCCAGATAAGCAACAATTGATGATATTCTGTATTAACACACCAAGTATAGACAGGACTACAATGAGTCAGATGCTATATTATAATTTCAACTCAACTGCCATATACTTTCCCACGTGTATTCGAAATACTAGTGAAATCTGAGACAGAAATGCTGTTTCACTCCACCTTGTATTCCATTCTCCACAGTATGGCATTTTATATCTCAGGAATGAGCATGACATGTTCATAATACAATTTGTTCTTTGTTTTCCTGTCTTCTCTCTAGATCAAGATGGCGACCTATCAGGGACAATATCACTTGTTATGACACAGTGTTGTAAACGAATAAAGGACACTGTTCAAAAATTGGCCTCGGATCATAAGGACATTCACAGCAGTGTTTCCCGTGTTGGAAAAGCTATTGACAAGGTAATGATAGAATTACTGTTATTGTGTCAAAGTGTTTGGTATTTCTGATTAGTTAATAATAAACTTAATAATTTCAGTGGGTCCATTCTAAATGTGATAATGGCCAAAATCTTACTGCTTAGTGTAGTAAATTGCACTGTAGTAGACCGATTTAATCAGTAGGAATTTGATGAGCCAACCTCTCTGTAAATTCCACTGATTCAAGTAAACCTACTCTAGTGTGATTTATTGTGCTGAGCAACAATATTTTGGCCACTGTCCAGTCCATTTATGCTGAAAAAATGCACTAATTGTCATTCAAGGAAGAATATTGAAAGATAGTGCAGTGCTGTTTGGAATATCTGGAAGTAGCAGATTTTAGACTCACTTTGACAAGACATTTTCATTAGGCCTTCATTAATTATCCTTGGCTATTTGTGTGTGTGTATGTATGTATATGTAACTAACTAGTAATGATGGAAATACAAGGAGGTTGAAGAAGGTGAACAAATCCCTAGTTCTGATACTCAGAGATCTAGGACATTTTAAGGTGGGTCCCAGAGTGGTGTTCTAGCAGTTGATCTCAGCTGACTGGCCCACTCATATGGGTAGAGACAATACTTCTGTATCTCTGGCAGGCTAGAGGAGTTTGATACTTGCACATTCTTTGTGAGAAAAGGTACTTTTGAATTCTGAAACAGCTGCTCTACTTTTCAAGAAAGTGGCAGAGGCATTTCTAGTTATCGGCTTGTGTGGCTGTCTTGTTGCAACAGCTTTGATGGTTGCCCACCATTTATAAGCCAAGTTAAAAATACCCTTGTAGGTGATCATGGAACAAAGAAAGGCTAATGATGTGGGTGATCACAGAACAATAGGAAGGCAATTAGCCTCAGAGAAAGTACAAAGAGTCGACTAGAGATGTCCGAGCCAGTGGAGCCTCAAGCAACACCTTGAGAACTCTTTTTATTAACTTAGCACGATTACACAGAATGTTGTGAGCATTCAGATAGGATTGTTGTTGTTTAGTCGTTAAGTCGTGTCCGACTCTTCGTGACCCCATGGACCAGAGCACGCCAGGCCCTCCTGTCTTCCACTGCCTCCGGGAGTTGGGTCAAATTCATGTTGGTAGCTTCGATGACACTGTCCAACCATCTCGTCCTCTGTCGTCCCCTTCTCTCCTCTTGCCTTCACACTTTCCCAACATCAGGGTCTTTTCCAGAGAGATTTCTCTTCTCATGAGATGGCCAAAGTATTGGAGCCTCAGCTTCAGGATCTGTCCTTCCAGTGAGCACTCAGGGTTGATTTCTTTCAAAATGGATAGGTTTGTTCTCTTTGCAGTCCAGGGGACTCTCAAGAGTCTCCTCCAGCACCACAATTCAAAAGCATCAATTCTTCGGCGGTCAGTCTTCTTTATGGTCCAGCTCTCACTTCCATACATCGCTACTGGAAAAACCATAGCTTTGACTATGTGGACCTTTGTCGGCAAGGTGATGTCTCTGCTTTTTAAGATGCCGTCTAGGTTTGTCATCACTTTCCTCCCAAGAAGCAGGCGTCTTTGAATTTCGTGGCTGCTGTCACCATCTGCAGTGATCATGGAGCCCAGGAAAGTAAAATCTGTCACTACCTCCATATCTTCCCCTTCTATTTGCCAGGAGGTGATGGGACCAGTGGCCATGATCTTAGTTTTTTTGATGTTGAGCTTCAGACCATTTTTTGCGCTCTCCTCTTTCACCCTCATTAAGAGGTTCTTTAATTCCTCCTCACTTTCTGCCATCAGAGTGGTATCGTCTGCATATCTGAGGTTGTTGATATTTCTTCCGGCAGTCTTAATTCCGGCTTGGGATTCATCCAGTCCAGCCTTTCACACGATGTATTCTGCATATAAGTTAAATAAGCAGGGAGACAATATACAGCCTTGTCGTACTCCTTTCCCAATTTTGAACCAATCAGTTGTTCCATATCCAGTTCTAACTGTTGCTTCCTGTCCTACATATAGATTTCTCAGGAGATAGATAAGGTGGTCAGGCACTCCCATTTCTTTAAGAACTTGCCATAGTTTGCTGTGGTCCACACAGTCAAAGGCTTTTGCATAGTCAATGAAGCAGACGTAGATGTTTTTCTGGAACTCTCTGGCTTTCTCCATAATCCAGCGCATGTTAGCAATTTGGTCTCTAGTTCCTTTGCCCCTTTGAAATCCAGCTTGTACTTCTGGGAGTTCTCGGTCCACATACTGCTGAAGCCTACCTTGTAGGATTTTGAGCATAACCTTGCTAGCGTGTGAAATGAGTGCAACTGTACGGTAGTTGGAGCATTCTTTGGCACTGCCCTTCTTTGGGTTTGGGATGTAGACTGATCTTTTCCAATCCTCTGGCCACTGCTGAGTTTTCCAAACACGCTGGCATATTGAGTGTAGCACCTTAACAGCGTCATCTTTTAAGATTTTAAATAGTTCGACTGGAATGCCATCTCCTCCACTGGCCTTGTTGTTAGCCATGCTTTCTAAGGCCCACTTGACTTCGCTCTCCAGGATGTCTGGCTCAAGGTCAGCAACCACAGTATCTGGGTTGTCCGGGACATCCAGATCTTTCTGGTATAGTTCCTCTGTGTATTCTTGCCACCTCTTCTTGATGTCTTCTGCTTCTGTGAGGTCCCTGCCATTTTTGTCCTTTACCATGTCCATCTTTGCACAAAATGTTCCTTTAATATCTCCAATTTCCTTGAACAGATCTCTGGTTTTTCCCTTTCTATTATTTTCCTCTATATCTTTGCACTGTTCATTTAAGAAGGCCCTCTTGTCTCTCCTTGCTATTCTTTGGAAGTCTGCATTCAATTTTCTGTAACTTTCCCTATCTCCCTTGCATTTTGTTTCCCTTCTCTTCTCTGCTATTTGTAAGGCCTCGTCGGACAGCCACTTTGCTTTCTTGCATTTCCTTTTCTTCGGGATGGTTTTTGTTGCTGCCTCCTGTACAGTGTTACGGGCCTCCATCCATAGTTCTTCAGGCACTCTGTCCACCAAATCTAGTTCCTTAAATCTGTTCTTTACTTCCACTGTGTATTCATAAGGGATTTGGTTTAGATTATACCTGACTAGCCCAGTGGTTTTTCCTACTTTCTTCAGTTTAAGCTTGAATTTTGCTATAAGAAGCTGATGATCAGAGCCACAATCAGCTCCAGGTCTTGTTTTTGCTGACTGTATAGAACTTCTCCATCTTTGGCTGCAAAGAATATAATCAATCTGATTTCGGTACTGCCCATCTGGTGATGTCCATGTCGCCACTAGGATTGGCTGGAGAAACCCTTTGATCTAATGCTCTAACTCTAAGCAAAAAGGCAGAATGAGAGGTCACCCCGCCCGCTGGGAGCTGCTGCTTCTCTGCCAGGAGTGTTTGCACTCACTGTAACAGATAACAGCTAACAGCCTTGAGCAGGATTTTCCCACATTCCCCCTTTTTCTTTTCTTTTTTCAAGCAAAGGCATATATTCTTTCATATATTTGCGAACTACATATAAATCTTTTTGGCGAAGGCCAGAAGGCGAAGCTTTGAAACAGGTAGTTATTATGGAAAAGAAGGTTGGTATACATTGAATAAAACAACAGCAAATTATAAGGAGTATGAAAAGCATAATTGCATAAATCAAAACACAACACAATAGCGTCAGGGAGTTAGCATTCAGCTGCGAGATAATGGCTGCTAGAAAAGTTTCAGGAGTCTCTGGGATCTGCTGCAGATTTAGAGTTCTTTTTGCATCAGCACTCAGCGTCTTTAACATCCCCCAGGTAACTTTGGGCTGAGTGCCTTCAGGTTGGGCCGGGCGCTTCCGGCAATGCGGAATCATCTGGCCCCGCTCCAGAGTCATCGCTGGATTGAATTCCGGAATGGGGTCCTGCAGGTTGCGATGCCAACCCATTCTTTCCACGATAAGGCCTCACACACTGAGGCCTGTGGGAGTAAGCACAGCAGCATAGCCTCGACCCCATGTTAGTAAAGGGGCTGGACCCTCCCACTGAGGGTCAGGAGGTTGCTTATAAGTCACCAGCGGCCGTTCCATAGGGATTTCTTTACGAAAGTTTTTCTCTACTGGCGACAGCTTGTGCTGACCTGCAGATACAGTTAAATGATTTAATGTGAACAATGCTATTGACACTACATCTGGAACATCTTGGGGCTTGATCCCTCTGTTTTTTGTTTGTTTTGCAAGGAGAAATTTAAAAGAGTGATGTGCTCTCTCCACAATAGCCTGTCCTGTGCAGTTATAAGGAATGCCATGGGAAAGTTGAACGTCCCATTCATTATAAAAGGGGGTAAAGGCGGGAGAGGTATAGGCAGGGCCATTGTCTGTTTTTAAGGCTTGAGGCCCGCCCATAACTGCAAATGTACGTAAACAATGTTGTATGACATGGCGAGAGGTCTTGCCACGAAGAGGGGTAGCCCAGATGTATCCTGAATAAGTGTCAATAGTTAAATGAACGTAAGAAAGAGGAGCAAGGGTAGGAACATGAGTGACATCCATTTGCCAAAGCTGATTGGCATCTGTTCCTCGTGGGTTAACAGCATCAAAAGGAAAGGAAATGGGAGACATGGAACAGGAAGAGCAGGAGGAGACGATGTCTCGAGGTTGAGAAAGAGGAATAGAAAATTGCTTATGGAGTTGTTTAGCACTCTGGTGAAAAAAGGAATGGCTGTCAATAGGACTGGAAAAAAGGGGACACAAAGAACGAAGAGCAGAGTCTGCACGATGATTTCCCTCTGAGATAGCATCTTGGAATCCAGTATGAGATCGAATGTGAGCTGCAAAAAAAGACTGTGATCTAGCAGCAAGAAGGTTTTTTAAAGTCAGAAACAGGGAAAGTAAGGAGAAGTCAAGAGCAGGAGAAAGGTAGGCATGTGACAGGTGAGTGAGAAGGTTAAATACATATTGAGTGTCTACAATGAGATTTAAAGGTTGATCTTGAAACATTTGAAAGGTAAGGACGACAGCCGCCAGTTCTGCATGTTGGCTGGAGATTTGTGTACAGGTGAAAAAGGTTTTCCAGGTTCCTGGTGGTTGCTGAAAAGTAACCACGCCTCTGGTAGGCGCATCATCAGTAGAAACAGTTAGAGCATCAGGGAGAGGAGTAGCAGAAAAAAGAGAGGAAAAGCGAAAGGGTACTTGCTGAATGAAAGTTAAGCGAGGGTCTTTAGGAGGATTAAAACGTATATCACCAACATAGTCTGAAAAAGCAATCTGATAAGTTAATGACGTAAACATTAAATGATCATGGTCAGCCTTGGAAATAGGTAAGAAACAACACAGAAGATCCCAGCCTGTGAGTTGTTTGGCACGATGGCGTCCTTTGATTACAAGGTCTGTAATCACGTTTAGAGTAGAGTAAACATTTCGGGGAGGAGTGTTAGGTAAATAAAGCCATTCTGCTATAGCAATGGCCTTGACAGATTTCGGGCTGCACAACAGTCCAGTAGGCAACTGTAAGACGACCAGCTGCAAGGGACCAAAAGAAGGCGGTCGACCATGGTACGTCGCAAGGCTGCATTAATTTGATGTATGGCATGTTTCATAGCCTTGGTGATGGGTATGGAGTCAGCAGGAGACTGATGTCCCCAGAGTGCATTAAACAAAGGCTGTAATTCATGGGTAGAAAGGCACAAAAATGGACGAGCCCAATTTAAGTGCCCGAGGAACTGTTGCAACTGCACTAATGTAAATTGTGATGGAGTTTTTAGTTCTGGTAAGAACAGGGAAGATGTAGCTTGCAACAGTTTGTGTCCTAGATAAAGAAATGGAAGTGTGGTTTGTATCTTTTCTGGAGCTATGTGAAGGTCTTTTTTCTCTAAGCAATTAGAGAATCAGAGACAGCTAGAGGGAATTGGTAGTCAACCTCTTCGGCTGTGATTAAATCATGACCGGCACTTTTAACAGTAGCAGGTCGGATTTCTTGAACTGGGGTAGTATTCACTGAGTTCCCCTCACTTGAAGTTTCATGAAGACGGTGTCCCTGGTCGTTACGAACCACAGGACAAACAGACATCAGTGGGAGGGCATCAGCGAGATTCTCCGGGCTTCCTTGAGCCATAACATTAGATAGCGTTTGCTGTACTGCTGAGCGAGTGGTGGGGGGTGGAAGAGAGAGGGGGGGGAGGAGAAAGGGAAGACCGAGGAGAAGAGACTATAGCAGAAGTGGCAGAGGCTGCGTAGGAAGGGAGATTGCTTCTATTTTCATGGAGATCAGGTGGCCTGGAGAGTGGCAAAATCTGAGGGGCTGTTGGAAGATTTGCTAATGACTGAGTTAACAAAGGATTTGCGATCTTTGAAATCGCATCCCGGCAAAGATGCCGTGTGGAGAATTTTTACTGAAGCCACAGGGTCCTTGTGAAGCTTATTTCCAATTTTATCCCAATCTGAAAGCTTAAAGCTCCCTCCTTCTGGGTACCATGGACAAAAAGTACTTATTTCTGTCAAGAAATCCTCTACTGGGTCAGAAATGTCATGATGACCTTGTCTGTGAAGCAGATAAATCAAATCCTGTTTATGTTGTTTTTGAAGCGATGTAAGGGAGCTTCCCATGTTTCTATTTTAACTAAATACTCACCGAGATCCTAAAAAGGATGAAAAGACGCGTCTGAATCCTGTGCCAGGCGTGGTGAGCTGCCGATGAATCCCTCAGGCGATGTCTCTGTTTGAAGTCCCTGCTTGATGGCTTTGTTCGAAGCCTCTGTCTGATGGGTGCCACGTTGGGCGCCAGATGTAGGTGATTACGGAACAAAGAAAGGCTAATGTGGGTGATCACAGAACAATAGGAAGGCAATTAGCCTCAGAGAAAGTACAAAGAGTCGACTAGAGATGTCCGAGCCAGCGGAGCCTCAAGCAACGCCTTGAGAACTCTTTTTATTAACTTAGCATGATTACACAGAATGTTGTGAGCATTCAGATAGGATACTAGTTACCTAATCGTCACTAGGATTGGCCGGAGAACCCTTTGATCTAATTCTCTAATTCTAAGCAGAAAGGCAGAATGAGAGGTCACCCCGCCCGCTGGGAGCTGCTGCTTCTCTGCCAGGAGTGTTTGCACTCACTGTAACAGGTAACAGCTAACAGCCTTGAGCAGGATTTTCCCACATACCCTCCCATCTTCCTTTAAAGTAGGGGTGAGGAATACGTGCACCCCAGATGTTATGGCATTGCAGATCCCACAATCCCTCACGCATTGGCTGATGGGGATTGCGATTCAGCAACATCTGAGGAAGCTACCTGTTCCACACCTGTACTTTCGAGCTTCCAGTGGCTTGGATTTGGGCCAGGCTACTTCCAGGATCATCTTCTCACATTTGAACCAACCCATTCACAAAGCTTCTGGAGAGGCTGTACTCTGCATCTCTCCAACTCTGCATTTCATTTGAGGGCCTTCTTAGTTAGTCATCTGGGCTTTGGAATTTCCATCTGAGGGAAGCAGAGGTAGAAGATCCAGCCCTTTTGTCAGACAGAACAGTTTCTTGGGGCTGTCTGAGCAATATGTAGCCATGACTGAGTTTGTTTGGAATGGCAATATGATTATCCAGCTCCAAGAAGTCATAAATGGTGATTAAAAGCTAATAGTATCTAAAATTGTCATTTAAAAAAAAACAGAAACAGCCCGTTATGCAGTTTATGTGCATAATGCTTTGTGACTTACTTACTCATAAGGTCAAGAGAAAAGAATTCACATGTTAAAATGCATCCATCCACTATTCTACTGCCTGTGTCTAACAGAGCAGTCTTATGCTCCTACTAAACCAACGTAGCAGCTGCTGGTTATGTCAGCATAATGTGGTCAGGAGAATATCCTCTTTTTTGCCAGAGATAATGGAACAACATCAGCAGTCTGTCCTGCAGCATCCATGGAAACTCCACCACCCAGCAATCATGTTATTGGATGCCAGTGGTACTCCCATACTGTCTGTGCATGGAAAGGACCATGCAATGTGCTGTAGCAGCTGAATGCCTCCAGTGATGTAACCATGCCCAGCATGCATGTAAAACGCAGCTTAAAAGCCTTAACACCACAACACCTTCCTCAATGCAAATGCAAACGCAGCGAGCAGGAGCCCAGCAACTGCCACAGACAACTGTATATTCCAGAGCTCTCTCTGTGCAAAGTAGGAGTCCATTGGTAGCACTAGCATAAACTGTCTATCAACAGCAACCCTTTTGACACAGGGCAGGGCCAGGCACAGGGCCAGAAGCACAGACATGCTCATCACAACACTCATATTAGCAAATTCTCCAAATATGGGGCCTGATGCTGCTGAACGTATTATCTGAATTGAAGGTGACTTAGCAGTCACTTACTAGGTGGAGTTTGTTTTTCTCATAAGTTATACTGGTTGAAATCCTGTAGCTTAATTTTGTAAATGTGGTTCCCAGTGTGGTGTAGTAGATCGAGTGATGAATTAAGACTCTGGAGAACAGGGTTTGAATCCCCACTTGGCTATGGAAACTCACTGGGGGGCATGAAACTGGTAAAACCACTCCTTAAATATCCCTCTTACCTTGAAAGCACTATTAGGGTTGCTGTAAGTCTGCTCCGACTTGACAGCACAGAACACATACTAGTCACAATTAACGCAGACCCATTTGAGTCTCACAAAATCCCCATTGATCCTACTCTAGCACAACTTACTGTATGAAGCAACAGGATTTTGGCCATTGTTTCTGATTAGAGAAGATGAGTTCTGTAGGCACTTGCAAAATGTTTAATTTAACAATCTGGACGTTTTTTTTTTAAATTGTAAGATACTGCCAAAGCTCCTCTGGTTTATGTGACCAAAATGTCTTGCTGTCATGTTGTATAGCAATATATCCTCATAAATCTGGTGTAAAATCTGACATAGTGCGGTATATCAAAATCGCATGATCTAATAGTGCCCAAATACTTCCCCTTTACATCGTAAGGCACATGGGTGAATCCAGTGTTAGTTTCTGTGGAACTATAGCCTAAAAGACAAAATATGAAAATGTACAAATATTACAAAAAAGATATTCCCAGATCAGTTGCTGTTTTTATATAAAACATTTGGTTCATTTCATAAGGCAGGTAATTGAAACCTGTGCCATGTGTGGAAACCTGTGTTTAAAGCAGAAGAACTCTGTTATTATTTCACAGAATTTTGACTCTGACATCAGCAGCGTGGGAATAGATGGATGCTGGCAGGCTGATAGCCAGCGAATTTTGAATGAGGTGATGGTAGAACACTTTTTCCGGCAAGGGATGCTGGATGTGGCTGAAGAGCTTTGTCAGGTAATTGCTGCTAAAATAAAGGATTCCAGAGAATAAAATTAAACCCATTATATATTTTTTTATTCAAATGGAATACTGCTGTGAAAATATTACTTTGCCTGTCTGTAAAAATAATGGATGTGTGGGCTTTGTATTTCAGGAGTCTGGACTTTCTATAGACCAAAGTCAAAAGCAACCATTTGTGGAGCTCAACCGAATACTGGAAGCACTTAAAGTCAGAGTTTTGAGACCTGCATTAGAGTGAGTTACTAAGCTGTTTTGAAAGTCTTCAGATGAAAAAAGTAGGAATATTGGAATTCTCTCTTTTAAGAAATCCAATTACATTGAGGTTTATAGGTGAATAAATGTTAATAAAATGTGTGACCTATTTTGGCTAGACTGAGATCCCAAGGCTCAGATTAAGCTAATCTGCAGTAACGGTGTCCAGTAAGAGAATATGCTCAATCAGCACATGGGGAAGGCAGCAATGTCTCCACCAGTGGTCAGAACTTGGCAGAGTTCCTAGATAGTGCAGTAGGCTTGCTCATTTTCCAAGCTGAACCCCTCAAAACAGAGCCTGTTTTGAAAGTGGGCATTGCAGTCGTGTTTCCATGTTTGTTTCTGGTCTCACTTGGGAGTTTACAAGAACATGGAAAGCCCTGAATGAGGTGCTGAGCATGGGAGATTACAGATTGTTCCTGTGTTTTACTTTCAAGAATGGAGAGAGGTGCTTAGATGATTTCCAGTCTCACTTCCCTATGCATCTCAGCCTGAGTGGGTGAGAGGTGCTATCTGCTGGTGTGCCCTGGGCAATAAATGATACTGTGCTAGCCCTCTCTCTTCCCCAAAGCACCATAATCAAGTTCCAATATTTTCTTAAGATACACATTTTTAACATGTTTTGCTCCCTTCTCCTCACTGTGTGAGCTTTCCTGTGCTGGTTCGGTTGTTCTTCCCAAATTATCACATGTCCGTGCTTCCCCCAAGTTATCCGTTGTGTCACTTTAGAGAGGAAGGTTAGGCTCAGTGCCCAAGGCAGACTCAAATTGAAGGGAGGAAGGACAGAGAGCTCAAATGTTTCCTGCAGTCTCCATGTTGTCCTGGGTCTCAGGACTACTTGCCTTTACCTCACAGACAGCTATTTATTTTCTTCTTTTTTTGGCTACCAAGACTTCATTGTAAATTTGTCATTTCTAGAAAAACAACAGTTTTTGTATTTTTGTAAGCTTGTACAAGACAGAGATTTCCACAGAAGTAGCTGTTGGCCATAGCATGATTTTGAGGAAATCTGTCCTTTTTCCAAAATGGCTGCTTTTTAAACTAGTACCTGATAATTAACCCAACACAAATAGTGTATGTCCCAATTGTTTGGAACAAAATAATGGATAATAAGAGAATGTGTAACTACATCCAGATACAGTGCCATTCCTATCTACCCATTTTGCCTAAAGAATGTTAGGCAAATCATCACACTGTGCCTTTTTTATTTTGATTGAATTTAAAACTTTCTGTTCCCCATCCCTCTACAGGTTTTGAGGCTCCCAAGGATTTCTCTTTTGTGCTGGGAAAGCCTTTGGGAGCTTTTGTACGGGGCGGAGTGGAGGGGACTTTAAAACTGGAAAATTGCTGCCATCTCTGTGCCTGCTTTTGGCATGTAGAATGATGAGTGTTCAAGAATTTGAAATGAACTAATTTTACCCAGTCTTTTAGAAGTTTTCACAGGAGTTGCTCAGGGTGTGTTATTTGTATGTTTTTTTTGCATATGATAGGGGGAAATCCTTTGTGTTTAGGGAATAGGAAAAAAACCCTGCATATTTATGTACTATATTTGAATAGAACAAATGAACAAATAATGATGTGTGTTTACTTCTGTTGTGAATTCAGCTCGAACCTAATTACATGAAGTCTGTGTATTTTCCCTTGAACAAAATCCAGCTTGAACATACATTTGTATCAAATATTGCTCTCTGATCACTAAGCATCAAGGAAGCTGCTAAAATACAGAGAGACGGGGTTCAGACTTCAAGATTTAGCTCTGGCTAAGCACATGATGACTTGCCCTTTGTAACTTTAGGTCACCTTTATTGTCTTGTTTCAAATGCTCGTGTTCCTATAAGAGAACTGGTTCAGAGACAGCGCTGTCCTGGTGTTAATCCCATTTTATGGGAGAATTTGCAGGAATAACGGATCTATTTAGTGTTCTCTTTTCTCTGTCTCTCTCTCACACACACTAATATATGCACAGAGACATGCAGCTTTCGTTTGTATATAATTTAAAAAGTAAAAACATAGGTAGTTTTGAAAATGCATGTCTAGAGATTTTGTGTTTACCCTTGAATATTAAGTAAAAGAGGAATAGAAATAATTGCTCTGCATGCAAATGTTAACTGTTATCTCTCTCTCCCCTCCTCCACTGTTCTGTATTGTTATGTAACGGCTGTCTAGCATTGTGGTCCTGAATGCACATATATGTAGAAATATGTTGCACTGATATTGTTACCACATGTACTTCAAAACTAAACATAATAGCTGGAGGTAACTTCAGCCCTGTGGCACTCTAGCACTTAACCACTCCTCCAGTAAACAAAATATAGGAAGCTTCCCTAAGTGTGGGCTGAATAGCATTGGCATTTACTTATGGAATAATATAAGTGGAATGAATGCATAGCTTGGCTTATTAGAGGATGTTAGTAAGGATAATTCCCCATTAGTTAAAAAAAAATCCATAGGATGTATTTCTTTAACAGTCTTGCAAATAATTTCGCAGAAACTATGTTGAAAGTTTTCCAGTAAGTGTAACAGAATGCATAATATTTATGATCAGATTTTGAGGCAAGTATCAAGTTGATGACTGCCATTCCCTCTTAAGATGAACCACTGTTTCTTTCACTTTGTGTTATATTGTTTCTTAGGTGGGCTGTATCGAATAGAGAAATGCTTATGGCACAGAATAGCTCCTTAGAATTTAAGCTACACAGACTATATTTTATTAGTTTATTAATGGGCGGAACTGCAAATCAGAGAGAAGCATTGCAGTATGCTAAAAACTTTCAACCATTTGCTCTTAACCATCAGAAAGGTAAGCTGCTTGAAATTATTTCTGCACAGGAGTTTGTATTTGTAGGTTAAAAGTGGTGCTTTCGATTGAAATCACTACATGCATTTCCTTGCTGTGTGCAGTTTTGTGACCATTTCATAGATCCTGGGGAATCATGGGCTCCTGCTTCAAGTTGCATATTCCTGTAACACTTTTTGGCACAGGCTTGAACACTGCTACCAAAATATTTGTTCTAAAGTATGAAAATAAGCTTGGCAACAATTTTTTTATAGTACATTAAGAGTATAACCTAGCTGGACAAACCGTTTATATTTTTATTAGAGGATTAAGCATCACCTAATCTGTTGTGTTAAACTGATTTGCATGATACTAAAGTGGTTGTAACATTTTCTGTATATCCAGAACAGTGTTTTCCCACCTGGGCATCGTGAAGTGTTTTCTGGGGAGGGGGTCATGTTACATGTGTTGTATCCCTTGTTTAATAATTTCTTCCTTGAACTTTCAGAGTGAGATAGTAAAGTTAGTGTGTATGTGTGTGTCTGAGAAAGAGGCTTATTGTGTGGAGAAATATGCCTCTACTTTCTGAGAAGGGATGACTTCACTAAAAATTCCTTTTTATGCAAACGTGGCGGAGTGGTGGGGTCACAGGTTACTTGGCTATTGTAAAAGGGGGTCATGACTTGGAAAAGGTTGGGAACCACTGATTTTGAAGATTCTGTCAGTGCTATCTGCTGAATGGGCAGGTCCCGAGATAGAGGAATTCTGTTTTAGTTCTGATGTGTGTGAATTGTTAAGATTAGGACTCAGTAGTTTTACTGTGATTTAATTCAGCAACATGCCTCAAGATAGGTGTATAGGAGAAAATGAAGGAATAAATGATTTTTTGTGGAACTTTTGAAACAAGACTGCTACTTCTTAAAAGGTTTGACTGATGATAACTAGCTTGCCTGTGGATGTCTATCTCAGATGCAAGAGTTTAGGGAAATCAAATTAAAAAAAATGTATTGAGCTGGCTGTGATTGATGGTCATCATTAACCATGATTTATTTGGAATTAGCACAATCTGTTGCAAGTCTTGGCCAGTCTGTCTCCTAAACCTGCCAAACTGTGATTAACTGGTTTATCTGAAACAGGCCAACTTCATAATCTGTGTTTTGAAGTTTATTTGTTTCAGACAAATCACAATTATGAGTAGCCACAGTTTGTTGTGTGTAGGCAAATAGACAAACTATGATTAATAATAATAACAATACAGAATTGACTGCTGCTGAACTCCTCATGATAACACTGAAAGATGAAAGAGAAGGTGGAAGGCTACAAATTTCTGGTTTGTTCCATCTTTTTCTCATCACAAGCTTAGTAGGACCTTTCATTCAGAATGGCCCTAGCCTTTGGGACTTCCTGTTCAAATTGTGTGGTAAGACATGTGCATTGGGAAGATCTCCGTTCTGCCTCTGTGACATCTCTGGGTAGTCATTTAATGTGTAAAGTGCCATACAAATGTGTGGCATTATTATATTTGGGAATAATCTAACTCTCAGTGAATTTCTATTGATTGGCAACTCCATATATTCAAGTTGTGCTTGCTTCTAGCACAAAATATCAACATCTGGATTTATCTTTTGAATATACAGTAAGGTGGGCAGAGCCCTCTTATGTATTTATGCTCATGCAATTCCACTGTAACTCATACATTTCAGTGGTGAATTGCTGCAAATTAAGAACTTAGTGTAGGCATTTGCTGTTTGACAGTGAGTCATGGAATGGTGCATAAGAGCAGATGCCTACACTGACTTCTTAATTTGAGGCAGTTCACTAACGTTTATACTGATGGAGTAAATGTTGATGGGTGTAACTACCGTGATTCCGGCTGATACATCCAATAGATATGTTCTTTTAACAACAAATATAAACATATTATTTTCTCTTTCACAGATATTCAAGTTTTGATGGGAAGCCTAGTGTACCTGAGGCAGGGAATTGAAAATTCTCCATATGTCCATTTATTGGATGCAAATCAATGGGCAGACATCTGTGACATCTTCACAAGAGATGCTTGTGCTCTCCTGGGACTCTCTGTAGAATCACCTCTAAGTGTTAGGTATGGCTCTTTTATGTGAGATGCTTTTAAAATTTGCTTGTGAAACCCAAAACTACATCACCTATGTAGTGATTAATTCCTGGAGAATATTGACTTGCCTATTTTCTTTCTTAGTAGAAAAAATGATAAGTAAACTTTAGCATAATGTAATACCTGTGAATGACTTCCTCCAACTAATTTTTTTGGCCCTTTGTTTGGAAGAAATGTCTACAACCAATAGCAAAGCACTGGATACCAAAATGTGGTTTGCTGTAAAGATTACCTCCATTGCCACTTCCTTCCTCCTTGTTCCTGGATTAGCATGTTAAACTGCTAACAATTAAATTTTATTTCCACCCAGTTGTAACTCCCCAAATGTTTGTCTCTCTTGAGTGTGAGGAGGCAGATGTTGTTTCAGCTCAGTGCCCCCTGCTGATGTAGATGTACCAAGTCATTCTAGAAATAGATTGGGGACTTGATGGATTCATAGCTAGAACCATCTTCTAGATTCACATGCTCTGGATTAATCGCTTCTCCATTCCCTCCAGCCGCCCTTCCATATCACCTCAGCATGAGCTGAAAGTAGCAGTGAATTATGTGGCACTTCACTCCCCACCACCCACTTGAAGATAGCTGAAATAATAAATTTGCTAGGTGAACTCAGGCAAGCCAATATTTTTTTGGCTTTAGTCTAGTGAGAGAAGAGGGAAAGAATTGCAGAGGATTGTATCTAGTATTAGTCTACACAGGGATGGGCAACTTCCAGAAATCCAAGGGCCACACCTGCCCTTTGGGTCTCAGAGAGCTGACCTCAACATCTAGCCATTTGTTAAATGGAAAAGGCTATAAAAAGGCAGGCACAGGAGGGGCTCTTCCTGAGCCATGCTTTGACCGCCCAGACTTAGCAGAAAAAGTGTAAGAGGTGGCATTAGGCCACTAGTTCTTGTGCAAGCACCAGCAGAACGACTAGGGTTAGCAACACTGAGACTATGGAAGTCCTAATGGTTTGTCATACATCTTGTGCAATGGCTTGTTCAAATGAAATCAAATATTGGGTGTGAGACTTTCGGAAATACAGTATGAAAATAGGACTTCCACAAGCAGTAAAAGCTTTGGACTAGTGGAATGGCACTGTAGGGTGCAACAATGAGCTACCGTATGGGATTGTTCTGAGGTTTCCTGGAATGGTAAATATGAAGGCTATGGGGTTGAAAATGTTAAGATATTAATAATGTTACCCCTTCAAAGTCATAAAATAAATTAAATGGGAGAAGAAGGGAATGGCACTATACATGACACCAGCTACAAAGACAAAAATCAGTGTATTAAGAATTTATTTTTGTCTGTACAGAAATAAAACAGCATTAGAAACACCAATCAATAATACCCTATAATATTAGCCACATTAAATTATAAGAATTGTATTGCAATATATTTGACTCCCTCATTTCTCATCCGGTTTTAAAAAGGTCAAGAATCGGGGATCCAGAAGTTTAATTGCTAGATTAAAGAGAAACAAGTTTTGAAAGCTCTCTTCCGGGCTTCTAATCTGGGGTGGGCAATTTTCAGAGCAGCTGGAAAGTCAGTTTGTACTCTCTGACTGCTCTGCAGGCCACACCACTCCTTGATATATCCAGATGTTCACTTCCAGTGTTGGCTTTTAGTTGGTAGGTGGTGACCCATATTTTTTTAAAGGCTGTTCCAAGAATGGAAAATGTGTTTTTGTAGCTTTGAAAAAAAATTATAATAATTTGCATTGAGGTTCAGTGGAAGAGTTTCAGGGATGAACTGTCATCAGCTGACTTCTGACCTTTTTGAGAGATTCCAATCTTTTTTTCTGTAATTATTTATTTGTGCCTGAAATATAATATAAAAGCATGAACAATAAATGAAGAAGACAGAATAAACATAAAAGGCAATAAATGCTATGACCTCTAGTTAGGCCTTTCATGATGTGTTGATGGTTTGAGGTGGCAGTATCTTATCTGCCTTGACAAAACCTCTCCAGTACTCTTTGTGTAATTGTGTGAATTTTTGTATTGTTCACATAGTTGGAGAGGGGTCACAGAAGTATATTTCATGTACTCTTCTGACCCTGTCTCTTGAACATGTTGTTTATTATACTGTGTAGAAACCTATTTAAGAGAAGAATTTATTGCTTGCTATGTATTTGTAGCAGTTTAAGGTGCTGTGAGATGCATTTTCCTCTCCTAAATTATACCTTGCTGCTTTGTTTTTAATTCTGTCTTAACTTTGTGCATGGCAGACAAAAAGCTGCATTGTTAACCTGTATATTTAGGGCAAAGGTGCATGTTGTATTAACCTTAGAACTGAAGAGGACCCTGTGGATCATCGGGTTCAGTCTCTGTCAAGGAGCATAGTGAGGAACCAAACTCCCAACCCCTGGCTCCGCAGCCAGATACCTAAACCACTGAGCTATCCAGCAGCTCATGTCTAGTATTAGAACTCCAGAACTGAAAGGGACCTTCATTTAGTCCAGCCGATGTCAGGAAGGCACAGTGGAGAATCGAAGTCCCAACCTCTGGCTCCTCAGCCAGATGCCTAAACCACTGAACTATCCAGCTGTTCTTGTCTTCTTTTCTCTCTGTAGGATAGATGACAAAGTAAACACTGATTATGTCCTTCACTTTGGAGTTTGATTGTACTATATAGAACATCATATAGAGAAGATAGTAAGTCACCATGGGAAAGATCACCTTAATTCCACTTTAATTGGGTATTTTAGGAAAAAGAGCAAAAATTCTACCAAGCCTCATGGCTATGCATTACTTGGCAATGCTGACAAGTTCAGAATTATCTGAAGCAAAGCAAGAGTCTGTGTGTTTTGCTACATGTACTGCTACAACAGAAATATTTAAAAATATATGTTTTTAATGCAATATTTGACTTTATTGTATTGTTCTGTTCTTCAGCTTTTCAGCAGGTTGTGTAGCATTACCTGCTCTAATTAACATAAAAGCTGTGATTGAACAGAGACAGTGCACTGGTGTTTGGAATCAGAAAGATGAATTACCGGTGAGTAGTTTTGTTTCTGGAGGGCTAATTATTTTAATAAGTTCATACCTACTCAAACTAATAATTTCCTTTGCAGCAAGATCACTACAGAGAATTGAATTACACATTGTGGACACACTAGTGTAGTTTCCAGTTACAAATGCTATAACTTTGTGTAGTGTGACATGCGACAAATTAAAGGGAAATGTATTTTAAGGGATATACTTTTGTGTATGATAATCACAGACTGATCTTGAGTTACGGTTTTGCACAAATTTCCCACTTTTAATTTTCTTTCTCTCATTAACATTAAAGAGAGAGTATGTGTGCATGCTTTTTTTTTAGTGCTCTGGCTTTTCAAATAATAAAATATACTTCAAAATAACCAACTATTTATTACCAGTATGTAATGTGGTGTTATTAATTTACAGATACCAAGCATTTATATCTCTTGGAAGTTACTCACATATTAATAGACAAAATATTCACAGTGATTATAATGTTTTCTAAATTGTTTCTATCCAGTGTAATAACAGTGTATTGTTTTAGAAGAGAACATAAGAGATTATAATCTGTGAATTGAATTTATATTATATCAGTCACACTCAATTTAGAGATTATAATTTTTTTCTTGGGGAAATCCCCTCATGGTGTGATATTGTGGAAACCATCTTGATTACTTAATTTAAGTACAGTGGTGCCTCGACTTACGAACGTCCCCACATACGAACAATTCAACTTATGAACAGCTCCGTTCACATAATTTTGCTTCGACTTGCGAACGGAGCTTCAACTTATGAACAAAAAAAGTGGAAAAAGTGGGAAATGCACTTTGGACTGCCCGGTACTGCCTGGTACTGTAATTTTAAAATGCAAAAATTGGTTTAAAAGGTGCTTGGTTTGGTTTAAAGCTGCTTGGTTTTAAAGGTGTTTTGTTTAAAAGCTGTTCCCTCCCTCCCTCCCTCCTTTCCTGCCCTTTTTTTAACCTTAGGTCATCTTAGGTTAAAAAAAAAGTCTCCCCCTAGTGGTAGAGGACGGATTAAACGCTTTTGCATTAGTTCCTATGGGAACTAATGCTTTGACTTACAAACAGCGCCTCGACATAAGAACAAAAAACAGCCGGAATGGATTAATCGGTTTTCAATGCATTCCTATGGTGATTCAACTTACAAACGTTTTGACTTGAGAACATCATTCCAATACGGATTAAGTTCGTAAGTCGAGGCACCACTGTATCTGCTTATAGGTGATTTGAGAAGACATTCAGAAATTCATGGATAAATATGTTTCATAGATCTCAGAATAAAACATGTTTTATTAGTACCATCAAGTCACATGACATATTTTAGAGTACAAAAAATTAAAAGGATGTTCCTGGTCCCAAGGAGATTCCAGACTAAAATTAAGTATAAGGGAAAATAACAGAGAAAAGGAATGAAAGAGTGGCAAGGGTGAAAAATAAAGCAGCACGGTTAGATTTATGCTTAGTTGACTGCTGAGTTATAGCAAAGTTACAGCCGTTGTTCCGTCTTCAGGGGCCACACCCATAGAAGCCATAGAAACAGAAGATGAAAGCAAATAAGCAGGTGCTTTGCCTCGGTGTTAAGAGTTTCAAATCATGGTATGGGGTTTAATCTCTGGTTACTGGAAATTCCTGGCTTATCTGATATTTTAATTGAGCAACAGAGGATCATTATTTTATAGAAAAACATAATTTACTTGAATAGTATGAGGCAACCATTGGAACTGTTGATACAAAAAAATTCTGTGCAGTTCTGATTACACAAGCATTGAGTCAGTAAACGATCTGTTAATGTTGGATTTGCTGCACACACTTGTTTCTGGGACTCTGTCCTGGCCGTAAATCTTTTGAAGTCCAAGGACAAATTTTAATGTAGCGCTCTTGAAAATGGTGCATGTATGTTCAAGTTCTTCTCTTCTTGTTCATGGAAGAATGTTGGATGCTGGCATTGACTGTAGTGGTTGTCTCTGAAAGGACAGCCACTACAGTCAGTGTCTACTTCCAGCTTTCTCCCAAGAACCTTTTATGCTACTTAATCCAGGAAAATGACATCAACAAACAGCAAGCAGAGATACTTAATGCTTTTGCAGTGCAACCATCACCAAGGGCTCTCTTATGTTTCCCTAATAATTGAGCCTTTGTTGTGGAGAGAGAGAGAGAACAGCACTTTCCCACTAAATATGTCCAAGAATAACTAGTGTAAAATTTTCATCTAAAATAGATGGTAACAGTGTTCTGCTTTTGAACAGATTGAAGTGGACCTTGGCAAAAAGTGCTGGTATCATTCAATATTTGCCTGCCCCATCCTTCGTCAGCAAACAACAGATAATAATCCACCTATGAAGTTGGTTTGTGGTCATATTATATCAAGAGATGCTCTAAATAAAATGTTTAATGGCAGCAAGTGAGTATATTTCCTTCTTATTTAGTACACAGAACTTGTGCATTTGAAAAATGAGTTGTGGAATATGACAGGTGGTCTACTGAACTTTTATATTCATAGTTACCGTGCTTCCCCAAAAATAAGACAGGGTCTTATATTAATTTTTGCTCCAAAAAACGCATTAGGGCTTATTTTCAGGGGATGTTTTATTTTACAGTCATGTCATCTTCTGGTTGATGCACAATGCTGCACAATGGTGGAGGGCGGGGTTTCACTTAACTAGGGCTTATTTTGGGGGTAGGGCTTATATTACGAGCATCCTGAAAAATCATACTAGGGCTTATTTTCAGGTTAGGTCTTATTTTCGGAGAAACGGTACAAAGCCAGAAAAATCTACAACAACTCTTAATTACAACAGTACTTTAGAAGATTGTGATACAGTCTGGTTTTGCCAGAACCCAATTTTGATATTTTACACCTAACCTCCTCTTTGGGTGAATTGGATTACAGCCCCCCCCCCCCCCCCCCGTATTCCATTGGGGAGATGGGAAGCATTGTCCATTGTATCTAGAGTATGTAAGTTGGGGGGGGGGAGCTGTTTTAGCCACACGGCTTTCCATGGCACAGAACATGTCCTGATGGTGGCCTTCAACAGATATATGGTTTGGTTGGTCACTATGGGAACAGAATGCTGAACTATATATAGTAGCTTTTGGTAAGGGGTCCATTCTATATGGTGCGTTCTTATAATCTTAATTAAACATCTCACTGAATGGATCGCCAATGTTTGGGTTTTCTATATAGTGCTATCCTTTTGACAATAAGGTTTATCAAGTGAATTAAAATGAAAGTCAAGATAGTTATAAATATGCATATGTATAACTGCTTTTACTAAACAATTCAGTGACATGAATCTTCTCACTGAATGTTCCTCCACCCTGCTTTCCATGGAATATGCATTTTAGATAGAAAGCCTTTGTTGGACCTTCAAGGTAGAAGGGAGGCTACAGGTACTCTGGCAGTAGTTGCTTGTGTTTAGCTCCATGGTCCTCCCCACCCCCATCTCTGTGTTCATGCTTTAGGTAGTGGGGCATGAGAAACATTGGGGCCATCAAAGTCTCCCCCCCCCCCTTCCATTAGAAGAAGCTGAGATTTCTCTGTAGGGTTCCTTTGAGGATCTAGATAACTATTCTGCCTGAGCCTGGATGGCCAGGTTTCAATGGTGGCCATGAGTGCCTTTGCACAGTTAAACCTAGTGTGCTAGCTGCACCTCTTTCTTGAGAGTTCTGATCTGGCCACAGTCACACATGCCCTAGTTACATCTTGGCTGGATTACCATAGTGTGCTCTGTGAGCCTGCCTGGGTATTAAAATCATCAGAGGAGGCCTTTCTCTTCGTCCCACCACCTTCAATTGTGAGCTTGCTGGGGACATGGGAGAGGACTTTCTCTGTTGCTGTTCCCAGACTCTGAAATTCCCTCCCATGAGAAGCTAGGCTGGCCCCATCTTTGTTGTCCTTCTGCAAGCAGGCAAAGACCTTTGTCTTCAGGCAAGCTTTTTCTTATTGACTGGTGGTCTGAGAGGATTTTTTAAAAATGTGTTTTAGTATTGATATTATTTACCATTTTTAATATAATACTTAATTCTTTTAAAATATTTGTATACTCACTGTTTTTAGCTTTTAAATATTGTCTTTTTAATGATGTAAGATGCCTTGGGTCCTTTTTAAGGAGAAAGATGGGATAATAAATAAATAAATAAATAAATAAATAAATAAATAAATAAATAAATTTATATGGAGTCAGTTTGTTGGTCCATTAAACTTCTCACTGTATAATCTGACTGACAGCAACTTAAAGTTTTAGGTCAGAACTAAATATGACAACACAAGGAGTCATGACCTTTAGGTAATCCTGTCTGGAGTTCTCCCTTCTTGGCCACACAATGACTGAAATCTTGTTTTTTTAGCACAGTACATTGCTCTAACTTGGTCCATTGATTCAGTGGGGATTTAATGAGTCAATTCCTCCATATGTTTGATTTGGCCTTACTCTAGTCTACTGTAGTTGCTGAAGTATGTTACAACTAGAGGAGACCCATTTGAATAAATGGAACATACAGAGGAGTTGACCCACCAAATCCCCACTGATTCAGTGGGCTGTTATATTGTGACTTCCAATATTAAGAAATGGGATTTCAGCCAACGTGTAGTTTGCGTTTCCCATCATCACATACTTGACTGTGATAGCGGCAAAGTAGAAATGGGAGACATGAAAATGCAGATAATTTGTGTAATTTTTTTCTTTCACTTCTGTCTCAAAGGAGACACTGTAACAGTAACTTAACATTTCTTATCAGATATAAAAATGCTACATTATACTCTCTCTGTTTTTGTGTAAAATAGATTAAAAATAGAGTTAAAATGAAAGTCAGGACATTTTTACAGGAATTTGAAAATAACAACAATCCAAAAACTTCAACATGTATTTGAATTAAAAGGTCAACATGTGATAGGAAATGCCAGATTGTTGCCATTTCAGTTTCCTGAGCACTTTGTTCCAGGGCTGAAAACAAACTAATGTTTTCTTTTCTTTTTAGATTAAAATGTCCCTATTGTCCCATGGAACAGAGTCCTGGAGATGCCAAACAGATATTCTTCTGAGGATGCAGATCACTGTGTAGTTTGTGTGTCTGATTTTGGAAGACTGAAGCAGGCGAATGTTCCATTTTACGCTGTGCAAACCAAGGAGGACTCCTGTGTTTTATATAAGCCTAATGCTCCAGAAGTTTTTGCCAACATTTAGTGCAGACATACAGATTGGGAAAGCTACAGAAGTAATACCTGTTATAGGGCTTTTACTCTAACCTTGGTCTTCATAAATGATCAAGATATTACACCAGCAGTTGTCATTCAATGCAGGTTTTTGTACTTAATTGTTTGGTGACTTCACTTTTTAAAGCAGATAGCCACCAATCATTATATAGGTCTAATATATGACCTGCTTTCGTCACTCTGGTTGATAGATGTCACCATAAAGAATGTGTGGAAAGAGTTTTTATTTCCTTAGCTTGTAAATAATTAATACAGGAGTGGACTTCAGAGTAGTGGTTATGGACCTACCTGTATTTCTGTTGCGATTGTTTCCCCCCAAAGCTGTGATATTCTGAGAGCTGTTTTTGTTTTTTTCTGTTGAACATTTTCCAGCTTTTAAACAGAATTCCAACTGAATGTGCATCTATATGAACTGCATAAATATATAACAGAGTTCAAAACTGTTTCTGATTTAGAAGTATAGCAATTGAATTAGGACTCCTAACATGAGAATCCTGTTCAGTTGATTTCATGATTGAGAGCTCTTTGCATAGCTAAAAGTATTCAGTAAAGTGGAGCTCTGTACTAGCAAGACATTTTTGTCAATGGATTCTTGCTCTCCAACTTTTTTTAGTCATAATCTAAGCTTTGTATTCAAGATCAGTGTCATGTTGCTGTACAGTTTGCTAGACATGATAGTTGCATTATTTATAAAGTTATCAGAACCAAATAAACTTGTTGATAATGTTTGTTGTTGAGATGGGGGAAAAATGTTTTCCAGTAATCTAAATAATCCAGTACAGTACTCTGTTCATTACAGGATTGGATCTTCACCTTCTCAGAAGCGAATTTGTCTTCTATAGTTGAAAGTTATTATCATATTCCTTTTAAACTTGTTATAATTGGTGACAAAACATATTTAAACTGAAGACACACTGGGCTTGACTGTTATTTTCTCTTCCTAGAAGACATGAAAATTACAGTCTGGGAGAGGAGGCACTTAGAGTCTCCATATTTTCTGCATTTGTGCACTTATGATTCTCTGGGGAATGCTATGATAGATGAATTGACACATTATTTGCTACAGATAATATCCAGTGACTGTATGGTTTTAAGCTTCAGTCAAATATTTGCAAATTCCTTCAATTTCTTGTGCTTTCCTATAATAGAGAAAAGATGCCGCCAGGTGTGTTACAGTGCAAAAAATAATGGATTAGTTTATGCTGTATCGAAAAACCACAAGAAGAAACCATGGTTTGTATGGTTGGATACTAAAATACAGTAGCACAGTGCACTACAGAAGAATATTTTCATGCTTTGGGCCTTGCATTCTAGTGAATGGTTAATATTGTTAAGATTTTGAACAGAAGAACAGGGTGTATAGAAAAATATACCTATATAATAATGTAACAAAATGAGCTATATCCATCCTACACTGTTAAATAAGTCCGATAAAAGTAATTATAAACAAGTGGGCATGTTTTCTGAGCAGGTTTCTAGTCACAGTGATATTATATTTTTGGAAGGGAACTGCATGCTTGTGAACTTCAGTATGCCGCACGTCTGTACTTAAAGTTATATATCTTTGAACAAATAGCACTATAATTTGCAGCTCTATTCAAAGTCAACATTACAATGCAAGAATATCTGCAGAATATTTGTGCTGTTGCATGTATATAAGTTACTGTTTTCACTGGCGCTTGTATGTCATTACATGACTGGGTTGATAGGTGAGCTGTGCTTCATCCTTCTGGCCCAAAAACCATCACAGGCTTGTGCATCTTATACTTAATAATATAAGGACTGACATGGTTTTAGTGGAGCCAGAGTGGTCATGGGGTTTATTCGCCCTCAAACTAGTGCTAGTTCTTAATGAATTCTAGGAGGGAAAATGGGATTGTATTCTCAAAGGCTTTCACGGCCAGGATCACATGGTGGTTCTGGGTTTTTCGGGCTGTTCGGCCGTGTTCTGGAGGTTTTTCTTCCTAACGTTTCGCCAGTCTTTGTGGCCGGCATCTTCAGAGGACAGGAGTTAGAACTCTGAAAATGGGATTGTCACACTATTCCAGAATTCATGACTGAGGTTGATTCACACTGTCAGTAGCACGCTGGTCTAGCGTGGGGAATATAAACTGTCATGAATCCTTGTGACTGCTGGAATGAGTTTGTACCCTTAGAATTCCTGGATATTTTGGGGAGATTTTTAGATTTTCCATGCTTGGATACAATACTCCTACCTTGTACTGTTCTATTGTTCTTTCTTTCGGGGCTAGCCAAATGCTTCCCTTTTGGCTTTCTGTAAGAAAAGTTAAAATCCCTTTTCATAGTGATACACCCTCCTCATTGGGAGAGCAATGATTTCAGTTTACCAAAGACTTGTGTTTAAATGGTCTTGTTGTTTTTAAATCTTCTAAGCCATTTTATGATGTGTATCTCACATGCCTAGTCATCCTTAGCATGACTGTTCATGTAACTGTGTGTGAGACGAACAGCTGGCAAAATGCAAAAACTATTTGCATAGTTGCTGTTACCTGCAATGTATTTTTCAATAGGATTCTAGCCAAAGTGTTTAAATTGCAGGGCTACCTCCAGGCCCACATTTATTTGAATTCTCAAATATAAGAGCTATTTGCATGTCTGTGTTTTAAGCAACCATTTCCTCATTCCTTTGAGGATGAACAAAACATACGATTCCTTACAGCCATTTATTGATTTTTTCTGTCAGTGAAAGATGAGGATAGCAGTGTAGAGATGAGTAATCCTGGGGATCAAGATGAAAATGATAGTTATAGGCATGTTTTGTGATATCTCCATGCTCGATAAATAGAAACATGCTGGAGAACACAGCAGTGTGCCTTACTAGGCAGTATATCACAAGTAGCATTCTTTTCTGAGTTCAACACAAAGAACTCAGAAGCTCCTGACACCAAGATTTGATGTATACTGACTGAATCAATGTGTGGGGACAATCTATAGGTAGATCTTTACTGTACATTATGTTATGTATTACAGTCCACTTTTACGGTAATGAGTAAAAATATTTGCTATGCTTGTTTGCTTGATTTCATTGTTTCTACATGACTTGTATGAGAAAAAGTTTGTATTTTGAGATAGTCTGATTTTTATGAGACTCACTAAAGTCGTGACAGTCCTTATATTTTAGGTATTAAACATAAAGATTTGTTAGGTGAGCAAACAGTATTACACAGTAAGGGCACATTGGATCTTTGTTGTTTGATGTGGCTGCTTTTTCCTCATTTGAAATAGCTGTTTCAAGCAGGTGGCTTTTTAAAAAGGAACACACACACACCACACTTGTTTTCTTTGGCTGTTTTCCACTAGATGTTTAGTGTGGAATTGCTAAAGTTTATTCTTTTTTTTAAAATTGGGCATCTACATGACATCATAGTCCAGTTGTTGCCATTCTGTGTTACTGCTGTGTTTCTTCCATGTGTTTTCTTCAGACCACACAAGAAGAATGGCAGACCAGCACAATATTCACAAGGATAGATGGTTTTCGTGTGTGCAACTCTTCCTTCCTTTTAAAAAGAATACGGCTTTGATGCGGACCATGACCTCTTGGGTAGGCAAACTAGTCAGAATTGAGCGCACATTTATTTTAACCTTTGAGGTGGGCACCCTTTATCAACCCATTCCTTTTTTAAATTGATTTTTTAATTAGCACTAAAGCCCTTTTTGACAGTAATAGTTTAAAATGAAAGAGTGATGTGGTGCACAATTGGCTCTTTGGCTACCCACATACATGTGTGTGTGTGTGTGTGTGTGTGTGTGTGTGTGTACCTTAGTTGACCACTGCAGAGGTTACAGTGAGATGCATGCGTAGCCGCAAATGGCCATTCATGTACACCGAGACCTATCAGGAAAAATCAGGAAAAGACCGCATAGTTGTGGAAACAATACAAATGTAGGAACCGGTGACACCTTTAATCAACCATTAAGAACATAAAAAACAAACAGTGAGCTTTTGATGATAAATCATCTTCAAGACTCCACATTACAGCTACCCACAAGAACTTGATGCACATCCTTGAAGAATATGATTTATCATCGAAAACTCACTGTTTTTTGTTGTTTTGTTTTATATTCTTAATGGTGGATTAAAGGTATCACCTGTTCCTGCATTTGTATTGGGGCCTATGTCACACATACTCCTGTGGACAGAACCTGTGAGATGCACACCCAGAAATGGGGCCATATGCCTGATAATATGGAAAGCCAGTCATCTGGAAGCAGCAATTTAGTACTGCTGATCTTGGAAGGCAGTAATGACTTTGGTACAGTACAGAGACAATAAACCTGGATAACTACGATTCATTGGATGAAAGGAAAAGAAAGGCTCTAGATTTTCCCACAGCTGAAGACTCAACTGGACATTTCTGTTCACTGCCTTTTTTAAAAAACATGAACAGCTTCTGTTGCCCTATCTTGCATGCCCCTCTAGATGCAAACCATGTGTTTCCATGTAACATTTAGTTTAAGCAAAAGACAATAAAAATTATATATCTGGCTTTTTTGACTAATGATGCAAACATTTCAAACATTTCAAGTCTTTGGTAAGAGGTGTACAGAACAAGCAGAAAATGGAATTAGGCGCATTAACCTGAAATGGCACGCATGCCATATGCTGAATTCATTTTGCTGGCTTGAGTAAGAGGACAACAGTAATTATTGCAATGTTCAGGTATTTTGAAATGTGGAAATTGGCACTCGTGCATTTCTAGCCACCATATGCATCATCATACCATCACTTCCTTTAGCCTAATTTGAATTACCTAATCAAATTACCAATAAAGAGCTGCTCCAAATGTGTGTTGAAAGATTACCATCTGAAAATGAGTCACACTTATTTTTCTTTCAAAAATGTTTGCAGGTGGAATTAATATGTATACTGCATTTTCATTTCAACAAATGGCTCCTGGACTGGAGCCTCACTAGATTCTCTGTGAGCTATAAGAAACTAGGATCCAGATACTCCCTGATGGGGAAAGAAGACAGGACACAGATTTTCACCCAATTCCTCTTTCCTGTGGTACTGCATCTTTCATTATTCTGGAGGGTTCCTCCCCTGCCCAACAGATTTTGGGACACACAGGCTGAAAATCCAGTAATATGTTGCAACTAGAGTAGGCTCATTAAATCAGTGGGGATTTGGTGAATCAACTCCAATTCTATTGATTCAATGGGCCTATTCTAGCTCTTACCATTGGATTTCAGCCATTGAGAGATAGAGTATTATCCTTTTGGGCTGGTTTCTAGCATGCTTTACAGCACACAACATTTAATAAGATAACAATGTTGGAAATTCTGCTGTTAGCTATGGCATATACTTCGGGGTTTTTTTTATTTGTATTAGTTCTATTTGTTCCTTTTCCTATCTGGGCTTTGCATGTATAGTTTACTGACAGTATTTCTATGTTCTTTCTTCATTATACTAATTTCTAAGGGTTTGGTGGCTTTTATCATTACAATATAGCTAATATAAGTGCAGAGAAGTGTGCTGTTTGAAATAGAATATTCATGTTATCTTATAATCTTCAGGCCGTTGTTTCTTTTATGGTTTAATTTCTGTGAGAAAAAGAAAAGCTGAGCCTCAGATATTTGGTGTACAGTCAATACTTCCATATGCTTAAAAGCAGCATTGGATTCTGTAATTTTCCTGGCAACCATCTGAAACCAGTATTTCAATACCTGGCTGAAATTGAACTTAAAACACATATTTTGTCCATACAAGAGCAAAAGCTATAATATCAAACTCCTGGGTTTCATTGATACTAAAGCTCTGTTATGCTAAAGCGATTACATACACAGGAAGTCTCTGGAGCAAGCAGTTCCTGAAGAGAATAAGCATCTATTCTGGGTCTTATTTAGCAAAGGGAATTCAGGTAGGAGGCCCTCTTTTCCAGTTTGGTGGGAGGCCAAATACCTAGCCAATTAAACCCCCATATCTACCTGCATGACCATCCATAACCATATCAGAATTTAAAGTTCTGTTTTTCTTCTTCAAAGAGTCAGAACCCCAGGAGAAGCTTTACCTTTATAAACTTGTGTGGCATTTTCGCTTGTGACTGGACAACCATCATCCAACGCATCCTAAGAACTACAGGCCAATCAGCTTGAATCATGTGGCCTGTGAAATGTACATCCATTATCTATTGCCTAAGTTGCAAAATTAGGAAGATGAAAATCCTATAATATATGAAGGTTTAGGAAAGTCAAAGAACAATCTGTCAAGCTTTTGTTTTGAACCATATCATTTTTAAGTAGTCAGAAGTCCAAAATAAAGGGATCTTTGCCATCAGTAGCAAAGAGTGACACAAATCTTGGCTTTCCAGGGTTTTTTAAAACCATCTTCAGGAATTGAGGGAGAGGCTGTTTCACTTTGTACCAGGGAAATACACTAAGTTTCTTAGGTTGCAAGCTTTCCGCTAATCCACTAACAATCAAACAGCCCTGACCCCATCCAGCACAGAAGACGATTTTTCAGGAAGTTTCACAGATTTCCTCAATATTTTCCAAAGAACTGGTGTGATTTCAAAAGCATGTCACGAATCAAGCAAGCCTCCATCAAACGGGTTAGATTGGGAGTTTTCAATGTTAGCCCTAATCTACTAAAAATAAAACAAAATGAATTCCCCCCCCTCTAAAACCAAGCACAAATGATAATTCTTATGGATTTCCTCAAGCTTTTTGAAGTATCTTTAAAAGATGCTGATTGCTTGCAAAGAAATAAAACGGGGGTTTCAGGAATGTGTGTGGTACCATGCAACACCAACCTGCATAGAGGAGGAGGAAACATTTGGTTTTTATTCTTAAATAATTCATGTGCTTCTTAGAGGACCCTCCCCTCAGCACCTTGAGGATTGTCTCTCATCCCTAATGCTTACCCCTTGTCAGAGACCTTTCTCCACGTGTCCAGGCAAGGGGCATCAAGTGATTTCAGAAAAGTCTTCTCAGTGTCACTGGTCTGACTTTAAAATATCTTGGTCAGAGAGACTTTCCTGGCACTTTCGTTGATAATATGTTCAGAACCCAATGAAAAACCATCATCCCCCCCTCCAAGTCTTTTAATGCAGGTATTTATTATGGAATGCAACAAACCCAAAAAGTATAGTGGCACTCTTCAGTGGTTTTATTTCATCATAAGCTTTTATGGACGACTTCCTCAAACATGTGGAGCACATTGTTTAGACTATGGGTTTATATATACAGCAAACACAATAAGATGGGGCACAGTATTATTAAGTGACACTGGTATTATTAACACAGGTAATTAACATTCTAAGTGTGGATCCCTTAAACACTCAGGCAATAGGAAGAATAATTAGCTTATCTGTTGACTGATGCAATCTGCCCTTATCTGAAGGGCAGATGCAGATGACTTTTCTTTTCAGGAAGCAACTGGCTGTGCTGATACAAGTTTTATAACTTTTCTCTCTGCAGTTTCTCCTGACCTCTCAGGGAATTAGATATTGCTGGACTGGGTACTCTTGTGCCCTGTGTGTGTATTTAGTACTGTTCTCTTGAAATTGGTTTTATCATCCTCAAAAGATTTCAAGTGGCTATCCATTTTTATTTTTATTTTCATTCCTGCCCCGTGGTGATTGTATTTGCATTTTGGTAGTAGAGTACTTAAAGTTGTGCACTTGATAAAGCTAGCTGTTTTGAAGGGCAGGTTATGAATGTCTATAGAAAGACACTAGATGGCAGCAGAAGCTAAAGGAAGTCCTTGCTCTATCATTCTGAAGTCTGATGTTTCAAACTTTGGTTCCTTTGTTTTTGTTGCCAGGGGTTTTAACATAGCCCTGATGGTAATTTTGTGTTATGGCATTCTTTGCCATCTTTGTCACTCTCTCTAGGAAAAGAGAAAGACCAAATATGAGATGGATTGGCTCCCTAAAGGAAGCGACAGAGCTGAGCAGGGCTGTTGAGGACAGGGCCCTTGTTCATAAGGTCATTGGAAGTTGGAGACAACTTGACAGCATGTAACAACAAAGTATATTCTCTGGGAGTATTTGAGAAAGCAGTGGAAGAAGACAGACAGCGTTCTGTGTCAGTTTTTCCGTTTTCTGGCATTGCTTATACTTGAGCTAGAATCTCAGTTCCAGGTCACGAAGTCTGGCTGCATGTCAGAAAAGAGGGAAATGGAAAAGGAGTTGTGCCTTCAAATAATTTAAAACGATTTACAATTAGGATTGAAAGTCAACCGGAGTGAAATGTTGTACCTGTGGTGGAAGGGATTACGAAATGCACTTTCCTGGAAGGAGAAAAACTCCTGGGCTCATTTCCAGGTGACAAAAAGAGGAGAGCCCATGCAGTGCATGACAGGACAACTGGTTTTTTCTGCTGGCAGAAGGTATCTAATAAAATCAGTCATGTGCCCTGATGCAGAGTCTCATATCCTCTTGTCCCAGTTTTTATGTCCTTCTGGTCACTGAGCAAGAAACCTCTGATTGGTTACAGGCAATTTCAATATGATACAATAGGTAATTTCATTATTAGTCATGTCTATGTGATTATCCAGACTGGTTGTGGAACTTCTCTTATGGGTCTTCATTTTGGTCACTTTCTATAGGAGACCCCTTGGTCCACTTGCAAGAAGCTTCCTCTTTTCTTGCTGCCTTCAACCTTACCCAGAATTATTGCCTTTTCCAGAGACTCCTGCTTTCTCGTGATATGGCCAAAGTAGGACAGCCTCAGTTTTAACATTCCCCCCTCCAGAATAGTTCAGGCTTGATTTGATCTACGGCCCACTTGTTTGTCTTTCTGGCAGTCCAGAGTATCTACAAAGCTGTCCTCCAGCACCACATTTCAAACCAATCAGTTATTTTCCTGTCAGCTTTCTTAACTGTCCAGCTTTCATACCTGTACATGGTGATTGGAAATACAAGAGTTTAGGTGATCTTGGTTAACTTTAGAGAGTGGGTAATCCCCCCCCCCTCTGTAATTTATTAAGCTCCGTGGCTTCTTGTGGCAATGGAAGGAGAGAAAGCCATAGTGGGAGAAGTGGCTCATTGTTAAAGTGGGCCAGAGAGGGCTTTGGGTGAGTGACATCCAATTCAATTCACACTTTCAAAGTGCTCTCCCTACTTGGATACGAAGGGGGGTTCTTATAAAACTAAGCAAGTGAACTGAAGACAAGATATATCCTCCTTTCCAAGAAAAGTTCAAATAAATTTCTCCCATCCCTCTGAAAACAGAATGCACCCCTTCTGTTCATGGTGGTGAATCAATCTGCAAAATTGATGGTGGGCCTGTGCTTGTGGATATCTCAAGACCAAGCTAGTTATTATACATAGTCTGCTATGAGAAGCCAAGATCTGCTTGTGTTCCAGAGACATGATTCAGACAAACCTTCATGACCCAGCAATCATATATAAAAATTTGATTTATATATACATAAATCAAGAAGCTAAATTGCCCCTTGAAGCAAGAAAGGAAATAAACCAATACCATGGTGTAGCTGGCCATAATGATTCAAATAGGAGGAAATAAAGCAGTACCGCTAGAAGGTCTTGGGACGTACGTCCCAGGATATAAACCATGTGACCACGATTCAGTACAACAGAGATATGGAAAGAATCAAAAGAATTAGAAAACATTTCTGTCGTGACCAAGGCCCTAGATGCCTCAGGATAGAAGTAGGAAATATTTAACTTCCAAAAAATTATCCTGACTGGTGATGTTATCATCCTTATATGGTGTAAGTTACTCAAACAGGATTTCAGACATTAAATTTATATACCGCAACATGTTCAAGTATCTTTTTTATATCAAACAACTGTCAAAATCCTGTTAGCAAAATACTAGAAAATGAATATGATCCCGATAAACATAGAATAACAAATAAAGATCAGAAAAAGCTAATTCTTGATAAATTGCCTTTATTTTATTTTTTTTAAATAATATACATCAAGCACAGAAACCTGTTAGAGCATGGTGGATAAAAATCCAGTATCCAGTCTTGATCATACTGGTAAATATATAAAAGCTTTCTTGTGAACTTTTAGTTGCAGGCATGTTTTGACTATGCTATAGAAATGATGGCACACTCTGAGTCTTGCTATATAAACTTTAACAGAAAAACAATACGGAAAGGAAAATGGTAAAGTTGAAGGACGAGTTTAAAAAGGATACTTTGGCATATCATTCTCTAGGAATTCATAATAACATTTTACTAAACCATCCAAAGAATAAAGCTGAAGCACTGCAAATCCTTGGAATTTTTAAGGTAATCAACATTTCCAAAAGGGGGAAAATTAAGATGCATTTTGTTTGGACAGCTGGCACCAGTGTGGTTGCAAATACACGGTGCCAGCCTGTTCTTTAGTTCAAACTTTTGAAACTCAACCATCATCCTGGCTAAGTATTTTTCACAGGGTAGATGCCAGATTTTATATTATTAATTGTATCTGTAAGAAAATACATTTCATTTTTAGGATGAATATCATTCTCAGTCTTGACAATACTAGAAAGCTGAAAAGTTACTCCCCTTAACTAAACAGAGCCACTATTGTTGCTATATAGCACAGACATGCACACACACATCTGAGTTCTGCAGAGTTCAGCTCCCTCCCACCTATTGGCTACTAGAAACTAGTAGGAGTGAGGGCAGCTGTAAAAATATGTAAGTGAAGTATGCAAATATATGTACAGGCATAACTCGGTTTATGAAATTAATGCGTTCTCCGGGACGTTTCGTAATGTGAAAAATTCGCAAACCGAAACGTGGTTTCCCATAGGAACGCATGCACAGGGGTGGCGCTATAAACCTCCCAGGCGCAATGCATCCTGGGGAAACTTGCTTCATATTGCAAAAAAATTCATAAACCAAGGCAATATTTTCAATGGATTTTCGTTCGTAAACCGAAAATTACATTAACCGAGGTGTTCGTAAACCGAGGTACCACTGTGAATGGAAGACAAAGGACATACAATATTGGCAAACCACTTCCCATCCTGTGTAGCTGCCTTTCGAGATGTTGCTAAATGTATTTGACTTGCAGATTTAGCTATTAAACATCCTGACTTTTTATAAAAGTAAATTGCTGGGATTATTTTCCTAATATGCCAGTGTGTATTAGCAGTGTTCTGCCAAATTAGCAGTGTTCTCAGGATTTGCAGAGTAAATTAGGAGAATATGGTAATGGGTAGAGAAAATTGTTCTACAATGTTTAATTGGGAACATTGGAAACTGAAGGCACTCATTCCCTTAGTATTTGAATATAAAACCACTACAAGCACTGTGAAGTCTCCTTGTTGATAGGAAGGGAAGCTGGAACATAGCCAGGGTGCACTGGGAGAGCTAGTTGGAAGGTTCCAGGCCTGTTACATCCCCTTGCGTGGCAGTGGGTGGACTCCATTGGTTCCATTCATAGGCCTAAAGAGAAAAAGAAAGAAGGGGGCTAAATATATTGCATATTATTGACATGAGGCAGTGTGCAAATTTGGTAACAAGAGGAGTGTTTGTTTCCAGGGAGTGCCTGATCAGGCATAAGTTCTATTTTGGAGGAGGCATAACTTTATGAACACTAACAGTTAGCCTGTGTACCTGAAAAGTCAAATTCTTACCAAATTAAAGCATCTATTCATTTATGTTAGTATCTTGAATATCTTGATGAGCTGTGATTTCACAGGTACAGGTGGTCCCTCCACTGAGATTAATCATAACTGCTCCATACACAGTTGTTATGTTCAATTTGTCATTTGGTGGCCATCCTTACAGTGATGAGTTTCTCCATGTTTGGCTAGGCTAGTCCTTGGATGACAGACAAACCATGCACTTCTGGTGCCATGCTTAAGCTTCATCAACCTGACAGAACCTGCTAGAACTTATGATCTGCTGACATCGCTTTTGAGAACTGGAAGCACCTCTATGCGTAATGTTTAGTGTTTGTATAATGATCATTGAGATGATGACTTATGTCATTAAAATATTCCAGTTTTTTAAGATAAGTAATATTCAGGAAATGGTTGTTGTAGGTTTTCTGGGCTGTTTGGCCGTGTTCTGGAGGTTTTTTTTCCTAATGTTTTGCCAGTCTCTGTGGCCGGCATCTTCAGAGGACAGGAGTTAGAACTCTGTCTGTGTTCTAACTCCTGTCCTCTGAAGAAAAACCTCTAGAACATGGCCAAACAGCCCGGGAAACCTACAACAACCATCGTATCCCGGCCGTGAAAGCATTTGAGAATACAATATTCAGGAAACATTATATTTTTTCAGGTTCATTGAATATTTTTTCCTTTACATTACATTCCTTTACATTCTAGTATTGTACTAGCCTAAAGTATCATACTCTGTCAAATCTAGTTCCACAAGCTTTGTCATACTGTAGAAAAGTGGCAGTAGAAACTTTGTCTGAGGCATTGTGAATGACTGATTATGGGGAACAAATTAAGGATATTAATGTCAAGGGACAAAAGACGTACCTGCTTAAAAATTCAGTCAGTCTATAGACAGATGTACAACAAAGTGTGCAACCTTATCTACTGTCTCATCCTCTATATTCCTTTCTATGTAATTGGATCAGCAGCAGAGGTCCTGCCCCATGCTTCTTGACTGCTGCGTATGAGAAGCATAGCCTTTTTAGTCATGGTCTGTCTGCACTGAAAAGGAAGAGCTAGGAAAAAATACTTCCCCCCCCCCCCCTCCAGCTCCCAGAATTGTTGAGCTGACATGGAGCATCAGTGGGGGGTCGGGGGGGGGCGCGTCGGGGAAGCAATCCCTAATTCTTTTAGGGTGCAAAAGGATGCATTGTCTCATAAACATGTTCTCGTTGAAGGGAAGCTGCTTGTTAGTCTGGGCGTCTTGCTCTTTCTGCCATGGGTACCCATCCCAACCGCTGGTTGTATTGTCTTGCTTTGGCGGTTACTTTATTGCTGTGGTTTACTTTTTTTCCCCTTTGTTTTTTAAAAGCCACTTTTAGCTGTGCAAAAAAGACCGAGTAGGATTCCTGTGAGCATTTTGACCCAGAAAATATAGCTGGCAGTCTGTGGAGAGCCTTCCGGCTGCTCTGAGCTTTAATAACACCTTTTAAAAAGCACACAAAAAGTAAAGGGAAAATGTTCAGCCATCTCATCTAAATGTAGGTAAAGCAACCCCAAATGCAACCATCAATTTCAACAGAGAAGGAGGTGGGTGAGTGAAGGAGGAACACATTTTATTTCCTCCCTTTGGCTGTTCCAATCATGTCAATTAACAACCTCTTGTACAATGTGCTTTTTTTTTTTTTAAAGCCTGCACATTAGATGCAAAACTGCATTTAAAATCACATGTAGTTTGGTGCCAAGATTTCCTGTACAAATGTGTACATAATTAATATATACAAACATGTATATATATTATATTAATCAATATTCTAATATATATTATCTCAACTCTACTAACATTATGGGATTCCCAGTGTGGTGTAGTGGATAGAGTGACAAACTAGGACTCTGGACAACAGGATTCAAATCCCCACTTGACCATGGAAACTCACCAGGGAAGTGGAACTGGTAAAACTACTCCTTAAATATTTCACTCACCTTGAAAGCCCTATTAAGGTTTCTATAAGTTGGTTCTAACTCAATAACACATAACACACACACACACATACACCCCAACATTATGCCAGTATCCCAAAATAATTTTAAATAGAGATGCTATTATAAATTAAAGGATCAGGATGGCCTGTCATTTGTAGAATCGAGTTTCTAGAATGTTACTGTTTATTGCAGTCATATGACCCATTTAGACCAAAATAACAAGAGCTAAATTTTGCTCAGACAGCAATGAAACAGCAAATAAAGGTACAATTTATCTAGGTCAGATCTAAATATGCTTACCAAAAACAAATTAAATGAGTAGCCATCTGCCCAATAATACATATGAAGAACCTTATCTAACAAGTAGTCTGTTCCTATTTTCTCATCTGAGCACTCAGGTCATCTAACCAGAAAAGAATTTCATATTGTGATGCAGATTACAGTATAGAAATACATGGCTCAGTGTTTCAAAGTACTCTTAAATTTACTGCCCCAAACATCTCTTGATTGCTCTTATAGAAAAAAATGTACACATCTGCTCTAAAATTTGCTATTGAACAAAATGCACCGCATGGGGAATTAAATATTTACATAAATCCAATAGTAGTCAACAGGGTTTAACGCAGCCTGACTTACCTTTTACATTTGCATCGTCTTCGCCGCCTTCTGGGGTCTTCAATTAATTTGTCATTGAGAGGGAAAAATTATTATTATATTGTTGGTACAAAATAAAACGCTTTGCTGTTATTTGCACCTTCCTCATCTACCTGAGTTCATAGAATTTTGTACATACGAGTAATCCTTTATTTTTGTTTGGGCATCGGCAGTCAAGGAAGGAGGCTGCAGGTGGTCTACTTTCAGAAAGCAGGCGAGTTTGCTCACACAAAGAAGCATGTTATTTTGAGTACAATGGCCACAGGCTTGGAATCTGGCTGCAGGTGATTCTCCACAGGCTTGCAAACCGTATGAGAAGTTGTCATGCAGGATGAACTTGCTGAAATTCCCTCTTCTATACAACTCTTAAACATGCAAGAGTTGGTTTGTTTTTTAATATGATTACCTTAACTCTCCAGCAGATCCCTATTAATATGGAATGTCCTGGGCCATTATTTTAGGTCTCCCTGAACTGGACAATCAGTAATATATTCCACTGAATGGAACAATTTATTACATCCCAGACCATTAACCTACATACAATCGGCACATGCTAATATACATTGAGGCGGGCAGCTTCCCAAAGCCTAGAGGGATCATATCTGTTGTCCCTGGTCCATCAGAAGAGTGCCATTGTCCAACACTCCTCCTGACCAAATAATAATAATAATAATAATAACAACAACAACAACAACAACAACAACAACAATAATAAATGCCCAATTTTTAAAAAATACTCTAAAGAGGCCTTTCCTCGCCTGAAGACCAGAAGTCACCTGGAGGGTACAAGAGGCCAAAGAAATTATAAATTGAGGAGTGGCTACTGGGGTGCTAGGGGACCTAATTGCAGACACTGGGGGCCACATGCATCCCCCCAGTTGCATTTTGCCCCTTATTAAATAAAAGAGTAGCCATCTGCCCAATAATATGTTATCTATGGTATTGTTTTCGGTGCTCTGTTTCCAATCCTTTTAAAGGAAAAAAAAAGTATTCTGCAAAATAGGCTTCAATATGGTTTTTGGGATAAAGGTATTGCAATTCCTTTCTTCCCTATCACAGTCCGCTTCTTTCACCCTAATCTGTGGCCTGTGCTTTAAAATATCTTTGTTCTTATACTGACACAATTCTCGAAGTGATCCATTTACAACAGGAACATATCTGCAGATGTGCTGGAACATCAAGATTTGAGGAAGGATATTAGAAGAAAAAAACCCAAGAGGAGAAATATAAACTAGTACAGGGACTACTGAGCATGCTTTCTGGGAATGGAATGCTTGCGGTTGGGTGGGTGGGAAGAGAACATTGAAGAAAATGGATGAAGTGGGAGTATCTCCAATTGTGAAAAGAAGTGCTTGACCCTTGGCTTGGTGACACTTTGAAATCCTCCCGGGTCTATGTCAGATTTAACATGCTTGAAATCAATTTAAAAATATCTGTTTACATGATGTACACCTAAGTGCACATTTTCTTGGCTGGGAAGCATGTTTTTTGTTCAGAGAGTGGCTGTGAGAGGCAGCCAGCCTCAGATGCAACAGTTTTAAAAGCCCACGTAGCCCCCTCGACTGACATATAACACAATTTAAAAATTGATTAAAAGTTTTTCCAAGATGACTCACACACTGATACAAATACAGGCTTGCTCTGTAAATAGGTATCCAGAGCCAGAGCTTGAAAGTAAATAATTACAAATAGAACATTGTTGGTAATTGATTCTCTTTTTCATTATGAAAGGTATAATTAAGGTATAATACAATTGCACTGCAATTGTAACTTAGCAAGCAATAATTTTACCCCTTTTTGTTCTGTTGAGACAACAAGATGCACAGTAGGACAGTGTATTTTGTATCAGAGGCTGGTAGCTTGTATCATTCAGCTTTTCTGAAGTAACTAAAAGTTACGTGTTTGTTGCTTTTTTTTTCTTTTACAAAATGGGAAGGTTAAAATTTATTTTTTTAAAATTGTAGCCATAAAGCCACACATTGCTTGAGAGCTTGGAACAATAACAATAAGTAATTACTTTTTAAAAGCAACTTTCCAAACCCTACGCTTGGTCACTCCAGCAGTGCTCAATATCACCCTGAGGTAACACAGGTTTTAATTACTAAATATATACACACACAGTCTGTTGTTGCTAAATATATATCCAGTTTTATGTTACTTCCCCCCTACCTTATCCCAGCTATCAGATACAGTTTAGAGGAAATTCTCTTACCACAGCACACTGATAAGGTGATCAAAAGGAGTATCAGCAGAAGAAAACAGCCACCAGCTAAGGGAGCCCAGATGTAGACCTCGCAGGGGAACTCAGTACTTTCAAATATCTCTGTAAACATAGAACATACAGAAAATGACTTTTGAAATAACAACCAGTGCAATTCTGTGCTAAGTGCCGAGCTTGGAAATGTGTCAACACCAAATTAGTTGCACTCTGTGTATAATAAGTCTTGTTCAAAGTGCATTGATGTCTTATTCTCTGTTGGTAGAGAGATGAGAGCCTGTGTTAAGGAACATATTCTGCTCCAGCCGAATGACTTTCATGTATGCTGGAACCTCCATACTCAGCTAACAGTTGTATTATGGGATTTGTAGTCCACCCAGAGAAATGCCAGACTGGGGAAGGAAATTCCAGAGTATTTTGGAACCAATAATAAATGTGCTGCTGGAAAGCAGGTGTGACTGTGTGTATCAATGGCGATATCCTACTTGCTATTCTCTGTAAACTCTGTTGATTAAAAAAAACAATTTAATTAATGAATTTGTGATGTAATTCAATGAATTAAATGTTTCCAGATATAAATGGAAAGAGAGATGAATTACTTTCCCTATTTGTAATGATTAACACCATTTATTTTCAGCTGTAACGCTCTGAGCTCTGCTCTAGCCCATGCATGTTCTGCATTGTTTGTTCACATACAGAGATATAAACACATGGATGGGACCCAGAATAAATAGAGACTTTTGCCTACATAGAGACTAGGTTTGCACAGAAAAATCACAGAACTTAGAGAAGTTACTTTTATGGACTGCAACTCTTAGGATTCCCCAGCAGGATGGCTGTAGGCTGTGATGTCTGGGGGATTATTGGAATTGTAGTCCAAAATGGTAACTCTTCCATGCTCTGAAAAACTCACATAACAAGCCTTTCTGAATCCTATCAAGGCCCACCAGTTCCAGCATTTTCAACAGTAACCTGTTACATGTCTTTGAAATATCCACAAAAAGAGGGCTAAGGATCAACCTACATGTTACAGATGGCGTGTAATGAAAAACTGTTTCAGATATGAGATTCTGGCAGACTGAGCAATCCGACTTGCAAAACCAATGTCCAATCCCAAACCAAAAGAAAGTTACTTTCCAAATAGTGGGAGGTGTGACAATCAGATGGGAAAAGCTCATCCTATGGCAATCTTTGGGCACTGAATGCTCTTTTCTGATGATGTCCATCTATACTGCACACTTTTTGAACCTAAGTAATTTTGAGCCTAAGCCACAACCCTTGCCTGTATTCCACCAGTGCAGAAAGATAGACTGGTTTGGCCTAAGGAGGTTTCTTTTCTTTATTGTGGTTAATAGTCATGGGTAATTTCTCATCCACAAAAGTGACCAATTCATTTTTCAAGCTGTCTAAGATAGGGACTGTCACCACATTCTTGCTTGTGGGTTGCATTCATTAGTTAGGTGTTGTGTGAAGTCCATTGTTCATAGACCTCAGTGCCTGTGTGGGCCCGTGTAACATCCTAACACAGGTTTTTTTGGAGGGGGGCGGGGGGGTATGTGTGAGCGAACTGTGTGAGCGAACTGCTTGTGCACACAACTTGATCTTCTTGCAGTGGAAACTGCCAAAGAAATTGTGGAGGTTTGCTCCATGGTTTGTTTCTTGTGTCATCTAAAGTCAATACTTTTTGTGTTTATTGTGTCATCCCAAACCTTCTTAGCTTGTCCTTCTAAAGGCCTCATTCTAACAATCTGGAACTTTCCAGCCAGAGACTTTGAGCAAGTCTTAATTTCTTGAAGCAGTAATGAGAGTTTCTGTGTTCCCCATGACATCTAGCTGCCTTAAGCTGTCAAGTAACAAACTCATCATCCAGCTGCAGAGATTCTTCTGTTCAAGAGATGGTGTGGCGAAACGCCAGCAGGTGACGTCATTCCTGCCTGTCCATCACAGAAGCTCAAAAGGGAGGAGCCAAGGATAGGGCAGGAGGGGCGGAGTCAGGGGGACAGTGGAGAATGTGAAATGGCAGTTAGGGTTTAGGAGAGAGAAGAAGAGGGTTAGGGATTTGAACTGAGAGAGTTAGGAGATTGAATTGAGAAGGTTAATCTATATTGAACAAGCAGGAATGAAATTATACGAACTATAAAATAGATATTGATTAAAAGTATATAGTAGTTCGGAACAAAAGTACTTGCAACCCAATACGTAATCAAATCCTTGTTAATACCTGATACAGTTCATACATGATTTACCTTTGTGATTTACTTGACAATAAAAGTATATTTGTTAATTAAACCTCTGATTCCTAAGTTCAATAACCTTTAGAGTTGGCAGCACACGTGTATAACACACATAACAGGTATTAGGAGGATAATACCTGGTGGCAGCTCGAAGAGAAAAGGGCGTGAGCCTTGGTGAGGGCCAAATAAACAGGGGTAACAAGGTTGGACGCCACAGATGGCCAGCTAGTTAACCCCATGCACACAATCTTTACAACTAAAACTGTAACCCATCTATTCCATGGGGCAGAAATCTGGGGCAAAGGAGCTAAATTTTCCATTCTGGTACATCAGCTGCCCTTCTTAGAGTTGAATTAGGATTAGCCTCCATTGCTGCTCGGATCAACTTTCTTTACCTCAGATATTGGCTGACAATGAATGAGATGGAGATTGAACAACTTGCCAAGCAATTTTGGCTTCAGCAACTGAGATTAGGAGGTTGGTCACAGCTTTGCTCAAACTGGAGAAGGAATATGTGAAATGGGAAGTAATTTGGATTGCTGGCAAGTAATATTTTAAAAGAATTAATTAAGTATGTGAAAATATGAACTAGTAGATGTGTAAAGAAAGATAATGTGCTGATAGACTATGTAAGTAGTGTGATAGTATTGTACTACAATTCTAACATGCATTGTCATACTATGGAGGTTAATAAAAAATATTTTAAAAAAAAAACTGGAGAAGGAATTAGAGCCTCTCAGTGGAGAGTTTATAGCATATGAACATACTGCTGCTTTGGACACTGGGTTTTTTTTTATCAGGGTGGAGGTGAAGTTAGTGGGTGTTATGGGGTTATCTATGACTCTCATTTTTTATACTATTACAATTTATTTACTTAAAATATTTCTATCCCACCTTTCTCCTTAAAAAGACCCAATGTGGCTTACATAATTAAAAAGACAATACTTAAAAGCGGAAACAGTAACTATACAAATATTTAAAAGTTTAAGAAATAATTAAGTAAGCATTATATTAAATATGTTGAGTAAAATCAATACTAAAACACATTTAAAACAACAGTTTTAACAGAGCCCAACAGACCATTTAAAAAACCCTCTCAGATCACCAGTCAATAAGGAAAAACCTGCCTGAAGAGAAAGGTCTTTGCCTGCTTGCAGAAGGACAACAAAGATGGGGTCAACCTAGCTTCCCATGGGAGGGGGTTCCAGAGTCTGGGAGCAGAAGAGAAGGCCCTCTCCTGTGTGACTAGGATTGTGACGACCAAGCATGCCTGTGAAGTGGGACAGAGAAAAAGGCCTGCCCTGATGATCTTAATGCCCAGGCAGGCTCATAGAGGGAGCTGAGGTCTTTTAGATAGTTTGGACCCCAGCTGTTTAGGGCTTCATAGGTTAAAACCAGCATTTTGAATTGTGCTCAGAAATTGAATCGTCAGCGAATGCAGCTGCTGCAACAGGGGAGTTATATGTTCCCTGTTACCAGCCCCAGTTAACAATCTGACTGAAGCATTTTGGACTCTCTGGAGTTTCCCAACACTTTTCAAAGGCAGCCTACATAAAGGACGTTACAATAATTCAGCAGAGATGTAAGTAGGGCACGTGTCACCATGTCCAAATCAGACCTCTCAAGAAATGGGTGCAGCTGGTACACTAGTTTTAACTGTGCAAAGGCACTCCTGGACACCACTGAATCCTGGGCATCCAGACTCAGGGATGAATCCAGAAGCACCCTCAAGCTGCGCCCCTGTGTTTTCAGAGGGAGTGTAACCTCATCCAGCACAGGCTGCAATCCTAGTTCTTGATCTGCTTTTTGACTGACCAGGAGCAACTCTGTCTTGTCTGGATTAAATTTCAATTTATTTGCCCTCATCCAGTCCATTATTGATACCAGACACTAATTTAGAACTGAAACAGCTTCCTTGGATTTAGATAGAAAGGAGAGATAGTGTTGGGTGTCATCAACCTACTGGTGACACTGAACCCAAAACTCCAGACAACCTCTTCCAGAGGTTTCATGTAGCTGTTAAGTAGCATAGGGGACAAAACAGAGCCCTGAGAGACACCACAGCCCAACGGCCAGGATATCGAACAAGAGTCGCCCAGCACTACCCTCTGAGTTCTCTCCTCCATGAAGGACAGGAGCTAATGTAAAACAGTACCTCCAAGTACTATCCCAAAGAGATGGCCCAGAAGTTGATGGTATTGAAAGTTGCTGAGAAGTCTAGCTGAACCAACAGGGACACACTCCCCTTGTCTAGTTCATGACATAGGTCGTCCACCAAGGCAACCAAAGCAGTCTCCATTCCATAACTAGGCCTGAAGCCAGATTGAAATGGATCTAGATAATCCATCTCCTCCAGGAACCCCTGGAGCTGAGAAGCCACAACCCACTCCAGCACCTTGCCCAAGAATGAGATATTAAAGACTGGCCAATAATTATCTAGTACTGTGGGGTCCAAGGAGGGTTTTTTACTAATGGTTTTAGGACTACCTCCTTTAAGCATGCTGGTTCAGCACCCTGCTTCAAGGAGGCATACACTACCCCTTGGACCCACTCAGCCAGTCCCTCTCAGGCAGCTTTTATAAGCCAGGAAGGGCAAGGGTCCAGCAGACAAGTTATAGCCTTCACCTCTCCAAGGGTCCTGTCCACACCATCAGACTGCATCCTAGTTTCAAAGATCAAAAGAAATCACCATAGAACAAATTATCTTCCAACAAATTGAACTTTTACTGAATTGAGACTCTAGGTTATGCCAATTATGTATCTAGATATTTCACTGTTCCTCTTTCACAATGCATTTGTGGTTTTGGTTGTGGTCAGGTTAAGCATGTTGTACACTACATGTTGTTTTGTTGTTAAGTCGTGTCCGACTCTTCGTGACCCCATGGACCAGAGCACGCCAGGCCCTCCTGTCTTCCACTGCCTCCCAGAGTTGGGTCAAATTCATGTTGGTAGCTTTGGTGACACTGTCCAACCATCTCGTCCTCTGTCATCCCCTTCTCCTCTTGCCTTCACACTTTCCCAACATCAGGGTCTTTTCCAGGGAGTCTTCTCTTCTCATGAGATGGCCGAAGTATTGGAGCCTCAGCTTCAGGATCTGTCCTTCCAGTGAGCACTCAGGGTTGATTTCCTTCAGAATTGATATGTTTGTTCTCTTTGCAGTCCAGGGGATTCTCAAGAGTCTTCTCCAGCACCACAATCCAAAAGCATCAATTCTTCGGCGGTCAGCCTTCTTTATGGTCCAGCTCTCACTTCCATACATCACTACTGGAAAAACCATAGCTTTGACTATGCGGACCTTTGTTGGCAAGGTGATGTCTCTGCTTTTTAAGATGCTGTCTAGGTTTGTCATCGCTTTCCTCCCAAGAAGCAGGCGTCTTTGAATTTCGTGGCTGCTGTCACCATCTGCAGTGATCATGGAGCCCAAGAAAGTAAAATCTGTCACTGCCTCCATATCTTCCCCTTCTATTTGCCAGGAGGTGATGGGGCCAGTGGCCATGATCTTAGTTTTTTTGATGTTGAGCTTCAGACCATTTTTGGCGCTCTCCTCTTTCACCCTCATTAAGAGGTTCTTTAATTCCTCCTCACTTTCTGCCGTCAGAGTGGTATCATCTGCATATCTGAGGTTGTTGATATTTCTTCCGGCAATCTTAATTCCGGTTTGGGATTCATCCAGTCCAGCCTTTCGCATGATGTATTCTGCATATAAGTTAAATAAGCAGGGGGACAATATACAGCCTTGTCGTACTCCTTTCCCAATTTTGAACCAATCAGTTGTTCCATATCCAGTTCTAACTGTTGCTTCCTGTCCCACATATAGATTTCTCAGGAGATAGATAAGGTGGTCAGGCACTCCCATTTCTTTAAGAACTTGCCATAGTTTGTTGTCGTCGACACAAAGGCTTTTGCGTAGTCAATGAAGCAGAAGTAGATGTTTTTCTGGAACTCTCTGGCTTTCTCCATAATCCAGCGCATGCTAGCAATTTGGTCTCTAGTTCCTCTGCCCCTTCGAAATCCAGCTTGTACTTCTGGGAGTTCTCGGTCCACATACTACTGAAGCCTACCTTGTAGGATTTTGAGCATAGCATGTGAAATGAGTGCAATTGTACGGTAGTTGGAGCATTCTTTGGCACTGGCCTTCTTTGTTGGTTTAGATTTTACCTGACTAGCCCAGTGGTTTTCCCTACTTTCTTCAGTTTAAGCTTGAATTTTGCTATAAGAAGCTGATGATCAGAGCCACAATCAGCTCCAGGTCTTGTTTTTGCTGACTGTATAGAGCTTCTCCATCTTTGGCTGCAGAGAATATAATCAATCTGATTTCGGTATTGCCCTCTGGTGATGTCCACGTATAGAGTCGCCTCTTGTGTTGTTGGAAAAGAGTGTTTGTGATGACCAGCTTGTTCTCTTGACAAAACTCTGTTAGCCTTTGCCCTGCTTCGTTTTGAACTCCAAGGCCAAACTTACCTGTTGTTCCTTTTATCTCTTGACTCCCTACTTTAGCATTCCAGTCCCCTATAATGAGAAGAACATCTTTCTTTGGTGTCAGTTCTAGAAGGTGTTGTAAGTCTTCATAGAATTGGTCAATTTCAGCCTCTTCAGCATTGGTGGTTGGTGCATAAACTTGGATGACTGTGATGTTGAAAGGTCTGCCTTGGATTCGTATTGAAATCATTCTATCATTTTTGAGATTGTATCCCAGTACAGCTTTTCCCACTCTTTTGTTGACTATGAGGGCTACTCTATTTCTTCTATGGGATTCTTGCCCACAATAGTAGATATGATAATCATCTGAATTGAATTCGCCCATTCCCGTCCATTTTAGTTCACTGACGCCCAGGATGTCAATGTTTATTCTTGCCATCTCTTGTTTGACCACATCCAGCTTACCAAGGTTCATAGATCTTACATTCCAGGTTCCTATGCAGTATTTTTCTTTGCAGCATCAGACTTTCCTTTCACTTCCAGGTGCGTCCGCAGCTGAGTGTCCTTTCGGCTTTGGCTCTGGAGCTACTTGTACTTGTCCTCCGCTCTTCCTCAGTAGCATGTTGGACGCCTTCCGACCAAGGGGCTCATCTTCCAGCATCATATCTTTTAGCCTTTTGTTTTTGTCCATGGAGTTTTCTTGGCAAAGATACTGGAGTGGCTTGCCAGTTCCTGCTCCAGGTGGATCGCGTTTAGTCAGAACTCTCCACTATGACCTGTCCGTCTTGGGTGTCCCTGCACGGCATAGCCCATAGCTTCTCTGAGTTACTCAAGCCCCTTCTGAAAGTACATACTGTACTTTATTGGCCCTTATACAATTAATGAAGAGGCATCTTACATCATTAACAGGCAATATTAAGGCAAAGATCAATAAGTATACAAATTTTTTAAACACCACTTTGAAAAATAGAAAACACAAAAATGGAAAAGACAAGGAATACTAAAAATCCAATCAAAGCAGTAATGCATGGAAATCTATCTAAAAATCACACACAGGTAGCTGATTACTGAGGGAAGACTTGCCTGAAGAGAAAGGTCTTTACCTGCTTGCGGAAGGATAGCAAAGATGGGGCCAGTCTGGCCTTCCGTGGGAGGGAGTTCAAAGGCTGGGAACAGCAATAGAGAAAGATCTCTCTTGTGTCTCCATTAGATGCAACTGTGAAGGTGGTGGGACCAAGAGAAAGGCCTCTCCTGATTATCTTAACACCCGAGCCGGTTCATAATGGGAGATACAGTCTTTGAGATAGCTTGGACCCAGGCCATTTAGGGCTTTGTAGGTTAAAACTAGCACTTTGAATTGTGCCCGGAAATGTCAGCAATCTGGCTGCGGCATTTTGGACCTGTTGAGGTTTCTTGACACTTTCCATTGGCAGCCTTGCATAGAGCGCATTACAGTAATCCAGCTGAGATTTAACTAGAGCATGTATCACAGAGGCCAGATCTGATCTCTCAAGAAATGGAGGTAGCTGGCACACTGGTTTTCACTGTGCAAATATACTCCTGGCCACCACCAAGACCTGGTCATCCAGGCTCAGGGATGAACCCAGGAGCTATGGTAGCTAAGATGTTGTGCCACTCATTTGTGAAAATGATACGCGCAGTGTAACATAGAGTCCTGTTTTGAATCCTACTTTTAAAAAAATCTTATATTCCTTTTAGCCCTCATTTCAGTTTTTGTTGTACAAATTTACAATACAGGCAGATTTACAATAGAGGCGTTTAGAATTTCATTTAAATTGTAATTTTGATATTGTGCTCATCTTTGTAGTTTTATTTCCCTATGTTTTACTGTATTTTATTGTGATGGCCTATGGCTAAATTCAATTAAAGTTACATGAGATTTCTCCAGTTTCTGTTTGGTCAGGACTAAGGGAAGATTGAAAACTTTGATCTGTCTTTGGAAGACCGTTCCTTGCAAACTGAACTCTTCTGCTTTAAATCCTCTTATCTATTGCCTATTTGCATATTTAGGGAGAGATTAATTCAACAACAACAACAGTTTATTACTCTATTCACTATAACAGAAGAGGCTGTCAACATGGGGATTTGGTGGACAACTCTTTTTTCTAGTATCCACACATGGACATTGTTGGAGCTGATGAATTTGGCCCACCCCACCCCTTTTTTAACCTTTGTATTTTAGTCTGGGTGGGAGGGTTCCTGTTTAGTCCATTCCCAGTGAGTGTGGTCACTTGGAACAGACTAAAGTAGAGCCTTGAAGCTCCTTCCAGTTTCTGTTTCTGGTATCAGAAATTGAACCCTTTTCCTGATCACATGTGGAGCATCAGAGGAAGTTAAATTATTATTTTTTACATCTGCCAGATCATTGCTGGTGTGATAAATCACTTCATTTAAATTAAAAACATTTTTTCTTTGTCTGTCTGTGTATTGTTGATTGAAACCATGGCTGCAATTTCACGGTTGGCAATACACAGGCAGGCAAAGGAAAAACATACTTGGAAGTTTTGTGCTTCTTTTGAATTATTCTCTAACACCTTTTGCCACATTGCCTGAGAAATTTTTCATTCAATAGTGTTGCAGGGGCTGTCAGCAGCCAATCAGAATATCTGGGGGAGTGGGAATTTTGAATCTGTAAAAGGGCCTGGAAGTCAGTGAGGAGTCAGTGCTCTTTGTGTCATCCATTCATTGTGGGATTATTGTGTGCTCCTGTGCTGCGTGTACTATTTGAATTAGTCTTTGCTATCGGTGCTTGGTTAATGGAGGTGTGTTCAGTAAAAACAACACTGAAAGGATTAGGTCTTGGATGAACAAATTACAAGGATCAATTTCCTAGGATGGGCAATTACCAAAATTCAAAGTTTCCTGATAAGTGTATATTCTGAGAACATGTATGAGCTCATACCTGTGTGTGAAGAGTACACCTGATTAAGACTTTCTATCTCTCAGTTCCACGCCCACCCTCCAGAAGTAGAGCCATACTGGTCTGCTCCAGCAAAACCAACAAAGAGTCTTGTTGCACTTTTAGATTAATAAGTTTTTTTTGTATGAGCCTTTGTGAACCACACCTCACTTGCTTCCCAACTGATCTCTTTTCTTCTGGGGTACAGACTAGATGCCCAGATCAGCAAACTGTTTGGGATGCATGTTCAGAATGTATCTTGAAGTTTTCCATAGTTATGAAATTATCTTACATATTTTCTATGGTTTTAAGTTGGCTATGGTCCAAAATGTGAAAAGAGGTGAAGGCAGCATACCTGTGGTGGGAGGAACTGGATATCCCATGTCTTTTCCTTTGCTGTGGGTTGGAACTTGGACTGGGACAGTAGGAGGCTTGGTGGTTCTCTCTGTGAACAAAATAAATATGGAGCCAGTTTATATCTGTTTGTATACCTTAGGGCTTGAAGAAGGATTTGTAAGTCATCTTCTTCCCACTGGAGTTCCGATTCATGGCCAGGATATAAGGAACAAGAAAACAGTGTGTCAGCACATCTGTCCCACATCTGGAGTGAGAAAAGCCAATAACCTAGAAAGGAACCTTTCAAAATCCTTGCCTAATAAGAGCACTTATTCTTGGATCAAACAGAGAAACCAACACAGACCTGTCCTTTCTGGTCAGTTTCAAAGGCCATTCCTTGTTAGAAAGGCAGGAATGCTTTTTCTCCCTGGTATGGAATGAATAGAGAGCCAATGTAGTATAGTAGATGGAGTGTCAGAGCAGGGCTCAGACCATCTAGGTTCAAATCCCTCCTCAGCCAGGGAAAGACCCAGGGGGTGGCAATGGAAAACCACACCTTGAACATCTCACATACCCTGAAAAATGCTAAAAGTGACCTGATGGCACATGATAACAGTCAAACAGGGTGGAAAACAAACTGATCTAATAGTGTAGGAGGTAGAAGTAGGACTGGTGATTGAGCATGGAGGCTCCTAACCTAACCTTTCTGGAGAGGGGCTGCTTGAGTCATGAGCCACCTGTGAGTGGAGAAAATGTAAAATTGTTGCGATGAAGAATAACAATCAGCTAAGGGCAAGAAAATAACAGGGATAAAGATATCCTAATGTGCTTTTAAAAATAAGCACCAAGATAGACAAAACAGCCTGCCCAGCAGCCAATGGGCACAGAAGCTTACCACTTGCAGCACGCATGAAAATCTCATGATGGAGCTTACCTGGCAGGTAGACCTGAAGGCCTGAACTGAAATACAGCCCCTGATTGCGAAAGGAAAGGCAGTAGTAGATGCCCTGGTGCTCCTCTTCAAAGCTGGTAATAGTTAGCTTGTAATAGTCACCATTTTTGGATGTCTGATAGCCTCTAGCGTTGCCTGATATTCTGGACAGTACGGAGATATATAAGATGAAGTGAGTGGTATAGTCCTTCTTCTGAAGAAACCAGTACACTCCTGTATCATGTTTTTTGTTGATACACTTCAATTCCACTGCAGTATTCAAGGCAACAGGTGCTGTGCTGATCATGCTGATTTCCATACTGTTGGTTTGGAACAAGAAGCAGCCTAGAGAAGGAAGACCAGTCCAGTTAGCCTATTAACTCATTCCTACCCAAGACTCTGAAGCATATTCTCAGCAATCCGGATATCACATTACCATGTCTGCTTGCTAATGGGCATCTCCTGAGATACAACACTGAATGGATGCACTGCTCACCTACCGGCAGATGGGCAGTAGGATGCACCATCTAGATCAGGGGTAGGTGAAGTGGAGCCTTACAGATTGGAGGAATGGCATCTCCTAGCATCCCTCACCACTGAATATGCTGGATGGGAATTGCAGTCCAGAACATCTGGAGGAGCACACTTTGACAACCCCTGGCCTAGATCCATTAAACTTTCAACATTAGGTTATTCATTACACTAAAACAACTCTTTACCTCTGAACATCTTTTGGCTCATTTGTTAGTTTGTAAGCCTTGTTTTATTATTTCCTTATTTGTGTTACTGTATTTTATTATTACCTTATATGCTGCAGGGATATACATTGTATACATGGTATAGGTAAGTAAAGAGACCAATACATACATTTACAATCCCAGGCAGGCACCCATACCTTGAAAAGCCACTCCATCAGATAAGACATGAACAGTATTATTTTAGTAAAAGAGAATCCAAGGTATCAGCATTCATGTGCTTCCTTGCTTATTTATTAGTTTATTTAATATGCAATGCTTCTCCTTTAATAATAGCTGTATTTGGTCACTCTTCTATTTCAAAACCAAAGATTCTTAGTTGAATTTCAAGGGAGGTACAGTCACGGGAGAAACCAAAGGAATGGTCTTCCACGGGGTCGCATCTTGGCACCATTACTTTTAAACATTTATATAAATGATCAACCAACCTTCCCAATAATCCAGGAGTTTCATCTATGCTTATGATCCTGCTTTGACAGTTCAGGGGAAAACCTTTGAGGTCATTGAGAACCAGCTAACCTCTGTATTAGATCTTTCCTTATATTATAAAAACAGCCATCTGAACCTAACACAGGTCTCTGCCTTCTACTTAAATAACAGGGAAACAGAGAGGAAGCTCTGAGTCAGCTGAGAAGGCAAGATTTTGGAACATTGTGCTACCCCAAAAGTATTGGGTATCGCTCTGGAGTGAATCTTGCCTACAAAAAATACCATGTTAACACCAAACAGAAAGTTGCCACCAAAAATAACATACGTAGGAAACTGGCTGGGTCAGACTGGGGAGCACACCCACAAACAATAACAGCTTTGTCCCTATGCTACTACAGAATATTCTAGTGCCAAATGGTATAAATCAGCACATGCCAAACAAGTGGATGTAGCTGTTAAATAAATTTAAATAATTCATAAATAAATAAATAAAATAAATAAATAAATAAATGTATTTATTGTCATTGTAAGTATATACATAGTATACCCATATAACGAAATTCACATAGACACCCAGAGACCAGACCCACATGCACACACATAAAAAATCCTCAAACACTTCCCACCCACTAAAAATCCCCCACTAAGAATCTACACCGCAGGCCAAGTAACACTGTCCAACTATTCACTACTGGTGGTCTTTAAACTCATTATTAAGTGCAATTATAGCTCTGGGATAAAAACTATTCAGAAAACGTGTGGTCCGAGTCTTAATTGTTCTATATCTTCTGCCAGACGGCAACAGTTCAAAAAAGTTGTAAGCAGGATGGGAAGAGTCTCTCAGGATGTTGTGTGACTTCCTCAGACAGCGGGATGTGAAGATGTCATCCAGGGTTGATAGCTGGAGCCCGATGATATTCTGGGCAATTTTAATGGTTCTCTGTAGAGCTTTTTTGTCCGCTACAGAGCTACTCCCAAACCATACCAGAATGCCATAAGTTAGGACACTCTCAATGGTGCTACGATAGTAGGACAGAAGTAAATGCTGAGATAAATTTAACTTCCCAAGCATTCTCAGGAAATACAGCCTCTTCTGTGCCTTCTTCACTAGCATGTTGGCATTTATAGTCCATGAGAGGTCCTCTGAGATGTAAGTGCCCAGAAATTTAAAACTACCAACTCTCTCCACTTCCTCGCCATTTATGTACAGTGGTAAATGTACATTTCTCTTCCTCCTAAAATCAATTATGAGTTCTTTAGTTTTTTTGATGTTAAGTGTAAGATTATTTTCTTTACACCAGAGTATCAACCCTTGTACTTCCTTTCTGTAAGCAGACTCATTGTTCTTATTTATGAGCCCCACCACTGTCGTATCGTCCGCAAATTTAATAATTGCGTTGGTGTTATACAGTGGGGTGCAATCATGTGTGTACAGGGAATAGAGGAAGGGACTTAGCACACAGCCCTGGGGAGCTCCTGTACTTAGTACCAGGGTAGAAGAATGGTGAGATCCCATCCTTACTGACTGTGGCCTATCTGTCAGAAAGTCCTTTACCCACACACAAATCTTCTGAGGTAATCCCAGGTTGATCATTTTAAAAAACAATCTATTGGGTAGAATGGTATTAAAAGCAGAGCTATAATCCACAAACATAAAGAATCATGTGGGATTATTACTGGCTGCCTAAAACCTATTCCCATTGAAAAAGTGTATTATTTCGCTAGCATTGCCCCTCCAGAAATACGTGGAGAGGTGCTAGCAAATAATGAAAAAATATATAACTTAATATAGCACCAAACCCATCCATATCATAGACACCAGCCTGGCTAAAAGTGAAGAAATGTTTTCTGCACACACCTCAGGCTCTAAATATTAAACGCAAAGAGGCTAGGCTAATTCCATGGAGAACAAAAACAACACACCGTGCCGAACAGATGAATGCTCTCACCAGGACAAGACTCTAGTTGGATCATCTGGAAGTCATTTAATAGACTTCAAAGTGAAGTAGGAAGATCAAAGAATAATCAAGTAAAATGAGGCTACTTGAATACAGGACAAATTTTCTGTGACTGTGGAGAAAATCAACGAGGCACTTATGCGCATGCAATTTATGTCCCACCGTGTGTACAAAAGAAAAAGTAGTGAATGGCCAAGATAACACTATTGAAGTAGTCCATGTCTGGTCAAAAATAATTTAATTATCTTAACATTTTAATTTGTTTTTAATGTTACCTACATTTCATATATGTCCATAATTTTAAATTGTGCAATGCTCTGGTATGAATAGAGAAGAAAGCAAGCAAGGAAGCAAGCAAGGAAGCAAGCAAGCAAGCAAGAATAGCTGAACTGATGTACAAAATAAAGAGTAAGGATCCCAGAACATTAACTTTAATAAAAATCCAAATGATAAAAGCTATAGTTGCCCAGAGTAGTGGCATGCTCACTAAATGGGCGGGGTATAAATAAATAAATAAATAAATAAATAAATAAATAAATAAATAAATAGCCGTACACCACTTGGTTTGCATTTGACCTGGACAATAAAAATACAATCCTCATTTGCCTGCAAAAATCTTAGCATACGCTAAACGGGGCTTGCTCATGCTTTGAAAGGTTGTAACTTGCCCTGCACACGGAAAGCCTCTTTTTTCAACAATGCTTGTGGGAAGCACAGTTTCTCCATCTGCAGTGCAGGTGGCTGACTCTGTATTCTTATCACAAGAATCATAAGACTCTTAAGTTATATGTTTACTATTATATGTAACCTGTTTATCAGGTTTGTTCTTTTCCTGAGATGCCAAAGAAATAACTCATGGTTTGTTTTAGGATTTTTTCTTTGGCTTGTCGGGGGAGAGAACAACCAAGCAGCCAGATTCAGACATCACGACAAACAATCCATGAAGTAGAGGGTCTATAGTTTGTTCAATTGTTCCTACTCATAGGGAGAGGGATTGGTCAGCATCCATCAGATTCTGGCCGCCCGTCTTGTCTCCAGCAAGCCAGATTTCTACAGAATTCTAACTGGTCATCCTATGGGAGTGCACCCACACATCCTTGCTTTATTTGCAACCATTGATTATACTTACATACTGTCAGAAGTCTACATGGGCCATATTCTTAGGATATTTCCTTAAAATATTTTCTTCAGACTAAATTACACATACATACCATTTTAAAAATCTGAAACAACCATTTCAATCTTATGAGCCCCAATCTGCTAAAAAATAAGTGCGTTTGAAGCTTCAGCATGTCTACGTCTATCCTGCTGGGTATAAACCAACTATTACAATATACTAAACATTAGAGAGTTTAAAAACAAAAAGCTTTAGTCCTTAAAATCCACACTAAACATTGGGCAAAATCTTGTTGCATAACTTTACATTGGTGTAACCGAGTTTGGGTGCTGGAAACATTTAATTTAAATTAACGGAAAGCTTTCTCCCCCCCCCCCCCCCGCCTCCAGCTTCATGTCCTGAGATTCTCAAAAGCTCCCTTTTGCCCTGGGGGAAGCCTTTGGGAGCCTCAAAATGCAGGGGGTGGGATGGGGGAGGCTTTAATAGTTTTTTTTTTTTTTAATCACAGCCGGATCGCCACTGGCAGTTTTGATCCTGACTGCGGCAATCTAGCAGAATTTGTTTTTAACTATGAAAGGCTCCCTCCCGCCCTGCATCCTGAGGCTCCCAAAGGCTTTCCCAAGGCAAAGGGAGGCCTGGGGAGCCTTGGAACTTGAAATGGGTGGGGAAAGAAAAGGAAACTTTCCATAAGTTTAAATTAAATGTTTCTGGTGCCCAATCCGGGTGATGCCGGCAGATAGGATTTAGTCCATTATTCCTCAGGAGCCGATCTATTTTAGATTTAAACAGAACTTCAGTCTTCTGCATTTTCCTGAACTGGAAGCCCTCTTGTAAACTCATGGGCCTCCATAAAGTTTTTTGGTCAGCCTAATAGTACATCACCTTTCAATTTCCTTCAAGTGAACAACTTCTTAATATATTGTTCATATAGCAAAGGAGCAGCTGTTTGTCATCATGGTCAGATATTTAATTCATTTGCTTTTCAAAGATTTTTTTAAAATACTTGTTTGATTTTTAATTTTCAGTAACTTGTTAGTCTGTTGCAAAAAACCGAACAAACTCTTTAATTCTGGATGCGTTCATTCTATTTGCTTGTTTCCTTTTAATAAAAATATTAAATGTTTTCCCTCATTTTTTCGGTCTGTTTGGGCTTTCCTCCAGATAGCTTTATTCAGGTTAGGTGCAAAATTCTAGAACTATTTAGGAAGATTCACACGGTTTTCAGTTTGTTTTCCTCAACTATATCCTGCTACATATGAAAACTACATTGAAACTTTCAAGAATTTCTAAAGGTTTCTTGTGATAGAACAACAACATTTGGTATTGAATAAAAGGAAATTAAAAATTTTAGCAGGACACAGCTGGAGCTCTGAAGCACCTTTAAAGAATTATTTCGTTTTCAGTTTTGATATACTATAAGAAGAAGAAAAAAAGACCACAGCATACTCACATAATATCAGTCCAGAAAACCAGAGAAAAGAAGGATTTTTGGTCATATTCTCCCTTTTTGCACAAGCCATCTTCTGAAAAGGCACAGTGAATGAAGAGGTTAGTTTGATGGTTAGAATAGGACCTTCAAGTTGCAAAGGATATGATGTCAACTACCCTCCTACAGCAGAGAGATTTTCTCTTTCAACTGGGCAAGGGTGGAATGGGAACAGAAATGTGAAGAATTATCCTGTGAATTAATTTTCAGTCCATCAATGTTCTGAGACTTTTCAGTGAGTGAGACATACATTTTAATGGTTTAAAGGGGGGGGGGGGGGACCACAATCCCACAGTACTTATCTTGCATTCATCATAGAAAGTGCCCTGCATGTGGGAAAAGAAGGGTCCTTTTTCAGCAAATTAAGTTGGAAGGGGCCTATAAGGCCATCAATACAAATCAAAGGATATTTGCCAGGTGGTTGTCTAAATTACTCTTGAATGCCTCCAGTGTTGGAGCACTCACCAACTCCCGAGGAAACTGGTTCCATTGCCGTACTGCTCTAACAATTAGGAAGTTTTTCCTGATATTCAACTGAAATCTGGATTCCTATAACCTGAGCCCATTGTTGTGTGTCCAGCACTCTGGGATGATCAAGAACAGATCCTGCCCCTCCTCAGTATGACAGCCTTTCAAGTCTTTGAAAAGTGCTATCATATCTCCCCTCAGTCTTCTTTTCTCAAGGCTAAACATGCCAAGTTCTTTCAGTCTTTCCTCATTGGGCTTCATTTCCAGCCCCCTGATCATTCTTGTTGCCCTCCTCTGAAATTGTTCCAGTTTATCAGCATCCTTCTTGAAGTGCGGTGTCCACAACTGGCCACAGTACTCAAGATGAGGCCTAACCAGTGCCAAATAGAGGAGAACAAGCACCTTGTGGGATTTGGAGACTATGCTTCTGTTAATGCAGCCTAAAATAGCTTTTGCCTTTTTGTGTGTGGCTACATCACACTCTTGGCTCATATTCAGCTTGTGATCCATGATGATTCCAAGATCCTTCTCACTCGTAGTATTGCTGAATCAGGTATCCCCTATTTTGTGACTGTGTGTTTGGTTCATTTTTCCAAGGTGCAGTACTTTGCACTTATCCCTGTCAAATTTCATTCTGTTGTTTTCAGTCCAGTGCTCAGACCCATCCAGATCATTTTGAATTCTGTTTCTGTCTTCCAGGGTATTAGCTATTCCCAATTTTGTGTCATCTGCAAATTTTATTAGCATTCCCCGTATCCCCTAGTCCAGGTCATTAATAAAGATGTTGAAGAGTTCAGGGCCCAGAACTGAGCCCTGGGGTATCACACTTGTCACCTCCTCCCAATTTGAGAAGGAGGCATTAATCATCACCCTCTGAGTAAGATTGTGTAGCCAATTATGTATCCACCTGACAGTTGTTCTATCCAGCCCACTCCTAGTTAGCTTGCTAATCAGAATATTATGGGGTACTTTGTCAAAAGCTTTGCTGAAGTCAAGATATACTATATCTACAGCATTCCCTCTGTCTATCAGCGAGGTTACCTGATCAAAAAATGAGATCAGATTGGTCTGGCAGGATTTGTTCTTGGCAAATTTGTGTTGGCTTCTACTACAATGGCTACTGCATTGTTTTCTAGGTGCTTGTATAGAGACCGCTTTACAATCTGTTCCAGAATTTTCCCTGGGATTGATGTCATGCTCACTGGTCTGTAGTTCCCAGGTTCCTCCTTTTGTTCTTTTTGTAGATAGGGACAACATTAGCCCTGCTCCAGTCATCTGGCGCACCACCCATTTCCCATGATTTCAAGAAAATAATGGACAGTGGTTCTGAGAGTTCTTCAGTCAGTTCCTTCAATACTCTTGGATGCCATTCATCCGGCTCTGGAGATTTGAAATAGTTCCAGGTAGTAAGGTATTCCTTGTCTATTTGTTTAACAATCTCCAGCTGCAGTCCTGTCCCCGCCACTTGCACTTCACATTTGTCTAGAGGGTCATAGTTAGTCCTTTGGGAAAAGACTGAGCTAAAATTGTGTTATAGGTCAAAACCTGTAACCAAATTTGTTCTCCGGCAAGGAATCAGGCAAGACGCAGTCAGCTGAAGCAAAGTCCAATTTTATCTAAATGTGCACAAGAAAGTCAGCTGGGACTTCTCTTAAAAGCAGAGAAGACCCTGAAAATACAGTATACAGATACTTTATAACATAAGAAACAAAGAGCCATAATGTTCTACAATTCTACTGGTTAACACTTTCTAAAATCAGGATCTTGTCCCTCATTGGATAATGATGCCAAGAATTACAAAGTTATTGGTCCCCTATAGATATGCAGGAGATGCCCCAACTCCACTTTGGCCTGTCTCAGGGACACACCTTAAAGTCTGGAGGAAAGGGTATTTGATCTTCCCTTATCTATTGATATGTTTATATGTGGTCTTCCTGGGCCTTAATGAATGGCCTTCAACTTCCGGCTCCCCTGCTGGTTTTACATTTCAGCTATCATCTCCCTGTTCCTGTCTACATTCCTGAGTTTGGCCATCTGCTAAATCAAAGATAAGTGGGCAGAATATGAGAAACAAAAGAAACTCTATACTACTCATGAATGTCTTCCCTTTGGCTAAATGTGAGAGGCCTATTCACCTATAAAGCTGTGTTTGAGTATATCCAGGTAACAATAGGAATCAAGTACTTCTGCCTTTTCTTTGTCATCTGTTATCATTTTTCCATCTCCATAGAGCAGTTGAGCCACTGTTTCTTTTCATTGTCTTTTGCTACACACATACCTGAATAATGCTTTTTTGTTTCTTTTAGTGTCTCTAGCTAACTGTGAGGGTTCGATAGGACGATCATGTAACTCTTTCTTTTCCCCAATAACTTCACCAGACACCATTTGCAATGGCAACGATGGAACATTTATTTTTGAACTAGCAAATAAACCATTGTCGTGAACTGGAACCTAGTCTCTTTCACCTTCCTCCAATGAGGTGGGAAGGGGCTTCCAATCTTCTAAAACGAAGGGGTTACCATAACTAGAGTTCCATGGTCCTGGTGACCATTCCTTCATCATCGTTCCCATCTGTATAGGCAGCAGGGGCACAGACGCGTCTCCAAGGAAATCGTCCCACTTGGGACACCCCCTGGGTTCCAGCGCTTCCCAGGCTCTCTCCAGTCTACCTTCTTCTTCATCTCCCACGCTCGCCATTCACTCCTCTCCCTTCTCTCTTGTTCTACTCTTTATTTCTTCCTCCACTCTCTAGCTTCTGCTTCTCCCCAGTAAGATGGTCTGGGGGGGGGGGGGGAGAATCACAGCCCTTCTCCTATGGTCGGTCTCCTCCCTAGGCACCTTCAGTCTCTTCCACCTCTGGGTCCAAGGATCTTGCAACCAGATCCATTCCCAACCTGGAGGTAATGCCCTTCCTCCTTCTATCACTTCTCCTTCCCCCGCTTCTATCTCCTCCCTCTCTTTACTTCCCTTTCCCACCTCTTTAACTGTTCTTCCTTTACTCACATCCCCCTCAAGCTCTGGGATAGTTCCTCCTCTTCTGTCCCCTGGAGGAACTCCTCTGGGGTTTTCTCTGGAGGCATCGGGAGTCCACATTCCCCTCTTTTCTCTGTCTCCTTTGTGGGAATGGACGGTGCTCCAGCGAGCAGTGACCCTGACTCACCTTCTGTCTCACACTAACATCATTCTCAGCTTTTGCCCTCCTAATGCCATCACTGCAATTCCTTGCTACTTGTCTATACTCTTCCTTTGTGGCCTGGCTCCTTTCCACTTCCTATATGTGGAAAGCTTCCCTTTCTTGCCACCAGGGTTCAGAGATCTCTAGCCCATTCTAGAAAGCCTTCAGGGGCAATGGAACAGTGTAAGGAATGGTTTTATGTTGGAAAGTCGCTGCTGTTGGTTCTGGTCTCGCTACTAGGACTGATGGCTGTCATTTTCTGGCTTTATATCTTTCTCTACCCTGTTCCATGGCTCCTGAAGGCTTCCTGGGATGAAGTGCATCCCTAGGGATCCCAGGAGCCTGGTGAGGGAGGAAGGGAACAGGAAGATGTTAATTTCCTGAAACAGCTACTATGATACAGCTGCAGCCAATGATGTCACCAGAGACCTGTAGCACAACTTACACTAATAGGATTCTGACCATAGTGTTGATGCTTGGTAAAACATGGACAAGGAGATTGTGCAGTGTGCTGAAATGAAGGGGGACATTGAATTAGAGCCCGGTCATACTACTAAAAAACCCTCAATTTAAACAGATTAGTATTGATTTAAATTTGGGCATTTACATGTGGAGCAATGTGACAAGGGAGCAAGTTTTTCTGCTCCTCCACCAGGGATCCATTTACAGTATTTTGAGGTGGATGTGTTATGAATTGATTTGCCCCATATGCACTTCTCTGTTGGGGAAAATTGCTCCCCACTTCTATGTTACCGTGCTAGTTCTCCATGTGCCTATGTTGAGTCTCTCCTCCACTACCGAGGGAGAAGAGGTGGGTAGGAGGAAGGCCCTTTGTCTGCAAGTGAGGCTTCAGCTTGGCAGAGAGAGAGAGTCATTCATTTGGGATTGTGGGAGGGAAGGAGAGAGGGAGAGGAGGAGGAAGAGGAGGAGGAGGAGGGGAGGAGGGAAGACAAGAAGAAAGAGATGATTTCATATGATTTTTATATGAGATCCTTACCAAACCACCATCGAATCATAGATCCCATGTGTGCCCACAGACTAACAAGGCATGCCTGGTGTCCATATTTTTGTGGTTTGGGATGATCCCACATATAAAAATCATGCGGATCCATGGGGAACCATGCCTGGGACCCATATTTTTGTGGTTTGGGTATATATAAAAATCATGTTTTTGAACCACTACAGAGCAGCTGCAGAAGGCTGACAGGTGTTGCGATTGTTCCTCTTCCTCTTTCTAGTTTTGAAGAAGTTGGGCTCTCGGAGTGTCTCCAGGAACTGGAGTCTAAAGGGAAGGGTGGTTCCTCCTCCTCCTCCTCCTCTGCAGCTCACTCTGTAGGCAGCGGGTTTGGGTTTCCTGCATCCAGGGTTGAGAAACCACCCTTGCACCTTCCTTGCAATAACTATCAATCTCTCTCTCCTCTTCTATGCATGTGTGTGCGCGTGCGTGTGGGAGCATGTGCAGCTGCCTGATCCTCAGGCGCTGAGCTGTGTGTGTCTGTCTGTGTTTCCCTCCCTGCTTAAAAAGCAACAGATAAAAAAGAAGATCTGGAAAACTCAGGAAGTTTACAATAGAAGACAATGATGTATGGACCCTCAATATAATTCTGTAAGTGAGGCAGGAGAATTCAGCAGTGAAAACCTGTATGCCAGCCAGCAATAAAGTGGTCTCAGAGAGATGGCTATGTACACAGAAGATCACTATAAGACAAACATGCACCTTACAATCCTGATTCAGATCTTGCCAACCTCCACACTTCAGAGTGAAGCCACTGTGGTGGAAAAAATGTGTGTGCTCTTGGCTGCAGTCGGTCCATTATAGCCTTGACAGGTGGCTTTACAATATTAGTGGATGTTTGCACTGAAATGTCAAGTTAAGAACTGTTGGAACATGAGCAAGAAGCCTCTTTGATTGAGGTTGGGAGACCAGATAACCTGAGACTGTGGCTCAAAACAGACTTTACAGTGAATCTGCTGCTTGAAGTCGAGCTCCCTTAAGAGGTGAAATGTGTTTGTTTGTCATTGTGTGAGGTTTCTGCAGCAAAATGGCTCACCTTTGTTTGGTGAATGGTTATTGCCAGAGAAGCAGGGATATAATTTCTAAGCTGATTGTCCAGATGTGGTTGCTTTACATTGACTGGATGAAAATGTTTTATCAGTTTTTAACTGCAAAGCGACCTTCTCATTTAGTTTTGCCCTGAGTGTGCTCAGTCCCCAAAGGATCTCTCATGCACCATATTATAGCTCCTCAAGGCTATTCTGGCCAGATTTTTAAAGAATGACTACCAGTCATTCTGTACAGTCAACACTTCTAACAATGGCCTTGTATTTTCATAGTAGGATAGGAATGTATCAGTACTTTTGGATTCAGATGATGCTATTCTCCTGCCCTATATTCAGGTGGGAATGCAAATGCTATTTGTTGTTTTTCTTCTGGACCAGGTGGAAAAATGATGGCACTGTTAATACAATTGTATAAAGATAAACTGTCTCCTCAGATGTTCTATGAAGCTCCAGTATGGGCTTTTTCAAATATTATGATACTGGAATCTGCCCAACCTAAATTTTTTAATCAGAGTACTAGGGGTGCCAAGTCTACTTCCATGACCACAGCCTGCTCTGAGACATTGTGCTACTCCGTCCGTGGGTACTCTTGCTAAGAAAGCAGCCATGTTGTTCTAGCGCAAGAGAGTGTACCACATGGCCTCACCGCTGGTCTCATTGGCCTATGGAGGAATGAGAAGGGACTCTTGGGCAGCTATGATATTGTTACCCCAAAGGATTAATGTTCTTTATATCCTGGGGAGAGGGACCAGGAGAGGAGAGAGACCCTAGCCAGACTACTGACAAGAAGACCATACACAAATCTTCTAGGTTTATAACACTATTTATGTAACATTTACAGTGGTGCCTCGACTTACGACCATAATCCATTCCAGAAGATGGACGTAACTTGAAATGGTTGTAAGTCGAAGCACCATTTCCCATTGAAATGCATTGGAACGCGATTAATCCGTTCCAGAAGGGAAAAAAAATACCCCCAAAAATAAAAATAAAACACTGCAAGCCCCATAGGAATGCGCTGGGGCTGCAAATAATAATAATAATAATAATAATAATAATAATAATAATAATAATAATAATAATAATAATAATAATAATAAACCCAAAAAATAAACAAAGGAGCAAGCCCCATCGGAAGGCACTGGGGCTGCAAAAAAAAAAAAAAAAAATCACCAAAAAACAAAACAACAACAAAGCACAGAAACATAACCCCCCCAGCCCAACCCCCCCCTGCAAAACCCACCCAGAACTGTTTTTAAAAAGCAGAAAGCAGCACCTTACCTTACCAGCCAATCCCAAGCCTCCTCCGATCACACTCACTCTAACCGTTGGGGCGAAAGAGCTACAAAGAAGCAGCCTCTTCGCTTACCAACGGTTAGCAAATTTGAATTCCCTGCCCTTTTCCTCTGCCTTTTTATGGTTGCAACTCGAAGCTCCGGCCGCAAGTCGAAGCAAAATTTTGCGGCCAGAGCTGGTCGTAACTCGAAATGGTTGTATGTCGGGACGTTCGTAAGTCGAGGCACCACTGTATTTATAGACACATTTAAAATGTAAGACAAAGGTATCGAGAGGCCTCTTTAATTCATTCATTCATTCATTTTTCCTCATTCACTCAATATTTAGACAGAACTCTTCCCCAATAGTTGATCACTCTTTTGGTAAGAGTGATGGGAGAAACATTGCAGCGCTGATCGAAGCCCACAGTCTCTTTCCTGTTCATCTGTTTTATAGGCATAGAAATCCCTTGTGGGCAAGCAGGGGTCAGACTCTGATTTCCTGGGCAGATACAATCTGTGGTTCCCAAGCAGAAATGGTCCTTGCACATCTACAGTTTGTTCCATCTGCCACAGCCTGCTTCCCCTTTTCTTGTCTGGAAACAAGCCCAAATTTATCACTTCCTCTTCCTTGTTGATATAGAAACTTTTATGTCTTGCAACCCTCTGCAGATTTGTATCAGGCACACTATCCCATCTCTCCTTGCGATTCTCCATCTTCTTATCAAGCCTGGGATGCTGGTCTTTCTGGAACCCACACACTCTGTCACACTCTGTCACTCACAACAATATCCACAACTATATCGAAGCTGGGTTACTTCCCAGGAGGGGAACATGGGGATGCCTGAGAAGACATTATTAAAAGGTTATATGATATTGTTATTCGAACTACCGTGGCACCTGTAGTTAGCTGCCACTCCAATAGGATATACAAAGGCTTTCCTTGCCTTTTGGAAAGCTCCCCCCATATTTCTCCCTTATTAGCTCATACGAGCTGAAACAACTTTGCAGCTGAAAGAGTTTCAGGGACTTTATATGGACTAATATAGTATAAGCAGACATTGCCCAGCAGGATGCTCTAAAATGGAGGACATTTCCTAACAGATGTGTAGGCAACCTTCAGTCTCAAGAGACTATGGTAACGTGCTCTGAATAGAGGTCCTGGAACAGCGTCCAGTGTGGCTGATTCGAGAGTGACAATCCCTTCCACACTGAAGACAAATACAATCTGTCCCCTGTCCAGCTCCCTGATTTGGCTGGTTTCGGGACTGCCTCTTTGCCTCGGCCTGCTGGACAAGGGTCTCTTCAAATTGGGAGAGGCCATGCTGCACCGCCTGCCTCCAGGCTGAACGCTCAGATGTCAAGGTTTCCCATCTGTTGAGGTCCATTCCCAAGGCCTTCAGATCCCGCTTGCAGATGTCCTTGTATCGCAGCTGTGGTCTCCCTCTGGGGCGCTTTCGCTGCACTAATTCTCCATACAGGAGATCTTTTGGAATCCGACCGTCTGCCATTCTCACGACATGCCCAAGCCAACGTAGACGTCGCTGTTTCAGTAATGTATACATGCTAAAAATTCCAGCTCGTTCTAGGACTACTCTATTTGGAACTTTGTCCTGCCAGGTGATACCAAAAATGCGTCGGAGGCAACGCATATGGAAGGTGTTCAGCTTCCTCTCCTGCCATGCACAAAGGGTCCAGGACTCACTGCAGTACAGGAGTGTAATCAGGACACAGGCTCTATAGACCTGGATCTTGGTATATGCTGTCAAATCCTAACAGAATGTCCTCTGTATACAGATCTGAGGGACCAGTATCTTAAACCCTTAACAATCAAGAACAGGGGATCAAGAACAATTCTCCTTCATGTACAGTTTTATTTCTGCTAGCTGGCACAGACTACTATATATCCTATAGGACTGCTATATTCATTAAACAAGTCATGGAAAGATGGAACTTGCCTGCTTTGCAAGATCTTCAAGTGAATTTCACAACTTGAAACGTGTTTGAGAATGCTTATTTTATTATTTGATGCTTTTCTGATTGCTTATATGTACTCAGATGACAAATACTATTTTTAAAGAGTAGTTAAATTTCTCTTTATGCTCAGTTCCAGCCCTATGTTATTATATCCAGCCAACAGTCAGGTTTGTTATTTTCCATTTATAACCACTCTGCTCAAGCATACCCAAGAAAGGAAGCTAAATCCACTTGCCTATCTATGGATTCCTAATCCATATAGCAGCAAGGCTGGTCTCACTAGATCAAAGCTAATGGCTCTAAAACAGTGTTTCCCAACCTGGGGGTCATATCTGGGGTGGGTGGGGTTGCAGGTCACCTTATATGTGTTGTAGCTGTTGTTAAATAATGTATTCCTGCACATTTCAGAGCCAGATTTTAAAATTATTGTTTATTTATTTATTTATTTAACTTATATGCCGCCCACTCTACCTATGAGAAACAGGCCCTTTGTGGGACAAAAAAGCCTCTGCTTTTTGAGGAGGGATTGGTTTACCCCATTAAAATTGCCTTTTTATGTAAATGTGGTGGTGGGGTCACAGGTTCCTTGGCTGTTATAAAAGGGGGTCGCGACTCAAAAAAAGGTTGGGAACCTCTACTCTAAAGAATCGGTTGGCATTTCAACAATACTGAAGGTCAGTAATCACCAGTGGGCAACATGCACCCGCTGCTTGGACTTCTCTCCTTTCAAGAACCACAAAGTAGATGTTTTCAAAGCTACTAGACATTTGTTATTGCTCATCTAAGGCTTTCAGGAAAGTAGAGTAGACTAATAAGGACATGCACCTTGCAAAATTTTACACACAACCCAATAGGCACAACTTGTAATGGGTTGTAGATTCACTTTTGGTTCTAATTATAGGTTTGCAGGAGTGGCCTCTTGAAGTTCTCATAGTATTTATGGGCAGAGAAACTGGGTGGACAATTTCACCAAATTTCTCTAAGTGGAGGAGAATTTCTCCAACCAATGATTGTACAGTTAAAGATAACATATTCGCATACATCCTCAGCCGTGTCATAAGTAAGATGAACACAAGAAACCTGAATATTTCTCTGACATTTCTCATATTTTGATTTTTTTTTTTCAAAATGAATTTCTTTTCTTTTTTTCTTTTTAAATCAAATTGGAAGATAATGGTCAAAATTCTTATGGAAGAAATTTTTGGCACAGCATTACTTCCAGTACATGTATCCTGCCAAGCTTCTGGATCATAGAAGGCCCTTGTTCTCCTTCCGCCTCCCTCTCACTAAAAAGAAAGAAGTGGAGGAGGCAGGGGAGGTCTCAGGGAGATGAAGAATGAAAAGGAGAAGGAGCCATGGCTGCAGCAGCTGCATCTCCACCATGGCCCGACACTAGCTCCTACTGTGTTCAGCCAACTCTATCTAGGTCAAATGCTGAGGGGTCCTTCAAGCTTGACGCTGTTGGAGGTGGCCAGAAAAATAGTCTGTCCTGAGGCAAAGGCAATTTTCTATGTCACCTCCTTCACAGTACTTGGGCTCCAAGGACCCTTTGGAACCTGGCGTTGGACTGAATGCAGAAAAAGCCAGTTCTACATAGATGTTATGGCGTCCTCCTTTTCTTCATCTTTCTTTGTGTGTCTGTGTGGGTGGCAGCCACATCCTGCCAGGCGTGAACAAAATTTCTGATTCTGGAGAGGAACAGCAAAGTTACCGCACCTTACCAGAGTGGAAGTGCCTTACCAGGAGAGGTAGTGGTCAACAAAGTTGCTGCCACTGGTGCCCTTCACTTGAGGCAATGAACTCACCAGCTAAGTGAATCCAGACCTGTTCTGGATTCATTCTGGGGTCCATTTTTTTTTTAAACTACCTCAGTGTAGAAATTATTAGTGATGTACCATTCAGGGTTTTTTTGGGCTTCAAAAATTCACCATCTGCTGTCTTTTCATGGGGAACATGGAAAGGGGACACATTGCTGTTTCATCAGAGGTACATTAAAATCCAGGATCTTTCTCCATTGTGATGTACAGACAGATGTAATTTCTAGGCATGTGCCATTCAGTTTTAGGTGGACAAGAAATCCCAGAATTCTCCATTCTGTAAGTCTCTCCTGAGAGACACCTATAGTACCTAAATGTGGCTCACCTGGGAGAAAGGCCTAAGATGAAAGGCTTAGTGGCCTAGCATAGGCCTAATTCTGCCTAGCTTTCTGTTAAAAAAGGAAGCTGCTTCAGTGCTTGCTGGGAGCAATCCAAATAAAAAAGATTTTAGTGCTAAAAAGGACCTTGACCATGACCTGAATCCAGATTGAAAAATGTTGAACTGGGATAATATATTTCTTAGAACAAACTACAGTGGTGCCTCGCTAGACGATTGCCTCGCAGGACGAGGAAATCGCTAGACGATGGCTTTTTGCAATCGCTAATGCGATCGCAAAACGATGGTCTCCTATGGGGGATTTTCGCTAGACGACGAGGTTTCCCCATTGGAATACACCGACTAGTGGTCAAAAGCTGTCAGTGCATTCCAACGGGGACCCGCGCTCGCTAGACGAGGTTTCCCTATGGAAGATCTTCGCAAGACGACGACTTTTCCCTTGGAACGCATTGAAGAGATTTCAATGCATTCCAATGGGGAAACTCGCTTCGCTAGACGATGTTTTCGCAAGACAGCGATTTCCGCGGAACGGATTAACATCGTCTAGTGAGGCACCACTGTATAATGTTACAAAACATTAGAAAATGTTTTGTGATGTTATGTATTAAATTCTGCAGAACTCAAATCCTTCTCACTACAAGCACTTGTGAAGGGATTGTGAGAAATGGTAGATCATATTTGAGAAGCTGCTAATAGGTTTTCTCCATTGCCATTAGCAAACTACTGTATCTTAAAACTGAAATAAAAAGAGGGTTTCACTTTTTAGCAAGCCACCACATTTCTTATACCTTTGTTTTTTGTTTTGTTTTTTTTTTTGCATTTTGGGCATAAGGAAGGTGTTTGGCAACTGAAATTAATTCTTAAGTTTAAAGTGTATCATTTAAGTTTATTTTATGTTAAAGAAATATTTTGCAGCTGCTTCCAACAACTGGGAAAACCACAAGTAGCCATGACTCCAGCAATTGCTGCCCAATTGTGCTGCTCAGCAACATATATACAGAGGCATACTGCACCTGATAATCCTGATATTGGATTAAAAATATTTCTATCCCGACGACTAGCTATGGATATACCCACCCTCCATGAATTTATATAATCCTCTTGGTGAATCATGGACTTAGTGGGAAGGCATTCACCAAAATGGTGAGAGAAGGTGTTCCACCTGTTCAGCTCACAAACTGCCTTTACCCCATACCATACCTCACGGGTACTGCAGTTCAGCAAAGTCTGGAAAGCCACAAGATAACCCACTCTTGCCCCAAAGTATACTACATCCTATGGAGGTTGCATTTTGCAAGTATGTTAACACTGCAGCTGTGATCAGTGGCCCATCCAATTTATTTTTGCCCTGCATCCAAATATATTTGTGTTGGAGTTTTCACAACCTTGCATGCTGCCTGTGATTTGAGTGACTGGGAGGGACTTTTCTAGGCTGGGTAGACTGGGGTGACTGTCAATCTATTCAGGACTAACCAATCGTTCCCTCCTACCTCACGATTCAAAGAAAGCCCTACCTCTCTGCTAAGAGTTTTCCTTTCCCCCTCTTTAGTCTGTTGGAAGCAATGTTGCTTGTTTGCTATTGATCTGTTCACAAGTGTAAATAATGAAACATTTGTATTCTTTCCCCTACAAATGTCTCAGAGTGCATTATTGTGACTGTAAGTGCCAGTTAATGAGCACTTAAAGTCACAATATCTGGGGAAACTTGCTATTCTCTATTTTATTGTGCAGTCATGGCCTTATTGAAAGTAAAACACACAGCAATACAAAATATTAAAAGATTTTATTTGCATAAAGTGTGCATATTAAAGAAAGGTGTGTCCATATAATTATATTCTATAGAGGAAACGATGTGCATTTGAAAATATGAATAAAAATATCTATAGTAGGAGTAATGAAGGCAAAACAACTGAGCATATTTTCATGTGGACATATAAAAACTGAATTCACAAATGTAATTGAGAAATGAGGTGAAACAAGAAGAGTGGAAATATGGCAAGCTGAGTGATAGTGATCTAGGCAGAACTGTTGGTTGTCTGTAAAGAACAAGAACCTTTTAGAAAGAATAAAGAGCGTGAGTGAACTGGAAAGTTATTTGCCTTCCATAGCAGACAGTCAAACTGTAATTGAAACAGCAGATATCTAGATGCACAATTCTTGATTATTTCACTTTCAGCTCACTTTTCCCAGTCAAAATCAACACAATTTACAAACTTTAAAGATACACAGAGGAATACAATAAAAATAGTTTCTGTCTAAACATTAAATTTTTTTTTTTTGCAAGAATGCTATTGGGAATTTAGGCAGGCTTAAATGTGGTTGTATAAATAATGGCAGCAGTTTGCCACTGATCATCAATTTCCCACTTGTCATATTACCAGGAATGCAAATTGAATTCATTAATTAAAAGCAGTTTCATGGGATGAATTAGTGAAGGGAGGATGTCTATTCGTGTTTAATAGGTTTAGTCCACTAAAAATAGTGTGTGTTTTCTTTGTAGGCAATCAAAGAGTGAAACCCACTCCTTGTGTTGACTTGGGACAGAGGTCAAGGTACAAAAAGAGTGCATCAATGTGGTTCAAGTTTTCTGTTTTGGGCTGATACAGATTCAGATATTTCTGAAACCCATGTGAAAACAAATGTTTATTCTCCTGCTGATATTTCTATTCAGAATGTGATGCTATGGAAGAACCACCTGCTTTGTGCATTCAACTAACTGACAGAAAACCCAAGGTATATAAGGTAGGTGGCTGTGGTTAGATTGTGGTTCCTTTGTGGTTTTGAGAGCAGCAAAGTGGAAGATATGATAAAATGAAACAAACTGGGGACTAGAAGATCCTAGAGGTACCCAGTGTGACGTAATGGATACAGTAATGGAGTAGGACTCAGGAAGCCTTAGTTCAATTCCCCAGCTCTGGCATGGAAAATCACTGGGGGATTTTAGAAGAGGTAGCCATGTTAGTATATGCTAGCGTATCAGGCAAAAACAAAAGAAGAATAAAAAATAATGAAGACAAAAATGTGGCACCTTAAAAAGCAAAGCGTGCTGCTTATAGACCACACCATTGCACTTCAAGCACTCTCTGGGTGGTTTACAAGTTAATTATGCAGGCTACACATTGCCCCCCCCCCCCCGCCAGTGAGCTGGGTACTCATTTTACTGACCTCGGAAGGATAGAAGGCTCAGTCAATGTTGAGCCGGCTACCTGGGATTGAACACCTGGTCATGAGCACAGTTTTGGCTGCAGTTTAAACACTGCACCACAAAGCTCTTAGAGGTACCCAGATTAACTGTTGTATTTTAATGTGAGCTTTCGTGAACAAGGCCACTTCCTCGGACATAAGAATGGGACTACATGACAAATATTTATATGTTTATACATGGCCCCAAATCAGAGGCTGGCAATGATCTTTAAGACTCTTGTTGATATTTAGTTCCCCTCACAGAAGGCATTGTTCTGTCAACAATGACAATGATTGGTGGCTAAATTAATCCCAGGCTATAGATAACAAGAATAATGTGGTCATTAGTAACTCTAATCACCAATGGGACTTGTGAGGTGGTAAAATATAGCTGGGAATTTCAGCAGATATAACACAATATTTTATATTTTATAATGACGTAAGAAACCTTGGCTTATATTGAGTCCACAGAGATGGATTTTAAACATGTGTATATATTTTATCTTAGCGCTCTCTCTTACTCTCTCTCTCTGGATTCTTGTCCTGTACATTACTAGCGAGTAATATTTTTTTTTATTTCTGTGGGAAGATAATTGTAACTTTGGTATGCCAATGTCACTGGGGTGTGTGTGTGATTGCCAGTATTGCTATGCAGATATTCCAAGTCCATTGTGTCCAATGCATTTCTGCAGGAGCAGCCAGTGCAACAGAGGACAATTTCCTAAACAGAAACCCCTTCCCGATCAACGTTCCCTCTAATTCCCCCCACCCTTGTGTGCGAGTCCATTCCCCACGTGGGGTTCCCTTGTGACAGAATGAAAGCGGCTGGAAATGATCACAGTGAGTACATGAGGGAGGAGGAAAGCTGTGTGGAAGGGGCCGGAGTCAAGTGCGCTTGTGCAGTTGCACACCTTAGAGCACTGGTCCCCAATGCTTTTGACACCGCGGACCAGTTTGTGCATGGACGGGGTGTGCATGCATCCATGTGTACATGTGCCGGGGTGCGTGCATCTGTGTGTACGTGGGCGGGGTGTGCGTGTGTCCGTGCATGCATGGGGGGCGTGTGTGTGTCCGTGTGTGCGTGGGCAGGGCATGCATGCATGGGGGGCATGCATCTGTGCGTGTGTGCATGGGGGGCGTGCATGCAGGGGGGCAGGAGACATGTCTCCATGGTCCTGTCTTGCCAAGGCCACGGCCCGGTACCAGGCTGTGGACTGGGGGTTGGGGACCCCTGCCTTAGAGGAAATCTTGTATATATTTATATTGTTGTTTAGTCGTTAAGTTGTGTCCGACTCTTTGTGATCCCATGGACCAGAGTACGCCGGGCCCTCCTGTCTTCCACTGCCTCCCGGAGTTGGGTCAAATTCATGTTGGTAGCTTCGATGACACTGTCCATCCATCTCGTCCTCTGTTGTCCCCTTCTCCTCTTGCCTTCACACTTTACCAACATCAGGGTCTTTTCCAGGGAGTCTTCTCTTCTCATGAGATGGCCAAAGTATTGGAGCCTCAGCTTCAGGATCTGTCCTTCCAGTGAGCACTCAGGGTTGATTTCCTTCAGAATTGATAGGTTTGTTCTCCTTGCAGTCCAGGGGACTCTCAAGAGTCTCCTCCAGCACCACAATTCAAAAGCATCAATTCTTCGGCGGTCAGCCTTCTTTATGGTCCAGCTCTCACTTCCATACAAGAAGCAGGCGTCTTTTAATTTCGTGGCTGCTGTCCCCATCTGCAGTGATCATGGAGCCCAAGAAAGTAAAATCTGTCACTGCCTCCATATCTTCCCCTTCTATTTGCCAGGAGGTGATGGGACCAGTGGCCATGATCTTAGTTTTTTGGATGTTGAGCTTCAGACCATTTTTTGCGCTCTCCTCTTTCACCCTCATTAAGAGGTTCTTTAATTCCTCCTCACTTTCTGCTGTCAGAGTGGTATCATCTGCATATCTGAGGTTCTTGATATTTCTTCCGGCAATCTTAATTCCGGCTTGGGATTCATCCAGTCCAGCCTTTCGCACAATGTATTCTGCATATAAGTTAAATAAGCAGGGAGACAATATACAGCCTTGTCGTACTCCTTTCCCAATTTTGAACCAATCAGTTGTTCCATATCCAGTTCTAACTGTTGCTTCCTGTCCCACATATAGATTTCTCAGGAGGTAGATAAGGTGGTCAGGCACTTGCATATCTTTAAGAACTTGCCATAGTTTGCTGTGGTCCACACAGTCAAAGGCTTTTGCGTAGTCAATGAAGCAGAAGTAGATGTTTTTCAGGAACTCTCTGTCTTTCTCCATTATCCAGCACATGTTAGCAATTTGGTCTCTAGTTCCTTCGAACTAGCTTGTACTTTTGGGAGTTCTCGGTCCACATACTGCTGAAGCCTGCCTTGGAGGATTTTGAGCATAACCTTGCTAGCGTGTGAAATGAGTGCAATTGTACGGTAGTTGGAACATTCTTTGGCACTGCCCTTCTTTGGGATTGGGATGTAGACTGATCTTTTCCAATCCTCTGGCCACTGCTGAGTTTTCCAAACTTGCTGGCATATTGAGTGTAGCACCTTAACAGCATCATCTTTTAAGATTTTAAGTAGTTCTACTGGAATGCTATCACCTCCACTGGCCTTGTTATTAGCCATGCTTTCTAAGGCCCACTTATTTATTTATTTTTTTATTTCTTACATTTTTATCCCGCCCATCTAGTCGTTTTGACTACTCTGGGCGGCGTACATCAGTGTACCAATAAACAATTAAAATATCATCAATATTCAAAAATAAAAATAATAATTCAAGATGGAACTAAATCAAATTAAATCAAAACAAATCAAATCAAATAATGCCCGGGGGGAAGGCTTGCCCGAACAGCCATGTTTTTAATTGGCTTTTAATTGACTTGACTTCGCTCTCCAGGATGTCTGGCTCAAGGTCAGCAACCACACTATCTGGGTTGTCCGGGACATCCAGATCTTTCTGGTATAATTCCTCTGTGTATTCTTGCCACCTCTTCTTGATGATGTCTGCTTCTGTGAGGTCCCTACCATTTTTGTCCTTTATCATGTCCATCTTTGCACAAAAGGTTCCTTTAATATCTCCAATTTTCTTGAACAGATCTCTGGTTTTTCCCTTTCTATTATTTTCCTCTATATCTTTGCACTGTTTATTTAAGAAGGCCCTCTTGTCGCTCCTTGCTATTCTTTGGAAGTCTGCATTCAATTTTCTGTAACTTTCCCTATCTCCCTTGCATTTTGTTTCCCTTCTCTTCTCTGCTATTTGTAAGGCCTCGTTGGACAGCCACTTTGCTTTCTTGCATTTCCTTTTCTTTGGGATGGTTTTTGTTGCTGCCTCCTGTACAAAGTTACGAGCCTCCATCCATAGTTCTTCAGGCACTCTATCCACCAAATCTAGTTCCTTAAATCTGTTCTTCACTTCCACTGTGTATTCATAAGGGATTTGGTTTAGATTATACCTGACTAGCCCAGTGGTTTTTCCTACTTTCTTCAGTTTAAGCTTGAATTTTGCTATAAGAAGCTGATGATCAGAGCCACAGTCAGCTCCAGGTCTTGTTTTTGCTGACTGTATAGAGCTTCTCCATCTTTGGCTGCAGAGAATATAGTCAATCTGATTTCGGTATTGCCCATCTGGTGATGTCCATGTGTAGAGTCGCCTCTTGTGTTGTTGGAAAAGAGTGTTTGTGATGACCAGCTTGTTCTCTTGACAAAACTCTGTTAGCCTTTGCCCTCCTTCGTTTTGAACTCCAAGGCCAAACTTACCTGTTGTTCCTTTTATCTCTTGACTCCCTACTTTAGCATTCCAGTCCCCTATAATGAGAAGAACATCTTTCTTTGGTGTCAGTTCTAGAAGGTGTTGTAAGTCTTCATAGAATTGGTCAATTTCAGCCTCTTCAGCATTGGTGGTTGGTGCATAAACTTGGATGACTGTGATGTTGAAAGGTCTGCCTTGGATTCGTATTGAAATCATTCTATCATTTTTGAGATTGTATCCCAGTACAGCTTTTCCCACTCTTTTGTTGACTATGAGGGCTACTCCATTTCTTCTACGGGATTCTTGACCACAATAGTATATATTTATATACATATATTCAAAGGGCTAAATTTCCCCTTGAAGCAAGAGAGGAAATAAACCAGTACTATGGTGTAGCCTGCCATAACGATTCAAACAGGAGGAAATGAATCGGTATTGCTAAAAATTCTGGAGACGTTCGTCCCGGGATATTAACCATGTGACCATGATTCAGTACAACAGAGGTATGGAAAGTATCAGAAGAATTAGGAAACATTTCCCTCTTGTGACCAGGACCTGACTTGCCTGCTTGGAGCTTAAAAAAAATTACTTTTTCAGATTCTGATTCCCAGAATACTCCAACACATATGGCCAGTGGCCATCCTGCCTGGTGGCTTCTGGGAACCGGGATCAAATGAAGTAGGTTTTCTAAGCATTGGACTACAGGACCTGTCAACTATCATTGTTAATTTGGTTCCTCTCATTGTTCTACGGATGCTAAATAAGTTATGTGCCACCAAGCAAAATTCTCAAATATCAATTAAAGCCATTGATTAGCACATACGAATACTCAACAGGAACCAATCACTAAGGCAACAGGGATGGGGGAGTGCTGAGTGACCAGCAGTCCTTTGTCTACCAAGATTGGAAAGACAATGAATTCTATATTGCCTAAATTTAAACTGCCACCTCAAACTGATTTTACCGGGTTGCACAAAGGAGCCTGATCTCAACATATGGCTTGATTATTTTTCTGTTTCTTTTGAACTTCTGCAGCTCTGTAATGCCCAGCGTGATTTAGAGTCTTGCAGGACTCAAAAGCATGCCCATTTGCGAGAAGTTTGGTGACTTATGTGTTGCCCGCCTTTGTTTTCAGATTATGAGTCAAGCTTGGGTTACAGATAGTTTAATTTTTAGTTGTCCGTAGAATGTTTGTTCTTTGTAATCCAGAACAAGAGAGACAGGAAGTTTTCAGAATAACAGGAAACCTCAGACACATTTAGGGGGTCTAACAAACCCACCAACGCTGAGAAATGCAGCCAGGTCCCATCTGGTAGAACCCAGGTGTTGCTATGTTAGATTTTGATGCTTCACCACAAGCTTTGCAAACCGACTGCAAAAATTCCACTCTTATTCATGACTTGTTATGAAGAAGGCCTCCAAAGGAGGTGAAAGAATAAAGAACCTTGTGTAGACTAAAGAAGTATTCAGGGACTCAAATGCATCATCAGATGCACAAGCAGGGGAGAGTTCATGTATGCGGTGAAAGTAAGGATAGTATATGTATATACAAACAACACACACAGAGTTTTTGTTTTTTTTTGCAAAGTGAAATTAAAAGCAAACAATAATTTAGAAACCAAAGGTACATCACACAGTTTCAGTAACTCAAGTCAATGAGAATCAATAACCCGTTTAAGCCTTTGGTAAGTACGGTTGCCGAGTCTCACAGTATTTGGTGAAGTCTTCCCTGGGTCTGCAAGGGAAGGGACAAATGTCAGGAAAAGCAATGCTACAGGATAAGACAGTTGGCTTTTTATCCATGAGGTGACTGTAAAGCCTGTGTGGCATCAGGGTTCACTATGAAAGTATGTTTATATGGGTTTTACATGGGCAACATCCACACACTAAAATGCCAGGAGCAAGCGGGGGATGGGGAAGAGAACGGTTGCATGCACACTCATGCCCCCCCCCCCGTGCCATTTAGAGGAAATCAGGGAGTGGAGCACCACTGCCACAACTCATGAGTTTTCTTATGGTACAAACAGCACTAGTGCAAGACTGGGGGGAGGGGAGGGGAGCCTTCTTGCAGGCTGGCAGTGAGCGTGCCATAAGTCTTAGCAGCAGTGGATGGTATGGAAAAACTTCCTGTGTCACGTGTGCTATAGATAATGTGGGATACATTGCTATACAGGATGCAGGCCATCGCAGGAATGATAATGGTGGCAACTGCTGCATCTATTGGCCCTAGTAAGGTTTTACCCTGGGTCCGTTTGTCAGGATTTCTCTCATCCATAACAGAAAAAATGAGGGAGGAGGATCAGCGCTGGTTTATTTCCCTCTTTTTGTTTAAGAGCCATAATTGAGTATTGGAAATAGATGTTGTATTTGACAGTGAAAAGGGGTGTTGTGTTTCATGTAAACCTGATCAACAGAGAAGCACACTGGACCTTACTTTACAGGTCATGTTCCCAGGTGATTGTGGGAGTTGTAGTTAAAAAAAGAAACTTTGCTATTGCAATATTCCAGTGACAGGGAAGAACTCAGCTTGGTCCTGTATGGCACTTCAACAGCTGGATTGATTCTGCATGCACGTATATTTCCAGTTACTACTTAGAGGTCTATTTTTAGAATATTCTACAGAAAACGATATCCCCAATCTAATACAAGTGATTCAATAAAATACGCGGCCATGATTCATCCCTAATATGTGCAGAACTGTGTATGTAGAATGGACTCCTCATGGGAACAGTGTAACCTCTTAACTCTCTCCATCCTTCGTGTCCTAGGCTGGGTATGATTGTGTAGGAGAGACTGCAGTCTCAGGATGTAAGAAAATATGTAACACTTTATTTCAATTAAAAATTTCTCAATGTGTTTTTGCCTGAATTGATGATCTTCTTCAGGGCCTGTACAAAGAAAAGAGAGTAAGAAAAAAGGAGGCAACATCCTGACATTTTTGCATCTTTAATCTCTACTTACCTTGGGTGGGTAGGAATTTAGATCCAGAAAGCAGTATGGAAGAAAATATTAATTTCCCTTTCCAATGCCACTGTGGTAGTTAAATCCCCACTGATTTAAATCCACTGTTGTGCTTCTCAGAAAGTTGGCCCAAATTAAGTAAGACATAGATTTAAGTAAATGTGCACACAATTAACATGATTTTGCTGCCATCTGCAGTTATGAAGAAGTAGTGCACAAAACCTAAGTTACTATGACATGTCCCTAATTTATGCAAGATGATCCTTTATCTGAAGATTTCATCTGGCATTCCTTCACATGATAGTTTCCCCCCCAGACTCATTAAGAATGGAAAATAACTGAGGGATTAGGCTTCTTTCTACTTCTCATTTCCTCCTTATTACTTCGCTTCAACAGTGGGAACAAAAAGGAGGAAGGCATTCTCTCTCCAATTCTTCCGTAGCCATTCTAGCATTTTAAATACCAGAGAAATTAGAAGAACCCCTGAGCCTTCTGATTCCCCGATTCAGACTGGACATGCTTACCTGTGGTGCCATCCCAGTTAAAGAGCAGCTGAGAAAAAACAGGAGGCTCCTTCCCCACCTTGTACCCACCTACGTACCTCTCTTGGGCTGTGCTGTGGAGATGGCAATGCCATGTTGCCAAGCTTTGTCATCACTCAGTTCTGAAAGAAAGATTATGTACTGCAATGCTCTACTCAAATATGAGGAAAACTTTGCAACCTACCCAGTGTTCTTCATGCCAGATTAGCATTTAAATCTGAACCAGAGAAGAGTTCATCTCCCCTTTCCCCCGTTAGTCTCCTACACTGCCCTTCCCTCCCACACAACTGAGACTACTCAGCACTAAACACCCTTGTAGAAGAATCCAGCCCTCCTCTTCCCTAATACCAATCAGCTCTCTTGCTAACCTTACTGCAGCTGAAGTTTTAGTCTCAAGGAAGAGGTAGGCCAGCCATTCTCAATGGGGGCCCTATGCTCCCCTGGGGGGCTGTTGCACCTTTGAAGGGGGTCACAGACTGGAAACAATTCTTTACACATCATTTCATAAGGCTCATTGTGACTTCTGCAATCCTGGTTTGGCCTATATTTCTTTCATATTGTGTTCATGGCAAAAAAAAAAAAGGTTAGGAATGACTGCACTAAGATATCAGCTTTCTTTGAGACAATTTGACAATAACCTGGAGTTCTTGGCTTGGGGGAAGATTCATACATCAGAAGAAAGGAAGCTTCCCTCTTTCTCTCCCCACTCCTTCACCCCTGCCTCATTTCCTCTGTCAGCCTTCATCCTCCCCCAGTCCCTGACAATTTCAGTGCTACCCTGACAGCTTTGGAAAGCTCAGAGAGAATGAAACGTTGGGTACATGGGAGTTTAGCTCACTCTGCTCAGATGGTTGGGATCACTCTAAAAACGTTGACTACACAATGTTCTTCTTAAAGTATTCCACTCCATCCCTAATGAAGACCAATCTTCATCAGGGATGGATTGTCTGCATTGAAAGGACCCCAGATTAACTCTGGCTACAGTCATTACAATGTATTAGAAACATAACCAGCAACAAGGGAGATGAAAACCACTTTTTATGAACCATTGTGGTCAGTCTCTATTGACTGACCACAATATACTCTTCTCTTTGAAGGGCGATCCAGTCCAAGTCCTATTTAAGGACAAAAGAGCACCAGAGGGAAAAGCAGAGGCTGTGCTGTTGCCAAGCAACAATTGGCACCGGGGCAGTAAACTGAGTAGACATGCCACTTACCTAGTGCCAGTCTTCCCTGTTATGTAAATGTGCACTTTCCCCCCTAAAAACCAAGTGTTTCAAAATCTACATCTACAGTATATATAAGAATAAGCATATGCAGTTTCTTATGAAAACCCATGTTCTTTGTTGGTGATGCTTTTTGTTTTCTGACAATAGGAAAGTGGCCATCTATAAATCAGAGACTGAAATTTTAGAATGAGAAAAGCTTTTATTCACTTCCCAGTTCACAGCCTAAATCCCAATATTTTGTCTCCCTTAATTTTTTTATTGGAATGTTGCCCTTTTTTTTTGAATGAAGTCCTTATTCCAAAGCAAAGCAGCTCACAAAATTTACATTCAATATCTGAATATATTAAACTCATACTCTTAAAATTAAACAGAATGTAGCCATTTTGAACAGGAGTAGATGCGATGCTTCACGATGTGTTTTCACCTACCTCCTGCCCCTTCTTGTTCTTTCCCTTACACCAGTTACTGGCAGATGGCCAGGGGAGGGGACAGTCCATCTGGATCCAGAATGGGTCCCTTACTTAACTCCATTCTTGCTGAAAACAGAAAGGCTCTCCCTCACTTCGCTCCTGCCAATGATTCTTGATGTCCTCTAATGGAGGGGTGAGGGAACCTTGGGCCTCTGAGAGTTTGAATTTCATTTCCCAGAAGCCCCACCAAAGATAGCCAGTTATAAGGGATTGTAGGAGTTATAGTACAAAACATCTGAAGGACCAAGGGCTCCCAAGCCTTACTGTCAGTCTACTAAATCTTCCCAATTTAAACAGCTCTGATTTCTCCTGCCTTGTCTCCCACATTCCAATCCCATAGACACAAAGCTAAACTAAATTCCCAGTTATGGACCATTGATGGTTAAGCTTGGATAGGCAAGGCTGCAAAGGAGTGATAAATCTCAGCCCTCAAAGCAGGTGGCCCACATTTTTAGGTCACATGCTATTTGAAAATTATCTTTAACGATATGACTAGATGGTTCATTAGCAGCCACATACAGGATTGCATTGACTTCGTGTGTAAAGACTGGGAGAGAGGAGCTTTGATAGAGCTTCCAGGGAAAGGAATTTCACAATGTAGAACCACCACTGACAATGCCCAGTCCCTCCCCCCCAATTTAATTTTTCCTAGTGGTAGTCAGAAAGCAGAAGTCTCTACTATTTTGTGCCTTTATTTTGCTTTTGTCTTATGTCTCAACCAGTTTTGTGAAGCAGTATAAATTAACTTTTGCCCTCTTCTCCTTTCCCCCCCTGTATTCTCACTCTTCTTCCTTCTGCAAAATGCATGTTGTCGCATGTAATAATCAGAGCAGCGATGAGGATTGTTTTAAATTTGCCAGTTTGCCTTTATCTGGCTCCCAAGCCCATCTTTAGAGCCATACCTTTTCAAAACAAAGCAAATTACAAGAATAATGACTGAAATCTTGTTGCTTTTTTATGCTGGCAGAAATCAAATAGCATAATATTCACTCCCTTCCATCTGGCAATTGAAGAGTCCCCACAGGGTTTCTCAGATGCACACTAAGCCAGCAGATGATCCCCCTCCAGAATCACAGTAGTGACTCTTCAACATTCCGCTGTAGCTGTGCAACAGGGTTTCAATAAGCTGGAGGATAACACTAGAGGAAACAAGCTAACATTCTTTCAGTTTGGAAAAAAAAGGCCATCTTGTGTCCCTTCTTTGGAAAAAAAGCAGGACTGAAATAAAGTAAATAAATAATATAGACAATGCTACTTAGCATATAACCTTATAAGTCATTTACAGATTAACTGAAAGCCACTTTTAAATATGTAGTTTTAAAGACATGTTTAAATGACTGAATAATGAGGAACAGGTGCAATTCATTTGAGGGTTTTCCAGAGCTTGAAATAATATGGTCACTACATTATGAACCATTTAAATTTTTTGAGTATTTCACCATACCCTTTAGCTGACTATCTCTCTCTCATTTGAAACATTTACATTTGCTTCTTCCATTGCAGTGATATGAAGATTGATGGGTATTGTTTAATCAAAAGTGGTGCAGGGTACTATCGTATCCAAGAGGTATTTAATATAATTAATTTTAATATGTAACCAAGTTCTTACTGAGCACCACTATAGCACTAATCCCATGGTCAACGTTATCCTATAGGCCATTGTTAAGAATGGGGAGGAAAGGCTAAGGCAAAATGCAGGAGTATGGACTTACGTATGTGACACAGGAGAGAAGTTTGTGAAATATCTATGTCAATTAGATAATGTGCAAATTAAGGTATGACTTAATCTCCATGTGATTAAAAAGTGAATGTCTAGGGCCTTAATCCATTTTAAATGGAACGTTTGCTTAAACCCTTGAACATACTAATGAATGAACTTCATTTTCAAAAAATCCTACCTGAACTTTACATATACCACTTGGTCTTAAATGCAAGACCTATAGCAATTATTGTTTGAGATGATGATTATCATCATCTTAAACTACAGGATTAACAAGCACAAATTATAACAAGGGCACTTGATAAATATTCCTTAGAGAATATGTTAGACCTGAGTTATAAGAGGGGAAACATTTCAGGTGTTTGTTCTTGTATATTTAATAGGTCCCTTAATTTTGTACTTTCAAAACTAAAAGAAAAAAACCCTATACATAAATAGGACATGGAATGATCTCTAGCCAATACTTTCAGACTACTTTTAAACCTTTCAACAATACAGATACAGCTATCACTGAATATGCTGCATCCCTCCATTTTATAGGCCATTGCAAGACTATTCCATAGCTTCTCCATGTTGTGTGGGGTGTCATTCCATAAGAAACAGTAAACCATGTACCGGAACAGGTTCTAGAATTTCAGTTCAAATCCTTCCTGAGCACTTTGTTAAGAGACATCCTGAGCCGTAACCCATTATGTTTAAAGGACAAAGAATTAAAAAAAAGCCAACAGTAATGAAACATAAAAGTGCACCATGGTTCAGGCCACACATAAACATAGAATTCATTGGAAAGAAGCAAAGTTAAAACCCCAAAACAGATTCATTCCACAGCATCTCTTCTTCTGTTGGTCCACTCTCTTCTGCTTTCTTCTTTAGCTTCTTATGCCTTCTGCTATCCTTTTCAGAAGACCATTCTTTATTTCCTTTATCTTTACTGTGCTTTGATTTCCACTCAACCGCTGAACTGGCGTCACCTTTCTTTTTCTTTTTACCATTCTTTCCTGAATCTGTCTCTTCTTCATTACACCGTTTTCTTTTGAGCTTTACAGGTTGTTGGGGCTGGTTCCTCTCTCCTTCTGCTGTACATTTTTTCCCCTTTTTGGATGTCTTTCGACACTTCTGGCTTCTCTGGTAAAAATTTGTGCTATTATCTGAACATACAGGCTTGTAGTCCTCAGTAGATTCTGCTGATAATGGGTCACAATCATTGTCTTTGGAGACTGTCAAGTGAGATGCATGTTTCTCTGAAGAACCTGCCATGTTGCACTCGGATATGGGTGCGTTTTCTAGTTTCTGTGGGCCTCTGTGAATTGGTGACCGATGTGACAACTGGTTTTCAACTGAATGTGATAGTACACACATTTCTGAGAAAAAAAAGGAACGCTGATCTGGTTCATATATATCATGAGAAAACAGATCTTGTTCATAGGCAAAGGTCTCCTTATGACCATTTGTGGCTTCAAATTCTTCATATTCTTCATATTCAAGCCCTTCCTCTGGCTTTCTGAAATTAGTTTTTGGTTCCAGTCCTCTTGCTTTTTGTACTTTAATGTAATCTGCTAACTCATCTTGGAAGGAATAATATGTTTTCTTGGAGTTCTTCATCAGATTTACAATCATGTTTTCTCTACAAAAAAAATAAAATAAAGCCATTGTATCTTATGATGTTATCTGCTAGGACAAGTGATCTGATAAACTGTACATAAGTTACCTTAATATCACTGTATGGTAGCTCATGGACATTAGCTTTTTATATGGATCCTATTTGTTTATATTAACTCTTAACTACTGGTTTGTAATTTTATAATTCCTTTTTCTTTCAGTGAATGTTAGAACCTTCATTTATGATTCTGAGCTTGCTCCGTCTGAAAACCATGCTGCCCAATTTCAATGGCAACTGGAAAACCTCATTTAAAACAAGAGAAATGGCTACATGGATGTTTAGGCAGGCCTTCCCCCTTTCCAGTTAACTCCTATTATTTTTTTTCTTTTTTCACTATAATACACTCTGTTTCTTGCCATCTTTGGGAAAATTATGTTATGTTATGTGTATGTTTTTGTTTATTGTTTTTAGCGCGTGTTGTAAGCCGCCTAGAGTGGTCACAATTGACCAGATAGGCGGGGTATAAATGAAATAAATAAATAAATAAATACAGCAGTTTGCCATAGAATTTAACCAACAGATGACTGCAAAGACACTTCCTTTAAACTCTCCCCCCCACCCGTGTTGTTGGTGAAGTTCAGTGGAGAGGTGGACAATGGGTTCTGGGGTGGGGGACAGAACTGGTCCCTGGACCAGGTGAAATTGCCCATCCCTTCACAGATAGCTCAGTGAATTGGGTATGATCAGGAGCTTGATTTCCCACTGTCCCTCCTGTGAGAAGAGCTAGCCTATATAGCCATAGGCAGGCTGCACAGCCCCTGAAGAAGGGACTTATAAACCACTTCTGAGTATTTTATACCTAGAAAATCCTGGAAAGGGTCAGAAGTGACTTGATGGCACATGTTTATTTATTAGCCACAGAACATGCACAAATACTTTAACAGCAGACAGAAATTCAGTGAGTGATGGGGTATCTGGTTACAATTTCAGATTGCTCTGGTATAATTTGCTGAAAGAGGTAGGCTTCACATTGTTTGCTAGAAAAGAACTGTTGATTTTGTGAAGATTGCTTAACATGTTTTGACCCAAGTTCTTCCCTGGAAGTAAAAGTTGGTCTTATAAGTTCTGCCAGTACTCTAATTAAAGCAATTTACTGAGACATATGCCTAATCTTTTACTCCCTTTCCCCCCACTTTTTTGGTGCTCAACTTCCTTGTGGCCCTCCTTCAAATGGGTGACCCTTTCAACATGAGGCAAATGGCAACAGGGCCTTTTCTACTGGGGTGGATGGGGCCTTTCTTCTGGAACTCTCAAGACTTCCCAAGGAAGTCTTGTTTGCATATACTAAAGCCTGCCAGATCAGTGGTTCTTAATCTTTGACCTTCCAGGTATTTTGGACTTTACTTCCTCAATGATCCAGCTAATGGTCATGGATTCTGGTTGAAACTGAAGCCTAAAGTATCTGAAGGACCAAAGACTATGAACCATTATTTTAGGGGGCAAATGAAAAAGTCTGTGTTTCTTTTCATTTCTCCTGCAATTATTTTAACTTGTGGCTTTTACTATTGTGAACTGTGTCACAGATTACTATTTGGCACTATTTTAAATTGAGGTGGGTACTTTTCTGCCCACAACAGTTGCCCTTTTTGAAAGATATCTGCTGTACCACAGGCAAAAGGAGATTTCGAGCAATGGTCAAAGGATCAGTTGTAGTAATATTACTCAAGTCACGGGAGATGAGACAGTGGTTCTCCAAGATATGTTGATGAACAGCAACATCTGCCAGCCCCAGCCAACACAGTTAACAGTGAGGGACTATGGGTGCTTTAGAATAACATCTGGAGGGCCACAGATCCCACATTCTTCTACTAATCTTTTCGAAAAGAACAGGATAAGTAAACAAAATTGATTACAAAATATTCTGTAAGGCACACACACAAAGAACAACCTTACAGAGGAGAAATAGCCTGAATTTAATTTCCTTAAGTCTTCAACTATTGCAAAAAGTAAGCAACAAGGGCTCTTCCCAGAGTGAGCAAAGCTAGGCTCACTCTGCCACTGCTGTCTGAAGCCCTCGATTAGGATTTGGAAAGCTTTCAAAGCCCTCCCTGACTATGCTCGGCTCCCTCCATTGTGCTTTTTCTGTTGAAATGATAAGGGCTGCAGAGAGGCTTCTCAGTTTCAAAGATGCCCATCTCCTGTCCCATCTCCCTTCTGAGAGGGCAAGACTTTGGGGACGATGGGAGCCCTGGCAGGCAAGATTAGATTCCTGCTTTAAAATAGTTTTTGGAGTTGTAGCCATATTAGTTAGTCTATGCAAGCATTTCAACAAGAAACACAAAACAAAAGCAAACTGAAAACAGAAACAGAAACGAAAAAGAACAGAGAATATGTGGCACTTTAAAGATTAACTGGTATATTTTAATGCAAGTTTTCATGGAACATTGGCCACATTACTTTAACGTAAACTCTGTGAAGGCACAAAACCCATAAATGGAATTAAATGGGTATCACATTCGTAAGTGTATGCCCCAGAACAACAGTGCTAGTGAACATACACACACTGCTCCATTGGGAAATACTTACTTAATCTGATGCTTATTTCCTTGCATGTGAGACTGATACATCTCTATGGATGTAAGGCTGATACTACAGATGGGGCACACATAGTTGCCCACTCCGACAGCTGAAAGAACAGACAGGGAGAGGTCAAAGAGAATACAGGGAAAATGAGTTCTTCTTAGCCATGATCATGTACAATCCCTTTGCACACTCTTCTTTGCTAGTCAGTTCCAAGGGGGGGGGGGGGAACCCAAACACATCTTCACGCTGTCTTACAGCCGCACAATGACACACCTCAAGAATTATGAAAGGTATTTGAGACATATACAAAAGCAAGCAAAACTTGTATCAATAGCAGTTTGGACTGTTATTATTGCTAGAAAAAATTATATATTTTTGGATGTCATAGTATATATGAAAATCTACATATTTCTTAGGATAATAGCTAAATTTTACATATTTTTGAGTTGCCTAATCTATGTGGACATCTAGATATTTGTTAGGACTTTATATAGGAAGCACTGAATGCTAAATCCCATGATGAATCTTTTGCTGAAAAGGCTCTCTTTTATTTGTAGGTAATGAATGGAATGTTCGAACACTTGATGAAGAACAACACAGTAATAAAAATACAGTAATGATTACTCCTTTCTCTGACATGCTGATGTCCTATATGCAGAGATTTTAAAAAAAGATATGGAGAAGCTGGAAAAACTGAATACTGGATTCCCATTGGCAATATGAAATGGTATGGGCCAGCATCAGCCACAACATCACAGGGGTCTGCTAGTCATGTAGCTTGGTTCTGAGATGTGCTAAGCTGATACAAAATGGAGCAAGTGCCTCAATGTTGCTTGCTTACCATTGGCTTTAGATTCCGTAGGGACAGTTGTAGTTCCAATCTCAGCTACCAGCTTCTTACGTACTTCGTTCCTTTTGTGCTTCTTGCCAACATAGTGTTGATGGGCCATAAGTGGGTTGTTGAAAGGTGCTGAGCAGAGTCTGCAATATTTTTCTGGATCCTCTATATCCAGAGCAGTAGTAATACATGATAAAGGTGGGTTTTCAGCATCAGTGTCTTGTGAAGGTTTGCCAGCACACAATTCTGGATGAGCTGGATTCACAGAGGGGCCTGATGGAAAGGGATAAGAGGAAAGTTAAGTCTCCTCACTGAAGTAAACAAGGAAGAAAAGGACAAGATCATTAAGAAGGAATACAATTCCTGTAGCTTTCTGCTAACGAGAAAGACACTCTACATCATTCGGAACACAACCAGTTTGTCTGACTTCAAATACTAAAGAGGAGTGGTTTTCATTAGTACTTGGGTGGAAGATGATCACCTAATACCACAGATCTCCCAATAGGGCCAGAAAAGGATTCTGCTTGAACACCTAGAGAGGTATTGCCAACCATAGTTGACAGTACTGAGTTAGAAGCATGAAGAGTTAGAACTAGTTTAGGGCAGCATTCCAGTTTCCTAAGAATCCCCCGAAATTAAATACTATCCTTCAGTATCTAAGAGAGTCAACTACATTGACAAATAATACAAAAAACACTCTGGGATTGGAAAGGTTTGATTCACATTATTTTCCATTGACTACATGATGTAAAAATCTATGAGAATCAGTTCAGACCTTTCCCCCCAATCTACAGGTTTTTTTCCTCTGCCACTAGGGCTTCTACTTTTGTGTGTGTGTGTGAATGCATTCACAATGATTCAGATGGTGTGATTGCTTGAGTCAATTTGGAAGGCTTTGTAACCATTCTGTCTAAAATCATTCCAGCTGGCTACGGCAGCAGCGGAAGAGCCAAAGCAGCAGGAAACTGGCTACCATTTGAATCCTTCCCTTCCCACAACTGGTGCTGAGTTCTGCTTGTTTTCCTCTCCTTCTCCCCTTCTGTTTTTTCCTTTTAAAGACTTGCTGTCCTAGCACTAGGACAGCTAGGTGATAAGAGAGAGAAAAAAATCAATAAATCAGAGGAAAGAAATGAGGTAGTTTTCAATAAGCCTTGTTTGCAGCTTGTTAAGTTAGCTCTGCTCTGGCTGTCCAGATTTGCAGAAGCCATGGCTACAGCAGAGCTAGCTTAGCAAACTGCAAACAAGCCTGCTTGATAACTTCCTCCTCTCTGCTGACTCCTCACTCTTTTTTCCCTTTGGTCATCTAGTGGCTCTAAGGCTAGGGAATGGCAAGAAGAGAAATACAAAGAGAGCAACTTGTTTCATTCATTTCTAATTAAAATGATCTCATGTTACACCACTTTGCTCTGACAAATCTGTCAAATAGAGAATATCACACACACCCAACTAGCTCTTCACCTGGTTCTGACTGAGAGCTCTGGGTAGGCTGCTGAGAGTGATCTGACAGTAGTTTCAATTTCTTCATGTGGATTTTTCCCAAGTAGTGTGACTGAGCCACAACTGGAGACGTGAAGATCATGTTGCAAAGCTTGCAGTAGGTGTTTTTATCCACATTTGGGTCCAACTGAATTCAAAGAGTAAAAAAATGTAATTGGTTACTGTTTACAAGGCACTAATGTTCATTTTCTTAGTGGAAAAAAGAATGGATTGGGTTGGATGGGTAAAGAAATAAAAGGTAACAAAATCAGCACATATGGTAAAGAATTCTAATTGTTCCCAAGCTAAAATGTATGCTCCAGATCTGAAGAGGTGACCATAGTTTTAATCGTCACCTAACCTTACAAACAAAGTGTTTTCTTAAGAGTGGATACTCAGATAGAGAAAGCCAACTGGAGGATGCAGCCAATGGCAGACACAGCCAGAGGCAAATGTGGGCAGTTTGCTGCACTATGTAGTTTGTTCTCTCACTGTGCCACCTGCCTCACTTTACCTCTTGGCAGTTTACAGAGTGGTGTGCTTGTGTGTGTCTGTAAGAGAGGGCCCACAGCATCTGGCCAGCCAGATGATGCCGAGGGCAACAGGGTCTCCATCTGAGACATAAAAGCATGACAAATGTTATGGATAGGGTAACACTACCTGTACATGCCCCTGCTTGCCAGGCTCCAGTCCCTCCTTCTGTTCACTATGTATTTGTAAATAAAGTCGTACTTTCTGCGCATGTTTTTTGCCCTGGAAAACAGAAATATTCACTTTATATCAGGACACAACTTGAACTTCCTTTTGAAATACAATGATTAAGAGCTGTAGTTTACCAACAGAAAGAACTGATATCAACTGCTGAGTTATGAAGAAAAACACCTGATATAAAAAGACCAATTCTTAGCTGGCTATGGCAAAACATGCCTTCATTACATCTAGACTGGACTACCACACTAAATGGAGCTACCTTAAAGAGTCCCTAGAAATGTGAATGAATCTACAATGAAGCTTTGAGGATGTGTACTTGGCTATTGGAGCGAACTGAACTGGTTTTACAGTCGTTCTGCTTACACATTCATTTCCTGGTACAATTTAACTCATTGGGCATAAAATCCTACTGGGATTTTACATCAGTACAAGAAAAATTACTTAATATGTGGGATCAGTATCTAAGGAATTAGCTTCATGAGCTGCCATGATTTCTGTGACTTTGCCCATGTAAAAATCCCTACAGGATTTTGGCCTTGCTGGTTACCTTTGAAGCCTTTGTTCCCACAGGTCCAAGATACTAGGAGGCTCTTGCCTTTCATACCAGCTTCTGTAGTTCCAGGATCTTCTGGGATGTTTTTCTTCACTATCCAATGGGTGTCAAGGCATCGTTGGCTGAGACACAGGAGGTGGTCTTCTCTGCAGCTGTGCTTAAACTGTGGAATTCCTTGGGGCACAAGGACCATTTGGCTCTTTCTTTTGTTTCTACTACCAGGCTGTGACTGTTCTATTTTTGTAAATATGGGACTAGCTGAATGGAAGACTGCTTTGCAGCTAACTGTTGCTTTTAGGTTGAATTCCCGTTGTTTTTGTTTGATTCTATGAATTGCTGCTCGTCCTTTTTAAAAAAAATTGTTGCAAGGCACCCTGACCATGCGAGTAAAGTAGAAAGGCGCAATATTAAGATTTCAAATAAATAATTGTAATTATTAGAGTGCTGAATAGATTAGAGGCTGGATCTATTCAGCACTCTAATAATTACAATTATTTATTTGAAATCTTAATATTGCACCTTTCTACTTTACTCGCATGGTCAGGGTGCCTTGCAACAATTTTTGACTCCAATAAGCCATGAAACCTACTAGGTGGCCTGGAGCCAATCAATTCTTTCTTAGCCTGATCTACTTAGAGGAGTGTTGTTCTGAAGATAAAGTGGGGAGGAGGAGAGCCATGTAATCTGCCTTGATTGACTAACTGCTAATCTATCAATGAATCTGAAATGAAAACAAAAAACAATCCCATACTTGCCACAGAGCATGGAAAGGCTGTAATTTTTTCATTAGCATTAGTTAAAATGAATACTAGCAAAGGAGGGGCTGTTCCAGAGCAGGTAGACAAGAAAAGCACCCAACAAAGTGGTCTGATTTTCATGCCTTTACTGAGCTGATGCCACTGGACACAGCAATGTGATTAAAAATTAAACAAGAAACATCTCTGACTTGTGTTGGTGTGCCCACATCTCAAGAAGTCACCCAACACTAAAATGTGTTCAGGATTATGAGAAGTAACTCTTATTCTCTAACGCACAACAGCATGAAAAGAAAATGATGTTTTTAATACAATTACCCGTCACTAGGCCTGCTTAACAAACAAGTACTGTAATGTGAGTTGTTCAATAGGCACTAATAGTTAGGAGAAGTTTGTGACTGTGGACACTCTTACCAGCCAAGGCTGAGACAGTGTGTGTTTGTAGCAAGATTTGGAATATAGCCAGGAGAGATAAAATTCTGGGGTTATGAAATTGCCTCCCTCCACCCACCCCACCAAAAATAGGCTATTGCAAAAACTAGCACTATCTGCCTTTTCAAGTGTACTTATTTGTAAACAAATAGTTCTGTTGTAAACAGACATGCTGTAAATCTTTATTGTTCCTTGATCCAAAGGAAATTCAGCCTGCACGGGCAACCTTTGGAAGTTCCCTGCCTGTGGAACAGAAGGCCATCAACTATTACTGACTTCTTCTGTCTCAAGACTTACCTCATAGTGTGCTATTCTTTGCGATTCAAACTGCAGCACAGCCCCACAAACTTTACAGAAAGTGTCTGTGCAAAGTTCTTTTCTTGTTGCGTCATCCAAAGTATCATCTAGAGTGAATGGTTGAGGATATACAGTCAATATCCAGAAAACAGCCATTTATTTATTAAAGTCTTAATGGAAAATTTAAATGTTAGATGACACACTGGGTGGAATAGCTAATATCATGGCAGACAAACAAAATTCAAAAAATATCTTGATAGCTTCAAGCACTGGGCTGAAAACAACAGAATGAAATTTAACAGGGATACGTGTGAAGTTCTACGCTGCAGGGGGGAGAAATGCAAAGTTACAAGATGGGGGATACTTGGCTCAGTAATACTATGAGAGAGAAGGATCTTTGAATTGTAGATCACAAGTTGAATCTGAGCCAACAGTGTGATGTGGCCACAAAAAAGGCAAATGCTATTTCAGGCTGCATTAACAGAAGTGTAGTCTCCAAATCTAATTCCCTTCTATTTGGCACTGGTTAGGTCTCATTTTGAGTAGTACGTCCACTTTAATAATGATGCCAATAAATTTCAGAGGAAGGCAGGAAGGATGTCCAGGGGACTGGAAACGAAGCCCTATGAGGAATACTGAAAGAACTAGGCAAGTTTAGCCTTGAGAAAAGAAGGCTGAGGGGAGATGTGATAGCACTTTTCAGATACCTGAAATATTGCCATACAGAGGAAGGACAGAATCTGTTCTCAATCATCCCAGAGTGTAGGACATGTAATAATGGGCTTAAGTTACAAGAAGCCAGATTTTGGTTGAACATCAGGAAAGACTTCTTAACTGTTAGAGAAATAAAGCAATGGAAGCAATTACTTTGGGAGGTTGCTGCAACGCTGGAGGCAATAAGAGAAAATTCGACAACCATCTGTCAGATATACTTTGATTTGGATTCCTGCATTAAGCAGGGGGTTGGATTCGATGGCCTTATAAGGCCCCTTCCAACTCAATTATTTTATGATTCTATTAGACAGATGTAAAATTTGACCACAAGGGCAAGTATCTGACCCACCCACTCACTCCTGATATACATCCTGGCTTTTTAACTAGAAGAAAAGTTGCTGATGGTTTTAGGCATGGTTTCATTCCAGTAGGACAAAAAGAAGCCATGCTATGGCAGTTGTATATTCTAACTTTTGGTCCACTTTTGGTCCTCTTAGATCATCCATTGCAACATAGCTGCATACCTCATTTAGAAGGAACACAGCAGCTGGGATATTCCAATTACAGCAGCAATATTAAAAATGCTAGTGAAAGGGGCTTGAAAACAGAATGGGAAAGTGCTGCTCAGACTATGTACTCATGGCAAGAGGAAAAATTATGTCATGTCACAATTTAGTCATATCACAAATTAAGGAAAATGCATATTTCCTGCTACAATAATGTGTTTCCTTCAGTTATGCAACTCCTTTAAAGTTATATGCCTGAGCAATCAGATTTACAAGTAAAACCTTTGCTCACCTAACCAGTAATAAACCACAAGTAAGTTGACTTGCAATACATGGAAGTGAAGAAACTTATGTTTAGACAAACAGATGCCTTTTGCCTCTTAAAGGGAGGCTCCACTTATAATGAAGTGCCAACTGTACTATTTAATTTTATGCTGAACCTCACTGCTTTACCATGTAGCTAGGAAAACATACATTTAGGGAGTGCAGTGCCCAAAACTCTCCCAACTGGGATAGCCTCTCAAAGATCAATCACAAACCACATCAAGCTAAAGTGCAACATGTAGAAAAGAGAAAGCTTTAAAGGGATATTTGCTTCTAATGATGTGCAAAATCTACTGTGTAGTTTGAGCATCGTACTGCATCCTATGTTATATAATACTCACATTTTGTCGTGCTGAATTACTGAATTAATGGCTCTTGGGTTTTGCGTACAAAGTTCAAACATGGTCATATTTCTTGTTTCTCTAAGAACATAGCATCTGAACAGGTCCTAAAAGTTTCTCCCACAAACTCTTTGAAATTCCCAGGTTCTGGGTCCATCAGCAGCTTTTTCTGTCCTTAGACTTTAATGAGAAGAGCACAAGACGTGCCATCTATTGCCAAACTGCCTAGGATGGTGTGGGGAATCAAGACTGCTACATACATACTAGTATATCAATTATATTGTATCACTATTCTAAATGAAGATAGTCTGAAAGATATTCTTAGCCAGACAATTAGACAACAGAAGTGTCACTTTATCTTCCAAGCATACACTTACAAATTTAACTAGTGGGATGAGTATCTGGGGTCAACATTGGGACAGATGAAAGTAGCAAACCAATTTACATCTGTCTAAAATGGAAGTATTATGCCTTGGGAAATGCACTAACCTGGAAAATTGGGGCTGACAATGATGTGTGTGTGTATGTCACACCCCTGAAGAATCAGGGGGAACAGCATTGACCATTTACCCCACAATTTGCATTAGATTAGGCAAATATGAATTTGAACTAAAAACTAGTGACTGCACAATGTAAAACGTGGCACACGGAAGCCTGCTGTCTTTTTTTGTTCAGGTGGCAAGAGTGGCTTTATTTTGCTTTAATTGGATTGACATTGTGTTTGTTCATTTTCTGTCCAATGCTACCTGATCTCACACAAAGGGGCACACCCCCTCAACTGCGTGCTCCTTGTCTCCAGTCAGTTTCTTTTTAAAAAGCTTTCAAGTCAGTGCTGGAACAGAGTACTGCTAGGGCACTCATGAAAACTAAATTAAGAGAGAGAGAGAGAGAGAAGTGGAAATTTCTGTCTAGCACAGTTAGCAATTTGTCAAAGGCAGCTTCTGTTGTTGAAGTTCCAAGTAAACACAGTTCTCTGCCTCTGCTGATTCCTGCCAATTGTTTATCATCTGGACAGCTACAGAGATTTCATACTTGGAAACCTGACTTGAAAATCTGCACACCACAATCTCAAACCACATTTTCCTGCTGTCTAATCGCAGCCTTAGATTACTGTAATGCATTGTATGTTGGGCTGACCCTGAAGACAATTGCAAACTGTGATTGTACAGAATGCAATAGGCAAATTGGTTGTGAGAGCTAAGCACTGTTATGCTATATTTCTTTTGTAACAGTTACATTGGCTGTTCATTCATTTCTCAAGCCAATTTAATTTTTTTTAAAAGAGGTCTGAAGAAGCATTTATTCTAGCCTGATTTTGGTTGAAATGTGCTGTGCTTGCTGTTTCTCTTTCTGTCATAGTAGTTTTATAGTTTAAATGTTAAGATCATAATTATATTTCCCCGAGTTTTAGTCTTATAAGTGGCTTTGTGAGGGCACTGTACCCTGTGATGCAGTTTAAAAAAAATCTTGCAGATAAAAATATACTCTGCATTCTATTACACTTTGATTTTCAAGATCTACTTCATGTGATAGTAATTTTAAAAATCAGGTTTATCTCTCCTTCACTGGTTTCATTCATTTACACATCAAGCCTGATGAAACAACACTAAGGAAGTGACCTCCAGGTATCTAAACATCTTTATCTATTTCTAAAGGTATCATTAAACAATCAATTTGACCACAGGTATATTTGGTTTTGTGGAACGTAATAATCTTATTTTATCTATTTTTAAAATTTTGTCACAATGAGTTGCTGATTTTTAGTTGATACCACAACTTTGGTTACAAGTACTGTACTGTGCATTTATTTCTTTAAAAAACCCAAAACATTTAAAGGGATTTATAAATTTAGTTGGAATGTTTAAAGAAGTTCATATATCTCAATGGAGGAATTAGAAATGTCTGGCTCATTTAAAAGTGTTATCTGAAGGCCCAACATTTTCATGACTTCAGCAATGTAAGGAATCAGCTTGGTAACTTAAAAGATGCTTGGCAATTTAAAAAAAAACATTTTCTGCAGAAATAATAAACAAGTTTAATCCAAGATGTGGAGTTTTTATATCATCATAATTATGGACAATAAGTTAAAAATGTATGCACTTGTGCTGGAATATTAGTATTTTTCTCCTTTCCCTTTTAAAGATACAACAGTTTTTCAAGGGACATAAGAATGTTATGAAAGGTTTGATACTGTAAAATGTAACTGAGCATTGAAATATGGCCCCCAAATAAAAAGAAATTGGACCAAAATTGGCTGGTATACTTCAGATTTAACAAGTAGCACCTTACATTTGGATCCAGAATTAATTAAGCTGGGATAATTTAAAGACACTATAAGACTGAAGTGCATAATAAATTGAGAACATATAAACAAAAACTGTAACACTGGCACTCTGCAAGTAGAAGTTAGTGGTTTTACTTTAAAGTAAATGGTTTCACATGTCACAGTCTACTATAGGTAAATCAATAAACTGATATCTGAGGCCTAACTGGTTTGATAGCTCAGTGAGTCAGATCTCCTGAGCAAGGGGCCAGGAGTTTGATTTTCCACCATGCCTTGTAGAAGAGCCAGCCTATGATGCCTGAGACATGCTACACAATTCTTGAGTACTCCCCCAGAAGAACAGCATGGTAAACTGTACATGTACTCTGTACCTAGAAAATCCTGGAAAAGGTAATTGTACATCAGAATTGACTTGGCAGCATGTTGTCATTGTCATCATCGTCATCATCATCATCGGCCTGGGGAGTAAAGCGTTCATCAACCACTCCTGCTACTGGGAAGACACAGGAACTGCAGATGAACTATTTATTTATTATTTATTAATTAAACTATGTAGGTGAAATGCTCTGCTAAGGATAAAAACATCTGGAACTACCTGGCTGTTACTCCTAGGTAGAATATTTGAAGGTTATTCTTCTTTATGGTCATAATGGCTCCTTCAAAAGCAGCAGCTTAAACAGACACGTTAGGAGCACATAATGCCTAGAGAACTGGCATTTATCCATCCACAGCCTTCATCACTTACCCAAGCACCTTTAAAAATGTGTTTACTATATATTGATATTTTTATTAATACATAACAAGCTGCTTTGACATCTATTGTCAAGCAAAAAGGCAATATATCAATATTTCAAATTTTTAAAATGATTACATTATATATAGTTTTATTTTTTGAACAAAATATATAGATACTATCAAGTTCTCTATTAATATACCAGATGTACCATCATTTAAAGTACAAGAAAAGATTATCTACAGACTGTAGTCTACCTTCATCTCCCCACATGGAAATGGAAAGCACTTCAATTGCAGGAAATAAGTGAGGTAAAAGGTAAAGGTTCCCCTTGACATTTAGTCCAGTCGTGTCCGACTCTAGGGGGCGGTGCTCATCCCCGTTTCCAAGCCATAGAGCCAGCGTTTGTCCGAAGACAGTTTCCGTGGTCACGTGGCCAGCGCGACTAGACACGGAACGCTGTTACCTTCCCACTGAGGTGGTCCCTATTTATCTACTCGCATTTTTACATGCTTTCGAACTGCTAGGTTGGCAGGAGCTGGGACAAGTGACGGGAGCTCACTCCGTCGCATGGATTTGATCTTACGACGGCTGGTCTTCTGACCTTGTAGCACAGAGGCTTCTGCGGTTTAACCCGCAGCGCCACCACGTCCCAGGAAATAAGTGAACCTTCCACTAAAGAAGTAATTTCAATCTCAACGCATTCTAGACATGTTGATGTCTTGGGACAGTACAAGTACGGCTCTACTTATTTTAGTAACATTGAGGCTTGTGTTGAATATATGGTCCATGGCTGAGGGTCAACTACTTCTGCAAGGGAGGGTGCCCTCCAAATGAACATGCACACGGTCCATGGTGCTCTTTGATACAACAATGTCATCAGAGGCTCAAGTAACCTCAATGACATAAAGTACATTTTATAAGTTTCATCTAGTTTAACATGGATGACACGGGATAATGCATGTTCCATAGTCTGATAACACTCAGATTGAATTGCTGACATGGACTATGTGGGACTGCTATGAAAAACAGTTTGGAAGAAGTACTGGGAGTATTTGTATGTATGGACTACAACTCCCAGAACTCCCTACACAGTATGGTCATACTGCATAGGGAATTCTGATTTTTCAAAACGCAAACATTTCCCATTTCTATTTGGAAACCTGAAGTGGTTCAGGAGTTGGATGCTAGGATTGTTTTAATTTTTTAATGCAGATGGTGCTACATTATACCTACTCCAGAATAATTATGTTGACTCTGGTCTTCTAATAAATTTTCTTCTAATAAATAAAAATTTATTAGAATAAATTTTTTTAATAAATTTTACTCACAAGACTCATTTTCTCTCTCACCTAAATAAGAAATCCAGTGATTGATGTGAACATGCATCATGCTTTTGAATAGGAGCTTCTCTAAAAGTAGTGTCTCTTATAAACTTCTGGTCATTCATTGTCGGATGCTCTATAATTCTGCAAGGGTATGTTGCTTACTAATTTGTACTCAGGTTGTCAAGCCTTTACATGGTACAAGTACTGCTTAGTCTCCTTTCCATTTTTTTAACACAATCACATTTTTACTGTGGTTCTTAGTCTTTGGCTAGTTACCAAGATAATTCAGGAGATTACAGAATTAGCCATGCCATTTTTGAACTTTTGATAATAAATGTCTTCCATTTCCTTTTGGCTCAGTCTAAACTCCTACTTGATATATTGCCTATTCTCTTATGGCCCTTGTGTAAGGTTTGAAAAGATCCCTGTTATTTCACAGGCAAAGGCTACCATTATATCTCCATTAAACATTTACAACAGTATGGTAACACAAAGTCATGCCTCCATCCTACAGTATCCTGGGATTTGTAGTTTGATGGAGTACTTAGAATTCTTTGCTTGGGAGTTTTAGTACAGTGGAATGTAGTAAGTGCAGCAAATTCAAAATACCTCATCAACCCATAAATCCCAAGATTTCATAGACTGAGGTCATGGCCCTGAAACTGCTGCAATTGTTTAGTATAAGTACACAGTTAGTTAGTTATGTACCATAAAGTCAGAACCAACTTAGAGCAAGCCTAATCAAGCTTTCAGGGTAAGTGAGATATTTAAGGAGGTTTTACTAGTTCTACTCCCCCAGTGAGTTTCCATGGCTGAGTGGGGATTCAAACCCTGGTCTCCGGAATCCTAGTCCCTCACTCTGCCCAGTACACCACACTGGGCATACAGCAAGTATAAAAAATGTATATATGTATTTTTTTAAAAAAATTCTGTTGGTGAAACATTTTCAGATGTACCTCTAGAAGTCTGGAGGCAATATGCCTCTGAAGAGCATCTGCTGGGAAACAAACAGCAGCAGGGGGGCAATGGCACTTATATCATCTTTGTAAGCTTCCCAAAGGCATCTGGTTGACCACTGTGGGAACAGAATACTGACCCAATAGACCTTTGGTCAGTTCCAGCACAGCTCCCTCTTCATTCTGCGAAACACAGGCTAAAATCCTCTGGCAAAACTTTATACTGCCCAAGTAGGATGATGTCATCATCTTGCAACAGTAATATTTATTTAACTGAAAGTTTGCTATTGTCCATTTCAGCTTCCAAGGCACCCAGGTACAGCCTTTGGGTGTTTTAGGACTGCAGGGGTACAAGGAGAGTCTTTAACACCCAAAAATTAATGCTGGATTGGTGGTGGTGGTCCTGATCCTCATGGCAGGGATGCTGTGACAATTTTTGGATATTAAAGGCACCCCCCACACACACACAATTTCAAGGCTCCAAAGGCTTCCTAGGTCGAAAGGAAGCCCTAGGGAGCCTTGGAATCTGAAGGCAGTTGGGAAGCTTTCAATTCAATTCAGTATTACCATCATGGGATGATGTCCTCTAACTTGCATGTCTTACATCTATGCCAACAAGATTTCAGGCACTGCATTTTGTAAACTCCACTTGAAAGACACAACATCATGGAAAGCGTTACATAACTGTGTTGCAAATAAGAGAGGAAGGCAATGTTTCTAGGGACCAGTTCACCCATTTCATAAGTGCACACCTAAAAATGTAAACATAAATTAAGCAGAAGTGTTAACTTGGACCACACTTATTATCAGCTTACTGAGATGTTTGAATTTGTGAACAGTGATGTATTCTTCTGGTGATGTAACCTTAATCCTGAGGTGGATGGATTCTTCTTAGTCTGGTGGTTCAGCTTTGACTGGGGTGACCCTGCTAGGAGCCCAAACTGGTAACTGAGTCAAGCCTTCCAATGCCATTGCTTCCATCTTCCCCGACACATTTAAACCCCCTCACCAAGGTGTGCATTTAACTTGAAGACTTAGAAAGATCCTCAAGTACAAGAATGTGTCACTGGACAGCAAAGTGTAGGTCATCTGTACGATGGTATTCCTGATGACTCTTTACAGATGTGAAAGATACAGTGAAGAAAGCTGACATGAAAAAACTGTTTCATTTGAAATGTGATGTTGGAAGAGAACTTTGTGGATACCATTGATCACCAGAAAGACAAATACAGAGGTTCTATATAAAATTAAAACAGAACTCTCTCTAGAAGCAAAAATTATTACTCTGAGGCTATAACACATTGTGCACATCATGAGAAGACTGGAAAGGACAATAATGGTGGAAAAATTGAAGACAACAGGAAAAGAGGAAACCAAGCAAGAGATGAATGGATTCAATAAAGGAAGCTACGTCCTTAGGTTTACAAGAGCTAAGAAGGGTTGTTGACAATAGTTCATTAATTCATAGGGTCATCATAAGTTGGAAGCAATTTGACTGGATACAAGAAGCACTGGATTCTGGATTAGTTTTATGGCCAACATGGCTAACTCAGTTGTTTTTTTAAAAACAGGAATGTTGGAAAACTAAAATACTGTAACATGAAGTGAGTTGGTCACAACAAACCATTTAACAAATGCTTATTATCCCACATCACCATTTGTGATATGGTGTGTTTGTACACACACACAAATTTAAAATACACTGGATTAATCACCACTGAATGAACAGAAACTTTCATGTTTACCTAAAATTGCTGTTAGGATTCCAGCCTCTTATTTGTGCAGAGGTAGTTACTTTGAGATAATTAAAAGAAACCATTGTGCAGTGTAATTCCATGCATTACTTAAAAAAAAAAAAAAAAAAAAGGAAAATCAGTGGGACCTAATCCCATCTGAATGTGTACAGGATTTAAACTTTGGGTCACTTTCTCACACATCTTAAGGTCAACTCGAAACAGGAAAATGGATGGGAGTAAGTGGGAACTTTTATTGTACTTACAGAATTAAATTGTCTTACGTTTATAGTTTCATTATCTTAAATAACAAGAATACAAGACGCAGACAAAACAAATTAAGCAATGACCAGAATCCTATTGGGAATCATGAAACATAAACTAGCAATTACACAGCCAGTATAATGGATCTTGTTTGTTGTGTATCATGTTTTCAGTTATGCCCAGGTTGCAAAATTAATTGCACAATCAGTTGTGCACCGTGGTCCACAACTCTGGCAAAATGCAAAACATTTACACAATTGCCTTTATGCACATGGTATTTCACAGGATTCTGGCCAGTGTTTTCAAAATGCCACTTATAAATGTCCATGCAAGTTCTGCTGGGTGGGACTAAGAATTTACAATAGCTATCAGGCTGTGACAATCTAAATTAATGATATTTCGAATAACTGGAGCCCTCCAAAATTCAGGCTCTCAGAGGGGGACTTCAAATTCAGCTATAAAACATTTTACTCAAATCTGCCCCACCATCCCTAGCTGAACTCATATACTGTATATAGATTTTCTTGATGATTATCCTACATTCAAGATCAAAACTGAGGCCTAGTCATTTCTTAAAACCAAATTAAAATAAAATGCCACAGAACAGGTGTCAAGACTAGAGTGCATGGATCACTGACAGCATAATTTGTAGCATCCCTGGTTAAAAGGTGCTTACACTGCAGGGCCATAAAACACCTTGAAGAGCTGTTGTCAGGCACAGTAGATACCACCAGGCTTAGAACAAAGGCTTCATGCAATATAAGGCTATTTTACATGAGGGAGGGAACAATCCCTTCCTCCTCAAAAGCCTTGATTTTAAAGCAGCTTTTCAGTTTCTTGCTTCCTAAAAAGGTTGGTCTGCTTGTCTGCATCCACAGACATTTAGGATTTCACTTATGTAAGGTATCATAGCTGGGAGAACTTAATCCCTCACCACATGGGAAGAGGCTGGGGGGTGGTGTTCTATTGTGGGTAGACTTTTGGAAAATCAGTTTTTCCCATAATGTGACCTGATGTCCTGTGGCAAGAATCAAGCAATTCTGGGCTGCTAAACAGAGTCCAGTATACAATGGCCTCTGCAATCAACACTCATTGAAAAAACTGAACTTCCCCAGCCTATGTGTGTTGTGAAGCCCACATTAAGACTAATTGATGCGAACCTTATTTCACTAAATTCCTACTATGCAGTGATAACTACTTATTTTCCAACTTATTGTTACTTTATTGCACTTTATGTGGTTTTGGATGTGAGCCATTTCATGTGTTTGGCAGAAATGTGTGATGCAAAACCAAAAGTCCAACACAGACTAAGGAAGTGGAGCCTGGGGAAAGATATTGGTCACCCACAATTATACTATAATATATAAAACTGATAGAGTGATGTAACCTTATTTTCCCAAAACACCAGTGAGTCTATCATTATTATAGAACTGCTGGAGAGTTCAGTGGTTTAGAGATCTCTGGCTGTGGACCCAGAGGTTTGGAGCTTGATTCCCACCCTCCCCCATCCCGGTGCCTCCCTGACAGTGGCTGCACTCAATGATCCACAGGGTCCCTTTCAGCTCTGCAGTAGTAGTAGTAGTTATTATTATTTACTCTGGTGTCAGGAATATAACGTTGGAGTCGAACCACGTACACCTGAGCAGAAAAAGCTCAACTTCATTTTCACCCAAGGGACCCTCGCGTTTTCCTACGATGGCAGTTTCTCCAACGTTACACGGCTGTCAAGAAGGGCGTGCCCACGGGAGCAGTTGCCCATATAGTACACGCACTCACCCCACGGTTTCCCCTAGTCCTAAAACGCGCTGCTTAAGGGTTTCTGTGGCACCCGCTGCCTCTTTCCCAAAAGTTGCCAACCCTCCCCAACCCCGTGGGAAGCTTCCTGTACATCACTTCCTTCTTTGACCCGGGAGGGGGGCACGTAAGGCCGCTCAAGGACCTCTCCCCCCCCCCCCTCTCTCTCGGCCGACCGCCCTGCCTGCCTCTCGCTCTGTCACTCACTCACCTGCTCTCTGGCCGCGGGGGGGTGGCGGCAGCGGGGGGGAGGGAGCTTCCCCTCCCCCCTCTGCCTTCTCCCGCCCCGCAGCAACAGCAGCAGCAGCAGGTGCCGCCGCCATAACTGGGGCAGCGGAGCAGAGCAGCACAGACCCCGCCCAGTCTCAGCGGGTAAAAGTTCACCCAGACGGGAGGTGGGGGGGAAACAGCACTGACCCGGAAGTAGAAAGCCGTCACAACCTCTCTGTCACACCGACGGTTCCTTTGAAATCCCTCTGTCTTATTTCACATTCGGCCCCTCCCCACCTCCGAGGTTCCTCCGCCGTTCCTCTTGGTACCAAGGTTCCATCCCTCATGGCACGAGATCCAATCAGATGCTGCTTGTTCGTTTCTGATTGGTTATGCTCTTCCCGCCCTCGTCTATTGGTTCTGACAGAAAGGATTCGGTCGTAAAATGCTTGGCTTTTGATTTGGAAGCAATTGGGGTGCGCACCCTTGGCCGGAGCTGCGCGTCTGTTTGAAAGGAATTAGAGCACAAAGACCTCTGCATTCAGTTGAACACAGACGTGTATATATGTGAGTGTGAGAAAGATAGAGTGAGAAGGTGGAGATAATTAGGAAAAGGCCGTGCGGTTCCGAATAACACAAATACAAGAGTAAGGTTATTGAACCACTAAAAAAAAAACCATGCAAATTGCAAGCTTTCGTAAGTAATTTCACTTCTTCAGGCTCGTCGCCATCCCTTAATGGATAGTGCAGAAAAATTGCAGGTTGGAGTCTTAAAAATTCATAGCAGATGTCCCTGTTGAGTCTGCTGGTATGAGGGTGGAGACGGGTGGCAATTTGAGCTGAAATCCTATACCCACTTACCTGGAAGTGAGCCCAAGTGAGTCCAGTAAAAGTTACTTTTGAATAGATGTAAATACAGTAGAATTGTACTGTTAAGTGGACTTAACACTTAACTGCAACCAGAGGTATGCTTTGTATGTGGGATTTCTGGTTTTTGTTGTTGCAAAGCAATAAGAGTATAGTTATAAAAATGTCCATGTTCATTCCTTGTGGGCTTATTATACTCTCACAAGAGCTTTTTAAACCATTCTTTTAAAATCCTGATTGTTCTGTGGAAAGGTTTCTATGGTGCCTTTTTCTATGGACAGGAGTGTGTTGCATTGTATCACACGTTTTCTGTATATCATTTAGCTTTACTTCACTTCTAACCTGCAATGTAAACTGCTCCAGCAGGGCTGTCCATGGCCGAAGATGACATGACTGTAAAATAAAACATCCCCTGAAAATAAGCCCTAGTGTGTTTTTTAGAGCAAAAATTAATATAAGACCCTGTCTTATTTTCGGGGAATCACGGTAACTTTTGTTAGTGTTGTGCAGAAGATGGCAATGGAAAATCCCTGCTGAACTTTCCTTACTGTGAAAACCCTATGATGAGAAAGTCCAAAATGAAACAAGAGATAATGCTGGAACATGAAACTTCCAGGTTGGAAAGCACTCCGTCAGCTACTGGGAAAGAGCAAAGAACAAGTACGAATAGAGTTGTTGCTAATAACACAACTAGATTACAGCTGAAAGGACATCTAGTGGCTGATGTGCACAAAAACAAGGAAAGTTTGATCCTAAACAACACATACAATTGTAACATGGAATGTAGGAAGTATGAATCAAGGTAAACTGGAAACTGTAAAACAAGAAATGGAACGTATAGACATTGCAGTGCTTGGTGTAATTGAACTAAAGTGGATTGGGGTGGGATATTTTCAGTTAGACAACTATAAAGTATTCTACTCTGGAAACAACAAACTCAGAAGAAATGGATTGGTCCTAATACTGGGGCAAGATGTAGCAGGCAGTTAGGGGTTATAATACAAGGTCTGACTGAATAATATCAGTCAGATTCCATGGAAAACTTATCAACATCACCATTCAAGTCTATGATCCAGCTACAGATACTGAAAAAGATGAATTGAATGCTTTTATGCCAACATCCAAGAGAAACTGATCACACACCAAAACAAGACATGACTATAATCAAAGGTGTCTAGAACACAAAAATAGGGAACAGCAGAAGCAAACGTTGTTGGAATATTTGGTCTGGTGGACAGAAACAAAGCAGGAGAACAACTCATAGAATTCTGTGAAGCCAACAATCACATTATAGCAAATATATGCTTCAAGCAACTAAACAGATGACTGTCCACATGGAATCACCAGATGGTCAATATAAAAAACAAATAGACTATGCAATTGGAAGCAGGGGATGGAGAAGCTGTATTCTTTCTGCCAAAACAAGACTAGGAGCCGATTGTAGTATTGGTCATGAACTGTTAATATCTAACATTAAAGTAAAGCTGCAAAAGAACACTGAAAGAATTGTAGTGCCAAAATATAAATTAAAAAACATTCCTGAATTTAAAGTCCACATAAGGAATGGATATGCATTACTAAACTCAATTGACCATGAACCAGAAGAACTATGAATTGAAACCAGAGATATTATTAAGGAAGACTGCAAAAACAGAATTTATTTATTTATTTATTAAATTTGTACCCCGCCCATCTAGACAACGTCTACTCTGGGCGGCTTACAGTAAAAATAACATAAAACAATTAACTCCACAATTTAAACACAATAATAATATGATTCAAGATGGAAAAATACAAATCTGAATGGAAAAGTAAAGACAGAAAATTAAAATAGAAAAATAAAGATCAAGTAGTGACAGGAGGGAAGGCCTGCCTAAAGAGCCAGGTCTTAAGTTGGCTCTTGAAAACACCCAGCGAGGGAGCCAGACGAATCACAGACGGAAGACTATTCCATAGTCGAGGGGCCACTGCCGAGAATGCCCGGTTTCTTGTTTTTTCTTTCCGGGCCTCCCTCGGCGTAAGGCCCCTCAACCGTCTTTCCTGGCTATAACGAGTGATTTGAGTAGATCTAGGTGGGAGAAGGCGTTCCGCTAAATATCGAGGTCCTAAACCATTTAGGGCTTTATATGTTATCATTAACACTTTGAAGTCAATGCGGAAACGAACGGGCAGCCAATGCAAAGCAGCCAGTGTGGGAGAGATATGCTGATGTTTTCTCGTCCCACTAAGAAGTCTGGCTGCCACATTCTGCACCATTTGAAGCTTCCGCATCAAGCTCAAAGGTACCCCACGTAGAGTGCATTGCAGTGGTCTAATCTCGAGATTACAAGCGCATGGACCAGAGTGGTGAGTGCCCCACCATCAAGATATGGACGCAGCTGGGCAATCCGCCACAGATGGAAATAGGTGGAGCGGACCACTGACGCCATCTGGGTCTCCATGGTGAGCGCCGGATCCAGATGGACCCCCAAGCTGTGAACCTCACTCTTCGCGGTGAGAGTCACTCCCCCCCCAAAAGAGAGGGAGTTTCCCAAACCACCGATGGAGGGGCCACCCACCCCCAGGACCTCCATCTTGTCTGGGTTCAGCCTCAGCCCATTCACCTGCATCCATTGCAGAACAGCCTCCAGACAGCGCTGAAGGGACAGAACGGCATCCACTGAGGTAGGTGAAAAGGAGATGTAGAGCTGAGTGTCATCAGCGTACAGAATTCCTGTAGTAAAAAGAAAAGAAAACCTAGATGGATGGTGGAAGAAACACTTCAGATTGTTAAGGACAGGCAAGATGCAAAAGTAAAAGCCAACAGAAAAAGAGTCAGAACCCTGAATGCAGCTTTTCAGTGACTGTCATGTAGAGACAAAGAACTGTTAAAACAACCAGTGCAAAGAACTAGAGAACAACGAAAGAGGAAAAACAAGAGATCTCTTCCAAAAGATTCAAGAAATCAAAGGGAAATTTAATCCTAGAGTAGGGATGCTGAATAATGAACAGGGAAGCACACTGTATGACCAGGAGAAAATAAAAAGAAGGTGAAAACAGTATACAGAAAAGATAAAGAATGACAGATTTGAAGAGGAATACTGTGACAAAGAACCTAGAAAGAAACGTGAAAGCTGTTCTGAAATCACTGGGAAGAAATAAAGGCCCCAGGGATAAAGAAACAAGTGAATCCTGGAGCACGCCTGAACTATCTCTGGAAGCAAAAATGATGAAACTGAGGCTGTCCTACTTTGGACTCATTACAAGAAGCCAAGATTCTCTGTAAAAGACAATAATGCTGGGAAAGGTTGACGTCAGCAGGAAATGATGAAGACCAAATGCAAGAAGGATTGACTTCTTAAAGGAAGGCACAGACTTGAGTTTACAAGAATTTATCAGGTCTGTTGAGGATAGGACAGTTTTGAGATTGCTCATTATAGCTCAGTGGTTTAAGTATCTGGCTGCAGAGCCAGAGGTTTTCAGTTCCCACTGTGCCTCCTTGACAGTAAGTGGATGCGATGATCCCTTCCAGCTCTAGAGTTTTAAGATGGTGATGATGATTAGGAAAGTGACTTGATGACACATAGTAATTAAAAGAACTAGGGGGGAAAGTGGCTTAATTTTTCGGTATTTCTGAAAGTTTCTGATCAGCTAAATTTATTTTCCTCTTCAATGTGTGTTGAATAGAGCCTGATCTTCACCAAGTAGATTAGCTGGCTGGAAGTTTCCTCTGAAACTGAATTTATACAGGAAGAAGTTTGAATCTGACATCTCATCACAAGATGGCACTATATGCTAAAAAATAATTTGATAATGGCAGCAGTCAGCACAATGGCGTGAGCTAGAGATTGGAGAAGCCATTGCTTTTTTGAATTACATATCCCAGAATCCCCTAGCCAGCATGCTGTGCTTTTAAGCTTTGATGTGAACTCATTTCAATTCTTGTATGACGTACTCTGGCAGAGAATATTAAGTATCTCACCAAACTACAGGAACATAGGATTCTGTAGGGTAAGGTCATGGCAAGTGAAGTGGAATCTCAGTACAGTGGTGCCTCGACTTACGAACGTCTTGACTTGCGACCAATTTGAGTTACGACCAGCTCCGGTTGCAACATTTTGCTTTGACTTGCGACCGGCGCTTTGAGATACGACCGGAAAAAGGCGGGGAATTTGAACTGCTTTCCCTCCTTTTGTCCTTCAGTTAACTGTTGGTCAGCGAAGAGGCTGCTTCTCTGTAGCTACTTCGCCCCAGCGGTTAGAGAGTGTGGGTTCGGAGAGAGACTTCGGACTGCCTGGTACTGCTTTTTGCTTTTCAAAATTTTTGCTTTTTGGATTTTTGCTTTTTGACTTTCTTTTTTAAAACAGAGAGACTGCCTGTTCTGGGTGAGTACTGTACAGGGTTTTGCAGCGTGGGTTTGGGCCGGGTGGGAGGGTTATGTTTCTGTGCTCTGATGGGTCTTGCAGTGTGTAATTGTAGCATTTTTAGTCTCTGCTGGAATGGGTTTTTTCCGGCCGGAACGGATTAATCACGTTTCAATGTATTCCTATGGGAAATTGTGCTTTGAGTTACGACCAACTTGAGTTACGACCATCATCCCGGAACAAATTAAGTTCGCAACTCAAGGCACCACTGTATAACAGTGTAGTGCAGATACAGTGTAAGGTCTTGGAATGAACTCGGAGGAAGCTGCTCTTTAATGATAAGCATATGTCTCTTGTAATTGCCCTTATTGGGTAGATCTTGTGGTTCTAATAAAAAAATGAATTAGATCTGATGAGTCTGAAGTCTTGTTGGAGTCTGAAGTCTGCCAAATCTTCAGTAAGTCACTTGGAAAAGTGACAAGATCACATTGTCATAGGTGCGGCCACAGTAATAATGTGGAGGCCTTATCCAACAGGTGACCATGAAACATAGGCGAACTATATCCCATGTGACATTTACAGATGCTTCTGATAAAATATCTGGGAGAAAAGCCATTGTGGTTTGGTGGTTAGAGTGCTGGATTGGGCCTTCAGATATACAAGTTCTACTCTTCACTTACCAGTGAAACACACTGGGTGACCTTCAACCATTCACACTTTCTCACTCTGATCCGCCTTGCAGGGTTGTAAGGATAAAATGAGGAGGATCAGCTCAAGGCAGTGTATTGCCTTGAGCTGATTGGGGAAAGGCAGAGTGTGAATGGGACTGATAAATAATAGATAGACAAGTTTTCACAAAACAGTCATAGCAATCTGTGAGTATCGATCAGACCCCAGAACATTATTGCTTTTTTGTTACCTTTTAAACTAATTAGAATTATTCTGTAAAAATAAAAATGTAAAAAGGCCTAAATGCCCTCAAACCCTCCTAAATGACCCACAGTGATATTTCAGGAGCAGAGAGTGAACATTACTCTTTATGCTAAAAAAATATATGGTGTTATTAGTTGAATATTTGAATGAAAATATATTTTCTGGGGTTTAAGGGATTCAGGCAATATTAGGAGGTCTTTGTAGTATGTTTTAAAAACCTCGTTAACACATTTAGCCTGCACCTTGTGGTTCATGGGAGACTTACTGGAAGCCCCAAGAAATATCAGATCTAAGACTGGAGAGGGATATCCACTCTTAGAGTAGAAAATCCATGCTCATTTACTCCTTTTCATCTGTGAAACTACTGACTCACTTAACTCTTCAGTGCTGGGAAAGGTAAAAGAGGGTGGATATGGGGTGTGGTACGGGAGGATCAAGGGAAGCTTTTGATCTTTAGGATCCAAAGCCTGCCCAGTCTCAACAGCACATTCAATTTTTATGTCTGTCTTGAACGTGAGTTAAATATTTTCCCTCCCATTCCTTGCAGTGGGAGGGGAAACGAAGAAGAAGAAAAAACCTCAAGCAATAAAAAAGAGCCACTTCTGCCTTCCTGGCATGAGCCTAGCAGGGCTTTGCACATAATGGTGTGTCCTTCAGAGCAGCTGCTGTACTGCATTGGATTGCTCCCTATCCTTGGCCCCTGTGTGCTATATAATTTATATGCAGACAAATGCATGACATGATCAGTACATGTGTGCACTAAGTCACTTTATCTTTGCCTTTTGGGGAAAGATTTCATGTATAACCTCCTTTACCCTGTCCTGAATCTAGCTGCCAATCCCAGTTGAAGCAGAGCCAATGAATCAGTTGGATTTCTGTAATTGTTGGCCCACCATCCAGCAGTTGATATAACAGGTCTACTCTAGCTGGGACTAGGAATTATAGTTCAATCACAAGCAAAAAAGCAAAACATGCTGCTTATATTACTGCCCCATTGAGCTTAAAGCACTTTCTGGGTAGCTTACAATTTAATTATGCAGGCTACATATCCTCGCCCCTCCAGTGAGCTGGGTACTCAATTTACCAACCTTGGAAAGATGGAAAACTGAGTGAATCTCAAGCTGGCTACCTGGGATTGAACCTGGGTTGTGAGCAGAGTTTTGGCTGCAGTGCTGCAGTTTAACTACTGTGCCGTGTACAACCTCTTTGTCCAATAAATGTGTAAACTAGCCAATAAATGTGTAAACTAAACTAAAATGATGAGAGGGAAAGAATGGTTTCAATATGACTATTCAAGCATTTTTGCAAATAGAAACTATTTTTTGAAAAATGCGTAAACATTTGTCAGGGAAATGAGAAGGCCAGTTTGAGAGGAATATTTGTCCACAGTTACAAGACAAAAAGTATTTATTGGAATCTTGGACCTTCTTTTGTTGTTGTTGTTGTGCTGTTGCAAACTACCTCCGGACTTCTATCTGCAGACATAGACCTAGGCAGCAACCATGGCTGTTCTGTTCTTAGCCTTCTGCATTGTGTAGTAGACTTTGGCCCTTAATATACATCACTTTACAGTATATTTGCCCATCTCACAAAGGCAGCTATTGCAGGTATGAAATAACAGAGGGAGAATCAGTACATGAGGTATGATTAAGCAGCAAAAAACAGCTTAAAAGAAGCAAGGAAGATAGAATTTATTGCTAAGCATTTGGAAGGGAGAGGGAAGTGGGCTGAGGGAAAAGGGAGCAGAGTCATTTCTGAGGATATTAGTTTACATCAAAGATACACCAGATAGAAAAGATGCAAACACCCATGTGACCCTAACTCCCCCACCAGCACTGACCCCTGTAGGTCCATCCATAGTTCTTAGTGCAAAGCATTGCTTTCAATGTGAAAATGAAAGGACATTTACAGAGGAAGACAACTCCCTGTGCTTTTTAAAAGGGATCTTGAAGCCTGTTTTCACTACAGGGTTATAACACGTTGAGTTCCCTTTAAATGTTGTGACTTCATCTTAGGAAATCCTGGGATTTGTAGTTCAGTGAGGCACTTCAAATTTTCTGCTGGAGAGCTCTTGTGCCTACCCTCTAATTATAGCAGAGAACTTTAAGTACACATCCAAGATATGGCTGTTAATGTGGTATCAAACTGTTACGACTTTGGAGTGTAGTTACACTCCTAACCTTCCTCATGTGCAGACTTGTTAAACAGTTTTCCCTGAAATCCACAGCAAGTAAGAAAACAGCAGAGATTATTCACTGAGTAAGCTTCACCTGTATCCACAATTATTCAATTTCTAGAGTATGCAAATTGGAACTGTACTGACAAACGCAGGTGTTCCAGAGGAATCCAATGTCAGTTTGCATTCCTGTCTACAGGAACTCCATGCCCCTTTAATCTTGCAGATTAAATTTTATCAGAATCCTCCCTTACCTACTTTGATGATTAAAAAGGTTGAAGGTTGAAGATCTGACGTGAGAAGGCTTCCCTTCAGAACATGTTATGCTTCAGGGAGTTTCCACATCCTTCCCCACTCCTTCCTTTCAGTGTACAGACATGCTTAAGGCATCAGACATTGAAAGATGTGGCAGCAAATAATGATAAAAATTACCGGCAATGCCAATTTCTCATAGTATAGAGGGGCTAATTATGAATGTGGATCCTTAAATCACAGTATTTGTAGAGCAAATTGTGATGGTGTATCTGCTCTCCGGAAGCAGTGTAGGAACACTGGCTAGCAATTCTGAAGGACCCAAGGGAAACTGAAGTGTTTTGTCCTCAATTCTAGTGATGTGCTAGGTTGTGTGATTAGCATATAAGAAGGAATGCTACTGGCATCTCATTAATTAATGTGGAAGCCATTCCTTGTGTTTTTCCCTGCTTTGCAAATAGTTGCTGAAGGTGTGTGAGAAGTAAGGAAGATTGTATGTAGGGAACACTTCCCAACCCCCGACCCCAGTGTTCTAATGACAATTAGCCCCTCTCAGAATGGCTGCTGCTATTTTAAAATTTAAAAGTGGAAGTTTTCCAGAAGATTTTTAATTGAAATAATATCAGCTGTGGGTCCTGATGGCAATTTTTAGAGTACTGTGTTTTTAATTGTATTTTAATCGTTTTATCTTTATATCTTTTATTGTATTTAAATTATTGTAAGCCGCCCAGAGACCTTTGGGTAGTGTGGGCGGCATATAAGTTAAATAAATAAATAAATAAGTCCATGGTTTCAGATCAAACTATAATGCATAATATTATAAGCATGATATGTATGTTTTACCATCATATCTTAGGTGCAAAAATTAATGATGGGAAAACTTGCAGCCACATGTCAGTTTCCTTTTCCCCCTCCTTATGGCAGAAAGGAAGTGTCATCCTCCCTATTGCAAAATCTGTATTATTGTTAAATATCCTGTAGCTTCAGACCATGGGCTGCCTTCCAAACCACAAGTCCCAAAACAGGTGCAAATGTGAAGACTGACAGGAAGGAAGTAACCTACCTATATCATGATTGGGAGATTTCCAAGAGCTGATTCATTTCTACCTAGTAAGTCAACGTCTATGAAAACATCTGTCTTTTAGTATTTCTGTCCATTTAATTTGAAGTGGAAGTCCAGGACCCACAAATGACCACCTAGGGAGAAGCACATGATGGGAGAGAGCAGCAAACAGGCTTGCTATTTTGGTATCTAGGATGGCATGGGCATGCCAGGGCCTCCTGTGGCAGCAGTGGCTGCTGCATGCCATAATATCTCTTCTGAATGTCAGTGTTATCACGATACCAGTGCTACACAGAAATGACTATTTAACAGGAGCACAGTTAGGGAAAATGATTTTTTTTGGACTACAACTCCCAAAATTCCCCACCAGCATGGTAAGGCATTTGAGGACTGATGGGAGTTATAATCCAAAAAAGCAAAAACACAAACAAAACCCTTTTGCAAGCTCTGATCAGGGATGTGTTGGCTGTGTATCTGCCAGGGAATAAAGTTCATACAATAAGGGTCATTCCTGATATAGTCCTCTTGCTCTTGCCCGCCAGCTTTACTGATCATAGTGGCAGGCCAGGGAGTAGGGTCTTGTGAAGATTGCGTTACAGCATGCAGCTTTCTAGGTGGTTTTTCAAATAACCTGGGCCCTACCAATTTAGGTTTTAAAGGTTGAAATCATCCCTTTGAACCAGGTCCAGAAATGCACTGGCAACCAGTACAATTGTTACAGAATTGGGGCAGTATGACCTGACCACTTTGTACGGTTGTCAGGGAGCCAGCTGATGTCTCAGGAAGGGGCTGTCCTTTTCCAGGGAGAGAGACAGATCTCAGGGTGAACAGCACTGGGAAAGGTGAAAGTGTGATTTCTATGTGTGAGGTGGCTTTCAAGACTAGTTGGATGTCGGCTATCACAACATCTGCTGGGCACACATTACTGCTTGCTGCCAAAACTGGGGCACCATATTATCTGGTTAGCGAGGCTTTACCAGATTTACCCAGAATCCCCATATACAGTCAACCCTCGACTTACGAACGGCCCTATTTACGAACATTTCGACTTACGAACCGCTCTGATAGGGAAATATTCCCTCGACTTGCGAACTTCCCTCGAGTTACAAACGGAAAAAAAAAGTGCGGGGAAGGCAGGGAAAGCGGGAAATTCAAACTTTCAGTTAGCGAAGAGGCTGCTTGTCTGCTTCCTCGCTCGTCCAAGCGGTTAGAGAGCTGGGAGAGAGACCTGGGACTGCCTGGGACTGCCTGGTATTGTCATTTTAAAATGTAAAATTTAGTTTAAAAGGTGCTTGTTTTGGGTTAAACCGTGCTTGGGTGAAAAGGTGCTCCGTTTGAGTTGAAACCTGCTTGTGTAGAAACGTGCATGCTTGCTTTAAAAGCTGCTAGTTTTGCTTTAAAAGCTGCTTGTTTGGGGTTAAACCGTGCTTGGGTGAAAAGGTGCTCCGTTTGAGTTGAAACCTGCTTCTGTAGAAACGTGCGTGCTTGCTTTAAAAGCTGCTTGTTTTGCTTTAAAAGCTGCCTGGGAAGCCTTTCAGACCAGCGCCGATCAGCTGTTAGGCGGGGAGAGGGAGGGGGAAGGAGCGGAGAAGAGCACAAAATGGCTGCTGGCTGCCTGTTGGGTGCCGGCTTTTAGCTGTTTGGTGCTCTTTTTCGGCTGTTCGGGGGGCTACCAAGGCACTGTGAGGAGCCGGGCTCAGGTCTACAGTACCTGGTAAGTGACTTTCTTTAATTTTTTTTTAAGTTTCTGACCTTTTTTTCCCCATAGGAACGCATTAATTAATTTTCAATGCATTCCTATGGGAAATTTAGATTCGACTTACAAACTTTTCGACTTACGAACGTCCTTCCGGAATGGATTAAGTTTGTAAGTCGAGGGTTGACTGTATCCTATTCCACAATCACCTGGCCCAGCTTCTTTCCCAGCCCTTGCCTGTTCTCTGTAACATCATGGATACCTTTCCTGTGACATCACAAGGACCCATTACTGTGATATCACATGGACCTGCTCACTGGTCTCAGGTTCTGGATGATATCTCAGGAAATGGGATGCTGCTAATATGGCAGCAGTATCATTTAACCCCAGTATGGATGTGAACAGATACATTCTGTACCTACTGAAGTTTCCAAGTCTACCCTCAAAGGCAGTCCCGTGTATAGAGGGCACTTTGCGGAAAAGATGACAATTTTTACAAAGACCTTTGCCTAGTAAATATAGAAAGAATACGTTGTTGACAATTTCTCTGAAGTCCTTGCAGATATCTTGCACCAGGACTCAGACACAAACAGTGAATGGAATATTAAACTTGGCTTGGCCGACTAATGAGTTTATAAAGACAGAGCACCTCGTCTGAGTGAAAAAGGGGGAATTCCACATCTTGGTCTTAAGGTATGACTGTTGCAGATACCTCACATGTCTTGTCTACCACCACAATACAAAAGACCCTTTCTGCCTCAAGAGGAAGAAGCTTTGGCTCCCACACTGGAAAAACAGACAAGTATGCACATTGCGAAGAGGGTAAGGACAGAGATGCATTCCTAAAAGCTCCCCAGGTAGCATGGGTATTGTTCATGAACCCCCAAACCTAAAATATTTCCCATCTTTGGGCAAAGAATGTTCACCATAAATGTGAAAGGAATAGAAAGGGGAATATGCTGGATGAATGACTGGCTACAAAGGTGGGGCTGATGTGAGGGATTTGGATTTTGGAACCGTGGGCTATGCTTCCTGGAAGATGGACTGCTAGCAAGTGATGGGTTGCACCTCACAAGGACTGGGAAGAATGTGTTTGGCCACTGCATGAAGAATGTAATCAGGAGGGCTTTAAATTGAATTGTCAGTGGGGAGGGAGACATAAGCTCAGAGGTAAAGGTAGATGAAGGTTTATGTCCAATGAGAGAATCAGATTTAGCAGCTCTAATGGGGCCCAATAATAATCTTCATAAAAATGTACGATGGAAAGCAGGCCACAAATCACACAATCTCCGGTGTCTACATACAAATGCCAGGAGTATGGGAAACAAACAAGAATTCATTCAGGATGGTAAATATGATTTGCTAGGGATAACTGAAACTTGGTGAGATGACTCCCATAACTAAAATACAGCATCTGAAGGATATAAATTGTTCAAAAAGAACAGAAAGAATAGAAAAGGAGGTGGAGTCAAATTGTATGTCAAAAATACACATTCCTGCACAGAAATATAGGAAAATAAGCATGGTTGTTCCACTGAGAACATCTGGATTAATATAATTGGGATGAAAACAAGAGGAACGTGGTAATTGGAATTTTCTACTGACTTCCCGATCAAGGAGAGGATGTGAATGAAACCTTTGAAAAACAAGTTGCAACAATTTCAAATAGACATGATGTAGTAGTAATGGGAAATTTTAATTATCATGATATCTGTTGGGAGGCAAATTCTGTCAAATATGGCCCTTCTAAGAAATTCCTGGCTTGTGTGGCTGGTAATTTTCTCCTATAAAAACTGGAGGAAGAAACTAGAGGCTTAGTTATTGACTTGATTCTAACCAATAGAGTTGACTTGGTGGAAGACGTGGTGGTAAGGGGAACTCTGGGGGAAAGTTACCATGCTTTACTTGAGTTCTTGATTTCAAAGGAAACAAAAGCGGAGTGTAGCCACATGCGTATGCTGAATTTTAGCAAAGCCAATTTTAATAAACTCAGAACAACCGTAAGTAAGATCCTATGGCAGGAGATCCTAAGAAAAGAAGTCCCAAGATAGATGTGTGGGAATTTCTTAAAAAGGAAATTCTAAAGGCATAACTGAAAACAATTCCAACAAGAAAAAAAATATGGAAGACAGCAAAAAAGGCTAATGTGGCTTTACAAAAAGCTCAGAGAGGACCTGAAAATGAAAAAAGACACATATAGGAAGTGGAACTAAGGCCAGACCATAAAGAAAGTGTACAGACAAGTAGCAAAGAATTGCAGGGATGGAGTTAGGAAGGGAAAAGCTGTGAATACATTGAGGTTAGCAAACTCAAAACAAACAAACATTCTTCAGGTACATGCATAGCAAAAGACAGAAAAGAAATAGTGGTTCAGCTACTCAGTGGGGATGGAGAAATAAAAACAGATGACAAAAAAAAAAAAAGGCAGAAGTGCTCAATTCCAGCTTTAGCCCAGTCTTTTTGCAAAAGACAATCTATGACCCTCCAGCTTGAGATTGATAAACAAATAGTCAAGGAGTACCTTATTACTTTGAATGAATCCAGATCTCTAGGCCCAGATGAACTGCATCTGAAAGTATTGAAGGAACTGGCTGAAGAACTCTCAGAACCACTATTATTTTCTTGAAATCATGGAGGATGGGTGAAATGCTGGATGATTGAAGGAGGGCTAATGTTGTCCATATCTTCAAAATGGAAAATAGAAGGAACCTGAAAACTACAGACTAGTCAGCCTGATATCAATCCCAGGGAAAATTCTGGAGTAGATTATAAAGTCACTCTGCAAGCACCTTGAAAACATTGCAGTAATAAGTAGAAGCCAACACAAGAACGATTCCTGCCAGACAAATCTTATCTCATTTTTTGTTCGGGTCATTTCCCTGCATCCAAAATCAGACAAGACTGGTTAGGTTCAGGGTGGTATGATGTACTTTCGCTGCTGATACCCATGGCTCTGCAGCAACAGATGCAAGAGTAGTCTCTGAACTGAGTTCAGTGTAACTGGTTGTAAGGGTGATTCTGTATCCAGCTCTTTGTAATAATTGTGTTTTTGGGGCTTACTCAGGGCAGAACAATCAATCCTGAAAGCTTTCAGCAAATCCATTTCAGCAGGTCTCAAGATTTCAGACTCTGGGGTTCCAGATTCTTATAGCTTTATTGAGGCACAATACGAGAATTGTAGAATTCTGAAGCCCTTAAAAGCATCTCAGACAGCTTGGATGAACCAGGATGATGATGATGATTTTTTGGCAAGGGATTGTGTTATAACTAGAGATGGGGACAAATTCTAAAAAATGGCGGTTCGTTTTGATCCGTTATTCATCAAGGTTAACGGATCAACGAATACGAATATACAAATATTCTTTGACAAATCCATGGATTGATCCATTGATTCATCTGCATTTTAAATGGCTATAACACTGGCCCCCGACGACCTAGAGACGCTGAATTTGCAGAGAAGCTTCCTCCGACGCTTTCCTACAACTCCTGAAAGTTTGGTGAACATTGCATCACGGACCCCTGAGTTATATAGTCACAAAGAGGACCCCCCCAGGAAAGCTCCCCCCAGGTACTTAGAGAATCCAGAATCACAACGGAGCTTCCTATGTCTTTCCCCAACACGCCTGGCAACTTTGGTGAAGATTGGATATCAGAACTCTGAGTTATTCACCCACAAATTGGGTCCCCCTAGGAGAGTTTACCACACAGCACAGAAGCCCATGGCATTGAGGGAGTTATATTTGGCTCCAGCAGAATGAGAGGTCCCTTTGGCAGAGGCATGCATGAGGCATTCAGTTTGTCTTCAGCTCAGCACAACATTACATTTGCCAGTGTGGCGTTTACCCCGTGGCCCCTGCTTGTTTCACCAAACACAGAGCTCACAAAGGTATCTCAACACACCCTTTAACACGCTGCCACCAGTTGATCTCTTTATCAACCTATATTTCCTATGAAAGTCTGAGGTCCATTCAGTACTGAACTTTTAAACAAACAGGTTTATTGATTACAAGTTGTCTTAGGACTAATTCTTAAGCACATTCTTAAAGTTACACAAAGCTTCAGTATTTTACTTTAACCTCTTCTATCTTAATTAATACAGGTCACACTCTGACTAATCACTCCTTAAACCCTCTCTCCATGGCTCAAACCCCCCAACTCTTTCTCTCTTCTCCGTCTCTGACTGAACTCTCTAGACTCTGACTCACCCCTCCCTTCTAGTTTCTCTGGCTCCGCCTCCCGACAGCTCTCATTGGTACATGCCAATAATTTTCTACCTGAGCCAAAGCAGGGTGATCGCTAAATACCTCCCCCCTTAAGAAGTTTGTTCTATGAGGGGAAACCCAGCAGTTTGCCCTCATAAACAAACAGCTAAGTACATGCACATATAACAACTTACCAATACTTATACATACTTGCCATATGGGCTTCTATCAAGTAATACATTTACTATTTAAACTTACCACATTATATCGTCCTGAAAACCATACATTCATAAACATTTTCTCTAGATCAAATCACACATTACAGATAAAAACATAAACATTTACATTTGCACTTAATCATTGGGTCTTCGGGACAAAGCATCCGCTACCACGTTTAAAGATCTTTTGACGTTTTTAATTTCAAAGTCATAATCTTGGAGAATCAAGGACCATCTGGTCAGTTTGCTACTGTTCATTTGCAAAGTTCTGAACCATTTCAAAGGTGAGTGGTCAGTGCACAGGGTAAACTTTCTTCTCCATCTGTATGGCTTACGTTTCTTCCAGGTCCATACGATAGACAGGTATGCCCTCTCGATGGCAGACAAATGTCTCTCACGAGGTTGAAGTCTTCTGCTGGTAAAAGTCACTGGGCGTAGACTCTCACTGTCATCCACTTGGCACAGTCCAGCTCCAAGTCCGATGCTCAATGCACCCACACAGCTGAGGAATTCCCGATTTGAGTTCGGTGCAACAGACTGGTTTTGAAGTCCACACGCTCTTCCAACGATCGATAGTCACCTGGCATTCTGACGTGCACTGGATTTCCTTGGCTTGTCTTTTCCGGGTGAAGCCTGTTTTCTTTTTGACTCGTGGCTGTGGTTTCTTAACTGGGGATAGGGTAGGCAGTTTCTTCCCCTCCTCCAGAACATCTATGACTGCATTCTTCTTTGTGATCTTATTGCTCTTGCTTTCATTCTCACCCACAAACTTGCCCACAGGTACTTTAGTTGCAATAGGTGGGGAACCACTATCACGGGTCACCTCAAGATTCCTATGCAAATTTCTTTTAGGTGAAATCTCAGGCACTTGGTTTATGTCAGAGGTATCAAGACTTTCATAATCTGGTTCTGTCCTTTTAATTGCTAGTTTCTCCTGTAGGGGTTTGCCTTGTAAGATTTTCAGTGCCTTTGCAGCTGCATGAGGAGCCTTCCTAGTACTAGTCCCTTCAGCTTTCCAGTACTGTTGTGACACATCTACAGGTCCTGACCATGCTAACTGCAATTCACTCCCCTCTATGGGTCTCAGCATCCACACTTCATCCTCAGGACAGAATGCTCTTTCCCAGGCCTTTTCATCACACCAGCCCCTCTGCTTTTCATGAGCACTCCTCCAGCTTTGCCCTTCTATCTCTAAGGACTTTTGCAGACCTACGCATTGGTAAGGGGTTGAGATCCCTGGCAATGAGCATAGCTTAGCCTTTGTCTTGTCATCCCCAGTACCACTCATTTGGCACGTATCGCACGTCTGACAAAACTGCTTAACTTGCTGACCCATTCCTGGCCAGTAAAAATTCCTTGCAACCCTTCGTTTGGTACACGATATTCCCATGTGAACTCCAAAAGCATCACTATGCGCCTTGCTTAAGATCTTGTCTCTATATTTTTCAGGCACAATCAGTTGTTTAAGGTTTGCATCTCCACCCCTCTGAGGTGCTAACAAAACTTCCCTATATAACAGATTGTTATCTATTATATCTCTCTCTGGGCATTCAGGCATTAATGAAGAGGGAGTTCCCTTAGCTTTCTCAAAGCACTGCGTAAGGGTGGTATCCTCCTTCTGTTCCTTATCAAATGATGAATTATTAGGGTTTTTCATAAATATATCTTCTGCCATTTCATCCATGTCAGAGTTTTCTTTTAAACTGGGGCCTTCCAGGTTACTTTCAGAAGTTAGGGATTCCATTTTCCCCTCAGGGATTGTTAACTGCTCTCCCTGGAAACGTGTTACTACAAAAGCACTCTGCACATGCTTAGTGAGATCTAATCCGATCAAACAAGGTGCTGGAATTTGATCAGAAATTGCTACATCCCAAATTTCAACCCAGTCTCTATAGTTTATCTTTACTTTAGCCATAGGTAAAATCACTGGCATAGAACTTATTCCCTTGATTGTAACAGTTTGATTTGGAAGTATTTGTTCTTTAGGAACCACATCAGGGTGACACAGGGTTATGTGGCAACAGGTATCTACAATTCCAACATAAGATGTCTCATTAATACGAATTTTCTCTCCAGAGTTCTGTAGTAAAATATTATCTGACTTTATAAGAAAGCACTGAATGACTCTGGCTTGTGGCAGATCAGAATTTTCTGTCGTGTTAGTTGCCATGGAGACAGAACCATTGTTACAACCTCCTTCAGTGGCTTCTACTGGTGTTATACAGTAAACCTTTTTGGTCTGACTATCATCTTTTCCATTTTTATTTTTATTGTTCTTCATACAATTTGATTGAATATGCCCAAACTCGCCGCAGTTATAACACTGTCTATAAGTCCTTCGATCATACTGAGGAGATCTGTCAAACTTTTCCTCAGGGTTCATTTGCTTCTGCGGACTAGGCCCTGGCAACTTAGGTGAGGTACTAAGCTTGCCATCTTTCCCTGACATTTTACTGTTGTAATTTTTATTGAAGGGTTTCTTACTCTTGTCCCAGTTCTGCCTGTAAAATTTTACCTCAGAAAATTTAGGATCCCTAATCTCACTAATGGAATCAGCATATTCAGACGCCTGTAATACATTTTTAGGATTTTTGTCCTTGACCAAATAACGCAATTCCCCAGGCAAAATGGAATAAAATTGTTCTAAACCAACCACATTTTTCATTTGGTCTAGAGAAGTGACATTTTCACGTTCCATCCATTTGTCCAAACATTGAATCAATTTAGCTCCTACTTGGGCATAAGATTCTTCAGGTTTTTTGGTAAGAGAATGAAATTTTCTTCTAAGGTGTACTGCATTTATGCCAAATCTAGAATATACTAGTTTTCTATATGCCTCAAAATCTCTAGCTTGCTCCAGAGGCATCTGATAAAGCTCAGCTAAATCTCCACTTATTTGTGATCTCAACACTATCATCCTTTCATCATCCTTAATCTCAAAGTCCCAGTACACTCTCTCAAATGAAATCAGGAAAGATTCAGGGCAATCTCCTTTCCTATATTGGGGAAATTTCCTTAGATCGATCTTTGAGAGATTTCCCTCACTAGAGTTGTTATTATTATTATTATTTTGAGCAGCTAATTCCAATTGTTTCATCTGTATTTGAAATTCCATTTCTCTTTGTCTTAATTCCATTTCTCTTTGTCTGGCCTCAGCCTTCTCCTTGAGCTCTAGTTCCCTAGCTCTATCTTCAGCCCTCACTTTCTCCAATTCTAATTGGTTTTTCATAGCTAGCTCCTTTAATTGGGTTTTCATAGCTAGCTCCTTCAGTTTAAATTTTTGTTCTAGTTTCCATTTTTCAAAATCTTGGGAGCTTTGAATACCTTGTTTTTCTGAGGCACTCTGACATCAGTCTCCTCCTGTTCCACTGGAGCTAGAGGGTCTCCATTTCCCTCCACTTCCTGAGGTAAACTTTCTGCTTCCTGACTCCCTTTTTGGCTATGTTTGGGTGGCATGTTTAAGTCTGAGTAAATTAGTCTTTAATGTCTGTACTGCTTTTAAAAAGGACCTGTCTTTCTGCTGTTAATTCCAGTAACTACGTTGTTGCGCTTTACTCAGCAGCTCTCTCTCTCTGGCTGTTCTCCAGCTCACAACCTTTTAGTTACTGTCTCTCGATGTCTGAGCTATTCTTCCTCTCAGACACCAAAATAATTTTATTTCTCAAGCCTCTGCTTTTATTTTCCTATCACCTCGGATCTGCTCTGACCCGGGCTTCTGCTCTTATCCAACACTGCTCCCTTATCTCTCAGAGCCGTGGATTTCAAGCTAGCCCACTGGGTCTCTCAGATCCTGAGGTAAACAAAAAAATTTTTTCCTTTAGAGTCGGTTCCCTATCTTCAGTTCCCCCAGATCTGGGTTCAGAAGCCCCGCCACTAAGCTTTTCCACAAAAGCTCTAGCAGGTCACCCACTTCTTCACCACAGACCTCAGACTAAAAGGTACCCACGACTACAGAAAATTCACTTTTAAACTTTGGCTTTACTGGATTATTTCAGATCCCACTGCTGCCACCAATTGTGGCGTTTACCCCGTGGCCCCTGCTTGTTTCACCAAACACAGAGCTCACGAAGGTATCTCAACATGCCCTTTAACACGCTGCCACCAGTTGATTTCTTTATCAACCTATATTTCCTATGGAAAGACTGAGGTCCATTCAGTACTGAACTTTTAAACAGAAACAGGTTTATTGATTACAAGTTGTCTTAGGACTAATTCTTAAGCACATTCTTAAAGTTACACAAAGCTTCAGTATTTTACTTTAACCTCTTCTATCTTAATTAATACAAGTCACACTCTGACTAATCACTCCTTAAACCCTCTCTCCCTGCCTCAAACCCCCAAACTCTTTCTCTCTTCTCCATCTCTGACTGAACTCTCTAGACTGTGACTCACCCCTCCCTTCTAGTTTCTCTGGCTCCGTCTCCCGACAGCTCTCAATTATGCCAATAATTTTCTACCTGAGCCAAAGCAGGGTGATCGCTACAGCCAGTGAAGTACAGTTTGCCCTCAGGAGGACTGAAGGCAAGGCGGTATTTGGCAGCACAGCAGGCTTTTTGGCTCCGTCGGGCACTGAGGAAGTTGGCAGCAGGAAAACAGGCTCTTTTGGCCCCATCGGGCACTGAGGGAAAAGGCAGCAGGAAAGCAGGCTTTTTTGGCCGCATCGGGCACTGAGGTAGTTGGCAGCAGCAAAGTGGCATATGCTGCCCCATCGGGCACTGAGGTAGTTGACAGCAGCAAAGTGGCATATGCTGCCCCATCGGGCACTGAGGCACATGGCAGCAGCAAAGTGGTGTGTGCTGTCCCATCGGGCACTGAGGCACATGGCAGCAGCAAAGTGGCGTGTGCTGCCCCATCGGGCACTGAGGCACATGGCAGCAGCAAAGTGGCGTGTGCTGCCCCATCGGGCACTGAGGAAGTTGGCAGCAGGAAAGCAGGCTCTTTTGGCCCCATCGGGCACTGAGGTAGTTGGCAGCCGGAAAGCAGGCTTTTTTGGCCGCATCAGGCACTGAGGTAGTTGGCAGCAGCAAAGTACCGTGTCTTGCCCCATTGGGCACTGAGGTAGTTGGCAGCCGGAAAGCAGGCTTTTGGGCCCCATCGGGGCACTGAGGCCAAAGGCAGCAGAACAGACTCTGGTCTTCTTCAGCAACATCAGATTTCCCTGCAAATGAAAGGTTTTTGCCCCCAGGAGGTAACTGAGGTTGCTTGCAACTTCCAACAGCACCAGCAGCACCATCAGATGAACAGGGTCGGTGCTACTAACAGCGGTTAATCCATGGAACCGCGGGACTGTCGGAAACAGATCAGCTTTGCAATCTGAAGCCGGGCGATGGGGCGACAAAGATGCTCGTTTAGAACTAGAAAGCTGGGGATTGCAACTTGGCTGCTGAGACCGCCCGGATATGATAAAGATAGCCCTTGGAGGTTTGGGGGGCTTAGACAGGCCGGCCACCTTGGCACGGGTTGAAAACCAGACGAGCTTTGCAGTCTGAAGCCGGGCGATGGGGCGATGGGATGACGGCTGGGCAGGTTTTGGGTGGGGCTGAGACAGGCCCTCTTTGGCACAGGGGATGCCCGGACAGGCTTTGGGTGGGGCAGAGCCTGGCCTAGGAGACCCACCTGTCCACCAACATCTAACTAGACTTGCTGACAACCTTCAAATAAACAAAGATGCTTGTTTAGAACTAGAAAGCTGGGGATTGCAACTTGGCTGCTGAGACCGCCCGGATATGATAAAGATAGCCCTTGGAGGTTTGTGGGGGGGGGGGGGCTTAGACAGGCTGGCCCTCTTGGCATGGGTTGAAAACCAGATGACCTCTGAAGCCGGGTGATGGGGCCACGCCCGGACAGGCTTTGGGTGGGGCAGAGCAGACAGACCTTTTGGAATGTAGCCCAAGTGGAAGGAGCTGCAGGATTAGGAAATTGTTCAAACGGCTACCAACGTCGTTGACTTTTTGCCCCATCAGGCACTGAGGAAGTTCGCAGCTGGAAAGCAGGCTTTTTGGCCCCATCGGGGCACTAAGGCAAAAGGCAGTTGCAGGAGACTCTGGTCTTCTTCTTCTGCAACATCACATTTGCCTGCAAAGTTACTTAAGTTTCAAAGTGCTAATGATGACATACAAAGCCCTAAACGGTTTAGGACCTCGATACTTGGCAGAATGCCTTCTCCCACCTAGATCTACTCGAGTCACTCGCCATAGCCAGGAAGGACGGCTGAGGGGCCTGATGCCGAGAGAGGCCCGAAAAGAAAGAACAAGAAATCGGGCCTTCTCGGCGGTGGCCCCTCGACTTTGGAACAGCTTGCCGCCAGAGATCCACCTGGCACCCTCGCTGGGTGTTTTCAAGAGCCAATTAAAAACTTGGCTCTAGGCAGGCCTTCCCTACTGCCAATACTTGATTTTACTTTTCTTGGTTTGAAATTTATCCTTCCATCTTGATTATAGCATTATTGTAGATTTTAATTGTTGTTTTTATCTGTTTGTAATATTTTGTGAGCCGCCCTGAGTAGACTCTTGTCTAGAAGGGCGGGATAAAAATCCAATAATAAATAAATAAATAAATAAATAAATTAAGTTTGTCCCCAGGAGGCAACTGAGGTTGTCAAAGCAGCATCAGCAATAGCAGGAGAATAGGGTCTGACTGCAAGGTGCTACTAATGGCGGTTAATCAGGGTGGCCGCTGGGCTTCTCGAGCGGAAGATCAGCAGTTCGAATCCATGCAATGGGTGACCTGAGCTCTTGTCCCTTGTTCCTGCTTCTGCCTACCTACTGAGTTAAACTGCTGCTGAGCCACTGGGCTTGTTGTAGGTTCTGTTGTTGTTGTTGTTGATGATGTTGGCACGGGGACAGCTGAACGCCCGGATAGCTTGGGGGGGGGGGCTGAGGCTGTGAAGTTAAGTTTTCCCCAAGGAGGCAACAGTGGTACCAGCAACAACAATAGCAGATGAATAGGGTGGGCAGAGCCCGGGGATGCCCGGACAGGCTTTGGGATCGGATGAGACTGGCCTGGTTGGGGCTTCGATGCCCCACCGACACCTTTGGTGGGGCAGAGCCCACCTCTCAGGGGATTATCGCCAGCAGGAGCGTGGGGCCGCGGGGATCGAGTGGAAGATCCAGCTTGTCCCAGGTCCTGCCTACCTACTCACGCAGTAGAAAAGCCTAGGAAGCTGGAATGAGCAGTCTTCCAGGAATTTGGAATGAAGCCCGAGTGGACTTTGGAGCACTGTGTTGGCATGGGACGCCGGATGTAGCCCTTTGCATAAGCAAGCAGGGAGGAGTTGGAACAAACATGGCCCGATGGGCCAACTTCACTCAGCAGACCCAATTTGGAAGGCCCTTGAGGTAGGAATTGTAGGAGGCACTGAAAGTAGAGTGTGTTGCCCCATCGGGTACTGAGGAAGCTGGCAGCCGGAAAGCAGGCCTTTTGGCCCCATCGGGGCACTGAGGCAAAAGACAGCAGCAGAGTGTTCTTCAGCAACATCGCATTTGCGTGCAAAGTTAGTTAAGTTTGTCCCCAGGAGGCAACTGAAGTTGTCAAAGCAGCAGCAGCAACAGCAGGAGAATAGGGTGGGCAGAGCCCGGCCCTCTTGGCACAGTCAGAAGTACTTTGGAACATCAACTTCAAATCCATGCAACAGGGTTACGCCTGGACAGGCTTGGTGGGGCTGAGACCGGCCGGAAATGACACAAAGATAGCCCTCGGAGGTTTTGGGGGGCTTAGACAGGCTGGCCCTCTTGGCACGGGTTGAAAAACCAGATCAGCTCTGCAGTCTGAAGCCGGGCGATGGGGGGGACGTCCCTCTTGGCTTGTTTGGGGTGCCGGGACTGGCTCTGGGTGTGCCAAGTGGGTTAGATGGCCCTCTTGGCACGTTCGGGTGACGCGCAGACAGGCTTTGGGTGGGGCATAGCCCGGCTTAGGGTGTGCCTTTATGTTGTAAAAACTGGATGAGAGATTCGAGGATCACACAGGCAGGCCATGCGGTAAGCTCTGTTGCTGTAGACAGGATGGAGTCGCTTCTGCACGCCTGCCTGCAACCTCTTCACCAAAGCCCTGGTCCGTGGAAGGAGGGAGAATCCTGGTGCCACAGCAGTCTCCAGGGACCTATCGAGGGCATGAATCAGGGGGATGACCTGCCCCAGGCTTGCCGTATAACCACACAAGATGTCCGTGGTTTCCAGGAAGGGCTTGAGCACCTCCACCATCTGGGAGAGGGCCAGCCAATCCGTGGCACTGATGCCCACCTCTCTCCCCCCGGGCAGAATGGGCATGGAGGACATTATATCCTCCAGAACGGCCTTCTGCTCCACCAGGCAGGACACCATGGTGTAGGTGGAGTTCCACCTGGTGGGCAGGTCTGTCAGGAGAACGTGGGTCTCCTGACCCAACTCCTCCTGCCTCTCACGCAGCCGGCAGGCAGCTTTCAGGCTGCGGGAGAAGTGGCCCACCAGTTGGCGGCATTGCTCCAGGAGTGCCCGCGTCTCCCGGGTGCCTGCGTCCCACTCGGGCTTGACGTGGCTGTCCAGGCCGAGGGCATCGCACACCACAAGGTGTAATTTCTGTGCCATGCATACGATGCCCTCAAAGCCTGCCGCATTCAATGCCGCCAACATGTTCTGCCCAGCATCTGTGACCATGTGGCCACGGGTCACCTCCCCCTCCGGTGCCTACGCCTGCAGCGCAGACAGGAACTCATCGGCGATGTTCCTCCCCATCGGCTGAGCTTCCATGTGCCGCTCCTGCAGCAGAATGGACCTTTAGCCTGGGGGCAGGGCAAGGGCCTCCCCCTGCAGCCCTGTCGCCAATGCCCTGCCATTACACAAGTCCTCTGGCTGCCACCAGTGGGCTGTGAGCGAGAGGTAGCCGTGCTGACCTCCGCTCCACAGGTCCGCGGTGAAGTGTACCTTGTGCCCCTGTAGCCGTGAAAAATGGTCACGGACCACGTCCCTCACAGAGTCATAGAGCGAGGGCAGCACTCTAGAACTGAGAGTTCTCTGTGAGGGGAGGTCATACCAGGGGGCAAAAAAATGCAGCAACTGGCGGAAGGCTTGGGATTCCATGATGGACAGTGGAAGTCCGAGCAGGGCAATCGTCTCGGCGATGAGACGAGTGGCCGCCTGCTGGGCCTTGCCCTTCGACCGCTGGCTGAGGGTCATGGTGGACCCAACGGGTGCCACTTTGTGGAGCGTGGCCTGCCTCATGCTCCCGGCCCCAGAAACCCCTGTGGCTGCCCTTTTGAAAGGAGGTGCCATGATAATTTCAATTTAGAATATTCTTGCAGTTTATCTTTAATATCTTTTTTTAATTTATTAAAAAAAATTCCCTTTAATTTTTGAGTTGTTCTAACTATATTTATACCTAAATATTTAATATAATTACACATTTTAACACTATATTCATTCACAAACATTTCTTGTTCCTGTATATTATGATTAAACATCATCATTTGTGATTTTTGCCAATTAATCATTAATCCTGTTATTTCCCCAAATTTTTCTAAATGGTTTTTGATATTATCCATGCTCTCTAGTGGGTTTTTAATAGTCAATAATGAATCATCAGCAAACAAATTAATTTTAATTATATCGTTTTTTCCTATTCCTTTGATTTATTTATCATTTCTTATTGAGTTAGCTAACAATTCTATAACCATACAAAACAATATTGGTGAAAGTGGACAGCCTTGTCTTGTACCTCTGCCTAGAAAAATCTTTTCCGTTAAGCCATCATTAACTATTACTTCTGAAGTATTGTCTGAGTATAATTGATCTATAACCTCTCTAAATTTTTTACCAAATCCCCAACCCCTTATAAGAAGCTTTAATGTTGGCCATTCAACACAATCAAAAGCTTTAAATATGTCCAATGATAAGACCATTGCTTTTATTTTTTATTTTTCTATTTCATATATAATATTTAAAACTCATCTAGTTAAATTATCCATTTGTCTACCCATAATAAATCCGCATTGGTCTTCCTTAATATAATTTGCTATGAATCTGTTTAATCTATTTGCCAATATAGCTGTAAAAATCTTAGCATCTTGGTTTATTAAAGATATGGGTCTATAAGATCCCGGATCTGTTTGATCCTTATTGGGTTTTAAAATGGTTCGGGAGAATTGCTATAATTAAAATGAAAATATTACCAAAGATTACTTTTTTATTCAGGATGCTCCCAATACAATTTGAAGAAGAGGATTTTAAGTATTGACAGGGATTAATTAATGGATTTTGTAATGAAGGTAAAAAATCTAGAATAAATAAAAGATATTGGTATAAGGCCCCCAAAAAAGGAGGTTTAGGCATGCCTAATGTTAAAAATTACTATATAGCAAACCAATTAAGAGTTATTGGAGATATTATATACAATAAAGAAAAATTAATTTGGTGGGAGATGGAATCTTCAGAAATAAATGGGAATGCTGAAGGATACTTGTTTAACGTAGTAAAGAGAAGTATAATGAATCAAATGAAAACCCCCTTTTTAAGAAATATGTTAAATATATGGAATAAACATAAGAGAAGTTTTGTCCCTCAACTTCACCATTAAAATTAGTGACTGAAATAGAAAATTTTCCTACAAATTTAAAGGGTTTAGTAGAACTGTTTAAGAATAAAAGGGTTGTAAGATTGAAGGACTGGATGAGCAAAATGCGATCGAAAGAATTATGTCTAAACTTCAAACTAATAAATTATCATGGCATAATTTTATTCAGTTAGACACGTGGACAAATGATTGGTTGAAAACTAATGGCAAATGTAGAGAACTCACTAAGTACGAGCAATTTCTGTCATCACATGAAGATATGCAAGATACAATGTAGAAGGGAATAGTAAGTAAAATATATAATATAATTTTGGAACAAGAGGAAAAAGAATGGGGAACAGAAGGTTTGAAATTAATTTGGGAAAATGATTTAAAGATAGAAATTAAAATAGAGTATTGGATAAAAATGTGGAGGATGAGAGTTTTAAGATTAACGTCGACAAGGATAAAGGAATTTTTTTTTCAAAATCTGTTTAAGATGGTATTTGACTCCTGTAAAACTTAATATAATACATCCAGCATACCCCAAAGCATGTTGGAAATGTGATGAGGAAATTGGTACGTATTTTCATATGTGGTGGGAATGCAAACTGGTTAAGAAATTTTGGAAATTGATTTTTAAGGAAATGTGTGATATATTTGGTAAAGATATTGATTTTAATGCTAAAATTGCTCTATTGTCAATTTTTGATAACATAGATTTGGATTATTACTCAAAAGAATTGATCACTAATTTTATGACAAGTGCTAGAATATTAATAGCTAGGTTTTGGAAAGACAAAAATGATATTAAATTAGAAGATTGGTATAGTGAAGTATGGGACATTGCATTAAACGATAAATTGACTATTGAACTTAAAATAAAAAGAGGGGAAATAAGTTCTAACAATTTTTATGATATTTGGGGTAAATTCGTGGAATTTGTGTTAGTGAAAGGAAGGGGGAAAGCCTCTAAAGAATATTCTATACAATTTTGGAACGGTAGTTCGTAATAAAAATATTGTTAAATGGGGTCCCGTGGGTATGGGGTGCACGTTAGAATTTAGTCTGTAATAAGCACTATTTGTATTTTTTTGTAATTTTGTTGTTGTATTTGTGTGTTTTTTGGTCTGAAAACAAAAAAAAATTAAAAAATTTAAAAAAAAGAAAAGAAAGGAGGTGCCTTCTCCTGCCTCCCTTCTGCCTCCCCTGGAGCTGCTCTTTTCCCTCTCCCAGACGGCACGGACGAAGTGCCTTCCCTGGACAGGAGCCTTGGGTGGTGCCTCTCCAGATGTTGGCGGAGGGCGGTGGAGGACAGATGCCTGGGGTCTGGCCCCCTCCGGACCACCACAAGGCAGGCATTGCAGCGTGCCAGCCGTGGGTCATCGAGCATCGTGAAATGAGCCCACATGGCCCCTCTGCCATGTTTGCCCAAACGAGGACCCACTGCCTGCCCCTGACTGCTGGCCTGGGAAGAACTCTGTCCCAGGGGTGCTGCTGGTCTGGGAGGAGGGAACAGATGACTCTGGGGACAGGGGTGGGGGGAACTGTGAAACCTGCCCTGCCGTTACTGGTTCCAAATCAGACTGGGGATATTCAGAAACAACCAGTAACTCCTCTAGGAAGAGGAGCGGCAGTTCTTTAGGCACCTCTGGAAGCTGTGCTTCCATGCCTGCCTCCAAGGCCACCGGAGGAGGAACAGTGGTGGTGGTGGTAGTAGACGTACACATGGTGGTGATGGACATGCTGCCACTGCCTAGCCTACGTAGCTTCTCAGCCTTCTTCCCCTTGGATTGGCTGTGAAGAAATCCCTTCATTTTCTACTGCCTGCCTACCAAACCAACTAAACAAATAATAATAATAATAATCTAATTAATAAAACAATGGAGAGAGGGAGTGACTGTGCAAATTTTATTTTTTGAATGCTGGGGTGGTGGACTAATTCTTTTACTAAAATGTGACCTCCCTACTGTGTTTCCCTGAAAATAAGACAGGGTCTTATATTAATTTTTGCTCCAAAAAATGCATTAGGGCATATTTTTAGGGGATGTTTTATTTTACAGTCATGTCATCTTCTGGTTGCTGCATAATGCTGCACAATGGTCGAGGGCGGGGTTTCACTTAACTAGGGCTTATTTTTGGGATAGGGCTTATATTACCAGTATCCTGAAAAATCATACTAGGGCTTATTTTCAGGTTAGGTCTTATTTTTGGGGAAACAGGGTACCTAAACAAAGCCCCCCCCCTCAGTATAATGTAATTAGTAAAAATACCCCCGACGCACTGTGGCTGAATGAAAATCCAAAAAAATCCAAAAAGAAAAGCCCTGTCAGCTAAGTCTCAGTCAGAGACACGCGCGCACACACATCACACCAATTTCGTTTTAGGGAAAAGGAGAAAAAAGGATTGATCCAGCTACACCCCCCACCCACTGTGCCTGAGATGCAAGCCTCCCAAGTCCAAAACTAAACTTTTGAAAACTGATTGAATAATGTAGTCCTGCCAAGCTAAACACGCGCACACACACGAATCACACCAACAAATTCCCCGCCACCCACTGTGCCTCAGATGCAAGCCTCCACTTGCCTGAAGACGACACACACGACACAAGCCTCCAGAAAAAAAAAGTTTGAAAAAAGCCCTTCTAAGTAGCCTAAGCTATCTGAAAATCCCTTCCCAAATTCCCAGTACACTTGATGATGATGATGAGGAATGATAATTTTGAAAAAGAAAAATATAAGTGACGCGTTCGTTTGCTTTGCTGCCACAAAAGTGAAACCAAACCACCAGAGCAACAGCAAGCCAGCAGCAGCAACTGTTCTCACTCCGGAGAGCATGAACAGAAGTGTGCAACGCCTGGAGGGGAAAAGCTTATATACAGCCTCTCGGCACCTTTCGGCAGCACTATTGGCTGCCCAACACGCCAATCCACGATCTCTGTCCTGATTCGCCAAAGATTCTAATTGGCACCAGCAACCTCAGAGAGACCCCCAAAAAGGTAACGAATATATATGAATATTAACGGATCGACGGATCGATGAATAAAACCGAGGAAATATTTGTCCAGCCATATTCGTCTAGATTTATATTTTTATGAATACCGATCGACAAATATTTGACGAATCGGCTATATTCATAAAAAAAACCAATCCGCTTTTATATTCATCCCCATCTCTAGTTATAACCACCACCACCTTTGAACTGCAGAGCTGGAAGGGATCCTATGGATCATCAAGTCCAGCCCTTCTCAAGGAGACCCAGTGGGGAATTGAACTCCCAACCTCTGGCTCTCCAGCCAGAGACCTAAGCACCGAGCTATCCAGCAGTTCAGTTTATGCCTACAAGAGCAGTTCCAGGACTGCTGAGATCCAAAGACTGGCAACATAATGGCTTTAGACTCCAGCTCACAGATTCACCATCCAGCCTGACATAAAACATATTTCTCAGTTTTGGTAGGATCTTAGCAAACTGTCTTCTGGTAGTTTAAGATAAAATGCATTATGGCATGGATATCTCAGAACAATACACTGAACATTCATTCCCTTCAGGTTGCTGTAATGACTGTAGGTAAACTTCTTTTTATCACTGTTTTTATTTAATGGACCCATGATGTGAGTTCTGTGGATGGCTTATAAAATTTTCCCCCAGTGCCTTGGTGTGGTATTGCCATGTGGGACTCTGTATAAAATTTCAAAGGTAGCCCCATAATACCCCCATGTTACTCCATTTCGGTAGCACTTTGGAAATATTTAAAATGGCAGTTCAAAGATTCAGCTGCTTAGCAAGGAGCACAGGGGAGCAGAAGTATTGGTGGAATCTCCTTTGACTATGGAAGCCCAGCCGTGGGACAAAGAGTGTGCTAATCCTGGGTGTGCCTATGATTTTTTTTTCCTGACTGGTCCGCCTGTCGACAAGGTGGCAGCCACAAGAGGAATGTTGTGGCAAAGCAAATAAAAGCAGTTGCCAATTTTCTTAACAGCAAGATTTCCTGTGACAGCTGGAGATCTGCCTTTCTTATCTCACTGCCTATATACACAGGTAGTTCAATTATTTACACAATGAAATGATTCTTTTGTAGTTCGTGTTTAGCTTCTGCAAAGAGATAGTGTAATCATCAAGCCATGAAGGTGTAATAATCAAGCCATAAAACACATACACACCACAAAAGCACTGCAAGTCCTCAAAGAAGAATACAAAGTATTTTGGGTGCCTGAGTATAAGTGTGCTATTTCAACAGGGACAGTTGTACAGTGGACCCTCGACTTACAGATGGCTCCACTTGCGTACTTTTCGAGTTACGGACTTCTCCGGCCGCAAAATTTCACTTCGACTTGCGGCTGGAGAATCAACCTACAGACCGGAAAGGGGAGGCGGGGAACCGTCCGAAGAAAAAATACCCCCCCCACCAAAAAAAGAAAATACAGTCACTTACCAGGTACAGTAGACCGAGCCCCGCTCCTCACAGTCCCTTGGTAGCCCCGGAACAGCCGGACTCTGTGTGAGCAGAGCGCCGAACAGCTGAGAGGCGGCAACCAGCAGAGAGGCGGCAGCCATTTTGGAGAGGTGGCAGCCATTTTGAGAGGCGACCACATTGCTGCCTCTCAAAATGGCTGCCGCCTCTCCAAAATGACTGCCGCCTCTCTGCTGGTTGCCGCCTCTCAGCTGTTCGGCGCTCTGCTCACACAGAGTCCGGTTGTTCCGGGGCTACCAAGGGACTGTGAGGAGCGGCGCTGGGTCTACTGTACCTGGTAAGTGACTGTATTTTCTTTTTTGGTGGGGGGGTATTTTTTCTTCGGCCGGTTACGGATTAATGGGTTTTCAATGCATTCCTATGGGAAATGGACCCTCGACTACAGACTTTTCGACCTGCGGCCACCGTTCCAATACGGATTAATTCTGTAAGTCGAGGGTCCACTGTACTCTAATTGAGGGAGGCAGGAGAGGAGAGGCTAGTTCAGTTCCGGTACTGAGAGCAAATTTGTAGACTCAATATGTTCAGAAAAGTATCCAGTTCTTTAATTCTAAGTCTCTTTCACAGTTTTCAGGGAGGCAACCGTGTTAGTCTGTTGCATAGAAGAACAAATAATTTTGTGGCGCCTGAAAGACGAAGAGGCTGACTACACAGGTGTTTAGTCCACTGTTTGGTCTGCTGTGGGGATGGGGCTGGCTTGTTCGTAAAGATGGCAGTCAGACAACATTTTTACTGGGGCAAACTAGCCTGGCCCAGCCAAAATTAACCATTAGGCAAAATAAGCATGTGCTTAGGGCATCAACCAGGGAAGGGGACACCACAGAGATTTTTTTTGCAGTGCTGGATTTACCGTGGACCATGGTGCAAATAGTGCATGCTCTGTGACAAACCACATCTATCCATCCGAATCCCTTGCCTGCCTCCCTCCCTCCCTCAAGAGCCCCAAGAAAACCACCTCCCTTCCTAAAGCAATTGAGTATGAACCAGCAAAAATTAAAAGTATAAAGACCTAGCGAGAAAACTCGTGTTTTGAATGAAATGATCAATCATCATCATCATTGCTTGGTGGTGGTTTTTGTTTGTTTGTTTGTTTGTTTTAATTTTTACTTCTGTATTTTGGGAGGTTGAGGATAAAAAGAGCTGCTGGTCTTTTAGACCTATGGCCTTTGCACTATATGTGCAAGCCAAATAAATAACAGCCACTGTTAAAAACTCCCCAAAAGAGGTTCTAAGATCTTGTTTGAGCTTTTCAGTTTAGAGGCTACATTAATCAAAGCATGAAAGCGCAAGATTTGACTAGAAGCCAGCAATTTGATTTTACATACAATTTTGCATATGATACATGGTTCTCTTTTGCCACATGTTACACAATTAAATTATTGTATTTTCATGCATATAATGTGTGCATTATATGGTTTTTTCCAATCCATGGGAACCTGCTATGTGTTATACTTGTAGGGGGTACCATAATCTTTTCAATGATTAGGGCCTCTAAAGGTCTTCATCTGGCCCTGGCCTGGCCCCCCAGAGCGGTCCTATCCACACTTTTCTGGCTCATGTCAGAGGCTTCTCCTTTTTTTTAGTGCAGGTAGGATTGCTCTCTTTTGGTTTGCTTCCAGTGTATGTGATCACTGAGAATGAACCAAACGTCTTCCTCTTTTGATTTGCCAATATCATGAAGTGGCTTAATAAGAGAGCTACTTCAGGATTTTGGCTAGTTAAACACTTCCTTTGACCCTTGGCAGAATGATTTTTATTTTTTTTATTAGGACAGCAAAAGTGTGTTGCATCATTTATTTTAAAAAAATTAAATATATTTTCCTTGCCTTGTATTAAAGGGCTGGTTAAGAAACTACCTGCAGCCAAATCTACTACCTATTTTGGCTGTAGGCAGGCTCTCAACCAGACTTTTAAAATAAGTGTTTTAGGTACAGTGGTGCCTCGACTTACGAACGTCCCGACATACAACCATTTCGAGTTACGACCAGCTCCGGCCGCAAAATTTTGCTTTGACTTGGGACCGGAGCTTCGAGTTACAACCAGAAAAAGGCAGGGAAAAAAGGTGGGGAATTCAAATTGCTAACCGTTGGTGGTGAAGAGGCTGCTTCTTTGTAGCTCTTTCGCCCCAGCAGTTAGAGAGTGTGCGATCGGAGGAGGCTTCGGACTGCCTGGTAAGGTGCTGCTTTCTACTTTTTAAAAACTGTTCTGGGTGGGTTTTGCAGCGTGATTTTGGGCTGGGTGGTGGGATTATGTTTCTATGCTGTGATGGGTTTTGCAGGGTTTGTTTGTTTTTTGGTCCCCCCCCCCCCATTTTAGATGGGTCTTGCAGGGTTTGTTTGCTTTTTGGGTTTTTTTCCCCCCTATTTCCGATGGGTCTTGCAGGGTTTGTTTGCTTTCTGCTTTGCTTTTTTTGCATTTCCGAAGGGTCTTGCAGGGTTTGTTTGCTTTCTGCTTTGCTTTTTTTGCATTTCCGAAGGGTCTTGTATGGTTTCTTTGCTTTCTGCTTTGCTTTTTTTGCATTTCTGAAGGGTCTTGAACGGTTTGTTTGCTTTTCTTTTCTTTTTTCCCTTCTGCCGGAATGGAGTAATCGCGTTTCTGATGGATCTTGCAGTGTTTTGTGTTTTTTTTGGTGATTTTTTTTTCTTCGGCCGGAACGGATTAATTGCATTTCAATGCATTCCTATGGGAAATGGTGCTTCAATTTACGACCATTTTGAGTTACGATCGGAGTTCCAGAACCAATTAAGTTTGTAAGTCGAGGCACCACTGTATGTGTATTAGGTATACACATAGGTATACACATACCTAATACACATATTTAATTTGTAATACACATACTGAATGCACTTAATTTTTTTTTCACTTCCTCTGCCCCTCTGCGGAGCTGAGGAAGTATTTAATTTGCCAATATCCTGAAGTGGCTCTCTTCTTATCCACTTCACAATACTGGCAAATTGGCAGTGGTCTGTTACAGACCAAATAGGGTAGCTTGAGGTCTGTGTGCCATTTGGATGTGGTCCTTGCAACCAAATGGTATACTGGACCTCCTAATGACCCTATTTAGCCTGCTGTAAGCCAGCTATGTAAGACCAGCAGTTTGAATCCATGCGACGGAGTGAGCTCCCGTTGCTTGTCCCAGCTCCTGCCAACCTAGCAGTTCGAAAGTATGTAAATGCGAGTAGATAAATAGGTATCACTACGGTGGGAAGGTAATGGCGTTCTGTGTCTAGTCATGCTGGCCACATGACTACGGAAACTGTCTACAGACAAACGCTGGCTCTATGGCTTGGAAATGGGGATGAGCATCGCCCCCTAGAGTCGGACACGACTGGACAAATTGTCAAGGGGAACCTTTACCTTTACCTAAGCCAGCTATATAGACAAGCTCTAATGCATTTTATTTGTGGTAAACACTCATGAACTACAGAGTACAGACTGAATTGGATAGCCCTGGCAGTAGCCCATGAAAGTTTGTACAAAATAGACAGTGGCTGGTAGATCTCATGGCTCTTGAGGGAAAGCAAGTCCCTAACTGACAAACCTGATGTCTACTCCCTTCAGAGCCTGGAAAAGTTACATTTGAAACCCCGACCTGCTTAGCCTCCTTTTCAGATGCTTATTGTGGACAGATAAGCAAAGTCAGGGCCTCTGATCTCCCTCCCTTTGGTCCTTTATCTCTAAATCAATAGCGCTTCAAATGGAGGGCACCATCAGAAAGGTGATTGTCCTCTGGTAGTCCTTGAAAGGAAGGAATGTCCTTTCTAAAAGAGGACATATGACTACTCCATAAACTTTACCTTTCTGCATTGAGAATGGTTAATCCCAGTGTCGTAGAAAGCAACCAAGAAACAGCCTGCTGCGTAACTGTGGCAACCAAGGCAGGTGTATTGGAAAAATCCTTCAAGCAAAGCCAGCATTTCCTGCATTGCTGCCTTTCAACTTTATATCACCATCAGGCTTCCAAGTGAAAGGGCTGCGCTCCTCCCTATAGAACCGTTCTAGTCTCAGCAAGTTCCTTCCCTGTAATAAAGTTGGAGTCATCCCTTAAGGAATCCTGTGAATGACTAAGCATTTGTGAATGTGCTTGCATGCCAACAGCACTAACAGATGACAGAGTCATAACTCAGCACACAGAGCACCCTGCCATTGGTTCCTCAGAAATCTGTTATCAAAAGATCTTTATCACGTGCATCTTGTGCATGCTAAAGTTTCCCCTCTACACAGTGTACCAAATACTCTGCATTCTGCAATGGCCATTTTCTAGGCTGTAGAACAGGGGTGAAGTTTGGGCAACAGTGACCTGACAGATGTTTTTGGCCAACTGGAGCATGACCTAGGCATAACCAATGGTGAAAGATAATGGCTGTTGCAGTCTAAAATTATTTGAAGTCCCATGGTTGCCCATTACCCCTGTTTGAAAGTGTCAAACTGGCGGTCCATCTGTAGTGGTAGTAAACAGAGAGAGCTAAGCTGTGTGATCCAAAGGAGGCCAAATCGAGTTCCAGAAGAGGCAGAATGACATTCACAGAACTAAACACAGGGTATAGGCAGATCTTGGCAGAAATCAAGATAAGGATGAGACAAAGTTGGTTGCCTGAGACTAATCACCTTAGAATTACAATGGGTCTTTTGACCCTACAAAATGGAGTGGTGGTAGTGATGATGGAGGGAGGAAAGCAATTTTCTTCAAACTGTATTTGTGTGTATGAGAGGGAGCTGCCCACATAAATAGCTGCCATGCTTATTTTTTTTCTTTTTGTCAGCATGCTCCCCACCCTTGGTGGTTGCAGGAGCAGTGAGGGTCACATAGTCTTTTTTTCTAGTAGCACTGTAAAATTTGCCAGAAGCTACATCGTCTGGCTGTTCTCCCGGGAGGCACAATGGGAAATCAAACCCTTGATTTTTGGCTTTCCAAACAGGTACCCTAGTCACTAAGCTAGCTATGGTTTGATTTTGGAGGAATATAATGTATAGCTCTTGACAAACTACACAATTAAGGTGATACTATTTCTTTGGGGGGGGGGAAAGTGAGATATTTGGGCAATTTCCTCTTGATTGCTTAATCTGTGGCCTTGTAACCTAAATAATTTTCTTTTCATTAATGATTAAGAAAGCTTTTGTTTTCTTTGAAGCATTTGTGATGATGATGAAATCATGATCACATGCCATCTCTGACATAAGTTTTGAGGCTGGCCATAGTTAACGGGTGTCTTTGCTTTATCTGCCTGGCTGACTAGCAGGTCTGTAATTGTAATAGCTCCACCAGTTTCAATATTTTGTCAGAATTAGGTATGGGAAATCATTGATCACTGCGTTGGATTGTATCATTAGAAATTGATGGTCATGTGGTTCAGTGTCATGATGGGGGCTGTAATTTTCCAGTTCCACTTTTAGGTTTGGTTTTGGTGGTAAGACAGGTGAGCATATGATACTTGTTTCATAATGAGAGCAATTTAATCAGAGGTCAAGATGTTGCATTAGGATTTCACACCTATGACAATTGCAGATAACGAATATGAATCTGCTAGTAAATAATTTTAATGGGGATAGATTAACACATATTTACAACCCACCTTTTAGAGTCTTTACTGAGCACACCCTCTAGTCAATGCTACTACATAGGCACAGGAAGACAGGAGAACATTTGTCCAGTATTGTGGCAACTGCAATGAAATAGCTATTACAACCAGGTTTTTAGCTAGGGGAATTTCCATGTTCAGAAGCAGCATGTGGTTACCAGCTGTGAAGGGCAAATAGTAGGGACTTGATAATACTTTCATGACTTGCCAACAAGCTTTCACAGTAGTTGGTTGTTAGAAACAAAATGCTCAATAAATAAATGCCTGACCCCATTTGCCTTTGCACACACTTCAGGATATTGGGCCACTGACCTCTAATGGTTTGGGGCCAACATACCATTCAAATAATCACTTTTCCATAGTGAACTTCCCTGCTCACTAATAGAAGCAGCATTCCTCTGTATATCAGCTGCTGGAGAGCACAGAAAGGTGGGTTTGTACTCATATCCTGCTTGTGGTTTTCCTTTGGGCAGTTAGTTGGGCACTGTGTTAGTGGAGTGTTCCCCTTGATAAGCCTTTGGTCTGATCAACCATGGCCCTTCTTGACCTTCTGTCCTTATCATGCTGTGAATAGTTGAGGGGACCTGGTTCAGAATACTAAAGCATATAAAACAAGGCAGGGTGGGTCTTCATAGCAATTGACTCTGGGTATGTGGATTCTTTTGCCAGCTAAGGTTGTGATTGTACTGCCCATAGCTGGTTAAGTGCTATACCTTTGACAATTGCACCAAGTATTCAATATTTTCTTTCTTTTTTAAAAATTCCATTTACATCCCATATTTATTCCAAGGAGGTTCAAGATAGTGTGTATGGTTCCCCCAGCAGACTTTACTCTTTGAGGTTGGTGAGGTCAATGGTGATAAGTAACATATTACAAATAATGTCTGAAATCCTGTTGATTAGCATAGGAAGTTGCAACTAGGTTAGAGTAATTGAATCAGTGGGATTTTTATGAGTCAGCTCTTTTGGAAGTTCCACTGATTTAGTGGGCCTACTCTAATTGTGACTTACTACTCTAAGCAACAGGATTTCAGCGAACATTTCGCTTTGGAGGTGACGCTTCTTTTGGGGAGAAATGAGGCATAACAGTATTCCTATAAGTACATACATACATACGTACATACTAATAATACCAAATTTTCCTGCCATAAAATATTCATTATCTTTCCTTCTTAGTCAGGAACCCTAAAAATAAGCATTTTGAGGGTTTTCCCCAGATTGTAGGCCATTTTCTTATCCTTTTAGATGAACTTTTTGCACACAAAAAACACACAAAACATATTGATGGCAACTAGTTACAGAGTGGCTTAAAATCAAGTTATATAACAAAATACTTTTGAAATGTAACTTCGTAGGAGCTGGGTGGGGCAGTCAAAAAACAGTCTCCCACTTATTATATCCCACTGCTGGATTGCTCAGTGGTTTAGGTGGAGCCGGAAGTTGGGAGTTCGAGGTCCTTCCTGACGGGCTGGACTTGATGATCCATAGGGTCCCTTCCAGCTCTGATGATGATGATGAGGATATATTAAACATCAGCTTACTGTAAGAAAAAAAAACTGGGTGAAGAGAAGCTATCATAAAGTAAGCAGTGAATAGCAACCTCACTTCCTTTTTCTCCCCCTTCATGTATGTTTATTAATTGTACTGTCGTGCTTCTGACACAAAGAAAGAAAGGCCAAATGCTGGAAAATAAGTTCTTCCTCAGTTCCCTCCCTCCCTATGGTGGGCAGAGAGGTTTTCAAGCAGGTTCAGCTTTTCTTCCATCCTCTCTCTGGGCATCATAAGAGGAAGAAATGGGCTTACAAAGTTTAGAGAGAATGACTGATTTCTCTGTGGAAAATAAAGGACTTGTCATAGAAATAGCAGCCACCTCATCTATTCCACTCTTGGCCATCTGTTATCTGCCTCGTTAGAGCCATGGGTGTGGGGTTTTGGGCCCATCCAGTTCAGTCTTCCTGTCCCGCATTCTGGATGGCACCACTCAGGATCAGACTAGATTTTAAAGGGAATGCCTGTGCCCTACTAGAACCCATTTCCCCCTCCCACAATGAGCTTTCCATGCGAATGGCTTCCTTGCTTTAAGAATCAGACTGGCAAATTAAACTTTTGCTTACTTTCCAATAGACCGTCATAAAATAAAATGTGCAAGAGGCAAGACAAGCTGGAAAGGAAAGGAAGTGACAGAGTATCTTTCATCACTGGGGGAGGGGGAGGCACCAGCACTAAAAAATGAGAAATGCGGATGTCCTTTCTTTCCTCTTCTACTGCCAGTCAGAGTTGACAACATTTGGCCTGACTCAGTTTAAGGCAGCTCCTGTGTTCCTGTCTAGGCTTACAAACATGCACCCTCAATAAAGAGAGGTTCTGTGACATCATTGGAAAAAAAAAAACCAAACTAAAATCAATAATTTTTAAATGAATCAATCTCATTTGGGCATGATGCTTGAATGTGACAATACAGAAGAAGAATGTATGCATAGATTGTATGCACAGATTTTCTTGTCCTAGTGCTTGTCTGGAATCTTTTGAATGTTTTGCTTGTGAATTTAGTATTTCATCTAGTATTTTATTTTTTTCCATATGTCTGATGAAGCGGACTTGTCTCCAAAAGTTCACATTAAAATATAATAGACAAGTCTTTAAGGTGCCATGTTTTTGTCTTTTTTGTTGCTGTTGTTTCTTTGGATTTTGCCTGATATGCTTACATAGACTAACATGGTTACCTCTTTTAAAATTAAAAAGGGAGCAATACACAGACTGTTTAGGTTTTGCTGTCCTTTCACAGTCACTGGATGTCACCGTCAATGCTGCTTAATGGCTGAACTCTTGGATTACATAAAACAAGAAACAAAGCGTGACCATAGAGTAGTACTTGAGCACGTCTTTGTCCACCTTCACGTAACGCAACGAGGCAAAGTGGTGCTTAGTCACCACTGAGCCGCACAATCATGTTCCTTCACTGCAGAGCATGGTGTGCAAGATCCCCTATAGTTTGCCTTTAGAGAGTCATTGGGGTTTCTCAGGGGTTCCCAATGAAAAAGCTGCATTGTCTTCAAAGATACATATATCATTGATGTGCCATCAAGTCAGAACTGAGTATAGCAATCCTAATAGGGTTTTCAAGGTAAGTGAGATATTTGTGGAGTAATTTTACCACTCCCACTCCCCCAGTGAGTTTCCATGGCTAAGCAGAGGTTCAAATCCTGGTCTCCAGAGTCCACTATTTCCACTATACCAATCTGAAATCTATTTACAGGAACTTAGGAACTTGAAAAAAAGCCTACATGAACCACACACTCTGCCCTTCTCCACTGCTAGTCCTTCCATGTTACTACCCCCAAAACTTATTTGGGGAGGAAGGACAGGAGGAGGAGGAGGAGGAGGCCTACTTTGACACAGAAAAGGCCTGATCAGTTTGCTGCTTAGCTGAAAATGGTGTATGAAGGATCACTTCTTGTTGGGGATCATGGGATTTCCATTTAAAACGCAAGAACAAATTCTGTGATCCCCAGAGTTTAGGGGTACCAGTAAATGTTGTTACTCATTTGAGAGGCTTTGGGAAAGATACTAGAACAATTAAACAGTTCAGAAATAACTGGTGTAATGAGCAACATGTTCTAGTTACTTTTAAGGATGACTAACAGGGGAAGGACAAACATCCAGACTGGGTCTGTATACACTGGAGATGGAGTCAAGGGGTTCAGTGGCGCAGGCAAAAGAATGGTCAAAATACAGGCTAGGTTATGCCACAAGTCACAGTTCTACTAGAGTGTCAGTTCAAACAGGGAGTAGCCAGCAAAGCAGTCAAAAGAGCTTCAAAGTCAGATTGCCATGAGATCCAGCAAGCCAGAAACCAAGAAGGAGAAAAACAACAACAACAACAAAACCCCAAGGGAAACCAGAGCTACAGACTGGATTTTTCACAAGGCAAAGGAGGCAAAAGGTCCAAGATGTGGGAATATTGGCATTCCAGGTAAAAAGAGACACTGTTTCCAATAAACTTCTCAGTCTTTGACTGAACCTTCTGTAGCTATGCTGATCTGTACCTTCATCCAAGACAGGCTTTCCAGCTTCAGGTCCCACAGAAGGAGGACCCTCCACTCAAGCAAACTCTTTACTCAAGTAGAGGTCTCTACTCCCAAGGAAATCTCCTTTCTAAGTGAGCACTATGCCTGGTTGCTTCCTGTCTGGCTCATGCTTTTGTTGCTGCTGCTCTCTTGGTTTGGGAGGTAGTCCCATCTTCTTCTCGGACTCTAACCTTCAGCTCCCTTATTCTACCAAAATGGATTCTGCAACCTTCCTGGGCCCTCAGTAGCTGCCTTTCCCTCTGTGCTATCTGGCCCCAGTGACTCAGGGTCCTAGTCTGAAGAAGATTCCTCCAGTAGAGATGTGGCATCACTCCATAATGTTGCAGCCTATCATACAAACCACCAGGAGGTGCAACTGTCCTCTTCTTCCAACTTCCTTGTGTTTATGATCTCTGCTACATACAGGGCTACAAAACTCAAGCAGCCAGTACATACTCACATCTAGGCACAGTGCATAACATAGCAACAGTTGCCAGATGGAAGATTTTTGAGTGCTTTGAAGGTCTTTGGAAGCTTGCACCTGTTGGTACCTCATATTACAGCATCTGGTGAATTGTTGTAATGATGAAATAGTCCTGTACATGTTTGTAAAGTCTTTGTTTACTGTGTCTTGATGGTATCAATAAAATTCTATTTTTAACTGAGGGGTGTGTTTTTATGAGAGGGCATGGAATGGGAATGAGGAAAAATGAAGAATTTACATTAACTGTTTTTGAATGATTTGATTTGTGGTATGAAAGTAAGCACATATCTTTCAGTTTCATCTCAAATGGTAGAAACAGATCTGAGAGTGTGACTACATGATCAAATACTGCAACATTTTCTTAGCTTATAAAACGGGTGAATTTGAAGGTTGATTTAAATTGGTCTGGCCCTTTTTGCCCCCAAAGCAGCTTTTTTTCTCTGCTGCTGGGGGGCTTCTACTTTTTCGAGTTGGAATGATTCAAACAGGCTTTTTCCCATGTGGTTAGTTGTGATATGTTCTTGTAAAAATGGAGGGCATATCTGTAGATGGTGCTTTGGTGATGTGGCAGTTGAAGCGTGATGTTCAGGCCAGCGGGAGTGGGGGGAACATGCAAAAGCAAAGCACTGTGACTTTAATGTTTGGGATCAGGTGCTAGTCTTGAATCCTGTCAGATTGTGTGGGAAGGCCCTTTTGTTGTGAAGCAAAAGCTTAGTGCTGTTAATTACTTAATTGACAGGCCTGGAAGTGTCATTAAAATCTCCTTCCTCTTCCTGTCCATTACTCTTTCCCCTTACTTTCAAATAACACATGCAGAAATTACCTTATTTGCTGGAGTACATGTGTAAAAAAAGTCTATATTAGAAAAAAGCATACTAAAACCATCTCTGTCACATATAGTTTTTAAACTACTGGTGTGATAAACTGTGATAAGAGATAAAGTAATTCCTGAATATGTTACCTGAAAGTAAGGGGAAAAGTAACAGATTGCAAGGGGAAGGTGGTGAGCCCTGTTACAGAATCATTCTGAAGTGTAATTTGTGATGTATTTTGCAGAATTACTGTTGAAACTTTTGATGTTTTGTATATTGTATTCTTAAACTGTGTGAGAAAGTTTCCATGTGTGAGAAAGTTTGTATACAGCCCTCCCCCTTGTTCACCCTCTGATACAACCACTCCAAAGTCACTTTCTTGCTTGAAATGATCAATATTTATTAACAGGAACCCAACTGGAGCAACATCTAAATTTTCCGCAGGTAACAATGCTTCCCCATCCAATGGGGAGAGGAAAGGATTCTAAGAACTTCCCCCCCAACTTCTCATTCTGGATCCTGTGAACAGCCCAAGGGTTTTCTCCCTTAATTCTCAGTCTAGGTGCTCATTCCTTTGGCAGCAACACCTGCAGCAATGCCACTGGTTCCTGTTTCTATCACTTTTCATCCCTTTGCATCCCCCTCAGGCCTTTATATCTGACCTTGGTCTTTGTTTGGGTTGGAGAGAGATTTTCTCAAGTCTCATTAGTTCCCTTCTTGCGGCTTCTCCCTTGGCCAAGGCTTGTTCTCTTCTCTTTGTCTCTCTCCTATCTTGCTCTCCCCAATATGAGAGCTTCCTAGGGATACTCCCTCATCTCCCTCTTCCCGCTTCTTCATTGGGAAACTGAGCAACAAGTATGAAAAATCAAAACCCCATGCTGGTGAAAAAGCATTTTGAGCTTCACTTTTCTTAGTTTGGGTTTTTGGGAAGAGTTGGAGCCATGTACCCAGTTTTACTACAGAAACCACTGATCTTGCTGACTTCTAGGAACAGAATCATCATAGGACTAGGGCAAGCACCAGTTAAAAAAAGAGAAAGTTTTAGAAGAGGTAGCTGTGTTAAGGTGTGGTAGCATATCAGGTAAAAATAAAAGGAAAATACAAAACAACATAGAAACATTTAAAGACTGACTCCTATACAGTGGATATAAAAAGTTTACACACCCCTGTTAAAATGTCAAGTGTCTGTGATGTAAAAAAAATTAGACAAAGATAAATCATTTCAGAAATTTTTCCACCTTTAATGAGACCTATGAACTGTACAACTCAGTTGAACCACAAACAGAACTCTGTTAGGTGGAGGGAAGTAAAAACAAAAAACTGAAATAATATGGTTGCATCTGTGTGCACACCCTTAAACTAATACTTTGTCGAAGCACCTTTTGATTTTATTACAGCACTCAGCCTTTTTGGGTATGAGTCTATCAGTATGGCACATCTTGACTTGGCAATATTTGCCCACTTGTCTTTGCAAAAACGCTTTGCAAGGGCGTCTTCTGTGCACAGCCCTCTTCAGATCACCCCACAGATATTCAATCGGATTCAGGTCTGGGCTCTGGCTGGGCCAATCCAAAATGTTAATCTTCTTCTGGTGAAGCCATTCCTTTGTTGATTTGGATGTATGCTTTGGGTTGTTGTCATGCTGAAAGATGAAGTTCCTCCTCATGTTCAGCTTTCTAGCAGAAGCCTGAAGGCTTTGTGCCAATATTGACTGGTATTTGGAACTGTTCATAATTGGATGTTTTTCTTCGTAAGAAAAGGCTTCCGTCTTGCCACTCTACCCCATAGCCCAGACATATGAAGAATACGGGAGATTGTTGTCACATGTACCACACAGCCAGTACTAGCCAGATATTCCTGCAGCTCCTTTAATGTTGCTGTAGGCCTCTTGGCAGCCTCCCTGACTAATTTTCTTCTAGTCTTTTAATCAATTTTGCAGGGATGTCCAGTTCTTGGTAATGTCACTGTTGTGCTATATTTTCTCCACTTGATGATGACTGTCTTCACTGTGTTCCATGGTATATCTAATGCCTTGGAAATTCTTTTGTACCCTTCTCCTGACTGATACCTTTTAACAATGAGATCCCTCTGATGCTTTGGAAGCTCTCTGCGGACCATGGCTTCTGCTGTAGGATGTGACTAAGAAAATGTCAGGAAAGATCTACTAGCACAGCTGATCTTTATTTGGGATTCTTCAGAGGCACTTTAAATGATGGCAGGGGTGTACTGACTCCTACTTAACATGAATTTGAATGTGATTGTTTACTGCTGAACACAGCTACATCCCCAGTTATAAGAGGGTGTGCACACAGATGCAACCATATTATTTCAGTTTTTTATTTTTACTTCTACCTAAAATATTTCAGTTTGTTCAACTGAGTTGTACAGTTCATAGGTCTCATTAAAGGTGGAAAAAGTTCTGAAATGATTTATCTTTGTCTCATTTTTTTACATCACAGAAACTTGACATTTTAACAGGGGTGTGTAAACTTTTTATATCCACTGTATTTTATAGGTGAAAACAAAATAAAAATAAAGAGTAAAAAAAGACAAAAATGTGGTGGCACCTTAAATACTAACTTTCATATTTTTTGATGTGAGCTTTTGTGGACAAATCCACTTCATCAGACATTGCGGACTTGTCTACAAAAGCTCACAGTAAAAAAATAAAAAAGTTAGTCTTTAAAGTTCCACCACTTTTTTTTTTACTCTATTTTTATTTTGTTTTCACCTATAGTGCTTGCTCAGACTAATATGGCTACCCCTTCTACAACTACTGCTATATTTTAATGTGAGCTTTCATGGACGAGTCCACTTCCTCAGACAAAAGGTGCTACAACATTTTCTTCTTCTTTATTTTTATTTTTGTTTTGTTTTTGTCTAAAAAAGCCACAAGAGTGCTTTCACTGCACATGCTGAGAGTTGCATACTCTTCTTAGCTGAGCAATTTTTTTTTTTTTACTATGTCAAGATTACTCAAGATCTATGTCAAAACAATGCTAAGAGCTGTGGAAATTCAGCATAACATCACTGCTTTGCACAATATATTCTGCTTCTGTTTAGTCATAGAAAGCTGCCAATTAGGGCTCTGGAAGCAGAGTCTTGCCCTTTGCTCTCTGGAACGGAAATTTTCCTAAGCCTTCTGCAGCTACTGAGATCTTAAATATTTTTTAAAGTGTGCATGTTTTTGAGAATACTTTCTCTTCATCAGATAAAATGTTAGAAGTGAACAGGGGAGGGGACAAGGTAAGTGGAGGGGCAAGAGCTGAATCACAAGTCCTTCTTGTCTGTATGTTGTTTTAGGATGTAATGGAGGAGGGATGTTGTAGACTAAGAAATGGGTTTCATCAAGGGATACAGTGGTGTTAGATTTCACCCAGGACAAATCATAGATTTACTAGGAGCAGGAAAATAAGACACTTGTGTCTTCTGTCATAAACAGTCAAAAGTCCCAACAGTGAATTCAAGGCTGGCTCCATCTTATGTGAACTCAAGTGCTCCTCAGTTAGTGGAAAAGAGAGAGCCATCAGGCAGTCTTTATATTGTCCAAGTGTAGTTAATTTTAAATGATGGATTAGGTAAAGGAATATGAAATGTGTTGTTCTTTTCTGTCATGAAGGGCATTCAAAGCAGCTTAACATTTTAAAAAACATTAATAAAAATAGCAGAAGAGATAGATAAAATAGCATCCCACTGCAGAACAACAGCAATACCAAGAGCACACCCTAGTTAAATAATTCCAGCAATTGTTAAACTTGGGTAAGGATGAAGAAGCAAAACCTGAACAGTTTCCAAAGATATTTTTAAGAAATTATTGTGGGACATGAAATACTAAGGTCTGCATCTAATTGCTAGTCCCAAGTGGAGCAGATTCATGGAATGGTAAATCTGAATCTGATGGAGATGGTCTTGTTTGAGAACAAACTATTATTACTCCTAGATCCATTGAATCAATGAAAGGTGACTTATCAAGTTTCTACTGAATCAGTGAGTCTAGTGGGGACTAACAGTTTATTTATTTTTTACTTATTTAAAATATTTTTACCTTGCCTTTCTCCTAAAAAAAGACCCTAGGCGGCTTACATCATTAAAACCCAATATTAAAATTAAAAACAGTGAATTATTTAAAAATTAATGGAATTAATAACATTGTATGAAGACGGTTAGGTAAAGCATTATTAAAACAGATTTAGAAGCAACAAAATGCAAACTATCTCATTTTAAAAAGAATCCTAAACAGTCTGCCACTAAGGAAAAGCCTGCCTGAAGAGAAAGGTCTTTGCCTGCTTGCAGGAGGCCAGCAATGATGGAGCCAGCCTCGCCTCCCATGGCAGGGAGTTCCAGAGTAGCAGAAGACCCTCTCCCGTGTCCCCACCAAGCACACCTGTGAGGATGGTGGGGCAGAGAGAAAGGATTTAGGTCTGACAATTTATTGTAGCAAAGGTATTCTTATGAATTACAACCTGCTTCATCAGATACGTGAAGTGTGGTGTATCCCCAGTTAGCAAATTCATATACTTGCATGTGTGCATAAACACACATTTAGTTGGGGGAATTTATAAATAATGAGATTAATAGACCATGAAATGCAAGTCGTAGTCTTTTAGAATTCTATGTCAATTTTAAATGAACACAGATAAAAGTAAACCAATCATTGGCAAGAGTAAAATAGTTCCTGTATGAACTGTTCATACAGCTAAACGTTCAATACAGCTGCAAGACAGTGGAGGAGGGTTAAGATATTTCAAGAAGGGATTCAAAGGTTTAAATTCATTTGTTTCAAGTGCCATGGTGAACTTGATTAGATTTGATCTCGTGGTTGAAACAATTAGTCACCTGCTCATTAGGTAAGAGCAGTCATTAGTATGGGAGGGTCAGGTGCATTCTGAGGTGGTGAGCCATCCACTGGCTCTTTTCCTTCCATTGACTGGAAGCAGACAATGGAAAGTCACCACAGGGGAACTGGAGTTCATGCTGGTGCTGTCTGCTACTCACTGGTGACTTAATCATATGAAATAGCTCAAAGTCTAGCAGAATTATTATGGGTTGTACCATTTACTTTTTCAAACATGTGTCGTATAAGAGAAATGATGGCAAAAATCATTTGCAATGACAGAGGCATAGCAGTGCAGAGGGACACAACCTGCCACTTCTCTGGGGAACCCTCACTGACCATATTGCATAAAAATGGGGTTGTCTATCAGCTCTAGGATTCTGTAAGCTCCAGTTCTCAACATTGCCTGGCATGATCTTCCTGTGCTGATATCCCTAAAATGTCTTGCATATTCTGCTAGGGGCAGGGAGCGGACACAGTTCTCCCTTCTAACATTTTGATAGCTTCAGTCCAGCAGCGCAGGCAGTAGTCCACCAGGCAGTGGCGTAGCATGAGTTGTCAGCACCTGAGGCAAGGCAAGTATTGTGCCCCCTTGAGGTCACCTTGAGAAGCAGGAGGGGAAGGGCCTCAGCACCAGCGGAGCACCCTCCCCACACTGCACCCTCCATGTGACCTGCCCGCCTGGGGGAGGGAGGCCAGACTGCTCTGGACCACTCTTTGCCCTCCAGGTTGCCCTCTCCAAGGAGGCGGGTCCGCTTGGCTGTCATCAAACCCTGCCACCACCGCCTGCCTAGAAGGGGAAACTGAGCAAGTGAGGCAGGCACAGCCAGAAGAGGGGAGGGGAGAGTAGGTGAGGCTGAAATGCTTTCTCACCCACGGCGCGCTCCTCCTTGCTCGATGGCTTCCAGGCAATCCAGGCAGCAATAAAGGAAATAGGGGGAAATGCCACCAATCATCAATAAAATGAAAGGCCAAAAAAGGAGAGTAATATAAAATACGAAATGCAAAAAACAAAAACAAAAGGTAATTGGTTAACCTCTCTTTCAGAATCCCAAATCTCTCATATTTCAAAGGCTGTCTCTCATAAAGCCACAAAAATTCCAGAATCGAAAGAAAGGGCCTCTTCCTTGTTTTTCTCAATCGCTAACTGTTATTGTGTTAGGGTTGACTCTTAAGGAACTTCCTCTTCTGGTTACATGGTATCTGTGAAGTATATTGTGATGCTAAGGCATTTGTCTGGAAAACTGTCAGGATATGTGAACTGGTCCAAAATGCTAATGGCAGAGATCTGTTTCCTGGCGCTGTTCAAAGTGTTGATTACAAAATGTAAAGCCCTATCCAACTTGGGTCAAGGCCCTTTGCAGGACTGTATAAGCTTGCCTGGACTTGGAGATCTCCAAAGGAGGTCCTCCTCTTGATCCCACCACCTTCAGAGGGACGTCTGGTGGAGACAGCAGAGAGAGCTTTCCTGCAGGTTGGTTCCAAGCCCAAGAACTCCATAGAAAGAGAAGCTAGCTTGGCCCTTTTCACCAGCAGGCAAAGTCTCCCCACCCCTGCCATTTGTCCCAAATAGGATTTTGTCAACTGACTGGCTGTGGAGCTTACTACCTGTTCTACTTTTCTTAATGATGATTTTTTTGGGTCTGCTTTAAATTGTGCTTTTAATTTAATTCTTTTAATTTTTTTATCCTTTATTTAAACAGTTGATTTGGTTCTGTATTTAATTTTTTATTTATTTCTGTTATTGTAAACCACCTTAAGTCCCATTTTTGGGGAAGAAAGCCGAATGGGAATCCAGTAAATAGATACCTGAAAACTACAGAAGCTTGGGGCTGTCTGGTTTCCCCCATGGCTTGACCAGCTGGTTAATCCTGTCATGTGGAGAGACTGTACTCCCTCCCTCCTGTTGCTCCTTTATTGTTTTCAACCTGTGACCTGCTTACTGCACCTATTACAACTGATCGCTGTATTTATTTTAAAGGCGTGGGCCAGCAACCACAAAGCTTGCAGACTCACATTAAACATCCACCAGGAAAAAGTCCTTTCCTCACTTATTCAAACAGTAAAGGACCAATATTTGCCAACACCTAGTGAGAATTGAAACTTGCCCCTGGAATGTGCCTGATTTCAACATGACAATCTGGACGAGAAAGGACTTGCTTCGGGGAGCACTTGTGTTTTTTTTTCTGTGGTCTGGCAGTGACTTTGTCTAAAACACAGACATGACATCTGCTGAACCTTATGTCAGGATTTTAATGTGCTTGCAGTTTTTGAGTTGCTCATTACAATCTCTTCCTTCTTCTGATGGCCTATCGCGCCATGACACCATGTCTTATTTGTTGTTTATTGCTTACATCGATAGCCAGCCTCAGAGCTGTAACTAGCCATTGGAGCAGCACCCAAAAATAATAATCTAAAAATAATAGGAGTAATTAATAATAATAATACTAATAACCTTTATTGTCAATGCACAACATGTGTGCAGTGAAATTGAATGAGCCTCCATTGGTACAACCACACAAAGCACAAAACACAGAATACACTCAGACACAGAATACATCTCCAACCTTATAAACAAATCCCCAACCCCAATACCGGGGGGCTAGGCACACATTTCCACATACATACATACATACATACATACATACATACATACATACATACATACATACATACATACATACATACATACCCTCTAAACACACTTTAGTCAATATATATATGTACACATTATTCCACCAGTATGTCCATATTGCATGTTATACTGTGTATAATTACAGTGCCGAACACCTTGCCAGCATTTCCCCTCATCCACAGGGGATTGGCAGTGCGGACAGAGATGCAAAAACAAAACCAACACATACACAGATAAATATTGCACAACATACTATACATTAATGAGCTGATTTTTGTCATCCAGCTCAGAGGCCTAGTCAATAGAGCTTCAGGTAGATTGGCTCTCTGACGGGGAGGATCTGGTCTATCCATGATCTAGGTAAGCCAGACCTCTGCCTGGGTGCTATCATCTGCCTCCTGCATGTCTGTCTGAGCCAGAGATCTGGTCTACGGAGCTCTAAGTAGACTTGTCCTCTGAAAGAGAGGCCTAGCTTGCCCATCATCCTGCTAGACCAGCTGTTCAGCTGGACATATCTTCCATCTCTGAGCCAGAGTCCTGGTCTGGGGATGTAGTAGGTTTTGTGTGTGTACAAGCTGCAATGATCCTCCCCAACTAGTGGGCATGGCAAAGTCATGTAAGCAGGGGAGAGACAATTCACCAGAGCATGGGAGAAGAGTGGGCCCAGGGACCAATTTTCTGCCTGTGGCATTTTCCATTATGCAAATAATAACAACAATGACGATGATTGTGGTGATGATGTGTCGATCATATTAGTGGTGATGATGGTGGTGATGCAAACAACGAAACAGAAAATGTCATGAAATTTAAATTTGCAGAAAAGTGCTGTTTCATTTAAGTAGTACTGTGCATCTGTTAAAAGGTAAACTGAGACATTGTAGTAGCATCATGCATAAAGTCCTCAGGAAAAATACCTTCTTATTAGGTAAAATGGGGCCAGACAGCTTGATTTTTAAAATTTGTGCCTAACCTTTTTTCACAAATATTGGCATTTTTTGAAAAATTATACAAAAATAGCATGTTGACACAAATTGAAAGATCAGTTAAAAACACAGATATGCACTGAAAAAGGTCTCAGCTGCAGGGCCTTGAGGCTTAGCTGGGCCTAGCTCTGTCCAGCTTCCTGTTCCTGCCTCAGTGCTACCTTGGAGCTTTTTTCTGAACAGGAAGTTAGATGGAGCTCGGCCTAGCTAAGGTTCAAAGCCTTCCAGTTAAAGTGTTTTAACACACTTTAGTCAATGGGGGGGGGGGGGATGCATTTAAGCAATGGGTACAGTTTAAAATGCAAACGAACATAAAGGCATTTGAAGAAAATGGGCAGAGAAAGAGACAGAACTTGTCTCTTAAAAAACAACAACATGATTCAGCGTGGGACGGATAAGGAGGTGGAACAGGGAGGGCATCTGTAGAGGGATGCAGGCTTTATAGAAGCACACATTCCTAGCTGCCAAGGCACTTGCGCTGATCTATTGCCAGGAATACAGTACATCAGCATGGCATTATGTCAAAGGAAATGCACCAGCACATTCCCACTGGTGTGGGTTGAAATCTGGTAGCAGCAAGTGGGGACCCACCTCCTGTCTGCAGGTACACAGCCAAAATTGCTGATGGAGATGAATGAAGCCCAACCCACCATAGATGGGGACTGTGCAAACGTAAAACAGCGTTTCAAAGCAAATTAAAACCTTTTGACATTGATTCTTCTTCTTTTGATTTTGGAAACAAAAGAACTTTGAATTTTATCCTGTGACAGCAGGAGGAAAAGGATAGATACATTTTAGCTCTGAAGTGCTCCAGAATTACAATATTTATTTCATACTCAGTTTCCAGGAATTACACCTTTTCATAAGATTCATTGTTTACTTCCCTTTAACATTAATAGAAACGGCAAAATGTGAACTTGCCTGACTTTCAGACCACTGCCAGTTTGCAGCCATGGAATACGGAAGTAGGGAAAAAAGCAGAACCAAATATTGCTGGAAAATTTAGCCTAGAGGACAGAAATGAAGCAGGAGAACGACTGCACAAAGACAATTCCTATAGTAAACAGAAAAGAAAAACCTAGATGGATGATGGACGAAACACTTACATTTTTAAAAGGTGACAGAAATAGGTTCAGAACCCTGAATGCAGCTTTTCACTGACTGTCTGTGAGAACTGCAGCAATAACCGATACAAAGAAATAGAGAAGAACAACAAAAGAGGAAAAATAAAAGATATCTTCCTGAAGTTCCAAGAAATCAATGAGAAATTTAAGTCTAGATTAGGAATGCTGAATTATGAACAGGGAAGCATGTTAGCTGACCAGGAGAAAATACTCAAGCATTGGCAATCCCAGGCCTAGAGGCCCTCCACATGTCGGTGGGGACCAGAGATGGATTTGGGATGGTGCTGGTTTACTGTGCTCTCCTTTCTGGAGCTGGCGGGCTTCGTCTCGGTGCCAATGTTGAGGTCGCCCAGGCTCCTTGTTCGTCAGCATCTATGCTGAGATGGAAGCCACTGGTCAATCTCTTGAGTTCTTGGAAACCATGGCTTCCTTGGGCATGTCCCAACATGTCAACGGCCCCCACCCACGTGGTGGGCCATATGCCAGACCTGGTGTTTTCAACAGGGTAGGTGGAGAGTGATCCGAAGGTGACTGAACTTCTGTCGGACCCCTTGTCATGGTAGGATCACCACCTGATAAAATGCAGCCTCTCAGTGGCACTCCCTCCCCGCGGGGAGCGGGGACCCATTAAGATGGTCCGCCCCTGCAGGCTATTGGATCCAATTGGTTTCCAAGATGCAATGTGGGGGATACCGGCTGATCTGATTGGTGCTTCTGTTGAGGCTCTGGTTAAAGGATGGTATGCCGCCACTACCAGGGCTGTCGACATGATCACACCTAAAGGCCCCCTCCACTGCCGAGCCCACGCATCCCCCTGGTATAACCAACAGCTGCGGGCAATGAAACAGAATAGGAGGAGGCTGGAAAGCATCTGGAGACGGGCCCCGACAGAATCTAATCTAAAAGCCGCAAAAATCGTGTCAAACATCTACAGTACTTAGCTAACGTGAAAGCCACTAGGAGAACATACTTTGCTGCCCGGATAAGCAAAGCTCAAAACCATCAGGCATAACCCTTTTGTATAGTTGGTCATAGTGACAGGCCTCCCAGTAATACCTCCTGTGACCAATTTGCATCCTTTTTAAAACATAAAGTGGAGGCCATCCGCCGGGACCTTGACCATCCTTCTTCTCCAGTAGATTGAGCCAAGATGTCCACTGCACTGCCTTGCCTGATGAGTTTAACATGTTTTCAGCCTGTGACGTCAGCAGAGGTGGGACAGGGTGCTTGAGCGCTGTAGGGCCACCGCTACCTCCCTAGATCCTTGCACAGTCTGGCTTATAAAAGCAGCCAGGCTGGTAACAATGGAATGGGCTATAGCTATTAGTAATGGGTCTCTCCTTGAGGGCAGGGTTCCCCAAGCCCTCAAGGAGACACTTATCAAATCCATAAAAAGCCTAACTTGCTGGTGGAGAATATAAACAACTATTGACCCGTTGCCAATGTTCCCTTCCTCAGCACGCTAGTGAAGAGAGTGGTGGCTGATCCACTTCAGGCACTCCTGGAGGAGCCCGATGCCCTTGATCCATTCCAGTCTGGCTTCAGGCCGTGCCATGGCATGGAGATGGCATTGGTCACCCTGCAAGATGCCCTTTTGAGAGAGACTGATGGGGGCAAAATGTCTTTGCTGGTCTTCCTCGACCTATCAGCAGCCTTCGATACTGTCGACCATGGTATCCCCCTGGGGAGGCTCTCTGGGTTGGGGATCAGTGGCCTGGCTTTGACCTGGCTCCGATCCTTCCTCGAGGACCGCCCTCAGAGAGTACAGCTTGACGGGATGATGTCCACCCCTTGGAGCCTTGACTGTGGAGTCCCTCAGGGGTCGATCATCTCCCCAATGCTGTTTAATATCTATATGAGGCCCCTGGGGGAGGTCATCAGGAGCTTTGGAGCTTCGTGTCACCAATACACGGATGACACCCAGCTCTATCTCTCCTTCCACCCTTCTGCAGAGGATGCTGTCCCATCCCTTGAGCGCTGCCTGGATGCCGTGCTGAGTGAATGAGTGATAATAGACTGAGGCTGAACCCGGGCAAGACAGAGATGCTGCAGGTGGGGGCCCCTAGTGTTTGTGAATTGGGTGCCTCCCTCTCCTTGGAGGGGGGCTACTCTCTCCGCTAAGGATGAGGTTAGCAGCTTGGGTTTACTACTGGACCCAGCGCTGTCAAGGGAACCTCAGATAGCGTCTGTGGTCCATTCTGCCTACTTCCACCTAAGGTGGATTGCCCAGCTGCGTCCCTACCTTGACACCGAGTCCCTCACCACACTGGTTCATGCACTGGTAGTCTCGAGAATAGACTACTGTAATGCTCTCTACGTGGGGCTGCCCATGAGGCTGTTACGGAAACTTTAGCAGGTCCAGAGCATGGCAGCCAGATTACTGAGTGGTGTTAAGAAACATCAACACATTTCTCCCACCCTGGCCGCCCTGCACTGGTTACCCGTCTGCTTCCATGCCAGCTTCAAGGTGATGGTGTTAACTTATAAAGCCCTAAATGGTTTAGGGCCTTGATACCTGACAGAACGCCTCCTCCCAATGAGATCTGCCCATCCCATTTGATCTTCCCAGGCTGGGCGGTTGAGAGTTTTGACCTTGAGAGAGGCCCGGAAAGGGAGAACCTGAAACTAGGTCTTCTTGGCGGTTGCTCCTCAGCTCTGGAATAAGGTCCTGCCCGAAATCTGCCAGGCCCCTTCACTGGGAATTTTTAAGCGACTGTTAAAAAAGGGGCTTTTCCAGCAGGCCTTCCCGGACCTCACAACATCTTAATTATAACACCTAATTACAGTGAGTGGTCTCAACATTTATACTATCAATCCTGCTGTCTTGCTCTATATTACATAATTTTATATTATTTTAACTATTTTATTTAAATTGTTGGTTGTTTTATCTTTATTTTGATTTTGTATTATTATGTTCATTGTAGTTGTCTAACATGTAAACCGCCCAGAGTGGCCTAGTAGCCAGATGGGCGGTAAAGAAGCTGAATAAATAGATAAATAATGAATAAGAAGATGGAAACAGGATCATAAGAAACTATGGGTTGTTCTGAAAGAAGTGGGTGTGCTTCAGCACTTGATTGTCCTGATGTGTTATCTGTGTTGTGGACAAGAAACTAAGACAGAATATGGAGACAGAATGGTTTCCTATAGGCAAAGATGTCAGACAAGGGTGCATTTTATCTTCTTATTTGTTCAATTTGTACACAGAACATATCATATGGAAAGTCAGACTAGATTCACATGAAGGAGGACTGAAAATTGGTGGAAGAAACGTCAGTAATTTAAGATATGCAAATGACACCATTTTACTGGCAGAAAGCAGCAACAACTTGAAATGGCTGTTAGTGAAAATAAAAGAAGAAAATGCCAAAGCAGGACAGAAGAACTTCAGAACTTTAATACTGACAATGAACATATTGAAATAATGGAAGATTTTGTATACCTTGGTTCATTTATCAATCCAAATGGAGACTTCAGCAAAGAAATCAGAAGACGACTGAGACTCAGAAGGGCAGCAATGAAGGAATTAGAAAAGATCATCAGGTGTCAGGATGTGTTACTGGAGACTGAAACCAAGGTCATTCACACCCTTGCATTTCCAGTCACCATGTATGGGTGTTTATGCTGCGGTAAGGAAACCTGACAGGGGAAAAAAAACTGATTCATTTGAAATCTGGTGCTGGAGGAGAGCTTTGTGGATACCCTGGACTGCCAGAAAGATGAGCAAATGGGTTCTAAAGCAAACCAAGCCTGAATTATCTCTGAAGCCAAAAATGATGAAACTGAAGGTGTTTCTACTTTGGGCACATCATGAGAAGGCAGGATTCTCTGGAAAATACAACAATGTTGGGGAAGGTTAAAGGCAGCAGGAAAAGAAGACAACCAAATACAAGATGGATTTGCTCCCTAAAGGAACCACAAGCTTGAATTTACAGGAGTTGAGCAGAGCTGTTGAGGAGAGGATATTTGGGAGATCACTTATTCATATGGTTGCCATAAGTTGAAAGGGACTTGATGGCAACAACAACACAACAACAAAATGAACAACAAGATAATGGTCAGAGCACATGTACGGATTTATATGTATTTCCAGGACATATTGACCAGAACTGGCCACTAGAGGAAGGCAAAGACCACACAATGTATAGAGTTTGATACATCCATGTTTTTCGGCATCCGCAGTGGGGCGGGGTTGGAACCGATCCCTCCCAGATACTGCGGTCCTACTGTATATTTCCTTCTCTTATAACTCTATACTTCCAGGCACACAAATGTTTCAGTGCTACATGTCTGAGACATCAGGCACACAAACAAAGGCATGTTGTTTCCCAGCTGACAAATTGCATAACAAAAGCAGGCTAATTTGCCAGATGAGTATTGAGGCAAGTTTATGTTAGAATAAGCAGACAGGTGTCGTCCCCCCACCCCCGGTTCTAATGATGTGCTGTTATCTGCATGGCCTAATTTGTTCCCAAAATGTCTTCTAAGAAGTAGTATTCTTGTTAATGAATTTCAAACAGAATTTGGAAAAGTTAATTCTGTGGAAATTGAATTGGTCACAACTCCCAGTAGTGACACTGGTTAAGGGATTTTGAGTCATGATCCAAAAAGTAACTTTTTTCAGCTCTGTCAAAAAGCCAAAAGATGCCAAAAGACGTTCAAACTAGCCCAAGCACAAGAGAAGTGTATGAAAACTATATATTGTACAGTACATTCCAGTATAGCATGCATAGCCAGGCATAATGGGAAGTCAGGTTGTTTGGCTACCCTTGAAATTCCCAGAAGCAATTCCGGCAAAAAAGCAAACCTCCCACAGCCTCAAGTCAATCTAGGTTTTTAGAATTGCATTCCATTGCTTAATTTCTGGTTATGTAGATGTGAGACAGAATCCAGGTAACACCCTCTCAGCTACAATGGAAAAAGGGTGTGAGAATTAAGCTCATCAAAGTATATGGCTGACCGCTTTCCATGGGTAAAATTTCCCAGACAAAAAGGGTGGAGAAGAAGCTGGAAACCCCCACCCCCCCCATCACCCTTTCTACATGTTCTGAACATGGAGGAAGAGAAATTTTGATAATGATGGGGGGAAGAATGTGAAAGTGGACAAAATGTGTGTCCTGTCTCATGAACTGGATTGTAATCCATGTAAGTGCACAAAGAAACAGACTTGCTAGTCTTTAAAGCATCACAACTGAAAAGCCCTTTGTTTTAATTTTTGCCATACATGGTGAAACAGGCTAACAGTCCCTCTTTCAAAGTGTGTGTGATGGACTCATTGCAGGTGGGAAAAATGCTCACAGGAGAGTTAGCAGCTTGGAAATACGCCCCCACCCTAAATGACTGAAGAAAAATTGGAAAAGTTAGATTACTTCTTCCATGATACCCTAGTCAGCATGGTGGTTCTGGGAGCTGTAGTTGTAACTTTTCTAAGCTCAGAGACATTTCTGAATGAGGGAAGGAAGCACCTCCTTCACTAGTTTACATGAATGTGGTCAGAAAGTCGTTTTCAAACATTTGTAATTAACACATGAAGCTCTAGCACACTACTGGGTATACAGTGTGGTTTGGGTATGAGATATATACTGTTTGTGCACTCACAGCTTTAATACCAGTTTCAGCTACACACAAGCAAGCAAATACATAGGGCTTCTGTTTCAAGAAATAGTTCAACTAACTATGGGTGCGGACTTTCATTTGCAATATTTGGGTGGTATAACTCATAATGAGGCTGTGACCTATTTAAAGACGATTTACATGCTACCACCATAATAACTGCCAAGCAATAAATTAACTCATGTCTGAGGATGGTCCTTGTGGATAACGCCAACGTCAAACCTTGTTTCACGAGACATGATGTTGCACATGTCACAAGTTCTGGGGCTTCAGATCTCTCAAAAATATGTACCCATCCCCTTGCTCCCTCAGGCTTTCCATTGGTGACTATCTGCATGATCAAGCTCACAACCAGGGCAAGCATGGGCATGTGACAGGAACTATTCCAGAGAGGGCTGGTGGCACATTCCTGCATTTTCCCTTTGGCACTGTGTTTAGGCAATAGGGTACTAGCCGAGATTCTTAGCCACATGGGACTACTGCCATTTTACCCCATTTTGAGCTACCAAACCAATCTTTGTAGGTGAAGAGATGTCTCCACCTTCCTGTCTGTTTCAATCTTCTCTTTGCAGTGTTGGAGGCCTGGAGGCCCTGTGGACTTAAACTTTTAATGTCTGGCAAAGAGTACCAGCTCTTTCTTGTAAAAACCAAGAAGATTTTTCAAGGGAGCCCTCTGGGACTGGAGAGACATTTGTAGAGAGATAAATGTGTTTGAACTCAGGATGGCCCCGATTATACAAGCTATCTATCTAATAGCAAAATATTTAGGGATGCTATGGAAAATCATGAAAGGAAATGTGTCCCAGGGTCTCTTGCAACACCTCAAAAGACGCTGTGATGAAACTCTTGGCCTGCCTACAGCTGTATAGGAGCCAGATTCATGGGACATTGGTGGGAGGGGATCTGTTTTAAGGTGTGATTAGATAGCCAAATTATCCCAGTCTGGTTTGGGCTGGATTGGGCTAAAAAGGGCCACTTTGAGGTGCGGTATGTCACTTGGGGTCATCCTTGCATCCACATAGAAAAATAAACCACAATGCATCTCACACAACCCCATTTGGGCCTTCTTTCCATTTAAAGGGGGGGATAAATTTAATAATCCCCTATCTTGTCCCTTCTTGTCTCCTCCTCCGTGCTTTCCTTAAGCCACTTAACAATTGTAGGAAATTGAAAACATCCTTCCATTTCCTGTACGGGGTTGCAGGAGGAAGCTTTCTATTTCTCAAGTTCATGAAGTAGTTTAAGCAACAAGACATCTTAAGCCATCTGCTTTGGTTCAATCTAATCACACAAACTAAAAGCGAACCAAAATGGAGTAGTCCTACCCGGGCCAAAAGACAGTAGCCCCTGCCAAGGACCCCAAAATGTGCAGGTAGGCAGGGATGAGAGATGAGCTGGGTTGTGATGGCCTGTACATCATGAGGTTGCCAGGAAAAGGAGAGAACCAGCCTGGCCCCAAAGTAGAACAAACCATGGTACAAACCCCTGTCTGATAACACCTTTAGCCAAACTCTCAGTTCTTTTTCAGAACCTTTAGGGGAACCATTTAGTCTGCGATGAAGCTTCCTGAACCAGCAAAATATCTTGGCACTGTTTTCAATGGCATGATTAAGCTATCTATATTGTCACTTGCAAATCAGGTGGTTTGTTAAATTATTTGGTGTCTCACAGATCTGCAGCCAATGCAGCTGATAAAATTATTAGAAATCAGCAAAGCACTAAAAATATCCCAGCATAGAAACCTAGTGAAGAAGTAAAAGTATTTTTTTAAAGGAGAGAAGGGAGCTCATCACTGCTTCTAAAAAGATATTAGACTTATCATAGAGGGGCTTCCTTGTAAAGAATGTGCCAAGCCAGGGCCCTGCAGCAGAAGAAGCTAGAGCTGTATGAACTGAAAGTTTGAATTTGGGGTGTGTGAAAAATGGGAGGATCAAACTCTCCATGTAAATTCTGAAATTCTACTGAGAGGCAGAAAAATGACTTTTACAGACTACAGCAGCTGGCATCAACCTGCTAGTGATGCCATTAACCACTCTGGTTAGGGGATTATGGGATCTGTAGTCCAAACAAGGAACAAGGAACTTTCTTCAGGTCTAATTCTATATTTATTTATTTTTATTTATTTACAAGATTTTTTAGCCACGCCATTACCAGTGGTCTCTGAGCGGCGTACAACAATATTAAAACTTTAAAAACATTTATGAGTTTCTGGGGCACAGATTTATTGAGTAGTAGAAGTCATGACTCCCCCAAATTGATATTTTGCTAGCACTGCTAATAGGGCTAATAATTTCTACATCATTAGCATCTTTGGAATAACAGATGAAGTAGTGTCATGCTAAGGGAGCAGATGCTGCTGATAAATGCTCTGCTGCCATTGCATCACAGTAGTATTTGAGAAGAAAACAAATGTGCTGCCACCACTACTCAAGAAAACCTTCCAAAACCTGTGGTCACTTTTCCCTCGCCTAAACAAAATCTCCAAACTGGCCTTCTAAAATTCATTGGCCAAAATCCTGTTGCTTAGTGTAGTAAATTCAAACTAGAAGAGGCCCATTGAACCAGTGGGGATCCGTAAGTCCGATTCTTTCAACAAGACTACTCTAGTTGCGAGTTACTGGACTAAGCAACAGGACTTCAGCTGTTTAAGGATCAGAGTAAATCTGGAACTGCTGATCTAAAGAGCTTTACATATTGAAAGGCAAAAGTTACAGAATTTATGTAGAAACAATGTTTACTGATGAAGAGGTATTATCCAGATTACTAGCCTATGCTCTTTCTACTTTCTTGTTAATACTTACAGTTGGCCAGAAGATGGTAGCATTCCAGAACTTTACTGGGCTTTAAAATAGATACGATGCTCTTATTATCTCAGAGTTAAACAATTACATGCTATCTTAAATACAGGCAGATCTTACACGGGAAAATCTTAATTTCTTTGTTATATGCAAGTAAGCATGAGAGTTCTCTCTGCATAATGTAAGTGTAGAGGAGGGTTAACCCCCTATTAGTTCTTTCTGCTATAATCAACCACCCAGGGGTTGAATATAGCACTAAACAGGGAAGGGTGACAATCCCATGGGGAGGTCAGGATATTTATTTAGCTTTTTGTGAACTAATTGATACCTAGGACAAAGGAAAAAAAATAATTAAATTAAAAATTTCTAATGTAGTGCAACTCAAAAATTTACTCAAAAAGAGGCATAATCCCACGACAAAAAAGAGGCATAATCAAAACACTGGCAGACCATGCAAATCGGAACTGTGAAGCTCAATTTCTCAGCACCAAACTCAACCACCTAAATTGGGCCCTACAGGCAAATGGCTATTCCAAAAATGAAATCACAAGAGCCATCAAACCAAAACAACAACAACACCGAACTGAAGAAGAAAAACAGCTACCCACAAATAAAGTATTTCTGCCATACATCAAAGGGGTCACGGACCCCATGGGAAAACATTTGAAAAAACACAACCTACAAACAGTATTCAGGCCCACCACAAAAATACAACAAAAGTTACGGTTAGCAAAGGACAAAAGGGACTCCCTCACCTCTGCAGGAGTATACCGGATACCTTGCAGTTGTGGCCAGGTATATACCGGGACCACAAAACGCAGCATCCACACCAGAATCAAAGAACATGAAAGACACTGCAGACTAAAACAACCGGAAAAATCGGCAGTAGCTGAACCTGCCCTGAAACAAGCTGGACGTGAAATCCTATTTCAAAACACAGATGTACTGGACAACACCAGCAATCATTATGTTAGACTACACAGGGAAGCCATTGAAAGTCTAAAACTCAACAAAGCCTGGCTCCCAGCACTGAAAAATACAGCCTGCAAAAAGGTCAACGAACTCTACCCAGCCACAAGGACCGGTGATCACTGCACACAATAGACTAGCTAACGACACCCATCAATCACAGCGACAGATCATCTCTCCCTTATCACAACTATACACCCATTAAAAAACCCCACCCTGATCACCATAATCACCCAATCTCCTTAAAAGGACAAAAAGTTGATCCCACAGCTACAAATACTCAACTATCCCACACACTACACCAAAACACAGAGTTCTAACTCCTGTCCTCTGAAGATGCCGGCCACAGAGACTGGCGAAACGTTAAGAAGAAAAACCTTTGGAACACGGCCAAACAGCCTGAAAAAACTACAACAACCATTTACTCAAAAACTTTGAAAGAGAGATATATATATATTTCTAGGAGATCTCTAAAAATACTTGTTAATTGCTGAACCTTCCCATATTTTGATACAGGGAGCTCATCTGTTACCTCTTATCGGCTATCGAGTGCGTGCGGGGGGGGGGGGGCTTGGGAGATCTGTCTCTGCAGCCCGGTCCGGCCCAGGCCACAGACCGGCACCGGGCCACAGACCGGGAGTTGGGGACCCCTGATCTAAACAATGCACATTATCGTTTGGGAGTCATGGAAAATTTCAAATTCCTTGAAAATTGCTTCATTTTTATTACATTCAATATAAGTTTCACTGCTTATACCCTTATTTGCTTTGACACAGTGGCTGAAATCCTGTTGCTTAAGGTAGGAAGTTGGAACTAGAGATTGAATCAATGGGAATTTAGTGAGTCAGTTCCACTCTAAGTTCCGCTGATTCAGTGAGCCTACTCACTACGCTAAGCAACAGGATTCCAGCCATTGTGTCAATATCAGCTTGGATCCAGATTCAGCCAGAGTGAATCTTATTGCAGTCATGATGACTAACTGAAATCCCATCGTTTTAGTATGACTAAATCAAAATCAAACCCATTATATTTCGATATTACATCATTGTATGTTTGATGGATTGCACTAAGAATTCTGTTCTACAGCGTTGTTGTTTTGACTTATATACTGCCCCATAGTGCTAAAGCACTCTCTGGGCAGTTTACAATATAATTATGCAAACAACTCTTTCCCCCCAGCAAGCTGGGGACTCATTTTACTGACCTCAGAAGGACTGAAGGCTGAGTCATCCTTGAACTGGCTATCTGATTCTGTTGGGATCAAACTCAGATTGTAAGCAGAGTACTATGCCACTGTGTGTAATACAGGATCTGTAACAATGCTTGTAGCCCAAATCTGTTCGGAGTTTGTATTTATTTATTAAATTTATACCCCGCCCATCTAGACCGAAGTCTACTCTGGGCAGCTAACAATAATAGATAAAATAAAAACAATAAAATAAAATAAAAAACAACAGTAGTAATATAGTTCAAGATGGGGAAAATATTCAAGTGATGACAGGAGGGAAAGCCTGCCTAAAGAGCCAGGTCTTGTGTTTGCTCTTAAAAACACCCAGTGAGGGAGCCAGACAGATCTCTGGGGGCAGACTGTTCCAAAGGTGAGGAGCCACTGCCGAGAAGGCCTGGTTTCTTGTTCTTTCTCTCCGGGCCTCCCTCAGCGTTAGGCCCTTCAGCCGCCCTTCCTGGCTAGAACGAGTGATTCGGGTAGATCTAGGTGGGAGGAGGCGTTCTGCTAGATATCGAGGTCCTAAACCGTTTAGGGCTTTATATGTCATCATTAACACTTTGAAATCAATGCGGAAACGAACGGGCAGCCAATGCAAGGCAGCCAGAGTGGGGGAAATATGCTGATATTTTCTCACCCCAGTGAGAAGTCTGGCCGCCGCATTCTGCACCATTTGAAGCTTCCGCATCAATCTCAAAGGTAGCCCCACGTAGAGTGTGTTACAGTAGTCTAATCTCGAGACTACAAGCGCATGGACCAGAGTGGTGAGTGCCCCAACATCAAGATAGGGACACAGCTGGGCAATCCGTCACAGATGGAAATAGGCGGAGCGGACCACTGATGCTACCTGGGTTTCCGTGGTGAGCGCCGGATCCAGATGGACCCCCAAGCTGTAAACCTCACTCTTCGCAGTGAGAGTCACTCCCCCAAAAGAGAGGGAGTTTCCCAAACCACCGATGGAGGGGCCACCCACCCTCAGGACCTCCGTCTTGTCCGGGTTCAGCCTCAGTCCATTCTCCTGCATCCGTTGCAGTACAGCCTCCAGGCAGCGCTGAAGGGACAGAACGGCATCTACTGTGGTTGGAGAAAAGGAGATGTAGAGCTGGGTGTCATCAGCGTACTGATGGCACAAAGCCCCCCCACCCCCTGATGACCCCACCCAGCGGCCTCATATAGATATTAAACAGCATTGGGGAGATAATCGAACCCTGCGGAACCGCACAATTGAGATTCCACGGGGCTGAAACACACTCCCCAAGCTGTAATCTCTGAGGACGGTCCTCCAAGAAGGATTGGAGCCAGGCAAGCGCCAGACCACCGATTCCCAACTCAGAAAGCCTTCCCAGGAGGATACCATGGTCGATGGTATCGAAGGCGGCTGAGATATCGAGGAGGACCAACAAAGACATTTTGCCCCTGTCGGCCTCCCTCAGCAGGTCATCAAACAGGGCGACCAATGCTGTTTCCGTACTGTGGCGCGGCCTGAAGCCCGACTGGAATGGATCCAGTAAGTAACATGTTACAAGTACTGACACTCCCTGACATGTTCAAGAAAGTTGCCTTGTTAGTATGTTTTAACAAGAATGGAGAGTATTGTGACTTCCTAAAGACTGACAAGTTTAATTTGAGGGCTGCAGTCTTTTTCTTCAAAGGCAAGTGGACTCCATTCCACAAAAAGTTAAGCCACATAAAACGTGTTAGCCCTTAAGGACCTTGCTACTTATTAGAGTAACAAAGTCTTGGTGGAAAGATTCCTGTTCCATGTAATAAGTAACATTTCCCAATTACTTGGGGAATAGGTTAAATCTAATAGGCTAAATCTAATCCCTTTTAGACTTTTCCTTAGGGGGAAAAAAGTAATTTAGTTTTCTTTTTATCGATTGTTGTGTTAATGGCAATGAGTTACATTTGGATGTTTTTGTAATGAATTACATAAGAAGTATGAAATTTTCCAAGCTCTGCTCTTGCCACTTTTAATCAACATGACAAGCTTATGGTTTATTGAACAGGTACATGTCTATAGCCTTGTTTAAGTATTCTCCTTCATATGTTTCTCTTCAAATGATGGGGATTTCCATTTACCACCCTCAAAACCTTTGAACTGGGCTCCACAGTTTCAGAATCCTGGCAGTGCAAGCATATACATCATGCAATGAGACTACCTGAGTACAGTGGTGCCTCGCTAGACGATTGCCTTGCAGGACGAGGAATTCGCTAGACGATGGCTTTTTGCAATCGCTAATGCGCTTTGCAAAACGATGTTTCCCTATGGGCGATTTTCGCTAGACGACGAGTTTTCCCCATTGGAATGCATTGACTAGCGGTCAATAGCTGTCAGTGCATTCCAACGGGGACCCGCGCTCGCTAGACGATATTTCCCAATGGATGATCTTCGCAAGACGACGACTTTTCCGTTGGAACGCATTGAAGAGATTTCAATGCATTCCAATGGGGAAACGTGCTTCGCTAGACGATGTTTTCGCAAGACAGCGATTTTCGCAGAACGGATTAACATCGTCTAGCGAGGCACCACTGTATTGGTGTAGTACATCAGTCTCCTCAGCATAATAAAAAGCTGTGGCTCAAAGCTGGGCTAAGTAGGGTTAACTAGAAGTGCACTCTGATGTTTAAATCCATCTTCAACCTTAACTTTCCTCAGGTAGTTTTGGGACAAGAAACCACACCACTCCTCAAATCACTTCAATTCTCAATGGTCGCCCACTCTCCTTTGTCATTAGCACCATCCTCTTCCCCTCTTCTTACTAACTTTCTTCTCCTTCCATACCCTGCTATGATTTGTCAGGGCTAGAAGCCACATACAAGAGAAGTACAAAACTCATGTTCTCACCATCTATTATTACTATACGTTGGTCATGGTCACACTAGAGAAATGCCTCCCTTCTTTCTTGCACCTTCTGCTTCCTGTATAGTCATGTGTTATAGTCACATGGCATATATCCTGTGATAGTGGTTCCTACATTTTTTTAACTGTTCTGCTTTTTTGGGGGTGAATTAGATGCAGTACATTTGTTTACAGCCCCTTGAGTGGGACATATCCCATTCTTTTTCTTGTGCCTTTCTGGCCCTCTTCCCTTTAAAACCCAAAATTTGTGTAGGTACATCACTATGTTGGCAAAACACCCTTGCTGGCCATGTACTGATCTGGGCCATTTCTTCCTATTTCAGTGCTTTATTACCCTCTATGGAGGAGAACCCACAGCACACTGCAGTGGCAGTCAAAAGACAGTAGGAGAACTGATGCTCTGTATTTGACAGAAGTATACCAAGGCACTGACATTTCCATTTGAAAATTCAGTTTTTAAAGATTAAGGGAGTCGAACAACAGCGGGTGAGGGAGGTGGGACTGAATGCCAGATGCATAGGAAATGAATCGGTTTTGGAATACACACTCAGTGGGATGTCGGTTGTACTGTGTGATGAAACGTAGAACACATATAGTAGTAGCCTCCCAATGGGCTGGATTTGATGCGGAGATAGCACAGGGTGGGGGACAAAAGAATCGATAATGGCCTTGCATCAACTGAACCCCCCAAATAGGGTAAAAATTAGTGAGGAGAAACATTTTGCTGGTGTGAGTGGTATAGTGCTGAATTAATGCGATGCTTCAAGTGCAGCAGCATTAATTTGACATACAGTGGTGCCTCGCAAGACGAACGCCTCGCGCCACGAAAAACTCGCAAAACGAAAGTGTTTGCGATCGTGTTGCTGACTCGCAAGACGGCTTCTTCTATGGCCGTGCTTCACAAGACGTTTTTTTTTTCCGCGACCGATGCCTCGCAAGACGAATTTAATTCATTCGTCTTGCGAGGTTTCCCATAGGAATGCATTGCAATGCATTCCTATGGGAAACTGCTTTTCGCAAGATGATTTTTTCGCAAGACAGCACTACTCACGGAACGAATTACATTCGTCTTGCGAGGCACCACTGTATTACTGGAGTCTCACTCTAACCCTTCCTACTTTCTTGCTCTCCCATGAATAGGGTGGCCTTCCAGTGAACTAGGTGCCTCCTCCTCCTCCTCTCTGTCTCTCTCTCTGTCTCTCTCTCTTTCCTCCTCTTGGGGAGACCAGTCCTCCAGGAGCAAAGAACGGGCAACCCCATAATGGAGAAAGTGTCTTTCTGTCAATGTCTGAGCTGGGTGGGAGAGGGAGAGGGTGAGAAAGATTTCTCAGTTTGAGGTTGGAGAGATTTGACTGTAGAGACATGATGGGCTGAGGAGAAAGGAAGCTGGGCTTGTTTCTGGTAGTTCACTGCAGTCTCTGTGCAGGGTGGGAAGGAAGGAAAGACCAGCTGAGCTGGGCCTGTTAAGAAAACTATGAGGCTCCTAGATACTTATTAATGCCTTCCTCAGAGAGAAACAGCATATTTTTTTATTTCATTCAGTGACATAGCACTGAATTGGACAAACAACAATAAGAGTTTAAATCAGAGGAGGGATGTTCTTTCTGCAGCCTTCCATCCTTTTGAGGCTGGTAAATTGAGTACCCAGCTTGCTGTGGGTGGCAGGGCAGTCAGCAATGTGTAGCCTGCAATGTTCCCTCTAAGGTGTGTGTGAGCATATGGGGGTGTGCATGCGCAGTTGTGCAGAGCTCCATCAGCACCGTTAAGTGGCAGCCAGTGTCAATGCCTGCTTACTTCGGGTTTCGGATGAAACCCCGCCCTCCGTGCGCAGATGGACAAAGCTCCCATGCAGCGGGAATTAAAATTAGAGGGAATGTTGGTAGCCTGCCTAATTAAATTGTAAACCAAAAGAGTGCTTCAAGTGCTATGGGGCAGTATATAGGCAGCAAAGTTTGCTTTCCTTCTTGGCAAGCTTCATTGGCTCACAATTTTCTGAATAACTGATTATTTATATTAAAGGTGGATAAAGTATAGTGATCTGGGGGACTTAATCACTCATCCCTTTTTCCTGTGCCCTCTGATTTTTCTTACCAATTAAAAAAAACCACTGGAAAATTTCCCTTGCATCCTCAGGTGGCGAAAACTTTTTAAAAAACTGAAAATTCTTTGTGGGAAGTATAGGGCCCCCCAGGGTCCCAGTTCCTTGAAAACATGAAAAAATTGCCCATGTGCCCAATGTAAAAAGTTGCATATTTTTCCATTTTCCTCCTATTAAAAAATTACTTGTGAGATGTAGGGTTACTTGGTGGCCCATGGGTACTTGGGAGTCACATGCTGCCTACCCATGCTTTATGCAGACATTTACTTCAAATCTTGTAGTATTTATTATAAGTTATATTTCCCAGGTCCTTCCTTCCTGTTTTTGTATAGATTTGTGCACTGTAACACGTTCTTGTGCATCTTTGCAGGCACCCTTCTGCTGCATCTGATTTGCTGCTCTGTGTTGATGTGTGCAGTGCTGCATATATATGAGCATATTTATAGCAGAGATGGGTGGTTTTTATTTGTAATTATGTATGCAGAAGATTGCACTCAACACGTCACAATAAACTTTGCCAGAGGCTGATTGTCTGAATTAAATATTTGCACCAGACTAAGCTGTTAAATGTTCCTACGGTTCTGTCCTGTATTGCAGCTTAAATTAAGCTGTTGTTGCTGCTGTATGCCGTCAAATTAGAACTGATTTACAGCAACCCTAATAGGGTTTTCAAGGTAAATGAGATATTTTAGGAGTGACTTTACCAGTTCCACATCCCTAGTGAGTTTCCATGGCTGAGCAGGAATTCAAACCCAGGACTCCTGAGAACTAGACCATCACTCTATCCACTACACCAGTGGTCCCCAACCTTTTTAACCCCGCGGACCGGTTGGGGAAGGCAGGGCACCCCCCGCACTCGTGCGCATGCGCAAAGGAGCAGGCGCTCTCTCTCTCTCGTGCTTGTGCGCATGCGCTAAGGAGCGGGAGGGCGCTCATGTGGGCGCACTCGTGTGCATGTGCAAAGGGTGGCGCGGCACTTGGGGTCACTCGTGCGCATGTGCAAAGAGGTGGGGGAGCGCTCGTGTGGGCGCATGCGGAAAGGGGCTGTGCGGGGGGAGTGTGTGTGGGGGTGGGGGGAGGTCTGTCTCCACGGCCCAGCCCGGCTAAGGCCACGGACCGGCACCGGGCTGCGGACCGGGGGTTGGGGACCTCTGCACTACACCACACTGGGTTAAATTAAGATATGCATCCTGAATTAAGAATTAAGACTATTTAAAACCTATATCTTATTAAATTTTGATATACCGTATTTTTCCATGTATAAGATGCCCCCATGTATAAGACGCCTCCCACTTTTCTAACCCCAAATTAAGAAATCTTAACTCAGCTTTGAGTATTCAGCTTCTGGGCTCAGAACACTCAGACATTACGAGTCTCTGTTGCCTCTGAGCACTGCCTACATGCTCCACCTCCAATGAGGTGTATTCCAATTGGTTTGTTCAGCATCAGCTGACATCAGGTACATAAGGCTTGTGCTTGGAGGAAGCTAAGTCTCCTGACTGTAGGAAGCTTGGAGGCAGCTAAGCCTCGTGATTCGAGGCAGCCTGTTTGCAGAGGCAAGGTATGGGCCGTTTTGTTCTCTCCTCGGCTTACTTCCATGTATAAGACAACCCTCAATTTTTAGTCTAAAGATTTTAGACAAAAGTATCATCTTATACACAGAAAAATACGATAACAGTGATCCAAACTTTAGTCATTGTTTAAGACTGAATAGCTACAACCTCCCCCCCCCCCACGACATCATTGAGTGGTGGTTTCCCAGCTTTGATGCAGGTCAATTTTTTTTAATTCTCAAAGGGTTTAAATCACTGGCCAAGTTACTTTCATCTAAAATATTCAGCTATTTTGGTCGCACCATTTTCTCCATAACAAGTATCTACTACTGAAATGGTAAAGATAAAGTTGCAATTTTCCTAACATTGGATTCAACTTTTGGTCTGAAACACAGCCCTACTCTTGTTCTAGAGAAGATATCAGCTATCAACATGTGATGATTCCTTTGTAGAATGTTTGTTTTTGGTTATTCTCAGCTGCAAAAGCAACAGTTCCCTTAAAATGTTCTTTCTTTTTTTTGACATTTCATCTTGAGCAGGCCTTTACATTTTGCTATGACCGCACTGAAATCTACCCCATCCAATCTAAACCCGTATTACTCCTGTTCTTATCTCAGCAAGGTCCATAGACAGAATCATCTCATTTCTTCCACAGAAGTGAGGGGCTTCATTCAAGTGGAGAAAATAAATGTTTTCCTTGCTTTGGAGAAGAGAGAGAGACTGAGAGAGAGACACACAGAGAGAGACAGAGTACACTTTGCCCACTATTCTTAGTCAAACGATCCTTGTGAAATATTGTCCTCCTTTCATTCTCATCTGGCTGATCAGAAAGATGGGCATAGTTCCAATGGAACTATGTTTTTAGATCATGTAGCCTACTCAGATAGCCAGTTTTTAGATCATGTAGCCTACTCAGAATGGTTTTTAGATCATGTAGCCTACTCAGATAGCCAGTGACCATGCTGCCTGAAGAAATATGGGGATTATAGTTGAAAAAGCATATACCCCGTCCTGACATTAGTGTTATTCTTTTGCACATGTGCCCCTACTTGAGTTAGCTGAGTTCTATTCTGCTTCTGTTTGTCATATCACAGTGCATCTTGGTGGCTTGCTTCCATAGATGCCAGTGTGGGGGTGTATTATAGGTAAGGTAAAGGTTCCCCTTGACAATTTGTCCAGTCGTGTCCGACTCTAGGGGCGGTGCTCATCCCCATTTCCAAACTGTAGAGCCAGCGTTTGTCCGAAGACAATCTTTCGTGGTCACGTGGCCAGTGCGACTAGACACGGAACGCCGTTACCTTCCCACCGAGGTGGTACCTATTTATCTACTTGCATTTGCATGCTTTCGAACTGCTAGGTTGGCGGGAGCTGGGACAAGCGACGGGAGCTCACTCCGTCGCGTGGATTCGATCTTACGACTGCAGGTCTTCTGACCTTGCAGCACAGAGGCTTCTGCGGTTTAACCCGCAGCGCCACCACGTCCCTATTGTGTATTATATACATCACACAATTACAGCAGGATAATACCACTTTGTCATGGCTCTATCCTACATTTTCCTAGTATTATGTGGTTTAGTAGTTCAGGGAATGCATGAGGGCTGTCCAGCAGGGAATACAAAAACCCTCATGAAACTATACACCCCATGCTCCCATAGGACGAAGCCCTGAAAGTTGAAGAAGTATCAGCCTCCTATAACTGTGAAGTGTAGACATACTGAATCCTATTTTCCCTTATGCCAACCTACTGCCACCACTGATCTTTCCCTTTTTTGTTGCGCCCTGCAGCCCAAAAATGATTATACACAGTTTCCTGTCCTTTGTATGGTATCATATGCTGTGGAGAAACATTTGCTGGGAGTTTCCTGCTTCCCATGCTAGAAGACTTCTTTTCGTGCATGTCCCAATTATTTGGATATATCGGGAAACATTGTTCCAGCCTTTATTATAGGCTGACAGGAAAAAATCTATGCGATGAAACCTTCATTATTCTGACCTCATGCCTGTGTGAACCAAACATGAACCTGCTTAGCAAGAAGAACAGGAGGCAGTTGGATACTAGTTGGCTGGGAAAAAAATGCTGGCTGAGAACGATGCCAGGTTTCTGCTTTGTCAAGCTACGACATTTAAATTGATCCAGTTTCTCAAACGGAAAAGAATATGGAATGACAAAATCTCAAGGTTTCTGGTCAGGAGGAGTGGATGAGATTAAGGTGGCAGTGGGCAAAGGGAGTTCCATGCTTTCGTATTGACACACTTTGCTTTGTGACTTTCTTCCTGCTGGAAAATTTCAGTGTGTTTCTATAAACAATGGTTACGTTCACATAGTTTTCGTGATTGTACTATTGTGAGGTGAAATACATTTCAGGCACGTTTGAAGTGTCAGCCCATTGGAATGCAGTACTGCATGGGAGCACAGTCGCAAGAACGAGCAGCATAAGACACTATTAAGGCAGGTGCTTGGGCTTCTCCCTCCCCTTGAAGGAGGAGACTGAGGAAGGGGAAAGGGGGAAGCAGCAAGGTACGAGGCAGTGAAATTTCATTCATTCATCCCCAGCCTTACTAATTTCACCAGACTGGCAAAGAAGCAGATGAGATGCGAAGCAGAGCCGTTTCCACTAGCCCTGCTGAAAGATGATTCCCTTTTCACCTTATTTATTTATTTATTTATTTATTTATTTATTTATTTATTTATTTCCTTCCTTCCTTCCTTCCTTCCTTCCTTACTTACTTACTTACTTACTTACTTACTTACTTCCCATCTAGTAATATGCCACTACTCTGGGAAGTTTCCCCCAATAAGACCACCCATCCACCCAACCCACAATAATATCAATGTAAGAATGTAAATGACAACAATTAGAAAGGAGGTGATATCCTGAAATGCTTCTCTGAAAAAATAAAATGTAGATGCTTTCTAAATATTGGGAGGGAAGGGGCCTGGTGCAGCTCCACCGGGCAAGGCATCCACCAGGAGGCAACCACCCCTGAGAAGGCCCGGTTCCTAGTCCTACACTTTGTGGCCTCCCTCGGGGTGGCCAACCACAGCCTCTTCTCTCCCGTCTCCTTGCTCCTTTTGTGCCACATCTTTTTAGGAAGGATAAGGCCTGTCCTTTTAAAATGACTTGTATGTGAAGCGGCTTTGAGGAGCAGGATAAAAACATTTTAAAAACAAAAAATAGTAATAGTAATTATAATAAGTGCATAATATATGCAGTTAATATAATTACTATATGATGACTCTTGTTTTTTAAATTCAGGCAGGCTTTTGGAAATTGACTGGCAGCAGAGAGACAGGACTTGTTTTTACCATTTCAATGCTATACTTTTCTTATTTGTGTGTTTTTTAGATTGTGTTTTAATTGATTCAAATTGTGCTTTTAATTTTATTCTATTTTAGTAGTTGTTCTTCTTTTGCATTTTAATCTTATTCCTTTGTTTAATACAGAGCTGCCTTGAGTCACGTTTTGGGGAAAAGACAGGTTATAAATCTAGAAAGTGCATTCCTTCTCTTACTCCCTGTGTTTATATACATACAGGTGTATGTGTATGTTTCTGTTGCAACAGCTTCAAACATTTTCTTGGCACAAAAATGAATTTCATGTAGTACATATTTTGAGCAGGTTTATATCATTAAAGAGACCAAGCTCTACTGTCCTCAAAATCCTTATAGTGTCCATAAAGTCTGTCTGTTATAGTTCCCAACCAACCCTTCCAATTATATTGTTTACTAGAGATGGGGACAAATAAAAAAAAAATGGTGATTCGTTTTGATCCGTTATTCGTCAAGGTTAACGGATCAACGAATACAAATATACGAATATTCTTCAATGAATCGACGAATCAATCAGTTGATTCATCTGCACTTTAAATGGCTATGACACTGGCCCCCAACCACCTAGAGACACCAAAGTTGCAGGGAAGCTTCCTCAGACGCTTTCTACAACTCCTGAAAGTTTGGTGAACACCAGATCACGGACCCCCGAGTTATATAGTCACAAAGAGGACCCCCCAGGAAAGCTCCCCCCAGGTACCTAGAGATGCCTGCCAACTTTGGTGAAGATTGGATATCGGACATCTGAGTTATTCACTCACAAATTAGGTCCCCCCAGGAGAGTTTACCACACGGCACAGAAGCCCATTCTGCCTACCAACCGCCGATCAGCTGATCAGAAGCCGATAGGCAGCCAGCCACCCCAACAGCCTACCCCCCACCCCCTTCCTTTCCCTACCTTAGCCCCCACCCCACTCCCACCGACACCCCCTTACCTTAATAGCTGCTGACGAGGTCTCCATCAGGCCTTCGCAGTCACGGGGTGTAAAAATGGAGACTGGCTGCCCTTTGCAAAGATGGCGGCTGTGGCTTCATTTAGGGTAGGGAAGCTGCAGCTGCCATCTTTGCAAAGGGCAGCCTGGATTCCCTTAAGGCAGGCTAAGGGAATCCAGGCTGCCCTTTGCAAAGATGGCAGCTGCAGCTTCCCTACCCTAAATTAAGCTGCAACCGCCATCTTTGCAAAGGGCAGTCAGTCTCCATTTTTACATGTGTGGTTCCAAGGCCAGAAGACCTCGGCAGCGGCGATTAAGGTAAGAGGGTGTCGGTGGTGGTGGGGTGGGGTGGCGTGGGGCCTAAGGTAGGGAAAGGAAGGGGGTGGGGGTAGGCTGTGGTATTGGGTGGCTGTGTGGGGTGGTGGCTGCCTTTCTGCCGCTGATTAGGTGATCAGTGGCCGGTAGGCAGAATGGTGTTTTTTTTTTTTAATACGAAGGACGAATAAAAACGGGTAAATATTCATCCCTTCGTATTCATGGGGGTCTCTGGAACCCACAAATACGGATCGACGAATATTTAACGAATCGGCTATATTTGTTGGAAAAAGCGATCCGTTTTTATATGTGTCCCCATCTCTATTGTTTACACATTTTACGGGGGGGGGGGAATGCCTTCCATCTCTCAGCCTTTCATATCTTGTTACATCCCACCAACCCCTCTATCAAAGAACCTGGGTTCCATCATCACAGAAAGAAAAAGCTCACTGTTTCCCAGAAGGCCATTTGGTTTTTATATTTACCATTTGCAGAAAGGATGTTCAAGGACATTTAGACTGCAGTAGCACTATTGGCAGTGAACACAAATAGAGAAAAGAATCCTATCAGTAGTCAAAAACCATGCTGGTACTGCTTACTATAACTTTTGTTGCTGTCAGAAATGGGGGAAAAAACAGAATGGCAATTGCCCAGGGAGTATGTACATGGTTAATAGAAATACTGAGTGTCCCAAGTTATTTATTTCATGAAATAAATAAAAAATAAATAAATAAAAAGTGCTTCTAGCTGTTATGAAAAGATAACTGAGGCCCCACCTCTTCAGGCATGCTTTCAGTAACCATAACGGAGTCCCTCAATGCTGTCTTTTTATCTGAGTAAGCTTGTTTTTAAAGTTTTACATGCTTTTAATCATTCAGTGCATTTTAATTTCTATTATAGTTTAATGGTTTTTAACATATACTTTATTGTATTTTTAATTTTATTTTTTAAACACTGTGAGGGGTAGAAGACAGCCTGTGACAAATAAATAAATAAATAATTCATAGGAAGCCAGGTTAGCAGGAGAAGCCTGTTATATTTACAAGCAAACATGGAGACTGAAGGAGAATGAATTTTCTCTAAGGTTTGAGAACCCTGAAAACCACAGCATTAAATCATATCTGGCTGCTGAGCAGCAGTTTGATTACCCACTGTGCATCCTAGGTGAAGACTCAGGCTGCGTAGCCATGGGAAACTGCATAGTCCCAAGGCACCCCCTGAAGTAGGGACTGGTAAACTACTTTGGGGTATTATCTACCTAGAGCTGACTTGACAGCACATAGTGATTATCATTATTTGAGTTTATGTGAGTGACTGCATTTCCTCCCGTCTTGAGGTCTACTGCATCTGCTGTTGACCAGAATACTTCCCAGGATTCTGCTGATGGCTAGAAAACTCAAATTACAAATCTGTTAGAACACAGGATTTGCTTACTTCATCTTTACTTCATTGCCTCTTTCAATCTTTTCGGTTTATAGAGGCACAACATTTATTCTGCCATTGGTACATTGATTCCAATGGGGAGTTCTCCATGTTGCAAGCAAATGTGCAATAATTCAATTCTTTTTTTAAAAAAAAAAACAACCCTCCAGGTTATGAATGTGGGATTTTGTGCTTCTGTAGCCAAAATTCTAAAAGCCAGAAAATGGCCCAATACTGCTGCACAGTATCGTGCCCAAGTTGCCAGCAGGAAAAGGACTGCCAAGCTTTACATAGCACAGGGCAACCTGAATGGTGACAACCCCAATGGCAGCAGTCAAGATGGTCTACAGAATAATCTGTTCTGCTCACTACCATTAACAAGGTAACACCATGCAAAGGAAAATCCCAGAAGCTGACTCCTTTTTTCATCAATTATCCACTTCTCATCCAGACTCAAAGCATTTGTGGGGTTGTTTTTCAATAAGTGTGAATAGTAGTGAGCAGAAGAGGGAGAAACAAATTGCTTTCCCTTTCCCTCTGCAGAGGATCTGGGAAAGTGCATAACTGATCGCTGATCAGTCTACAAGGGGTTTGCTGTGAGGATGGTAGGAGCACTTCTCCCTCCCACTTTAACTGACCCTTTCTAGCCCAATCCAGCCCACATTTATTACACCCCATACAGGCCCATTGTTGTTGTTGTTGTTTAGTCGTTAAGTCGTGTCCGACTCTTCGTGACCCCAAGGACCAGAGCACGCCAGGCCCTCCTGTCTTCCACTGCCTCCCGGAGTTTGGTCAAATTCATGTTGGTAGCTTCAGTGACACTGTCCAACCATCTCGTCCTCTGTCGTCCCCTTCTCCTCTTGCCTTCACACTTTCCCAACATCAGGGTCTTTTCCAGGGAGTCTTCTCTTCTCATAAGATGGCCAAAGTACTGGAGTCTCAGCTTCAGGATCTGTCCTTCCATTGAGCACTCAGGGTTGATTTGCTTCAGAACGGATAGGTTTGATCTCCTTGCAGTCCAGGGGACTCTCAAGAGTCTCCTCCAGCACCACAGTTCAAAAGCATCAATTCTTCGGCAGTCAGTCTTCTTTATGGTCCAGCTCTCACTTCCATACATTGCTACTGGAAAAACCATAGCTTTGACTATGCGGATCTTTGTCGGCAAGGTGATGTCTCTGCTTTTTAAGATGCTGCCTAGGTTTGTCATCGCTTTCCTCCCAAGAAGCAGGCGTCTTTTAATTTTGTGGCTGCTGTCACCATCTGCAGTGATCATGGAGCCCAAGAAAGTAAAATCTGTCACTACCTCCATATACAGGCCCATAGTCACCACATATAAGAAGTGGCTTGATGGCACATAGCATCTTTATAGGGTTTTTTCCTTAATTACCAAATAATTGTATAGTGAGAAGATGAGTGGAATAGGCACCCAAGCTCTGCTAACAATGAAGTCGATGATTCTCAGCCACAAAGCAATATATATATTTATTTAAGCAGTTCTCTCTCTCTCTCTCTCTCTCTTTCTCTCTCTCTCTCTCTCTAACTGCTTAAATAAGCGAGCTCCTGAATATTCTCTACTTTTAAACGATTTTTACACCAGAAAATAAACTCTTTTTAATGTCTGTTTGGCCAGGAAGGAATTAAAAAGTTCTCCTGGGAGCCATTTAATTTGGTCCTGACTAGCAGGGCCAGAAGTTCAGATCTCCTCCCCCCCCCCCCCTTTCAAGCTTATGAGCCTGCTTTAGTTTAGAATGTTTGTGCTGATAAGAAAGCCAGAAACTCATACATTTTTTGCTCTCAAATGACTTTTTTTCAAAATCAGCCCCCCCCCAAAGCCTGGATTCCTTCCAAATTAAAAAAAAAAAAGGGGGGGTGCTGGGTCTGACCATTCTCTTTCAAGGTAAACAAGTTAAACAGGTCTCTGACATCTGCGACGGGGGCAGTTTTACTGTTTTACATGAACAGTTTTACTGATCTGAGGTCCAGTTTCAAAGTTATAGTTTTTGTTTGGGACATCCTTATTTTTTGAGTTGCCTTATGGAATGCCGATGTATTTTCCACATTGGTTTCACTTCCCCCTGGTATGAATACGCTCATTAAATGGTCAGAGGAGGGGGGTTGAGTGAAAATCCCACCTTTGCAGTCCTTCTCCACCCATTGTCATGGGTTGTTAACAGTCATTAACAGTGGTCTTTTTGGCGGGTTTGGTCCTGATCTTTCTGGGGACGGATGAAAGGGCAGCATGATAAATAGGAGACAGATTGTATCTAAGGCCTCCTCCCCTGTTGAGTGAGGGATTTTCTATATGCACATGTACCCTGATCCCCTCTCTCAAACCACCTATCTTCTCGGTCCAAAATGAGTACATCTTGGTCATGTTTAATGTTCTGTGGTCATGTTTATTGATCTAGGTTTAATGGTTTGCTTTGCTTAAAGTTAGGTTTCCAAATGTTCCGTTCTATTCTTGGAAAAGTCAGATGCTTATCATCCTATTGTGTCTGATGTTGCTGACTTAGGAGGCACGGAAGCCTATGTAGCTACTCCACATTCCCAGGAATCATGAAATATATCTATAGTGCAACAACTGGGGCATGTAGTTGACAGACCTGGTGAGAAAAGCTTTCTCTTGTTTCCCAGACATTTCTTCAGAAGTCGGGTTACATCATAGCTAGCCGATGAGGAGCCTATATATGATCCACATTGGAATCTACTTAGCAGCCAGGCCTTGAGGCAAGGAAAGGGCTTGTTGGGTGAAAACAAGCAATACGTTCAGCCTCTGTGGAGCCATGGCCGTTACTTAACCAAGCAGAGAAAACACATAAACTGGATGGCTCCACAGAGACTGATGTGTTGTTTTTTATCCAGAGTTTAAAGCATTACTTCTTTGGACTACAACTTCCACAAAGCTCCTGCCCCGCTCCTGGCCCCACCTACATAGCTACTGGCCATCCTGGCAGGTGGTGGTGAGTGTTCAGGCAGTTGTTGTCTGAAAAGTAACTTCTCACACTCTGCTTCTCTTTTTACAACATTAGTAATTTTGAAGCAAATGGGCTAAATGTTTAGGATATGGGGGTTATTCAGCAAGGAGGTCTTCCACATGAAACAAAAATTCTGCCCCTCTTTTTAGCAGCTGATCACAAAGAAGAATGGAGCTTATTGGGATTTGCATCCAAACTTCCCCTTCAAGAACGCACTTCTCTTAAAGAGAATGTTTCTGTTTAAGTGGAAGTCCAACTCATCTGGAGGGCCAAAGGCAGAGAACCGCTGTGGTAAAAATTAATCTAAAATTAGATAAAAATTAATAAATACATGACTTCTCTGACAGAGTTTCCTTCCTTCCTTCCTTCCTTCCTTCCTTCCTTCCTTCCTAGCTTTTGACTGGACTGTCTTTAACCAATAGGAAGCACTATATTGCCCACCCCCACCCCAGAACAAAGCAAAACAAGTGCTGCCCTCTGTTTCCAGCAGGGACAAAAACTTGCAGGAAAGTCAAGGAAAATGTTAATGAAAGAACTGAGACAAGCCTTATGTCAACTGGATTGTGGAAGTAACATGCCTCAAACTGGTGACGAACCAAATACTTGTACACATTCTCCACCTGAATAATAACCAAAGATAAATGTTTCTTTTAACGACAGACAGACTTTTAGAACTGTCTCAGAATAGGCTGAATAACTTCTGCCCAAAATCGGTAAAATACCTTCACTTATTGTAAGACATTCTGAAAAAAATAATGCACAGTAAAATCAATCAATTTAAAATACAAAATTAAAAATGGAAACATTAAAAGCATGACACTAAAACCTGTACAGGCCACAATCCTCAACCCTCAAAGGCTCTAATAAATAAGTGTGTATTGACTTGGTGCCGAAATGATGCCAATGTCAGCACCAGTCAAACCTCCAAGGGGAGGGCATTCCACAGTTGTGGTGCTATGGCAGAAAAAGCCTTACCCCATGTCTCCACCTCATGAATTGTTCTCAATGGTGGAACACAGAGGAGGGCTTCTCCAGCAGATCTTAGTGATCAGGCAGGTTTGATATTGCCCTCCCTCCACTCACATCCAACCTGGTTTTGTATTTTTTATTTTTTTATTTTGTGATTTAATGTTATTTTTGGTTTTATCAAATTAGTATTTTAATTGTTGTGTGTTTTGTTATAAGCCGCCCAGAGTGGCCCTCGGTCAGATGTACGGTATAAAAATGAAATCAACCAATCAATCAACCTGTCAGAAGCCTGGGCATTATCCTAAGTATTTTCAGGTCAGATCGCTTGGTGACCCCAACTAGACCTTGGAAAAGTTACTTCTCTGGGTGACAGTTGTAGACAGAGATTTCTGACAGTTGTATGAAAAAGATAACTTTTCTGACCAACCTTCACATTGCACTATTGAGGGATATAGATGAAAATGGGAAATGGCATCTGAATTGGTACAGCAAGACTTTTTAGTGTTCGCCTCTTGGGGTGGGGAGAGAAAAACAAGGGGAGAAGATGAAGCTTGCTCTTCCTCAGGCAGTAGCATGTCCTGGACCAGCATTGGTTGTGGCTGCTGCAACTCTAAGTCTGATGGTGGCAGAACAATGTCTTTTTCTCATCTCCCAGCACCTGTACTGGGAAATTTAGGTTTTTTTTCTAGCAATCCTGAGATGGGCACAAATTGTTCGTTCAGTAGTTTGTGTCCGTTTCTTTTTTAGCTGAACAGGTATTTGGCACTTCCCAGCCCCGCCTCCTCCAGCAGGCACCCACTTAGAAGCAGTGTCTGGAGGAGGTGGGGCAGGGAAGCTAGGGCAATGCCTCTGAGTGGGCGCCTGCTGGGGGAGGCAGGGCTGGGAAGCACCGGACACCTGTTCAGCTGAAAAGAAAACTGGCACAAACCACCAAAACAGCAGTTCGTGACCATCTCTATTTCTGAGAGTTCAGGGATGGGAATGTGTGGTCATCCAAATATTGATAGACTACAATTCCCATCCTTTTTTACCATTGCCTATGCTGGCAAGTGCTGATGGAGATTGTAGTCCAATAGCATCTGACAGGCCACATGTTCCCCACCCGCTTATGAGAAACTTACAAGGAGTGAAGAAAGAAGTTGGTTATCTCTCTTGCTGTATGAACTAGGCCACAGAATCATAGGTATTTATGGCTAAAAAAATTTAGTGTCTTATGCACAGGAGATGAAACAGGGTTTGTTTAGACGCCGCCCCCCCCAAAATATTTTTGAGGACCTCCAAGGAAGAAAACCACACAACCTTCCAAGTGTTGGACAGATTTTCATATTACCAGTCACCAGAATGCTACTGCCATTTGAGTAACTTGTTGCAGTTAATTGCAGCTAACTGATGAAGTGCTGGATGTGTCCCAGTTGTATGACTGGTCAGTCACTCAACTCTGCATTCAAGATGCATCCAAGCACCTTGTCAATTAGCCAGAGCAAGTTACATAACCTTTAGGCCACTGTTTGTAGCCATCCACAGAAATCTGATTCCCTGCTCCACACACTTATAATAAGATGTTACAGGCTTATATGGGTAAATTCCTTTCTTTCACTGGAACATTTTTGAGAGCCCAAATGTGAAAATTTCTTTTTCTTTCTTTCTTTCTTTCTTTCTTTCTTTCTTTCTTTCTTTCTTTCTTTCTTTCTTTCTTTCTTTCTTTCTTTCTTTCTATGTTTTGGCTGCAGAAAGACCTACTCTCACAATACTGGAACAGCTTACAATAGATGACGATGACAAAATAATGAAAGGTCTTGTTTTCTATCCACACTGCCCATATATGCTTTCTTGTAAAGAGTTGGGCACTGCTGGCTTCAATGCTACAATTCCCAGAATGCCATAGCCAGCATGACTGGTGTCCATGCTAGTTATAGAATTTCAGGAGTTGTAGTCCAGCTATACCATTGTCCGTTTCTGTTTATAAGATGATCCAACGTCACATGTGCAGGAGTTCATACAGGAGGTGAAACAGCGACATTTGCTGTGAATCTGTGTGGCAGGTAAGTTGATGTCATGGAGGTATGCATGGCTAATATGGAGGCGTTGTCAGCATGCTGTGCCATGTTTGGTGGGTGTTGGCAGTGTTTCTGGTGATGCCGGAAGCATGTCTCATGGGATTATGACAGACGTTGCCTCTTGTTTAATGTGATAGCTTTTTCCAATTAAACTTGTAGTTGGGGGTGGAAAAATCCTGAAAATCCTAGACTGACATTACTGGGTCACCAGACTGTGTACTGAGGCCATAAGGAGAGACCTTCTAGTAAATCTGGAATGCTTTTAGAACCAATGAGCATATCTGAAAATGTTTCAAGGAAACAGAATTATGTCCTCTAAAGCTATGTTCGCCTTCTGTTCCACAGTTATAGGTCTCAAGTTGGTTTGTGTCTGGAAGAAGGGGGGAACTGCTTTCCAAATTTGGGGAAGAGCCTCCTGGTTTAGTCCATGAGTTGCCAATATGGAAGATATATCTAAAGTGGTAGGCAAGGGTATCTAGAGATGTTTCTGTTTTGCTACTAAATTAGTCAGATAATGACTGTAATTACTGCACATGGTAACAAGGCGGATTGCAAATATTAGTTTTTTTCATGAGGGTGGGGAACATTTTGTGGGAAGAAGATTATGAGGGAAATAATGGAAGGTAACTGCTTTCTGGGAGCATTATGGGTTGGAAATGACAGACTTGATTAGGAATATTCTGCTCTTCAGTTTGAGGGGCAGTGACTTAAGAAAAATGAAACAAGAGTAAAACAAATAAATCTTCAAAGGCAGCTAAGCACAACAGTGGCAGAGCTCCAAAGGGAGATTTCTTCAAGAGCTTCATTTCAGACAAATTCATTTAATCAAAAAGAATTTTCCCCACATAACATTAAAGCAAAACAAACTGTGCACACCCAGTTTTGTCTTCTGAGGGAAATCCTAGACAGGTTAGATCTCCAATTGCTAGATTTCAATTATGAGAATGTTTCCTTTTCTTTCTCCCATATTTTACTATTGTCAAACCGCTCCCCCCCCCCTTTATATTTCACTGCCACCACCATCAGAAGGATTAAGGAGATGGTCCACCTAAATGCCACTGGTGGTTTAACACACCTTCCCTCTACTGCCTTCCCTGAATATCATGGAGACCTCAATATCCCAAGTTATTCCTTGAGAATTGCTCCCCAACTTCTAGTACGGGCAGAGTTTCAGTTCCTGGCACTCTTGTTGAGCAAATAATAAACTTAAGATGGAAGTGCTTTCTTTCTACTCCCTTTCTCTGGTAAGCCAAACTTTGAATGCCAGAAATCACACATCAAGCAGATGAGGGATTCTTCAAAGAGGTTAAATGCTACTAGGCATTAGTAGAAAAACCAAAGTAGTGGGAGAATATTTGATCATCGTGGGTTAAAGCTGATAGAACTATAATCTCAAATCTGATATTACTGTTCCTTATGATGGTTCATAGAACAGGAATTGTCACTCCTGCTAACAGCAAAACTCTAGTGTTGAGTGTTAAATGAAACTAAGCCAAAACAGGAATAGTGAAGAAGAAGAGGTATCAGCATACTTGGATGAATGCTAAGGTTTGCAGAAGTACTCTCTCTCCCTTTCATCTTCTCAAAAACCCAATGAGACCATTCCTCTCCCATGAAAAATAAGTCTAGTGAGGACTAAGCATGCTCAGTAACCAAGGGATGTTAGAAAAGAAATAATTTCATTTAGAAGTAATGGAATATCCTGATGGTGTGTATGGCTGACTAGCTGGCTGGCTGGCTGGAATGCTGAATATTCTATTCTATTCAATGTTAATAGAATAACATTGAATAGAATTGTGCAGGCTGCCCAAGGCCACACAGGCTGGCTCTTCTCCCAGGAGGCACAGTGGGGAATTGAACTCCCAGCCCACCTAAACCATTGAGCTATTGTTGAGACAATAGCATTCTTGCATGCTTTGTAACAGTGGCTGTCAGTAGAAGGGAAGCCTTTAGAAACTAAAGGGATTCTCTCCTTTCCACTAACCTATTCCTAAATTTCTTTCCCCCCCCCCCCCGCCTCTGGCTTGCCCCTCCTCTCTTCCTGTTTTGTTTTGTTTTGCTTTGGTTCCTTTTGTTTGTTAGTCTCTCTTCACTCCTGATCTTTGACCATGTGGCCAGCACAAAGGGTCTGTCTGTACGACCATAATCCGTTCCAGAAGATGGACGTAACTCGAAATGGTCGTAAGTAGGGACGTTCGTAAGTTGAGGCACCGCTGTATTCCTTAAATACCTCATATATCTTGAAAGCTCTACTAAGGCCACCATAAGTCAGAAGCAATTTGATGGTTGAAGTCATGTCACTTAGCATAGGAAATCCGAGGAAGAATAGATCACAACTTGAATCAATGAAACTTATGGAGGAGCTGACTCATTAAATCCCCACTGATTCAGTGGACTTACTGTAGTTGCCACTTACTACACTAACCAGCAAAATTTCAGTTGATTGCACATAACAGGAGATAGACCCAGGAGAGGTCAACTGTAAGGAGAGTGATGTCAGAGGGGCAGGCATAATACAAAGAAAGATGAAAAATGTGAAAAAAATACACCACTGTGTCACCACCTGTGTCATTGTCATCTGCATATTTACAGTTTGTACTGCAGTGCTGTCTGGAAGCCGAAACAAAACACGCCTTCCTCAGCTTCAGGGGGGAAAAGGGTGGCAGTGGTAATACTATGCAATGATTTACATATGATATTACCTCTATTCTCAAGAATCACAAGTCTGGAGAAAATGTCATGAATTCTGAAATGTATCAGTTAATGGAGAACATGGCTATTGCAGACACCGTCTGTGGAAGAAGTATTCTGTATGCAGTTTAGATAAGCAGACAAACAGACAGATGATGAAAATAAGGGAATGGTTCATCTGAATAGTAAGAAACATGTGATAGTTTTGAATTCAGATATGCACACTAGAATGTCCTAATTCTACGCAACTCTTTCAAATGGTGCCAAAGTGGTGGAATATTTATTTATTTAAAATCTTTTTACCCCATCTTTCTTCTTAAAAAGGATCCAAGGCAGTTTACATAATTAAAAAGACAATATTGAAAAGCCAAAAATGATAAATATAAAAATACGAAAAAGGACCAAACAAATACCAGACTAAAAAAAAAAAAAACAGTAAACAAAAGCAAAAACAAAAACACACTCAAGGCAGTAAGGTATAACAATCCATTAAAAAACCCCACTCAGGCAGGCAGTTCAGAAAGGTCTTTGCCTGCTTGCGAAAGGACAGCAAAGATGGGGCCTCCTGTGGGAGGGAGCTCCCAAAATAGTCCCCAGAACATAAGTAGAGGTCTTTGGGTATATCACTATATCTGTGTGCTGAATCCTTACCAGTGGTGACATTTCTCATGCTGATGTTGAGCTTATTTTTTTTCCCCTACAATCATAAAGTGTACATGAAATCAGCTCTCTTGGCTCCTTTTCTTCACTGATTCGGGAATCTTGAAATCCAGTTTAGTTCCCTCATTCTTTTTTTTTCCTAATTTTAAAATTTTATTTAAAAGGAAAAACAGAACAAATACAAATAACTAACAATACATAATAATACAGAACTTAAAAGAAAACAACAAAAGAAAAAACTTAGTTTTCCCTCATTTGGATACATACTGGCTCAGTTTAAAGTGGTAGTGATGCCTCTTCTTTGCAAAACATATGCTGTAAGATAAGATTGCTCCACTCCAATGTGTATCTGTCCTTTTGTGTGCAAGACTTTTTGAGCTTGACAGACATTTGGTCAGTGCATGACTGGTCATCTTAACCTTGTCCCACAGTTATTAAAGATGGACCAGGCCAGCTGGAGGTTTGGAAAACTGCAGTTCAAAAAGTAACTTTTCTAAATCTGTGCCCGTGGACATCCTGAATTGTGTACAGTTTTCTATGTGCACTTTTTGGGTATGTGCACACCAGACATGCTCACAAATATCCATCCACATGAAGATTCTGGAATGGAAACTGGATTCTTTTGTGTACTGTCTGGGAAGTCCAGACCAAGAGAAGCCTGCTGGACTTTAGATTTCTCACACCCTTCTAAGGATTATTGCTGCTAGTTGTGACAAAATAGCCAGCATCCCTTAACAGGAGATAGGTACAATATTTGCTTTCCTTAAATAATCCTTTTTTGTCTTGAAGTCCGGATGCCCACAGGACCCATATTGGCTCTAGAAAGGACAATTTGGTGACCCTACTGATGCTAACTGTTCCAACTACTTCTCATAGGTTTGGTGCCGGAAATGAGGAGCAAACTAGGTATTATGGGGTATGGATGTTCTCTGTAATTAACATGTTTTTCATCTCATAACAGGACTTCATCAGACATACATGTATCAGAAAACAAAACTGAAAATTAAGCTTGTGTTTACCCTCTAATGGTTAATCACAAAACAATACAGTGAGGGAAATCACCATGACAAACATCATGTACTAATTGGGAGAGCATCTCTTCTAAAAATGTGCTGAACCTATTGTCTTATTTGATGCTCCATGTTTCTCTTAATATTGCATTAAGCTGATGGTTCAGTATCAGTGGAACAGCTCTTGGAGAATAGAATGACTCAGAGGGTGTGGCCATATTTGGTGCTTGAAGAGTTTGGCATTGGGAAAAGCTACCAGAGCCTGGATGGCAATTGTGGCAGTCACTGGGAGTGGTAGATTAATTGCATACATAAGGTGATTGGTGGCCACCTGTCTGTAGGAGGAAAAAATAGACCTGCAGAGCAGAGGGAATATGAATGGCAAAGAGGAAAAGTAGGGCTCAAAAAGTTACTTTTTTGAGATCACAACTACCAGAATCCCTTGGCCAGCATGATTGTTTTGGTAATCCCCAAAAGTAATGTTTCCCAGTTCTTATCCTATGTCTAGCATGCATATCCTCAGCAATGGTGGTGGGAAAACAATGGTTGTAAAATACACTTATTTACCCACTTATCTCTTCTTTGTGTTTGTGGGTGGCCAAAGTTTTCTCCCAAAATGACTGACCCAATGCCACATAGTTCAGTCTCAGATGGAATTATAATGACAGAACTAGAAGCTGATCATGATGACCTAGAGATGAAGTTTTTTACACAGGCTATGTGAGATGTGCCTGTTTAGAACTAATAGAAGTTAGGTATTTGCTTTTCTTTAAAAAAAAAAAAAAGTAAATTCTTTTCTTGGCTTAAAGTACTATACACAATTGTTACAACATAAAATTTTGACACTGACAATTTTTAAGGTCTCTTATGAAAGGAATGTGAGAACAAAGGGAGTGTTCATAAGAACACCCTGTCCAAAATGTCGTAATGGAAGTAGCAGCCCTAATGTTATATGAAAAAGAGGAAAAGAGTGATTATGATTTACCTAGAGAAAGAACAAAAATAAACTATGAATCAAATTGGAATGAAAAGTGTGAATGGTAGGCATGTTGACATATGCAGCAATGACCTCACCTGGAGAGGTAAAGCCACATGGCTTCAGAAGACAAAAGTCTGTCCGGAGCTTGAGTGATGAAGGAGAGGTGGAAAAGATTAAAAGAATTTCAGAACCAGAAATCAGAGGTTAGACAGCTCAGAGAACAAGGTATGTTCACACATTAGGCATGTGTGCTGCCTTTGGACAAATGTGCAAAAATTGCCTGAATGAATGTATCTGTGCAATTCTGAGATAACTGCAGGGTGGAGGATGGAGCTGTTGTTTACCCTTGGAATGGAAGAACTCCACTACCAATTTCTCTTGACATCAATCTACCTTTGGCAAAACAGGAATAGCAATATTGGCCTATCTTATAAGAGTAGTTGTAAAAAGGGTGAAACTTGATGTTAAGGCAGACATGGCTTATAGACCAGGATGGGGGTGGGGGGAAGGTCGTACCTCCAAAAAAATTGTGGGAGAGGCACTTTCACCCCACAAATGAGCTGCCCTCATATTAAGGGGAATGTGTATTCACTATAATGAAGTTGTTTTCTAATCCTCTTGGATTTCCACGGAGGTACAAGATACAATATGAGTTTGTGAGCAGCCCCAACCGCTGTATCCATGATGAGGCAGCAGGTACTGGTGATCAGTTAAGCTTTATTGGAGTCAGCATACAAAGAAAAACAGTGTCTCTGTAGTCCTTTGCAAGATAGGGCCTCTAGCCCCAAGCAGCAGGGATGGAATTGGTAGCTTTCTATCCTTCCAGTCCTTCCAGGGCTGAGAGAATATTCTGTCCCAGCCCCCAGCTCTGAGGGAGTTACTTCACTCCCGTAGCAGCTCGTCTTGGCTCAAAGGTCCAGGCTGTTAGTCTTTGCCAGCCGAGTCCCCCAGCATGGCGTCCAGCAAGCAGAGGAGGCTGTGCAGCACCGGCTGACCCTGGGAGCTTCTGTCTTTCAGCTTTCAACTTGCCTTCAGATAAGCCAGCCGTCCTCCGGAGATGCAGGCCTCTTAGAAGCTCCTTTCAGCGTCTCCCCCGGCAGACTATTTTCTCTCTTCTCCGAAGGTGAGGGAAACTCCCAGGCGTCCTCCCAAATGTCCGGTTCCTCCTCCCCCTCTCCTTGCTCACTCACCTCTATATCTACCTCAGCTACAGCTGTTTCTCTGGGGGTGGGTTTAGGGCCTCCACCCTCATCTGCCTCAGGTGTTTCCTTCAAGGCCAACAACCCTTCTGCCTTTGCTGAGGGGGCCTACCCATGCTGGCACTTAGCTCCTTCCCCCCAGCCGGCTGTAGCTGGCTCACAGAGTTGCAAATTAAGCCTCCATTTACCTTGCAATGACAGATGACAAAAGAAAGCACTCTAAATGCAGAGGTGAGGAAGACTGCATGCTATAACACAGAGATGTCATAGTTTCTCTGCAAAAAAGAGTGCTGAACTTAAACTCCAAAATACTCTATACAGAAGGTTCAGCAGCACCCAAAAGTGCTCAGTATTAGTCACTGTCATCAAACACAAATATGCAAGATATGAAAATTATGCATAGTTTGCATTTGGAGATCCAAAACATGATGATCCCATCTCCTGTCTTTATTTCTGAAGTAGGAAAAATTAATATATGAAAAACATAGTGGAAGATCTCTAACTCCTACTGCTTCATGTGAATTCAGATTTTCAGATTGCCTTCAAACTTCAACTGCAAAGATTGCCTAGACATTATTGTGAGTTTTTGATTGGCTGCCTAGATGACAGCTATCCATCAGCATGCCACTTTAGAGTAATCTGTTAGTGACCTGGGTTGAGATATTGATCAGGAATCCCAGGTGACAGCATTTCAATACACAGGTTAATTAGCTGTCAACGCGGATCATGAATACTGAAATGTGTCTTACTCAGGGTTTTGCAGACATTCAATGATGGGGATCAAGTCCTTATAATAAGCCTGTGCTCACCCCACCTTGCATATTTATGCTGATGTGACATCTAACAGTGATGCAATCCAAAGGATGGGATTTCTTTAGCCACATTGTATCTTTCAGAGAAAATGACTTTTTGTTGCTGTTGTTCAAACTGAAGGTGCATTTGTCTTTTGTTCATGGACTCAGTTTTGGCTGGAAGCTATTCTGTCATTGGCTTGTCATATTTGCAGTGCTGATGAATCCTGTTCTGGCTAATGAACAATATCCTAAAGGCAGCTTTCTGCCTATTTCATGTTTTCTTTTCCTAATACAGAGGTATACACATGAGGAGTATCCAATGACTGGTACAATAATTACCATTTGTTGTTAAAGAATTCTAATCTCTTTAAAGATGGCTAATGAAGGGGAACCCCCTGCCGAAGTGGTAGCAACACTTACTTTAGCCAATAGTCATTTGACTGTTTCAAAATTAATTCTCAGACTACATCTCTCAGAATCCCATAGCCAGCAGAGCTCTTTCTCCCTGTCTGGCCTATTTATATAGTTTGTTCCTGTGCCTTTCCCAGAGCTTGGTTGTGGTTGCTGGAAGACTGTAAGATGTAGTGCAAAAAAGTAATCTTTCCAAGATCTAGCCGCCTCCATCCTAGACCAAAGAAGATCTACATGGCTACTTTATAACACACAGCAGCAATGCAGCCTCTTTGGAGAGATACTTTACAATTGTAGGATTGTGGCACGGTGACCGAACAAAGATATTTTTCTAGCCTCTGAGAAAAACCAAATGGGGCTAATTCATGCTCCCATCTGCCACACTAAATGGGATATATCACTGCAGGTTATGTTATCCAAATGATATACAATATTCCCTATTTTGACATGTGTTATGATCCAAGAATACTTTGGGATTTTCAATAATTTAATAAAACCAGCATGAGAAACGTGGGGGTATCTCTAAGTTTGGAGTGGAGAACCTGTAGTCCATGGCCAAATTTCATGTAGCAAAGCAGAAGGAGAAAGATGGGGTAACACCATTGGGGGGTGAGAGCTGTATTATGTAATGCTATCTACTTTGGGCTCTGCCAGGCTGCTATTTTAAAAATCGTAAAGTAACTAACGGTAACTAAAATGTAATGTGTCACTCATACAGTAGTAAGAAATGAATAACATTTTACTTTTAAAAAATAACATCCCAAGCTATATAACCCCAGCAAGACTGCTGTACATCCTTAACACACCCAATCTTGTCTGATTTCAGAAATGATAAACAGGGTGGATGGGAGACTACAAGGGAATAACCAGTGCATTTTGAGGTAGACTAAGAGAGAACTGTGCCTGAAACCCTAGACAGCTGCTGCCAGACAGAGTTGGTTGGGCTAGAGGGACCAGTGGCTTGATTCAGTGGCTGAAATCCTGTTGGACAGTTACGCAAAATGTGTAACTTTTAGAGGTAAATTGCCTCAAGTTAACTGTGCAACAGATAATGTCTACAGAGTTTTCCTGATTTATGGCAATTTGCCTTTAAAAGTTACACATTTTGAGTAACCGCACAGTAGGATTTTGGCCACCATAAGGCAGCTTTCTAAGTTCCTGTGTCCTAATTTGTGTTAGAATCAGTACCTAGTTGTAGCGTTCACCCCTTGTTATGCAAAATAAGTCATGTATTATTCATGTTCTAGGCAAATGTGGTGGAGAGGCGGAGCCGAGAGAGAGGTTAAAAGGCGGAGCCTGAGAGGAGGAGTCAGTCAGTCAAGAGTCAGTCAAGAGAGAGTGAGTTAGTCAGAGTCAGAGGCAGAAGAGATAGAGATTGAAAGAGAGACTGGTTAAGATAAATAGATAGAGAAGGTAATTAATTATATGGCAAGAAGAAAGAGAGACCTGTGAATGATTTGCTTGTGTACAATGAACATATGAAGAACATCTGTGATTATTAATAACTTTGCTACACTTCAATAAATCAGTTCTGTTTGCATTTACCAGACAAGTGTTTGGACAAAAGTCTTTTATATTGTGGATAGAGGTAATCCACTGGTGGCAGTGAGGGAAACAAAGACTGGAACCTTTGTGAGGGCACAAAATGTAGGTGCTTCATAGAGGTGATCGTCACAGTAGTTTCTTCTCCTTTGGCTATTAAGTGGCTAATGCTATTGTGCTAGAGAAAATTTTATCCCCGTAATACAGACATTTTGTTCCCTCTGTCCCCCCACCCCGAGCTGCTGTTTCCTTTTTTGCTGTTGTTGATATTGGTAATACGATATGGCACCAAAGGGTCCAGGAGAACCAACAGGCACTTTTACCTTTTTTAACAACATAATGTTTTTCCCCCCCAAATCTCCGATCCAACAGAAATGGATGGAGATAATTAGGCAGATTTAGAGAAATCAAATGCTTGGATAACTAATATTAAATGTTCCAGGAGGGGAAATGCAAATATATCCGTGTCAGCCATTAACATATCTTATGACTATTTCAGCAAACCATGTGATTAAAAGCAGTGATGGCTGGGGCCCATTGTCGTGGGTGAGGCAGAAAGTACTGCAAACACTGGTGAATGAATCCAGGCACAAAAGTGTGCATGCATGCATGCGTGCGTGCTTGTGTGCGTACACACACACAGACACAGACAGACACACACAAACAGGAAGGCATTGGTGCATCTACTTATACAGAGTCCTTCTGTCACTGGTAAGGAGACAGGAGTGGGAAGGCTGGGGATGAGCTTGAGAGGGGCTGCACCCTGTTTGTTCTAGGAGATGAGCTGCTTCTGATTAAAGTTATGTGCATTTTTTTTACCCTAACAGCAGGAAGCGCAGACAAGTTGAAGTGCCTAAAGAGCCAGACTGAAGTATACCCTCAGACATTCTGAGAGAGAGCCTAGCAGAGAGGCAGAGCATGTGTTTTGTATTCAGAAGGCCCTGGATAGAGATGGAACTTAAGGGTTTTTAGGACTCTCACTCACAGAATTCATCCAGAACCCCCCTAAGGCGGAATTGTGGGTGTGGAAACCTCAAAACAAGGAGACTTCAAAGCAGCCTGTCCTACTGCCACACTTTTCCTGGGCTGTTTCTACTTTGAAAAGTAAGGAAACTGCCATGGTACACTATGGGAATCCCAAGGCTACCTGGGAGCCCCAAAGTTTCTTGAGAGGGCTATTCATTGGAAACACCTTCTACACAGCCTAAGGGGCGTTGGGACTAACCCTTCCATGAAACTTTGCAAGTCAGTAGTTTCTTCTCCTTTCTGAGTGAATTTTGGAAGTGAGGGTTCTAAAAAAACCCAAAAGTCCCTCCCCTAGTTCTGGGTTCAAATTGATCCTTGCATCACCAGTTAAAAAGGCCAGGTGGTGCATGAAGTGAGTGACCTCTGCTTGAGACCCTGGAAAGCTGCCACCAGTCAGAGAAGACAGTGCTGAGCTAGGTGAGTAAACAGACTGAACTTGTATAAGGTATAATTATGTTCTTGTTTTTAAAAGCAAATTTAAAGTCACAGAGCAAAAATCCAGTAATACATAAATTGGCCACCGGCTCCACTTCTTTCATGTTCTGCCATCAGAAGAGAGGCTTCTTTGCTCTGAAAAGAAAAGTGCTAGGGGCAAGTAGAAAACAGGTGAGACTATCTCACTGGCATGTTGCCACCTACCTTGAATATCAGGGTTCAAACTCTACCTGCTAAAGAACTTCAGCATACACTGCCAAATGAGGTCATTTAATCCCTTGATAGGATTACTACTTAGCCATAAATGTTGGGGGAAACTGGAGACAGGAGTTCACTGACAAGACTATGAAGCTAACTCATGTTCATCTGTTGATAATACAGCCTCGGCTGGTCCATGGTCCAGGTGTGTGGGAGATACGTCTTCCAGCTATTTTGCTCTGAAATCTGACTCTCCTGCCACAGAGACCATGGGCCACTGGTGCAAACAACTCTAGCAGGCTTTGAATGACAAGCGTCCTTAATAGAGATCCTTAAAACCATCGGAGATTTCAGGAAGGGGCCTAGTTAAAGAATTCTGTGGAAATATCCTATATCAGGAAGAAATTAATGTGTTCCAGCATTTAATAAGCTTTACAATTGAGGGGGGAAAAGCTACCTGCTTTTTGGGAGATACAGGTGCTTATTGACCATATAAGACCTGACAATAAATACAAGTTTAGCACTGGTAAATGTTGCCTTCTTCAGGCATCATAGCCTGTGGAATTAGGCCATAGTTATAAAGGGGTGCCTGCCTAAATCCACCCCCATCCCTGTGGTCACATGAGCAGCGGCAATGAGTCTGAAGAGGAATAAGGTTCTGTCCTTGTAGAGGCTTTATATGTGAATAAGAAACCTAGGAAATCTGGGTTCTTGACCTTGTGTAGTGTTTAAATGCAAGAGGACTTTTCTTCTTTTCTGATTTGTCGTGACATGCACGAGCAAAGCAACAACAGAAGTGGCAGTGCAAAGCATTTCCCTCTAAGCCTAGGCACAAACAGAGAGGCTGTAACAGTCGAAGACAGTTATCCTGATTGTGTGTTTCAGTGGGACTGGAGGTAGTTCAAGAAGGCATAGGCAGAGGTCACTCACCCATCTCTTCCCCCTCCCTCAGGAATTTTGATTTTGTCAATTAGAATATAGGTTTCCCTCCCCCCCCCTTTTTTTTTTTTTTTTGCATGCCTTCTGGGTCAGGCATGTAGCATTGAAAGATTTGAGGGTCTGGAGGGATATCATAGTAAAGGGAGGAAATACACATTTATTGGCCTGAATGTGTGATCTCACCTTGAGAAGGTACAGAGGTCTGTGTTTGTTCTGCTGGAAATCTAGTGGTGCTTCCTCCAAGATCTGACTGGCAACAGGAATTTCTACAGGGTTAATCCTGTGAATCCATCTTTTCTCCTCAGCCTCTATATATGTGTATTGGAAAAAGGCTATCCCTTTCATGACAGATTCTCCATTCTTTTATCTCCAGGTGGGCTTTGTTCTGGTATAAAAGCCCACCAGGAGAAAAGGGCTTCTACATGATCTGAGCCTGCATCTGCCAAGAATCCTGTGCCATCATTTATTCTATATGAAGGGACTATGATACTTCTTGCCACCTGCAAGGGCTACAATATTATCTACCATCCTTCTTCAAGAAGGCATTATTGAGAGTGATGGAACATATTCTCAGTATTTGGCCTAAACCTAGATGTTAGTGCCACCCAGAGTAGACCCACTGAATCATGAGTGCTTACATAAGTGTTGATGCACCAAGTTTCCAGTGATTCATGGGTTCACTCTGGTTGGGATTAACAACTGGATTTAGGCCTCTGTGTCCTCAGGTCCTGTTTAAGGTGCTAAGTATCTCACTGATTTAGTGAAGCAATTGTCTTAACCTTATTCTAGTTACAGGTGGCAGAGTGAGATTCTTGCTGTGTTTGTATATGTAATAAAGTTAAACCTCCATAATGCTGACTGTCTTCTCCTTTCTTTGATAAAGGGTTAATGGCTGGGTGTGTATTCATAACCTAGGTGGCAACAATGCCTAAAAGGAGGTACCTTCTTTTGTTCTCTTTAATGATTCATTCCTTAGGAGTGCAGTAATGCTTTTGTACATTTTTTGCTAGTAAGGAGAAACACCTGTATCATGTAACAGTGGGTCGGTGAAAGCCTGACTTAAGAAAGAAAAAACAATCCCTACACTCTAAAAAGCTACAAAAGGAGGCAATGAAATGCAGAGTACCTTTCCAAAATTTGAGAGGAATTTCAGTGGTGTCTCCCTAGTTGCACGCAAACAAGACACAGCTTCCCGATCAGACCTTGAAAAAATTACTTTTTTTTGACTACAAAGCTCAGGATCTCAGAGCATAGCTTGGAGATTCTGGGAGATGTAGTCCAAAACTGTGAGTTGGTGACAGCAACCATGGCATATACATTGGGGCAAAGGCCTCCTCTGGAATGGAAAGAAGGAATAAAATGTTGGCCTTCTGTGGAGGCTTATAGCCACAGTCACAAACACCCTAAGCTATACAGCTTCTCTAAAATAACCACGCAGTAAAAATATACATGAGGGCCAAAGTGCATCTTGCATTAATTAAATACTTTACCAAAATATGCTTTGAAAATGCTAGGCTAATAACAAGATATCATTTCTTCTTCCAGATACATAGAGGCAACAATTGCACCAAAAGAACCTATCAAGCAAAATGAACCCATTAATGGTTGGTCATCTTATCAACAATTGGTCCCTGTAAAATTAATATCTACCTGTAAATTCTCAGATGTTTTAGATCTCTGCCTCTGGGAAGGTTCCTGTGGGAGGTGGTGGTGATGTGATGGCCAAGATCTCTCCAAAGCAGCTAGCTGCAGAGTTATTCAGCTCTCTTCACTGACTAACTCTGCAGCTAGCTGCTCTGGAAAGGTCTTGCCCATCACATCACCACCATCTCCCATAAGAACCTTCTCAGAGGCAGAGATCTGTAGTTGAGATCCTGTTCAGCATCCTACGTTTGTCCAGAGTGTGGCAGGCAGGTACAAGAAAAAGACCCTAGAGGTGGTGCTGACATAGGCGGCTGCCTCCCTCTCTCCCCCTCCCTCCTTCTCAGCCTAAAGACTGTACTTTGATTTTGTTGATTATTACTACTTCTTTTATTTTTCTCACAAGGGTGGATATTTCTGCCCTTTTAATGGCTACGCATTAATTAATGATGTTTGTTACATGCTTTTATGTATGCAGGTACCATGTCACATTTAGTTTATCAACAGAATCTTTCTAAATCCACACTCCAAGACTATCTTGAATTAATTTGTTACTGGAATCTTGCCCAGCTATTTTCCCTCTCCTTTCCCTAGAAGGAGGGAGAGAAGGAGAGAGGGAGGAAAGAAAGATTTCCTTTAACACTGCAGCCCCAATCTGGCCATAGCTTTCCTATTCTTCCATTCATGTTGCATAGCTATTTGGGATGAATGGAAGAGTCTGGGAAATGCTTTCTACAGCAAGGAGACAATGTAAGGTTAAAAACGGGCAGCTGGTGGCCAGTCAACAGCCGTCTAAGAAACCACTGGTGGTGCTTGGGAGCCAACTTCTCCATTCAAACATCTTCCAAGGAAAAAACAAGCACATCTCTTAAAATGTGCTGAAAGCTCCCCATAGAGTTTGTCGTCTTCTCATTGCTCCTCTACTGGAGGTTGGATATCATTGTGATTATTCTGACTTCAGATGTGACAGCTGTGAACAATGATGTTGTGTTGCATCCTAGCCAGCCTAATGGCTCATCTACACTGGCCCTTTTGGTGTGGAATAGTGTGGTCTAAATAGGGTCGCTTGAGGTTGAGGGGAGGAGCAATATGACATTTGGAGTCATCCTTGTATCCAGATGGCATATCAACCTCAAATGACCCTCTGGCTAACTTTCACTGTCAGTTGAACACTTTCCCTGCTCCTCTGCAGAGGGGCAGGGGAAGTGAAATTATTACTTTTGCCTGTGCTGAACCATCACTTATGCACTAAACCAGTTAGATTAAATTTATTTATTTTTCTTTTGTAGTGCTGATAGAGGAACTGTAGTTTTGATTGGCATTTTATACATAGGAAAAGACTTTAAAAAATAATCTTTTGATTCAGTGCATCAGTGATGGTCTAGCAGATTCATCATCATCATCATCAGTTCCCCTGCTTCTCCACAGAGAATCAGGAGAAGAGCAATTTGCTGATATCCTGAAGTGGCTCCTTTATTTAGCCACTTCATGATATTGGGAAATTGACAGTGGAAGGAGCTTTAGCAACTTTGACAGCTGCAAAGCTCGATTTTAGTCTGTTCCCAGCAATTGCATATGCTTGGAATGGACTAAACTAGAGTGCACCAACTCACACCAAAAAAATAGAAGCCCCTGACAGGGGCTTAAAAAGGTGTGGGTTGGGGTGCCCTGAGGGCAAATTGGAGCAAATTGGTCTGCTTGTTTTGTGACACTTGGAAAAAGGACAGGCATTTGTCCTGCTGCACCAAACAGCAGGAAAAATGCCTGTCTGAAAGAGCCCTCAGACTTTTTAATGAAGACATTTTACTCCGTCCTGTACTTCTTTGCTCCATTTATTTTATCTTGCACAGGAAAAAAATTCTCACTATGTGAACATATTATTTCTAGCAGGGTCATAGGGGCAAACCAATCACTTACAGCTCTATACTACTGTTGAAATGATGCTGGAGCCCCAGAGCTTGTAACTGCTAAGAGATGCGGCTTTGATTTTTGGTTTGGTCATCAGATGGCAGTGCAGAGCATACTGCAAGATGTTGCATCTGCATTGTATTGTGTCACAAAACATACTGTTTTTGCTGTGCCAAACTAACATGGTTGCTTCAATGACACACATTCTGATACCCATATCAGGAGTTAAATTTAGATATAATATATATCGGGGTAATACACTTACAAATCAAATCCGTTACAATGAGGGAAAAGAGAAGTCCAGAAAGCGCAAGGGTGGGGGTGGGGGCAGATGCTGGATGTTCAGCATACAGTGGAACAGAGGCAAAAAGGTGTGAGCATCTACGATTTTCCAAGCAAGCGCCCAATCCTATACCTTGCCAAGCCCCACAATTTCCACCCAAACATTTTTAATATACTGTATCTCTGGAGCTTGGGTAAGAGATCTACAAAAGCAGTGAAGGCCAGATTGGTCCTTTAATGTGTCCTCCGTCATCTGTCTTCCAGAGTGCTGTGATTAGAGAGTGCTGGACCTGGTGAAGCTGTTCTCTGTGATTAGAATTAGATCTGCCAGTCACAAGACCACACCCCTTCCTCTTCCCCAATGTTTTTCTAATATGGAGAGTGTGGGAAGAATTGTGTTTGGTTTTGGAGACAACACCATGCATCTGTTCACTTCCAAATTGAAATGGCTAACAAATCTTCAGGTATGTTCAGGTTTGGATTTGGTGTATTTTGGAGGAATCCTCCTTCCATTAACTTTTCTTCCAAGATTTGGTATGTGACTGTTTGATTTGGTATGTGACTTGTCTGAAATGAAAGTACACCCACAACAGAGTTCTCATGCAAATAGTTCTGAGAAACCAGAATATGATAGATGCTAGTGTACTCCTAAAGAGGTATCTTCCAGAAAATCTCCCATGAGTTTCGTGGTGCTTCCTCCCAGATAACTGTTTACAAGATGTCAGCCATTTTCAAATGGGAGTAGGTCCTCCTTTTTCCTTTAAATAAGGTGATCCTGACAGTTACTTAACTGAGAATACAGAGTTAGGCTATTTTAAAAGTGGGTAACAACTGATTAAAGAGGATGTCAGCTCAGTTGTTAGCTTTAATATATGGCAGGCAAATTCTCCCTCTAGACAGAAGTGACTGGGCTGGTTTCTCAGGAATTCTCAGGAATTCATTATGGGACCCATCTTATACAATATTTTAATTAATAGCCTTGGCATCAAAGACAGGAGAATGTTAATGAAATTTCCTGATGCCACAAAGTTGGCACATACCATCAGAACAGATGAAGATCATTATAACATTGTTATACAGGAGGAACAGGATAACCTTGTAGCCTTCGGACCGGAAATGAAACAAAACGAAACTCACAACTGAAGAAATTTTAAATGGTGGATTTGAGGACTAAAATTTCAGGAAACTGTCATGAGCTGAAGACTGATGCAAAATATGCAAGACAGGAGGAAGAGAGAAAGACTGCTGAAGACAAGGGTGTTGTATCTTATGGGCCGTAGAGAATGCAGCTGTTGTCATAGGAAGTTTGGAGGAGCCCATTTCAAGGAAAAAAGAATTGATCCTACCAATCCCGATGTTTCCTTTTGAGCACTCAGATTGAAGAAATATAACCCCATTGAGGAAATGAGGGAAGCTAAAACTGTCTTTATATGCTCTGGCTTTTATTGATTGTATAAGAGCTATGCAGAGAGCTATGTTTTTTGCCTAGAAGAGTAGAGTAAAATGCTGTAAGTAAATAGTTGCTAAGACAACGAAGAGAAAGAGATAATTGTTAAGACTCAAGGCTTTTTCTCAGCAAAGAAGGGTGGGCTGATGCATCCAATAATCATTCAACATCTTTGACTTTGTATGCTCCCTTGATACCAGATAAAATATGTTCCTTTGAGAAACAGGACTGCCAGTCTTTTTTACATGTGGAGGCAGAAGAAGACATTGTGGATGAACTTGAATTAGAAGAAGGAATTCCTTAACTCTTGAAAATGTCTGAGTGCACAGCAGGAGGAGTTCTTCTCATCTTGCATAATTCGCAAATGAGCTCGATTTGTTTTGATAAAGGTGTTCAGGATTTAAGCACTGGATTCCTTTGAAAAAAATTATCAAACACTTGAAAGTCAACCTGGATCACACATCTCTAACACTAATGAGATTTTGGCTCAAATCATGAAGGACCTATAATGTCTGTTTCTGCCTTAAGTCTCTAGCACTAATCTGGAGACGGAGAGACATAACAGGGATGTGCTTGTCTTATGCAAATATGTACTCCCACAAACACACATACACACAAAAGATACTATTGCCACGTTACAGTCCTTTGAGTTAGGTCCAACTGCTGGTGTTTGGCTTTTAGAAACAATTTCTGAAGACAAATTGAATGTTCTCCCCTCTTTGCCAAAGCTGTAGTAAATTGGGTGAAAAGGTTTGCTTACAACAAATTCTGTGTGGGTGTTATGTCTGAAATAAAATGGTTTGAGAAAACCTAGCACAGGGACTCTTGACCTTTCATTTGAATTGCTAAGGCCTGTCAGATCATATGACTACTATATGATGACCATATATCATAGTCACTTCTGCTTATCACCAAAATGAGTGAAATATGAAAAAACGAAAAAGAAACTTGCCAATTTCAGCAAAAGCATAGTATGTTTTGGGACCCAGTCTGGGCAACCAGTGGCAGAGGACTTTCTTTCATGCACCAAGGCTTGTTGATGTTTCCTAGGTGATTAGAAACCACAACTTGGCTGCTCCTAGATTCCTTGCTTGCTTGTAGTAAGAACCCAACTGGCACCTTGGTTTAGTGATGAAACTTTCAAGTGCTGAGCATGACTGCACACAGGTTACCCCCAATTCATTCTCTAGTGTGTGTACCCCAGGCCTGCTCTTTATATTTTTCTCACCTTTTGCTTTAAATACCTCTTCAGGGAAATGTTTTCAAGCAGTATTCTCATTCTCTCTATAGTTAATACAGTGTAGTACTTCTAAAAATGACTTAATCACAGGGATGAATAAGGTTTGTTCAGGGAGGGGAGGATCAAGCAAAGGCTTGTGGGAACTCTGAAAGTACCAGAAATCAGAAAGGGAACAGAATTCACAGCAGAACACCTTTTCAGCCAAAAGCTGTATTAAATAATAGGTTGCCCACGGGGTGGAGGGTGGTAACAAAGATTACTGAACTATTCCAGCAATAATATACTTTGGCTGAGAGACTGAAACAGACTTGATATCTAAGATCCAAAGAACATAAAATATACGAGTCCAGGGAAGAATGTGGTAGTTGATATGGATATTGGGAACACATACTGAGTTTGCAGATTAATTAGGGGATTGTTCATAAGTAAAAATCTTGCGGGGCTAGAACTAAGAAATAGAAGCATGTCAGCCTTCAATTCTGCCTCATGTTTTCTAAAGTTCTTCTCTCTCTTTCTCTCTCTCTTTTCTGTGCCATCAAGTTGGAACCGACTTATAGCAGCCCTAATAGGGCTTTCACAGTAAGTAAGATATTTAAGGAGTGGTGCTGCCAGTTCCATTCCCCCAGTGAGTTTCCATGGCCAACTGGGGATTTGAACCCTGTTCTCCAGAATCCTAGTCCATCATGCTATACAATACATCACACTGGGAATCATCTGTATCTGTAGAATGCCTTAATTTTCCCCCTCTACATTTTCCCCTTTACATCTACATATTTGTTTAACATATGTTTTAATCACCCTCAAAGGACACAGTCTTCCCAGATCAGCTTCCAGTATAAAATGTATGCATAGTGTGACACCGTTTTACTAGTGAGATTGGTTTGAAAGGGCTTAAACACAACCATGTCTTGATTACGAAGGAGCTCTTTAAAAAGTGGTTTGTTAGTTTGCAGCATAGCTGTGTTTGAGTCAGGGAAAATATAGCACTGGAAGAAACAATTAGCCCAATGTCAAAAGCATCACCAACACATCTTTTCCTGCCTGTGCCCCCATCTTAAAACCCCATGGGAATTTTGAAAAAATTGTCTTGTAAAGAAAATAAGCTGAAGTAAGATACAGGCTGGCTGTATAGCTCAAGATGTTGGGTACCCGGCTGCACAGACAGAGGTTGGGATTTTGATTCCCCACTTGGTTGGGAAAAAAGCTAACCTGTGTAACCTTGGGCAAGCTGCACAGTCCCAGGGTGCTCTAGAAGGGAATAGCAAACCACTTCTGAGTGTTGTCATGAGTTTGAATTGACTTGATGGCAAACAGTTATTGAAATAATGTGTCATTAAAACAACAACAGCACCAGCCAGGCAGACAGAGAATGTGCATTGGGGGCTAGCCTACTAGGGAGCATATGGGGCACTGCCTGACATCAGTCTCAGGTCATCCTGAGCTAGCTCACACCTGACTATCTGCCTCCTTATTCACCTGAATTCCCCTTTTGTTGAATTCTCAGCCTCTCTCTGTGTGTATGCTTGTTTGTGTGTATACAAGAGAGAGACAGAGAGGGAGAAGCTGGTGTGGAGAGAGTTAGAAAATGAGAGAATGAATGTGAATGAATAAGTCAAATTTCCCACTTATAAATACTGACGTTTGCCACAGCTCCACCTGTTATCCCTGCCTCCAGCCAACGCTGGTTGCTGTACCATCAACCATAACGGGCATCCACCACTACTATAGTGAGGTGCAAGACTGGTGGCCTATGTGGGGCTAGATTTGCTACATCGTAAATTTGCAACGTAAGTTAATTTTCACAGTAAAGCCGCTACAGTGGTTGTTGATTTTATAAATGCATGTCTGCCTCCAGCCAAAACTGCTTTGGTGAATCAGACTAAGATCTGGCTAATCCATTTGTAAGGATCTGGCCAAACATCCAGCACTTGGGGGATTGCTAGATATTGGTCACAATATCCCCATTGACCTTGGTTGAACTGAAATACAGTGGTCATATTCAGATAGAAGTACTGTGATTAGCCTTAATAACCCTTATCCTTTTCAGCCCCAAGACCTATATATTCAGTGTCCCTCCCTGCCCCCTCTCTAATTGTAGAAAATGGCAGCAACACGTCTGGTGCAATACATCTTGGATCTGTTGATCAGTGACCTAGAGGAGAATGTACTGGATCCAACTATGTAGCAAGGTCCCCACCTGTTTTTTAAAAATAAATTTAAGCATTTGTTAATCATTAGTGTGATTGCCATAACTCATCCAAAGTGGAATCCAAAACTCTTAATCTACTGGTGGGTTAGGGAACCTTTGGCCCTTCATATTTTTCAGATCTAACACCTCCTACAATCTCTTGCCATTGGCTATACTGGGTGGAGCTCATGGGAATTGTAAATCAGAATGTCTGGAGGGCCAAAGGTTCCACACCCCGTCCTAATCCATTCATTCACACTGTAATCCTACAAATTCTAATCTCTTGTGTTAAGGAGGTCAGTGAGACTCCTGAAGAAGGAGTGAACTCTGGATCTCTCTGCCTGAAAGGGGCTACTTCCTCAGTAAGATTACCCATCTCTAAAGAGGAGACAACCTCAGGCTAGTAGGATGGTGTGTGACCAAAACAGACAGGAGGAGGATGACAACCATTAATTCTAAATGCTATTTGTGGCTTCCTTGAGACAAACCTGTTGACAGTAATAGGCAGCCCACATTTCTGCTTTTCCTGTTCTACTGGCTCTTTCAAGAGAGGGCTGGTGTGCCATTGTACAGAGTTATTCGGATGAGATATAGGGTGAGACTATCAAGCAAGACTATAAGAGGTATTGGAATAATGGCTCTGGGGAAGTTTCACTCCACACTGATAGTCCATCTCTGAACTCTGGAGTCTGAGGTGTACTCCTTTCCTTCAAGTGTTTCAGCCTCACTACAGGGGACTCTGTTCCCAGGCGTGCTTTTGTTTCATAGAGGAAATTCTCTTGCACCAATGGCCTTGAAGTATGTGGTTCTCTGCCTGAAGATGAACTGTGCTCCAAAGCCTCTTTACGTTATCTGTAATTCTGCAGTTCCTCCCTCAGAATGGTTCCTGCTTAGAAGACATATGCTTACAGTAAAATTGACCAAATTAGTGAGATTTTAAGGAAACAAAAATATTCTGGCTTCTTCCTTAACTCAAACTAGCTGAACAGCTTTATGGTTGCTATAGTTGATCCAGTTAAAAATTCTCCCACTTCTTCATGTTTGATATTCCAGGGACCTCTACTCTTGCTCATGAATGCTAATTTATGAGCATATACCTACACAACAAACACATTTTCTTGTTTCCCCCCTTTAACCATGGAGCTGGAGTGGAGAGAGGAGAAACAGAGGGAACAACTGTTGGCTAAGAAATCTATAGCACCCTGGCCCAACTGGGCAGTCTTGTTAATCGGTTGTCGCAAACCATAAAAAATGAATTGATACAAAACCAAATAAAAGACTTATGTTTAAATATAGATCACTAGTGTTATTTTGTCAGGAACTGATTTGGAAGATTGCAATAATTAAAGTTAATGAGTGCCAAAGAAAATGTATTTCAGCTACTGTTTGTGTAAAAAAAAATATTTATAAAATAAATAGGTCATTTTGAGTTGTGTGACCATATTAAATACAGGAATAAATTATTTACAACAATAGAAAACCTCTGTACTTACATATTTACAAAAGGTAGCATAGACATTATGTTAAGTTATGCTCTTCTTCTGCAAACAATCCAATACACAAACTATTGTAAGTAACAGCACAATCTTATGCATGGTTATTCAGAAATAAATCCCATTATATTCATTTAAGCTTACAAGAAAGTATGCACAGGTCTTTAACTTCAATTAATTGAGATGCATCTTTACAGGGCGTCAGTTAGAAGAAGTTTAACATAATCTTCGGCTCCTCAGTAGGAATTCACATGATAGTTTAAACCTTTTTAAAATTCCATTCAAGTTTGTGGGCATTAAGCAGTCTATGTGCCAAATCAATCTACTGTTTGCAATAGTAAGTCTGTCAATGATACAATGGCCAAAATCAGTTAGGAACTTTATAAAAGTCGTTAAAAGTTTCCTATTCTAACTGTCCCCCTTTGGTCTCAGGTTCCCTTGGGATCCCTTTTGACCTGGGGACACCTTGGGATGTCTGTGGGGGGTGAGGGCTTTAATGCCTCAAAAATTGCTGCTGTTTGGATCAGTACTGTTGCTGGAATCAATACTGTTGGTGGAGATTTTTGGACATTCAAGGCTTCCCTCCCCGTCCTCAAAGTATTCCCCAGGTCAAATGGATCCTAAGAGAATCTTAAAACTGATGTGGTGAATAAGAAACTTCTAATGAGCCATAAAAGCTTGCAACTGATGATGCCATAAGTGTGCATGGGCATATCTTGATACAAGAGGATTTGGACCATTGCTTTATCTTGTTCATCCTAGGCGGCTCTGCTATTATTGAGCATCTTCTATGAAGCACTGCACCTGGACAACCTCCTTTCCCAGTGGGGATTCAGAACGAGCAGTTCTTCTCAGTGGATTGTACAGATGGTCTGTGGTCCAGGCTGGGGCACACCTCACCTTGTATGTGAGAGAGGCACTCCCACTGCTCAGGCCACAGGCTACCCGTGGTGGATCAGCACAATTAATTTTTTCCCCACTTGAAATGGAATTATGCTCAAGAGACCAGAGGAGAAGCAGGGGGCAACAGGACTGGCAAAAATGTGGGATTTCTGTCCCACCTCACTGTAAATTTTCCAAGGACTACTTGAATCATCAAATGCCAATTTAAAGTTTGCTGCCCAAACTGCAAATCCACAGCAGTTTGCCAGTTCCTGAATTGTGAAGAGCTTTAGTAAGGTGTTAAATACTATCATGCTGCATCTCAAGATTCTTCTCTGCTGGAACAGCATCTGCCTGCCCATCCCAGCTTCAGAGACAATTCATCAGTCACTCTAGTATTGACACATTGCAAATGATGGGGACTAAGCTTGTCCTTAGAGGGGACAAAAACACCAATAAGCAATGTTTATATTTTTTTCTGTATATCTGGGCAAGATTCATGGTTAGGTGGCAGTCTTAAAAACCGTGCTGTACTTTCCAGTGTACACATATAGGGTTCTCAACTACAGCAGCAGCAACCGTGGATGTTGCTCCAATTGCACAGACACACTCAGGAGAGGCTTCCAGAAGAAAAAGCAGACAATGGTGAACCAAAGAGTAGCATTTCTGATCTGCCACTTCTTCACACAGCAACTGGGAATGCTCAGTATGATTGAGGTGGAAGTGTGGGAGAAGAGAGACACACCCTGCACTGTGCCATTTGTCCCAGTTGGAGCCACAGAGCTCTTTAAGTATCGTGAGAGACTTACTTAAAGCCTTTTTTTCCCCACCCTTTCACCTTCATGGGTGTGAGTGTGGAAGTCAGTAAATAATTACTTTGTACAGCCGGAAGTATCTCCTTTTTTTTTTTATCTCCCCTACCTCTCCTTCTCACTCACCCATGCACAGAGATTTTATCTTGTCAGGCTCCTCAGTTTCCAGTGACAGATAACACATGCAAAAGGGAAGTCTGCAAGGCTATGGCCACAAGATCTTTCCAGTACTGAGTAGCTCCTGAGTAGCTCTATGAAAATTATAAGCAATATTCCTTGCCAATGCATGTTCTATATTCACTGGCAGCTGCCAAGAAGTAAAGGGGAGTGCAAAATCCCTCTTTGTTGCATCCTCCATGTTGGGGGCAGACAAGGTCTCAGTCTCAAACTGGTTCCTCCAGGTTCTTGATTTGAACTTTTCGTACGTGCCTCCATGGAAGAGCGTGTGCTTCAGCAATAGCTTCTTCACCTTCTACAAGAGATAAGTAATTAAGTAATAGGTAACATAAGACCTGTCTTTTAAAAATAATGCTAGCTAATAATTTATAAATTGTTTCTGGGGAGTTAAAACCAGAAAAAGCTCAGACTCTTGTATACACTAAAATGTGGCTTTTTCACAAGTCTTTAAAAAGGCTTTGGATGCCTGTTTAATGTGAAGATTGTGTGTGTGGAAGAAATAGGAATGGTGAACAAAAGGTTCAAGTCTCTGAGCATGTATTCCACTTCTTGTATCTCAGGCAGCAGGCCCAAGAAAAGTCTCTGTCTGAAATCAAAGCAGCTAGTTCCTGGATAGACTGATCAACAGCCTGTTTAAATATATAATTGCATCATGTGTTCTGCAACCTAAGACTGATATGACAAGGAACAGATGTGCACTGGACAGGTTATCAAATAACATCTGCACCTGTATTGCCCAGTTCTTTTCTCAAGCATATCTAAAAGTTTACTTTTAGAAAACTCTACCCATTAATCATGTTCGTAACTTCTCAGGAGTAAGGCATGAAGGCTTACAACCAAGTATGTAGGTACAGGACTGCACTGCAGTCTTAATCAAGTACTCCCCCCAGAATGGCTCATTATGCTACTAGAAAAGGAATGATATCACACCTCTACTTGCTTCCACAACTTAAAATAGTGCAACCCATTGTATAATTAGTTGTAAGCAAGCCTCTTTATCCTCAGTAGAGCATGCACAAAGTTATAGCCAAAAAGGAAGAGCAGGTGATAAAGAGTCCATTACTGGTATACAGCTAAGCACCATTATCAATTCACAACACCAGCAGAAGCCCATTAAACTTGCTCCCCATTCCTAGTTCTGTTGCCTTCTATGCAAGAACAACACAGATATGAAGAGAAGAGCTCTACTATTTATAAAGGCCTTCCATGTGAGTCAGAATCTAGGCAAATCAGGATTATAATTAACATAGAGAATTTCAATGGGCAACTGAGGCTCTTTAGTTGAGAAAGTCACTGTCCATCTGTATGATGGAATGGTGGGGCTAACATGCTTCTCCTTTTATGTTGATCCAACATTGCTTGAGTCATGAGTAGGGTTCTAGAAAGACAAATAATGTATCACAAACAATACAGGTGACTGGAGCATGGGACCATCCCCCCTGATTTGAGGTTAAAATGCCCCCTGCCTGGATCACAAATTGCTCCAATAAGCAGCTGTCAGATCTGCTGAAATCTGATGACAGTCAAAATATTAACCCGAATGCTTCAAGTATTCAAAACTCTTTTGTGTACTTTTGCTGTAATCTCTACAAAAACTCTATAAGATAGGTCAGTATTATCAGAGAATGTCAGGTGGTTGTTGGGAGATAGTGGCCTGCACAAATCCACCAAGTGATTTTAATGGAAATGGCCAGATTTGAACTTGAACATTTCTGCATTTCTAGCTCTGAGACCAGTGTACTGTTGTGAAGAAAGTGTCAGATTAGGACTCAGGAGATTTGGGTTCAAATCCCTACACAGCCATGAAAACTCACTGGAAGTGGTGGTGGCAGCATTGGTAAAATCATTTCTTAAATATCTCACATACCTCAGAAACCCTATTAAGGTCACTGTAAGTTGGAAGCAATGGCACGTAACACACAGCCATGTCACTGCACTATGTAGGCTCAGACACTGGTCAGATAGATTAGTCATAAGAATGGGATTCATTTACTTTGTGTTGGCGATGTTGGTGGGGCGCTCGCTCCCATAAAAAACCTCTTCCTCTCCTTTGTGCTGCACACTGGGACCAAGAAACTACATGCTCAACACCCTTTGTACCCATTCAACTATACAAATAAGGATATTTTGTATTTAAAAGAACTAAACTTCCAGTGAAAGAAATACTTTTAAGCACATTTTAAGGAATTCCTACCTTTACTTCTCTTTAAACACCATTGCTGGTAGTTGCATTTTCTTGCCGGAGCTTTTTCCTTTCTTCTTTTTCATCATATTTAGGACATTTTTTTCTTATCCTGTGGATAAAAAACATTGGAGTCCTTCACACACAGTCATAAAAATGGATCTCTTTCCCCAAATGTATGTGCAAATGATTTTGAATCAAAGTGCAACACAGACAGATCAGGAGAAAAACAGAAAATGGCAGGTTACTTTAAGTCAACAATAGTTTAAAAAAATCATTTAAAGACAGACAAGGATCTGTGCCAAGGCTTATGGGGAACAAGCTTCAGCTAATGTTCATCGATCAAGGACAAAATCCAGTGGGAAAACTCTCCTGTGCAAACCCCATTCAAATGAATGGGTTATCAGTTCTGCTTTTTTGTAGTTCCCATCCATTTCAATGATTACACAGAAGAATTCTCTGCTGGATGATTCCCCAGATCTATGGCAGTACTATATAGCTCAGACACTGGGTCATAGGGAACAAACTGAAATTTTTTTATAAAATAGTTTGTAAGACTTCTGCAAAAAGCATGCACAGTTTTTAAAATACTAAACTATTCCAGCATATTTTAGAAGAGATATGCATTGTCTAAAGGATCTAAAGCAGAGAAACAGTAGGATAGGTGTCTGTTATAACTGAGACATTTCATAAATTTGGATGTCAACAATGCAGTAGAGCAAATTTTTAAGAATATTTATTTATATAGCATTTCATAGTATTCAAAGTGTTTAATGCACCATATTAAGAAAAAAAATCAAATTTATATAAGATAATGTTTTGGTCTGCAAATATTCTGAATATCCTTGGCAGTCAGAATCCAAGGTACTCAGCTTTACAAAATCAGACATCATAAACAGATCATCTTCAACAAATATTATAAATACTAGCTATTTTCTGCTGAATAGCCTTGTGAAGTCAGCAATTAGATCTTTCCTACTGCAAAACGGGAGATGTATGAGACATGTTCTCTGTAGCAGATGTCTCAGACAGAATTAACTCAGTGGCCAAAAGCCTGTTGCTCAATGTAAGCCAAACCTTAACCGGGATATTTTGTCTCCCGGAGACTAATGGATTTGGCTTACTCTAAGCAACAAGATTTCAGCCAGTATAAGATTTGAAGCAATTGAGAAGATGTTACTAGCTCTCAACCATCAATGCAAGTAATATGTTGTGAATTTCTTTTTAAATGAGATATATTTGTGCCAGTTCACTTTGTCCTGTATAAGTGGAAATGTAGCATTAGTCATTGGCCTATGCAGAAACTAGCCACCAATCTTTGGGCTGTATTATTACAACCATCCTACTTTTTATCACTTAGCATGGAAAAAAACTCTGCACTGTCCTTAGCAAATACAATTTTGAATGAACTGCAATTCCATATCACACTGCTTGTCTGCCTGAACTGAGTATTATCTCACCAAATTTAACATAAACTCTTACTATGACTGACTTAATATATTAATAGTGTGGCAGCTGTTACAATGCCATTCCTCGTGGATGGAGTTCAAGCATGTATCATGTTTACTTTTAGTGAGATGGGTACTTCCATTTCTCACCATTGGCTATCCTGGTTAGGGCTGCTGGAAGTTGTTTCCAACGTCATATTGATTGCCACACTTTGACCACCTCCTCTACTTTTATGTTATCACATGCAGGATAACATGGAAGCTGTTCCAGATTCAGCTATTCACATCAAAACACAATAGTCTATGGTTTACACATGCAGCAGTAGTTTTTTGGGGGCAGTGGTTAGAATGTGGGACTAGGATTCAGGCAACTCCAGTTCAAGTCCTCACTTGGCCATCAAACTTGCTGGGTGACTGTAAGCTAGCTACACGATCTCAGCCTGACCAAGCTCACAGAATTCTTTTGAGGGTAAAAGCAGAGAGAAGGAGAGACATCCTTGAATTCATTGGAGTACAGATGAGAAATAAATGTTACAAATAAATAAACACTGTTAAATGTTTTGGGGCTATGGTATACCATTCATACTCCAAGTATTCTGAAATCTGGCTGCATCCAATCCATAATGTTGTCAGGACATACTTGCTGATGACATTATGGACATACTCAGTTCTTGTGGACCTGAATGAGATTATGAACTGCCAGCTATACTCCAAGTCACACATTTATTAAATGTTGGGCTTTTCATAAACCTTTACTAAGTTGTTTATTTGTCATGAGATTATACTTGTGACACACTCTGCTGATGCACCTCATACAAGATGTTTAGGAGAACAGTCTTCCAAATCCAATAATGTTCTCAAATAATGACAGAGTTGAATCCCTAGAAGTCTCAAAGGATCATCTTGATACCAAGATTGAGCCTTCATTAGCAAAATTGTGTTAGAAAAACATGTAACGCAACCCATAATACACAACTTCATCACAATGCTTTGCTCGGTCATTCTGCAACACAATAATCAGCTGTCATACAATTTCATCGAAAAACAATTGTGCATCATGTTCCTGGAGGAATTTTTCTATATATGAACTATCATGCACATTGATAAATTATTCTGCAATCTTTGTACTCTACTGGCAGTATTTTCTCAATTAAATGGAGGATGAAATTGGGTTACTTACTGGAATATGACAATGATTACAACGGCAGCAAAACTGACTAGTGAAAGCACAACAGCTGCTATCACAAGTATTGTGGTCGAGTAATTTGCTGCATCATTGGTCCTGTGTGTCTTCAAGAATTGTTCAACACAACGTTCACCAAAATAGTCTGGATAGCATCTGAAAATTGACCACACAAATCATTAACTATGTAGTTATTGATGCACTTGCTTCAATACTACAAGAAAATCAGTCACTCAGATGAAATTATTTCAGGGTAACATGGTAACATGCTTGTGCTTGACATCACTAATCCTCAACTGTGCTAGTAATACAAGGTTTACCAGCAGAAGAACATGTGGTGATTAGTCTGGATGGGATGCCCCGGGGAAGAAACACCTTCTTCCCTTTTTTAACATAGGAATTCAGTGGTCCACTAATTATGCTGCTTATGAATGCTACAATATTTAAAAATTTACATAGCAGAAGGATTTCTAAGTGACATAATGAATTAATCAGATGTGTTAACATATTTGAAAGAAATCTGCCATTATACAGTGAATGAAGTCAAAATACAGTGACTGAAACCTTGCTTTTATTGATCTTGTCCTATTAATGGCACATAGCTTCTTCTAATTTTTGAACTGTAACTTTTTCCCCCTGAATAGTCTGAATTATATGGAAATCACAGCAGTTCAAACAATTGCTTTGGGTTTAATGGCAGGCTCATTTCAATAGACTGAAGCCACCGGCATAACTCATTTTCAAGCTTTTATGACATGATAGCAGCTCAGTCACTGCCTACAAAAGGTTAATTACTGACATGTATTTATTTCATTTTTTTTGTCTTCTCAGATTTTATAGGCTTTTTTGTTTTGGGGGGAGTCAAGTCAATTATTTTTCAAGAGGTCTATATATTCTGTTTTGCTCCATTAACTGCTTCTTACAACAGTAATCCTATATAAATAGGAACTAGACAACACTCAGTGTTGACACTTACTTGCAGGTGACTTTCTCGAGGTTTTCAATATATATGCATTCCCCATGAACACAGAAATTTTTAAATTCTCCTTCACATGGAGATCTATTTTTCTTTTTATTTTTCTTCTCCTTATTTCCTTTTCTCCTGGGTTTGTTAGGGTTCTTTTTTCCACCTTCTGATTTTTCTGGCTTCTTAAGTTGTAATTCACCTGGGAAGGAAAGTATGTATTTCAAGTTGCATATTCCACAGTAAGTTATTTACACCCCTGCTCCAAAATAGTCTGGGTAGCATAAGTAAGATAGGTTATACTGTGACCTTGCAAATGAATAAGGATTTCTATCTTGGTTGTCCATTCTACCCAAGACACCAATTTGACCGCAGATATGATTATGACTGCCAGCTGCCGTGCAGTCCATGCTAAAATAAAAGCCATGGAAATGTTCTCAGACAGACAATAGTTCACCTACTTTTGAAAACAGTAGATCGTGTGGTAACCCCTCCCCTATATCACAAGGATCCTCAGACAAAAGATGTTCTTGTCTTTAGATGACACTGAACCCGCAGAAGGGCACAGGGTGCAGAAAGGCATGAGGTTTCCTCTTGCCAATAACAAACTATGTTCTAGCTATTTAAATTTAATAGAGCAGAGAGCAAGAGTAAGTGTTGTGACATGTATCTTGTACCTTTAAAATAAGGATACCAGGCAGTTCCTTGGAATAAATACAGATAATTCAGATTCACCTGTGAGTTGGTCAACACGAAAGAAAAGTGTGGTTTGATGCAAGTTCTTCATGCCTCCTTTTCTTGTGCTTTTTACATTAGAGTCATTTTAGAAAGCCTCTGTGTTATGCATTTTACTGTAGGCTCAAATCTGACTCCCATTTGTAAATGCAATTAAGTCAAAGATACTAATAACAGTTGGGGACTAATTTATCACAAACATTACTACTCAGCATCAAAGGTAAATTAAGCAATGTTGACTGATTATGTTTAGCAATTCTAATGAAGTGTGGTAATATGGTTAACCCCAAAATACTAGCTTTTCAGATGGGTTGTATGGAACATACAAGTGAGGAATTTTGCAAGTAGTATCACAACCATCTGCCAGTTCAAAAATATGTATTTGTGGGATTCTGCTGTAGTTTGAACTTCTTCACTTCTGAACCACTGCAAGACATTTTGAAATCAGCTCCCACTCTGAGACAGCACACCTTCATGGTGGTCTGTGCAGGCCTACCACTTGCACTTGGCTCCTCTCACCACTGGGAGCAACTAAACTAACTAACTGGGAAAGGAAAGGTTACAGTATCATCAGAACTGGAACTACTGGATCTTGTTCCCAAACAAGCCATACATTGTGAACTTAGAAAAAAAAATCCTGGTTTAAAACTCTGGCTCATAATGGGCACAGCAAGCCAGCCCCAGCAGAGTGAAAAAGTTGTGAAAAGATTGCAGGCACCAGCATGCTGCTTGAGAACCAAAGTTCAAGGTTATCACTGTAATGCAGATGTGAGTACTACACTGGAAGTGTAGAAAGCCAGCATGGTATAGAGGCCAGTGCTGAACTATGACGCAGGAAACCTGGGATCAAACCTGCTTGGCCATGGAAGCTCAATGTAGAACAGCAATGGTAACTGCTCCTTAAATGTCTCATATACCTTGAAACCCTGTTAGGGTCACCATAACGTGAAAATGATTTGATGGCATGTAATGACAACAACGATGTTGCAGGTCAACAAAAAGATAATGTTTATGTAACAATAAATTTTATATATATATTAATCTAGTACTTTTCTAAAGATCTTCAGGTTAATATGCATGCTTCTCTCCTGCCATTTTATCCTTATAAAAGCACTGTGAGGTAGGTCAGGCTGAAAGGAAATTATTGGTTTTAGGTAAGGAGTTAAGTGTACTTCTAGCATTCACTTTACAAATTATAAGCATACTTAGAAGGTACTGTGGTACTGTCAGAGAACCAAACCTAACTGCCAACTCACTACCAAGTGTACAAAACCAGGTAAATTGTTTTCCCGAAATCAGGTAAATCATATAGATTACATCTATCTACAATAGATGACTCACACCCATACATTTATATATAAGGTCAATTTAATAGCACTTGTGGTGGCTCACATCTTTATAACGTTGAAAGGTATATAATTTTTACAACAGCTGTATATTTTCATTTCAAGTTTAATATAGTGGCTATGATCAAACAATCACATCTCAGCATAATGCTATTTTATTCCACCTACTGCACGAGAAAGCTAAAAAGCCAGGTTAAATCGGGAAATTCTGATTAACTGAAGATTTCCTGGCTTCTTTGCTTGCTCCTGCAATCAGGAGTGCTGCATCCAAGGTATGAGAATCATTCTTACCATGGCTTCCTAAATCAAGATATGTTTGTCCAAATGCAGTCAAGGTAATCAACTCCATTAGTGGTTAAAAGACTTTATGATGGCAAACAGGTGAGTTACCTGAAGTTCTGCCATGCCATAACATCCTTTCTTTATACTGTTTGGCATATCACTGCTACATTGCAATTAAAATTAGTGAGTATAGCTAGGGTGTGGATCCTTCTTCAGCCCAAGGGCCAAATTCAATTCCAGAGAGGTTCTTGGGGGGCCACATTCCAATGGTGGGTGAGGAAAAAGGGCAGGACCAAAAATACTAGCATAGTTAGTTTGATGTTTTACCAGCAGTAACTAAGCTTACAAGACAGATTCCAGCCTTTTGGAATGGTGTCAGGGGGAGAAGCATGCAAAGCCTTGAAAACCACCTAACTGTAATGGAGAAGGAAGTGTGGTTATTTGGGGAACTCCAAATGGGCTAGATCAGAATCTCAAGGGGCTGGATTTTGTCCAAGGATCCAAAGTTCACCACACTGGACCACAGTCTAGCTGGATCCTCATGCTCTTCCTCAAACCTAAAGTTGTTACATGGTGATGACACGACAATCCTTCTTGCTTTCAAAAACTAGGCTGCATGGTCAGTAGCCTCATACACTGGATTGCACTACTTCAGTTTATTATAGAGAAAATTAAAATAAATTAATGGTTCCTGATGTAACAAACCAATTTACTCTACTCACCCAGATTATGCCCATAAAAAGTTATAACAACAACAACAACAACAATGAAGGAACTTTCAAAACAGTGTGCACCCCATGTACACTGTAATTTCCAGATAAATTAACTTTATCTAATGTTCTCCAAATTAATCAATTGGAAACATGTTTATTCTTTTATGTGCCACTTCGTAAAAAGGAACCACAAAACAGTTTACAGAGAATGTTGCTTTAAATTAGATGTTGGATTATTTCGTTTAAAGCCTTTAGAGATTGTGGTCTGACAGTTGTATAGTTTAGCAGTTTACCAAACTGAAATAACATAACAGATTAAGGCATCTGCCTGATGATTTCACCTGCATTCTGTATAGAAAGGTCAAAGGATTGAACTTGTTCAACAAACATGACAACCGCTTTGGTAAATCATACTGCTTGATAAAGCTAACAATAAGCCATACATAGAAGGAGCTCTTTCATTCCTTTTTATCTGTTGATGAAAAATGTGCAAGTCATACAAAACGTATTGTATCCTGTAAAAAAAAGTAAGTTTAACCTATGGGCCCATTTACACTATTTCATACTTGAAAAAACTCTAGATCTGTGTTGTAGGGAGGGCAGAGCTAACAGAAATTTCCAAGCTTTATCTAAGTTTGTCACAAAGACAAGACTGATTGTTAAGGACTATTTGAAAGTGCTCACGTTCTCCTTCAGTCCTTTATGAATGCCACAGGCCTCTGCACAACTTTTAGTTATGCCAGTGTGTGATTAAGACATGTTCATCTGGTTCCAAATTTTGAGATACTGTTTAAATGTACAGTAATATTAATGGAAGATAATCCTATTGAGCCGACATGATACAGAACAAAGTCCAGTTGTCTGATTTGACAGTTGATGAGAAATGTAAGTGGCAACTCACTCATTAGAAGCAATTAGCAGCTATGATATATGCAATTACTTTTATGCTGGCATATATTCTCAACAGGATTCTGGCCACTGGTTCTATACAGAGATGGGAAAAACATTAATTTCAAAGATATTTCTCCAAGACAATTCTGAGAAGAAATGTTCTGGCATTTGGGATGAGCAATGAAGTAGTTCAATTTGCAAATGATACCGAATTATTTCCGGTGGTTAAAGCAAAAACAGTGCAAACTGTTCCATAAGGATCTCTTCAGACAATAAAAATGGGCATTAACATGGCAAATGTAGTTCATCTTAAGCAAGTGTAGTGATGTACATTGGGACAAAAAGTCCCACCTTCACATATATGCTTATGGGATCCAAGTTGGTAGTGATGGAGCAAGAGAAATCTTGGGGGTGTGATGGGAAGCCAAAGAAAATGGTGACCTAGTATACACCTGCTGAAAAAAAATGTAAATTCCATGTTGTCCCTAACTGGAAAAGAACTAAAAATAAAATGTCCAGTATTGCACTCCCTTCTACATAAACATTGGTGTGACTGCACTTGGACTACTGTGTACATTTCTGGTCATTGTACCAAAAAAAGCAAATTGTAAAACTGGAAAGGAAGAAGAAAGAAGAAATTAAAATTATCAAGGGACAGGAGCAACTCTTTTAAGGAGAAAGATTACAGTGTTTGATAAAATTGCACATGGATAGCACACCATGGACACTGCATCCCTCATAATACTAGACCTGATGGTTATTTGCAAACACTTAATGGTGGCAGAGTGCTAAGCAGTCATGTTCTGCTTCAGGGTTTCCAGCAGGCATTTGTTTGGCTGCTATGGGAACTGAACACTGCACTAGATAGACCTTTGGATTGATCCAGCAGGGCACTTCTTATCAATTGTAGTTCTGAGAGAATGCTGAGCACTATTTATTTGAGAGCCTTACTAGATCCCTTGACTTCACAGAACTAGATTTCTCAAGATTCATTGGGGAAGAAGGAAAGACTTTGTATCTGCCCCAGTCTGTTATGTACATGTATCCTTACCCTTGGTGGTTATTGTTTTTCAAGAGAAAGCCTGGACCATTTAATGCAGACTTTAAACCAAAGGTAAAATTCAGCCTTTTCAGACAACTGCTACTTCAGCAAATGCACTGTTCCATACTAGGAACCATTCACATTATTAATGTTTAACACTGCTTGATAGCACATACGTATTTCTATGTATTTGTTCAGGGGGAAAAACATAATAAAAGTTATTCATAATTGTTGCACTTTCAGCAAAAAAACAGCTTTAGACATAAGGCTACTCCTAACATCTTAAATTCACGCATATTCAGTTTAAGCGAACTGAAGCCTTTGGATATTATGAGGAAGAACTGGGCAAAAATAAATAATGCCTGTGTAACTCAAACCTTGCATGCCTCTACACCAACCAAAGCTGGCCAACCAAATGTTCTCATTTGATTGATGCATTTTCTTTAGGGAGAACAAAACTGGCAGCTCTTTTACTCCAAAATCACATCCATATAGCAGGCTTCTGTCTATGTGACTCACAATCAGGAATGAAGATCTTTATAGGCAGAAGTTACACTTGAACATACCTCTACTTGGATCACCCACAAGAAACTGAGGTGCTATCACCTCCTTCGCATCTTCCTCTTCATAATCAACTCCTGATGAAAACACCTCAGCTGCAGGTGCATTGGGAGTCTTTGAGATGGGCATGTCTTCCTTCTGCTCTGTCACATTTAGCCCGGATCCAGCAGCATGCTGGCAGACTACAGAGAAGAAATGAAACAAATCAAGATGCCATTCTTACCAGTCAGCCAGAACTAGCAGAGAGGTGTTTACTGAAAAATTACATTAAGCAGTTATTGCATATGTACTCTTATTCAGCAGTGACTCACTCCAGACGCAGCTACCAGCTTTTTAAAAATGTGAATATATTTACACTGTCCCAGTATTTTAAAAATGTTTCCCAAGTTCTGGGGTATGTCATACCATCAAGCAAAGTTTCAACAATTTTGCTATTTAACAAAAAGCAAAATCAAATCCCTCATTAGGGATGTCTATGGGCTGAGTAGGGTTTAAATAAGAGCTTGGAAATTTTACTTTTTTTGGACTATAACTCCTAGACTCTGTCATCCATCATGACTGGAAGTTTCTGGGAACTGCAGGCCAAAAACTAATGTTTTCACACTCTAGTTTACTATGTAAGATTGGGAGACAAAACACAACCATGGATGCAAAACCATTTATCCACCTTATTATCTCATCATGTAAGGATGACATATTGGACATAATGTAAAATATTCCCATACCAACCCCACTATCAATACAAACTGGCTACTTCTGTACATATGACAGAAGCTCCTTTTTGTTGTTGTTGTCATCCACATCTCATATTGGGCACAATGTATTTGGTGCACAATGCCTGGCAATACCAAATATTATTGGAGGAGTTACCAAGCCATCTTATCCGATATTAGTAATTAAAATTCCCTTCCCCTGAAGTCATAAGATGTTACACAGAAATTAAAGATGAGCAGTCCAATGTTTCTGCAAAAAGGGAATGAAAGTGGAGTGCCTATAGTTGAAAGTCTATGGCCACTTTCTTCAAAGTCCTACTTGAACATAATGGGGTTTGCATCCAAATAAACATACCAGAAAGGAGCTGTGAGCCACTGCATTCTTGAATTCAAATCCTGCCTCAGCTTTAATAAGTTCAGTAGGTGGCTGGAAAGCAAGTTAGTATCCACCCATCCTCCCTGCCCCATTGACAACAGGGTGAGAGTGATACTGGTCTCACCTTGCAGAACTGTTGCAAATATTAGACAGACAACATGAAGTTAACATATTTGTCGTCGTCATCATCATTCTCAGAACTATCCTGGTGCAGTGAATAACACCTGACCTAGGCATGCGGACAGATTCCCCATTCAGTCATGGAGGTCAGTAGGTGGGCTACATTTTGCCTAAGGGGGCGGTCATAAAGAGTAGGAAGCTCGGAGGAGCCTGTCTAAGGAAGCGGCTGAGACCTTCCAAAGGGCAGCCTGTCTTTGAAGGTGCCTTCCTTTTCCAAACAGTGGCGTCGTTAGAACCCCCTTAGAGACCGGAGGTCATCACATGCTCAACCCCCGCCCGCGAGAAGAGAAGAAGGTTCCCTCACGAAGTCCGGCTAGTAGTGCTCGACGGACTCCCGCGCTCTGGGGTCGGCAGCCGCCCCTTGTAGCGCGCCCCCCTCGGTCGCCGCCCGAGAAGCCCCTCGCCCGCCCACGACCCACCCTCTCGCCCACCCACCTGTGTTCCAGAGGAGCGGCAAGAGGAGAGGGAGCGCGGCCCGCATTGAGGGGAAGGGGAGGGAGCGTCGTCGAGGGCCAGGCGTCCTGGAAAAGGAGCGAGCGGCGGGAGGGCGAAGGCGCCTCACAGGGAATCCTTCAGCGGCCGGCCAGGAGGGTGAAGCGCGGTGCGGCAGCGACGCTCCATCCCCACCGAGAGATATATATGTGGTGGCGCCGCCGTCGGGAGGCAGGCAGGCGGGCGGGCAGGCAGGCCGGCTGGTCGGACGCAGCTCGACGTCAGCCGGGTGGGGGGAAAAAAACAGGTGCGCCTCGCCACCGGGAGACGCCACCCAAGTGCGTGTGGCGCAAAGAGCGGCCAGGTCGCGGAGGCGGAGCGGCGGGCGGAGAGCGAACGAGGCACGGGAGGCCGGCCGATGATTCAGCCGTGGCTCACTCTCTTTTCCCTTCTTCCCCTCACGGGCCGCCGAGGCGCCGCCGTCGCCACGCCTTGGCAAGCGGAAGCCCTGCTAGAACTTGGACAGCCGGCGGGAGGTCTCCGAGAAGCCCAAGAACGGCCACGAGGGTCACGGAATCCCCCGGAATCCGTCCTGCCCCCACTTCCGAAGTAAAGGGCACGGAAGGATCCGCTCTGCCCTTAGGGCACAGCCACTGGTAGAACTGAACTACAAATTCCACATAATCAGATTTGGAACAAGGTAGACTTTTGGGGTCTGCAACCCTCAGAATCTTATAGCCATTTTGTAGCCACGCATCAGCTGGGAAATTCTAGGAATTACAGTCTTTTGAAAACGAACGATTCCAAACTCTGGCCGAAATTCCGTCAGTTCACCATCGCCGATCCCTCTCCTGCCTGTCTCAAGACTTTGGATGGGTCCTGCCTCCCCGCCACTCCCTGGTGCGTGTCCATGCCCGAACAAGTGATAGATCTGCGCTATGGTATTCTGGCGACAGCCTAATCTGGCCTTTGTGCTGGTCTGCGATTGTTTTTGTGCATTTCCAGAGCCTGTGAAAAAGCCTTTATTGCAAATAGGGAGACCAAGGGCTATTACTTGGAATGGGGATGGGAGCTACGAAGCACCCTCAGTTTCGGAGATGTGATCGATCTTGGATAGGAAGGGAAATGCAGAAAGATTTCATTTCTGCCCACAGGCACCATTCTGGAAATGATGCAAAAGCCAGTAGGCAGTGGCATTTGCACAGTTACACCAACGAGTGAAAAATAAAATAAAGAAGATGGGGAGGGAAACAGAAAAGCAGATTCAGCACACACTAATTATGACCTATCTACTCAAAACTCAAACAAGAAGAAAGCAGACATTCATCTATAGCCCCAAACATGTGTGCGCGCGCACTCTCTCAGTCCTAGTGAGTCCTAAGTTGGATAAGAAAGGGGGAAGTGGAGAAAGTTCTACAACACAAATCCTACTAGCAAAGATAATGCAAGTGTTTTATTTTGCCCTTCAGCTATACATAATAGCTGGCTGAGTGGCTACAGGAGGATATGTAGTGCCTGATGACCTTAGTTTGAGCCCAATCCTAGCATCTCGGTATTTGGAATGTCTTAGGCTTCACTGGAGAATTCAACTATTACTTCTGCATCTCGTTTGGCACCAGCTTAGTTTTCTTGGATATATTATATACTACTTTGATTTCTCCTGGCTTTCTGATTTCATTAGGCAAGGTAAAGGTAAAGGTTCCTCTTGACATTTAGTCCAGTCGTGTTCGACTCTAGGGGGTGGTGCTCATCCCCGTTTCCAAGCCATAGAGCCAGCGTTTGTCCGAAGACAGTTTCCGTGGTCGCGTGGCCAGCGCGACTAGACACGGAATGCCGTTACCTTCCCACCGTGGTGGTACCTATTTATCTACTTGCATTTGCATGCTTTCGAACTGCAAGGTTGGCAGGATTTAGGCAAACCATTTGCCAAATGACATTTTTTACCCACCAAATGACAACTTGGCCCTTGAACTCAGCCCTTAGTTCAATAGCCGACACCAAACTCCAGTTGTGTCAGCATGGAAATTCAGTAACATTTGCTAAAAGATTATATCAGCAGTATGACTCTTGGTATGGTCCAACCCACACTTTGCCATCTTATTTAGAAGCATATCATAAAAAACTGTCAATTTTTTTTACCATCATCAAGGTCTACTGTGTTGAATATATGACCATGATCTATTCAACTAGCAGGTCTATCAAGAGAGACACAAAATAGAATCATAGAATAGTGAAGCTGGAAGGGGCCTATAAGGCCATCGAGTCCAACCCCCTGCTCAAGGCAGGGATCCAAATCAAAGGATATCTGCCAGGTGGCCGTCTAGTTTTCTCTTGAATGCCTCCAGTAGTGGAGCACTCACCTCCTCTTGAGGTAACTGGTTCCATTGGTGATCTGATGAGATTTATTCTTAATAAACCCATGCTGGGGCTTTTACCTGGGGTTTATGTATGTTCAGAGAGGGCACTAGTGCCCTGGATACGAAGGCACAGAAGGGATGTTTTACAGATTGAACCAGGAGCAGGCAATATCAGGAGATTGGGTTCCTGCAGTTGTGTCCTCCTGCATCCAGCAGGGTTTTGCACTCTACAACTGTTGCTGCTGGATTTGCTATGCTGACACAACTGGAGTTTGGTGTTGGCTATTTGCTATCTACCTTGAAAAGGAATTTATTCCTTGTTTTCAAGAGGAATTGAACTCCCTGGAGCAGTAGAAATGTGGAAAATCTCCTTGCAAGCCTCTTGTGTGCCTTGCTTTAAAACATGAGTAGACAATTTTTTTGGAATGCGGCATTGAGTTAGGGCCATATGCTGGTAGACATGGTCAAAGAGGTGGTAGTAGGCACAGCTAGACCTGGCATCTGTGTTGTCTCTTCCCAGAAATACATGCTTACACAAAGACTTGCTTAAATGCATGGGAGGAATTGGAAGGTGGGGATGGGACCTTTCCTACGCATCATATTTCCCGTCACCGTTGTCCTTCTTCCTGTTCTGCAAGCTTGTGACAATGGAATTAAAACCTACTCCAACACCATGGTCCTGAGCTGATTTTCCACTTCCATGAACTGTTATTAATCCTTTTTAAAAAGTAAGATATTCTACCAGATCATGTCTAGATGGCCATGGGATTAAGAAGGCAAAAATTCTATCAAAGCCTCTGTTGCTGGTTGTGGTAGTGGGACAGGAACCAGAGAGACAGTAGAAAATTTCTGTCTTTGTCTTAACTATGATGAGATGAAAGAGTAGGTGAAGACAAAGTAATTGGTCCTTTAAGCTTTTATTCAAATAAAAATTAAGTTTCCACTTCAAACTGGTGGCTGACCGGGGCTTCACCAAAATATTGCAAGGTGTGTACAATTACACAGGCTAAACACTATCTTTGTTGCCTTTTAAATCTCATATCCTCTTACTAGAACATGTTTGCTGGTCAGTTACTTAGCATTGTGTGAAATAGAATGAGAAGAGTAACACAGAGTCAGAATGACATTTATCTTTTTGTTTTTGGTGGTCAGGCTTAGTAGTGATTGTTATTAAATATGTGCTGGTGTGAACAGACCCTTTGTGTGACCTACCCTGCCAGTTCTTGCGTTACATGCTGGACATAATGTATTGATTCCTTTTATATTAAGGATACAATCAGACAGTTATAAACGATCGTGTCTGATCATGCTTGAAAGGGTCTCTTCCCTGGGAGTGATCTCCCTTCAAGCAACAAGAAAGAAAGAAAGAAAGGAAGGAAGGAAGGAAGGAAGGAAGGAAGGAAGGAAGGAAGGAAGGGAGGGAGGGAGGGAGGGAGGAAGGAAGGAAGGAAGGAAGGAAGGAAGGAAGGAAGGAAGGAAGGAAGGAAGGAAGGAAGGAAGGAAGGAAGGAAGGAAGGAAGAGGTCCAGCTTGGGCACAGAGCAGGGTCGGGAAAGTTTGCAATCTCCTGTATGTTGTCTGACTGCTGGAAAATAGCTTGCACTGGATTGTGCCATAGTGCAAAATGTGTTTCTCTGTCTGATTATACCCTATGCCAGTGGTCAAACCTTAGCTGACATTAGTATGTCAAAACTGGAGAAATAAATGGCCCTGTGCCATTTATGTGAATGTTACTTCATTTATAAAATTGGAATTCAGAATCACATTTAACCTTTGTTTTATATTCTTAATGGTCGATTAAAGCTATCAGCTGCTCCTGCATTTGCATTCAACCTTTGTGTTTTCCCTTCCATTATTCAGAAATGGAACAATGAAGTCTGCAGATATGGGCTTCTGGGATTCTTAGTCCAAGAACATCAGTAGACCCAAGGTTGGGAAGCACTGATTTGGAGGTTCAGTCCTTCAATCCACACTTTGAGAGAGGGAAACTGTACTTTAAAAGTCTTAGTAGTTTGGTTGTTTCAGCTGTAAAATTACTCCTATTCAAGTGTTTGTCTGTAGATGTGGAAAGCAAGAATATGCTCAATCCAGCTCTGTTGTTTCCACCATAGTATAGCACTCAGTCACCGTATTCATCAAGATGTGATTATAACACCACTGCAGGTCTTTTGCACAAATATAGAGAGGTTGGAAATGACAGGGGCAGAGTTAGAACATGCATTCTCCTTCTTCTTCACAATAACAACCACTGTGCACCCAAACACGATTGTTGTTTCTAACTGCTTTGATTTGTGCTAGAAATTTTAAGCAAAGTATAATACCTAATTTCATGTTTCCTACACCATTGTGGTAGGAGGAAAGTCAACTGCCGTCATTCTTGGCCTTCAAAGTGCATGATAATTCTGGTCTCCTTGAGAGGTAAAAAGTATTTCAAGAATTTAAGCTTAGCCACAATGCCTTAGTCCTCTAGGTCTTCTCTTTTAGCATTTTCTGAGGGTGCAGAGAGCTATTCTGTTAAGAAGGGATTGCTTTGCCATTTTACAGTGACTAGTTTTCCCCACCCTCATAGCAATCCCTTGTCCATCAGCTTTTCCCTCAGTGGGGCATTGGATGTTAGGGAACACACATTCTAAAATCCAGTTGATGACAGAAGTTGTTAAGCAGTTGGAAGTGGGGAAAAGATAGATGAGGCGATAAGTTAAAGACTCTACCATCTATTACTGTAGTTTGTACTGCATCATCCCCCTTGGCCTTTCCCTCTTTTGAAATGGCCAGGTAGAAATTCATAAACTCACCAGTTTAGATTTCATCTCTGCTGTAAATTTGCCCATTGTTTTAGGTATGCCAATCTCCTCTCCTCTTGAACCTTAACCCTTCAAATGTAGTGTCAAGGCAATTTTCTCATTCTATGCTGTAAAGCTTTCTGAGGCAATGATAAGAAGGGCTTTGAACATGTTGAGGTTCTATATAGGCAATTATTATGACTTCTTATATTTATTGATAGGAAAGCAGTATGGAACTTAACTATACTATATAATTCCATGCCCTTGATTCAGAGCACTTGAATATCAATAGTTCTGTATCTGTGAACTGTGTATAAGGCTGTCCCTCTGGCATTCCTATGAAGTGGGAGTTTCAAAGTTAATATATACTTGCTGTCAAAACTACTTAATATTCTACACAGAGAATGAGAAACTTATTAATCATTCAGTTTACTCTTGGAATGCATGAAATGTATGAACTGAAAGGAAGTGAAACAAGTGCATACAGATAAATTACTCTTAACTGCACAGATGAGAGCTGGAGTTCCTGAGGGTGCGGCACACAACTGACCTGGGTATTCAAACATGAATTATTCTTCCTCACTATTCCACTTCAGAGCAAATGACAAGAGGGAAACCTGCAAAAACCCATGACTCAGCATTGAATCTGGGTGTTTCTGCACTTTCACTCATTTCCCATTTATTCCATCATCCCTTCACTGTTCTCCTCATGTTCAGCTGCATAGAGAGACCCAGCCCACCTGTGGCAGCATTTGCAGGAAGTGAGGGAGGGTTGCAGGGCTGAATAGAGTTGCCAGGTATCGGGCCACCAGCTGGCCTGATGTCAGGAGCTATGATACTTCCCTGCGTTTCCAAGCAGGGACACAAGTTTCTGGGTGAAGAGTGCAGCAGGAGGAGAAAAACTGGGTGTTTTTTTGTGTGTGTATGAGGTAGTTGTAAAGCCAAAGTGCCTATATCTATTCATCCCCAGCTGACAACTGGGCTCACTGGTTCAGCATGAATATATTTGTATGTGTGCTGTGCATTCTTAATGTCTGTGCACCAGAAAGCCAGGAGCAAAGAGAAGGATCTGGAGTGAGTGAAGGAAGGAGCATGCACTTTGGCCTATCATATCATTTGGAACAAAGCAGGGAGTGTAGCACCAGTATTGCAACTCATAAGCCTTCTTGTTGCATAAGCCCTGGTGACAGCAGCCCAGTGGCTGGTGCGGGGGGGGGGGGAGAGGGGTGGAATCTCCCAGTAGACCAGCAGTGAGCCTTCCACAAATCCCAGAGTTGTATAGGGCCTAGAAAAACTCTCAATGTGTTATTTGTGCTGTAGGTACAGCCACACAGAATGCAAGCTGCAGAGAAATGACAGAAAAACACTGCAGGGGTTGGCAATTAACATGTACGGTAACTATTTCCTAGTTAGCTGTTTTTTACCTGGTTTTTTCTCATGTGCATTTCCAAAATCCACTGGCCTAGAAGCAGTTCTGATCCTCTTCTAACTCTTACCTGTCCATTGACATCGCAAGTGCCTACTGAAGGATTCATTCTGTGACATTGGAAAGACCTACCTCCCAGTCTCAGGTCTTGTCCCTGAAATATCATGGGATGGGATAGTAACCTGGCAGCTTTGGAGGTGACATTGTCTTTCTCATCCATCAGTTGCTTTAGGGTATTTGTGGTACTTGCACTCTGGAAGCTTCCTGGGTATCATGGGACTGAAAGTGATCTTGCAGTGATAGAGACCTTTTAGCTATTGGAACAGGAGAAAGGGATAATGAGAAACCTTGTGAAGTATGGGATTTCTTGCTCTTGCAAGATTTGGAACAGTATTTTGGCCTTTGTAAAAAGTTTGGTTATCACCTATGACTAGGCAGTGATTCAGGCCAGACAGGTTTGGCCCAGTTGTAATCTAAGAGGCTGGTTACATGAGAGTTTATCCTGTTCTGTAACTGCTGGAATGGCTGGGATCGCTCTAAAAAGCATCTACTAAATGACAATCTTGGAGTTTTCTAACCCAACCTTAATGGGGACCAATCCATTCCAGATTAGGGTTGGAGCCTACTGATTATTTGGAACAATTAGGATCAGTTCAAATAAATGTGGCTTTCTTGCTGTGTAATTGCCTAGATCTTTCCAGTGTGGGATTGGGGGTTTATTCTTCCTCCATATCACTGGTGATGTGTAAAGGTAGATATGGTCTGGCTGTGACTGTAGATGACATCCTCCATCCTACTTTGAAGTGAAAAAAGGCATATTTGTTTTAAATTTAATTTTTTGAAATATCTTTTTCAGTATTGTGCTATACCACTTAAGTGCTATGCCACTTTCCAAAAAATTAAGCGGAAAAAAAAAGAAATGTGGGGCTGAAACGTGGCACTTTGTATCCTCCTCTTTGCGTGCTTTAAAACACAGCATTAATCACCAGCAACAAGCAAATGGAAGCAGGCTGTTTCCCAACCAGCTGACAGCTATTGCAAAAGAGAAGGCAGGGGGTGGGGAGGAGAAGGACAGGGTTACACTGTGATCAAATGGACCAAAACGAAGTCAACATGTGGTTGACTAGATTGCAACCACAAGAGCTGCAGGAGTGATTTCCATGTGAACAGAAGGAATGGTCTAATCAACCATTCCGAAGTGACCTATGCTACATTGCTCTCAGTTGCTAATGTAGTTGTACCCTATGTGTGCTATGTAGTTTGTGGACTGGAACAGCAGGTAACCCCAAATTCTGGAAGGGCCACTCCCATCCTGTCACAGGACATTATTTACCTCTTTCTTGCCACTTTCAGCTTCCTTCAGACACTGAAAAGGAGAGTTCTTATCTCCATAATGTGAAATTCTTTGTGAATAAGGAACACTTATTCACACCACAAATATTGAATGTGCATTGGTGGAAAGTAGGATTGTGATGTCCAAGTCAGCCTTCTGACCTCCATACCTTTGTGTACAATTTTTACATGCATACAGATTGCCACTCTGCTCTGTGGGGCAGCCCAAGGTTTCTTGCCACCAGAGGTGGAAAGAGATGTACTGCCCCCATCTGTTTCTCCTCTGCTACTACTCCCTCTGCTCCTTTTCTCATACGTACTGCTGCTCCCTTCCTACATTTACATGAAATGAAAACTCCAGCGGTGTGCGCTGGTCTGCACCAAACATAATGTTCTCCAGAGGGTTGGTTGTTTTTTAACTGAGGACATCTCCCACCCACTCTTGAGCCAGGCATTGTTATGGTTAGTCATCTGGGGAAATTGCCTCTGTGTTTAGAAAATATCTCACTCTGGATTCTAGGAGCTGTAGTCCAAACATGTAACTTTTCCAGGCTCTCTACTATTAGCATACGGAGCTCAAAACTGTCTGCTCTCAAGACCATTGATACTCTTAAGATTTCAGGCAAAGGAAGATAGTTGCCTCCCAGCCATGCTGGCTGCAGTTCTCTTAAGGTAGAGATGCTTGCCACAGAACAGGGCACTTTACATTGAAGGCTTCCTTTACTAAGCGGTGATGTCTTCTCAAATTTGAAGTGCAAGCATCCTTCACATCAGACAGGATTGCAGGAATATTGCCCTTCATATGGTGGGCACCAGGCTTTGGGAGCATGGCGGTGTAATTGATCTTCTTTGCCTCGTGCGAGACCAAATCTATAACTAGCTGTCTTGGCATCCATGGAAAGCAGCACACAGGGCACTCACTGCACCTTCTTCATGGGCACAGCTCTCCCTCCCAAAAAGGAGAAGGAAAATGTGGTGAAAGTTTATGGTTTTTTCTTTTTTTTAAAAGGAACGTGAGTAAGGTCAGGAACAACATTCCCACTAATTTTCCGAAATACTGGGTGGGGTCCCGCCCCATGTGCATCTGGTTCCAACCACAACTGGAAGCAAATGGGTGGCAACACTGTCTCAGCTGCGCAGACCTGATGCAGCTCTGCATTGCTGTGTGACCGCTCAGCTTAGAGGGAATGTTAGTCAGGAAGTGTTGCTACTTCTTTTTCATCAGTAGATTCACCTTCAGATTTCAAAGCTCTCTAAATTTTGGTGCTCTGAGGCAAAGCTCCATGTTATCGACCCTAGTTACAAACCTGCACAAGACATGGTTTGTTCCCAGACCTTAGTTCTGCTCTTTGCTGAGGAATGTTACTGCAACAACTAGTTCTGAACAGGGCCAAAGTTTAGGATCAGGAGGACTTCATGTTGTTTTTATGGGATGTTAGTGCCTATGTCCTGGAGTGGACAAAATAATAATTTATTTGTCATTCTGCTGACCATTAATTGATAGTTTCTAATTTTTCTGCCTGTTTGGAAAGGTCAATGGTTAGAAAGCTGTTCATAAAAGAAGAAACTATTTTCTCTCTTGTGTCTGCTTTTCTAGTGGCAATTTCCTGCACAGATTTGGTTGAATGTGTGAAATCAGGTTCTAAGCTTCACCTATCATTCTCCCATATATTATAGAAACTACAGTACATCATGGGCCACCCAAAAGACAAGTGGATCCTGATAAAATCAAGTGTGAACACTCTCTAGAAGTAAAAATGATGAAACTGAAGCTATTGTGCTTTGAGCACATCGGGAGAAGACAAGACTTGCTGGAAAAGACAATAATGCTAGGAAAACTTAAAGGCAGCAGAAAAAGAGGAACACTGAATTTGGGATGAATTGATTCAATAAAAGGAAACCATTGCCTTGAGTTTGCAAGGGCTGTTAATGATAGGACATTTTAGAAATCATTCATTCAGAGGGTAGCCAAAAGTCAGAGATGACTCGACAGTACATAGTAAGAGCAACAAAAACACAATGGACTGTCTTGGAATGCATGAAAACAGTACATACTATGTCCTTTATTTTCAAGCAGATGCTGTTTAGAGCAGCCATTCTCAATCCTTTTTTTGGGCATGGCCATAAACATAATATGAAAGAAATATAGGCCGAATCAGGATTGTATAAGTTGCATAACAAACCTTATAAGGTGATGTGTAAAGAATTGTTTCCAGTTTGTGCCCCCCCCCCTTCAAATATACCAGGGCCCTCCAGGGGGGCATGTAGCCTTCATTGAGAATTGCTGGTTTAGAGAATAAATTGCACAGATATTACAATAAAAACTTTCTGTAACAATATCCATCAGTCCTGCCCAGGGAACAAAGTCATATAATCCTCCCGTGCATGGTGACAGTGGGAACTTTATGCTGTAAAGAGGGGAAGAGGTTTACTCAGAGAAAATCTGCTTGGTATGGACATTTTATTTACAAACATCTCTTAATTATCTTCCTATATGAAAAAGGAAACTATTGAAAAGCACTGCAATGGCACCTAAGACATAGATCTTAAGTGGTGGTTCCTATACAATTCAATTAAAGAGGCTTACGTTAATAAACTTTTTTCACACCCAGGACAAAAAGCGAGAAGACTTTATTTGGTCGTAGTGAGAAACTACTATTTTGTTATTATGGAGTGGGGAAGCAGAAAGAAGAAAGCAAGATATTCCTGTTAAAAACCTGAAGTGCAAACAGCATGGTTCTGCCACTTTATTTCAATATTTTCTGCCACAGTCTGCAGTGCCTTTTTTGATTCTTTCTTCAACTGGAGACCCTTATGAAAAATCAAACACACACTGACTGGAGCAGCCCTTCGGCTGTGGGCCTTCTTCTAGCCACTCTCCCTTGGATTTTTTGTAAGTGTGTGTCTGGGGGGGGGGGGGCAATGTTCAGGTATAGCAATGGGTGGTTTTCCATTTGTCACAACTTTGTTGGAGGTGTTTTTGAAGCTTGAGGACGGATCCAGGCAAGGGGACTGGGTGGAGAAGTACTGTTTGGGATCCAGGGTGGCAGATGGGGCCACACAGTGGTGAATGCCCATGTGGTTGACTCCGGTTCTGGCCACCTCTGTTCTCCATCAGCCAGCATGCAGGTTGACTAATACAGATCGGTTTTCTGTGCTAAAGCCAGGACTATTGGCTGCTGTAACCAATAAAATCTTGGTCTGTTTACTTCCAATAATATTGTGTCGATATGGTTATTGCAGCCCTCTGAGTCTGCTGTCATCCAGCTGGTCAACAAATCCTGGCTCTTGTAAACAGAAGTTAAGGGTGGGTGAGAGGCAGCTTCCTTTAAAGATAGATACAGCATTGCTCCATGTCTGCGAAATATAAACATGAAGGAACAAATATTATCTTTTCAATCCTAACCTATTTTAGAACTATTTATCTGTCCTCCTAAAGTCCCAGTGTTAGAGAGTTCATTGTTTTTGCTTTTATTGGGTGCTGTGCATTTTTAAAAAATACTTTTTTAGCTTATAGCCAAGCAAATGCATGCATATGTACAGACAGACAGACATAATTTTAAAAATCCCTACATATCTGTTTTATAATCTAGAACAGACAACTAATTTTTCAAAAGATCAAAGTTAGAAACCTAGGGAATCTTTTTCTCTCTCCCTCTCTTGTACAAATCATGTTGCTAGGAAAGTAACTTGTTGAAATATATTTGCATGGCTATATCAACTGCCTGGTGTGTGTGCACACATACACACACATGTTCGTATGCATGAACACGTGAACACGTGCACACACACACACACACACTTTGTTGTTGTTACATTGGGTTTCACCTCAGTCTAAATGTCAGGGCATACATGTGATAGACAGACTTTTGTTGATTAGTCGTTAAGTCGTGTCTGACTCTTCGTGACCCCATGGACCAGAGCACGCCAGGCCCTCCTGTCTTCCACTGCCTCCCGGAGTTTGGTCAAATTCATGTTGGTAGCTTTGGTGACACTGTCCAACCATCTCGTCCTCTGTCATCCCCTTCTCCTCTTGCCTTCACACTTTCCCAACCTCAGGGTCTTTTCCAGGGAGTCTGCTCTTCTCATGAGATGGCCAAAGTATTGGAGCCTCAGCTTCAGGATCTGTCCTTCCAGTGAGCACTCCGGGTTGATTTCCTTCAAAATGGATAGGTTTGTTCTCTTTGCAGTCCAGGGGACTCTCAAGAGTCTCCTCCAGCACCAAAGTTCAAAAGCATCAATTCTTCAGCGGTCAGCCTTCTTTATGGTCCAGCTCTCACTTCCATACATCGCTACTGGAAAAACCATAGCTTTGACTATGCGGACCTTTGTCGGCAAGGTGATGTCTCTGCTTTTTAAGATGCTGTCTAGGTTTGTCATCACTTTCCTCCCAAGAAGCAGGCGTCTTTTAATTTCATGGCTGCTGTCACCATCTGCAGTGATCATGGAGCCCAAGAAAGTTAAATCTGTCACTACCTCCATATCTTTCCCTTCTATTTGCCAGGAGGTGATGGGACCAGTGGCCATGATCTTAGTTTTTTTGATGTTGAGCTTCAGATCATTTTTTGCGTTCTCCTCTTTCACCCTCATTAAGAGGTTCTTTAATTCCTCCTCACTTTCTGCCATCAGAGTGGTATCATCTGCATATCTGAGGTTGTTGATATTTCTTCCTGCAATTTTAATTCCGGCTTGGGATTCATCCAGTCCTGCCTTTCGCATGATGTATTCTGCATATAAGTTAAATAAGCAGGGAGACAATATACAGCCTTGTCGTACTCCTTTCCCAATTTTGAACCAATCAGTTGTTCCATATCCAGTTCTAACTGTTGCTTCCTGTCCCACATATAGATTTCTCAGGAGATAGATAAGGTGGTCAGGCACTCCCATTTCTTAGACAGACTACTGTTGCCCAAACATTTGAAAGTTCTGTTGCAAAATTTATGTATATGTGTCTTAACTCTCCTGTTGAAATTAATGTGACTTAACAGTGCTAACTTTGTTCCTATCACATCCACTATTTTTATTTTATATTGATAATGTTGTGAGGAACACAAGCTTGCTAGAGGTGGCATTTTCATAGAGAAATGTATTTACTCCCTCCTCTGTCTGTTTGCCTAATTTACGTATAAGTGAGGAGGGGAAGGGTAGTTATGTCACATGCCTAACATTTTAAAGTGTGGTTCAGAATTATAGCCAATCAAGCACTTGTTAGTTTCTGGTTAGGGTGTCTACTTGTTCCATCACCAAAATTCAGAACATAGAGGACAGGAAACAAAAGAGGAGGACATTCTTCACAAAAGGAGGCTGTTTTTGCATGAAATTGGCACATGCTCATTTAAACTAAACTGGGCAAATACCATGATTAGACAGTTCTGTCAAGCCATCTAGCTAGGCAACAATTGGTTATTTTACAGCAATAGTTCTCAACCTTGAGTCTCCACATGTTCTTGGAGTCAAACTCCCGGAAGCCTTCATCACTAGATGTCCTGGCCGGGATTTCTGAGAGTTGTAGTCCGAGAACATTGGGGGACCCAAAGTTGGGAAGCACTAAGAGGAATAGTCTGAACAGTGCTTTCAGAATACTCACTCCTGGGACTGACCTCATGTCTGAAATTCATACAGAATTGACAAGCTGTAGCATATCTTTCCTGACATACATCAGTTGTTATATCACTGTGTGCTGTTTCCATCTCTTCTATAAAATGACTTCCACCCAAACCCTTAAGAAAATGAGAAGGGGCTGATTAGATACATTTATCAATCAAAGCCTCTGCTTTCCCTGTTCAATCATGGAAACTAGTGGGGTGGGAAGATAGGGTGACCTCTTATATGTCACAAAAAAAGAATACATGCACCATGAAACAGGAGGACAATTCTTCAAATGGAGAACTGTCTACTTTAAAGAAGGATATGTGGGCATTCTATTCAATGGTGCGCGTTACAGTGCATGGTGAAGAACTCAGTAACCTGATTTACCCCACCTGGAACCTGAAGAGGTACAGCCAAGGCACAAATTTCCCACTTGATCTGTGACAACTAGGACTTCACTGTATTCTTTTCTTTTCTACAATTTGTCAGCGGGTGGAGCAGAATCTTCTATTGTTGTGTCATCTTCATTGTGAAGTAGTCTTCTTTTGAGCTGTTCTATACAAGCCACACACATAACCTGGTCAATTATGTTTGCTGCTGAAAATGACACATTGCTATAGTTCCACATGCTGTATTGAAAAATCAATACCTAATTTATAAGTGGTGAATTATCCGTTTTTTTAAAAAAGGGCATCTTTAAAGGGTTAATTTTGCAGCAAAGTCTGCAGTAACCTGAAGTTCCTAAGGTGTTAGTCACCAACATTTGTGCCAGTCATCTCCCACTCCTTCCTGGTGAATGACTTATTCTGTCATTTCAAGATTTTCCCTTGGCATTTGAGGAATTGCTATTGTGTCTTTTCACCTGCTTTCTCCAAGGCAGATCAATCCAGCAGCACACACCTCTTCAAGTGCATGCATTCATTGACAATTAAGCACAATCCTAGATTCAAAGGAAAATTGGCAGATCTGTGCTCCCCACACCCACTCTTGTCACAGTTTTTCAGCATAAAGAATCCAGTTGTGCAACAGAATGAGAGCCCCAGAATTACCAAAGCCAGTTTAGGGTGCTGAGGTTTAGAATGGACCTGAAGATTTTTGCTGTCTACCAAAGCAGCTGCACTGTGTAACCCAGAGTCCTTTGTAGTAAATACTGGAATAGTTACATTCAATCTTGTAACTCATGGGTTGCCCAAATGTATTGTACAGTCTTGGTTTGCTAGAGTATTCAGGTTGACAGCACAATAGCAAGGTCATCCCCAGAGCTCAGGGAAGTTATATTTTAAGACTACAATTCCCAGAATCCCAGTGACCATACCACTGGGGATTCTGGAGGTTGTAATCCAATCAATCAATCAATCAATTTTTAAAACTGTAAGTATCAGAGCATCATCTGGAGAATATTTTATAACTTGATTTGCTATTTGGCTTATATTCAGGAAAGCTCTTAAAACACTGTTTCATTGTTTGCACTTGGTTAGCCCTAGTGTGCATGAAAAGGACTTTGACAACTCTTGTTCATCCTGCTTGAGTATGACTTCAGCTATATTTCTTTGCACCCACTTCACTTATGCAATGTAGTCACCAGGTGGTGTCATGAGGAGAGATGAATGGGTGCCCAAATAGTACAGCAACTATTTAAAAAGTCCCTCTGAAGGTAGGGTCAGGTGCTATTGGCTCCTGCTTCAGGCACTGGCAATATGGCCTGGTGCAACAGTGCACAACTATGTGTCTCTCCAAACTCCGCTCATATCACTGGTGGCTGGTGGACGATGAGAGAAGTGCATGACGTAACAATGATATAAGTGTCTCCTGTAATATCTAGAACTGTGATAATGTGGGAATCCTTTTGAACCAGAGAAGAACTCTTTATGGTATATGTGAAGGTTTTCCCCCATAGCAGCTTCTCCTATAGGAGCTGCACTTTGTCTCTGAGACAATGTGCTGCTGCCACTCCAGCATCTCCAGATGATCTTTTTAAACTACAACACACAGAATCTCCCAGCCAACGTGCTCAGAAGCCACATTCATCCCTGTATAGTTGAATGCTGCTGTGAGGACACCTTCCAGAAAGATATTAGCTTTTGTGTCCTTCTTTGCCACACGAGGCATGTGTCAACGTTTGAAATGTTGCATATTTTGCATTTGTAATATGAAGATTCCCTGTGTGGTGCAGTGGATAGAGTGAAGGACTAGCATTTGAATCCCCACACGGCCATAGAAACTGACTGGGGGAGTGCAACTCATAAAATTACTCATTAAACATCTCACTTATCTTGGAAACCCTATTAGGGTCACTATAAGTGGGTTCGACTTGATGGCACAGAACACACACACAAAATGATTAAGTGAGTATGAGCATTGTGCCCTGGAAACATGAGATGTGACCATAAAATGGAGGCTTGAACAGCAGTGTGCTGCATGCGTATTAGAGGTTACTTTGGGGCAAACAATTTCACCAGGGTGGCAAAATACATGTAAATGGTTAGTGGCCCACAAGATTAGTAGAGTACTCTGTAATCCAGTGGGTTTTGCAGCTCTGGGAGAACACATAGAAAATAAATACAGTTTTCTACCAGAATAAAACGAAAGGAAAACCACTGTATCCCTGCTTCAATAGCAAATCCAGTCTTCTGGTTTTCAAAACAGCCTTATCAACATTTTCTGCAGTCCAGGCCAGTTCCATTGGAATTCCTATTTCAACCACTATGATATCTGCCAGCCTCATGTGTGGATAGGTATTCATTTACCTTAATCAAAACATTGAGGAAAAACATGTATATTCACAATGAATCTGGTAGAGAGAAGCTAAGAAGCAAGACACAACAACACAGAGGCAGAATAGAAATTGTGGGTATCCCTCCATAGATTCAGACTGGCAGACAGCTTGGATGCTATCTTGTGCTATCTCACTACTCCTTCTCCCACATCCTGGTGAGTCAAAGGAGCAGCAATGGGAAATACAGATACTGTTCCAGGTGAGAGCTGCTTTATGCAAGCCGGTAAGCAGTCAGTCTCTCTTGGTCATGACAGCCAATATGAGCTGCCCCCAGGCAAATGGTAAGAAGGTACTAGGGAAAGTCAGTTATTCTCTTATCCTACCATCCTCTTTGGCCCCAAATGGCATGGTTTATGGACTGAGCAGGGGGCGAGTCACCCCAGTTGGGTGGGGGCATCCTCTGCTTCAATCATGAACTAACCAAGGCCACAAATGTGTTCTGAGAAATATGTGGGCAGGTGGGCTACTAAAATAATAACAGCTGGGAATTGTTCTAGTTTAATTTGCAAGGCTGGCTTAATGGCACAGGAAGTAAAACACTGACCAGTGTAAAAATGTTTCAGGCAGGGCCAGTTTTCATCATCTCTTGCAACTTCTTTTTTGTCCACATGATTATGATAGCCCCAAAGTGCAGTGTTTTATGACATCTGCATAAATAATTGTGTGCTGTCAAGTCATCTCTGACTTATGGTGACCCTTTCCAGATTTTCTAGGTAGAGAATACACAGAGGTGTATCCCCTTCTTTTGGGGGCATCCTGGGGACCATACAGCTTGCTGAAAGCCACACAGACTGGCTCTTCTCCCTGGAGGGACAGTGGTATTGAACTCCCAACCTCTGGCTCCACCGCTAGAGATATTTTAAAATTTCAAAAGAGTGGGGAGACAAGGTGCGAAAGGAATTCTCTTACATTCTGATGGTCCCTAGTGTTAAAAAACCTTTGGAGAGAGGAAGATAGACATACAGTAGTGATATTATAATGTTTACCCAAAACAAACAAAAAAACAGCACAATTCAAAGTACTGATTCTAAGCTATAAAGCCCTGACTTTGGGTCCAAGCTATCTCAAGGACTGCATCTCCCTTTATGAGCCTGTTTGGGTATTAAGATAATCAAGAAAGGTCTTACTCTCAGTCCCACCACCTTCACAGGTGCGTTTAGTGGGGACACAGGAAATGGCCTTCTCTGTTGCTGTCCCCAGACTTTGGAATTCTCTCCCACAGGAGGCCAGGCTGACCCCATTTTTACTGTCGTTCCACAAACAGGTGAAGACCTTTCTCTTCAAGCAAGGCTTCCCCGGATGGCTGGGTGTTTGAATGGGGTTCTTAAATACATTCTTGTGCCTTACTGCTCTGAATGTGTTTTGATGTTGCTTCTGCTTACCATCTTTTAGTGTGGTATTTGTTTGATCCTTTTTAATATTTGTATACTTATTGTTTTTAGCTCTAAATGTTGTCTTTTAATTATGTAAGCTGCCTTGGAGCCTTCTTAGGGGGAAAGGTGGGGTAAAATATTTTTAAACAGACAAGCAATCAAGCAAGCAAACACATTAAAATAGCATATAGGATTTAACTGGTGGGGAGGGGGGAGGGGAGACTTCTTCCTGAATATTAGTGCCACTTATTCTTTTGCTTCTTTTGACTCCCCATTCCTCCATCTCAATTTCTTTCTCTGAAGAAATCCTTAAATAAATATTTCAAAATTTAGTAGCCTTCCATGTGTGCTTATACCCCATCAGATTGAAAGCATCAGAGCTGAAATTAGGACTGCAGAAATGATGTGGATGGAAACTGCCACGGTGCTAAAGTCAGACTCCCACACCAAATTGCAACAGCCTTCAAGGAGGGGGACAGAAAACTACAGAAGGGTGTGGATTTTCTACCTGGCTCTGGCTGCTTATACAGTCATGGCCAAAAATATTGGGACCCTTGCAATTCTGTCAGAAAATGCAACCATTCTCTCAGAAAATTGTTGCAGTTGCAAATGTTTTGGTACTCACATGTTCATTTCTTTGGTTTGCATTGGAACAATAAAAAAAACAGAGAGGAAAAGTCAAATCTGATACAATCCCACACAGAAACCCAAAAATACACTGGCCAAATGTATTGGCAACCTATCTAAATTGTAAGAAATAATTGCTTTTGAAGCATGTGATGCTCCTGTAATTTGTATTTAGACACACCTGTCACAAGTAAGAGGTGTGGGCAATATAGTAATCACACTTGCAACCAGTTAAGATGGAGAAAAGTTGACTCAAACTTTGTGTTCTGTGTGACACTGAGCATGGAGAAAAGAATGAAGTGTAAAGAGATGTCTGTGGATTTGAGAGAAAAAATTGTGGAAAAACAGCGACAATCTCAAGGCTACAAGTCCATCTCCAGAGATCTTAATGTTCCTGTGTCCACTGTGTGCAATATCATCAAGAGGTTTACAGCCCATGGCACTGTAGCTAACCTCCCTGGACGTGGACGGAAGAGCAAAATTACTGAAAAATTATAATGAAGGGTTGCTCAAATGGTGGATATAGAACCCAGATTAACTTCCAAACAAATTCAAGTTGATCTGCAGACACAGGGTACAACAGTGTCAGCTCACACTATCCGTCGCCATCTGAATGAAAAGGGACGCTATGGAAGGAGACCCAGGAGGACACCACTGCTGGCACAAAGGCATAAAAAAGCAAGACTGGAGTATGCCAAAACGTATGTGACAAAACCACAATCCTGGGAGAACATACTGTGGACAGATGAGACAAAAGCAGAGCTTTTTGGTAAAGGACATCATGACACTGTTTACAGAAAAAGAAATGAGGCATTCAAAGAAAAGAACACAGTCCCTACAGTCAAACATGGTGGAGGTTCCAAGATGTTTTGGGGTTGCTTTGCTGCTTCTGGCACTGGATGCCTTGACTGTGTGAACGGTATCATGAAATCTGATGATTACCAAAGAATTTTGGGGTGCAACGTAGTGGCCAGTGTCAGAAAGCTGCATCTCCACCAGAGGTCATGGGTCTTCCAGCAGGACAATGACCTGAAACACACTTCAAAAAGCGCTCAGAAATGGTTACAAACAAAGCACTGGAGGGTTCTGAAATGGCCAGCAATGAGTCCAGATCTGAATCCTATTGAACACCTGTGGAGAGATCTCAAAACAGCAGTTGGGAGAAGGCATCCTTCAAATCTGAAGGCCCTGGAGCAGTTTGCAAAAAAGAGTGGTCCAAAATTCCAGTAGAGAGGTGTAAGAAACTCATTCATGGTTACAGGAAGTGATTGATTTCAGTTATTTTTTCCAAAGGGGGTGCTACCAAATATTAAGTTAAGGATGCCAATAATTTTGGCCAGTGCATTTTTTGGGTTTCTGTGATTGTATCAGATTTGACTTTTCTTCTCTGGTTTTTTGTGTTGTTCCAACACAAACCAAAGAAATGAACATGTGAGTACCAAAACATTTGCAACTGCAACAGTTTTCAGAGAGAAGGGTTGCATTTTCTGACAGAATTGCAAGGGTGCCAATATTTTTGGCCATGACTGTATCACGACAAGCCTCACAATGTCTGGGAGGCAGGAGAACTGCAGATAACTTCAGTGATGAGTAAGGTACAATTAAAGAACAAATGCCCCATCTGGAAGAGCCTAGAAGCATTGACTGGCCCTCTGAAGAACAAATCAGACCTACTCAGGACCTTAAGAAATGGATTCTGCTTTTACACAAGCTATTTCTATGAGTACTGTTTGTTCTTTGACTCTTGCAAAATTACTTCTGGTTTGCACTGCTACAGGTGAGCTATCATGCTGGAGAGCAATCTTATCAACCCCTGTATTATACGGTCGCATGATGGAGGAATGTTATTGCCTGGTATGCAAATAAAGTAATATTCACTAGAAAAATGTGCCTCCATTGATGTTTAGTCTAAACCACCTTGAACATTCCAGCAGGTGATAAATGTGCATTGTTGTTGTCAAGTTGATGTTTAAATGAGAGGCACAATAACATTTTTTGAAAACCATTAAAAAAAAAGAATTTAACCTGTTGAATTTTTATGTACTCAGAAAGTATGTACCACAAAAGGAAGCTTTGAACAAATGTGAATTCCTTTCCTCTCTGTTCTTTGCCAAGACAAGATTTTTGTACCAGCTCTTGAAATGTGTACACTCATTAGAACAAAGCCTGGGCAAGCCTGTAGACATAATGATTACACACACGGTCTTAGAGGAGGCTCTCCCTCCCCAGGGCAAGCAGTGAATAAGCAAAGAAACCCATTAACAGTTTTCTTTTCTTTCTTTTCTGTTGTTGTTGGCATGTTTCCTTAGAAATCCTATTGTTTGTTGGGAACATTTGATATTGCTGTCGCTCTCATGATGTCAGCAGTCTTGAAATAATTTTGCTACACTAGGAAATTCTTCACATGAGGAGGGCCTGCTCCCTGATCAGTTTCTGCCCAGAATGAAATCCATTTTCCCTTTAAAACTTTTACTTAAAATATGGAATTTCTTTCTTTATTTGTATCAGAGCATTGCAAAATTTAAAATGATGGGCATTTATGAAATGTAGATAAAATTAAAAACAAATTTAAGAGCTAGAAATTCTTGTCATTTGTGGTCCTAAAAGGACGGTTGGGTCATTTTGTGTTGGAATTTTTACAACCTTGCATACTGTTTGTGGTTTGACTGACTGGGAGGGACTTTTCTGTCCAGCACTAACCAATTGTTCCCTCCCATCTCTGAATTCAAAGAGAGCCCTGCCTCTCTGCTGAGTGTTCCTTTACCTCTCCCTGGTCTATTGATCTCTTTAATCTATTTCCCTCTCTTTAGACTTGTCATGTGACCCATTTTCTTATCACTACATGCATAAGGAAGAGTTGCCAGAGTGTTCAAGAAGCTTATACAATCACCCTCATCCAGTCATGCAAGCAAGCAGAATTCTAGCCATTCAGGGATTTGCGTATTTCGTGGGATTATTTTTTTGCAAGTTTAACAAAAGTCACTGCTTTATTCTTAAACAAAACCAAAATAACTTCAGATTTTAAAACTTCAAATATGGGAGAAAAGGAGATTTATCCCTTTAGACCACCGTATGGCAACTAAGACCCTCCAGATGTTGGAGTTCAACATCCATAATGTTTTCAACATTTGCTATGTTGGCTCAAGCTGATAAGACCCCCGGTGCACTATCAAGAACAGACCATAAATTCTCCACTCCAGCCCTAGTCAGAGGGTTTCGAGCGCTCCACTTTTAAAAGTCTGTGTATGAATCCATTTGTGTTCAACCATGTTAGCAATATAGAATTCAGGTTGTCACTTCCTTTTCCTGTCAGGCTTCTAGTTGTTAACAGCTATATGGTAAGTGGGATCAGCATAATCTTCTCCATGCTGGAGGTAGTTGTACTCACTGAATTTCGCTGGTGCAGGTGGGTGAGAATTTCATTCCATTCAAAAATTTCTTCATAAATTGAACTATATGATATTGTTTTAAAAACTCAAAATGTGAGAGAAAGCAAAATAAGCAGCTTTGTCTATCTCCTGTGTATTACTGTGATATAGGATTGGAGGATATAGGATTAATCAAGAAGTAGGGTTGCTAGTGTTTGATCAAGATGCAGAATCTGTCTTTTCCAGGACATATTGATCCGTAATAATTACTGGATCATAACATTTAGTTCAGAAAAGCTCCACCTGTTGATTTTCATAAAAACAGGCAGTCAAGGCTGATTATTTTTCCATTCAGTTGGCAACCCCATAATGCACTGTGAAGGCTCGTCTCTCTTCTTTAACAGCAGAAATATGCACACTATAGAAATGCAAACAAAGCAAAGGCTATGGGTTAAAGTGACTCACAAAATATGAATGGGGGGAAAGGGGAAATACAATGAAACCTTTGTTGAATGGCTAGGTTGCAAAGCAGATGATACATTTTTATATTGCATTTATGCATGGTTGAATTAATTCATTCAAACTATTTACATACTAGCTCAAATCAATTTTATTTCCTCTGTTCTGCCTCTGATGTTGTTGCAGCAGCCTCTAGTGGAAGGATTGCAAACACCTTCTTTTCTAGCGCAGTCCATTAATAGGCCAGTTATGATGATACAGGTGTGACTATAGCCTACGTATTTGAGTATTCTAGCCCCAAAGCAAGGAGAGCTGTGAATGCAGTGGAGATGTGAGGATGCACAGAAGTCTCCGGTGTCCTCCCTGGCTATCGATTAGACCTTCATGCATTCAGCCTGAAGATCTGAAAAGGGGCTTGCAATTGCACTGACTTACAGTTCTGTAACTGCTGGATACTCATGAAGATCACCAGAAGAGTGGAAGGTAGGACCTACATGCACACATCTAGCTTCCTCATGATTGCTGGCCTTCCACGTTCAGGTTATAACACCTGAGCAGGAATTATGAGATGGGTACAGCTCCTAGGATGTGGTCTGTGTACTGTAATTAATAGCACTGATGGATATCTAATCTATTTCACATGGTAGCTCTGAAGATAAAATGGAAAATCTCCATATATGTCAGAAGGCTGGCAAAGTGCACCCCTCCAGATGTTGATGCCTCCAACTCCTGGCATTCCTCAGGACTGGGAATGCTGGCTAATGCTAATTTTGGAGGGCCATGATTAGCCCACCCTTGATGTATGGCAACATGACAATCTTGAAGGATGGACGGGATACAATGGGAACACATCTGTGAATGGCCTTTAAGCATAATACATGAACAAACTTTAGTAACTCTGAAGTCATTATTCATACAGTGTGATTGATCTATGTACATCAGTGGTTGCCAGCCTTGGGTCCCCAGATGTTCTTGGACTAAAACTCTCAGAAGCCAGGATTTTTGGGAGCTTTAGCCCAAGAACATCTGGGGATCCAAGTTTGGGAACCACTGATGTACATGGATGGTATCAACAGGTGGAAACATCCATTAGCACTGCAGTTCCTTACACTATCTCCAGGGCAAATGTAGGCTATCATGACTCCTGAAAAATAAGACTTCTGATTCCTGCTCACCAACACTTACCTTTGCATTCCTGAGCTCATTACTGCCCATCCTCCTCAGGAATAGCAGATCAAAGGAACTTGGGGGCAAAACGTACAATTTCTTCATTGAGTCTTGGGGAAAGGGAGATCTGCAAGCATACATTTGGCCATGGAGGTTCCTTGTCTGCCTTGTGAGCTTCTTTTGTCCTTATTAGGGTTGGCTTGTGTCAAGATGTCAGTTGAAGTCTCAATAAACTATACTGCTTAACTGGACCTCCAAAACAGGAAGACAAATCTCAGGGTGAGGAGAAAGCTGGAATTTTTGTATGTTTGTGTGTTAGATGACTTTAAACCTTGGGCATCCCTTTCTATCCATTCTTGGCTGGTGCCAGAACTCACTTGTGTTTGTATGTAAGTGGCGTTTGTACATTCCCAGAAATGGAGGAGCAAGGGGAAGTGACTGAGGAAAAAGCTACTGGATGCATGCAATTGGGACCAGCATGATATCTCATGAGCCTTCTTGTTGCCAGCAAGCAGCAATGCAGGGCCTGGAAGAAATTCTCCTAATGTCATGTAGAGTAAGGCCATATTGGATGCAGGTATTGGCAGGAATGGTAGCAACTGCTGCCCAAAATGATCTAGATAGGCTTGAGGACTGGGCTGAAAACAACAGAATGAAATTCAACAGGGATAAATGCAAAGTACTGCACCTAGGAAGAAGAAACCAAATACATAGTTACAAGATGGGGGAATACCTAGCTCAGCAATACTACAAGCGAGAAGGATCTTGGAATTGTTGTAGATCACAAGCTGAATATGAGCCAACAGTGTGACGTGGCTACAAAAAAAGGCAAATGCTATTTTAGGTTGCATTAATAGAAGTCTAGTCTCCAAATCCTGCAATGTCCTATTTCCCCTCTATTCTGCACTGGTAAGGCTTCATCTTCAGTACTGTGTCCAATTCTGGACACTGCACTTCAAGAAGGATGCTAACAAATTGGAAGAAGTTCAGAGGAGGGCAACAAGGATGATTAGGGGGTGGAAACGAAACCCTGTGAGGAAAGACTGAAAGAATTGGGCACATTTAGCTTTGAGAAAAGAAGGCAGAGGGTTGATATGATGATACTTTTCAAATACTTGAAAGGCTGTCCTACAGAGGAGGGGCAGGATCTGTTCTCGATCATCCCAGAGTGCAGGACACGCAACAATGGGCTCAAGTTACAGGAAGCCAGATTTTGGTTGAATATCAGGAAAAGCGTCCTAACTGTTAGAGCAGTACAGCAATGAAACCAGTTACCTCGAGAGGTGGTGAGTGCTCCAACACTGGAGGCATTCAAGAGAAAATTAGACAACCATCTCTCAGATATAATTTGATTTGTATTCCTGCATTGAGCAGGGGGTTGGACTCAATGGCCTTATAGGCCCCTTTCAATTTCATGATTCTATGATCTTGTCACTTGTCTTGCCTCCAAAAGTTGATTTTTCCCTCTCAATGTCTGTGTTGCTTATTGCCTTGTTAATAAGATTTTACTGTGAATTTGGACCATTTAACTTGTATTCCCTTCTGCCTGTTTCTACAACCAGCTCACTCAGAAGCAGTTTTGGGGCCCCTCTCAACACTTGCCTGCCCTGCCTCTGTGACATCATAGACCTGCCAGCCTGAACATTCAGGGAATGGGGTGCTGCTGATCTGACAACTCTAGTCCTTTTCTCCAGTCAATGTCTGAGATATAAGGAACTATCTAAAAGCTTTGGAAGAGATGGCATTTAAATGGCTCTGGTTTGCAGACTGGCAGTGCTTGGCATTGAAGAAGTGTTCTGGTTTGTAGAATGAGAAGGCTCTTTGTGGAGCCTTGTGCTCTGTATATAGGTTTTGCAGGGCACAGATGCTTGGGTTCTCAGGCTAGCAGGCTTTTCCATTTCCTGTGGACTTCCTATACATCACAAGAGCTACTGGGAGCTTGATATTATTAAGCTTCTGGTGGGGCCTCACTGTTTTCCAAGTTGAGCCGAGCAGCTGTGTTTATTAACATACTCTTGCAGCTGCGCATTGTGAGGGAAGATCTTTAGCTCAAACTGAGTTGTCTTCAAGGGAACCTTCTCTGCCATTGCTGATTGTTTCTGTTGGGAAACCTGGCAAGTCTCCAAAGGAGGTCAGGGTTCTCCAGTGGTGGTATAGTGGTAAGTGTTGAGGTGCAGTCTGTCATCATGATCATTCCCATCTTGATGCCCCAAAGGAAGATATGATAATGCCAACAGCTATGTTGATCCATATCTAGAAACCAATTTTAGCAGTGTTCCTTTCTACCATGACTGGGTCTTTGGCCATCTTAGCTGGGAGATTCTGAGAGGTGTAATAAAAAAAGTAATTTCCCCCAAGATCTGTGTAATGCTGTGCGGCCTCTTAATTGCCCACTCCAGACTAGTCAGCCCTCAAATGCGTAAGAACAGGTATCTCTCAAAATGAAATAATATTTCTGGGAAAACTTGATTCTCTCCATTACCTCAATTCTGTGGGGATTAAAGCTAAATTCAGAGGGAAAGGGAAGCCTAAAGGGGATGGTAGATGTCATCATCCCTGCTAATCCATCTATCTGACCCCGTGAACCCTGCCTACACTGCATCACTGTCTTGGCTCATCCATTGTGTGAAAGCCACTGGACTGCTAAATACAGAGGTTAATGTGTCATTTACTGCACACAAGACAGCATGATTAGAAGGGTTTGATAAATTTAATCTTTACAGTCATACTGAGTTTCTTCAAGTGGACAAAAATACAAAATTATGTATTTCACAGTGCATTTAAGTGCATTAAGTGCAAGCAGAGAAGATTACATTCTTTCATATTATATATGTGTGTACATTCACGTACAACTATTCACAAACTTATTGATGAAGGACAATGCTGTATTACATTACCAAAACATTGCACAGACATAAAATAGAATAAAAAATAAAATACAAATACAAATGTTATTTATATAAAAAATAGCCCTTTGACCTGTACATGTACTCTCTCTGACCAGCATCACTTTGAAATTTGGTTGCTTAGAGCATAAATATTATTAATAAAATAAGTATTTAATAATATTAAATAAAAGGCATCTAGGAATATCTTGTTTCACACATGAAGCAGCTTATTGTCTTTTCCAGTATCTGTAGCAACTTCTTTGTATTCTTTGCTTGCAGTAAGTCTCCGCTTCTTGTTCTGGTACCTGTGAAGATTAAAGAGAGGAGTATCTTTAGAAAAATGTAAAATACATTACAGGCAATGGACAGCAGAGTCCATTGAACTAGTATCATTTGTTTCTTCAGGGCATTGCCTTAGTTCAAATTAGATAGAGAAAAGCCATGGAGAGTGTGGTTCCCGTTTCTGGAATTGTTCCATGGTACTGGCTCTGTCAGGTGTACGCTTACAGTTTTCCAGGTTAAACTGGGAAATTTCTCAAATGAATGTTGGCATTGGAGCATGATGTGCATTTTTTTAAAAATCGGAACAAACCAAACAAACTACACCTTCTTTGTGTCTTGATAAGACTCAACTGAGTTGTATCATGATTTATATTTGTGGAATGTTTTAACAGAAACAGACATGTATTTGGACACATCTGGCCTGCCAACTGCAAATGAGGTCCAAAAAAAAATAAAAAATAGAGACTAGTGCTACTATCTTGATGCTGCCATTCACCATAGCATGGCCAAGGGACCTGCTGGGATTTTATGTGCATTCAGGAGGCATCAGTTACTTTGGCTGATGGCAGCTAACGGAGGAAGTGGAAGATGCATGTCACACACACGATTGTAGGTCATGGCTGGCATGTGCCTGGCACCTCATCATTTGGCTATGGCAATTCACATGATTCCTCTTGTGTGCATATAAAAATCCCAAGAGGATTTGGGCCAATTGTAATTCAAGGAGAGGTGGGGGATTCAAACCTGGAGAACTTCATAAGCACCTTCAGGGAAGAATTAACTATAGCAAAGAGCTGTAGTAACTTTCTACATGCTGGTTGGGGATATTCTGGGAGCTTTGCCTTTCTCTGATAAAAACCTAATTAGTTTGTGCCCCTTTAACAGCATCTTAACTTGCTGAGACTTAGAAGGCACAGCTTTTCCTGTGATTTTATTTTCACACCAAAAAAGGGTTCATCTATTTACTTCTTGTTGTGATAAAAGCACTAGAGAAGAGGCAGAGCTGGTAGAACTGAACTTTAGGCCTATGACATGGAAATGTATTTGTCAATGTTTAGACAGTTTTAATGACAGAGGTGGCCATGTTTCAAAACAGTTTCCTTCCCCTAATGGGTTATTGCAGGCATTAGAGGCACAGTAAGAAATTTGATTTGATAGAGAATATATCTCAGTTGCTTAGGTTTCTGGTTGCAGAGCCAAACGTTCGGAGTTCAGTTTCCCACTGTGAATTCCAGAATTGCCAGTCGGTGTGGCATTGGGACAGCTGCACAGTCCCAGAAGGGAAGGGAATATTAACCACTTCTATGTATTCTCCACCTAGAAAACCCTGAAAAGGGGCTCCATAAGTCAGAATCAAAGCAAAGTGTGCTGCTTATACACCGCCCCATAGTGCTTAAAGCACTCTCTGGGCAATTTACAAGTTAATTATGCAGGCTTCACATTGCCCCCCCCCCCCCCATGAGCTGGGTACTCATTTTACCAACCTTGGAAGGATAGAAGGCTGAGTCAACCTTGAGCTGGCTACCTGGGATTGAACCCCAGGTTGTGAGCATAGTTTTGACTGCAGTACAGCAGTTTAACCATTGTGCCACAAGGCTCCTCTACTTGAAAGCACGTAATTATTGTTATTATTATATGCTCCACTAAAAGCTACTGCCAATTCCAATCGTCTAGCAAGTTGGTCCCAATAATATCTGCCATAAATCTTCCTTCTGATACTTTCAGTGTACACATCAAGTATGATGTGAAATGCCTTAATGCCATCTACACATGGATGTAGACTCTGCTTCTCTTACAATTGTGGTTATAGCTCTGGAATACATATTTTCTAAGTTTTTTTTTTAAGGAGGAGATGCTTACCATTTGTAGAAGAAGTAGATTGCCAGTGAAATTGCAACAAGAAACAACAGAACTGAGAGTATTGTGAGTGCCAAGTATTCGTCACTCAGGGGCTTTTTGACAAGTTCAAAAGTGGAGTGGCCACACCGGGCGCCAACATAACCTGCATCACACCTAGGACAGTGGAAAGAAGAGGACATGTTAGAAATATTGCCTGTTTTCTGGTATCAAACACATTACATGCCAAGAGAACACCAGAAAAGGAAGAGCTGCATGGGGCATACACACTATTAGCCACAGGGTATTCTGGGAGTATTAGTCCTTAAAAGTAACTTTTCCTAGCTCTGCTACTGACTTAAGTTCTTGGACTCTGTGGAGTAGTTCTATGGGTTTCAATAGGGAGCAATCCAGTCCAAACAAAGTACTTTAGAATCTCATTGGTTTCAGCGAACAAAAAAACTATGTACTAATTTTGGTTGAAAATCAGTGAGTTCTAATGTTGCTGTCAACTTTGGTAGAATTATGTCCTTTAATCTGTTATATTAGGGCACTTTCTTATTCACTTTATGAGATGTTCTATAATGCTTTTAGATATTTATACCTCATGTCCTTAGTTTGTTATGTAAACAGAGGACTAAGTCCAACAGTACATTTGCACTCCTGTGAATGCATATGTATGAGCTATCCAAAGTTAAGCACAGATGAAGATGAAAGTAATGTAAGAAGACTGAGAGATGCTCACAGACAGGTGAGTATAGCAAGGAATAGAATGTAGGCTCAGCCAATCTTTTTCAGGGTTTCCTGGACTCATCTATTATCAAAGCCACCTCTTACATTATGTGGGATATATTTGGTTTGGAATTACAGGATCCGAGGGGAGCTTGGAAAACTTGCTTACGTTCTGGAGTACAATTCCCATACTGGCTGAGGGATTCTGGGGATTGCAGTCCAAAAACCTTTCCATGTTCTAGTAACTGTAGCTCAAACACCAAGCCAGACCTCGAAGACAAAGGCCCCAAATTCGATGCTGCTGCTCCTGTGCCTTGAACAGCAGTGTGATTGGTAGAAATTAGACAGGTGAAACCTTTCTTAGTATGAAGATAAGAATATTCCCCTCCATTATTTCTGTACCAGGCTGTTCTTAAAAGGCACAGGAGCCTATCCAGCAGGAAAAGAAAAGAAAAAGAGAAAAAGGGGGGGGGGGAGATACTTGAAGATCAATACAAAGATATGAATAATTGTATTATGCCACAACATTTTCTTTTACCTGCATGAATGCTGATTTAATTCAACAACGTATATGCACTGGCCATTCAAGCAGTAGTTTTTCATTTCCGACTTGCAATCTATGATCTGAACTTTAGCCACTCGTGGACTATTTCCTGTTTGAACTGCAATGACAAAAAAAAAAAAAAAAGGCAAAATGAAGTTACTGTCTTTGTGCAGAGGTCATCATAGCTTAAAGGTGAAGTACGTCCTTTCACTGAATCTCTTGGGTTTGATCTTTAGCAGCTCATGGTCTAAGACTCTGGAGTCCTATTGCCAAGGCTGGCCTTTCAGATGTTGTTGGACTGTCCTTCTCAAAATTCCTCACTATTTGCCACCTTGGCTAGGGTTGGGGGGAAGGAGCTGCAGCCTAACAACAGTCCATGGGGGCCACAATTAGCCACAACTGGTGTAGACCATAGTGAGATAGATGGACCAAGGGTATAAGGCAGCTTTACTATGTTCTCATTTAGTACTTGCTTATCTCTGATGGGGACAGTTTATTTTTCAAATTAATGATAAACTTTCCATTACTTACATGAATTTGGAAGAAAGCCAGGCTTAGTGCTGGTTTAGGTTTGGAAAGGCCCAGGCTTAAGAATGAATGTTCAGTGGCTGACCTGGGGCCATCTCCCCACTCCCAGTCAGACCCATTTCACACAATGAAGATAAGTCAAAATGGCAGGGTTGGGGTAGGGGAAGAGTTACTTCCTGGACTAGAGCTCCCAGAATTCCCCAGAAGCTGGCCATGTTGATCAGGGAATTATGCAAGCTGTATTTTAAAAAGTAACTCTTTTTCAAAATTTTCTGCTGGTGGAATATTAGATGCTGCTCAGTTTCTTGTCTATGGTCATCTTGGAGGGAATCCTTGCCAGGATGAAACCTTGAAGTTCAACATAAATGGAAAAAAAAATCTGAGAATATTTATCACATCCCTACTGTGTGGCAGTTGAGGTTTTGCTATGTCTCTATCTTATTAATATGTATTAATTAAGGATACAGCCCATCTTTAAAATTTCCTACATATTATTTTGGAATGAAAGAATGAGATCTGCCCAATAACACAGGGGTGCTAACAAGACCATCTGGGAATGTCCTTCACAGAATGTAGAAATGTTACTTCTTATGGACAACAACTCCAAGAATTCCTCAGCCAGCATGGTCACAGCCTGGAAGGTTTGAGGAAAATAAATTTTTCAGGCTCTGGTCCTTAAATAGTTAAAGTATGATTACTCATGTACATGAATATCAGCAATATAGGTGGCATATTACCAAGTAATTTCATCAGAACAGTACCTGTCCCAAGGAGCATACAGGTCAAATATTTACAAAATTAAGATGGGTGGGAAGATATTTAAATATAAGAAGGATGAAAATGGACTTATATATGCATAGATGATTAACAGATAACTTAATCCAAACAGGCAAAGCCAGAAGAACTGGGGATTCTGATAACATTTTCAGTATTTTATTAAGTAATAGGAAGTCAGACTCACCCAGAGCAGTTGTGCAGTTTTCTGTTTTGTTTCTGCCACATAATGGGATCACAGTTGTACCAAGAATGACTTGAGAGAGCTGCACACCTAGTGAGAAAAAACAATGTGCCGAGTTAATATAAAGACATAGGGAAAGGGGGAATTTCCTGAAGTCTCTCGAGCACTGACAAATCCAAGCATTCTGCCCTGTTTGTGCCACTCACGCCATTCTGCTTCAGCTGAAAATTTGGCACAAGAGGATGTTTTACCTATGCCAATAATACCACTCCCATCAGCACTCAAAATAGCAATGCTACACCCAATTCTGATTGGAAGCTGATTCATTTTTATGTTGTTTGGTGTGTGTGTTTGTGTGTGTTTTGTCACACAGGTGGTCACACCCTAGGAAGCCCAAACCAAACAGGGTTCTTCGGTGATCGCCCACTGTACTTGCCTACAGATTTTTAAACATGCATTTTCCTTTCATACATTTTCTCCTGCTTACACAGATGTGCTTGTGGCAGAAGGCACAAGGAAAAGCGAAACCACTACTGAATGTCAAGATTCAATGGGATTTCAGCACTTGGAAGAATCACTTTTTGGGTGACAACTCCCAGAAAGTGACTATGCTGGAGGAGAATTCTTAGTTGTAATACAGAAAAGCAACTTCTCTAAACTGTGGATCATGTTTTTTTGGATGCATTGATAGCAATCTTTCATCTCTCCCAAAGGCACCATAGAAATGATTTCACAAATTTTAATAACAGGTTGACCATGGAGCTGCAGTCCAGACCCTGCTCTCGATTACTTCTGTAGAACTATGTTAGACTATGTTAGACCGTCTTAGACTTATTCAGAGCTATCTAAAGCTCACTTAGGACTTTTATTACAACTGGCTCTTGTTATAGGATTACTAAATTAAGGTGAATAAACCTTTTATGTACATTTCAAGGAACTGTTATGAAATAAAAGTCTTGTTTGTATCTTTAAAGACTGCATGGGATATAAATTAAATATTTTGTTTTAATTGAGGGGCAACATTGGCATGGTTCAAAACAATCATACAGAATTTAACAGAAATATTACACAGAGGCTGTGCAAAGGGAGACAAAGGTAACAGAACCCTTCCTATTAGATGAATGGTGATCTTTCAAGAGAATCCGCAGCAGTGATGGGAAAAGTGACTCAAGAGGTGGAATGTTTTCTGCTGACTCAAGCTGAGCCACCACCCTGCAGCCAAATTAAATAATACCACACAATACCAATAGTGGGTTTTGTGGAGGCTAATGACTATAAGCAACGAGGGCACCCTGCAAGTAAATGCAGGAGCAGAATTAATCCTTTCCTTACAAAGCTGAAGGGAAGGGAAGCTTGCACATAATCTGAATTTTTTTTCTAGACTTCATGGCTAGCAGATGTATGCAGATTGATTCCACTGAAAACATTTTACTTTCAAGAACTTACATATGTCCTATTAGTGATGTTTGATCTGTTCATATGTGCAAGACATGCTTAATCAGGTGATGAACACAACTGTGGGAAGACAGAGTTTGGTGACTTTTTAGCCAGATGCAAAATTCACAACATGGCCATGGCGGAAGATCAAGGATGTTGATGTTGCAAGCAACTACAGTTGTCAAGTATTTAGGGCTAGAGAATGGGAAAAGGGAAGCAGTAAATGAGGCAAAGGGTGAGGTGACACAGACCCCTGTAATAAGCAGGTTCTTCAGCAATTGCTGCCAGATAGAATGGAGGTGAAAATGCAAGGTGCCCAAGAATGCTTGGTGGGCATCAGACAGGGATGGGGGCTTGAGTTGAGGGACTCGCTGTCAAGTCAGACTTAAGTTGCACCGGTGACCTGACTTGGACTTGACTCGTGTGTTTTTTTTCCAGTGACTTGGATTCAACTTGCAATTCGGAACCCATCCACCCCTCACTTTTTTCTGGGGGGAAAAGCTTATTTTTAATAGGGAGTTGGCCTTGGGGATTGGGACTTGAGACTCGGTACGAAAGACTTGGACTTGGGACTCGGACCCAAAGACTTGCCACCATCCCTAGCATCAGAGCTTGCAAAAACGTTTGTTTTTTCTTAATAACAATTCTCAAAATCTTCTGGGAATTGTAGCCCTTACCAAAGTAACTTGAATTACAACTCCCAGCATTCCTGGGCATTCTGGGAGTTATCGGCCAAAGGGGGGGAAAATGTTTCTAGGTTCTGGTGTAACCATGTTCCTATATTCTTCTCTGTATATCAGTCTCTTACCTCTAAACTATCTTCCTGATCTGCATTACTTTCCCTGCTCTCAAGTGCCCTTCCTAATTAAGTCCCAGTGATGTCAATGATAGGGCAAAGGAGATCCCAAGTATGGATAAGGTATTTGCCTTAAGGAGCAGTCCTTCCTCTAATCATTACCCGTTGGTCAGTTTGATACACCATTCTCTCTCCCCTTGCTCTCAAGCGCATCTAGTAGATTAGTCAAGTCTGAAGAAGGTGGAGTTATGTTTGCATTTAATACTATTACCTGGGTTACTAAACAAATACTGTTATCTTATCCTTTATAAGCAAGAGGATGGCTGCTTAATATGGCCTTACTGGAATGTTATAGTTATTGTTATTGCTGTGCTGGTGGAATGTTCATGATGTTTATCTTCCTGCTCTACTGGAAAAGTAGCATTGCTTTGCATTGCAAGCAGGCTTGCCCATACTGAAATATAAATGCTGGTGCATGCTTGTGTCTTTATAAAGGGAAAATGCACACCACTAAAAAGAGGGAGGCAGAAGAACTTAGTGATACAGACTTTCAGCTTCACCCCAAATTCTGTGCTAGTCAAAACCAAGACAGTCCTTGGGTGCAAGGGGTAAACTAAAAAGACCAGATGTGGTCAGGGAAAGAATTGGCTAGGCCTGAAAGTTCTGTGTCCTTTTATTCACAGACCTGAATACTTTCCCTCAAGCCTTTATCTCATCCATTTGTGCTTCCCTCATGTTTCTGTTTCTCTCTTTGCTGTGTCCTTTGTCCCTTGCCTTCAGCTTCTGAAGCTTTCGCTCCGTGGTACCCCTAGGTTTTAATCGTTCTTCTCAGTCTAATTTCCACTCTTCAGCCCGACACATTTAGCTCTTCCTTCCATACAGCCTCTGTGAGATTTTAACCCCATAGCTGGCCGAAGTAATTTTTCAATTTAAAGCAGAATAACAACATATGCTGCCCCCTCTTCTCATCAAAACTGCTCCAGTTATTTTAACTCCTGAGGTAGAAAATCCCACAAGTACCTTTCCCTGGGTGAAAGCACCTTGTACATACAGACTAGTACCAATAACATGTTAAATTGCAATAGCAGCTCATGGAGCAAGCAAAAGATGGGTCATCTCTCAGAATTTCAGGGTGAGGCACCCTGCCCTCCATTCAGACCACAAACCCATCTATATTGAATAACTAAAGATCTGCTGACTTTTCACAGCACCCAAAATTAGCTGCTGGAGGCAATGGCCTCTCTATGGCTAATTGTACGGCTGGTCTGTCCCTCAGCTGCACTATGGTTATTTGGTTGGAAATATTCTTATTCTTTAAGGGAATAGAAGGCTTATGGACAACATGAGGTAAACCAATCAGCATCTAAGCTTTCAATGCCACAAGTCTGACAGAGGCTTACGCTTCTGGCTTCTCATACATACTAACTCTTTCTGATAGCCTGAGAATTTTACATGAGACTAAACACCACAGATGATTTAAAGTAATAATAATTATGCCTTAAGAATTCCAGTATAGAGATTATGTCCACAACTCTGATCACCTACTACTAAGAATAACTGGATGTTATAAGTGAGCATGCACAGAGTTATATCCAAAATGACACCACAAAGAAGGTCATGGGAAGTGTTTGCATTCTTAGTGGGACCCCATAGTTTGCAGAGTATTAAAAAAAAATCTTGGGCTCTAAATGAGTCATAAGCGTGCTATGGTTAGGGCCAGAGAATCAATGGAAATCTGAGAATGGGCGGGGGGCATTGAATGGAAGAGGGCATGCTGTCTGGCAGGAATGATGAACATTTGATACTGCAACATTTTTGGTTGCAAGTCTTGTACACAAATATGGCCTCTGGAGTGTCACTGGAATACACTTCCATATGTTAAATGGTACAAAGTCCTTCTGAAGGATATAGAACCATCACTGAATCGGATAGGCTGCTAGTGTTCATTCCATATCAACATATGTGTCAGATTGAGGCAACTGCCTCAGGCTGCACTTGGTGGGTAGAAGTGGTGAATTTGAAAGCTCATCATGATAGCCTCCACCTCAGGACAGTTCAAAAATGCAGGCAACTGGATCCATCCATAAAAACAAACAAGGAACAGATCGTTTTGTAAAGTTAGAGGCTCTTAATTGTTCATTCAAGAACAAACCACCCACACATATACGTATTTCATTACAAGGATAACTTGTAATTGCCTTTTTTTTCCTCAGCTACTATGATGATTACAGCTAAGTTCAGAAGAAAAAAAGAAGCCTACAGAGGGAACAGATGTTATCACAGACAGTGCTACTCAGAAGGGCCCATGGCTTTGACCCTGCAAGTCCTGGTTCTACTGCACCATTGATGGACAGTGGTAGCTCCTCACAGGACCTTCCTGGGACCCTTATCTATTTCCAGTGGCACTAGTTTTGGACTCTAAAAAGCAGAGTCTGAAAAGTAATTTTTCTGAGCTCTGATTGTGACGTATGTGAGCATGTTAGCCCTCTTGAAACACATTTGTCTTCCTGGCCTCAGTGAGAAATGTACAGCAATTTAAGCTGTCTGGGAATGGCAGCCAGCAAATAGGAATCAATGGACCAGGGACTTGCCCAAGAGAGTTGCTCCATGAGTACTTAGCACAGATGCTCAGATCCTACCCAACCTATGCCAAGCATGGTGGCCCACATTCCTGTAACTTACACTGCAGCCATAAGATGGGCCAAAAATACTCCCAGTACCTGTACAGCATGTTCAGTGGCGCCCTGGTGTCATCATGACTCTTTCCCCCTCCTGCCTACTTTTCACATGTTGGCTCAGAGGGTTTCTATTAAAGCTGGGATGTAAGGTGATGGGGAATTACCTGACTCGGTGTTTTAAAAACAACAACAGAAACTGAGAAGCTCCTGTTGAAATGGGTTTGGCAGGTGAAGAAACACCTGCCCTGTAATTACGAGGTGCAACCGGAGTGGCCACATTTCCTTGAGAAAAGCTCAGAATTGCAAGTCAGAAGGACACTGGCATAACGCAACTCTTGGGTCATTTAACAACCCGGTTAAGAAATCTTAGCAAGAAAAAAAAAGGGGGAGGACACAGAGGTGTAGACCTATACAAATACCTGTTTCTAGCACCTTGTTGCAACTTCCAGGATGCACTTTAGTTCCCTGAAGCCTACAGTGTTGAAATGCAACCAGATTACACAACTGGACCTGAACTGTCAAGCGTAAAGGTACCACCACAATAAATCTGTTTGCTACAATGCTGCTGGAAGAAAAATACTGGGAACACTTTTCTACGACTCCCCCCTCCCCAATTTCTAACATATAAAGCTGACTGGGGAGGAGGGGAGAAAGAAAAGGGGGAAAAAAGGTTGCGGCTGTGCAGAGATTGGACACCATGTCCCAGCTAGCATGGTCATTGGTCACGCTACCTGAAGGATTCTGGGAACTGCAGTCCAAAAAGTGACTTTTCCAAGCTATGATAAACAGCTGGTTGAATTCTTAAGAGTGGCTTTTTCCATGGTAAGGGAAAAGGCATAAATCATACCTCACTGGCAGTCCAAAGGGCTTCTTTAATTTTCTCCTCTGTCAGAGTATGGTTGCCTTTCACTCCTCAGGAGGAAAGGTGAGCAAGAACAACAAAATTTGGCCAAGTTAGTTTTTTCGATTGCAACTCTCAGCATTCTCCAACAAATGGAGAGGTAATTCTGAGAGTTGTAATCCAAAATCAATCAATCATTTCCATGCCCTGATAAACAGCAAATTCATTGTGGCAGGAGTCACTACAGTGAGGAGAGACTTGTCCGATCTTGTAACCTGATCCTCACTGGCAGGAAGTCAGGCCTGGCCCAGCTATTGGGCAGAGTGAGAGTGTGGCAGGTGCTGGAAGACAACACCAAAGTGCTAGACTAGAGCAGGGATTGGCTACGTCCATAGGTTTGAGGGCCGTGCATGTGGGTAGCAGCTAAGTGTGTCTGCACATGCATGTGAGATCTCTGTAGAGAAACACAGATACCTTCTGGATCTCCAAAGAGTCCCTGCAATATACAAGCAAACTCCCTTCACATGTGCACTGTCCTTCCTAATGACAGTCCTTGCTTTTACTAGTCTGAAATAATGATAATGGGCACAACCCTGCAGGCAGTTCTCCAGGGGACACTCCATTGAAATGAATGGGCCTGGCAAAACAGCATTGCTCAGATGCATTCATGCTGAACCATATCTGTAGGCAACAAAATGGTCTCACTACAAGTATAGACAGATTTGGGAATGGAATGCATGAAAAATTGATTGCAGCAGAATTTGATCTCCTGCAGATTTTCGGAGGATATGTTGTGAACTAAGTGGCAAGAAATTAGTTAGATAATTAGGTATGGAGCCATTTCATTCCTAGGAAACAAATGCTTATCTGTGTCTTTCTCCTTATATAAATCAAAGTCAAAGATCAATAGCACCACAATTATTACAAAGGTCCTGTTATCTTAAAGCTGAAAAAATCCAGTGTAATCCTGTAGATATGCACAGACTCAGCAAATGTGATTTTTAAAACAAAAGCAATCTGTAGCAAAGCCTTGACAGCAGACAATGATTTCTGACATTAATGAGTAGAAGCACCAGTGGCAACAGTGGCAAGGAGTAGCACGATATGCCAACTCTGAGTCTATCAAAGATCCTAGGCAATTGTGTCCCAGTTCCATCCAGAATAGGCTACTGTAATGTGCATTACATGTGGCTGCCTTTGAAGATGGTTTGGAAGCTTCCTCTGGTGCACAATGTAGATGCCCAGATGCTGATGAGAATTTAGAATCTGGAATACATTATGCCAATTCTACATCACCTAGTATTAATCTTAAAGCACCAACTAGGTCTGGAGGTACCTACCCAACTATTATGGTCAGTTATGGAGGCCCAGCTTGAGTGGCCACAAGGCTGGAAGTCAGTTGGGCTGCCTGGCATGAAAGATGGCCACTGCCCTTCAGAGATTTGATGGGCTTGCTCCATCTTTCCTTTTTTGATGGTTCCTAAACAAACTTAAAAGTAAAAAGATGTCCTCATGGTTCCTTAGTTTATGGCATTGTGGCAAAGTGGCTGAATTGAAATGACACTTATTTACTGTTCATCACTAATATCCTTATTGCTTTTATTTTTAATTGGTTAAATTTGACTTTGGTTTAATTGGTTCAATTTGAGTTTTTAGTTCTACACACTGCATTTTGAATATCTTACATAAAATGTAAAGCTATATTACAGTCTGGGTTTAAAATTTGAACAATCAACTGTTCAAAGAACAGATGAACTCAGAAGGAGAGTGGGCCAATGCTTAGAATTGTTCCCCTCTTTTTTTGGACTATTACTTCCAGAATTCCTCAACCGGTATTGCCACTGGTCATGCCATCCTGGAGATGCTGGGACTTGTAGTCCAAAAGGTAAGTTTTCCTTCCTCTGATCTTCCTCTAGGAGTTCCAAGAATCCTGATGTGGACCAGTTCTAAGTAAAACTTGTGCCCTGCTCCCTCTCTTTTCCTTACTTCCAAGTAAGCCCACTTAGGGTCAGGTGGTTTAAACTGTCCTTCCTTACGCTGCTGGCCAAATGGTCCTTTTAATTAACCCAGACCTAGGAGGGAAACCAGTCTTGAATCTACTGAAATGGTCGTAAAGCAGGAAACCCACCCAAAGCTAAACATTATAACCAGCAAAGGACCCAGAACACAGCCATTCTGCTTCATTTTGAAAGCTAAGCAGAATCAGACCTGGTCAGGATTTGGATGACATACCAAGGAGAGAAAGATTTTTTAAAATCCTGCCTGAAACCTGGGAAAGCTGCTGCCCCTCTGATGAAGGACAACAGATCACTCTATGGTTCTACTCAACGCAAACCATTTCCCTATACTGTATTCCTATGAATGAAAAACGCCGCCTTCCGGCTGTCGAGAAGGCAAAGCCGAGCCCGGCTAGAAAAGAGGCGGTAGCTGTCACTTGGGAAGGGATCGCCCGATGACAGCAGGGCGGCAAGCAAGCCGGGACCTGACGCTTTTCGGCCTGTTGCCCTTCCCCGCCGCAGCGTGGAAGGGAAAGCCACGACTGATTGGAGAGGACGCCTTAATCTAGAGGAGAGAAGCGCGCCGACGGCGCTCGCGGGGCTCCCCGGGCGATCCTGGCCATGCTGGACAGCGCCATCCTGGAGCGGAAGAACGGTTAGCAGGCGAGGCGAGGCGCGGGCTTACCTAGGAGAAGGAGGGCGCCTGCGATCCTCCGGGAGATCTGGCCGGCCATCGCGGCTCTGGTGCCGTCGGAAGGCGAGCAGAAAAGGGAGAGGCTGGGGGAAAGCAGACGACGGTCAACTGGAGCGGAGCGAGGCAGGCAGAGTCGGGCCCTTCTCCGGCTGCTCCTGGGCGGCTGAGCCTGCTTCTCCTCTGACGCTGCGAGTCCTCGTCAGTCTCCTCTCCAGCGGGCGCTCCCTCGAGTTTATACCTTCCCCGAACGGGGGCGGGAGCGGCGGAAGGCCGGGAGCGGCGGAAGTCCACCGGACCTAATCGAATTTCCCCAGTGATGCAATTCGGGGGCGGAGGTGGGGCGCGGGGGTTGGCGGACGGAGAGGGGGGGGGATAACGACCGTCACCTACTTGGCTGGCCGTCGGTTCGCGGGGCGTTGCTCTCTCTCTCTCGCTCTCTCTCTCTCCCGCCACCTGTCTTGCCACACCGGAGGGACAGAGACGCGCGCTTTGCGCGGCAAGGATTCCTCAAGGGATTTGGGAAAGTCACGAAGGACAGCTCTGGCGACGCCTGTAGGGCATGGCCGAGCCTCCAGTTACGAAAGCAATGTACCTGAAGCTTGAGTAGATCAAGAGACCCTGAAAGCTTGTAGGGGCTTGGGGGTACCTAGACTTGGACTAATGAAATATTACCTTAACAATGAGTTTGCGGAGTTTTCTTAAAGAGATGTTTTTCCAGTTATCAAATGCAGTTAAGATGATGCCTTCCTTTGGGAAACAACAAGGTTCCCGGAACTTCGAAACCAATGCAGTTTGGTTTGATTTTGTTCTTAAGCAGAGCCCATGGCTGCTGGCATTGGACTTCAGTGACCACAGGGCGCTTGATCTGAGACCTGGCTCACTCCCAGTCTCTACTTTCTGTACAGCATAGGAACAACGGATGCAGGGTTGTCTCTGAGCATACACAGTGTGGATTTTCTCACCACTTTGAAATCAGATCGTTCATGGATGGGCACAGCTGGGGGATATTGGGACAGGACTTTTGGCCAACCCTACTTCAAGAAGTTGCACACAGTACTTCCTATCCATCTCTTCCATTTCTTTCAGTTGATCAATAAGGGGAAGGTAACAAGACTGGACAATCTGGAATGTAGATAAATCCACAAATAGTGAAGTGCTATCACCAGCTGCCATAAACATGCTCTTTCTGCCTCCACTAGGGAGACATCTCTACATTGTTAACACAACACAACACAACACAGAAAGTGGAAAAGGCAATGTTAAAGTCAAATGCAGCCCACCCACTCGACAATGCTGGCTAGGAATCCCACTCCAAAGCATGTTTACTCAGAAGTAAGTGTTAAAACTAGAGCTAGTCATTATAATCAACCCACTTAAACCCACGCTTTGCTTTGCTTTGATTTTAAATCTGGCTAGAATCCTGATGGTGTTCAAAGAAGGTGCTTGAGCACATCTTCGTCATGTGACTGGTCATGTTCCCGGTGGCATAACAGCAATGCACCTTGGACCCTCATCAATTAGCTGCAAATAATCATGGTGAATTATGCAAACCATATGTGATTCTAGTCAAACCGCCAAGATCAGTGAATATTCTCTAAGTATGACTTTGGATCTAACTTTTCTCACTGATTTAAACAAATCTATTCTAAGCATGACTAAGTGAGGATCAAATGTTTCCCATTGATTTCAGTGGATAGAGTGTTGGATGAGGACTCAGGAGACCTGGGCTCAAACCCCCACTTAGCCACGGAAACTTTCTGGGAGGTAGCACTGGAAAGAACAACCCCTTAAATATTTCACATAATTCAGAAACTCTAGCTGGATATCCATAAGACAGAACTGATGTGACAGTAGATCTCTCTCTCTCTCTCTCTCTCTCTCTCTCTCTCACACACACACACACACACACACACACAAAGAGTGATTATGTCTGTCTTCAGCCCCATGCATTGAATGGTGCTTGCTCTTGAGTAAGTGTGCATGGGATTTCAATGGCTGAAATCCTGTTGCTTAGTGTAGTAAGCTGCAACTAAAGCAGACCCATTGAATCAATGGAACTTATGGAGGCATTGACTCACCAAATCTCCACTAATTCAGTGGTCCTACTCGAGTTGTAATTTATTGTGCTAAGCAACAGGATTTCAGCCAGTGAGTCTTCGCTTCTCACATGTCCAAAGTAGGCTCAATTTAGTCATTGTAGTAATTCTAGTGAGTTTAGGCTTGATTTGATCTAGAACTTGCTTAATTGTCTTTCTGGAGCTGCACTGTATCTGTAAAATTCTCCTCCAACATCACATTGCAAATTAATCTTTTTTTTCCTTCCCCACTATCCAGCTTTCACACCCATACACAGCAATTGGGAATACCATCATCTGGATGAGCTTGACCTTGGTGTCCAGTGACACATAATTACATCTGATTTTTCTCCCTAGTTCCTTCATTTCTGCCCCTCCAATTTCAATCTTCTTCTCATTGTTTGCCTGCATTCTTCATTTGAAACAATGATTGGATCAAGAAGATCTTTAACAGTGTCATTTGTCTTCATTGTCAACATTGTCATGTAACTCTTGTGTAGATTTTTATCTTCTTACTGTTCAGTTGTAACCCTGCCTTTGCAGTTTCTTCTTTAACTTTTATCAGTAGTTATTTCAAATTCATTTCAACAAAAAAAGTAGAACTTTGTGATCTTTCTAATTCAAATCTCTCTTATTTGGGAATTTCTCAACATATTATTATGAAAAAATAGTGCACTGTTATTATAACCCTATTGCTACTGTTTATTAATTTAAAATATTTTACCCTGCCTTTCTCCTAAAAAGAGACCCAAGGCATCTTACATAATTGAAAACGCAACATTAAAAGCTAAAAACAGGAAATTATTCAACTATTAAAGCAGAATTAGTAACATTATATTAAAAAGTAAGGTAAAGCAGATTTAGATGTAACAAAATATAAACAATCCAGTTCATTGTCTCGTACACAGTCACTAAGGAAAAGCCTGCCTGAGGAGAAAGGTCTTTGTTTGCAGAAGGACAGCAAAGATGGGGCCAGCCCGGCCTCCTGTGGGAGGGAGTTCCAGGGTTTGGAATGGGGGAATCGTGTGTGACAAATATGCAGTATAAGCCAGTGTTGTTTTTCAGCTTCCTGATGGACTAAGCTTTTGTAGGACTGGGGCTATGCAGTTGATTGTGGAAGCAATGAAAGGTGTTAAGGGATACACAAAGCTGTATGTATTCACATATAGCTTAAAAAGAGATGGTAAACATTAGTCACATGCCTTGTGGCTCCTTAGAAGTTAGTGCTTTTTCTCATCCATTTTAGTAAGAATCTGCTGTCCAATTTAACTTTTATCCACAATTTTTTCCTCTAATTTCCAATTCTAAAATGATCTGCAGTGCGCCTTTGTCAATATCCAGTTCTTTCCTAGTTTTGTTTCCTGCAAACCAAGAAACCTGTGTACTTCACCCCAGGATGGAGATTCTGAGTAACAGCTGGATTTAGTATTTTCAAAATGATCCCAGGGTGATTCTTCCCAGCAGTTCTAAGACCAGGGGCAGCTTTGTGGACTGAACAGAAGGAGAGCTCTCTTCCAAATATGCCAGTTGCCTCCTTGTAAGGGTCACAAGCTGCTTATACCTAGAAGCAGTCACAAGTGGAACTTAGAGCCATTCACATCACCAGAGATCAATTTGCATGCCTGAGTGTATATTTCATCTTAAGATTTGGACCATGTAGACTTCGTGACTTCCATATCAAGTCAGCATTTACTTCCCCCCCCCCTCACCTGTCCTTTCTCCCTTTTGTAACATTTGTCTGACAAAGAGATCCAGTAATCCAATAATTGAGAATGTTTCCCCATTTTTTGTGACCTCTGAGGTGGGCTATTAAAATTATTGCCCCAGTAAGGACTTTGGATTTGTGTTTTTTCTCATGGCAAACTCCACTACTTTTCTTTATGGTTCCGAATGCACTTGAGTCATTTGTGTGTGGTATGTAGAGCGCAGCCCATCAGGGATGGTGAGCTCAGTGAACCTTCCGTGTTCACTTATTAACCATGGCCAAGAGTCATTATGAGATGAAAGCAATGAGGAAAAGAATTTAGGGAATTTCACCTGCCCCGTGCTTTGTAGGGAACATTTTTGAGGATCTGAAATGAGTTCACTTTGGCAGAATTATAATCAACACCTGCACAACCTCAGAGACAGGAATTCAAGATAGAGTGAAAACACACACAGACACCCCAGAGAGGAGTGTAAGTTCATCAAACCAATTCTGTGGGATCCAACTCAGAGCAGCATCATGGTTTTGTTATTTGCTGTGTACATATTTCCCTCTTAGCTTTGACAGGAGGATATACACAGAAATAACCTCAATGAAATATAAACACAGTGTAGAACTGAGCTGACAAAAGTTACTGTTTTTGGACTATAGTTGCTAAAATCCCCAGCTAGATGGCCAGATTTTGGGGGGCGAGGAGAGACAGAAAAGCAAAATCCATCTGTGGATGGTCAGGGGAAGTGAAATTATTCTTTAAATGTCTGCAAAATTGTTGCAGAAGCAATCAATCAGTTTGATTATTTTTTAAAAAAAATTAGTTTTCTTTGCCTGTCTGTGTATTGCCGATTGAAAATCTTCCCACAGCCGTGGTTTTGATTGGCAATACATAGACAGGCAAAGATTTTTTAAAAAATTAATTGAAGTGATTCATCGCATCAGCAACGATCTAGCAGATCCAATTTTTAAAAAAATCACTTCCCCTGTCCCTCTGCAGATGATCAGGGGAAGGGGTCAATTTCTGATAGGTTGTAAACCACTTCAGAATACTGGAAACTGACACTGGAAAGAGCTGCAATGCTCTAGTTTAGTCGATTCCAAGTGACCACACTTAATGGGAATAGATTAAACCAGGGCTTTCCATTTTGTGCCAAAATAAAAACCCCTCATATGGATTCAAAAAGGTGGGGTTGGGGCAAAGTTTTCTGCTCCAGCAATGTCCATGTGTTGACGCTGGAAAAAAAAGCGGACCAACCTAGCCCATCACTATACCAAACAAATGCCCATGTGGACAGGCTCATTGTCAGAAAATCAGGAGGAACAGATAGACATGATTCTTGCTCATGGCAAGAGAGAGATCCGAGGTTCATATCCTGTGGGATTCCCTCTATTTTGGAGTTTGTGTGTATGCTTTCTGCCTCATTCACCAAATTTTTATAAATTTTAACATCATATGTAGCCCTTCCATCCTTTCCCCCCTGTTATGTTTTTTATTGCCAAGCAGCCATTAAGGAGTAGAAGATGGCCAACAGCTACAGCATGTGATGTGTTGGGTGGCACTAGAAAATGAATTTTAGAAAGTTATTTTTTTGGAATACAACTGTCTAAATCCTCCACCTAGCACTGAAAGCGTCTAGGAGATCTAAGTGATGTAGCCCCCAAAGTAATATTTTCAGATTCTAAGTCAGAGCCAACTGTTTGGTGTTAACTTTCTGGTGAATTAGGAAGTAAAGCCTACATTTTTAGAGAACATTTAAAAATGGACTGTAACTCAGAGGTACAGCATTTGATTTGTATACATAAAGTTGCTGCTTCAGTCCTCGGCATCTCTCATGAAAATGAAGTTTGTAAGCTTGGGGAAAATAGAAGTCTGAATGTGTCCAGAACTTCTTCCAAACAGACTTGACAGAAAGCAGCTAGCTGGGTGGATGTTTGGAGTGAAAACAAAGCATCTCCTGAAACATATGGCCTCGATCCTACTGGCAGATCCATAAAATCAATGGGATTCATTTATGTGTTGATACACCATTCAGCAATTGATTCAATGAGTGATCAATAGTTGGGATTAGCCACTGGATTCAGGTCAAGGTTTCCATATGATATTGGTTTTGTCCTTCTGTCTGCACTGTCATGTGAACCTCTTGTGCTTAGGTATCCATCAGGGTATCTGCAGAGATCCCAGCTGAATTTCTTTAACACAACTACTTCGGCATGGAAATAGCTGTACATGAAACTTCCTTGCAAATTGCTTGGACCTCATGTGTGGTGACCATGCTATCTAGAGAATTCATGCAGCTATAGTCTAAAACATAAATTTCCAAGTATTTCTCCTTGTGTCCAAAATGCATATTCAAATATGAGTTTGTTTCAGAAAGACAAAGGGGCTGGTGGTAAAAGAACACCAGGGAAGAATAATCAGCAATTCAGCTTTACTCCAGTCCCAAAACCTTGTGGTGTGTGAATTTCAGACTACATTCATGAGATGTGAGGTTCCTCAAATGAAAGACAGGAATTGTATCAGGCTCCTCTGCATATATGAGGCTCTGTAAACAAAGGACAGGAATTATTGTCCAAAACTTGAAATGGTTAGTTTGAGACTACAAGCCCCAGAATTCCCCCAAGCCAGTATGGCCCATTCTGACATTTGCAGTCCAAAACCTAACTTTTAATATTTTGCTTCTTCCTCTTGATGTTGTAACCGTTAGACAAATAAAGGAGCTTTTCTAAGCTCCTTTTTATGGACTACAGTTCCAAGGATCCCCCAATCAGCATGACCAAGCTATTTTTCTCCTTTTGATCATCTGAACTCTTCTATATCCTTGGCCTGACCAGCAGCATTAGCCCTGAAAAGACTGCCATGCACAGAAAAGACTGCCTGGCTGTGCAAACGACCCAAGTCGGAACGCAGAGTAAGAATGCATTCAAAAGAGGATCCATGTCTCATTGGCCAAAGGAGTGGTCCTCCTGGCCATTTTGATTGAGACGATGATGAGAATCAGTGCTGCAGAGACCTTCCTTCAACCCTGAAGACTGTGTCCACTGTTGGCCATATGCCCCCTTTCAGCGAGGAGCTTCAGCTAACGATATTAATCATTCTAGGTCTATTTCAATATGGGATCCACTCCAAATAGACATTTTGTGTTGGGAAGACAAGAGGGGGAGTGCAAACCTCTGGATTCTCCTGGTCTCCTAATGTTGTTCAATAACACTGATTACAGTATTTTTTCAGAACAAGCTGGGTAGAATGGTGGTCATAAGCACCATGCTAAAGTTGTGGTATTCCTTTTAGCTGAGAGTTTTCTTCTGGAAGGTGTGCTGGCTGCAAGACTGTTGTTCTTCTCCACAACATGGTGAGATGTAGTGTTCCCAGTGTTTCGTTTACATCTCAGGTTATGTTTAACATCTAAAATATGTTCTTTTAGATGTTAAAAGAATCTTCTGAGTGAGGACAGGTGAAGATCTAGTATGAGGTACCTTTATAACTATGACACTTAACTCTTCTTCCTTTTTTCATCAGATCCTGGTGAGGCAGTGGCCCAGCTGGGCCAGTGCTTGAAATAAAAGAGAGCCATGTGGTCATTAGATAATACAAATGTAAGAGCAGGGGATACCTTTGTTGTTGTTTAGTCGTTAAGTTGTGTCCGACTCTTCGTGACCCCATGGACCAGAGCATGTCAGGCCCTCCTGTCTTCCACTGCCTCCCAGAGTTGGGTCAAATTCATGTTGGTAGCTTTGATGACACTGTCCAACCATCTCATTCTCTGTCATCCCCTTCTCCTCTTGCCTTCACACTTTCCCAACATCAGGGTCTTTTCCAGGGAGTCTTCTCTTCTCATGAGATGGCCAAAGTATTGGAGCCTCAGCTTCAGGATCTGTCCTTCCAGTGAGCACTCAGGGTTGATTTCCTTCAGAATGGATAGGTTTGATCTCCTTGCAGTCCAGGGGACTCTCAAGAGTCTCCTCCAGCACCAAAGTTCAAAAGCATCAATTCTTCAGGGGTCAGCCTTCTTTATGGTCCAGCTCTCACTTCTATACATGGCTACTGGAAAAACCATAGCTTTGACTATGCGGACCTTTGTCGGCAAGGTGATGTCTCTGCTTTTTAAGATGCTGTCTAGGTTTGTCATCACTTTCCTCCCAAGAAGCAGGCGTCTTTTAATTTCGTGGCTGCTGTCACCATCTGCAGTGATCATGGAGCCCAAGACAGTAAAATCTGTCACTGCCTCCATATCTTCCCCTTCTATTTGCCAGGAGGTGATGGGGCCAGTGGCCATGATCTTAGTTTTTTTGATGTTGAGCTTCAGACCATCTTTGGCGCTCTCCTCTTTCACCCTCATTAAGAGGTTCTTTAATTCCTCCTCACTTTCTGCCATCAGAGTGGTATCCTCTGCATATCGGAGGTTGTTGATATTTCTTCCGGCAATTTTAATCCCGGCTTGGGATTCATCCAGTCCAGCCTTTCACATGATGTATTCTGCATATAAGTTAAATAAGCAGGGAGACAATATACAGCCTTGTCATACTCCTTTCCCAATTTTGAACTAAACAGTTGTTCCATGTCCAGTTCTAACTGTTGCTTCCTGTCCCATATATAGATTTCTCAGGAGACAGATAAGGTGGTCAGGCACTCCCATTTCTTTAAGAACTTGCCATAGTTTGCTGTGGTCCACACAGTCAAAGGCTTTTGCATAGTCAATGAAGCAGAAGTAGATGTTTTTCTGGAACTCTCTGGCTTTCTCCATAATCCAGCACATGTTAGCAATTTGGTCTGTAGTTCCTTTGCCCCTTCGAAATCCAGCTTGTACTTCTGGGAGTTCTCGGTCCACATACTGCTGAAGCCTACCTTGTAGGATTTTGAGCATAACCTTGCTAGCATGTGAAATGAGTGCAACTGTACGGTAGTTGGAGCATTCTTTGGCACTGCCCTTCTTTGGGACTGGGATGTAGACGGATCTTTTCCAATCCTCTGGCCACTGCTGAGTTTTCCAAACTTGCTGGCATATTGAGTGTAGCACCTTAACAGCGTCATCTTTTAAGATTTTAAATAGTTCAGCTGGAATGCCATCACCTCCACTGGCCTTGTTTTTAGCCATGCTTTCTAAGGCCCACTTGACTTCACTCTCCAGGATGTCTGGCTCAAGGTCAGCAACCACACTATCTGGGTTGTCCGGGACATCCAGATCTTTCTGGTATAATTCCTCTGTGTATTCTTGCCACCTCTTCTTGATGTCTTCTGCTTCTGTGAGGTCCCTACCATTTTTGTCCTTTATCATGTCCATCTTTGCACAAAAGGTTCCTTTAATATCTCCAATTTTCTTGAACAGATCTCTGGTTTTTCCCTTTCTATTATTTTCCTCTATTTCTTTGCAGTTCATTTAAGAAGGCCCTCTTGTCTCTCCTTGCTATTCTTTGGAAGTCTGCATTCAATTTTCTGTAACTTTCCCTATCTCCCTTGCATTTTGTTTCCCTTCTCTTCTCTGCTATTTGTAAGGCCTCGTTGGACAGCCACTTTGCTTTCTTGCATTTCCTTTTCTTTGGGATGGTTTTTGTTGCTGCCTCCTGTACAATGTTACGGGCCTCCATCCATAGCTCTTCAGGCACTCTGTCCACCAAATCTAGTTCCTTAAATCTGTTCTTCACTTCCACTGTGTACTCATAAGGGATTTGGTTTAGATTATACCTGGCTAGCCCAGTGGTTTTTCCTACTTTCTTCAGTTTAAGCTTGGTTTTGCTATAAGAAGCTGATGATCAGAGCCACAATCAGCTCCAGGTCTTGTTTTTGCTGACTGTATAGAGCTTCTCCATCTTTGGCTGCAGAGAATATAATCAATCTGATTCCGGTATTGCCCATCTGGTGATGTCCATGTGTAGAGTCGCCTCTTGTGCTGTTGGAAAAGAGTGTTTGTGATGACCAGCTTGTTCTCTTGACAAAACTCTATTAGCCTTTGCCCTGCTTCATTTTGAACTCCAAGGCCAAACTTATCTGTTGTTCCTTTTATCTCTTGACTTTAGCATTCCAGTCCCCTATAATGACAAGAACATCTTTCTTTGGTGTCAGTTCTAGAAGGTGTTGTAAGTCTTCATAGAATTGGTCAATTTCAGCCTCTTCAGCATCGGTGGTTGGTGCATAAACTTGGATTACTGTGATGTTGAAAGGTCTGCCTTGGATTCGTATTGAAATCATTCTATCATTTTTGAGATTGTATCCCAGTACAGCTTTTCCCACTCTTTTGTTGGCTATGAGGGCTACTCCATTTCTTCTACGGGATTCTTGCCCACAATAGTAGATATGATACTCGTCTGAATTGAATTCGCCCATTCCCGTCCATTTTAGTTCACTGACGGCCAGGATGTCAATGTTTATTCTTGCCATCTCCTGTTTGACCACATCCAGCTTACCAAGGGATACCTTTACAGACCACCAAAAAAAAAAAGCATACAATCTGCTAGCTTTTGTGGATCAGGACCATCTACTTCATCAGGCTTGTAGTGGTGTAAAGAATTTAAAATAATAGTTCCTGGCAAAATGGATTTTGCCAGCCGTTTTTCCTAGATGTAAGTAAGATGCAGGCTGCATTGGAGTTGTTGCTTTAAAGTTACAGCTGAGGAAGCTGTGGATTGAATATCACACACCAGTTCTTAAAACAAAGAAGTGCAGGCCTATGCACACCATTTTAACTTCTTTTGAAACTACATTTTTCTATTTAGCTGGGGGGACAGGGCGACACAGAAAACCTGGAGTTCCTCCATCTGGGATTGGGGTGAAAATTTAGTAAACTCATTAGTTTAGCCAACTGGGGTCAAATTAAAGTCAAAATAATACTACCTAGTGGTTGCAGTCCTGCTCTGCTGATGTTGAGAATCCATATGTCTTCTTGATGGTATAGGGGTGCAGTATAGACTGGATGGAAGTGATTAGAATGTAGCTCAGTCTCCTAAAATGCATGCATTTTTGGGAAGCAGCTTATCTAACCTAAGTATTCATACTTTTCTGAAGCAGATTGCAGTATCTGTAAAGGATGAATTCCACAGTTTGGGGATCTGGTTAGATCCAGCTATACCTTTTAGTGCCCAGATGGTGGCACCTATAGCATGAAGCACAATCACCCTTTTGCTGAACAGGTATAACCCGTGCCAGGTCTGGTCCTGGTCCTACTGCAGGGATAAACCAGCAGAAGGATCATGAGTTTTTTTGGATTTGGACCATCGACCTGTGATTTGTAATGCTGTTCAACTACAGCTCCAATTGTCCCTGACTATTGGCCACAGTCTGACTGGGGGTGATGGGAGTTGTTGTCCTACAACCTCTTAGGGGAAGCAGGCTCCCCACTCCTGCCACAGAAGACACTGGAATATCTTTCTTGGGTTGAGTTGTGTAGTCACAGGGGCAGCAAAACCCATTAATGGGGGCTGCAGTCCTATGCACGCTGATTTGGAATTCAGGCTGTAAACCTATGTAGCGGATTTCCTAGACCCATTGAATTCAGAATGAATAGACATGTCTGAAGGAGGGTGCAGCTAGTCCCTTAAAATTCAGCAAAGGAGCCTTCTTCTGGTTAAAGCTTCCGTTGCTGTGGCTGAAAAACAATGAGAACAACATACTGGAGCTTGCTTGCCCGTGAGTCATTCAGCTTTTCTGCAGCTGAAGGAAGGTCAAGAGATTTGTATACTGGCCCAAATGCAGTGCGTTTGTACATGTTTCTGTGATATCACTGAGTATTATTCACCACAAATGAGAGGAGAAACAGTGTGATAAGCATCATTGTTCTAGCTGATGAGTTTGGATGACTGAGAAACCACTTGTCCATTCATGTTTGCAGGATATTACAAAGACCACACATTGGTTGTAAAGATCCAAGCAAGGCCATTTCTGGGCTTTAGTGGAGTATAGCTTTCTTTGGTTGCCAGTAAAAGACAGTCTTTTCCTCAAATATGAAATATGATTTCTTTATATTATAACCCATAGAACCTCTAAGTCAGCAGTGCCATTGATGGGAAATTCTGAGAATAGCCCAGAAAAAGGGCAAAATTTCTGAGTTCTGCTTTTTCAGTTTTTTTTTTAAATGGCTCTTTGAGGTATATTCAGAAGGGTTAAGCCTCTTCCTTCTGTGTTAATTACAGGTGTTTTGTTGTGATTTGTCAAGCATCCCATGGTGTAAAACAAGAGATATAAGGTTATACTACAGGAGTTATTCATATGGGGATTTTTTCAACCTGTCTATAGGGCAGGGTCACCCAGAAATTTCCACTGACTTTTAACCCTATAATTAAGTTATCTCCTAGACTGTCTGATTGTTTATGATTGCTAGGAAACGTTTGATTACTGCCCTGGACTGGTATTCATTTAATACTAACACAACTAGAGCCATTCATTGGAACTTCCTCTTTCATATTTCAGTTTAATGATATAAATATAATATCACCATATCATCATCTAATTTCATAATCCTACCATTTTTCACAGTGTTGGTTGCTCCTTCTAATACAGGATGTACTATTTTCACATAGCAAATAGTATTACATGTGTTCAATGTGAAAACCAGACAGGGCAGGCCAAGCCCTTTTGGTGAAATTAAACCAGGGGTCCTCCACCATACACAGGGGCATCAAATTAGTTTAAGGAGCACTGTACAGAGCATATTGTGCTATCCCTGCATCATCTGGTCATTTGCTACATGAGGCAGTGGCCTCACTCTCCGTAACAGAAGGACTGGCCCAGCTTCCAGAAAAAAAGTTAACATTTTGTGTATGTCTGAAATCACAAGAAAATTTTCCCAGCTGGTTAAAAACAAAAAAGGCAAACGCACTTTAAAGGTGTGTTTCAGGATGAGCTTCTATGGATTATGATCTTTGTGTTTGATGAAGTGGACTGTAATCCATGACATCTGTTAGTCTTTAACGTCATTATCCTTTTGTTTTTATTTCTGCTATATTTGCTGAAAGAGAGTAACATGGCTAATTTGTTGAAAATTCCCACTTCATTATACCCATTCAGAGTGGATTAGTTCCAACAATATTAGCCCAAAATAAAAGCATGAATCAGTAAACAATGTGCTGCAGACAAATGCATTAGCATTTCATTTGCAGATAAACATCTTGATTCTTCTGTGTTCATGCTGGCTTCCTCGAACGTATTTGGGAGGGTAATGGACATATCATTTTTGTTATTCATTCGATGAATGAATCACCCTCTAGGTAAGGGGGTGGACAACTTTCAAGGAATTGAGAGGGTTAATTTTTGCCCATCATCTGTCAGGTCCAGGGCAGTTTGGAGGGCATATGGGTCACCAGAAGGCATATATGTATTTTATTTATTTATTTAAAATATTTTTAGCCCACCTTTCATCTTAAAGAGGACCTAAGGCGGCTTACATTATTAAAAGACAATATTTAGAGGTATAAACAGTAAGTATACAAATATTAAAGAGGATTAAACAAATACCACACTCAAAAAAGGTAAACAAAAGCAACACCAAAAACACATTCAAAGCAGTAAGGCACAACAATCCATTAAAAACAAAACAAAACACCACAACCCACAGGCAGCCAGTCCCTCAGGGAAAGCTTGCCTGAAGAGAAAGGTTTCCATCTGCTTGTGGAATGATAGCAAAAATGGGGCCAGCCAGGCCTCCCACAGAAGGGACTTCCAAAGTCTGGGAACAGCAACAGAAAAGGTCTTCTCCCATGAGTCCCCACCAAATGCACCTGTGAAGATGGTGGGACTGAGAGAAATGATCTTAGCACCAAGGATAGCTCCCAGGGAGTGCCTTGCTTTGACCAGATTTGGAGCTCATTTGAGGCCTTTTATATTTGTGGCCCAAGACTCCATCCTTGCCCACAAAGTGGGAAGCCTTCAAAGGATAGGTCTCTGGCTTGTAACTTGACAGTCTTCTTTCCAGGAGCTATCACTGTGTGTGTTGTGGGTGTTGGAGCACTGGTCAGTCACTCCCTGCTTTGAGGAATGTCTTTTGAAGGATTTGAAAGAGGCCTGTGGGAATGCAACATTACTCTTCAATGGCAAATCATGCACCCCTTCCAAGGCTTCAGGGTTTCTTACCTTGTGAGGAAAAGTATTTATTTCTCTCTCTCTCTCTTTCTGTTCGTCTCTTCTCTGAAAAAGAAGACATTAGTTCAGAACTTATATTGTCATTAGATATGTTGAGAAATCTAGGAGCAAGAGATGTCGGTAACTTTGATGACTTTTTAAAGATTGAATGTGAATTTACTTATTTAAATAGAGACATCTACTTATTCAAATTGCAGTGGTTTCCTCCGGCAATAACTCCAGGAGTGAAATACTTCATCCTTTAGATACAACAATGATAACCAGTAATTTACTTTCCTCAAAGCTGGCTATGAAGATGCTATACCAAAGAATTGCTTTTCTGCTGGAGTAAACTGTTGGTGTTTTAAGAATAAATCAATTCAGAGTAGTCAAAAGAGACCCTTTTTTCATGGGACTGTTTGCTTCCTGTGAAAGCATTCACTGTGTTTGGGCAGGTGGAGGAATACCAGTGACCTGTACTGGCAAAATCAAGCTGAGCAGTCTCTGTGTTATTCTTTTTGAAAATATGAACTGCAAAAACAAGGCTATATTATGATGTAGTATTTTCAACATTCGTAGAGTGTATGTGGGAGATGGCTTCCAAGCTGGCAAATGAGAAAAACAATCTTTTCTCAAATGAATTATCTGGGAATGATAGTACTTTATGGCAGTATGACTCCAGCATGTGAGTAGTAGAAATCAGATACTATAGACAGACTCCCACAACCTTCTGAAGGAGTACAAACTATCTCTTGTCTTCTGAACACCCCTTTAGTCTCATTCCCATGGCACATTTTCTTCCTAATTACTAAGGAGGTAATTCCATTGGGCTGCTGCAAGCTAATTTTTCCAGAAAGAAAGAAAGAAAGAAGAAAGAAAGAAAGAAAGAAAGAAAAAGAAAGAAAGAACCAACCAACCAACCAACCAACCAACCAACCAACCAACCAACCAACCAACCAACCAACCAACCAACCAACCAACCAACCAACCAACCAACCAACCAACCAACCAATCTTTGGCCCATCCCACCTGAATGTTTCTCATTTTATTCACTGCCAAAGACAAAGGCAATTTTACTCTATTCTAGTCCTAAAATGCTAATGTTAAAGCTAGTTTTGGCTAAATAGATTTATTTATTTATTTATTTATTTATTAGACTTCTTATCCCGCACCCCCTAGACACAGTCTACTCGGGGCGGGTTCCATAAAATTAAATACAAATCATTTAAACAATTTAAAAGTAAGACAATTCAAAAATAATAATAATTAATATTAATAGTACTCAAGATGGATAGAAAAAACTTATAGTAAAATAAAATCAAATATTGACAGGAGGGAAGGCTTGTCTAAAGAGCCAAGTTTTTAATTGGCTCTTAAAAACACCCAGCGAGGGAGCCAGGCGGATCTCTGATGGAAGATTATTCCAAAGCCGAGGGGCCACTGCCGAGAAGGCCCGGTTTCTTGTTCTTTCTTTCCGGGCCTCTCTCGGCGTTAGGCGAGATTAACCTGTTAATGGTATACAAATACACATTTGCTGGTATTTCATAGAAAAGCTGCCCCTCTAACTCCCAATCTTCTCCCTCCCTCCCTCCCTCTCTCTCCATTACCTTTCACTGCCTTTGTGAACTGCCTGTGTTGATATCTAAGCGCTCAAACCAGGTAGAACGGAAAAGTCTAGGCATCTTGCCGTTTGCATTATTTTCTGCAATGGTGTATTCAGTAGAAAGAGAGGAAAGAAGAGGAACATTATGTTGTAATTTCACAGTAACAATTAAGATGTAGCTATCAGGTTCTTCTTGTTTAATTTATTTCTTCCTCTACCGCCATTAAAAAGTGAGGCCTATAGAGTTATCTTTCTGACATGAACACGGTGTGTGTGTGTGTGTGTGTTGTGTGTGTGTGAAAACTACTTCAATGTCCAAGTTGTTATCTCATGGATGACCATCTGATTAGTGGCAGAGGATGTCATGGAAGCTTTCTGAAGAGTATACAAGCACTGGAGCCCACAACTGTGGAGTGTATTTTTAGAATAGTTGCTGTTTATTCTAGTAGTGAACAGCTTTGCTCTGTTTGGCATTTCAGATGTGTCTTAATACATCTGGCTGACGGGAGTGTGGCTGTTACTCAGTCTGCAAGCTTCAAGCATGTTTTCCATCCTATTCACTTCCAGCTCCTTCATGTACTGTTTATCTATTTTTCAACTACTGCTAGGTCTTTGCTTTCCCCCACTTTGATATTGTTATTGCCATCAAGTTGTTTACAACTTCTGGCAACCCTAGTAGGGTTTTCAAAACATGTGAGATGTCCAGGAAGTGATTTAGCATTGCACTCTCACCCCGCCCCCCGTAGGTCTCCGTGGCTGAGCAGGGCTTTGAACCCTTGATTCTTAATCCAACATATTGTCCACTATGCCACATTGTCTCTTAGTCCCCCTACGTCACATTTTAAAATTATTACTAATATGAAATGCTTATCACTTATGTATGCACTTACACATGTATCAGTAGGAGTGCTAAGACATCTTAAAGCTTAAGACTCACAAGGCTGGGCCTGGTGACATCATCCATCAGGGATGACATCACAGGGCTGCTGACTTATAGAAGATAAACAACTGGTACCAGGAGTCTGGTGGGAAAGGCTGTGTTCATTGAAATTGTACATTGAGCTATTTATTGCATATGCTTTGAAGTCCCCTGCCCTGCCCAGCCCAGCCCTGCTCTGCCTTGCCCTGCCCTATATGTACATAACGCCAGGCCAACACTTATCAGTGTCATACAGTCTAGAATCCAACTGTACCATAACCATTAATACAAGAACTAAGAATGCATACTCACAGATGTGAGGCTAGTCAGGGTCTCAGTGCGTCTTTAGTCAAGAATTCCTACCAGATCCATGCAAAACACATCACTTGAACAGGTGATCCCCAGACAATGTATTCTCAGAATCCTGGCCCAGCAGAAGGGCCAGGAAAGTGGGCCAGTGATTCTGTCTTTTTCTCTTGCACACCCCTTCACTCACTCTTTCACCTTCTCACTTGGAAACATTGCTTTTTGATTACAACTTTCAAAATTCCCCAGCCAGCTTGGCCTCTGGGTGTTATTCTTGGAGTTGTGGTCCAAAACAGTAATTTTTGCAAGTTCTTCCCAAATTCACTATGTAAGCACCCCCTCCCCATCCCATTCATTTTCACTCACACCCAGTTCATTTCACTTACTCAAAACGGAGGAAATGGGAAGACCCATGATTAAAACTTTAGTTAGAAGAGGGAGGGGAGGATCAGAGCAGCAGTGCTGAAGAATAGTTTTGTTTTGCTATGCACACTCTCAATGTTTCTTCAATCTAATCCCCCCCCCCCCTACTGATTGCCCCTTTGGGGAAGTGGGCAACTATAGTTCCACATGCAGAGAATCCTTAGGCCCCTAACTAACTATTATGGCTGCTTCCTCAGGCTGCTTATTCCTCTGGCCTCAGATTGATGCATTGCACTGCAATTTAAACTGTAGTCATCGTTTCCAGATTTGTATCCAGACATAAATTAGCAGTCTGCACTCCCTTGTGTCATGTTGTTTAGTGATGCCTTGCCTCGGTTTTGGTGAAACAGAAATGTCCAATTTAGTCACAGGTCATGGAAGCCAATCATACGTCTGGGACTGGGTTGTGCCTCAGATGAAACCAGAAAAGAGGATAAAGGAGAACAAAATTGGCATAAAATCTGCATATCCTAGTAAATAGAGAGAGAATTGCTTAAAAAATAGTTGGCATGCAGTTAAGGAATATGCACACAGTACATGGGCATGAAATGGATTGTTTAAAGGTTCTTTTTATTGATTCTTTACCACATTCTTTATTGTACCTACAGGGTTGATGCCTGAAAGTGGCACACAAGAATGTCAGAATCAACAAGATTTTGCTATATTGAAGAGATCTTGCTATATTCAAATTACTTAAGAAGATTTTAAAGACAGACACAGAGAAAACCTGCAGCCATTTATTTGTGTGCAAATAATCTAACTGCATAACTGTAATTGTGAATTTCAACTGTTCAGCTTTTGTCCCTTCTCTAGCACAATATATCTTCAGGTATAGATAGGCTGAAAATCTGTTGCTTTGTTACGGAGGCAGAAGGCAAATAATGTAACAGTCACTTGCTTCCAGCCAGCAATTAAAGAATCACCACTGGGATTCTCAAGTATGTGCCAAGCCAGCAAGTGCAGCCACCCCCAAGAAGTGGGCTGTGGCACTTGACACTTCTGTAATGGCTGGCTGGATGCAAGTGAGTGTTCCACCATTTGCCTTCTGCTTGCATAACTTCACGACAGGATTCCAGCTATTATCTCCTCACTTTCTCTCCAGCATCATTATTTACTGAATTAGAACATTGAAATTATTTTTATGAACATAAATACTCTTCATTCCACTACTGGGGGAGGGAATGCAGATGTGGAAGCATTGTTGTGGAGGGATCTGACAGCAGTTTGCCATGCAAGACTTCCTCAGGCATCTTGCTAAATCGCAGACAAGCCCTTTCACCCCTTCTGCTAATTGCCCTCTTTCAACAAAGAGGAAAGAAGTCAATGATTACAGAAAGCTATATTTTCACACGGTTTGCCTTGTACTTCCCACCTACCCCCATCCCTGCAGGCTTTGGCTGGAAGAGGAGCAGGTGAGATGGAGAGCAAGAGAGTTGAGAAAGAGAAGGTGGGTGGAAAAGATGCTTCTTCTGCTGGTCATTCCTGGACATTGGATTATGCCTGTATGAAATGGAGGTTCTGTCCTGAAGGATATTGGAATATTGGCCACATCCTATCTGTGTAGCAATGAAAATGGCAGGTGGAGAGATTTTTTTTCCTTTTTTAGTTTTCAGCTTTGATGTATAATACACACATAGGAAGCCATGCCCGTGCCCCAGGTAAATAGATCGCTTGAATGAGGAAGACATGAACACAGCTGTACTGGTGGGCCGGCTGCAGTCTGGAAAAGTACATTGTAGGCTTGGATGCTAGGAGAAGCTTCAAGACCTGAGTCTCTGAGCCAAAGTGCCTGGGATTTGGCAAAGGCTCCTGTCAGAGAAGTTAGCTTTGCTTCCTGGTTACAAATAAAGGATAAAAATAGAGAGAGAAGGGCAAAGGAGGAGGAAGAGGAGGAGGAGAGGGAGAGAGAGAGAGAGAGAGAGAGAGTCCAAGTCTTGAAAAAAAAATACTGGACTGACATATTATGGAGTTAGCTCTTTTATCCAGGGTGTGCCACAAACAGATTGAAATTAAAGAGACATTTAAATCCAGTACACATTTTTTTGTTATTGCTCATACGTACTTTTTATAGTGTTGATAAAATAAGACAGGTTCCTCAAGCAAATAATGCTCAAAATCTTCACATTAAAAAGCACACAGAGTGAAACTCATGAAATACTAGATCTAAAAAAGTGCATCCAGTATCAAATTAGAAAAACCGCCAGTTACGAAAAATTTTGAAGCAAAAACTTGTATTCTTATGGGACAAGTGCTCATAAAAAGACTGATTTTTCTTTCTAAAAGAATTGAATATCAGCCAAAATAGCACCCTTTTTATTGCTAATGCTGGTTAGCTAATTATTAAATACCCTGAATTTTTAAAGCACCATTTATTTATTTATTTATTTATTTATTTATTTATTTATTTACCACCCTTTTAGTGTGAAAACTACTCTTGGGAATTTACAGATTAAAATTGTGATCCGAAGGTCTCACTCCCACAAGGAGGTGCTAAAGAGGGAAGGGTATTATCAATAAGGTTAATTTGCTTATTTTTTCCAAAAAAAATTAAATGTCATTACAATGGTTTCTTGCTAGCTGAAAAATAAATTTGACTTTCAAGAAACTGAAAAAGCCCCATTTCATCCTCTAGTGGCAAAAAATCTTCTAAAAAGATTTATAAAATGTCTGGGAGGCATAGGGGGGGGGGGAGTCCCAGGTGTAGTGCCCCCCCCCCCCCAAAATGCCAAAATTGCTTCCATGTCCTCTGAAGGGCAAAAGGGAATATTCTGAAACAAACAACCAAACAAACAAACACATTTTTGGTGTTGTGGGAGAGCTGAGGTGCCTCATGCATGTTGTAATGCTCCATTCTGTAGATGTTATTAGTACTACAACATGTAGTACACAGATTGCAGTTGACCACTTGTATGGATGTTGAAGAAAGTACCTCTAATAACAGGTTTTCAATAAATACAGTGCCCTCAAGGATGATGACAAAGCAATACTCCTGCATCTGTTCGAGAGGCATAATAGCTTACACTGTTGTCAATCTCTAAAAATGCTTGACAGTGAAAATCAAGAATTGTGTGTCCTGTACCCCTGAAACCTCTGGCTGCTCAAAAGAAGAGTATTTGCATCTAATGATGTAGCAGTTTTATGTCTGGTTCATCTGTGAGGACCCATCGTACTACCTGTGACTAGAATAACTGCTCCCACCCCCAGGATTTATACTACTGCATTATAGACCAGATATTCCACACATTGCATGTAAGTTATCTTAGGAAAGAAAATGTATCCTTAACATTACAGCAGTGTTTTCAAGTTCAAGTCCTCACCCACCCAGCAATACCAAATACAGTACTTGGCACTTTTATGGAAGAACAAGCAACATAGAGATTATATAAGGGAGGCTTTCCTGTCAGTGGAAGAGTGTGAAGGGAAATACCAGGAGTTCTGGATGACTGTGGTAATTTTCCTTGGGAACTAGCTTCACAGGTTTGTTGACTCTATCTTCCTTCCACTATGATTGAGGGAACTCTCACATTGTAGTTTCACATATTTTCTTTTGCTTTCTTTTCTGCTCTGTTTGGCTTTTTCACATAATGCCTAGTGCATTAACATTCTCCAAAGGAATTCTCCGAAGGTGGACTTCTGGGCTTCTCTGGTCTTTGCGTATGAAGCAAATTCCCAGCTTTTGTGTTACTAAAAATAGGTCTTTGAAAAGTTACTTTTTTGAGTACAACTTCCAGAATCCTCCAGTCAGCATGGCCTAATGATCAGCTTGGCTGGGAGAGTGTGAAAGATGTAGCCCCAAAAAGTAGTTTTTCAAGCTCTGGCTCAAGTCTAAAGCTCTAGTCACATGAGGGAAATATTCTCTAGTTCTTCCAATACTTTCCATACCTCTACTGTGCTGATTCTCAGTCACGTGGTATATATACCAGGGCGAATGTCCCAAGAACATTTAGCTGTAATAATCTATTTCCTCCTATTTGAATCATTATGGCCGGCTACACCATGGCACTAGTTTATTTTTTGTCTTGCTTTATGGGGCAATTCAGCCCCTTTACATAGATAGATAGATAGATAGATAGATAGATAGATAGATAGATAGATAGATAGATAGATAGATAGATAGATAGATAGATAGATAGATAGATAGATAGATAGATAGATAGATAGATAGATAGATAGATAGATAGATAGATAGATAGGGAAGGGGTTTCTGTTTGGGAATATGTCCTTTGTTGTGCTGGCTGCTCCTGCAGAATCGCATTGGTCCCTCTACTTCCCCTACCATTTCCTCTGCCTTTCAGCTTAATCTGCCATTTCCTTTCCCCTGCTGCAACCCCCCCACAACTTTCTCCTCACAATGATTGGCGAAAAACGATGTGTCAAAATGCTGGTATTGTAGCAATGGCTCAAATTGCTCTGTGACATACTTTTACCAACATATTGATATACAGGTCATGAAATATATATATAGTTCTGACTCCTGTCCTCTGAAGATGCCAGCCACAGAGACTGGCGAAACGTTAGGAAGAACAACCTTCAGAACATGGCCAAAGAGCCCGAAAAACCCACAACAACCATCAGATCCCGGCCGTGAAAGCCTTCGAGAATACATCTTCCCACTGTCACTGCACAATTTAGTTAGAGAGACATTATGGCATCAGCCACATGCCAGAAGCTTCTGAGCTTCAGAAATGTAATGTTTTTCCTTTCTAAAAGCATCACTTCAATGACCACAGAGGTATCTCTTGCTTAAAATGAGCCCTTTAAGGCAACCTGACTACATGTTATATGTGCTGCTCTTAGGCAATGGAGCACCAATTAGAGTTCCCCTTTGATTATCATTTTCATAATCACTACTGTCAACAAACATGAGACTCCATCTGTATTGTAAGTGTTAGCAGTTTGTGCGTACTTTATGAGAACTGAAATAGAAGGGAAACCGTGGGGTTTTTTGGACCTGCGCTATTTGCATCAGCTAGTAAACAGGATATTGAAATTGTAAATATCCTGTTGCAATTTTTTTCCAGATAAAATAGGCTCTTTGTAAATATTTGTATCTTGCTTAGAATTGCATAATGATGGAAAACAGGCGAATGGTCTTGAAATCCAGTTTTTCTTTTTCTGTATTTCAAACATTAAGTCTTGCATCCAGCTGTTCTGTGGACCCTTAAGATGTCTCATGGGCTTACTTAATAGCATCTTCAGATGTTAGCTGAATTGATTGAGCATTGAGTTTGGCAGGTCAGATCTTTCCAATGATAAGATGATAACAATCAGTGGTCCTTTTCATCTCCCTAGAGATGAAAGAGCTATTCAGTGACCTACACTGCACTTCACACACCCCACCTACTCAGTAGTGGGAGTGGCTGGGCTTCTCTGGTTCCTAAGGCAAAGTGGGCCTTATCATGGCACAGGAGAGAGAAAGGGCAGATCACAGAAGCCTTATTGCCTGGGGTAAGAAAACATGAGTCATTATCCCCAGTGATTACTTTCTCCCAAAGTTATTTAGGGGAAACGGGAGAGATGACTCCTCTTGTCATTTTCAGCATGTTTTGCATTGAAAATGCCCAGTGGTATTAGCATGTGAAGAGATGATGAATGCTAATGCTGGAGTCATATAGCCACCTATATGGCAATTAGCCCCCATTAAACTTGATGCAACTTACTTCTGAAAATATATGTACTATAGGGTTATTGTTTAAGAGCAGCCTAGTGCTTTACAAGTGTCCTCACTATGTCAGTGAAACACATCTTTTTGCTATCCCAGTTTAAGCTATTCAGTGTTTTCAGAATGCTCAGTTTTGAACTAGGGGAAAACCAACAGTTGATAAATGCCTATTGGCCAGTACCTGTCACATCACTGATATACGTTGATTGTTATATGAGGAAAGGTAGGCTATCAGTTTAAATACATCCATTCATACAAACATATAATTTTTTTCTCTCTCAAAGCAGAGTACAGTATTGGGTTGGTTTTTTCTTTTCTTGCAATTTTCTAATAAGTTCAAACACATGTACCTCTGAGCATATCCATGATACTTTAAAAATGGTAAATGTACACATTCTACTTGAAGGCCAAGCCAAGCCTGTTGACTTGCAGGTTTGTTTGTTAGGCAAGTTGCAAAGCTGTGGGACTTGCTCCATTGTTGATTACAATGTTACATTTGTCATTCTTTAGCTTTAAAACATCATCTGATTTGGCCAAATGCTGTTTGCATCTTCATTCTGAAATAAATATTATTCACTTCAGCAATAATGGGTCTACATTACTGTGGTCTACATTTTAAAAAAATAGATCAAGTTGTGCATGCGTGTATGTGTGTGCGTGCAGTATATATATATGGTGAGATATAACTATAACTATAACTATACAGTTATATCTCACCTTATTATTAAAAAAATTAAGGTAGATTTGAAAAATAGTGAAAACAGAAATTACAGATTTTAAAATGGAAAACAGAAGATAAATGCAGATCGTAAGAACAATAAGCAACACTTTAAAAGTATACATAAAGCCTCAGTAGGAGGAAATAGTAACTAGTCATAAAATAATAATAATAATAATAATAATAATAATAATAATAATAATAATAATAATAATAATAATAATAATAATAATAATAAACCAGTAAAAGATCTGCCAACAGATGCAAATATAGTAATCAGAACAATCCCAACCAACACACTGAAAGAAATAAACAAGCTCATGTATAGCACAGCTACCATAATAACCATGGAATTTGGTTGCAAAAAACCCAGAAAATTCCTGGCACTCCAAAATGGGAAATTTGGTTGGAAAGAAAAATAAATAAATTACATGCAAACATTAGCAACTTAGAGCACTTGAAAGATTCAAAATTTAAACACGAAAAAGTAAAAGCCAGACTATCCAAAATATATGACCTAGAAAGGAAAACAGTTGTTGAAATTAAGGAAAAATTAAAACAATGGGTAACAGCTACAGCAAAGAAAATTGAAAGATATGGTGGACGCTTGAAACGGTATAGAGAAAACACACAATTTTGAAATTACTGTACCAATGATTATTCTATAAATCACTAGGAGAAAATGCAGAGCAAAAGAAATTAGACCCATGTAAAGATGATGCTCTAAAATTTTGGAAAGAAATTTGGGAAAGCCCAACTAGACATAACAAAAATGCCTCGTGGATTAAAGACATTTGTAAAGAAACTCATGAAAAACAAATGGATGATATTGTAATAACAACTGAAATGATTAAGAGGCAAGTAAATGATGTGAAAAGCCAGAGTATAGTGGTGCCTCGACTTACGAACGCCCCTACCTACGAACATTTCGACTTACGAGCAGCTCCGCTCGCAAAATTTTGCTTCGACTTGCGCTAAGAACAGAAAAAGGCAGGGGAAAAGGCGGGAAATTCAAACCGTTGGTGGCGAAGAGGCTGCTTCTTTGTAGCTCTTTCGCCCCAACGGTTAGAGCAGGGGGTCAGGGAACTTTTTTACTCCTGCGGGGCAGGAGGAGGGAGGAGAGGCGGGGGCGGCTCCGGATCGCCGCAGGGCGCAGGAAGCCGGTGCGCTCCCTGCCCATCCCTGGCGTGGGTCTACTCATGAGTAAGGCCCACCGAAGGCACGGGTCTACTCATGAGTAAGGGCGACGGAAGGCGCTGGGCTGAGGCGCGCGGGTCGGAGGGGCTCCTCCGTGGACGGGGCGTGTGGTGGCAGCGCAGGAGGAGGCTCCCCACCAGAGAGTGAGTGCCATCGGAGGAGGCTTCGGTCTGCCTGGTAAGGTGCTGCTTTTTCCTTTTTAGAAACTTCTGGGTGGGTTTTGCAGGGTGGGTTTCGGCTGAGGGGGGTTATGTTTCTGTGCTGTGTTGTTTTTTGCAGTCCCAGCTGGGGATAGCTCGATGTTTATTTTTGGGTTTTTGTTTTTTGTTTTGTTTTTTGCAGCCTTCGGGGCTTGCTCTGTTTATTTTTGGTTGTGGTTTTTTTTTTTTAAGCCCCAGCGCCTTCCGATGGGACTTTCTGTGTGCTTTATATTTTTTTGGTATTTTTTTGAAATGCTGAAATGGATTAATCCCGTTCCAATGCATTTCAATGGGAAATGGTGCTTCGACTTACGAGCATTTCGACTTAAGAACACCATTCCGATACAGATTAAGTTCGTAAATCGAGGCACCTGGTCCAGATGAGCTGCATGGATTTTGGTTAAAGCATTTAACAAGTCTCCAACATATAGCAGAGCAAATTAATTACTTCAAAATTCTACAACTGAATATTGGATGAAAACAGGCTGGTAATAAAATAAAACATTCCTGATAATAAAATCATCAAAACAGCAAAGAACCCAGTAATGATTGGCCAATTACATGCCTTCCAACAATGTTCAAACTCCTCACAGGAGTACTTGCAAGATCAATATATAATCATTTGAGTGAAAACTCCCTATATCCAACTGAACAGAAAGGGAACTTAAAAAAATCAAGAGGCACGAAAGATCAGCTGCTTATTGATAAAATTATACAAAAGAATGCAAAAAGATGGGAAAAAAATCTTAACATGGCCTGGATAGACTATAAAAAGGCATTTGACTCATTCCCACACAGCTGGATTAACACCTGCCCCAACATTTTTGGGATTAGTAAAAATATTCAGAAGTTCCTCAAGAAAAACATGAAAAAATGGAAAACGTCCTAGTGGCCTTTGGTGAAGAAATTGGGGAAGTTAGCACACAAAAGATAAAGAACTGACAAAAAGAATACATCAAAAGACTGCGGAAAATCTTAAAATCAAAATTAAATGGTGAAACAAAATCAAAGCCATAAACACATGGGCAGTTCCAGTAATTAGCGGGAATAATAGACTGGACCCAAAATGAATGAGAATTGGATTGAAACTAGTGACCATGCATCATGAGCTACATCCAAAACGTGATGTGGAGAGATTGTATTTCCCATGAAAAATTGGAGGCCATGGATTACTGCAAATACAGCAGGTAGTAGAGGAGGAAAAAAGAAGCCTAAATGATTATATAAGTACAAGTAGAGAAAAATTACTTAAAGCGGGGAAAATGGAGAATATTTCGAAAACAACGGAAACAAAGGCTCAATACAAAAAACAACAATTTGAAAATAAACTACTGCATGGACAACACCTAAGAAATATTGATGGAAAGCATGATGATACTTCAACATGGGCATGGCTAAAACTGGGGATCATTAAGGAAGAAACCAAAGGCTTGATTTTTGCTGCATAAGAACAAGCACTCCAAACCAATGTGATGAACGCTAAGATTAAAGGAATTAGTGCTAACAGCAAATGTCAGCTCTGCCAAGAAAAAGATGAAACTGTCACACTTAATCTGTGAATGTCCAAAGATTGCAGAAACAGATTACAAAATTAGACATGCTAGAGTGGCAAAATTAGTGCACTGGTCATTATGCAAAAAACATGACTTGCCAGCTTCCAAAAACCCATGGGAACATCAGGTAGAGAAGGTGTCAGAAAATGATGAAGTCAAGATCTTGTGGGATTTCCAGATCCAAACTGATTTAGACACCTTGAACACAACACACCAGACATAATAGTAATAGAATGAAGAAAATGTCTGGATCATTGACATTGCAATTCCAGGAGATGTCAGAGTTGGAAAAAAAGAATTGGGAAAACTAACAAAATACAGAGATCTGGCAATTGAAACATTTTGCTTGTGGATGGAACACACTTCATTGTTCACTGTAGTCATTGGGGCTTTGGAAACAATATCAAGAAATTTACAAGCAATTGCAGATCTCAGAAATAACACCAACAAAACTACAAAAAACAGCAGTATTAGGTTCAACATACATATTGTGCCAATATTTAATGGATACTTAGGTTTTTGGTTAAAACCTGTATCTGTTATATAATACCAATCAATGTTTTATAATGTTGATTGACAGTGTATGGTATTTTTAAAATAATAATAAGTTTATTACGGTCATATGGCCTGTTTAGATACATGTCAACTTACTTAACAGAAGACAAGGAACACAAAAAGTTTTTAAAAAGCAGTGACAAGTAATCAATCATCTGCCAATAAACAGGCCCTTCTTCATATTACAGCAAGGAAAGAGTTAGCAACTTGAGCAATAACATAAGGTTCTGGTCTGACAAACAATATATAATGAACCACATATCAGGATAGCCTTGGAATTTTTGCAGGAGGAGAGATATTAAATCGTTCTTTGTTTGTTCATAGAACTTACAGTATAGAAAGACATAAGACAAAAATTCAGGAGCTCCAAATGTGCCTAGACAATATCTCTCTTGACGGGGAATTCCCATCTACATATTTGTTATCACTTGGATTCTCCTTTGCATTTTGTTACCTTATAGAATGAGAATGTGCAAACCTAGCATCTAAGATACCATCTATTATGTTTCATTCTTGTGCTGTTTAGAATGGAGAGACATCAACTGCCCCACCTTTTCTTGATGAAAGGGAGAAAGGGAGCTGAAGGTAATTATAACACTGATGACATCTCATCTCATAGCCTTAGATAACCTCACATTGTGGTTTAGTATACATGTCAACATAAAGCAATAGAAATTAAACTGAGCCCTGCAGGATACCATAATACAAATGCCGTGGAACAGAGAAATACCCCTCTTGTAGCACTTTCTGGAAGCAAGCCAAGATGTAAGAACAAGATCAGGGACACATATTGCTCCCAGCACCTATCCTGAATGAGAGGTGAAAGATACCATGGTCAAGGGCATCAAGAGCCACTTTGATGATCAGAATTGTTGGAGTTATGCACTTTGTCTTTTTTTTTTTTTTTTTTTTTTTTGGTGGAGGCCATTTAGTAGGGCAACCAAGGTAGTTCTGATGATGAACATAAGTCAGAAGCTAAAGTCAAATTGATTCAAAATTAGACTAAGTAGTAGAATTAGTTTTATGGTCACCACCCACTGAAACATCTTGGCAAAGATTAAGATCTTCATCCAGCTGAAAGGCAGAGCACTCTTACTGATCTAAGTAGCATTATTTCCAGTGGTCTCATCACGACAGTTTAATTCATTCCCTTCAGTAATGAGCCTGTAGTGACATCTAGACTCAGTTGGCCATCCCCATCTTGTGTGATATTTGGGCCAAAGTGGTGGGTAGGGAAAAACTGTGCAAACATGTGGCTGGTTGTATTGTATCTTCTTCACATTTTCACCCTACAACAATGGAAATCTATCCCTGAAACCAGATTAAACTTGGGCAGGTTAAGCATGGAGCCCAAAGAGCATTTAGTGTGGGGGAGGGCAACTTGTGAGGGTCTTTGCCCCCTTTTGTCTTTCTCTGGATGTTACAAAATTCTAGTTTTAAAAAAAAGCCAACTAGGCAAGCCTGAAATCTGTCAAGCCCTGCCCTACAGATAGAGTTGCAAAATCAGTAGAATCCCATCCTGTGGCATTTGGGGGCAAAAAAATGAGACCAGGGGGCAGGTCCTTGTGATGTCACAGAGGCATGGCAAACGTGGGTTGGAAGAGAAACAAATGCACTTGCAAACACTTCTGGATGTGAATGGGTGGAGATGAAGACTTTAAAGCCAGCTTGAACACAAATACCAACCTTTCTTCTTCTACAGGAACCTTCATTCTGAGATGTGTTTCCCCATTCCAGAGGAGCATAGCAATTCCCTGAGATTTCTGTCAGTATCCGGAAATCTGGCACCCTTCATTGCAGGGCATATATAGCTCTCCCTTCTTCTCCTTTTGTGCCTTTAATTGGTCATATCTCTCTCCAAGCTATTGATCTAAGGCATAAAAGCAGCCACAGCAACAACATGCAAGCCAAAGCACAGGTCTGGTGAGAGTCCAACCCAGCCGAGCCCTCCATGTTGCAAATAAAGCAAGCTGTTTTATTTTTTTAAGGAAATCTGCCATTGATGATGACAAAGAGGTCTGAAGTCATACCCCTGGCCCAGAATGAGACATCCTCATGAAATGTGCTGATACATCTACTACCATCACTTAAATATCATCTCTCAATGAATGTCCTGTTTATAGAACACCATCTCATTATCTGTGCTAACAAAATTCCACTCAGTAATCACTAATGGTTTTTAATAAGGTTAAAGCTAACTGATTTTTTTTAAAAAGCTAGCATTAAACCCCAACTTTCGGTCACTGCTAACCAGTATATTACTCCTCTGACTAGTAGAACTTTGTAATGAAAATATGAGACTTCAAAACTGCTAAAATCTAGATCCTACAGGCTGTGCTCATAAGTCATCATAACATACTTTGGACTTGACCTGTGGCATTCATACAGTAAAGGCTGACACTTGACATTGAGGCTAGAATCCTCTTCATTCTTCAAAAACACAGAAGGCTCCACTGTGCACACTGTTCTCCATTTCCAGTACTTGTGCAAAGAGGTATTCACTACCCTTCATGCATACAGAAGCCCCACTGCTTTCAATGGGGCAATCTCCAACATATGCAACTGCAAGCAAGAGATTGTGTGGAGTGTTACACCTGTTAAGCACATTGTTTTCATAAAGCCTGACTATGTTCTGCATTGTATGCATTTCGTGACATCTGCTGTTGGTACCTCCGGCCAAGTATTGGAAGCAAGTCAATACCCTGTTTCCCTGAAAATAAGACCTAACTTGAAAATAAGCCCTAGTATGATTTTTCAAGATGCTCGTAATATAAGCCCTATCCCCAAAATAAGCCCCAGTTAAGTGAAACCCTGCCCTCCACCACTGTGCAGCATTGTGCAGCAACCAGAAGAAGATGACATGACTGTAAAATAAAACATCCCCTGAAAATAAGCCCTAATGTGTTTTTTGGAGCAAAAATTAATATAAGACCCTGTCTTATTTTCGGGGAAACACGGTACTACTAAATAAAGTAGGAATTGGAAGATACTTCCTGTGATGGTTTGAGGTCCCTCCTTATTTGTTTGTGGATGACACCTACAAATAGATAAGTTAGCTGTTTACAAGATGGAATGAATGGGTCCAGTGACAGGTAAGATAGCTATGGAGGTTCAAGGGAAAAGCAGAGGCCTTAATAGAGTCCCCCCCCCCCCTTTATTGGCTGCTTTCCTCAGCCAAAGCAGGCAGAGGGAGGAGAGAATATAAGAGTGAGTGAGTGGTTAGGATGTCAGATCTTGGATTACAGAGATATAAGATTTGAGACAGGATTAGGGATAGATAGAATACAAGAATATGATATGAACTATGTCAGGGACGTGGTGGCGCTGCGGGTTAACCGCAGAAGCCTCTGTGCTGCAAGGTCAGAAGACCAGCAGTCGTAAGATCGAATCCACGCGACGGAGTGAGCTCCCGTCACTTGTCCCAGCTCCTGCCAACCTAGCAGTTCGAAAGCATGTAAATGTGAGTAGATAAATAGGTACCACCATGGTGGGAAGGTAACGGCGTTCCGTGTCTAGTCGCACTGGCCATGTGACCACGGAAACTGTCTTCGGACAAACGCTGGCTCTACGGCTTGGAGACGGGGATGTGCACCGCGCCCTAGAGTTGGACACGACTGGACTAAATGTCAAGGGGAACCTTTACCTTTATGTTAGATGTGAATTGTGATTAATGCATTGTGGCAGAATATAATGAACACTAATGACAAACAAAGTTAAAATTTGCTGTACAAAGTTAGGTCATGGCTTATTCCAACCCTGGCATCTGTTATAAGAGTCAAATGCTTTTTTGTTTTTTACATTAAGTAACTCCTTATTTCCTAGTGGCAGTTGTCATGTAAACGTCTACTCTGGCTGCTTGGTGAGGCAGGAGAAGAAGGAAAGAGAAGAATACCTTTTAAAAGGATTCCACTGGGGAATTGGGGATGGCAGGGTTACCGAAGCATAAGAGATCTACCAAAAGGCTGAATCGGAATCCTCCACAGAGTGAAGTGGGGGATGGAGGGTGTCTGCTTGAGTAGGAGGAGGGCAGATTTGTAAACAGGAGTCCTGGAATACTGAGGCAAAATGGCCGCCCCCCTGAGGAAGGCTTGTCAGTGGGACATATTCCATCTTTTCCTAGTGGACAGATCAACAAAGAAAGGGATTTTCAGCCTCTCTTAATAGACAATGCTTGAAACATCTCGTGTGTGTTTTGGGCAAGAAGAGTGAACACATCAATGGGAAAAGTTACTTCCTTGACCTAAAATTCCCGGAATCCCACAGACACTATGGCCACATCATACTAGCGGTGTGCACTTGCAAAGTACACCATACTTGGTTAGCCACACTTAACCCATATTCTGGATCCATTTACATATCTTGAATCTCTTTGTGACTGTTTCCCAGTCAGTTGTCTTGGAAGCATTCTGCCCTGCACTCAGTACCACCAAGGCCTACGTCATGATCACAAGTTTTGAGCCTGGACCTTACAGAATGAGGTACCTGACCTGGCAGCTCTAGAATTCTTACAGGCTCCTAACAAACACATTCTCCATAGTGTCCTTCTCTCAGGGTTTGACAAAAGGTTAGCTTTTTTCTATGGTTACCATTCTGTGTTTACAAAAACCCTGGCGTCTTGCTTTCAGCACCTTTGACCAGCAAAGGCTCTTCCCTCAGTGAATAGAATGCTTTGTGCAACTGTGCTGGTTAAACCCTCAAAATGATCCCACGTGTATGATACTACCTGCCTAAGGGCAGCCTACAGAAACTGGAGGTTGGTGCTTTATTTTGGACTGGTTTACTTAACAGTGCTAGATTTGGTGCTGAAAGACCAGGAAATCTTCAAATCTGTTGTGAAAATACCAAACTTGCTTGCCCTAACATTGGGTATCAGTGAGAGGGGGCTTTCCAGTCCAGTGTGTTTGTCCTTTGCCGTTAACTTGATTGGTAAAGTTCTTTTCCCATCTCTGGCATTTGAGGCGATTCCCCCCCCCCTTCCTGTTTGCTTGCTTTTTTTGTTTTGTTGATTGCCTCCCTTTTCTCTCTGACCTCTGACCAAGGAACAAGCATAGAGGGTCTCCTCTACATAGTGGAGAATCAATTTTTCCTTTGTAAAAATCCTTCTTACTGAGTATGGGGAAAATACAGAAATATTTAAAAAGATGGGACAATCTAAAACTCTCTTGGAGGAATTAAAGAACCTCTTAATGAGGGTGAAAGAGGAGAGCGCAAAAAATGGTCTGAAGCTCAACATCAAAAAAACTAAGATCATGGCCACTGGTCCCATCACCTCCTGGCAAATAGAAGGGGAAGATATGGAGGCAGTGACGGATTTTACTTTCTTGGGCTCCATGATCACTGCAGATGGTGACAGCAGCCACGAAATTAAAAGACACCTGCTTCTTGGGAGGAAAGCGATGACAAACCTAGATAGCATCTTAAAAAGCAGAGACATCACCTTGCCGACAAAGGTCCGCATAGTCAAAACTATGGTTTTTCCAGTAGCGATGTATGGAAGTGAGAGCTGGACCATAAAGAAGGCTGACCGCCGAAGAATTGATGCTTTTGAATTGTGGTGCTGGAGGAGACTCTTGAGAGTCCCCTGGACTGCAAAGAGAACAAACCTATCAATTCTGAAGGAAATCAACCCTGAGTGTTCACTGGAAGGACAGATCCTGAAGCTGAGGCTCCAATACTTTGGCCATCTCATGAGAAGAGAAGACTCCCTGGAAAAGCCCCTGATGTTGGGAAAGTGTGAAGGCAAGAGGAGAAGGGGACGACAGAGGACGAGATGGTTGGACAGTGTCATCGAAGCTACCAACATGAATTTGACCCAACTCCGGGAGGCAGTGGAAGACAGGAGGGCCTGGCGTGCTCTGGTCCATGGGGTCACGAAGAGTCGGACACAACTTAATGACTAAACAACAACAAAAAAACCTCTCTTGGCTTGGAGAAATATCCGCTATAAAAATGAATATACTATCAAAAATCAACTTTTTGTTTCAAATGATTCCAATTACAATTCAAGAAAAAAAACTTAAAGGACTGGCAAAAACAAATAAATACATTTATATGGAGTGGTAAAAAACCAAGGATAAGATTCAAAGTACTACAAGATGAAAAGAAAAGAGGAGGTCTGGCAGTACCTAATATTAAATTATACTATCAAGCAACACTTTTGGTATGGATTATAGATTGGATAAAAACAAAAAACAAAACCCAAATGACAGGTTAATGAAACTGGAATCATCAGACCAAAGTGAAGGCCTACCTAATCCTTTATGGATACAAAAAAGAACTAAATCTCGTTATAAAAGCCATATAACCAGGGATAGCCTCCTGAAAACATAGGAGTCTTTAAAATTGAGGATTAGCCCAATAGTGTCTCCGATAATGGCATCCACAGATGCATACTACTACAAGCAAGAAATAATGTGCCACAATTTTATAACTTTTCAGCATATGATAGACTCACAAAGGAGAATTAAATCATGGCAAGTAATAAAAGAAAAAAGGAAAAAAGATAAGCAGGTTATTCTATCATCAAATCATTTCAAGATATAAAGAGGCCACACAAGACAATAGGGGAAGATTAAGAAATTTAACAGACTTTGAGAGAATAAATTTGCAAAAAACTGAGCGACTATTAGGACATATCCACCTATAAATTGCTACTTCAATTTGACACAGAAATGGAGCCAGTCAATATCAATATATTAAAGTGGATGCAGAATCTAGGAAAAGAGATAACTTTTAAAGAATGGGAAAGATTATGGACAAAAAACAAAATTCACGTCATGTGAAAATCAAAGAGAGAATTGGTACAAAATGTACTATCGGTGGTACATAACATCAAAAGACATTAAAAATATGGATAAAAGTTATACAGGTCTCTGCTGAAAGTGTCAGGAACTTAAAGGCTCATACTATTGCATGTGATGGGCTTGTGAAAAGGCAAAGAAATTCTGGAAAGACATTCATGCTGAAATGAGGAAAATCCTGAAAAATTAATTTGAGATGAAACCAGAGACAATGCTCCTGGCAATACCACCAGAAAATCTGGAAAATTCCACACAAGATGGCTACGAGCTGGAAAACAGAGACATGCCCATCAGTAAAAGATTGGAGAGAAAAAATATTTGAATATGCTACAATGGCTAAACTTACAAACTGTATAAACAGAAGATTTGTCAAAAAATTTGAAAAGAATTTTTTTAAATTATTTAAACAAATAAAAGGGGTACAGAAAGAATGCTGTATAAATACCCGTAAAAAGGAAAGCAGATGTTAAACGAGTACAAATGTGGATTAAGAATAAGATAGAATTTAGGACACGGAGAGCATATATTTAAAAAGATTAAGTACATTTAAACCATAGAATAGTATGTTTAGTATAAAATGTAGAGTATAAGTCATGTATACAAATGTCAGATGTTCATGATGTGCAAGAATTGTACATAAACTCACTTCTGTTTTCATTTTTCTTCTTTCTATATCTTAATTAAAAAAAATCCTTCTGCCTATAACTACAAATGGCAACTGTAAGTTAAGATCCCTTTTCTCTGAATTATTCTAGAATGATTTTATCATACAAAGTGCTAGTTTGTGTGGGGAAGATACCGAAGGGGTGGGGTGGGGGAGATGCGACTGAACTGATTCTCAACACATCTCTGTGATGCTGTTTCTCTACTTCATACTCTGCTAACTAAAGGGATTACCAAAATTTCCCAGTAAAAATGGAACCAGCCACAGCCCTCATTGATGGCAAGGCAATGCAGCAGCAGTAAATAAATATGTTTCCATTCAGACCATAAAGACTTAATGTTGCATGCATCCACATTTACTGTATATGCACTCCATTACATACACACTCACCAGTTCCACGAAATCCCTTATTGCACTGTGGCAGTTCACACTTGCACATGAAAGACAAGGCGACGTAGCTGGAATATTTTGTGGCTTTGTAGCTTCCATGCCAAGCAACCTGTTACTAAGCTAATGTTTGCTCAGAATTTATTTATTTGTATTTATTATTTTCATTTCTATGATGTTCTCCTGTCCAGCAACACCCAGTAAAGAATATAGCATGATTAAAACTATAAAACATGATGGCTGAAATTCAGTAATAAGCCATGGGTAGGTGTTCCCATCCCTACATTCCATTGTTTTAATCGGCTAATGGAATTCAGCCCTTGACATAAACATCCAAAAAGTGGAAAATAATTGTCACAAACTGATGGAAACACAGATAAAGTTAGCAGCATCCCCAAGTCTGTTTAAACAGTTTCACTTAATTCTGAATCCCTGCAAAGGCATCATATTTCACAGAAATGCAGGAAGGGAGTTCCAGAGCACAAGGGCAACACCACAGAAGGACGTCTTCCTAACATATCCAGGATGGACAGCTTTGACATTTGGCACCTTTAAAAGTGGAGCAGAGGATGACCTCAATTGGCATAGGACTTGGCCCTATGGCCCTATGGCCAAGTGGAACTTCACTAGATATATGGGCAATGCATTTATTGGCATCAACTACATGTTTAGAGAATACACAGGTTTTCAAATTATATCCAGAAGTCTCCAACAGGCTGCTTGGTAAAAAATTAGGGAGGGCAGAAAAAAGGATGGAACTTTAAACCTTTGGTCAGGTGTTTTAAGGCACTGAGACCTGCATTCCCACCATAGGTAGTGTATGCCACAACCCTAGGGAGAGAGCTGGGATCTTGAAGCCATTAAAGGAAACAGGCTTACATTTCTAAGCCAGGCAAAATGCCAATAAACCAATAAGCAAAATGCATTGAATTGTTGAATAGGATCTTTAAGTACCTTAAAGAGCCTCGTGGCGCAGTGGTTAAACTGCTGCACTGCAGCCAAAACTGTGCTCACAACCTGGGGTTCAATCCCAGGTAGCCGGGTCAAGGTTGACTCAGCCTTCTATCCTTCCGAGGTCGGTAAAATGAGTACCCAGCTCGCGAGGGGGGGGGGGGCAATGTGTAGCCTGCATAATTAACTTATAAACTGCCCAGAGAGTGCTTGAAGCTATGGGGCGGTATATAAGCAGCACACTTTGCCATCACTATCAGCCTGAGAATATTTAATTATCTTCTTTCCTCTGAACAATTGTCTTGTGAAGCTTTCCAGCAGTGTGTGATAACGGAGGCAATTTCATAAATCTCATATGCAACAGTCAAGGGGAGACAACTGACTCAGAGAAAGGTTAACATTCTCAGTAACGGTGCATTTCCACTGATAATAAGAACCACAGTTAAATTGATTTAAACATTATTTAAACTGATTTATAAATTTCTGGGATACGATGTATGGGTGAAATCGATTTATATAGGCTGCGAAGTGAGTTTTTTTCAACCGTCCAGCAGGGGCTTTTTAAAATAGCTTGCTTCTAAATTGATTCAATTCAATGCGTTTTTCTAGATGAGAACACTGCTGTTGTTTTAATTTTGTGCCTATGTGGATTTTGGGTGGCAGAGGCACCACCACTTTTCTTTAAAAAAAGTTTTGTTTTTTTTAAAAAAAAATTATTTCCTAAAATGTTTATTGCGGCATCACTTCATCAGTATGTTTGACATTACAACCACCTACCTCAATTTCTCCATTTGGCCAATGAAGGAGCTGGTGTACCAGCAGAAGACTAGCAGGTGCAGAGTGGGTGCAGAGGGCATGTGAACACAACCTGTGGGCTGCCTGGAGAAGCAGCATCCAGGAGAGGGGTGCAGGGACTGAGGCTCTAGCATTGGCTCCCTTCCTGCTGAACCTGCTGGAAGCCTTCCTCCCCCGCCTCATTCCCATTTTTCCATCATTAATCAGCTGGGGCCATCTCTTTGGTGTTTCCCTTGCAGTTTCTAGCAACTGTTGTGACACCAGGTGGCGCCTCATCGACACTTGATTTAGCAATGTATCACTTACTTGTTTTGAAAAAAAAAATCAAAATCTTTAAGAACAGTGTGCTTCAAAAACAGAAAGGAAATTAGATGATTTCAGTGTAGGCCCCCCAAACCAGTTTAATTATCAGAAATAAATTGATTTATTTTCAGTCAAAAGTGAATGCGGCTATCGATTTATAGGCCACATGACATTAATCTGATATATTAAAAAAAGGCAGGACAGGAATTGATTCAAATTGCCAGTGAGACCACAGTCTGAGTGTTGGCATTATTTCTCGAAAGTAACTTCAAAACCAGCTTCTGGGATGGAGACAAATAGTGAAGATTAATAGCATGTTTGTGGGGTGTCACACAGTATTGTTTCAAATGCACCTGAAAATAGAAATTATGTTATGCAGGTCTGGTTGCCTTATAAAGAAAATGACAGACAAGTAAGGAATTTGTAGAGATGCTATGGAGTCTCCAAGGTGCAATATTTGTTCTGCGTTCTCCCTCCTCTTTTTTGTCACTTGCCAATGGGAGATCACACAGTTTACTGGGACTTCCATCCTAACTACTATATTGTCTAGTGCTAAAGTACTTGCACCTGGCAGCACGGGCAGCTGCAATGACAATAGTCATTGGCAACTCCCATAAGGCTAAATTCAGCAGCAACCAACTGAAGACATAAGAAAGAGAAAGAGGGGGACTGGCTGTGTAGATGCACCCATCTGCTCTTGGGAATGGGCCAAAGGGAAAAAAATTCTCAATTCCCAATATTTGTGGACATTTGTTCTGGGTTCTTGCAGCATGTGAACTTCCACTCTCCCTTTTTCTATTAAAAAAAAAGGCAGTAGCTCCTATCAGGGATGCAGAAAAGTGCAGGTAGGCATGGATGGGGGTCGGGCTGGTTTGTGAATACCTGAATGTCATGTGGTCACTAGAAAATGGAGTGAACCAGCTATTCCTAAAATGGACCAAACTGCAGGACAAAGCATTGTCTGCTCAGATTTTTTATCTCTGACCGTGCCATGTCATGTCATCTTCAGTTTTTCCAAAAGTGCAGTTTGTTATTTTGTTGCAAGGTTGGGGACTCTAGTCATGGGACTCGCTGTCAAGTCGGACTTAAGTCACACCAGTGATTCGACTCAGACTCAACTCATTTCCCTTCAATGACTCAGACTTGACTCATGTCTCTGAACCCATCCAGCCCTTCCCTTTTTTTCTGGGAGAAAACATTTAATAGGGACTCAGACTTGGGGCTTAGGACTCAGGATATGGTACCAAAGACTCAAACTCAGACTTGGGACTTGGACCCAAAGATTTGCCAACAAAGATTTGCTCAGTTGTGACATACGAGTCTATTTGCTCATCATTCCTGATTGAGCCCATAATGGATAATGTTCAAATACACAGTCTTTTGGGAAAATTATAGAAGGATTTGAATTGGGGAAATGTAGGTAGTGGAAGAGGATGGAACTGGTTTGCTGAGCCTCCAGATACCGTAAGCATTCTTTAAGGTGATTTGAGGAGGATTTATGTTGGTAAAAGACTCCTTCCCGCACTGCACAGAAGCAGTGCAGGAGAAGGAAGAGAACATGGATGTGTTTCCACTTCCCACTTTGGAATTGAAGACCCCAATCCTTCTGCTTTATATCCCTAAATTGTTCCAGTTCAGGTCTGGCAGCCCTCTACTATTACAAAGCACAATAGAGGAAGATATTAGGAGAGAGGAGAAAAAGGTGTCTGTCTATTCCTTTTTCACTCATGAAGTCCCCTTATTCAATAGGTTTGAAGAGCATTACATGGTTTCTAGGTATGCAGAACTATTTTATGTGCTGTCAGGTCACTTCCCACTTATGGCAATCTTAATATGGGTTTTGAGGTACATGAGATGTTCAAGAAGCAATCTACCATTACTAATCATTCTACCATTACCCCCATGACTTTCCATGGCTGAGGAGGCATTTGAACCCAGGTCTCCTGAGTCCTAGACTCTATCCACTACATCACACTGGCTCGCACACAGAATTGTGCATCCAAATAGATTAAAAGAAAAAGGAAATTTGTTAAAACAACAACAAAAAAAGAACAAGACTGATAAGGACCTGTGCTCTTCCAGGAATGGTGGAAGCAGCTGAACATAGAGAAATATGACATATTCCAGGAAGGCTGGCAATGAACTCCCAGGTTCACACTGAATATTCAGATAAGGAAACTCTGTCTTTGTTTCTAGCTTTGGTTTTGGGGAGAGTGCAGTAGGAAAGTGCAGTAGGAAAGTGCAGTAGCTGCTCAGCCACAACTATACTACAGTTGTAGACTTCTGCTTTGACATCAATGGGCAGCTTTCTATGCAGGTTACAGGATCCAGAAAGAAAGGCAGATTGTGGAAGTCTAACAGTTAAGTCTGTGGCTGAGAACAGTTGAAACATGGACAGTTAGGGTGTCTGTTAGTTCTGCCAGGATTGGCTGGAGAGGCGGGGGGCAAATACAGAGCTGGGGGGAAAGAACTGATACTCAAAGCTATAAGGGAACAAATTCCCATGTCTTCATCCTAATGTTTGATTTTTTTTACCTAAATCAATTAGGCAATCCCCTATTGTTTGAAAGGCTTGTCTGTGTGTTCCCTGCTTCCTGCAGTGACTTCAAAGTCTTAGCAGACTGGTCATTTCACAACTGGGGCCTTTCAGCTCTCTCATCCCTACTTTTCTTATTTTCCTACATTCTGCTTCCTCACCCTTGCTTCTAGCCTCTTTGCCTTTGCTGTTCTTGCTATTTGCTCATCCCCCGCTATTTTCCATCTCTCCTGTCTTGTCTGCCCTGGCTTGTCTCCCAGATCCTTGTCTTTATCCTTTTTGCTGGCTGCTCTGAAATACTTTCTGTTCCTTATTTGGATATCACAATGTTGATGATGCAAGATCTAGATCATCACAGACAAGACTCTTGGGCTGTCCTTTACGTTGCTACTGTCTTGGGTTTAGCCTCCTCATCTGTTCTCACCATTTGGCCTCTTATCCACACTCATCTCTACTTACATTCATTCTTTGGATGGCGTAGGCCATACCCTTCTAAACAAAGGCCCAACAGCTGGAGTGGGATTCCATTTTATCTAGTATGTAGGATATGCACAAAATTTCACACTTACAACAAGGCAGGTTGCCTCTTGATATGTCAAAGCAGCCCATGGCGGAATTGTTAACCTCTACAAATGTTCTTCACTCCAATACAAGACCAGGAAAACAAGCCTTTTTTCTTCTTCCAAACCATGGGTACTGAATAGACAGTACTAGTGTCTTTTCAGTTTATGAAACAAAACACACACACAGTGAACACTGATGAAATATATAAACAATCTATCCATTGCTTCTAAATTTCAGAAACCCATCTAACAAGGCTGTAGCTATCCTAATTTTGCACAGATGTCAAGCCTCTTATTGAGACCTGCAGAAAATATCTTGCAGAGAAGGAAGGGGAAAATGGCAGTGTCTTGTTCTTATATGTGAGAATGAGACCAGTGAGCATTTCCATCCCTAGTGTGAACATGGCTAAATTATATATCCCTAGTGCAGATCTAACAGGAAGCTGCTAAGCTCAAGTGGTATAGCATGCAGAATTGCTGTAGACATCTTCCTCTTTGGCTGGAGACTTTAGGTGTACAACAGCCTCTAATTACTTAATTGTTTTGCATCTCAAGGCACATTAACATTGCTGTTGGGACACAGGAGCCATTCCAACACAGAGTTTGGGAATAGCTGCTTTACATGTTGAAGTAAATTCGAGGGGAATATGGTGCAAATTGGAGATAATTGTATGATTCTGGGGCAACTACAGGGCACAGCAAAGAACTGCTGGTAGCTCACAGGGCTGGGCAACATCTCTATAGACCTACCATGTTCCACAAGGCATTTGTGAGCTTTAAAAGTTCTTAACCAAGGACATTCAGCAACTTGAACTGAGGAAAGGGAAATTGAAAAGACTGAGCTGATAATGCCAAAGGAGAAAGTGAATGACAGCAGACACCCCCTTCCTGAAGCTCCTGGACACGCCAACCACTGAGGCATTAAGAAGGGCTCAGACTGAGGTAGCAGTGCATTATATATTCCTCAGCAGCTGCTGTGCCAGCGACTTTGTGTACATGTAGGGCAAAATAAAAGACTCGTGTCATCATAGCTAGCTAGGATTTGTGTTCTAGAATTTTCTTATTTTTATTTTTCCCAAAGCTTACCAAATGAGTGTGTGAGAGAGATGAAGGGTGAATGCCTTCCTCCCTCTTGTACAAGCTTTAGTTGTCTAGGTCAGAATTGTTGCACCAAAATCTGTCTTTTCTCCCTCAACCTCTGTCTTTTTTCCTTCTTCATGGTGCTGCAAATCCCATTGCCTACTTACCTTCACCCAGTTTCCATAAAGGCTCCTGCAGATGGAAGCAAGATCCTTCTGCCCATCATGTCTGTGAACTACTGGCGCTGTGTAGTGTCCATCTTATCCCTAGGTCATAGCCCTTTCCATGTTCTCCATTTGCAGGAATGGGTTTTTCATGGAGGTCAGGATGTGCACAGTTACAGTCATGGACCTGTGCAAGGATCAGGCCACACTGTCTCTGAAAGGTCACGGGGTCGGATGGGAACCTATCAGCCTGCCCTTAGTTGGAATGTGTTTGTAAGGCACCACACATGCCAAGTAAATGATGTCAGAAATGATGACTGGTAGTACCATAGGGCAGGCTTACCTCTTTCACTTCCCATCAGATATTTCTGTAGCCAGTATTAACCATCACAGCTATTCAGAAATGGAGAAGGCAAGTGTGAAATTCCCTGATAGCACGATGTGGTCAGAGGACAGTTTTTGTAACTATCATTACAGCAACCACACCTTGCATTTCATGTTTAACAGTCGATGTCTCATGCTTGTTTTCTCTTCCTGGGAATGTTTAGAAAGACGTCAGATACTTTGCATTTTCTTTTCTTCCTAAGAGGAAGTGTCTGTAAAGGTGTTTGGTATTTATGCTAATAGAATGCAGCAAGCTAATGTTGAGTGTATGGCTAATGAACAGAATTCAGTTCTCTGGAAAATAATAATTGGGTTTATAAAATAAAAAGGCACATATCACTTCAGAAATTCAATCCAGGATAGCACAGGAGAAAGAACTTGGTCACAGTAGTTCTATCTGGATATATTCAAAGCTATCATGGAGGAAACCCCATCTATTTCTCTCTAACAAAAGACTACATCACTGACTTCTCATAAGAAAGAAAACCTGAACATAGCAATATGTATATCAACACGTATATACTTAGAAAAAACAGCATGCGAGAAGATGTGTAAGCTCACCTGGCTGTCCCCTCCCTATACACACATTGCTATATATAAGGGGAGGATTTCTATGACATGTCATTTTTTTTCTGCAACCTGTGTTTGAGCTTCTGGGTGGGTCTGAACTCCAGTAGTATTGCTGAACTGATGTACTGTGCCAGATCTGTCTGACGGGCAGGATGGAAGGAAGACATCTGGAGCCAGTTGTGTTCAAAGAGTTTTACATGATGGACTTTTCCTTTTGCAGAAATATGAACCTGGAAAGAACAAGACAATGATGGATAGAGAAATTTTATGGATGTCGGAAAACTGATGGAAGCGATACTATTCAGGTCTAGAACCTCCATCCCTTAGGTAAAAGTACTTTCCTCCACATCTTAGATGAGTTGACAGCCCATGAGCTGTAGAGTATAGTTTATGTCTGAATGCCAAGCTTAAACTAATGATTACTTTGCTGAATTGTGCTTGTGATATGGTAGCACATCACACTGGTTGATGTCTTTGAGCATGCTGTTGTTGTTTTTGTTAAGTGCTGTCAAGTTGCCTCTGACTTATGGTGAACCTATGAATGAGCAATTTCCAAAATGTCCTGTCCTCAACTGCCCACCTCAGCTCCTGTAAACTCAAGCCTGTGGGTTCCTTTAGGGAATTAGTCCATCTTGCATTCAGTCTTCCTCTTTTCCTGCTGCCTTCAACCTTTCCCAGCATCATTGTCTTTCCCAGAGAATCCTGCCTTCTCACGATGTGCCCAAAGTAGGACAGCTTCAGTTTCAACATTTTTGCTTCCAGATATAGTTCAGGCTTATCTGTGAACTTATGTGAGTTTAATTCTGTGCATGATTGTGGCCAATGGTTGAACATTTGTTTCCTAAATTTCTTGCAATAATGGCAATCAACTTTCAGAACATTGGGTTTCATAGGCCTCTTCAGAACTGGGCTTTAATTGTCTGAACAAATGAAACAGAGCTTGGGAAACTATTTTCAAAAAGAATGAAACACCCTGTGCAGGGACAGGATCATACTCATCAAATGTGACTCATATTCTGGAATGTCCTATCAATACATTGTTATTGGCAAGAAACCTTGGGGATGGAAGGATGATAGAAGTCACTGTAGAGTGTAATACACCATTCAAGCCTAAGATTGCCCTATTTGGATGTCTGAACTGTCTAGTTTGAGATGAACTGTGCTTACTTCAGTCAAATGAACTACAGAATAATAACCTTAGGACCTTAGAACTACAGAGCTGGGAGGGACCCTGTGGATCCTCAAGTCCAGCCCTTGTCAAGGAGGGACAATGGGGAATCGAACTCCCAACCTTTGGCCCCGCAGCCAGATGCCTAAGCCACGGAGCTATCCAACAGTTCTTCAGTCCAGCTTTTGACAAGTTTGCCTGAGTTCTCTTGAATAATTACTTCTGCAGCAAGATCTTGAAGGTTCTAAATTTCCTTTAATTGAGTTGGAGATAAATGCCAACAACATTTGATTTTATGAAGATATTGCTAAGGACCACAGAGATTACACTGGCCAAAATCCTGTCACTTAGTTTAGTAAATCACACCAGAGTAGGCCCACTGAATCAGTGGGGATTTAGTGAGTCAACTCCTGTACAAGTTCCATTGATTCCAATGGGTCTATTCTAACTGTCACTTACTATGCTAAAGCAACAGGACTTTGGCCATTGATTACTAATTTTGATACAACCAGCACCTTGAGAGAGATTTTCCTTAACATTCCTTGTTTGTTGATGCAAAATATTAAACTTAAATCCATTTCTAAAAGCAATATTCTCAGTTTACTTAATATTCAAAGTAACGATTAACAATTTTGCTTCTGTTTGCCCCCCTTTCTTTTATTCCACACAGGTAAACGTTTGTGCCTGATTTGAAATTACTAGGGGAAAAAATTATCTTTCCTCTTCTGTTCAATTAACTGTTTCTTGAGAACTTTAAAAAAAATCATTGTCTTAAAGATAACTGTCTTAAGAGATCAGATCCATAGAACTACTGAACATTTAAAAAACTCAAGGTTAATTGGCAGTAGTCCTGGATTCAAATCTATTTTGTAGTCTAGGATACTAGTAACTCATTTTAGCAAACTTTCCATTTTTCTCATTAGAAGACTAATTAATAGGATCCTTGCTTCTTCTTATACTTTCTCCATGAGGTCCCCTCCACTTTCTTGAGAAATTCTCCCACACTACGCCTTTTGCAGCGCTTCCCAGATAATGCCAAAGTGCATAATTAGCGAAATAACACAGAGTGTTCTTATTATTTATTTATTTATTATATTTCTATCCCAGCCATCTAGTCATTTCGACTACTCTGGGCGGCGTACATCATACATAACAAAAACAATTAAAATAACATCAACATCCCAAAATAAAAAATAAATAAATAATCATTCAAGATGGAGAACAAAAATAAATCAAATAATGCCCGGAGGGAAGGCCTGCCTAAACAGCCATGTTTTTAATTGGCTTTTAAAGACGCCCAGCGAGGGGGCCATACGGATCTCTGAAGGTAAGTTCTGTTGATTTTCAGCCCAGAACGAGAATGGGCACATGCACACCTCCCAAAAGCTGGACAAAGGAGGACAGTGACTTGCATAAAATTGTACACACTGATTTATAATGATGAGCCAATATAGTGTAAAGGATAGAGGGATGGACTGTGATTTAGGAGAACTGGGTTCAAATCTGAGCTCCGCCATAGAAGCTCATTGGAGTGTTGCAGTGGCAAAACCTTATTAAGTTTCCTGTAAGTCAGATGCAACTTGATGGTGCATAACAACAACCAAAAAAATATATATGTACAGATGCAAAATTAGAAATGTTTACAATTTAAATAAAATAGAGCATTATTTTCAAGTAAAAAGATTATAACCAGATGACTTTATGATCCAGTTACTACTAACAGTGGATGGGCAACTTTGAAGTCCCTGATCTCCCTCTTCCTGGTTCTTGATCTTTAAATCAGGCTTCAGCTGAACACCTTTTCAAATGGAGGACGCCTTCCAAAGGAGGATGGCACCCTTGCAACCCTTCAAGTGAAGAATTGTCCTCCCTAAAACAGTCCACGTGATCAAGTGTCATAACATAGCTCCATCTGTGTTGTTAAGCTGCAACATACATCAATAGTTTAGTGATGTAAGCCACCTTAGGTCCTTTTGGGGAGAAAGGCAGCATACAAACAAACAAACAAACAAACAATAGTTCTAAATGCACATAGTACAGGCTTACAACATGCATGCCTGGGAAGGCTGGAAAGGTTTGACACCCAAAGAAAGAGAGCTATAGTATCAGTGGTGATGCTGTGGATGACTCAAAGATATCTGCCAATCAGATTGATTGAGGGATTTTTAAATAACCAGCAAGAGCTTCCTTCGTTCTCTCTCTTAGACCTTCCTCACTCCAGTTTGAGGAAGAAGTGGTTCCAGGTCAATGGGAGGTCACAGACAAGATGGTTTGAGTAGAATCTAGGCTGAAGTAAGTCAATTGTGTTAAGGATTATGATTTTGTTTGGTCATGTTGACCATCCATAAATGCCTACATGTATTTTCCTTGTTCTTGCCATTTTTGGAAGTTTTACATTGTGCCCAGAGAATGGGAAAACAGGAGGACCTGTTTAGGAATCCTTTTATGTCTTAGACGGGTAACAATGGGAAATGTTTGACTCTTGAACGGTAACTCCCAGAATCCCTCTCTCACTGGCCATGATGATAGTGGGATTCTGGGAACAATAATCCTCCCCCCACCCCCAATATTTCCCATCTCTGGAGACATGAGCTCTTAGAATGCACATATAACTTGCTTTTTGGAAGAGGCAGTACCACAGCTTTCTCCTTAATTCCCTTTGCTTGTCTAGCTATTCGTAACAGCTAATCTTGTCCAGGCTTGGTTAGGTTTCCCCCCCCCCCCCAAATTATCATTATTACTGTTCAACAGACCCAGCTGGTCTGTTAGCACAGAGTGCAATAAATTGAAATTTATGACTGCTGCAGTCACCAGTGATGAAAATGTTTTATTTATTTATTTATTTATTATACTTATACCCCGCCCATCTAGTCATTGACTACTCTGGGCAGTTTTCTTATCTCCAGGTGATTATTTTTAAATATATTCTTCTGCTAACCTGCCCCAGTCTCTCTTGTTAGTCATCTGCTTCTAGGAAGCACAACCTCCATATCACGTGAAGATTTTTACCGGGGTAGGTCCGGGAACATTCTGATGCAAGCTCTAGCAAATACTCCAAAGGGTTAGGCGAAGGCCAGGGGAGTGAAGGGGGCGGGCGGGCAAGTGAAGGACAGGAAAACTAAGAGAAGATTCTCCCAAGGCAAAGGGCAAAAGAGGGGAAGATTGGTAGAGACAAGGATGGAGACCTGGATTCTCTTCTGTCTTCTCCGGTTGATACCAAGCTCGCTCAACACAGTTCATATACTAGTTCTTTTGCCATTGTAACCAGGACCTCCGTTTGCAGATTGATTCTGGGACACAAGCATTAGAGCAGATAATGAAGCCGAATACACACAAAGTTATTCATCTGGCAGGAAATTTTCATTGGCTTCAAGCTTGTTTTGTCCTTGCAGGAAAGGATGACAAATTGCAACATTTCCTTCCTCACCTGTGAGGTTAGTGAGGGATTTTCTAGAGATTTTCACCATAATGCTTGCACTGGTGAGAACAATATTTTGCACAAAATTGCACAAATTGCATATCACACAAACGTCTGGCGATTGCTACTATATTTAAGAATTTGAAGAGTCAAATGGTTCCTTCTTTGGAGTCAAGAAACCTCTTAAACCCGTTCCTCCATAGACGTTATCAGTTGCATTCTGAGTCCCATGACAACAGATGTCCATGGTGTTTGTGTGTGTGTGTGTGTGTGCGTGCGTGCGTTCTGTGCTGTCAAGTCAGCACTAGCTTATAGTGACCCCCCAATAGGACTGTCAAGGTAAGTGAGATAATTAAGGTCTTACCAGTTCCACTCCCCCAGTGAGTTTCCATGGTCAAGTGGGAATTTGAACCCTGTTCTCCAGAGACCTAGTCCATCACTTTGTCCACTACACCAGTGGTCCCCAACCTTTTCTGAGTCGTGGACCGGTTTGGGGTGGGTGGGGTCCGGTTGTGGGGGGGCGGGGGCACCCCGTGCTCTCGGGTGGGTGGGGCATGCTCACGGAGGGGAGGGGCATGCTCACGCGCATGCGTGAAGGGGCAGGGCGGGCTTGTGGGGGGCGGAGCTCACTTGTGCACATGTGCGAAGGGGCGGAGCGCGCTCCTGGAGGGGCGGAGCACGCTTGTGGGTGGGCGGGGCACCCATGCATGTGGGTGGCGGGCTGTGCGTGCGGGTGGGGCAGGTGGGTGGGAGTGCATGCGGGGGGGCAGGAGATCTGTCTCCACGGCTCGGTCCTGCCATGGCCACAGACCAGCACCGGGCTGCGGACCGGGGCTTGGGGACCCTGCACTACACCACACTGGGAATCAACGTAGCACAATTCACTTCAGACATCTAGGCCATTCGCATAACTCAGCAACAGGATTTCAGCTATTCATTTTTATATATTTTTGTATGCTTGCAACTATTTGTGTATCATGGCTGTTTTCATATTCTTTATTATTGAATGTTTATTCATGAATGTTGGTTGTTTTGTTTTGGTCCTTGGTGTACTTTTCTGGGTACTTTCTCTCTGATTTTGTTAGAGGAGGAAAACCATACATTCTGTCAGGGATACTTCATTTTCATTTGTTCTGCTCAGAACTTGGGAAAGTGCCTTTTATGGGAATGGTATGTCCTTCCATTCTGGTGCAACAGCTTGCTTGCCCATTTTACTCTCTTAGCTATCTAGCTTTCCTGGACCCCTCTTGGATCACTTCAGTCCATCCCCCAACTCATCAATAGTGTTGGGCCAGTTATTGAATAGCAGAGATGGAGAACTCAAGTAAGCGTGATTGAACTGTTCTCCATGTGCCTTCACCAGCAGTTTGGTCCTGCTGTTGGACTGAATCCCAGGGCTTTTCTGCAGGATTTCCCACCCCTTAGGACTGCCTAAGGAATAGAAGAAAAGGAGCCGTTTCAGATGTTTTCTCTTCTTTCACATATAAAGTGGGAGTGGGTCTCTTCTTCAAAACATCCTTTTGAATATAAAGAGTAGATGCCCTCACCTCTGCTTTGTGTGAGACTGGCAATCTCTTGGGGAGAAAATCAAATGCAATATCATAGACTACTTCCTCAAAAGCACCCTGGAAAACCATGCCACTGAATGTTGGTGGCAATTGTCAGGGACATTTAAAACAAATTTGTTGCTGAAGCTGAGTGGTTAAAATTGAAACTCCCATGCTTCTTATAAATGCCATCCCCAAAGTTGTGTCCATAAGTGTATGTGGTGCACAGTGTGTCCTTGGGGGACACAGCTGGACCCTAGGGCTACCAAAACTACCCAGTCATGTGTCCAATGATGTCATGTGCAATAAATCATCCACAGAACAAACAGGAAAGAGAGAACGGAAGATGCAATAAACTGCTTTGTACATCCTAAACCTTAACTAATGGTAGATTGTAGAGATGGGCACAAGCTGAACTACGAACTGAAAAAACCCATGAACTGGGCTCATTTGCAGTTTGGTTTGGGGGTACCATTCTGCTGAAAAGAAATGAAATGCCATTTCCCCCCCCCCCCACTTGATGCTTCGTTTTCAACAAAATGGATGCCCCGTCCCCTTCCTGCTGCCCCCATTGCCCCTACCTGGTTCTGCCACCCACTCCTCTTTGTCCTCCACTGCTCCCATCTTTAGAGACAGTGGCCTGGTTTCCTTTCTGGTCCAGGCCTGCTATCTCTGTGCATGCTTTCTCTAAAGATGGTGGTCGTGGTGGAGGAGGAAGAGGAAGAGGAGGCAGAACCAGGTAGGGATGTGAGGGGGCAGTGCGAAGGGGGTGGGCGGGTGGAGGAGGGGGTGGAAGTGTTAGGTTTCTGGCATTTGTGGGTGGTTCATGGTTTGTGGGTAGCCACAAACCATGAACCATCCCAGTTCATCATTTTCCCGGTTTCTGTCCATCTCTAGTAAATTATCAATGAATGATCTATCTAATGGATCAGAGAGCAGCCTTTGGCCTGTGATAAGCTGAATCTATCCTGTGGAGGATCTGAAAGCAGGCTTTCCTCAAAGTGCCACCCATGTTCTATAGGGAATGATAATCAAGTAGAGGGAATCCTCCTTGTTGTCATCCGATATTATGTGATCCCTTGCCTGCCAACCCTTCCAGGGAAGGTGAGAAGAGAATGAAGACATGCTCAGCTGTCATGTCAGAGGTGGCTGAATCCCATTCTTAAACACACTGAGTAACTCTGGTATGTCTTCTCCCACCTTCCATATGAGAAGGGTGAGGGCTGACCAAAGCTCACTCAGCCAGCTTTTCAGGAGGTGGCTCTCAGCACAGTGGCTGAGTGTGCCTGCCTTTGATCCCGCTCCCTTCTCTTGCCCAAGCCACGGTAGGTGGTGACGGGCAGCCACTGAAGTCAGGGCATAGCCATGGTCTCTGACCTCAAACACTGCAAGGCATCCAGGCAGCCCTTTCAAAGTTGTTCCTCACCCTGTTCTAGTGTAAGGGAGAGAGCCTGCACCTGGTTTTCAAAAGGAAGTGGAAAGCCTCTGTGCAATTGCCCTCTTACAGATGAGTTTGCTCCCATTTGATTTTGGGCCATATTGGTAATTATAAAGGAAATCCTAAGAGAAAATAGCATGTGATTGACACCAATTCCTCTTCAGGCAGTTTAATTGCTGACTGGGGGTAATAGGATTTGTAGTTCAACACATCTGGAAGACAGACTGGAGGAATAGGTCTCAAAGCATGGATCTAAGAGCCCATTTACTGAAGCTTTGTGGCTTCATCTCTCTTTCCTTCTTTGCTGCCCACAGCAGCATTTACGTTGTACATTCACGCCTATGACTCCATGGATTGTTTGTATGGATTGAAAAAGTGTAATAAAGAATGATGTATTTATTACAATTGGAGGGCACTGATTCGTCGCAATTCTGAAGTGTAGCATTATGTAGCAACAAAGATCAATAAGCAATGAAACATTATTACATAAATGGCATCACATTAATGATCTGAATTGTGTGCCCAGAATCAGTGATGAAAGGTTTAAACTAAAGGATCTTGGTATTTAGCAGCTGGATGGACAGAATCTGAGACACGGTGTTATATGAAAAACTAATAAAAAGAACCAAAGGACTTCCACCACAGCACTTGAAACTTTGGAGAGACATTTTACAAATGTGTAGAATTCTGGAAACATTTCATTCATTGAGATGAAATTCTCTTTATCTGCACAATACCAAACAGTACACTTATTAAGGACCCTACTGCTTATGGACAATCACATTGTGATGATGTACACAGAATATTCAGTTTTCTTGGTTAGTGTCCAAATGGTTGTTATTAATAAAATAACATAGTAAAAAAGATCAGTAAGTAATCAAGGTTGAAGAATTTTTTATCAGAATATTTTTACGGTCTCTGAGCATGCTTTATCCCCCTATTTATTCAATTCGTATGCAGAACATATCATATAGAAATCAGACTAAAGATAAAGGAGGAGTGAAAATTGGTGGAAGAAACATCAATAATTTAAGATATGCAGATGACACAATTTTACTGGCAGAAAGCTGCAATGATTTGAAACTACTTTTAGGGAAAGGGCAAGAAGAAACTGACAAAGCAGGACTGCAGAAGACCAAAATCATGACTATGGAAAAACTAACTACACATCTTTAACACTGACAGTAAAGAAATTGGAATAGTCAGAGATTTTGTATACCTTCCTTCAACCATCCATCTGAATGGAGACTGTAGTCAAGAAATCAGAAGAAATCTGAGATTCAAAAGGGCAGCAATGAAGGAATTAGAAAAGATCATTAAGTGTAAGGATGTGTCACTGGAGACCAAGACCAAGATCATCCACACACTTGTATTTCCAATCACCATGGATGGATGTTAAAGCTGGATAGTAAAGAAAGCTGACAGGAGAAAAAAAATGATTTGTTTGAAATGAGGAGCTGGAGGAATGCTTTGGGGATACCCCTGGACTGCCAAAAAAAGAAGAAGCGAGTCCCAGATCAAATTAAGCCTGAACTATTTCTGGAGGCAAAATTTTGAAACTGAGGCTGTCCTACTTTGGGCACATCATAAGAAGGCAAGATTCTCTGGAAAAGACAATAATGCTGGGAAAGGTTGAAGGCAGCAGGAAAAGAGGAAGACCAAATATGAGATGGATTGACTCCCTAGGCTTGAGTTTGCAAAAGGTGAATAGGGCAGTTGAGGACAGGATGTTTTGTAGATGTCTAGGCTCAGAGTCGAATCAAAGATGACTTATGTCTTCTTAATGTTCAACTGCAGTCCTGCTTTGACACTCTCTTCTCTCACTTTCACTGATTTCAAGTCATTGCTGCTTTTTTCCAGTAAGGTGGTATCATCCACATATCTTAAATCACTGATGTTTCTTCTGCCAATTCCCACTCCTCTTGTCTGACTTTCGTATGATATCATCTACATACAGGCTGAATAGATAAGGGGATAAAATGCACCCTTATCTGACTCCTTTGCCTATATTCTGTCCTAAGATCACTTCTGCATGGACAAAAAAAATGGGGAGAGGGAGATGAAAATCTATATGAACTAGAAACAACTCCAGTGAACTCCACAGACTCCTGTGATTCTGCAGTATGTGTTAGAACATTATGGAGAACATTGGGAAACTGTACCTTTTCCCTGGTGCTGTGCAACACTTTAAACAGCTCCTGGCTTTACAGTGAACCGTAAAGGGAGAGCTGAGGACTGGAAGAAGGTGCGATCAGAGGAAGAGGACTGTGGGCTGAGATGCAGCTCAAACCACATCAAATTGAGGGGCCAGTGTGGACATTGGGAGTGAAACGATCAGCAGCCTCCATGTGATCACCTAATCCAAAAGGAAGCATAAAAGACCAAGACCAAGATCATGTACATGTACTGTATATATAGTGTATATGAGAGAGAAAAAGAGAGGGAGGGAGGGAGGGAGAGAGAGAGAAACTGTATCAGAAGAATATTTTATTCTGAAAGGTTTATGATGTTCTTTAAACAGCTAAAGAAATAGAGGCAGAAGGTAGAAAGCAGTAGGAAAAGTAGAGGTTGGTTCTGTACCTTAGGCACACACAGTTTTTTCCAGCCTTATTCCTACCACCCATGCAACAGAGCCCCCAGTGTAAGTACTTTTTTTTCCAAGCAAGTACTTTTTCGAAGCTCTCCCCTTGTGTGTAGAACTTTACACGTGTCCTTGGGGGTTCAAAAACCTAGTCATCTATGGAGAAAATTCTTTATTAAATGTTAGACATTGCAGGTGGGGCTGCAACGTATTTGATAAGTGAATAACTCTTCCTGGAAGATTTTGTCTGTTTACCTGGTCTAAGTCATCAGTTTTTTTGCCGGGCAAAACTATTTTTTCAAAGGGGGCAGGAGGGTCTGATGTGGACCAGGGCCACTACAATCTAAAGTATAGGACCCAGAAGGTAAAAGGATTGGGAAGATGGAGGAGAAACGCAAACGATGGGGCAAGATACTTGGTTACAAAGTTCAGCAGGCAGTTCTGCTCAACGGGTGTCTGAGAGATGCTTGAGCACCAGTTGCTGCTGCTGCTGCGCCCTCTGGTGGCCACTGCAAGGTGGGGATGAGCTGGGTACATTCCAGCCTTGATGGTTGTGTTTTGCACTGTAGAGGTTCCAGGTGGATTGGGCCCATGATGGCTGTGGCTAATAAACAGTGAATAACAACATACTTTATATTGTTAAATGTAAGTACATTTGATAGATACATTTAGCTTTAATTGCTGTGTAGGGTTGCTGAAGTCAGAGATAACATTTTACATTGATTTCAGTTGCTCAAGTGATAACTATGTTTGTCTCAGCATCTTGACAAAATTAAAAGGGGGAAAATGAAAAAAAAAGAAGGGGAAAGGCAAAGGATGAAAGCTCACACTGATACAAGGCTGATACTTTTTAAGGTGCCACAATATTTTGTCCTTGCTCTTTTTGGCCCTGTTTTGCCCCCCACCTCATCTCCAAGTTTGTTAACTCCGTTGCTTTCAGTAGAACTCGGAACCAATTTGGACCTCAGCTCCATCATTAATAAACCTTTATTGCCAGCATGATCATTAGCATGGAGTCTTCTGAGAGAAATGTGAGCAAATGTCTATAGCAATTAAAAAGCAACAACCAGCAAGGGGAAGCTCTCTCTCTCTCTCTCTCTCTGTGTGTGTGTGTGTGTGTGTGTGTTCTGTGCCATCAAGTTGGAACTGACTTATAATGACCCTAATAGGGCTTTCCAGGTAGGTGAGATATTAAAAGAGTGGTTTTACCAGTTCCACTTCCCCAGTGAATTTCAATGGCCGACTGGAGATTTGAACCCTGATCTCCAGAGTCCTGGTCTGTCACTCTATCCACCACATCACACTGGTAATCCAAGTGAAAGTTACTTCCTTTGATTTGTGGCACAACAGTGACATCTATAGGTGGCTAGCTACCTCTCACCATTAAGAAATGTAGCAAGTTCATGTTTTAATTATTTATTTATTAAATTTCTGGACCACGTCATGTAGTGGCAGGTTACTTCTCTGGGCAGATTCCAACAGTGACCATAAACATTAAAAAAAAAAAACCAACAACCATCCCCCACCCAACCCACAAAAATGTAAAAAGAAGGACAACACTCTTGATAATCCAAGATGGTGGCAACAGACACAAATACAAACTACAAAATACATTCAATATATAAGAATAAATTAAAATAAACAACAAAAAATTATAAAGGGAGGATGTGTCTTTTTCCAGATGTTCTGAGCCCTTTTAAATATATACTATTTTCAGAACTGCATTTCTTGGTTTCATACAGTACTGTCTATTTCACGTTAGTATGATGTTAAGTAAAATGAAAAATTCCTGAGTCCCTAAAAGAAATCCTAAATTATCAACTAAAGTAAGCCCATTGAATCCATGAGATTTCCATAAGTGTTGACTCACTTACGGAAGCTATTGATACAATAGGTCTACTCCTTAGCCAGGCCTCCTTATTTAACCACTGCAGTCCTGCTTGGCAGTGGAGTGAGGATGAAAGGCTTGTGGCCTAAGTGAGGGGTGAGCAACTTCTGAGGTCCTAGAGGACATTTTTGTCCTTCACTCTATCTTGGGTGGCTACAGACATTCTCTGCCTCCAATTTTATTTTATTTTGCCCACAAAGTGTAACCTAGATGCATCTGGTACTGCAATTTGCAATGTAAACCCTATATTCCACACAGGCTGCCTTAGCCCTTACAAGACTTCCCCCCCCCCTTTTTTTTCTTCTTAAAGAAATGAGAAATAACTGGGGATGGGAGATGGAACTGCATTTCCACAGCATTGCACCCCCTCAGATGCCTTTGGAGAGGTGCAACTTGCATTTTGGGAAGCAGAAAATATATACTCTGGGTCATCACCTTATTGGGCCTTACTGGGTATCCTACAAGATTACACTTTTCTCACCCCTGCTCTTCAACTCTCTGAGCCATTTGATTAGAAAACAGCTGTTTTTGAGTATGGAATGCAGGTTCTAGTTTCTGCTCCCCTTCTCATTCCTCTGACTTGGCTATTGAAGGTGGTCGTGGGGGGAAAAAAACATTGGTTGACACCCACAATTCACCTGATGGGACTATGAAAATCTGCTTGGCCTGTTCATGATTAAAGTGTTCTCATAGAGTTTGTTCCTGAAAGACAATTGCAGCTTCCTTTGATGAGGTGGGCAAAACCATACTATCAAAAGGGTGATCACTGGTAGGCCAGGAAGTTTGGGAGAGTGCACGCCTGGCATGAAGAAGGTTCCAGATTGAACCCCTACTATCTTCAAGTAAGACTGTGTGCCCTTCCTCACAAAAATGGTGACTTTGAGTTTGCAGAGCAGATGCCCTTCTAGGCTGGTCTTTTTCAACCTGGTGCCTTCTGGGTATTTTAGATGTTAACCTTAATCAGCTCCAACCAGTATGGATAACAGTAAAGAATACGAGAGCTGGAAACCAAAACATTGGAGGTTACCAATTTGGAGAAGATTGGAGTACATAATGCTGAGCAAAATGAACCAGTGGGGTCTCACTGAGCATAAAGCAGAGTCATGTCGCACCTGGGCCACAGTGTGATGTCTGTGCATTGTTCTCCTCAGAAGCAACCATTTAGGCAAATGAGCAGGATTTGGTGAGCTATCGGCATGCCTTTTGCAGGCTCTGGTACTTGGCTTTTTTAATTGGCCCAGCTTTCCTGAGTTCACTATCAACGTTATGCACGAGCTGGAAAATCTTCAAACTGCTGCCTCCCCATGGCAGACTTTGTAGGAAGCTTTGGTCTCCTTGTACCTGCAGGAGGCAAGATAATTTCAATTGAATGAAGATCTTGCTACCTTGATGAGTAGACAAGATACTGGAATGCAAACATAGTGGGATGATTTTACTGCTGACTACAATGTTCAATCATAAAAAGCTTCCTCCTCCCATCCTGTGGCTTCCAAGGGTTCCTGACAATCAAAGGGATTACCTGGGACCCCTACTGGCCATGGGATAGGACGAGGAAATCTTTAATATCCAAAAAATCGCTCTAGCAGATGATGTCATCAGCCTGATGCTGTGGAATTTATATGAAAATGATTTCAGTCACTGTGTAGTTGCTTTGAGGGATTCTGTGAGTTGTAGTCCAGAAAATAACTTTTCTTAGCCCGGGAGGGCAATATATTCATTTTAAAGGGTGGGGAAAGAGAATATTAAGATGGGGAAGGAGGAAATGTTTATGTCAAGATGGATTATTTGGTCTAGGTTGGCCAGTGCTCCAGCAGATGGTTTCCATATGAAATGACCTTTCCTCGGGCATTTAACAGTGCCTAAGTGCTTCTGTCAGCTGGCCTTCATGGAGGCAGTTTGGTTTTATAAAAAGCTTAGGATATCAATAATGAAAATGGAATCCAGGGGGCTTTTCTGTTTCTTTCACATATACCCCAAATATGCATTGTCAAAGCTCCAGGAGACTATGCAAGCCTGTAGCTATTAGCACAGGACACTGCTTAGGGATGCTGCTAAACCTTGGCACTAAATATCTGATATCGTCCTATCTCTGCATTGGGATACCATAGTTGATATTAAAAAATACCAGCCAGAATTTAAATGAATGTTTGTGCTGGCATAAGTGCAAAAGTTTAGCTCTGAGGAGTGAATAGCTGCTAACAAGAGTCCCTGTTTGAATTTCTAGTCACACAGTGTGTCATGCAACTGGTGCATGACTAAGAAATCAATCAGAGACTTGCTAGTTAGCACCTCATGTTAAACTATTGTGCTTACTTTGACATAAATATTCAGCTGGGTTCCAGACACTCATTTGTTACTAATGTCAAAGGGTCCGAATCATCATGCTTGTTCTGCTCAGGACTGTTCCAGGCAGGAAGCAGGGCAGGGCAGAGGTCCCTGTAGGTTTGCATGCAGGTAATTCTGCTTTTGCTCTCCTGTATCCCCAGATGTGTCCAAAGAAGAAGACAGCAGAGAGAAGAACCACTGCAGCTGAGGAAGTTCCTTTCTAACTCTTAGCCGACATATATCACCGATCCTTCCCAATATTCCATAAGAGCTTTAGGACTGAACTGAACAACTTAACTAACTAACTAACACAAGACTTGTTTTTGTAAGGACAGAGTGAAACAAGGTCATAATGTTAACATTGTTAAAAGTGAAAATTTCTTAAGTGTAGAAGGACAGCAGTTTATTACAGCACAAAATTTTTCTTCACTTTTTGCTATGCAAATTAACTTTGTTTTGTGACGAGTCATCATCAGGAGGTAAACACAGGCTTCATTGGCAGGCTTGATTGCTGCGGCAAATTCTGAGGAATTCTATTGCAGGAACAGGTAATGTGCTATCAGCTTCTAAATGTGAAGCTGTTCGTTTCATTTAGTTTGACTCTTACATCTTACAGGGTGTGGTTGTTTACTTAAACTCATTGAGAAGAAGCGACTTAGGCCTGCTCCCTGTTGTAAACTCTTAATTACAACTAACACATCCTATGTATTTCAGGGGGTCTGCTAGGTAGGCCTAACATTGGATTTATTCCATAGTGTATTTCATTACTTATTTGACTTCATTATCTCAGCACAACAGATCAAACAAGGTGGTGTTTCAGGACTATGACAACTACATTAGTCAACCCCCTAGAGGTTTCTTATCTTTCATACCTCTTTCTTATGTAGCAGTAGATTACAGCAATCATTCCAATTAGTAACATTCCAGCACCAATCCCGACAGCAACATAACATTCAGAGGAATATTGTGTGTAGGAATTTAACATCAAATGTTCACATCTTTCACCACTGTAACCTACAAGGCACCTGGGATGGAGAAAAAAAGAGATTCCCTAAGAGGAGATGGTCAAGAGGATAAACTAAAAGCTGGACCCAATAGGGGATGAAATTAAGAGAAAAATCACAAGCCAGGAGATTTCCTTTTCAAATTTAACCTGAATAGAGTTTCTTAAGACACATCATAAAATCTAATTCATCAAAGAATAACTGTATTTTTCCGTGTATAAAACGACACTTTTCCCCAAAAGTAATTAAAGGAAAAATTTGGGGGTTGTTTTATACACGGAAGGCAGCAGCAGGAGGCGGAGACGGAGGCAAAGGAGTAGCCACGCTCGGCCGCCTCTAGCAGCTGCCCATTGACTGCTGCCGCCGCCGCCTGATTGCCCCCTTCAGCGCCACTGCTGGGGCTTACCTCCAGCTCACGTCGCCGCCTTGTCCCCTGCCTGAAGGAGATGACCTCTGGAGGGGGCGATAAGGTGGCAGTGGCAGCAGTCAATGGGCAGCCGCGAGAGGCGACCGAGCATTGCTGCTCCTTTGCCTCTGTCTCTGCCTCCTGCTGCCGCTGCCTCCGCCGCTGGTTGTGGGCTCAGTGATCGTGCAGCCTTTTGATCCCTGCTTTCCCTTTTGCTTTTGCTAAGCCCCGTGGGGCTTAGCAAAAGGGAAGTGGCAGGGAAAGCAGTGATCAAATTTTCTAATTTGGGGTTAGAAAAAGGGGGGGTCATCTTATACATCGGGTCATCTTATAAATGGAAAAATACAGTACTTGCTTACCTGCAAGTGGGCATCTTTAATTCTGTGTGAAATACACAGATACCATTAAGACAATAATTGTTGTGCTCTTCAAAACAGGACTGAATGCTTTTTAGGCCCATAGGACTCACTGTATGTCCTGCTGGAAGGAAGAAATGGATAACAAAAGATGGCATGGATGACCAGTTTGCAATCTGATACAAACTTTGTCTCTGAGTATGTACCACTGATTTCACTTCTAAGTAGACTTTCATAGAGCTGCACCACATTTTTCCAAAATTATGTTATCTTGAAAGTTCTGGATATTTACGGCAGAAAAGCCCTACCACAGATTTCAGTTACTTATTTTCTAGATGGACATACTACCCCAGTTTTCCTCAACAGTTTTCTCTCAAGAGCTACTATAACTCACTGTGAGCCCCGGCCAGCAGAGACAACCGTTGGGAATGATGAGAGTCATAACCTTCCATAACACATGGAAGGACCAGGCTTGGGGGGACCTGGATGCTCATCTGGGAAGCCCTCACCTAGCTTTCGATAATGTCAATGAGGTTTGTGCGGAACATCCTGCTAACTTTTGTTATTTGATGAGAGTGCTATTTGATTTCCACTCTCCCCGCAGGTTTTTGAGGTATTTAATTATAAGAATGCGATATAGCACGGTTAATTAATAATTATGTGCCATCAAGTCAATTCTGACTTACAAACAACCCTCCCAGGGTTTTCTAGACCAGTGGTTCTCAAAGTGGGGTCCCCAGATGTTCTTGGGCTGCAGCTCCCAGAAATCCTGCCCAGCACAGCAAGTGGTGAAGGCTTCTGGGAATTGCAGTCCAAGAACACCTGGGGGCCCCACTTTGAGAACCACTGTTCTAGACAATGAGTACTCAGTAGTTTACCTTCTTCTGGGGGTGTCTGGGACTGTGCAGCTTGCCCAAGGCAGGCTCTTCTCCTGGGATGCACAGTGGGGAATTGGGCTCCCAACCTCTGGCTCTGCAGCCAAATGCTTAATCCACTAATTTATCCAGCCAGTTGTTACTAATCTCAATTATTCTATGGAATTCTCAAAATATCCTTTTTGGTAATTACCAGTACAGGAACACCTTGGCATTGTAAAGTTTCACTCAAGTGCAACATTCCATTCATTGCAGCTGAAACCTCTGATAAGCTGCTGACCTGAGCCAGGGAGAGTCCAATGCAGCAATGCATTTGTTCCACTTCTTTCTGATGCATTCATTGTGGTGAGTGATTCAGTGAAATCTTAGGAAATACATAACAGCTATTATTAAACATTGCAGAGATGATCCTTTTGCAGCCATAAGCAGCAGAGGATCTAAAAACAGCTGCTGCCACCAAGCTGTGCACCTGATCTTTACGATACAGACAAACCTCATACAGAACTAGCTGACTCTGTTCACTTTCTTGATGGCTCTCCCATTGACAACTTAGCACCATCTTATCCGGACTGAGCTTCCACTTGTTATTCTTCATCTACCCCATTACCAACCCCTTCAAGGATCTCCACAGCAACACCAGAAATTCCAGTTTGCTGAAAACCTAGGAGACAGACGTTAGCTCAGTATGTAAAGGGGAAAAAGAAAAGGAGGCAAAATTTGCTAACTCATTGCAGGCTAAAAGTTTTGTTTCAGTGTGAGCCTTGGTCTATAAATCCAGGAGAGCTGCAGACAGTCCAGGTTTACAATACTGGGTTACATGAACAAGGACCTGGCTCTTCAAGGCAGCTTCCTATGTTTCAAAGCCAGAAGGACTTGAACTCAATGGGACATATGGTTGAGCTGTAAATGTTAAACCAAATTGTTCCTTGTTGTTACATGATATCAAGTTCTCTCTGACTAATGGCAACTCTATGAATGAGTGACTTCCAAAATGTCCTTTCCTCAACTGCTGTGGTTTCCTTTATGGAGTCAGTTTATCTCATATTAGATCTTCCTCTTTGCCTGCTGCCTTCAGTCTTTCCTAGCATAAATCAATTTATATATTGCCAAAGGCTGGATATGTGCTCTTCTGGGATACCAAATAACGTGTAAGGAGAGATGAAATCTAATAAGCAAAAATTATCTCATTATGATAGTCTTGTTATATATTTAACATTTTTTTCTTAATACAGAAATGTAATACAGTAATAGCTGCAAAAATAATTCTGCCCTTTAAGAAGTTAAAATTCACTCTCACTGGCTAACTAACTCAAGCTTTAATTATTCTCCACATTTAACCAATGACACTTTGGAGCCCACCTATAGTAAGAGTGGCCACCTATAGTAAGAGTGGCCAAGCTGATCAGAGCAACTTTAAGCATGAACCTGTATGTTGAAATGATAAACAAAACAAAAATAAGTAAAAACTATCAGCATACCTACCTTTTAATAAAATGCATAATAATAACATGTCCAAAGCTAAACCAACCATCATTTCTAGAGCACAACTCTCACCTCTCTTCCAGTGTATTTGTCCTCCTCTGCCACTTGTGCATTTATATGTCCCCTGTTGCTCTTGCTGGTCAAAAAGGATGATGCATCTGAGAACAGCCTGGAAGCCTCAGAGCAAATAGAAATTGATTTAGGAAACCACCGCTGCCGTGCAATGTGATCAGGTGTTTTTCTTTAAAAAAAAAAAGAGTAACTTCCCATTACCTGTGGGCATAACTGTGTATTCAAGGATACTATTTAAGGGAGAAACTGGAGAGACCAGATGCAACACTGACTTTGCTATATACACATATTTAAAGAATGCACAAGGGGTGAGCCAAGCCTAGGTACCTGTGATCAAAGAACCCATGCAAGGAAATGACTAAAGGGGAAATCCTGTAAGACTTTGATAGCTGACCTTCAACTTTGAGAAGGTCCCTTTGCATATGGACACAGGATTTAATTGGGAAGGCCAATATGTGCCTCCAAGCTTAGTGAGGGGACAAACTGCCTTCACCAAAACTAAAGCAGCACATGCAGCTTGAAAGGACATGTTCTGCACATAATTTTTAAAATTAAATTTTAAACTAAACATGTATTTCAAATAAGCAGTTAATAAATACTCAGGATGGTACTGAAAATGATTAAAAATTGAAAGTTCACTGAATGTTTCTATTTTTTTTAAAAAAAATACATGTATGTACAGAAACACAGACTTTTGTTAAACAAGTTGTTAAAAGTGGCAAGGAACATTGGCTAACTCATCTATGTCTCAGTGAGGCTTTCACAATACAGCAGGAAGGGGGTCCCCCTGCATTAGTCAAGCAAGCAAGGCACCCTTAGCAGTGCAGCGCTTATGACACAGCACAAAACATACAGACATTTTTTTAAAAAAGTACAAAACTGTTCATAGGAGAGACAACAGGTGCTCACTTCAAGGTTATCCCACTATAATGGCATACTGTGTTCCACTAGAGAAGTTGCCATCACCATAGGATACACCCGTGACTCCTCCTCTGGACCAAGACAGGCAATCAGACATGCCAGAAAAATGGGGAAGAGGTTGCCAGATGAGTTGGTACAAAATAGACAACCTCCAATGGCTGAACAGACAGACAAGAATGCCATTGAAAAAAGTACAGGCCTTTCTGCAATTAACTTTATGTTGTGTAGTTGTTGTAAAACAAATAGATTGTTACCGTTTCAACTTCAATGCCAACTGCATTGTGTTTTGCAGTGTAGTCACATTCTTTGATGACAAATTTAATACCTTAACATTATAGTCCTACACAAGGCTACAAGGAAGTAAGCCCCATAACTTGTAATAAGGCTTCCTTTGAAATAAGGGGGTATACAATTGCAGCTTATGATAATCGTTTTTCAAGACATGTTTAGGGAGTTTTCACACTGCTTATGTTACTTTGCTGTCAAGTAGGTTCCTTTTCTCTTGCCCAGTTTTCAGTGGTTATTATCATCAGGCTAATGACAGCCTGTTCCCATCCTTCATATTTTGGTTCCCAAAAATAATTTGTTTGGAAATTTACAGTGATTTTACAGCAATCTTTCTCTCCCCCCCTTTTTTTTTTTTTTTTTTTGCTTTGTCTCTCCTGTGTGCTAGTGTGCACATTTCCTAATAGCAATGACAAAAGAGGTGCCTAGCAGTGCACACCCACAGGAAGCAGAGAACCTCTGCCTCCTTCATAATTATCAGTTTCATTTCTGGTTGCACGGTCATGTGACTCCTGTCTTCCAAAATGGATATGGATCTGAGAAGAGGGATGAAAATGGAGACTCCATCCCCTGAAACATACTTCTCTTAAAAAAACCCATAATTGCTTTAAAAGAAACTGGTGGTTTTTTTTACAAATGGAAACAGTATTTCCATAAATCTTTTAAATTTTAAATGTTTGGAAACATTTAAATGGCAAGGAGAGGTATTGACACGCTTGATACAAATTGGATATTGAAGAAACTGAATGAAAATTTTAAAAAAGGATCGTAGATATTCAAGAAAGTTGAAGTTGAATCACTGCTGTATATTTGTGTCTCTGCAAGATGGGTTGTTCGGTGAATTCTAGTGGGGTGTACTTCTTGGAAAACAAAGTGTTGCCACACTATGCATTTAAAAATAATGGTGTTTACTAAGATCAACCCTTATAAAATAAAGCCGGATAACACATTTAAATAAACCAACAGTCATGTAGTTTTGAGGAGGAAGAACTTCCAGCACTGTTTGCATGTGAGCTTTGGCATGCACTGCTGATGAAGAAATTTTCAGAAGGGTTTTCTGAGTCACACAATGAAGAGGCAGGCATCACTGCTTGCTGTAGAGTCATGGATACAAAAGCGTTCAAAACTGAAGCAGAAATGCATCCACAATTTAAGCTGTGAATACAGACATCCTAAATCCACAGTAGATTTGCAGCACAAAACAAGAGCAAAAAACAAAAACACAGTCTGCCTCTGCAATTCATGGGAGACATGAGAAAGCTCTCTTGAAGTTGGGCAGCTTTTAAGAGACTATTTGTTACGCACCAGTCTCTTCTGCATTTTTACATATTTTGTCCATGAAAATGCCTTCCACAGGTCTCTAAACTGAGAAGAAGCCACCCGCACAAAGCCAGGCTAGGATATGCAATCCCATGTTTTCCATTCTCTTAAATGTTCATCACCTCAACTTGCATATGTAAACTACTTTCTTTGTGTACATTTCTTCTCACTGGTTTGATGCTGATAACAGTTATAACAATAATAATAGTTAACTGTTATAACAAATTGTATATAACAGAGTAACAGTGTAGTTATTTGATTTATTGCCTAGTGGAAAACTATGGAAAATGACTGAAAAAATCACTGAGCAGTTTTATGAAAACAGTTTTCAACAATGGTCCAAATTCAGGACACTGGCAGACAAATGTCACTGTGAACTTCCACACCTAAATTTCTTAGTTGGTGTGTGTATTCAGTGGAAATGAAACAACACAATAAAAATGAACAGATTTACCATTTTTTTATTTTGAAAACATGGGTGAAAAATCTGATTCATGTTCGGTTGCAGAATTGTTTGGAATAAGTGTCTGTCTGTGTTTAAGCCCCTTCAGCTGAAATAAAGAAATGCAGACAAGCACCTATTTGGACTCCTTTCAACGAGTAAATTAAAAATTGTACCCAACTTTATCACTTTCAACAATGAGGTTGTTATAACATTACAGTTCACTCATACTGAAAAATGGATAATCAACCTGTTAAAATCCTGTGGAACTTAAAAATATCAGTTTATTTTAATTCCAAATACACATTGCAGTTTTTACAGGTGGAATTTTCCTGTCTATTAACTATGGGAACAAGGCTTCTGCAGTAAGAGTTAAATAGGCCAACCCTCACCCAATAAATTAAATATAAATGTGGCTGATGTCTTGCTCTGGATGAAGGGACAAACTAGAGGTAGATGCAAAATGTTACAAAGTGCAGTGATTTCTTGTGGGTTGATTCTCCATCTTTTTTAATGTTAGTAAACATCTGAATCACAATCCAGTGGTAACAAACATTGAACATGCTTAAAAATGCACATGCAATTTACTATATTTTGAGTATTTTCAAATATATTCAGCCATCAACTTCTATATTATAGTGAGCACAGTGGTTTCCAAATGTATATTTGGGAATTCCCCCTTTATGCATATTGTTACTAAAATATAAGCCCTTTATTATTGCAAGCCAGAATAGCATTATACAGTTGAAACTCACACCCACATTTCATTTCCTGTTGGACGAGAGCTCCCATTGACATCGCACATTTTGTAAACTGGGACCAAGAGTTCAGACCAAGGCTATGTACACAAATTATTACACCAATTCATATGTGAAATCAACAGATGTATAGTCTGCAGCATAGATAGTAAATTCCTGTAAAATTTGCAAACAAACCTATTGTCAATCTTCTGGTGTGAATAAATGCAATTTAGAAATAAATATATTTGTAATAAAAATAAATGTTTATGTATCCATAAATAGAATGACTTGAATAGAAAGATTTTTAATAAATAAGCTTCTTCTTAGCAGCAATGAATGTATTCTTCAGGAGCATGGCAACTGTCATTGGTCCTACCCCTCCTGGCACAGGGGTGATAAAGCCAGCTTTCTTCTTTACTTCTGCCATTAAAAAAAAAAGGGGGGGGAAGAGATTTTGTGTAAAACACATGTTTTAAAATGCTGGCAATTAATAAAACTTAACCCACAGCCAGAGTGAGCAAAAAATATATCTGTATATTCTTAAAGTTGCTGATGGAATCCTGGTTCTAATAGCTAAGAAGCAGGATTTTCAATCCAACTCCAAAACTAAAAATTCCAGAATTTTGCACCTTGTTCTTTATTTGTTGGGGGCATTAAATGTTCATTCACAATGTTGATACTATCCAATCGTGAAGGTCACAGAATAAGTTACTAGTCCAGTTCCATCTACTCAGTGGAAAGTAGATTAAGATTTAAGGCTAACTCTGATATAGCTCAAGACACACAGGCTCCCCACATGGCAGACTCTGGATATCTCTAGTTTGCACACATCTTTCCCCACTATATGAAAAACTGTTGCAAAATTCATTTCTGTCACTAGGCATAGCTTGGCAGACAGATGGGAGATGGGAAGAGATGTACGGAAGGACCTATACGTACATTGTATGTCTCACCATGTTTGGACCAGACCTGAAGATTGGTTCAAATCCATTTTTACTACATTAAGACATGGTCAAACTGCAGATCCTATCTGCTTCCTTTATTCTTGCTTATTCCAGGAAATACAGAAATAGAAAAACATTTGTACATCTTCAAAGCATAAATCCTGAAGATGTCCAAGTTAAAATAACTGGCTGAGGTGGGCAATGTGCCAGCAGAATCAGAAACGGCTGCTGCTCTAAGCCTTCATTGGGGTACAACAGCTTTGTGGGCATCAAAACCCTGAAAAATTCAGTTCCCAGCATTTCTGAGCCCTTAAATACCCATTCTCACTGCTGCTCCAGGTACTTTTTTAGAGGAAGAGACTGGGGCACTGGGCCTCCAGGAAGTATAGTGTTCCTTAGAGAGAAGATTCACAAGACGGCAGGAAGGCCTCCAGCCTTGCTGGGTTCTAAAGCAAGGGGAAAAGGTTCCAAGACCTTATCTTATTTGTCAATGATATTATCAGGACACAAAATTGGGAATTTAGAACAGGCTTGACCTAACAACAGTGTAATCTGGACACACATTAGCTCATTTTAGACAAGCCTATTCCAGATCAAGTCCATGGAAGCTCATCTACCAGCCCCTTTCCCATCCATCCATCCATCCAACTGTGTTAGGTACCATGGATTTTATTATCTAAATGCAATTGACTTGCATTGCAGAACACACTTCCCAAGGGTATCTGAAAAAGGCAGACCCAAAAACAAAAAGTGTTGTGGTACTTTTAAGACTAATTTATTTCAGTGGGAGCTTTTGTGGATTACAACACAGTTCTTCAAACTCAGACACCACATTTTCAGTCATTTCTTCTGTTTCTGAATAACTGGATTGCAGTCCATGAAAGCAAACACTGAAATAAATTTGGTAATCTTAAAAGTGCCATAATCTTGTTTTTGCTTAAAAAGACTAACGCAGCTAAGTCTCTGAAAAGCTTGATTTAAAAGCCTCTGCTGGTGAGAAATAAGGAATCATCATTTTGCAACTTCTTCATAAATTTTCAGTGTTTCTTCATCTTCTAAAAGAAATGATATGCATCCCTGACAAACAGGATCCTCTACTTTGCGAAGTCTTCATTCTTGGAACGCTTTTAAAATAGAGAGTATCTGGCCCAAATAGGATTAATCCCTCCAGAAAACTAGTCAACACTAGCAAACTAAGGGCATAATTTTGTTCTTTGAACTACATAGTTTTCAAACCTAAGGAACATTCTTACATTCTGTACATTTTCCATTGAAGTGCATTCCAACCCAATTTCAAAAACACTTTAGTACATTTATATAACATAACTCCTAATTAAGTCACATTTTACAGAGATACTGTTTGTCATGAGTAAAGGTGCTTTCTTCCACTGCATCATTTTCTTTTATTCTCTTGGCCCCATCAAACTCTAGTTTCTCATGGAGGTATGACTAGTGGGAGACCTCAAAAAGCAAAGCAAAGTAAAACCTCCTGGTCAGTAACATAAACAGCTCTGTCTGCAGTATGTCAGGCTGCAAGGTACTGCTATTCTAGCCATTTTGATGTGACCTGAGTAGACTTGAGTGCTTGTAGTGAAGTGCAAGCAGATAAAGAATCCTGCTACCACTAAGACTGCAACCTAATTATCTTTAAAATGCTATTCTAAAATAGTCTTCAATAAGAACTCACCCCTACTCAGATATGATGTAAAGACAAGTGCTCTTGTAGCCAAAGTTTTGCAAACAATATACTGTTAGAATACCTATACTTCAGTCTGCTTTGCATTCTTTGAAACTGTAGGATCACAGCTGGTATAAACCCATTACCAGAATCCTACTGTGGTGTAGTCCAATGGTATAAATCTCGGTAGTAAATAACCCCTATTCTCACTGATACCTTTTTAAAAAATAGTACCTATATGTATGATTCAATGTAGGGACTATTTCACATACATCAAAGTATCCTTTATACACTTTTGTGTAGGGCATTATATAAATGCATTGTTTGCTGCATGGGACACAATTTGTTTGCCACATAGGATGAACTATATGCAGAATTCCCAAAAGATATGCAAAACATGTTGTGTTGAAGTCACCTTCAAGTTTGTTAAAAGTTCCATTCTTCCTCCTCTAAGAATGTGTGTCAAATTTTAATGTGGTTTTTTAAATGTGCTTTCTTTATCCTCCCACCCTTTTCCATCAAGAGATGAATATTTACAAACCCCTCCCATCTCCAAAAGCAGCTGTGACAGATTTAGTAGTTCCATGAACAAAGCCACTTTGCTTACCTTCAAAGTCTACATCCCCAACTAATTTGGTCTTCCCTGTGAGAGGATCATGGATATGGTTGATCCCAACATCAATCACAGTTGCTCCTTCTTTTACCATATCAGAGGTAATCAGTTTTGGAATACCTGAAACCACCAATCCAATTAGGATTCATAGATTTGAACAAGAACATACCACATTAAGTATTTTCATCCTTAGCAGGGGAAAACCTTAGAAATATTTAACTGATAAGCACTGAATATTTGATCCAAAATATTGACATACTGTAACAGATACTCTGTTTCACATTGCCAGTGTGGATGGCCAGACATGGTATCCAGAAGACATAGGAAATGTTCATTTAGGGCAGGGGTCTCCAAACCTTTTACAGTGAGGGTCACACCGAATATTTTCAAAGTTTTTGAGGGCTGAAGGAACAGGAATGTGTGTGCGGTTGCCTGCACACCCGCACACACCTGCCCGCCCCCCACATGCACAGATGGCCTTTCCTTGACTACAGTATTAAGGGTGATAAGTGGACAGAGTCTGGACCCGGCAGAATTTTAAAAAAATGCCAGCACAAATCTTTAGGCCAATTTATATAAGAGAATGAGAGGACAAGAATAGTGACAATGTCACAGTGGGGAAATAATACTCAGTAAACATAGGTATTTGCAGTATTAAAGAGCCCTATAATTATATTTGCATACCAAAAATTCTGCAAATACTTTAGAATCATTAAGTAATTAAGGCAACCAGCACATTTGAGGGTGACCTCTTTCACAGACAGGCTAAAATGTTGGGCTTACTATGAACTACTGAAAAATCCATATTCTAAAACAGTCTTTTTTTCTCTAAGCAGAATTGCTGCACAATAAAATGCAGGCTTTTAACTCTCCCCACCCAAGAAAACCTCAGGAACAAAAATGTTTCAGTAATGCAGTGATAAACCTAATAGTAATTGGGATTTCTTTGCTATAGGAAAAAGGCACAGATCCTTCCTCATGTTGGACTACCACATTATAAAAAAAAGACAAGAAGCATACATGGCTACATGTTTTTGTCTCCTTGACTACAGTTTCTAGACCTTCAGTTCTTCTGAGTGCCTGAAACACAGGCTGGAATTTTATCTTCTTAAAATGTCATCTTCTTCAAGCTCCTGCCAAATCTTAGGTTTACTCCACACCTTATGCAAAAATGGGCGATATGAGCACCATTAGCCTGAGGAACAAACTTTCTTGACTTCACAACTCTGCATGTTGTGTAATAAGTGTTTTATTTAGATCCTTTGAGAGGAAGAAAAAAAGAGTGCTACTAACAAGTACAAATTAAAAACTCAACTGAATTAACATTCAGTGAGACCATTTTTCTTAAAGAAACAGGTGTATATTACATATATCAGTGAGGGATGGCAGCTAAATTCGGACACATCTAGACAATTATCATAGATGTAGTTTTGAAAGATGAGTGACAGAGCATGTAGATTTCTTTTGTAAATCGTGATAAAAATGCAAAAGAAAAAGAGGGGAGGAAAAGGATAAAAAAGATAAGGTAGACTGGAGTCTTCGAGACATGCAAAATAAAGATAATGAATAATGAAATAATCATTTTAGCCAAATTAATAAATTTGCTTAAGATTGTTTCTAGTGAAAAGTTCCTGCAGACATTTCCCTTCTTTAGTGTCACTGTGAGTCTGTACCAGAGCGCCTCCCACCCAATATATGCCGCCTTTGACTGTGGACTCTGCTGGATTATGACTCCTATCGCCCCAGCCAGAATGGCCTTACCATATTAGCCGTGTACAATAGGAATTGTAGCTTATCTTGAGGATGCTAGGTTACAGAAAGATGATCTAGGTTCTAGAAAAATATTTTCTTTTAAACATAATAATGAAAATTTATGAAATAAAAAAAGACAGTACAATACAGATTTTCAAATAAACTGTGTATAACTGGGAGTACAACATTACCTGCAGCAACTATCACAATATCAGCAAGCTGGGTATGAGTCTTCAGCTGATCTTTTGGTGTATATCTGTGAGTAATTGTCACTGTAGCATCACCTATCACAAACAACACTGGTCAAAGTCAATGTTAAATTATGGTACTAAAATGAAGTAATAATAAAAAGAATCATCATCCATATGTTGAAACACCAAAGGTTTACACAACATAATTTGTTAACCTGTTAATCCCCAAACGTGGCCCAAATAAAATAGTCTACATGTCTATACGAATGCTACTAATGTATGCAATTTTAAAAGAAACATGAGCATTTCAAAATATTCTTTCTTGGTTGGAATCCAGCCCTCTGGATTAAAATTTGTTTATCAGATCAATACAAAACAAATAATTATAGTCACTTACATATTTGTGTAAAATAAGAGACTGATGAATAAAATAATGGGAATTTCAATATTATTTACAGAAAATTAACTCACAATTTTGGATCTCTAGTTAAGAAAAATAAAATTTATCAGACATGAACTTAGAATTCTAAATGTGCCTGAAAAGGTACTTTTATTGTTCCATAACATCAATCATGGAACATACAGCATTTTAAATTTATGTATATTCAGTTTGATATGCACCTTGCCCGCAAGCAAGCACAAAGCAGAGGGCTAAATCCAGTGTTAGTCAATTTAGACCCACTGAAATCATAGCAATTTATATTATTCATAGATTTATGTCCCACTCATTTCAACCAGATTATTCTAATTGGGACTGACACTAGGTTTAGTCCTGAGATGCTACATCTTGTGCAGACACATATTCCCAACCCCATTTTCCTCTAAAATTTCACCCAAATATTGCTTCTTCAGCACGTTATGCAAACGGCATTATATAAGTAGTATGTGCAAGGTCATCTAACTGTTCTAAGTCCTAAGGGCAGGTATGCTCTGACTGTGGCTTGTTTCTGTAACTACAGTACCTTCTAGTTAGACGGCATGAGATTTAATGAATTTTCTCAACTAGAGTTTACTAAAGATCATCTTATCTCTGAGTTTCTGAAAATCCTTTGAGTAATAAAATGTAATAAACACAGAATACAAAGAGAGATCTGACATTCTTGTAAAAGAAGAATATTTCAGAAATGAATATACTTGCTGTATTCATTTGTTGACATAAGTCAGTCACTCTTTGCCTCAAATATATTTGAGTAAACTTTATGTATTTTTCAGAGAAAATTAGTTTCATCCAGTAAGGATGAAATAAGCCTCTACTCTGCTGCCCAGAGTAGACCTTGGGCGGGGTAGAAGTCTAATAAATAAATGAATAAATATTTATTCATTTCTTGAAAGGCTATCACAAGAGGATATAAAGACTCTTCAAAGATGTTTAATATCATCACCATTGTTTGTATTTTTACTGTATCCAGTTGAAATGCGCAAAAATTAGAAAGGACTGACCCCAAAATTTATTTTAAACTACCCAAGGGGTTTATTTTCCCAGAAGCCTACATCTCCCATAGAGAAATTACAGGATTCCAGCTGCTCAGTACAGTTTTAGTGTCCATATGCACAAGGAAATGGACTGCCGCCAAAGTGCATTTTTTAAAAATTTGCTTTTTTGTAAATTTCATAAAGTTAAGTAACCCACAGAATCTATGCAACTGTATTAGGCATCCTTCAGTCTCGAAAGACTATGGTAACGTGCTCTGTATGGAGGACTTGGAACAGCGTCTAGTGTGGCTGAGAAGGCCAATTCGAGAGTGACAATCCCTTCCACACTGAAGACAAATACAATCTGTCCCCTGTCCAGCTCCCTGATTTTGCTGCTTCCGTGACTGCCTCTTTGCCTCGGTCTGCTGGACAAGGGTCTCTTCAAATTGGGAGAGGCCGTGATGCAACGCCTGCCTCCAGGCTGAACACTCCGATGTCAGGGTTTCCCATCTGTTGAGGTACATTCCTAAGGCCTTCAGATCCCGCTTGTAGATGTCCTTGTATCGCAGCTGTGGTCTCCCTCTGGGGCGATTTCCCTCCACTAATTCTCCATACAGGAGATCTTTTGGAATCCGACCATCAGCCATTCTCACGACATGCCCAAGCCAACGTAGACGTCGCTGTTTCAGTAATGTATACATGCTAAAAATTCCAGCTCGTTCTAGGACTACTCTGTTTGGAACTTTGTCCTGCCAGGTGATACCAAAAATGCGTCGAAGGCAACGCATATGGAAGGTGTTCAGCTTCCTCTCCTGCCGTGCACAAAGGGTCCAGGACTCACTGCAGTACAGGAGTGTGCTCAGGACACAGGCTCTATAGACCTGGATCTTGGTATATGTCGTCAGCTTCTTATTGAGCCATACTCTCTTTGTGAGTCTAGAGAACATGGTAGCTGCTTTGCCAATAGCTGCTATGCAACTATATTTGTGCTTATAATCTGACAAATGATTGAATTTCATTTGAAGCAAAATATTTTCCCCAAAGCATTATTGTAGGAGTTTCATTAAGGACTCCCATCCAATTTTTGTCTCTCCAGACATTTGTGGCCAAAATATATAAGGGTCTATGGCAGATCTGCACTTTCTCAGATCCAGGAGCCCTGCCTGGAACCCTCAGTTTCCATATGGTATTCGATTATGATCCACTCTAGCAGACTAGTGGCCTATACCAGCCATTCTCAACTCTGTTTTTGGCCATGGCCACAAACACAATATGAAAGTATATAGGCTGAATCAGGATTGTGTAAGTCACATAATGAACCTTATAAGGGTGTATGTGAAGAATTGTTTCTAGTCTGGGTCCCCCCCTTCAAATGCACCTGGGACCCCCAGGGGGCCATACACCCCGACTGAGAATTTCTGGTCTATAGGATCATTAATGTGAAAATAAATCTGTGCCAGAACTGACAGCAGAAAACTGCAAAAATTCTGCGGGAAGCATCAGAGATAAAATGAATAAGTAAATAAAGAAATAAAGGAAATTCTTATAAAAATAAATAAAAATAAGGCTGAATGGAATTTCCTCAGCTTCATACCTTATTAATCTCATATCTACTTTCTAAGGAATAAAATATGTAAGAAAATGTATTGCTTCATTAGAAAAACTAAAGAAAAAAAACGTATTTCAGTTAGGTTACAACAACAGAATGCCTGCTGTCCATTTGTCATAAAACATGGACAGGCAGAATAGTATAAAAAGTAAAATAGGATAAGTTCTTAAAAGATAACATCTTGTTTCCAATTCTTGTTTAACTGTCCAAGTCTCAGAATAGGATCAACTCCAGTTTCCAGATCATTCTGTATAATGTTATGAATTCAGGTGTCAAAGGAGAAGCTCAGCTTCCTTTGTTCCCTCCCTTTTCTCTGTGTTGAAACTTGCAATGGAATAAAGTAGAATGTTCTTCAAAGTACCTCCAGGCCTTTCATGTCCTCCATCAGTATGTAAAAGCATTGAAATGGGCATGCCAACGTTCTTCGATCTTCCAGCTACAACAACATTTCTTCCAAATGTCTGTATTCCTTGGAGGATGAGCCAAAATCAACAAGTCAAACCAATTACAGTTATTCGTTTGAAATCAAAGGCTTTTGAATCTACTGTTTAAAAAAAAAGTTATACCTTATTTCCCCACTTCCCATCACGAAAATTATGACAGAAAAGAACTGTTGCCAAAATGCCATATGGAAAAGGTATATATAGTGGCTCAGTGTAGTAAGGTGCACTAGAATAGCCCCTCTGAATCAGTGAGGAACTGGTGAGTCAGCTCCTCCATAAGTACCACTGATTCAAATGGGCTTACTCTAGTTGTAACTTATGACTAGAATTAGACTAGGCATAGTAAGTCCCAACAAGAGTACACCTATTTGAATCAACAGAACCTCCAGAGGAGATGACTCACCAAATTCCTACTGGTTCAGTCAACATACTCTAGTGCAACTCATTATGCTAAGCAACAGGATTTCAGCCAATATGTGGTGCAAAATTTAAGTATTCATTGTTAAGCACTCATATTCTTCTCTTTTAGTTAAATTAACTGATGCGTGATTAGCATAATTAGAAGTAAAGGTGCTACTCAAGCACATGTATACATGCACATATAATTTATATAATTCAAAATTAGACTTCAAATCAGCATTTATCTGTGTAGGATTTATTATTTTATGTAGGTTGTTCTTAGATGATACTAGTAATACTTAGATATTAATACTTAGATGATACTTTTATCCTGTGTTTGTCCTGTGCTGTTTCAAAAGCATTATATTGCTACTCCATTATTTTTAATGAACTTATGTTCTCTGTATATAAAGGTGGAAGAGAAAAAGGGAAAACCTAGGAGAGCAGCAAACAGAAGATGACATCATCTATTCAGTGGTCCCCAACCTTTTCCGAACTGCAGACCGGTTGGGGGGGCGGGGTCCGTGCGTGGGGGGGTGGGGCACCCCCTGCTCACGGGGTGTGGTATGATTGCAGGTGGGCATGGCGCACTCGCGCACATGTGCGGGTGGGCGGGCCAGGCGTGCATGTGGGCGTGCGTGGGGGGAGTGTGTGCAGGGGGACTACACAGATTGTTTAAGTGCTACCGTCTCACCTTCTTGGCTAACTACTCCTGTACTCCATTTTAAAGGATTATGCTGGGTGGTATAACAAAAGTTTCCTTGTCAGTGTCATTCAAAAACAAAATTTTCAGTAATAATGGAGGGTGAAGTGGTAGAATAGCAATATTCCTCCCTCCCAGACTAGTACTGTGGCACCTGCATTTACCTGGGTAAGGAAAAACGGGAAATAGCCTTTGCCACTTCCCCACGAGCACAGGAACAGAAAAATGTGCCTTGTGCAGCACCAGGACTGAGCGGATCAAAGATCCATTAAACAAGCCAAGCAGCTCAAAACCATGCCACTAGTTCCTATCTTGGGATACCCTTTATCTCAACTCATAAATCAGTCTAGAGCTTGGACCTGGTTCCTTCACTGAAGCAATTGCTGAGCAGGCCGCTTAAAATATTACGCTTCTTCTGGAAGGGAATAAAATTCTTGGGTTTTCACTCCTAGCCCTTGAAAATGACCAAGATCCAGTCAACAACAAAGGAAGATCCCTACATCCTTAGGCACAGCAACTTTTCCACTGTGGGAGAAAGCGCCACATCTCTGTGCTACCCTGAGGCTTAAAGCCTTGGAGCACTCTAGGCAATATCTGGGAGATCCTTCTTCCCTTTCCTCTATTATTTGCTAAATGTGTACATATTTTTGAAAGTCTGCTGGCACGCTGGACTGACTCATAAAATAAAAATAAGGAGCATATGACATTTCTTCTTGCTTTGTTGACTTTCAAGACCAGGGGCTCCCCTTCCTTGCTCACTTTGCCATACGGGTGGCACTGCAACTATAATGTTGTATTAATTGTTGTGCGGAACCACAATTCCATTTATAGGCGATGGCAGACAAGTAATGTCTCAGTAGTGTCAATGGCCTATAGAACAGAAGCATCCTTAGATCTAGAAAAAACACCACACTGCTTCCCCTATCTAAGGGCAATGCAGTCATAATTGCATTATGTATTAATTTAATAGAATAACACAGTGGAGGAACCAATTTCAGTATAAATTCAAATCTTAAAATAAATCATATTTTAGCTAGGACTTCTAACCGAAGGATTTGAAATTTAATCCATTTAGATTCCTTCTGATTTTTTTATTTCTCCATAATATTTTCCAGAATGTATTCACCATCCACTCACTAAATTCCATTACCTGTTCTCTTTATTATTTCCCAAACGGCGGCAGCAGTGGCAGGTATAACAGATGGCTGATCAAGACACAGTCGCCCAATATTCAAGATATGGAATCCATCCACGTCTTTGTCTGGTGTGACAGCATTGCACACAGTCCTTTCATCAATGTGATCTGGAAAACAGTCTTTGATATTTAGCCTGCCTTCAGCATTAACACTGTTAACGAATCTGTGATTGTGGAGAAACTCAAGAAATGCAGAACTTATGAATATGCAATTTATGCCCCACCACATGTACAAAAGAAGATCTAGCAAATGGCTGAGATAACACTATGGAAGTAGCCTGCTTCCGGGGGGGGAAAATAGTCCATTTATTTTAACATTTTAATTTGTTTTTTATTTTACCTATAGTTCATATAAGTCTATAATTTTAAGTTGTGCAATGCTCTCGTACAAATAAATAAATAAACACTAACATTAGCATAATCATCCCCATGTGGTTTTTTTTCAACTTAGATTTTAAATTTTGAAATATAAATTCAGGAAAGATAAGACACAAACAATAGGTATTAGATTTATACACCCAGAAATTTTTCAGAGATCATATCTCTGAGCGAAAAAGGATTTCTTACCATCAGTTCCTATTTTCAGGAGAGAACAGGGACATTATTTTCCTTCAAGCATTGCCCTTACCATGAAGAAGGAAATTTCAGAGTGTTGACTACCTCCTCTGGCATGAAAAGGCTCCCACTCTTCCATAGTGGATGAGAGACACAGAGGAGGTTTTTAATCTCATTGTATGGAATTGGGGGGGGGGGCAGGGGAAATATGCTGTATAGCTAAGCCACAGAAGACATGGAATAAAACTCAAACCAAAACAAGATCTGAAAGATCAAGCTTGGATGCAGACTAAAGGTGAGATCACACTGGGAAATAGATCACAATTTGGACTGCTGGCGGAGCAGTCCAGTGGAATCTATTTCCTGGCAATCACCCAATGCACAGGAAAAGGCCCTCTGCCTGACCTTAGTCTATGTCCAGGCTGGACCTTTTTGATCCAGCTATAGGACTTCTACTTTTTGGGACTGGGCTGGGGCAATTCTCTGGGTTGCTTTAAGGGATATCATTCTTGTTAAAGCAACTCTTTCCAGTGATATCAGGCATCCTCCTTTGCAGCCATCTGATTGTACCCTAAGCTATTGCATTTAGGTTCCACTCAAATCATGACATGCCTTTGCTCTGTCTTTTAACCAGGAATTTTTCGCCTCTTATTTTAGGTTGTTTTTAACTTTTACTTCATCTGTCCATGCACTACTTTAAAATATTGTTTTTCACTGTTCTTATTTTATTGTTTTGTAAACCACCGAGAATAGTGCCTTGCACTAGCAGGGTGGCATACAAGTTAAATAAATAAATAAAATAACTAACTAACTAAATAAATAATAGTCATGATGATTAACAGGAACTAAATGCATCTACAGCCTTGGCAGGCTTTGACTCCTGCTTTCACTTAGTGGTGGGAACTGGGAGGGGGAGTGCTTGTTGTTGTTTTAATAAGCAAGGCAGAAAAGGAGTAGGAAGGTAAGGAATGGTTCACAAAATGAAAGAAGAAAAGCCAAGCAATTAAACAATGAGGTGGAGCAGAGAGAGGAAAACACAAGAAAAGAGCTTTGTATGCAAAGCTAACAGCAACCGGAGCTCATATGATGTTTCAGCCCTGGGTGAAGGCAGGAAACAATACTGCTGAAATAGAGTTGTGGGCCTACCAAAAACCCTTTCAGGATTACATGTTTCTGAAAGTGACAGGGATAACCCAGCATATGAGAATCCATCTCTGCACTGCCCAGAGACTAGCAGCTACCCTAGCCAACAAAGCTAGTCAAAGACTGTAGACACCTGGGAGGTGAAGAGAAACCAGATGCTCAGGGTTTATGGCCATTTACTAGGGCAGTCTACTCCCTGAAGCATTTCCATATACTATCATGCACTTTATTACAGACGAACATCTAGAAATTGAAAGGAGAGTCAGAAGAACAGGAAGATAACTAAACCTTTTCACTATTTTCACTCAGCATCCTTCCTCAGATTCCTTGCCGAGGATTTGGTGTGGCTGAGGGTACTTGGTAGAGGCTATTTGGTGGAGTTCCAAAACCTTAAAGTTGTCTAGATGTCTACAAAGGTTGCTGTTTTTCCTCTCCTCATCTTTCTTGGCACTTAGAAAAGACACTTCTCTGTATGAGGCTTCAAAAAGCACCATATCTAATTCCCTCCCAAAGAGCCACTCATAAGTGGCTTCACATCCCAATGATGGAGCCATACATTCTTTCAGAACTGTGATATTGGGCATCATTGCTCCAGATATGAGTCTGAGCCTGATAATAGTGCCAAATACAAACACACCAGATTTAAAGTGTTCTTTAATATCTTTGGAATAATGTGATATAATGATACAGGTTCTGGAGGCCACGTATGAGTTGTTATTGCTCACATCAGGTAGGTGACAGATGTACAGAAAACTTTTAAGGCTTCAGAACTTATTGCTGGAGTTGCCTGTATGTACTTGCCACAAAAATCCTTGTGTCAGGAATGGGTCAATTCTGGCCCTCCAGTAGTTGCTGGACAGTCCCTCCCATCATCCCTCACCATTGGTTATAATGGCTATGGCTGAAGTGACCTACAAACCAGCAAACTCATGAAAGCTACATGTCTCTGCTAACTCTGCCTTAAATCACATCCACTGTAAGCACTTTGCAGTGAGGTTGTCAGACAAGAAGTATGGCTTGTCAACTATCTGATATGAGGCCTTGCGTCTTGCAGAGTCCATGTTAACACTGCCACCATGTGGTCAACATTTTCTTATCATTCAAAATCAGCAAACATGTTTTTTTTAAAAAAGACATTGGAAATGACATGATTATGGTCAGTCTGAGAACCTGCAGTTTAACATAATAACTTAAATGCCAATAATTTTAACATAAATCCCAATAATTGTTTCAGATTTTTTTTTTTCAAAAGGTCAGTATGAGAGATAGACATGGGCTAAAAATCATATTATGCATTTGGTGCACCCATGGTGAAGTGGACCAAAGCAATTTCACCTGCGAAATTAAGAAAATGTGTTCAGAAAGTGTCTTGCAATATGGACCAAAAACAGTTCAATACTATGTCTGATGGTCAAGGAGATAGTACAAGGTGATTTGGCAGTTGTAGATAATTCAGAATGCCACTGTGTGGTTATTGCTAAGGACAGCAAAAAATATACACATTACATGTGCTCACCAATCTCCCTATTAGCTGCCACTGAGCTGTCAGGACATGTCAACGTGTTAATATTACTGTACAAAGCCCCAGACTGCCCTGAACTCAGGCACTTAAGCAGTTTGGGACCTGGATACTTAAATAAACACCTGTCCCAGCTGTGCTTGTGGTGTACTATAGTAGTATAACCCACAGGGCTAGCAGACATAGCAGGGTTTTGGCAGCAGGAGCAACGAATACTCTGGCTGCATTTAACAGGACACCCCATATACATAATTTAAAAGCCTATATAATAGTAGTGATCACAGCAAAGGCAGCTTTCTTTTCTGTCACCAGTGTGCAGAACCATCCAGAAGAGCTGTTCCAGATGACAAGGGATATGTTTTTCCACATATGGCCTCATGGAAGCAGCTGGCAGTAATGTTCTTGCCAGCATTTCTCGGGGGGGGGGGAAATCACCCACAAATCTAATCTGAGCTAGACATGTTTAGATTTTTAAAAACCCTAAGCAATGTGATAATAAGATTGAAAAAATTGAACAGAAAAGAGGTATCACTGGAGAAGTAAATATAATCAAGGTCCAGGAGAATATTGTTATTTATAGCTCTCTCCTCCTGTAGCAATGAGGATACTGAGCCAAAAGCAACTCCCCCCCCCCCATTTACGTTTCATAATCATCCAACTCATTTTATTTGTATAAAATAGAATGGCAATACCTGGCAGAGGTAACTGTACCAATACACCACTGACTCTTGGATCAGTATTTAGTTTGGCCGTTAGATCTAAGAGTTCTTCCTGAGAAATATTCTTGGGCTTCAGTATTATTTCACTAGAAATGCCTGAAATGAAAACAACACACAAAATAATATCCTTAGCAAAGATTGTTTTGTTTTACTAAGTACTAAAAAAGATTCAGTACATTTCAGTAGCATTTTCATTTAAATTTGTTTAATAGGAACAGCACAGTAAAATAAATTCACATTCATATGTTATTATAGGCTTCCTTATTTAAAATATTTAAAATAAAAATTGAAAACTATACACATTGAAGCTGGCATTGTACACAAGCTATTTGCTTTTTTGTTTTGCTCTTTTAAAGCATACCTACAGCAGCTGCTGCTTTTACTTTATTTCTTACGTATGTGTGACTAGCTGGGTTGTCTCCTACTAAGACAACAGTGAGATGAGGCCTCTTGTTTCCCAAGGCGAGCCAAGTCTCTATGTCTCTTTGTATCTCTTCACAGAGCTCTGCAGCCAGCTTTTTCCCTGAGATAATAGTTGCTTCAGAACTATAAAACAGAAAAGATACAAGGATAATGTTAAAAAAAAACACACCCTCACACTTTTTAGACTAAACATTTTACTGCTAAGAAGAATGAAACATTACTGTATATATTAATAAATCCTGCCATAAAATGAAATTAGCCTGCTATGTATAAAGAATATGAAGACAGCCCAGCTATGAAATGCAGAGAAATGGAAAAACAGCTCGATATAAAATTATGTGTACATCAGATGCAGAAGATCTTCTTGCAGAAGGTTTCTGCTGTTGCTGTAGAACTGGGCTCCTGTACTCTCAAGGCTCTGCTCTTACAACCTTTACCTTCTTATGGGACAAGATTACAAATACGTAAGAAATTAGGAATTCAGTTAGTGATCTAAGCACTCACAATGAAATGAACATCATCTTTAGCTTTTATTTAGTAAAGAATACTAAAAAAATGCTTTCAACAAAATGTTTTATGTGCGATATATTTTACAATTCTATCCTAATTTGCTCAGAATAGTGATACCCTATTAGTGCAATCCCAGACTCCATTTATGTTGCCCGAATAGATAGATGATGCAAATCAAGTTCCTTTATACTGACAGATCCCAAAGGTATGATGGTCGTCAAGATTCTACATAAGTGATGCTATTTACTCTAACTACATCTCTGCCCATTCAAGGACCAAATTGGGTGGTATCAAAGATGTAAGCATAATCCTTGGTTTTCTGTTTCAGTTCTACCCCTGCAATGAAATAACGTCACAAAGTGATGAGAAAACATGAGGATTGTGAATGGAAGACAATGATATCACGTGCAGTTCCACAAAACCTAATAAACAAAGCAGGAGAATAGGTGATAAAAGCCTTATCTGGAATTGTTCACCATCCTGCTATAGTTCAGGATTATTACAGTCTGGCAATATGGAATATACTGTAAATTTCAAGTTTCTATAGCAAGACTCTACTAGGCAAAAGGGAATACTGTGTATACCACAAGCCATAGAACACCCTCGGCTCCCCACCCCTGAAATATGACTCTTCTAAGGCAGATACCAGAGTAATCACAAAGCAATGGGAAGGAGGTGAGCAAGTTCATTCAGCTTCTCAATGTCTCACAGCCATGATCCGCCAATCTTAGCAGCCAGTGCACATGACTATCAAAAGAACTGCAACTCAGTTACTAGGACAATTTTCTGAATTTTCTCCACAAGTTCTAAATTTCCCTTTCTCTCATAATCCTTTACAGCAATTATCCATTGTTTGGGAAGGTACTTCTAGCTGTATGAGAAATGATTTAAATGGGGTTGGTTATAAAAGACAGGAAGCTGTATTTAAAAACAAAGGTAGCTGTGGTGGATTTGGTGAATTAATACCTTCAGCACAGCTTTTAATTTGAGAAAAGGGTGCTCCACTGCAGCTGCCAATGCTTCTATCATTATAACCACATACAGTCAGGTGGGGGGAAAAGTATACCCTCTTTGAATTCTATGGTTTTATGTATCAGGACATAACAAAAATCATCTAGTTCTTAACAGATCTAAAAATTAGGTAAATACAACCTCAGATGAACAACAACACATGACATATTACACCATGTCATGATTTAGTTAGCAAAAATAAAGCCAAATGGAGAAGCCATGTGTGAAAAACTAAGTACACCTTATGATTCAATAGCTTGTAGAACCACCCTTGGAAGTACAGTGGTGCCTCGATTTACGGAATTAATCCGTATTGGAACGGTGGCCGTAGGTCGAAATGTTCGTAAGTCGAAGCACCATTTCCCATAGGAATGCATTGAAAACCTATTAATCCGTTCCGGCCGAAGAAAAAAATAACAAAAATAAAAATAAAAATAAACAGAGCAAGTCCCACGCTGGGACTGCAAAAAAACAAAAACAAAAAATAAACAAATCCAAAAATAAACATTGGAGCAAGTCCCACGCTGGGATTGCAAAAAATAAAATAAAAATAAAACACCAAAAAACAAAACAACACGGAAACATAACCCCCCCAGTCCAAACCTACCCTCCAAAACCCACCCAGAACAACTTTTTTTAAAAAGGAGCACCTTACCCGTCCGAAGCCTCCTCAGCCTCCCGGGCTTCCACTGCTGCTGTGACCGCCACCGCCGGGAGGCTTGAGCCTGGCCGGGGTGCTTCGGCTGCTCGCCCCCGGCTGCGGCGGAGGCAGCGGTCGCCCAGTGCCGGGAGGCTTGAGCTGGCTGGGTTTCTTCGGCCGCTTGCCTCCCGGCTCGCCTCCTGCTTGCTCCGCGCCACCCTCCATGGGTCCATGGCGGGAAATTCAAATGGCGGAGGGCGGCGAGGAGCGAGTGGGAGGCAAGCAGCCTAAGAAACCCGGCCAGCTCAAGCCTCCCGGCGCTGGGCGACTGCTGCCTCCGCTGCGGCCGGCCCGGCCAGCTCAAGCCTCCCAGCGCTGGGTGACCGCTGCCTCCGCTGCGGCCGGCCCGGCCAGCTCAAGCCTCCCAGCGCTGGGTGACCGCTGCCTCCGCCACGGCCAGGGGTGAGCAGCCGAAGCACCCCGGCCAGGCTCAAGCCTCCCGGCGCTGGGTCACCGCTGCCTCCGCGGTCACAGCGGCAGGGAAGCCCGGGAGGCTGAGCCTCCCTTTTCCTAACCGTTGGGGTGAAGCAGCAGCTCACTCTTCTTTACTTGAGTTCATTGAGGTTTGCAGGTATTTGTTTATGCACAGCTCTCTTAAAGGTCCCACAGCATTTCAATTGGTCTGAGGTCTGGACTTTGAGTGGGCCATTGCAATACCTTGATTCTTTTCTTTTTCAGCCATTCTGTTGTAGATTTACTGGTTTGCTTGGGATCATTGGCGTGTTACGTGACCCAATTTCCGCCAAGCTTTAGCTGTTGGACAGATGACCTCACATTTGACTCTAGAATACCTTGGTATACAGAGGAGTTCATGGTCGACTCAATAACTGCAAAGTGTCCAGGCCGTGTGGCTACAAAACAAGCCCAAATCATCACCCCTCCACCACGCTTGACAGTTGGTATGAGGTGTTTGTACTGATATGCTGTGTTTGGTCTTCGCCAAACGTGGTGCTGTGCATTATGGCCAAACATCTCCACTTTGGTCTCGTCTGTCCAAAGGACACTGTTCCAGAAGTCTTGTGGTTTGTTCAGAAGTAACTTTGCAAACCTAAGCCATGCTGCGGTTTTTTTTTCAGAGAGAAGAGGCTTTCTCCTGGCAACACTTCCAAACAAACCAGACTTGTTCAGTCTTTTTCTAATTGTACTGTTGTGAACTTTAACATTTAACATGCTAACTGAGGCCTGTAGAGTCTGAGATGTAACTCTTGGGTTTTTTGCAATTTCTCTTGTATTGCACGGTCTGACCTTGGGGTGAATTTCCTTGGATGTTCACTCCTGGGAAGACTGGTAACTGTTCTGAATGTTTTCCACTTGTGAATAATCTTCCTCACTGTAGAATGATTGACTTTAAATCATTTGGAAATGGCTTTCTAGCCTTTTCTAGATTCATGGGCAGCAACAATTGCTTCTCTAAAATCACTGCTGATGTATTTCCTTCTTGGCATTGTGTTATCACACACCTGAATGTTCCAGAGCAGCAAGCTGCTAAAACTTCAGCTTTTATAGAGGTGATCACACTTGCTGATGATCAGTTACTCAAGGGCATTTGGTTAGCAGCACCTTGCTGCTACTCAGCCTCTTAATTCCTATGGAAGCAGTAAAGATGTACTTAGTTTTTCACACATGACGTCTCCATTTTGGCTTTATTTCTGTAAAATAAATCATGACATGGTGTAATATGTCATGTGTTGTTGTTCCTCTGAGGTTGTATTTACCTAATTTTCAGACCTGCTAAGGACTAGATCAGGAGTCTCGAAACTACGGCCCACGGGCCACATCTGGCCCACCTTGCCTTTTTATCCAGCCCGGTGTGTGTGGGCGTGAGCACGTGTGGGCGTGCGTGTGGGAGTGCGTGCGTGAATGTGCGCGTATGCATGCGTGCATCTTCCTTCAGCCCTCAAAAGTGTGGAGCATATATGATGTGGCCCTCCCGCTGAAAAGTTTGGAGACCCCTGGACTAGATGATGTGAGACACTGTGAAGTTGAATAAACTTTTATCCCGCCTTTCTCCTTAAAAAACAAACAAACCCAAGGTGGCTCCAGGATGAAGAAATCCAGAAAGCCTGTGAAAGTATACAAATTTTCATATTCCTCCATTCACTTCAAATCATTACCGCAAGGATCTATCCAGTTCATAGGACAGCTGAAACATATATTCCGTTAATAGCTATAGATGGCAGTTCAAGCTAAGAAAATGGGGTTCTGTACAGTTCTGTGGCAAATGCAATGCAGATGTGTGCCTGCATCATCAAAAAAGCCATCCTATTAGCATTTCCTTTTCAGATGGTCTGTGAATTAAGAACTATTTTGAAAATTATGAATACCGATATTGGAGACAGGAAAGAAGAGAATAGCTTATCCATAGCCCTAAATCTCTGCACACGTAAAAATAAAATCCACATTGATTTTTTTGTCCTGCAAATATAAGACAGTGCAATTGCATGCAGGACTGCTGCTCAAAAAAGCCTTGCTACACAAGGCCAGCTCCATCATTAGGCAAAATGAGGCAGCCACTATGAGAAATTATTATTATTTTATTAACCATATTAAGAAATGTTTTAATTACAGGCAAATGGAACACAGAGCTTGACCTGGCTTGCAGTGGTTAAACCTTTGAGTGAGAAGTTATTAAGCAATATACTTAAACAAAAAGAGGAACTGTAACAGATGCTAGGAATTGTAAAGTTAACCACAAACCACAAGATGTACTTGCAACTTAAGTTGAAAAATTTCAATTTGTAAATCTTGTAACTAATTTGAAGATGTCCATGGGAAAAATAAATGATCGACACATGCTGTGACAAGAGTATAAAAATTGGTGATTTTGGTGGTATGCTACCTTTGCCACCTACAAGGTATTGCGCCATTCCATGATAATGGTCTTAAATAAACTGCCTGCTTTGGAGAACAGCTTTTTGAGGCTATTACTGTTACTATTACTATAATTAAAAAATTAATTTTTCTCTGATATCACCTTTGGCAACTGATTTAGGGAGTTCTGGATAGTTAATTATTATTGTTGTATTTTTGCTGCCCTTGTGTGACGTCTTCTGCCCTAGGTTGGGGGGGGGGGAACCCTTGACTGGTCATGGATTAATGTAGTTCACATATAATCCATCCAATGTATCCATGATAACAGCATTAAAAAAACATTCAAAGGACACATTGTAAATATTTTAGCTTCTAGCTACAATAGCTTTAGCTTAGCCATTCACAATGGGGGCTACATGGCCCCCTGGGGGCTCCTGGCACATTTGAAGGGGGCCACAGACTTGAAACAATTCTTAACACACCACTAGAGATGGAGGTATTCATATACGAATACGAATATCCCTGTGCAGCTGGAGTTAACGAGGGCCTGCCCTCTGGGGCCGGATTGTCCACTCATGCATCTGACGGTGGCGGCCTTGCTCATCCTTCCAATCACTCCCTGAGCCCTGCTCTCTTCCTGCTCGGCTAGCAATTCGGGTGCAGGGAGACTCGTCCTCCCTCCCCTTGCCTGGAGTGGCTAGCCGAGAAGGAAGACAGTGGGACTCTGGGAGTGATTGGAAGGATGAGCAAGGCCACCGCTGCCGGATGCATGAGTGGATGGTCCAGCCCCAGGGGGCGGATCCTCATTAACTCCAGCTGTGCAGGGATACTCATATTTGTATACGAATACCCCCATCTCTACACACAACCTTATAAAATCCAACCTATACAATCCTGATTTGGCTATATTTCTCTCATATTGTGTTTATAGCTGTAGCCAAAAAAAGGCTGAGAAATGGCTGCTTAGCTTATAGCCACTGATGTACTGTAAAGCAATTAACCATCCATATAGTTATGCTCATATATATACTACATCATTTGAGGGGGAAAAGCCATACAGAATATGGATATGCAACATTATAAGTAGAGATGGGGACAAAGCACAAAATGGTGCTTCGTCTTGGTTCGTGGGTCGTCAACCTTGACAACCCATGACTCACGAATTGCTTCCCAGTGGCCTGACGAACCACGAATCAATTTGTCGGGTCTTTTTTTATTATTTTAGACAGCCTGTAGGGCTATCTAGAAAAAAAATGCCCCCCAACCCCACAGTCTGCCCCCACCCCCTTCCCACTGTTACTTACCTGGCCAGGCTTGCTCCTCCTGCTCCGCGGCGGCTTCCGCAGAAACAGAAGCTACACTGCTGGAACTGTGGTTTCAGTTCCAGCAGCCTAGCTTTTGCTAGGAGCAGTGGGGAGGGCTGACTGAGGTGATTCCCCCTGCTGTCAGACAGTGGGATGGGGGAGTGCTTCAGTCAGGGCATAGAAAGAGAAGGAAAGTGAGACCCAAGCGATCTCCCACCCTGCTGTCTTTGCTCCCACTTCCCTTGTCTTTCTCTGCCCGCCCAGGCATAGAAAGATGGGGGAAGCATAACAGAAGCAATCCCCCAACTCCACTGTCTTTACTATGACAACAGGGTGGGGGATCGCTAGGGTCCCACTTACCTTGTCTTTCTATGCCCAGGCGGGCATAGAAAGACATAAGAAGGCTGATTCAAGCAACCCCACCTCCACCGTCTTTGGAAAGACAGCGGGGTGGGGAATCACTTGGATCCCACTTCCCTTGTCTTTCTATGCCCACCCGGGCAGAGAAAGACTGGGGAAGCCTGACAGAAGCGATCCCCCACCCCCCACTGTCTTTGCAAAGACAGTGGAGAGAAGTCCTTTGGTCAGGCTTCCCCTGTCTATGCCGCAGGTGCATAGAAAGACAGGGGAAGCCTGAGCAAAGCGATCCCCCCTGTTTTTGTAAACAGTGGGGTTGGATTCCCTTTGGGTAGGCTTTAGAAAGCCAGCTGAAGTTTAAATCCCCAGCTGATCTGCGGGGGCATAAGCAGATAGGGATAGACAAAGGGACGAATATAAAAGGGTTATATTTGTTGCTTTGTATTTGCCGGGGTCTCTGGACCTCAAGAATATGAAGCAACGAATATCTGATGAATCAGGGATATTTGCTGAATATCCTGATTCGCTTTTATATTTGTCCCCATGTCTAATTATAAGTGTTATTTTTAAATGTTTTCTGTCATGTTTTCCCCTTCCCCTAGTGTCAAAAAGAAAATCCAACCAAATATTGAAAGTGTCTGCCAACTATTTCTATGACTAATATAACAAATAATGCAAATTAGATTGATAATCACTGCAACAGTAAAAAATCTGTTGAAACATCACTCTAAAACCAACAAACACAGTTTTAATTATTTTAGACAGATATAAATAAGTAGGATTAAAATCATTAAAGGTAAAATACCTTTTAATATCTAAACATTTTACTTAAAAGCATCTCTTTGATTCATAAAGTAAATGAGTTTAAGGGGCATATGGGGGAAGCAGACAGGGCTGAGTTCAGAAGATGGAATCTCTTCTCTCTGGTGCTCCTAGAAGAGAAAAGAGAAACCAATAAGCATAAGCACACTGTCTTATATTTTCCCCAGCCATGCCCCATAACTCATGTTCACCAATAATCTATTCACATATCTACGTTCAAAATATATAATAAAGAACTACACAGATGCTCTTTCAACACAGAACACTCTAAATGCCAAGCCACAAAACCATATAATGTTCCCAAATCTGCACTGAAAGATGTCTCACCCAAGACCAAGACTTTGTATGTTTGGGCTTCACAGCATTTCTTTTGTTAATTACTTTACGGTACATATTCCTGCCACACAGAATGACAGTACAGCAAAAACAGGCCTCTAGACAAGCACACATTTCACAAGGGAAAGCTTTGCAGGTCACGAGCTCTTGGAAGTCTCCAACACAAGTGTTCATACTTGGAGAAGAGGTTTCAATTCCAACCCCTTGTATGGGCAGAAGCTTTAAGAATCATATATATCTTATTATATAGGTCTAAATCCATATGTTACTCACAAGTACACCCTAATTTAACCGGATAAGTCAACACTTGTGAAAGTTCCACTGATTCAATGGAACCACTCTAGTTTTGAAAAGTAATTAGATTTAGGCCATAAAACCCACCAGGTTCACATATTGTTTATAGAAGTATTCCTTCATATTTACAGTAAGTACTCTTTTTAAAAAATCTACAGAAATACCAAGGATGAAAAACCACTCTTTCTATCCTTCACCCATACCAAAACATAAGCAGAACCTCTGGCATTAATTTCATACTACCATCTTTAAAAAGTTAAGAAAGCTAACCACACACTTTCACTCCAGATATATCATACCCAGTCCTATCATATTCTAAAAAATTCCCACATTTAATGTTTAAAATTCCACTAGCTGCCAATGTTTTCCTTTTCAAAAATTCTGAATCAAAATGTTTTTCATCCATATTATCAATATTCACCTTAAAAACCATAAGAGCATAACAAAGCAACTCTGATTAGAAGAGAAGTGAGACGAAAAAGAACATGTATACACATTGATATTTCTTCCACACCTACTTCCCCTCAACAAATGGTTATCTGTTCCCAGCTAAAGTTAAACAATTGTTTAGGGTTGTGGCTGTGTGACATTGCTAATGGCTTCAGGTTAATCTTTCGTTTTGAGATTTTCTCAGCACATGATCTTCCTGTCTCCTTAAAAAGGACACATTTATTCTAAATGTTTACTGATATAGTCACATAAGTAGTTACTGGTATCTTTGCAGTACTATCACACTGTTGCGTTTTGACTCAGATTTTTTTTTTGCTGGATTCTGCTGTTCTACCAAGAAGTCCACCACCACGTACTGTCAAATATATTCCTCAGACATGTCACAGAATTTACCTCTTCACTATCCACATGGGCTCAGACCCCATTTATTTTTTAAAAATCAATTCTGTACTTTTAAAACATTCTTTATTTCAATCACATTTTATGTACCTGATAGATCAGTCACACTGTGCACAACAATAATCCAAGAATAAAACTACTCAAATGTGTTGAGGCTGCAAGCTAGTCCATACAAACTACTTGCCCTACCTTTACTCCTGTTTATGTGACAGATAAGCAAACACAGAAGGCTAGTTTTAAAGCCAGATTTAATAAATCAGCTTTAAACTATGTTTTTTGTTAGGTTATGGATCCGAACTTGTTTGAAAGCAATTAAACACTAATCTGGGTTAGGATGTAAAGTCAAGCTATTTAAGCTTTGTCAGTTCTCATGCTTGCACAAGCAATATGCTCAAACGTTTTCTTAACATATCCAAATTCACTTTTTAAGTCCATATTGAGTAGTACTAGAAAAATTATAGCTTATTAACTTCTTTCAACCCAAGAATACCACTAAGGGCACTTCTAAGTACAGTGTGCCTTCTCATTTTTATTGAATGATGTTATTGAAGTAAAGGGAAGGAATCAACTCTCCACTTTTGCTTCTGCTAAAGAGAATTGCCAGTGGGGCAGGAGAGTCTTTTAAGCATCCTTCTACATTTTGTCCCAATGTCTCGTGAATTTTAAAAATTGTATGTTTTGCCATTACCAGATAATGAAAGAAATGAGAAGCGCACAAATATACTTTCAAGGCAGCCAGATGTCTTTGGGAAACCCACAAAGGCAATATGAGTGAAACTGCCTCTCTCATGTTTCCCAGCAGTGGATATTGCCTCTGAGGACACAACTATGTGTCAAGCTATTTACAATGAATGCTTAGCATGCAGCTAAAGCTACTGTTCTTTACTCACAGGTTTGCACATGGGGCCCCAATCCATATTGAACCTTCAACACATAGGGAGGGTTCAAACCTCCGCAGATATTTCCCCCTATCCTTCCCGCTTCAGATAGCCTTAAAAGAGGGGAACCTCTTTTCACACCTATAGATTCCCTTGTTATTAGCCTTTCTGCAATGGGGCAAAAGACACGCAAAGGGAAGTTTATGACCTCTTACACATGGATGGTGGGCCCAAACCAGTCTGGAGCCTTATTTACCTGTGAATCTTAAGATAGCAACATTATGATGCCCACTATCCATACAGTATAACCTAGTATGACCTTAAACCAAGTACTTTAAGTCAAGGTACAGCTTCATAAGAAGCAGGATTAAATCATGGGACCCTTCATCACAGCAATCCAAAGTGGCACAGCTCAAGTGTGGGTTTATCACTGCAGTAACAACAAGCCCTCACGCCCTTGCTACACAAGACTTTCCATATTTGAAAAAGGCTGCTGTGTTTAATGTCTGTCACATTCATTTTGCGACAATAACAACCTACTTATTGACTATCCTCACCCAAACAATAAAGAGCTGAAAGCAAAGTCTTCTCATTTCCTAGGGAACTTCAGAAGAAGATGGAAAAGAACTGAGAGCAGAAGAAACCCAAGGTCCTTCACTGAATACATGCCAGAGACATTGCCACTTAGGAAGAAGAACACAAAAACATGTAAGGAAGCAAAGGCAGAGGTTGCTCCTCCTCCTCCTTCCTTACCTGTGCTCTCTCAGCACCCCAGTATAGGATTCTGGACCCACAATGCTATCTAACAAAGTATGCAGACCAGAAACAGAAAATGACAAGCTACACAACAGCACAACTTTTCTCTTGAATGGCAATCAGGAATGGGCAAGTAATGACTGCTGCTCCCCCCTCTAACTGGTTGCCTTCTCTCTCTCCCCCTGGAATATTGTCTGCTTCCACATCCTTACATTAGGGGGTGAGTAAAATGCAATCTGCAGCCACCAAACATCCCCACATCACCCATAATTTTGTTTTGCTTTTGGCCTTCTCTGCCCTTTTTTTAAAGAGGCTCTTGCTTTCTTTTTCTTTTCCAGAATTAGAAATAGAAAAAAAAAAAGCAGTCCCACACATAAAACAAGGGGATTCAAAAATATTGTGCCTTTTCCCCTCCATGCTCCCCCTTTCCCACAAAGTCCAAGGGACTTGTTCTTTAATGGTGTAGGTGTTGGGGAGGCATGCACACACCCCTGAGCGTTGCAGGTTGCCCACCCCCACCCTATCTCTTCAACGGATGCACCGCAAGTAAGTGCAGTTCGCCATCCAAGAAGAATGAGCCCGAGGAAGGCGGCCGTCCCTGGGAGAGGCCGATGCCATTGCCCTGTTGGGGCAAGCTGGGCGCAAACCTCGCTGCCATTTGCCACTGGAGGGAATTCAGGTGAGGAAATGTGAAAGATGGGCCAGTGCTCACCCCTCCATGCTGCGGTGCCAGGTGGGAGTGACCCAAGCAGACAGAGCAGCTGCCCACGCTGTGCCCCTTGGAGGACGCACACGGGGGGGGGCAACGCCTCTGGGCCCCTGGGCGGTCTTTTTCAGCAAAACACCCCCCGGGGTTGGTGGGGGGGAAGCGCCAACGAAGGTGAAACCAGCTGCTTGCGTGGTTTCCCCCTTGGTTTCAACGGGACTCCCTCGCCCGTTTTAATAGGAGGTGGTCACGAAACGCGCTCTGGGATTTCAGAAGCGGTTCCCCCCCCCCCCCCACCCCAAGCTGGGATGCTGGCGGCTAACCTCCATTTCCGAGAAGGCGGCCCCGAAACAACGGGCGGGACAACAGAGGACCTCTTTAAACTAGCCTTTTCTCCATAATTTCCCGCTTATTTCAAACCAGGAGCGCCCCCCCCCCCCCGCAAGAGTAGAGGCGACGGCTCTGCGGCTCGCTGTCTCTCTCTCTCTCTCCCCCCCCCCCCCCCCGCGCCATCCCTTCAGTCCCGCATCTTCCTCACCTGGTCGCCCCGCGGAGGCAGCTGCTTTTGCTGCGGTGGTTCGGCCGCGTTCCGACGGCCAGCGGGAGGCAAAAGCTGCCCCGCCCTCTCCGCCTCAGCTGCAGGAGGCGGCTGGGGACGCGCGTCGCCGCCATCTCGAGGACAAGGACAGCCGGCGTCCCCGACGGTGGTTCACGCCGGCGGGCTTGACTGCGGCTCCGCCTCCTTCCTGCGCCTGCCCAAGGATGCCAGGAAGGATGCTTCCTCTGCAGGCTCCTCAGATGCTATTGCACTTGAGAACTGATTAACACGTGTTCTGGTGGGGAAGAAAAGAGTGGCTGCTTGCTTCCTCTTCAAAGAAGAGTTTAGAGAGGCCTCAGGCTATAATCTTGTGTTCATTTGTTTTGTGCCCTATGAATGTGGCCCTATGAATTGGTCACCTTCAAAAGATCATATAATTAAACAGCCCTGCTCAGACTTTGCAAGGGCAAGGCTTCCTTTGTTGTGTCAAGCTATTTAATATGGGGTCTCCCTCGTTTCCTGCAGCTTCCCACTTTCTCCAGCCCCATGTCTTTTCCAGGGAACCTCACTTTCTCTTGATATGGCTGAAGTGTCATTTATACTGCTAGAGAAGGGTTAGGGCTGATTTCATCTATGGCTCATTTATTTCTCTTTCTGGGTGCCCATAGTATCCATGATGCTCTTCTCCAAGACCTGCATTTCAAATGAATCATGTTTTCCTGCCAGCTTTCTTCACTACCTGGTTTTCACATCTGTACATAGCCATCATATGGAGGATGATCATGGCCTTGGTCTCCGTTATACTTGAGACTCCTTTTTAGCTCCTTCGTCATTGGCCTTCTAGTGTGTATCAGATGAATATCTAAAGAAACAAAGGTGGGAGGAAGGGGAAAAGCCCCTAGAGATAATTTTATCCTGGAGGGAGTATTAGGCTTATGATTGTTGTGATGGCTGTGGGATGCCCTTCACACATCCAGAATTAGGTGGCACCTGCACTTTCCTATATAGTTAAGAAAATGTCATCTTCATCTTAGAACTGCAGAGCTGGAGGGAACCCTATGGATCATGGTGTCCAGCCACTGTCAGGGAGGCACAGTGGGGAACCAAACTCCTAAACTCTGGCTCCACAGCCAGATACCTGAAACCCTGAGCTATCCAGCAGTTAATGCACATTGAGGCATCCACCTTTCCACTCTTATATAGTACAGCATAGTTTGGAAAAGGTTCTTTAGGGGGCAGATTAAAAATCTCAGAATTCCCCAGGCGTCATGGCCTGGAAAGTGACATTTCCAAGCTCAGAGCACAACAAGGGAAAGCCTGGAGTGGGCTGCCTTGACGTTAAGTTGAGATATAAACAAAATGAATGAATAGAAGGGACAGAAAGAGAAAGAAGAAAGATCCCACACCAGCCTGAGCAGTACTGTAGGGCTTGCGTTCCAAGCTGACCCTAAACTGGAGTTCTCCTCTTGTGACAGCTGAGGAATACACTCTATTTTTTGCAGATCCTACTTGCTATAAGTCACATGTCAATATACTTCTTAATATCACATCATATCAGCATCATTTTATATCATAGGGAAGTTTTGTTTATTTGTTTATTTAGTATACTTTGTAGGCTGTCATTCTCTCTCTGTGGGGAGTCGAGGCAGCTCACAATGTTAAAACAAATAATATTAAAAGTATAATAAATTATAGGGTTGTTGTTGTTGTTTAGTCGTTTAGTCGTGTCTGACTCTTCGTGACCCCATGGACCAGAGCACGCCAGGCCCTCCTGTCTTCCACTGCCTCCCGGAGTTTGGTCAAATTCATGTCGGTAGCTTCGATGACACTGTCCAACCATCTCGTCCTCTGTCGTCCCCTTCTCCTCTTGCCTTCACACTTTCCCAACATCAGGGTCTTTTCCAGGGAGTCTTCTCCTCTCATGAGATGGCCAAAGTATTGGAGCCTCAGCTTCAGGATCTGTCCTTCCAGTGAGCACTCAGGGTTGATTTCCTTTAGAATGGATAGGTTTGTTCTCCTTGCAGTCCAGGGGACTCTCAAGAGCCTCCTCCAGCACCACAATTCAAAAGCATCAATTCTTCATGGATTGCTGCCTTGTCGTGGCGAAGGGGCTTGAGTAACTCAGAGAAGCTATGGGCTATGCCGTGCGGGGACACCCAAGATGGACAGGTCATAGTGGAGAGTTCTGACTAAACGCGATCCACCTGGAGCAGGAATTGGCAAGCCACTCCAGTATCTTTGCCAAGAAAACCCCATGAACAGAAACAAAAGGCTAAATTATAGGTTTAAAAGCAATTAAACTGCAATAATAATTAAACATTCATTAAGTATTAAAAACATTTTGAAACTGTAAAAGCTACTTGAAAAAGCAAGGGACCAGCATTCAGGGACTCAGTCATAGCAATTCCTAACTAATTTAGGTTCATAAAACTAGCCATCCTGGAAAATTAAGTAGTAATCTGACCAACTAAAGAAGGGGTGTAATCCATTCATTTAGGACAGTAATAGAAAATATATTAATTTATTAATTTATTTATTTATTTTACTTACTTACTTACTTACTTACTTATTTATTTGTAGTATTTTCTGCTCCACCTTTCTCCTTAAAAGGACCCAATGCAGCTTACATCATTAAAATACAATATTAAAGCTAACAACAGTGAGTACACAAATGCTAAAGAGGATCAAAGACCATACTAAAAAAACATGAACAACACTACAACACATTAAAAATCCCTCAGGCAAGCCAGTCACTGGGGAAAAGCTTCCCTGAAGTGAAAGGTTTTCATCTGCTTGCGGAAAGACAGTAAAGATGGGGCCAGTGTGGCCTCCTGTGGGAGGGAGTTCCAGAGTTTGAGAACAGCGGGGGGGGGGGGGCTCATGCGTGTTCCCACCAAATGCACCTGTAAAGGTGACGGGACCAAAAGAAAGACCACCTGGGCAGGCTCATAAATGGGGATGTGTTCCTTGAGATAGTTTGGGCCCAAGCCATTTAGGGTTTTATAGGTTAGAACCAACACTTTGAATTCTGCTCAGAAACTGACCAGCAGCCAGTGGAGTTGCTGTAATGGTAGGGTTATGTGATCCCTGTAACCAGCCCCAGTTGGCAATCTGGCTGCTGTGTTTTGGGCCCCATGAAGTTTCCTAGCACTTTCCATTGGCAGACTCACATAGAGTGCATTACAGCAGTCTAGCCCTAACTACGGCATGTGGCACCATGGCCAGATCAGATCTCTCTGGGAATGGGCACAACTGGCACACTGGTTTTAATTGTTCAAAGGCACTCCTGCCTATTGCTAAAACTTGGCTCAGAGACTAATCTACACACTATCTTGGTAAAAACATTTCCTGAATTAATATCTGCTCATAAATTGTAATATGGTGGCACTGTGTATAAGGATATTGGTATGCTGGGTGCTTAACATTTCCATTTTGGGTGACTTTATCTTCAACCATTATCTGCACAGCCAAGTTGAATCCAGTTTCAGAAACATCTGAATGGAGGGATTGGGGGGGGGGGGGATGTGCATGCTGGGGAAGGTTACGGAGTAATGTCCCCTTCATTCCAACAAAAGACAAAAGTGATACTTCAGTGGTCCCATCCTTGTCTTCCTTTCTTTCCAGTTATTATCTTCTACAAATGTGTTTCCATCTTTCTTTGTTTAACAGCTTTTCTGTGGCAAGAAAAACAGTAGCAGAAGAGATAGAAAACACAGGAGGTTTACAAATTGAAGACCTTCTGCTAATGAACTTTCACAAATGAAGAAGGGTGATTATATCACAAAAGCTCGCAGAAGCACTTGAAGGGGCACACCCCCCCGAAGATATTTTCTTTGGTTTCTCTGTGTAGCCACTAGATGTCAGCAGATGCTAATTAATTAAGAAGTGGTTAATAGAATTCCCCTCTTTAAAAAATGGTAGAAGGCTATATGAACTGAGCTATCCAGATATATTTATGCCTGCGGTTCTTCAGAATTTATGGCATTAGAGCTAGACTGAAATAATCAAAATGTTTTCCTCACCTAAAAAATCTAACATATCTCTTTTTGACATTTTAAAGACCTGACAGTTATAATTTGTCTATAAATATATATAGTGAGTATAGTTCAGTGGGTTAAAGAACTTCACTGTGGAGCCAGGGGCTGGAAGTTCAAAACACTGTTACAAAACCCAAATAGGGTATAGGTCCAATAAAACTAAAACTATTTCTTTTTGAAATGGAAAGATCTATTTATTTGCTGTGCCTTACAATAGTTTCAAAACACAATAAAACTAAGAATGTATTTTTAAAAAGTAAAATATATTAAAGAAGAAAAATCAGAACAAAAATAAGAAATTTGTTTCCTTTCATTTACTTCTTGCCTTTTCCCCAAAGGTAGAATACAAAGGATAACAGCATTAAAAGTCAGAATGAAAATTTCAAGACAGAATAAAACTAAAAAGCAGTTAAGTAATTGTAACACAGTTATCAGAAAAGCACATCAATTAAAAATACAGCATTTAACAGATCAATGCACCAGTCACCCAACTACCACAAGACCATCTGAATAAATAGAAAGGTCTTTGCCCACCAACAAAAGAACCTGGGCAAGATCTTCTGCTTGGGGTTCCCTTCCTTCCGACCTCCGCAACTGGAGAACCATTAATGTGTTCTCCTGCTTGAGGAGTCAAGAACAATTTCACACTTTGGTATCCCCACTGGGGTCCATCAGAGTCCAACTGGAGTCCAATTTGCTTGGAAAAGGCCAAGCCAGGGGCTTTTTCTTGGTCCATTTGAGGACAAATGGAGGGAGGGGACTTGCACATCACAAGATGGTAGGAAAGGAAGGAGGAACAATGGCTTTCCTCCATCTCTTCCTCTTTCTCCCCCTCCTCCCCTCCCCACCTCCCCTTCCCCTCTTTTCTCTTCCTTTTCCTCCCCTTTCCCTTTGACACTGCCAAGGCTACCCTAAGAGCACTGGAAGAGCCAACAGGAAATGGAGGAGGAAGAAAGAGAGGAAGAGCCAAGGGAAACAACGAAAACGGAGGTGGGGAGAGCCCTCCTTCCTTCTCTGCCATTGCATCCAGCACTCTCCCTGGAACCCAGCAGCTGCAGCCATCAGGCAAGGGTTTCTGGGGTTCCACGGGTTGGGGGATGAGATGGGGCTTGCAGGGGAGAACATGGGGGCTTGGGGAAGGCTCTGGTACACCTGCCAATTTGTATCACTGCATCCGGGGACATTTTCCACCTCATTTCCCATGCTGGGTCTTTGGTTCAAGGATCAAGTGACTGAAAATATTTCAGCCTGGGAACTTGGAGCCCTCCCCCCCCCCCCATTTAATCTCAAGGCAAGGGGAAAGAGAGATGGATCTGCTGGGAATGCAGTGGATCCTGGCACACCCTTAGTGTTTTATAGGGGTCAGTGCACTTTGGAGGGAGGGAGACCATAAGATTGCAATCCGGACACAAACAATATTCTGTGCCAACAACAACTGAAGTTCTCTCATCAGAGCTGGTCTGACTGGTGGCTGAGAGCACAGGAAGGTTCAACGTGTTCTTCAAGGAGCCCTGGGGGGAATTGGTCAAAGAGGGGGATATTTCTCCACTAAAGATGGGTCCATTCTGCAGCCTCACAGGATAGTGAAATGTTAAACATCCAGAGAGTTTGGAATTTTTTAATGGAATATTAGCTCATGTTATGAAGTTTGAGGGAGAGGGGAGCTCATCATTGCCTGCCAGCCAGTGGGCAGGGGATGGGGCCAGCCTGGAAGGAGGGAAGGAGCCATGGAGATGAAATGGGAATCAGGAGGACACCTGAAGTCATGAGCCAAGAGGCAAGCAAAGCTCTTCAGACAGGCTCATGTTCAGTGAGGGGGTGCCTACCTTGGCTATTTACCCTGCAATTTGCAATGTATTAGGCCCAGATGAACTTGAATTACTACATAGTGACTACAAGAGGCAAAACTCAATGTGGGGAAGGCCATTGTGGAATCGTCTCTTTTGAGTGGGGAACCGTCTGTTTTTGTAAAGCCTGCAAACGTGTTTTAAATGTACCTGGGTCAGGTTGACATCATTTTTTTCCTGCTTTCTGCCCAGTGGGATTGTTGATCTGCAGGCAAAGGGGCTGCTGCTTGGGCTGTTCCCCTCAGCTGAGCACCTGTTGTCTACAAGCAGGGAGTGTGTTTTGTTTTAAAGGGTTTCAAGGCAACGCTGGAACACCGTATAACTAGGTCACTGGAGGGAAAGTAAATTTTGAAAAGGAGGTGGAGACTAAGAATTAGCATCTTGTTAAAGGCAGTGCAAACACAGCCCTCCACCCATGTTGATTCCTGCAATTTGTTCTGTGTCTGGCTGGCTACAGCTATTTCACCCATGGAAATCTGATCTGAAAAAAAATGCAGATCCCAGTACATCCAAGCATATGCTCCTGCCTGTGTAGTCACACTTAGGAAACCATTGTCAGAATGTTTACATCACTTCTATTATATATTTAAAAGTTGTTTCTCCTTTTGTGTTGCTGATTACTATATTTTATTTTATTACCTTTAAAGAATGACTTCATGTTCCCAATGAGGAGGACAACATCCTCATAATCTCTTTAAAATGTTGTGAGGGTACATAAAGGTCTATTTTAGATTCTACCTGGATTCTGTGTGTGGATGTCTGGACCTCATTTGTAGTTTATTCAAGTCACCAAATGGCCATCATTGGCCCTGGGGTCAAAGCAGAATTTTAAACAGACTGAAGGAACAAAATGAGCATCCTAAGTACCCTCTCAAATACTGGAATATATATTAGGCTGGCTACTTTTTCCTGAGAGCAAGAAGAAGGTAGGAGCCATGTCAATACAATGGGAATCAAGACGGGATGCAGTATCTAGAGCCATGACAGAACCAGGACTCCCCATACCCTATTATTTCATGTGATATAGGAGAATTTTCTCAAAAACCATTTACTTTTTCTCATTGTTTTTTTCATCCATAGCTTCTTCAAGTTGCCACCTGGCCTTTGACATTTTTTTCTCCTTCTGAATGTTGGCCTGCAAGCAGCTCTTAGCAAACTAGACCTTCCTTTGTCCCCCTCTTCCCTTTTGGACTAACCGTTACTTGCAAATACTCTTTTTCCTTCATCAGGTACGTTGCACAAGATTGTCCAGTTACCTCAGACAGAAGCCCCTACAAATGCATTTCTCAGAGAATCCAAATACAGAATAAAACAATTTGTTTTTCTTCCTTGAGACCCGCAAGTGGCTGCCTCGCTCTGGCTAATGGGAAGGCTGTTCTGGACCTGTTAGATGAGAGGGAAAAGAAAGAAGGAAGGAAAGAAAGAAAGAGGCAAGTTTGTGCTATAGCACAAGATGGAAGGAAACTACAAATGAAATGTCACCAGAGGAATTGGCTTCACCTTGTTCAAGAGATACTGTGTTTTTCAGATGTCCAGCCTTTGTGTGTCTTTCCTTTTCACCAGATCTCTGCTCTCTACTAATGGCTTTGGACCTACAAGAGGATTGTCACTGTTTTTCAAAAATTTGTGCTTTTTGAAAGAGGCTTTCACTGTTTTCTTAGTTATGAAAGAGGCTTTCATTGTTTTCTTAGCTTTGCTAGGAAGCTCCAGCATCTCACATGCTACAGAACCAAAGGTTGGGGGAAATTACTCTTTTTTTTCTTTTTTGCCCAGAATTTCCTGATTTATATGGCCATTGGCCACACAGCAGATAATGTGTGAAGGGCACCCAAGTGTAGGAAGGGCTGCACTTCCTCAATAAGAAAAGCACCATCTATAAATCTTTCTAAATCCTTTTTTCTCCCAGAGTGAAAACCTTCCAGAGAACCTCCTTCATTACCTGCCATGAAGATTCATCTTGCTTGCAGTAAGACAATTAACTGCCAGCTGTTAACTGCCTTTCACTTTGGTAAGGCACAGAACCTTTCCAGATTCTGACATCATTCTGACCTCATAAAGTCATGTCCCACATTTCCTAAGGTCAAAGATAGCCATATCTCCTGGTTGGATGGGTTTTACCTGGATTTTATGCCACCTAGTGCCTCTTCAGCTCATCAGCAGGACAGAATCTTAGATTTTATTTTTTAAAATTAGTAACATAAGAACGTTTTTAACCCTTATAGAATTAAAGTTACAAAGCAAAAGATGCAGTCACTGTTTGGGCCAATGGATCGAGGAGAAATAACCCTTTCTGTGTGATTAGCCAATAATTTAAACCAGGGGTTCCCAACCCCCAGTCCGTGGACTGGTACTGGGCTGTGGCCTTGACAGGACTGGGCCGCGGAGACAGATCTCCCGCCCCCCCGCATGCACGCCCCCCCACATGCATGGCCTGCCGACCCGCACACATGGGTGCCCCACCCACCCGTGCTGCCCCCGCCATGCACGCACGCTCACAAGCACCCCCGCCCCCTGCAAGCACCCCCGCCCCCTGCAAGCACCCCAGCCCACCCACGCATGCACACATGCGTGCACCCCACAGGTGCACAGAGGTAAAATCTGTATCCAGAACTGCCTTGAAACAGTGCATAAAAACCCCATGAAACCATCACTGTGTTGGCTATGGGATTATGGGAGCTTTAGTCCAAAAAAGAGCTTTTCTAAGCTCTGATCTAATGTACCTTCCTACATTTCCTACCATGGCAGCAGGTGGACTAAATGATCATTTGGGTCACTTCCAGTTCTCTTGTTTTAAGTCTCAGTGATTCCAAAGAAATATTGGGCATCTCTTCCACACCCTCCCAAAGTGAAAGCCAATATGCCTCACAAAGACATCTTCATTACCCACCCATGAGCATCCATTTTGTCTGGAGTAAGTCTATTAACTTCCTGACTATTAACTGCCTCTTGCTTTACTAAAATGCAGAATCTTTCCAGATTATGACATCATTCTAACATCACACAGTCATGTTCCCCATTAGATTCCACCTATTGTGACTCTGGTTAAGATCCTGGAACATATGGTGTTCTCTGGAACAGGAAAGTTGTTTGAGAAGTTGATATGTCCCCGACCCCCCCGGCCAGAAGAAAATAAAGAGAAGGTGCAAACAGTATACTAAAACTAGAGATGGGTATGAATTAAAAAAAGTATATTCTAAAGGGAGATTTTCCTATCGGCTTCTGATCAGGTAATCAGTGGCCGGTAGGCAGAATGGGCTTCTGTGCTGTGTGGTAAACTCTCCTGGGGGGACCTAATTTGTGGGTGAATAACTCGGATGTCGGATATCCAGTCTTCACCAAAGTTGGCAGGCATGTTGGGGAAAGACATAGGAAGCTCCGTTGTGATTCTGGATTCTCTAAGTACCTGGGGGGAGCTTTCCTGGGGGGGTCCTCTTTGTGAATATATCACTCGGGGGTCCATGATCCAATGTTCACCAAACTTTCAGGAGTTGTGGAAAACCATCTGAGGAAGCTTCCCTGCACACTTGGTGTCTCTAGGTGGTTGGGGGCCAGTGTTATATCCATTTAAAGTGCAGACAAATCGACAGATCGAGCCATCGATTCATCGAAGAATATTCGTATTCGTTGATTCGTTAACCTTGACGAATAACAGATCAAAACGAATTGCCATTTTTTTGATTTGTCCCCATCTCTAATCAGGATATTTTACTGCAAGTAGTATAAGATATTAAAGCTAGTCCTCTAAAAGTGAGTATTCAATTGTACCAGTCAACTGATGTAGATAATTGCAGTCAGCTATTAGTATTTGTGTGGTACATAAAGGAAAAGGAAAATTTGGAAGAATTTTTATTTTGTGAGCAACTGGGGTGGACGGCAAAAGGAAGAGATGTTTTCAAACTCATTAAAGACTTTTTTAAAAAAACATCAAATACCAATGGATGCAATAGGCTCAGTTTGCACTGATGGTGCCCCTGCGATGTTAAGCAAAAATTCTGGACTTTTTGCATACATGAAGAAAGAAGTATCACATGTTACAATAACACATTGCATGTTGCACCGTCATGCACTTGTGTCAAAAACTTTGTCAGAGAAGTTAAAACAACACTTAGCTACTGGAGCAAATGTAATAAATTATATCTGAGGATGGGCACTTAATCATCATACCTTTCATGTTTTTTTTAGAAGTTGGTGCTGACCATACTGTGCTTCTTTATCACACTGACACAAGGTGGCTCTCCAAGGGATGTATGCTAAGCAGGTTTTTGAAATGTGCAAAGAAATTATTCAGTTTCTTACTAACCAAAATCATAATTTAGTTAAAGACTTTGAAATAAGAGATACAATATTTCGACTGGCCTACTTAGCAGATACATTCACTCACCTGAATGAATTAAATATATCAATGCAAGGATATCAGAAGAACATAATAACAGCTACTGAAAAATTATTGGCTTCTACTGAAAAACTAAAAATTTGGATATGTTGAGTTGAAAATGGTAATTTTGCAAACTTTCCGTTGCTTGATAAAATCATTCTGCAAAATGAGAAAATCAGCATTTTACATTTGCAGTAATTGACTGCATCTTTTCATGGATATTTTCCCATGGGAGATATTGGCAATGAGCAGAGATGGATAATGGATCCATTTCTTTTTTACCTTAATTCTAATACCTTAATAGATGACAGTAATTTAATAAAAGACGATCTTATTGAGATATGGACCAAAGCGTATTCGAATGGAATTTGAAAAACTGGACTTAGAACAATTCTGGTGTGCTCAGTTAGAACCATTTCCACAACCGGCGAAGGCAGCATTGCAGGCACTTCTACCATTTGCTACCACCTATCTGTGTGAAATGGGATTTTCATCACTTTTGCATATAAAAACAAAAACCAGAAATCGCCTAAATGCAAATGACTACATGTAGCTCTTTCGAAAAAAGAACCCTGCTTTCAAAATATTTTTATGAGTAAACAACAACAAATTAGCCACTAAAAATTGAGACATTATTTTAGTTTTATTTCAGTACATATATATGTATCTGTTTTTCAGTAAATAAATAGTTGTGCAATAAATGTAATTTTCTAACAAATAAATTGAAACATTTTTTCAAGGAAGTGTGAGAATGTATTTTGAGATTCAGTGGATTGCCGACCACTAAAAAGGTTAAGAGCCTCTGCTCCAGGTGCCTAGGGGAAACTTTCCTGGGGAGGGGGTCCTTGTGGGTATGTAACTCAGATGTCTGGAACCCAAACTTCACCAAACTTTCCTGGCTTGTAGAGGAGAGTCAGGGGAAGCTTCCCTGTGAATGTAGTGTCTATTAGTGCTTGGGGGGGGGGCATTCTATAGGGTTTTAAACTCAAAACTGAATTGACAAATTGATTCATTGATTCATCAGAAAAAAATTGTAAATTCATAATTCGTGATTTATTGACCTTGACGAATCATGAATCAAAACAAATCACATTTTTAAAATTCATGTCCATCTCTACTGAAGACCTATACAGAAGAGAGAAAAAGATGACAGAATCTTTTGAAGAGAAATCCTATGGTGAAAAACCTACAGTTCAAGAAAGTGAAGTGATAGCTGCCCTGAAAGCATTTGGAAGAAATAAATCACCAGGTTTAGATAGGATACTGATAAAACCATTTCAAGCCACAGAGACTGAATCTGTCAAAATCTTTATGCCAGCAAATACGGAAAACAAAACAATGGCCCACAGACTGGCAACATGCAGTATACATTCCAGTTCCTAAAAAAGGTGATGCAGTAAACATAGGACCATTGCTCTAATTCCCCATGCAAGCAAAGTGATGCTCAAGGTGCTGCAACAAAGGCTTTTACCTTCTATGAAATGAGAAATGCTTGATGTTCAAGCTAGATTCTGAAAAAGAAGGGGCACTCAAGATAATATTGCAAATATTCACAGGCTACTGGTGCACACTAGAGAATTTCAGGAAAAAAATCACTCTATGCTTTATAGACTAAAGTCTTTGACCATGTAGATCAATAGAAGCTACGGATTATTTTCAAAGAAATGGGTGTGCCTCAATACTGGATCATCCTAATGTGTAATCTGTATTGTGGACAAGAAGCTAGCATTGGGACCGATTATGGAGATACAGTGTGCTTTCCTATGGGCAAAAGTGTCAGACAAGGGTGCATTTCCCCCCTTACCAGTTTATTTGCAAGGCCTGGGACTTGGGACCAAAGACTTGGGACTTCTCAAGTCTTGGGACCAAAGACTCGGACTTGGTCCAAAGACTTACCAACATCCCTGCAAGATGAAATGCAGTATAAATCTCATCTCTGAACTCCATCCCCAAGGCAGTTTTTGAAATGAGTATTTCTTATATCTGTGCACAGTCCTCACTTGACCTTCTCAGTTAAGGCTTGTTATATTGGTAAACATTAATAAAGGGTTATTATGCTAGCTAAAAGTACATTAACCTTTTGACACTAATGGACTCTACAGACTTTTGACTGAAACAACATTTGTCCACAAGTAATCTAAATAATACTGAAAAACTAAACATTGCATGTTTCTTCAGTTCATCTGTCAATTTTTTCCCCCTTGAAATGCCTGTAAGTGGGAATTCTGCCAGTGCTTTGGGGATGCGAAACAATAACTGTTTAGTTTCAGTTGTTGGTTAGCAGCAGCAGCAACTGACATATGTCATAGGGTTTCAGGGTTTTGGTCCTGGGACTTCCAGATCAGAACATTCCAACTAGAAATGCTAAGTGCAATTTCCTTTTTCATTATTTCCATTATTTTGTATACTGTGGAGGAGCTGCTGCTAGAATTCACACATTACCCTCTATATTCATTTTAGAATTTCTACATTGCCTGCAAAATGCCTACCATTCTGCAACTGTTGCTGAATGAGCAGCCCTGTGATATCATAAGGACACAACTCTTAAAATCTGAGCTTACAAGCAACCCTACATACAGTATATGTGTACATATATCAGAGGTCGTGAACCTTATTATTTTGCTTTTTCCAATGAAATTAGTTTTGTTCTATCTATATGATCAGACATGTTCATACTTAGGGAGATAATATTGCACAAGCCTCATTCCAGGTTCTGCGTCTTTCCAGATAATTTGGGTGTGCTCATTTCATGTCTAGGCATGTGACTATTGGCAGAAAATTGGAAAAAACGCTTTTCTAATTTCCTTTATTTGCATGGCATGCGTTATATAGGATTTTGGCTGTCATTCAATGTTTCATTATACAGTATATACTTTGGATATAATGCAGCTGTAGTTCACACACAAATAATGATGTTTAATAGCTGATAACCCTGGATGGAAATGTACATTGTCATCATGGTTGAGCACTGCAATGCATTCAGATTTTGCACTGGCAAAATATATCGACATTTTCTTATGTATGCAACTACTCCATACTTAGAGTTTGGAAAAGTTAGGTTTTTGGATTACAACTCCCAGAATACCCAGCCCCATAGTCATGCTTGCTGTAGGAGTCAGTGAACTGCGGTCCAAAAATAAATTTTTCCATGCTTTGTTTTTGCTCACCACAGCAGATCATGCTTAATCCAGAAGGCATCTATTTGCTTATAAAATCCTGCTATTTTCCAGAAAAGATTTAACTCAGAGTGAGCCAATTAATAGCATCCTGCAAATTTCCCACAATATATTTTATAGTGATTACACATACTGAAACACCAGATGGAGTATTTAGCTGATATGGTGGATTTCAACACTTATTGCTGCAATTTGTCCATGGCCTTTCAGGAAAATGTAGAGTGTTTGCCAGTAATTGTAGATACTTAGGACAAGAAAGTAAAATCCCATGATTGCACAATGGAATACACGTGCTGGATTGCAAATGAATGGCAGCTAAAACAATGTGCCTACGGCAAAGGGTGTGTAATTGAAATCTTAATGTTTGATGTCTAAAAGCACTATTCATCAGGACATTTTCCAGACATGAAAAAAGAGCTGCACAAGAACAGTATCCTACTCTTACATTCACTTCAATTTGGAGTAAATGACAGAACTTACCACTGGACTGTGGGCCTCTAAAGTACCCAACTAGTATATCAGGTAATACAGAATTAAACTGGAATGGAAGTGAAATATGAATGCTCTCTCTCTCTCTCTCTCTCTGTTTCATATTCAAGATTTGTGAAACATACTGTTGCCAACCAGACATGTTAGTGTTTCAAAAACATCTAAGTAACGCTTATATCCATGTTTTCTTTCTCTGTTGCACTCCGTTCCTTTTTTCATGCTGCTCATTACGATAGGGTTTCTTCATACTGATTAAGAGGTTTCGGTTATTTCTGATACTGTTTTTATTTTCCTGTTTGCTCATTTTATTTTCCTGAACAATGTTCATAGTCATGGCAATTTTTGTTTTCTCTGCCTGTTCACAAGTCACAGATAATATTTGACACAGATGGGTTTCTGCGGAACTGGTTTTGACAGTCAGCAGAATCCAGTGAGCTGTGGGATGGAGTTTGTTTTACACATTTCTCCAGGTCCTAAGCAGCACAGCAGCAACCCTAGTGCTCCAGGACAATAATAAGGGAAGGGGAAGACAAGCAGTAGCAGCCAGTGTTCACACACATATTGGTGTACTGTCTGGCACCAAAGGTGATAGTTGAGGCTGCCCTTGCTACAGTGCCTTGACCTGAGGATCCCCTGGAGACAGCCAAGCTTTAATGGGAAGCACATCATCTCCTCTGTCGGAGGGGGGAATGCAATGTGCGCAAGTGCACAGGAAAGAGACACCAGTGGGTGGCCAGGACAGTGTGGAATGTATGTCTTCTTCCTCTTCCTCTTCTTTCACTGCCATGCAAGACGTCATAAGAACCTAAGCATTGGGCTCCCTCCCTTCTTGTGGAAATATGCTGCAGTCTAAATAGCAGGTGAGGATGGGGGAAACTGATAGAACTAAGGCCCCTGTCCTATGTACACTTATCTGGGAGTAGGCCCATTCTGTCATCCCATCAGATAAACTCCTTTACCTGTTTGTCTTCAACTGTATGCTGCACAACCAGCAGACCTTGAAAAAGTTCCTTGCTTGGACTGTGAGGGATTCCAGAATCCCCCAACTAGCAGGTACTGTATATTATTATGTGAAATAGGCAACACAACAGATGAAGGAAATGGGAATGGTGGTGCAGCCCGTGAAGGAAGATAAGGAGAAAGATGGGCTCAGGTATAAAATCTTAAAATTTTGAAATCAAATGCAGCTGTTTCTTGAAGTCTTGTATGTATAACTTACCCATTCTCCAGGAGACAAGAAAAACGGCACTCTCACAATGTGCTAGGAGAAGAAGTAAGGAAAGGTCTTCAGAAAGCCTTCTGCTCAAGGCCTCTCACTGTCTTTAAAAAGCCCTGACTGGGCCACAGAGATGACCTTTAGACTGTGCTTGGAAGAGGGCTTGGCTAGTTACCTGATACCGTGAACTGGAGTGCATTTTGCAACAAGCTTCTCCTCTCCCTCCCCCCTCTTATTCTTCTTTTTAGGTCAAACTTGCTAGGGACAATAAACAGAAAAGCCAAGATTAATCAGTGTCATATTCTACAGATGCAGCCACTTTGCTTACTGCCTTCAGCTGTTACACAGCACTGAAATGTAAGTGGAGATGGTGTGCATGACACTTCCCATTGCCAGGTATCCAAGAAAAGTCGGAAAACATGTGTGTCTATCCTGATCCATATCAACAACTAGTTGAGCAGTGTTCAGCTCTAATAGAAGCAAAGTCTTTTGTAAAGCAAAATGTGAATTTCCCATTGAAGACCAGTTCCAAAATGTTTTGCACAGTGAGACAGCTCAAAACAAAATGTTACTGGCAAATTCATTTCCTTGCTGCCACTGTGATGATTATAACTAGAGATGGGCACAAATTAAAAAACAAATCACCAAATTCATTAAAAAATCACTAATTCATTGATTTGTATTTGTACAAATCAATGCCCCAACAAATACAAATCAATGAATGTTTAGCGATTTTTGATTCATTAAATTGTTTAGCTATAAAATGTCCCCCCAGGCACCTAGAGACACAAAGATTGCAGCAAAGCTTTCCCTGACACTCCTCTAAAATCCCCCCAGGTTTGGTGAAGATTGGGTTTCAGATTTCTAAATTATACACCCACAAAGACGCCTCCAGGAAAGTTTCCCCCCCCCCAAGCACCTAGAGACACCCAAATTACAGAGAAGCTTCTATTGACTCTTTTCTACAATCCCTCCATGTTTGGTGAAGACTGGGTTTTGGATGTCTGAATTATACACCCACAAAGAGACCCCTCCAAGGAAAGCCCCTCCCAGGCATCCTGAGATACCAAAATCACAGAGAAGTGTCTACTGACTTTCCTCTGGAATCCCTCCAAGTTTGGTGAAGATTTTGTTTCCCCAAGTTAACTGCTAAAGGGCACTTTCCTGGGGGGAGTCACTTTGTGGGTGTATAACTTGGATGTCTGAAACCCAATCTTCACTCAATTCATCGATTCATCAGAAAAAATAATAAATTCATAATTCATAATTTGTCAACCTTTATGAATCGCAAATCAAAACAAATCACCATTTTTCTGATTCATGCCCATCTCTAATTGTAACTAAGCTCAGAGGAAACAGGGAAGTCTGAGAGAGACAGCAGATGATTTCAGGTAATCAAAGGCTCCTGAAATTCTGACCTGGTGAGCTATTAACTCCACTGCACCACTGGCCTTTAATCATGGCTCATGATTTCAACTCTCTCTGACCCTTCATATGTTACTTCTCCTGGAAGAAATTGGAGATTGGCTTCATCTATTCAAGAAAGAGTTCTTGAGGTTGCTTGTGACCAAAACGGGAAGGTGTTCCTCCAGACAATTTATCTCTGGTCAGTACACAATCTGCCTTTCCTGGAGGGTCAGCATGGGAAGCTTACATTGACTCAGCAAGAGACAGTTCTGTGTGCAAAGGTGCCCATATTTGTTGGTCTTGTCAGACTGATTGACAGGCAAGTCAGTGTCTCACTGTTGCACCTGTCCCTCAAATGTAGCTGGATGGAAAGGGCACAAATGGAGGCAGCCATAGAAGGGGAGGAGCCAAATGATAGTAGTTCTCAGCTAAGCTGAGGGATGGAGCTTCTTCTGATGTAGCCAGAATGGTCTGCCATGCACCAAACCCCTGCATGTTATCAGAAAGCTGTACTTGGAACTACTCCTTGCTGTGACAGTAATTTTTCATATAGGAGTCAAGTTCCACAAAGGATAAAAAAAAAAGTCTGCCCATCCTCTGCCCTTTTATCTAAATACTAGTTCCAACATGTGTTCATAAACGAAGGATATGCCCATTTACTGCCAGAATAATAGAAATAGATATGAGCAAATGACCAACTGTTCTAAATATTTATGAAAATTATTGGCATGTCAGGTCAGAGATTCTGATAGCTGAACATACTCCTAAGAGTCCTTCAGAACTTTATAGACCTCTAGAGAAAAATCAGAAGCCTGTGTGTGTTACAGTTGGCATTTATCCCAATTAATGATTAATTACAGAATTAAACCAAACAATCATTGACAATCATGTCAAAATTCATCTGAGTATCACAGTATAAGTCTTTTAATTGTCCCAATGATTCCAAGTACAGTATATTACTAGTCACACATGAAAAATTATTCTCAGTGTTAACCCAGCCAGGTTAATTTCAATCTCTGGAGCAAAATCCATATTGATTGTGCTGCTGGCTTAAAATGAAGTTGCTGTGCTGTTACATGATTGCTGTTGGCATAGTGTAAAGCCTTGCTATGTTAAAGAGTTGACTCTCTGTGTGCTTCTTACTTCCCTATATTTATAATGCAAAAGCAAAATGTGCTGCTTATATACCAACCCCTAATGCTTAAAGCACTCTCTGGGTGGTTTACAATTTAATTATGTAAACTACACATTGCATCCCCAGTGAGCTGGGTATTCAATTTACTAACCTTGGAAGGATGGAACGCTGAGTCAACTTTGAGCTGACTACTTGAGCCCATTGGAACTGAATTCAGATTGTGAGCAGAGGCTTGACTACAGTACTGCTGGTTAACCACTGTGTCGTGAGACACAATCCATTCCATGAATGGAATTCATTCAGTTGTCCACACTTCCGCGCAATCTATAAACAACCTCTTTTCCAGGGGCCTGGAAATCCAAAAGGCTGGTACTCCGTGAATAATCTTGCAATAGGAAATCTAATTGTTTCTGCAGCTTTTATAATTTCTGGGCTCTTACTATCTGGCAAACTGCTAACATTATTGTTATGACTACAATTTTTGCAGAGCTTAGGGTAATAATGCTCGGTACCTTTAAGCATTTGATGTGCCAGGATATTGATGCGCTAGGATACTGTCATCCTAAAAACCCTGAAATATGAAACTATTGTGAATTCAGAAAATTATAATCACCAAAAGGGTGTAATATAGGATTTACAATCCCCGCTTCATGTTTAAACATTGCAACATAAACAGTTCAGCTGTCAGGAATGTTGTTGTTCACTGACCTTGCTCGGCTGGAGAGCTCACTAATTGTTTTGGAAAGACTATAGTAAACTATTAAAGCATTTTCATTTTCAGAGCTGCTTTTTCTACACACACACACCCCTTAATTTTTTAACACATACAAAATGTCACATCTTGACAGGCCAGTTTTTGAAAAGATAGCTTTTGTTTGTTTATTGCAGTCTAGGACAAATTACCGTGCTTGTCTTGCTTTAGATACAGGTAATTTGCTCAGCACCCTGAAATAATGAATAAATTAGCACACCAACAGAATGCTAGATAGATGCTTGCGTCTATCTTAGGTTGAATTGGGAAGTAACCAAAGCAGTTAGAGACATCAGTACTGAAAAAGGAAAAAGGAAAATCCCTGCCCATTAATCAGCTCTCTGTTCATTAAACAGGTAAATATTCCCAGTGGGTGTTATGAAGGTAATCTCATTGTTTGTAAACTGCTCAGATGTCAAAATGAAATATTTCTCAGTAAGATACATGGATTGTATCATATATGCCTTTTATATCATATACTGTAACATGGATTTATTGTAGACACAATTTTCAGGACTTCTGATATAGCATGTCTTGACTGATGGGACTTGTTATAGGTATAGCATGGGCAGGTCTAATCAGGATGTGACCTGTGGGATTCAGAGACTATATCAGCTGTCCTTTGTGGCGAACAACTAAACTATATGTCATAATACCCTGTTTCCCCAAAAATAAGACCTAACCTGAAAATAAGCCCTAGTAAGATTTTTTAGGATGCTCCTAATATAAGCCCTACCCCAAAAATAAGCCCTAGTTAAGTGAAACCCCACCCTCCACCATTGTGCAGCAACCAGAAGAAGATGACATGGCTGTATTTGAATAAATGTAGATTGCTGTACATAAAAAAAATAAAACATCCCCTGAAAATAAGCCCTAATGTGTTTTTGGAGCAAAAATTAATATAAGACCCTGTCTTATTTTCGGGGAAACACGGTATTCTAGTTACATACATTAGTGGTTTCACCATGAATTGAATCTGACTTCCAGCCTGTCTGGAAGAAATATGGACTAGTTCCCTACATCAGTTAAGCCTTTCTTGAACAACAAAGGCTCTTTAAGTGCATTGGGTGTGATTCTATATTCTTTGGTGTAGGTGTCCCACCAACTTGAGACAGAAATATGTCTGCTCTCTCCCTCTCCCCCCCTCATCTTTACTGTGCTACCTTGCTTACCACACTATTCTAACCAGCTTCCTCTCCATCACTTAACTTCATTCCCAATGCCTCGCTCTGAGGAGACCTTCCCCAGAATGAGGCATTGTGGGTGGGGAAAATACTGGTTGTGCTGTCATGGCATAAACAACCTCCTCAGACATCCTACTCTTCTTTAGTGACTCACTCTGAAAAACCCACAAAGGAATTCAGTTGTATTTTGGTTGCCTCTAATGCTTAGCAGGAAACAGCTGGTGTGGGTCTTCAAAACCTATTTTCAAAAGGGTTTCTGATTGCCACCAGAGGCCCCCCAGCCCAGGGGTGGTGGAGTTTCCATCTTTCACTCTCCAGCACTTAAGATGGGTACCCTGCACAACCAATGAGAGGGCTTGTCTTGCCTTTGATTGGCCTTTGTTTCTGAAGGATAGGATAGCTATCATTCTAGATCAAAAGTGGACAGGTATTAGAATTGGATATACTGTAAGTATTAAAGGATTTGACGTAGTTAAACCAAGGTTTCTGATTCATAGTTTAACAACAGTGTTACTTCCCTGGTCATTTTAATTTGTTTTCCCCAGATTTGTTTTTCAACACACTGGCCACAATGCCACATGTATCTAAACGTTAAATTTGAAACCCACTTTTTGATATTAATATCAAAATGATGATAGATATAAAAGTGTTCATTTTGGTTTTGACACATTCATCCTATCTCAGTTCCCTAGATTTTGGCAAAAATGTAAAGGACAAATTCAAAAACCAAACCAAACCAAACCAACAAAAACCTTCAAAACAATTAATTGTATTTGTATTTGTCTAATCTGAATGGTAGCATTACTTCAAAACTTTCAAGTTACAGAATGTACCTGTTTCAGGAACTTCTTCCCTGTGCCTCAAGATCAAACTTGATTATACAGTACGTTTAGCATTTCATTAGAAGCTCCTTTAAGAGGAGAAAATACCAGTTTAACCTGTTTGTCCTCACCTCTGTATGTTGTAAATAAGCTTGATTTTGTTTCATGATTGGCCATCGGAAGATAAACACAGACTCCCTTTGTAAGTCTGATTGCTTAGGCACACAGTTTTGAAAGGGTTGGATGCCTAGAAGAAAAATCTTATAATAGCAGGAAATACACATTTTGCAGATTGTGTAAGTTAATACTGAGCTTTTTTCCTAGATTTCTTCCCTATATATTCTTATAGTCACAGATACCTCAGTCCTTTCTCACTTGGGTGAGATACTGAGGAAAAATATTCATGACTACAAAGCATGGAATTCCCAGCATTGCTAAAGAAGTGTGACTATTGCACATAGAATACATTTAGACTGACAAAACTGAGAACTGAATTCACTGTTAAAGGTCAAGTGTAAATAATAGCTTTATTTTTACCACACAGCTTTAAAGAAGAATTATTGTTTACCATATCATCAGGACTTTGCAAAACATTCACACAGACAAAAAAGTAAAAGATGGATGTGATAAGTGATGGTTAGCAAAATACGGGATGGTGAGAATTCTTGGAAATGGCAAAGGAGACTTAGGAGGCTGAGTGTGATAAGAAATCCATTGCTTTTTACAGCATCTGCTAGACCATGGATGGAGAGAAACTTTGAGAGAAAATGTTTCCCATTAAACCACCATTAAAAAGTGCTGTCTTTTTAATGGTGATTGATTGTAGTGAAGATGGATATCTTTGTATGTGGAAGAAGAAGAAAAAGGAGGGGTGGCTTCAGGTTTCCTAGACTGTCCATTACCTTTTCTGACTTACACGGACCCCTCTGGTTGTTGATGTCACTCCTTGCTTCCTTGTGTTGGACAGAGATCTCTTGATATTGTTCCCAAGAGGGGATCGTGGTTCCTTGCATCTCCATCATATCCTGGATCTCCACTATCATATTTTATTTCAACAGCCCAGAATCTATACAAGGAGAAGACTGAAGCCATACACAGACCTGTGATGGGGAAACTCTTAACTAAAGTGTCACAGCACAGGACAAGTTCCTCTCAGAAACTGTATTTTTAAAATCAGACTTCAACTGTGTCGTATGTTTATATTCAGTTATGAAAGTCTGCCTTGGTCACCTTTCTGCAAAATTAATGTGTTTTTGTTTCTAATTATGGCCTGTCACTTACGTCTGTTTCTGGCCCCAGCTACTGCATTTTCACTGATTTGCCCACTGTGTTCAAGAAAAGCAGCTGACAGTATTTCTGAAGAGCATTGTCATCCATAGATCATGAAAAGTTTATTTTCAAAAGTTTAGCAACCATTTAGCCCATACTCAACACCCCCTCCCTGACTTGTAATTTCCCATGCCTAAATTAATGAAAGAAGCTTGGACAAATCCAGACCTTTAGTTTCGATACTGACAGTTCATATAGTATTAAAACACAACATAATTTCAATACGTGAGGATTACACCTGCAGTGCATGTTGATAGCGATGAACTTTTAAATGGACAAAAAGCTGTCCTTGCAGTATATCCAGGAATATCACAGAAACAGGCTGTCCAGATTCTAGTGTAGCCCCTGCCAGAGCTGGTGCCTGGGGTATTTTCAGCATCCCATAACCTCCATTTCTTAGGCTGCTGTTGAAATGACACATCAAGTTTAGCCTCTAAGAGCAAATACAAAGACATGGAGTCAGGAAGAAGCAAGACAGTTGGGAAGCTCAGCTAGGAATCAGGGAGTTTTCTATCTTCATAGCAATGCCTTTGCTAGCTGGAGTCAAGGAAGGTCAGGAGCTGGGCATGGAGGAAAGCGAATGATCCAAGGGAGGGGGAATGGAAGGAAGGAAGCTGGTAGGAGCTTTGCCTACACACTTGTCTACTGCTTTCCTATAATTGATATTGCTGCACAAATAGAATAATAATAATAGAATAATAATAGAACTGCAGAACTGGAAGACACCCTATGGATCATTGAGTTCAGCCCCTCTCAAGGAGGCACATGGGGAATCAAACTAGATGCTTAAACCACTGAGTTACCCAAGCCATAGCCATTATTTTCCAAAGTTTCAGGGTCTTTTCCCACCTCCTGGTCCAGAACCATATAAATACACACATCCGAAGAAACCGAAGAACAAATTGGTTCAAGCCACCTCCAGCTCAGCTTGGGGATGGTCCCAAATCAGTCAGATGGTATTCAAACATCCCTATTAAATATACCTGTTTCAGTTTCCTTCCTTCCTCTTTAAAGGACTCTGTTGTTGTTATGTGCCACCAAGTTGCCTCCAATTTTATGAATGACTGACCTCCAAAATATCCTCTCCTCAACAGCCATGATCAGCTCTTGAAACTCAAGGCTGTGATTTCCTTTATGGAGTCAATGCATCTCCTGTTTGGTCTTTCCAGAGATTCCTGCCTTCTCCTGATGCTCTCAAAGTATGACCACCTCAATTAATCATTTTTGCCTCCAGAGAAAGTTCAGGCTTGATTTGATATGTAACTCATTTGTTCATCTTTCTGGTGAACTAGAGTATCTGCAAAACTCTCCACAAGCACTATATTTCAAATGAATCACTTTTTCCCTGTCAGCTTTCTTCACTGTCCAGCTTTCATAACTGCATGTAGTAACTAGGAATATATTACTGTGGATGATCTTCACCTTGATCTCAAATGACACATCCTTATACTTGAGGATTTTTCTAGTTCCTTCATTGCTGGTCTTCTTCTATTTTCTTGGCTTCAGTCTTCATTTGGATTGATAATTGATCCAAGGTATAAAAAAATCTTAAACAGTTGCAGTTTCTTGATTGTTCATATATGCTGACTATAGGAGAGTACCAAAGAATTTCAAAAGATCAATCTATGCTTTATAGACTACAACAAAGCCTTTGATTATGTGAATTATGAGAAGCTATAGATATTTCTGAAATAAATGGGTGTGCCATAGCACTTAGTTGTCTTGATGCATAACCTGTATTGTGGACAAGGAGCTACCATTAGGACACAATATGGAGAAACAGAATTGTTTCCTATAGGCAAATGTGTCAGACAAGGGTGTGTTTTATTGCCCTATCTGTTCAACCTGTATGCAGAACATATTACATAGAAAGCTAGACTAGATTCAGATTAAGGAGAAACGAAAACTGGTGGAAGAAACATCAGTTATTTAAGATATGTAGATGACACCGTATTACTGGCAGTCAACAGCAATAACTTGAAACAATTTCTGATGAAAGTGAAAGAAGAAAGTACAAAAGCAAACTGCAGATGAACATTAAGATGAGAAAAATCATGACTACAGAACCGACTCTTGTCTGTATTTAGCTGTTATGTTCCTCAATTATTCAGCTGATATATTTAAAATTCAAAGGATTCCATGCTATTGTGCAGAGCCTCTATGATGCAAATCACAGCTCATCCCATTGATCTTTTGCATCAGTATTTTGAGTAATGTTAATTGTTTGCCAGAGAAAATGCTGCCAGGGAGTTTGCTATGATCATGAGGGTTGTGGGGTTCATAGAATGAGTTGCCTTATTTTGGTACTTTTTGGATAGAAGGATCAGCTGACAGATTCATTGCCCAGGGGATGCACAAATGTATTCACATTCTTTGGGGACTTTCCTTTCATGCTACAAGGTGCCATGATGTTGATGATAATAGTAAGATTAACAATAAGTTAACAATAAGTCTTCTCTCTGTGAAGTGATGTGGTTAAATAAAGCTATTTGTTTTAGTCTTGACAATTATGATTGTTCATATATGCTGACTACAGGAGTCAACATATATTTCTTATGCTTAATTTCTTTGATTTTGTCAAGGTACAATGTGAAATCTACTGTACACATATGCATCTTTGCAAAATGTCCATGTATTTCATGTGTATCAGCTACATTTGCATATGCATGTTCATGTACATATGAATGAGGGCATTTCGTAACACATACCTATAATTTTGTGATGGGAAGAGTAAGGCTGTACTTGCTGAGACACACACACACACACACACCAATTTGTTGTTGTTTAGTCGTCAAGTCGTGTTGGACTCTTCGTGACCCCATGGACCAGAGCACGCCAGGCCCTCCTGTCTTCCACTGCCTCCAGGAGTTTGGTCAAATTCATGTTGGTAGCTTCGATGACACTGTCCAACCATCTCGTCCTCTGTCGTCCCCTTCTCCTCTTGCCTTCACTCTTTCCCAACATCAGGGTCTTTTCCAGGGAGATTTCTCTTCTCATGAGATGGCCAAAGTATTGAAGCCTCAGCTTCAGGATCTGTCCTTCCAGTGAGCACTCAGGGTTGATTTCCTTCAGAATGGATAGGTTTGATCTCCTTGCAGTCCAGGGGACTCTCAAGAGTCTCCTCCAGCACCACAATTCAAAAGCATCAATTCTTCGGCGGTCAGCCTTCTTTATGGTCCAGCTCTCACTTCCATACATCACTACTGGAAAAACCATAGCTTTGACTATGCGGACCTTTGTTGGCAAGGTGATGTCTCTGCTTTTTAAGATGCTGTCTAGGTTTGTCATCGCTTTCCTCCCAAGAAGCAGGCGTCTTTTAATTTCGTGGCTGCTGTCACCATCTGCAGTGACCATGGAGCCCAAGAAAGTAAAATCTGTCACTGCTTCCATATCTTCCCCTTCGATTTGCCAGGAGGTGATGGGACCAGTGGCCATGATCTTCGTTTTTTTGATGTTGAGCTTCAGACCATTTTTGGCACTCTCCTCTTTCACTCTCATTAAGAGGTTCTTTAATTCCTCCTCACTTTCTGCCATCAGAGTGGTATCATCTGCATACCCCCCCATTGCATCCTCTCTAATACTATCTTACCACCGGCCCCAAGTATATTTGAGGTGGAAGTATGTAATTAGGGGCCACTGGCCACTGTTACTTACAGTATTTCAATTATTCAAGTATTGGATTCTGGCCATTGATTATGCAGGATTCCAAATGACATGTTGAGCCTATACCCGTAAAGCCCCTTCCTGGTTTTGGAGTTTTGCTTCTTCAACAGGCAGACACTTTGTGGGGAGTGGGGGATGGGAATAGCCAGTGTAGATCAAACTACATATGGTGACTCATGCTGTGCCTTATCCTTGCAGTGTCCACAATGGTCCTGCTGATTGCAGAGACATCACTCCATGAATCAAGAGAGTATCACTTTTCAGAGGAACTGTAATCTGTATGATTGCCACTTTCAACAGTACTGTCAAATGAAAAATAAAATTTCAGGTAGGGATATAGACCTGTAACAGTGTTTAGTCAATGTGAGCAGTGTAATGTGGAAAGATCAGCTGCACACAGCTGAGGCTCCTCTTGTGACAGTAGGGGGAAAAAGCTGATTTTTCTTCTAATGGAAGAAGAGTAGATATATCATGCAAGTTTCCTCCTTCCCATAAGCAAACTACTTATATGAGGAAGCCATTAGGACTCTAATAGGCAGCACAGGAGTAAATTTGAAAAGTCAAGAGCTCATTGTGATAGCCCCTCTAGCCCCCAACCTAGAGACTCCACACACCCCGGCTGTTTTATGGGTGCATAGCAACACTTAAGAAGCATGTCTTTTGTAAAGGTAATGGTTCTTAATCACTCATTCAAGACCAAATACCCTCAAATATTTTGTATTATAACTGGAATAGCTTGCAACAATATACTGTTCCTGGGAGAATCGATTTCTCTCCCAGCTATTGAGGATTGTAGCTAATCCCAAAGGGAGCAAGGAAACCTGAGTGGGATGGCTGATCATGTCATAGTACCTGCTACTGAAAAAGTCACAGGGGTCTCAACCCTGCAGGTCCTGGCCCCAATACACCAACTGCTGACCAGAAATTCTGCCCTACAAAGCCCATGGCACTGCTGTATCAACTTTTCCTACACCATTTTGATCTTCAAGGAAAATAGCAAGAATCTTTGTATTCTGGAAGTATTTTTGGGTAGCAGAGTGTATTGGCTGACAGAGTTCTTTGGTTTACCATGTCTTAAGCTGTGCTGCTATACTGACTGCAGCCTAAATTTAAAGCCAATTTTCACTTGTACTGCCTTTAGGGCCCATTTCAGCCAAAAGACAGTTCATTAACTGAATAAAGAAATTATGTTATGTACGTAATTAACCAGACCATTCAGCATTTCTAAGTTAGTTATTAGAAGCCAAGCCATGCCCAAAGATAAATGTATCTCAAACCACAACAATAAGATAATAGTTTTATTTTTGTTTATAATGCGTAGCATCCCATGTAATCCAAAAGCATTATCAAAACTGCTTAGTCTTTAAGAAACATGACAGTATGCCATACAAGGAAGATATATATATATATATATATATCTCAATGTATGTCAATCACTGATATTCTTACAAGTCAACAAAAAATTCCAGCTTTTAAAAATAATGATTTTCATACATACATCAAAGTCAATGTTTCCCCAGTTCAACAATGATATGGACTGGACTCTTATCTAGAACTTGGAAAAACATTTCTTTTGGACTTTAGCTCCCAGACCAGTCCTATTAACATTGGGCTAAGCTAGGTTGGGAATTCAGGGAGTTGTAGGTCAAGAAAGTAATTATGCCATACTGTCCCCTTACTATAGAAATGTAACCAGGAGGCAGTATTCTTAAGCAGCTGCCACTGATTTCAGTGAGGACTACATAGGAGACCTCTCCCAATGCTTTATTCGGTACTTATAACACACAGCAGACATCAAGTTATACATTCTCTTTCTTCCCTTCTAATGTTGTTGGAAATTTGAACATCACTTAGTTCATGAGCTAGTTACTGGACTTTTCAATTACAAATATATAGAACAGGCTGGTGTAAATACTAGGAGCCCAGCCTTCTTCTATCAAGGCACAGCCAATGGAGCAGGCCCTTTGGAAACTGCATTCCATCTTACATCAAGAATCTTGGGCTGCACATTCATGACCTGGGCCTATCAGCTTACTCAACTCTTTCTCCTTCTTGGATGTATTCAAAGAATAAATTGGGCACAGTGCATCAAAAGGCCCTCTTCCTCATGTCCCACTGAAGTGTGCTGAACCCACAGTAGTGTTTCTCTTCACTCCAGTGAAGACTGCACCGGTGAACTTTCTGCTGGATTGCACTCTTTTGCATTTTTTACATTTATTCCATCCTAGGATAGCTCAAAAATATGGCAAATTAACATTAAAAAGGCACCCAAGTATACATTCAGTGTCCTTTGGTTTCACAGTATGCATAACAGTGGTAAAATTCTGAACTTATTGGACAGTTATAGACATAAGAAGTAATAAATATATAAAACATATTAAAAATAAGTTTCAGTAATAAATATGTGTAGAAAAAAGTAGCACTGTATTGATTGTTGGGCTTTTCTCCTCTCATGCTCTCTCTCACGTGCACAGCACCTTCTATTACAATTCCAAATTCATTTTCATTGCTTCCATCAGGGTGTATTGGATTTCTGCAAAAGCCAAACAGATATTGCAAACGAAAACACGAGTCAATACAAAAGGCAAAGTTGCCTTTTTAAGATGTATCTTTTTTCCCCATATGCTTCATGTTCCCAACCATCAATATATTTTATGTACTGCATTTTGCTATTAAAAGGACTACTCAATCTATAGCATTAATTGTGAACTGATCTCTTGGTGCCTGTTTTCGCTAAGAAACTGCAATGTTATTCTAGGCAATTAACGTTACATTGAAATTGCCTGAACATGAGTTGATAGCTTTAATGTAATTAAGCACTATGAATGGGCAGTTCGGACAGATTACAGTACACAGCTGCAAAGGCATTTTTTCCAGTAGAAAAAGAGGCTGCAATGCTATATCAGTAAACTGCATTTACTTCAGTGAGATTTAACCGTGCCTCTCATGTGACACCAGAAAGCAGTCCATAGATGCAGCCCATCTCAGTACAGTATGTTTTGTAGGTACCTGTTGAAGAATCCTGTCAATTATCAGCTTGACCCAGCGTGCTGTGATATCCAGGCAGACTTTCTTCCCATTTGTCATGGTGGCTCTGTTGGAGTGGAGAGAGAGAAAAAATTAAAGAGCCAGATGAGCAAAGGGGGTTCACAAATGCAGTGGCAAAGAAGGAGGTGGCCAGGTTCTGGAGACTTACATGACTTCAGACACGGCACAGTAAGGTCCTTCAGGGATGAGCTCTACATTAGCAATGTGCTTGAGTGGAATCATCTTGGAGACCACATTGATGCACTGGCAACGCAGCTCCCCAGTCATGGGAGCAGCTGTGGAGGAGGGAACACATAACAGAGACTCACGATGATATCCCATAGATATTTATTTTAAAAAATGACCTCAACTGTGTTCAATGGGGCTTATTCCCAAGTAAGAATGGAAAGCAATAAAAATGAATGTTTAATGTGACCCCGCTCTCCCAGGATATACTGATTATTTTCTTCAGTGACAATTATACTACAAATTGCCTCATAGCTTAAATCCACATAAGAGGACAGATCATTTTGCATTACAATAAATGCATTTTGTACATCAGTGCAATAGCACTGTCAAGATTTCTAACCATACTTGTTCCCTTGGCTATCTAGTATTCCAATTGATCACAAATTCCTCCTGCTGTTTCTAAAGCACTACTAACATCTTCCTCTAGCTGTTGTGTGCCTTCAAAATGGCTCCTCATCTGAACATAATTATTGCAGATGAAACCCTTCTACAACATTCCTCAATTGTGTGGATTCTATTTCCCTTCTGTTATTGGGAATAGTAGGCTAAAATATTGAAGCACCCCAGATTGCCTTGCATTTTGCTATAAACACCCAAGTTCCAACTATTCTGTTATCACAAAGGATATGTGATATGCCTACGTACGCATACATGTGTGTGTGTATGTATGTATCTATCCATGCATACATACATATAAAACATACAATGAGTGAGATATCTCTGTCTCAAATAGTGATGAATAGTTCTTTAGAAACAGAAATGATCTGATTATGGAGTCCTAAAATATTTTTAATTTTAAGCATGTATTTGTAATTATTGATAATAAGATGCAATAACAAATTATTTCCATTTAGCATCTTTCATTTTAATGGTTAACCTCTATCTACATTCATCTCATAAATGTTGATATCATGCCCAGGGTGTGCTAGGTGCTGTAGGCATATATCCAAACAGGGACTTTGATTTTGCAAAAAGCATCTGAAAAATCAAAACAAGTTACACCATCAAAACTGGATACTGCAAAGAATAAATACATAAAACTTTTAAAATACCATAATTGTTCAATGAACCTCTTGAGTTAGGAAAGCTCTGAGAGGCAACATTGCTCTCAGTGTTGTTATCCAGTGACATGAACTTTAGAGTGGAGTTCAAATTTTATTGCTCCAAATACTATAGACACCAGACAAGCAATGTTAGGCAATAATAAAATTCTGCTTTTACTGGAATAAAATAAATACCTACTTAGGCCAGGCTGTCCCACATATCAGGACTGAGACTGCACCCTATATTAGGACACTGGGCAGTTCTTCATCTTTTCAATTGACAATCCTATTGTCTAACTCAAGGATGCTATCTGCTTAGCTATTTTAATGAAGACAAACTGCTCCCATTGCATAATCAACCTTGAGAAGTAGAACACTAAAGCAGCAACCCTTCTTTACACCTTCACTGAATATTTATGAAAATGAATGAGCAAGTCAGCCAGCACAGGAGGATTCTAACCTCCAGGTTGGCACAGAAGGGGTGAACAGAGCCCATGGGTGTAAGTTGCATGTGTGTAGTTGCTGTGCCCAAGTTGGCTGGACAGCTCAGTGGTTTAGGTATCTGGCTGCGGAGCCAGAGGTTGGGGGTTCGGTTCCCCACTGTGCCGCGTGGGAGAAGAGCCAGCCTGTGTAGCTTTGGACAAACTGCACCGTCTGAGAGCGCCCTCAGAAAATGGGAATGGGAAACCACTTCCGAGTGTCCTCTACCTAGAAAACCCTGGAAAGGGTTGCCCAAGTAAGTTGGAACCCGTCTCTGTGCCCGGAGCCCCCTGAACCTGCCTCTGCAAGCGAGCACAGTGCCACCGCAATCGCTCAGTGACAACAGGCTTTTCATGGGGAAAGGCTGTCCCCAGGCAAAAGGCTTCTCGCTTACCTTGACTCCGCGAAGGGCTTCCGCTAAGCAGGAGCAGGACGAAGAAAAGCAGGACGGACGCGCATAGGGCAGAAGGGCACCGGCTCATGTTGGAGCACCGTATTGTTGGCTAGAGCGCACTCTAAGTTGCTCCATCCTCCCGGCGGGACCTTTTATACCTGTCGGGGGCGACCGCCACATAGGGCAGGAAGAGTGCCTTTCCTCCGGCCGGAAAGCCCCGCCCCAGCCAGCCTCCTGGCGAGAGGCGGGCAGGGAGGAGAGCGCGCGAAAGCCTCCAGGAGCAGCCGGAGACCACGCCGGCGGCTGTGGAGAAACGGGCGCCGCTGGAGGGGAGGGAGGCAGAAAAAGAGAAGCAACTGCGAGCGGTTCTGGGTCTGGCAGGTCCCACAAGGGCAGGAGCGGCCGCAAGAATTGGGCGGCAATCCGTCCTGTGGAGACTGGAATTTCCATGCCTCGCGCGCCCCGCTACTCCGCGCTTCTTTTCCGCTCGTGTGAGTTGTTGCTTGGACTCACGTTCTCTTAAGAAGCCACAGAGCAGTAGAAAACCCGCGGCGTTTGCTACCACTAACGCAGACGAGCGTTATAACGCACAAACAAGCTTCCACGAAAGGCTTTACGAACTCCCCCCAATGTCATTCGAAGTGAGGGATATTTTAATAATCCAGCAACAGGGTGTGATTTTTTTGGGGGGTGAGGACAACAGATAGACAAACACCGGCTTAAGACATTTTCCTGCATCATCACCTTTAATTTAAGATGAGCAACTTAACATGAAAAACAAAACAAGAGCAAACAACAACAACAACGTTGTGGCATCTTAAAGACTAAGTGCTATATTAAGTCGTTAATCGAAGTCTGTAAGGTGCCACAACGCCCCCCCCCCCCCGCTTTTGTTTTGTGTTTCTTATTGATATGCTTGCACGAACTAACAGGGCTACAATTTCGAAAACCTAACATGACTTGTCAAAAAGAGGATCCCATGTTCTAGCATTATTTTGTTCCTCTTGGGAACATCCGGGTAAAACTCAAAAGAATGGCAGTCTGAAGGGTGTGTCTTTGACACGTCCCATGAGGCAGTAGATCACCTAACTCCAAAATTCCACTGGTGTAATTCTATTAGTGTAAATTTCAGCTGCAAATTACTACATGTTATGATGCCAGAGTAGGCATTTCCTGACATGTGCTGAGTCACACAAGTGATGTGCAACAGCAAATGCCTATGCTGACTTCTTAACCTGCATTAATTCACAACTGAGATTTATGCTGAAAGAGTTGCATTGGCAGATGAAACCTAACAGGAGAATCCTCCAGTTTCCAGCAGGAAAAAAAATCCCCAGTAGATCTAAGAAGCCTGAAGTCTGCCCATCAGGGACATCCTATGGAACATGCAGTGGAAGGCACTGCCCCCAAATTTCAGGAGGACTGCCTCAGCTGCCCACCGGATTTTAGTAATTTCCACTGTTATTGCAATTAGATTCACATTCTCTACAAAAATCCAGTGTACAGGAAAAAAAGTACAGTAGATAAAAACACTGGACCACCTGTTATAAAATTCCCTGTTTCCTCCAGCAGTATGAACAGAATAGCATAAGGTTACTTTATAGGGTTGGTGCAAGGCAAAATCTATCAGCTTTTACCACTTGCAGTAGAGCTATAAGTGATGATTTTGTGCAAATAAGCAAGTGGGGGGGGGGGGGAGATTGTCTTTCCCAGCCATTCCACTAAAAATTGCTTTTCTCCAAGTGACTTTCCCTCCTGCAAGATTCAAAACTGAAAGACACATTTGACAGCATGCATCTAAAATCTGATGGGAGACCACCAGAAGTAGACTAAGGATTTAGTGTATTGCTCCCATCCAATGGAATGTCCTTCTACTTCTGATTAGGATGCAGATACAGTATTTTATCTGTGATCTTTCCTGTCTTAATGTACTGTATCTCACTCTGAAATCTTTGATATGGGGTAGTTTATAAATTCTGCAAGCCAACCAACCAACATACAAACTCTCTCATAAGAGGAAAAGCAGTTCTTTGTAGGTGTCTGAGAGACCTGGATTATAAAATGTTTAATCATTTTTAAAAGTGGAGAAGCTTTGCACAGTTCCCTGAAAGTAGCAAGGCTATTACAGTAGAGGGGAGGCATTGTGTAACTTGTGCTAGAATGGGAATAATGTGCCAGAAAGAAAAACCCAGTGTACATCTGTGAAAGTCCAGACATGCTGAACTATAGAGCTGTTCCTGAATTCTAGCCTACAAGTGAGTAAAGTGTGGTTTTCCAGAAGTTTTTGGACTACATCAGCCATCAGCCTAAGCAATAGTGAGGGTTTCTGGGAAATGGAATTGTAATCCAAAAACATTTGGAGCACTGCATGTTGTCACGTTTCACACACCTCACAGATATGAGCTTCTTCTCAGTTTCTGTCTACTGTAGAACCAAACTATTGCTCAGTTCCCATGTAAGAGCCCACCTGAGGGAAAAGTGTTGTGGAAATGAAACCTGTGGCTGAAGCAGGATCTTCAAAAACCCAATCTGGCCTTCTGTTTTCTGTGTGATAGTATCAGTTTAAAACATTATGTTCCTATTCTTGTATCTGGAGTTCAAAAAAAAAAAAAAAAAAAGGCCCTGAGCAGTTTTATTTATTTATTTATTTTTGCATTCCAAAAAGAAAGGTCTTGTGTAAGTCGGTGATACACATCCCCTCTGTAAGTAATGTTTCTTCTATATACTGTCACTTTGAACGGAAAGATCTTGAAAGGAAATAATATCATCAGTTTGGAAAGAGAAGGTACCATGAATTTCAGGAGTCATAGCCCAGGAACAGGAATGGCCAGCATGTCAGCAGCAGCTCACCAGCAGCCCATTTCTGGTAAAGCACTGATGACGCTGAGGTGATGCACCCAGAGCAACAAATAAGGCAAAGCAGAGGAAGGGCTGAGGCTCAGGGCAAATGGCTTTTTAATGGCTTGCCCAGCTGGGGAAAGTTACTTTTTAGACTGTAGCTCCCATACCCAGTGGGAGTTGTTGCTAAAAAAGCTAACCTCTGTTTTATACTATGCCCTTTAACGTTGTAACAAGGATGTCAAGTTAGGTCTGAGGAGGAATGCCAGCTCACTTGGTGAAGAAAATAGTTTGGTTGTCAACACTAACCTGGAGGATACAGAGTAGACAGGACAGTGTCCAACTTCTACCTACTGCCAACTGTCTCTCAGTGTCTGCCAAGTGCTTATTTATTTATAGAGGTACTAGTTACATTGCTCTTCAGCCACAAAAAGGGTCCCAAAATGGCTTACAATGGCTTTGTACAGCCTTAATACAGTCTTTGCCCTCAAGCTTAAAATCTGAAAGTCAAGAAACACAAGGAAATGGATTAGAGAGAAAAGGGGAAAAACATGATGCTGGTGGATGATTCTGGTACTCGGATGGTAATATATTCTGGATTTGATTGTACACAGATTTGCACTCTGGCTAACTCTTTCCTGGGCTGGCATGTTTGTCGTTGGCCTATTTCTCTCTTTTGCTGTTTCTTTTCCACTCCTTGCACATGCCCCTTGACTTGAGGTTTAATCTGATTTTAATTCACCTTCCTCAGAGCAACATGGTTTCTCAGGAGCTTTTCTTGTGGTAGGTAGGAAGGGTGGAACAAAAGTTTCAAATGACTTTCCCAGTTGGGCTTTTTTCCCCCAGCAAGGTGAGAAAGGGTCAGGTTGTGATCTAAAGTAGTGGCAACTTCCTTGAAGCCAATCAGTTCTCTGCTAATGACGTTAGAAGAGTTGACCCATTTGTTCTGTTTTGTTACAAGCAAAGGGTGCAGGCAGCAGTGAAAACTGAATGGTAGTTGTTCACTGACCTACAGCCGCTGTTATTTAGAGCTCTCAGATAATTAAAGATTTTTAACTGATCAACCTCCTGTCTTTTAACAAATTTTCTAGCTGTGTTTAAATTAAATTGAGCACATTTTACTACTACTGAACTGAGAAAATCAAGATCAGTTATTTGCCCAAACAGTAGGATATTACTGATCGCATCTTGATTCTGGTTTACCGTTTTTCCTTTTAGATTAGATTGTGATTTATTATTTCATGATTTTATATTAAATGGTTTTTACTGACTGCATCATTCCCTGAGTTACATTCATATAGGACAGATTTGACAAATAATTAAAAAAAAGTATAACCCAAACCTTATTATACATTCTTTTTTCAGATAAAACAAATAAGATGGCTTTTGGTTTAACAAAGGTTACTCATCATTTAAATACATAGTTATCTGTCGTATTTTGTTTTTTATTCTGTTTTACAGCAAAAAATATGAAGAAACCACACCCACAAAGAGGCATAACCTCACCAGTTAAAACTCTGATATTTATATCACTGACTGACTGCTACTTTAATTGATTAGGCAGTAAAAACAATTACCACATATTTAATCACTCTTTCTTCACAGAATATAGGAGTCTCATGGTGTAGTGGTGAACGTCAGTACTGCAGTCAAGACTCGGCTCATGGCTTGGGTTCGATCTCAGCAGGCTCAGATAGCTGGCTCAAAGCTGACTCAGCCTTCCATCCTGCCAAGGTTGGTAAATTGAATACCCAGCTCACTGGGGGGTGAGAAATGTGTAGCCTGCATAATTAAAGCTGTAAACCGCCCAGAGAGTATTTTAAGTAGTATAGGGCAGTATATAAGCAGCACACTTTGCTTTTGCATTACAGAATAGTGCACAATTACAGTAAATGTAGTGTGGAATATTTTATTTTAAAAATAACACTACAAATTCAGTAGGAAAGCAATGCTATGAGCACATTTATATTCAGTACTCTGATGAAGAGTGCATTACTAGGTGATAATCTCTCTTCTATATTTCTTTGGCTGAGAAATAGTTTGCGGTAGAAGAAGGGAATGGTAAACCACTGCAGAGTACTCTGTACCTAGAATACCTTGGAAAGGGTCACCATAAGTCACAATTGACTTGGTTTGGTTTGATCCAAGTGATGATACACACTGGAAATTGACTTTCTCTACAGTCTTGCCTACAGCCAAACAATTGGCTTTGGTAAAACCTTAACTTCAGAAAAGCCCCCTGCTTCTTGAAAACTAAGGTCCCAAAAACTCAAATCCTAAAACCCATGTCCTGAATATTCAACTTACATTGCATCTGTCTATTGCCAGGATATTAATGTAATCCTTGCTTGGATGTCCATTACTACTGTTAATCATGCCATCGTCACCTTGTAAGCTCATCACCGGGTGTCATAATCTGTTTCCCATTTCCACACTGAAATTTTGATCTCAGCACAGTGAACTAGTTCCTGAAGATTCAAATCCTGGAAACTCAAGTCATCTCCTTGTTGCCAGAATTGTGTGACTAGTCAAAACAGCATTTCATAAGCCATTACTTATACGAGGGGGCAGTCCAAACAAAAAATTATAACTTTTGAGTGAGTTCTTGAATCAGGACTGTATCTGGAACAGTGGTGTCAGAGAGTGTAGGCTACCTCTGTGCCACATTTGGCACATATATGTGCCATATATATAAAAAACCTCCCTTGTTTACCACTGCACTGCCCTTGAGTATCATTTTGCTAACCTCCTTTTCCCCCCAACGTGTAGCAAACTCTATTGTTATTTTCGAAGTGCCTACTGCTGCTTTCTGAAAAAGAAAATGATTCCTACTATGTGCTTTGTTAAAATTTTGAAGTCAATCCATCTTGTTGTTTAGAAAATACATGCCCTTAAATATGGTTGTTTTATGTAGGAAATTTTTATAACCTTCCATAGCAATTGCCCAGACTTGTTGCCAATCCTTCAAGAAACAAAGGAGTCCCGCTGACATGAATGGGGCTTAAACCAGGTAAAACAGTAGATAAAGAATTCAGCCTTTCCACAGAAATGAGTGTAATTGAACAAACACAATGAGAGAGAAAGAGCACAAAGGGGGGGGCACAAAGAGAGAGAAAGAAACAAAGAAACAAAGAGGAGCTATGAGAGTGAGAGGAGTTATAGAGAGAGCAGGAAAAGAGATAGAGAGGAACCATGAAGAGAGTGTGTGTGAGAGAAGAACCAAAGAGAGAGGAGGGAGAGAAAGAAAGGAACAGATATTGAGAGAGAGTAGGAGGGAGAAGCCTTGTGGGGCTAGGAGTGAAAGAGAGGAGACACAGGGAGAGAGAATGGGGGAAAAGGAACTATAGGAGGAAAGGGGGCAATTGCTTTGTGATCCAACCAATAATTACCTAAAGAACTTGTCAAACCTAGGGCTATTGCTTTGCGTTTGGGTGAAAAGTGGTTAAAAAAAGATGCAATCACAAGAGAGGATCCTGTAGACCATCCTGACTACTGACATTGGTGTCATTAACATTCAGGCTGACCATTGTTTTTTTTTTCCTGCTGGTAATGTGGGTATTTTTATTTATTTATTTATTTATTTATTTATTGGATTTCTATCCCGCCCATCTAGACCAAAGGTCTACTCTGGGCGGTTTACAAATTTAAAAACAATAAAACCAAAAAACATATATTATAGATCCAAGGTGGCGAAAGTATAAGAAATTAAGATATGGCAAGAGGGAAAGCCTGCCCAAATAGCCAGGTTTTAAGTTTATTCCTGAAAACACCCAGAGAGGGAGCCAGGCGGATCTCCACTGGCAAGTTGTTCCAAAGGCGAGGGGCCACTGCCGAGAAGGCCCGGTTCCTCGTTCTTTCCTTCTGGACCTCCCTCAGCGTTAGGCCCCTCAGCTGCCCGGACTGGCTGGAACGAGTGACTCTGGCAGAACTGGGTGGGAGAAGGCGCTCTGCCAGATATCGAGGTCCTAAACCGTTTAGGGCTTTATATGTAATCGTAAGAACTTTGAAATCAACACAGAAACGAATGGGCAGCCAATGCAAGGCGGCCAGAGTGGGGGAAATATGATGGTACCTTTTCACCCCAGTAAGAAGTCTGGCCGCCACATTCTGTACCATCTGAAGTTTCCGCATCAGCCTCAAAGACAGCCCCATGTAGAGCGCATTACAGTAGTCTAATCTTGAGACTACGAGCGCATGGACCAAAGTGGTTAGCACCCCCACATCAAGATAGGGACGCAGCTGGGCAATCCGCCGAAGGTGGAAATGTGCGGAACGGACCACTGACGACACCTGGGTCTCCATGGTGAGCGCCGGGTCCAGATGTACACCCAAACTGCGAACCTCACTCTTGGTGGTAAGAGTCACCCCTCCAAAAGAGAGGGAGTTTCCCAGACCACTAATGTCTGGGACACCCACCCGAAGGACCTCTGTCTTGCCCGGATTCAGCCTCAGTCCATTCACCTGCATCCACTGCTGAACAGCCCCCAGGCAGTGCTCAAGGGACAAAACAGCATCCACTGTTGGAAAAAAGGAGATGTAGAGCTGAGTATCATCAGCGTACTGATGACACGAAGCCCCACATCCCCTGATGACCCCTCCCAGCGGCCTCATATAGATGTTAAATAGCATTGGAGAGATAATCGAGCCCTGCGGAACCCCACAATTGAGGCTCCACGGGGCCGAGAAACTCTCTCCAATGTGCACTCTCTGGGGACGGTCCTCCAAGAAGGAACGGAGCCAGGCAAGAGCCAGGCCACCGATTCCCAACTCGGAGAGCCTCCCCAGGAGAATACCGTGGTCGACGGTATCAAAGGCGGCTGAGATATCGAGGAGGACCAGCAGAGACATTTTGCCCCTGTCGGCCTCCCTCAGTAGGTCATCAAACAGGGTGACCAATGCTGTTTCCGTGTAATGGCACGGCCTTAAGCCCAACTGGAATGGATCCAGGGCATTGGTTTCATCCAGAAGAGCCTGCAGCTGATCGGCCACCACCCTCTCAACTACCTTGCTGAGGAAAGAAACATTGGCGACGGGCCTATAATTACCAATATCGTCCGCCGCCAAGCTCGGTTTCTTCCTAATGGGCCTAATGAGTGTCTCATTAGGCCCATTAGGAATGGGTCTCTCCCTCCTGGAGAGACCCATTAATTATTGCCGTATATTCCAGTCATGAAGGATGGAGCTAGGACATAAACAACTGAGGGAGATTCACCAATCTTACCTAAAGACATGGCTGGCATACCAGCCACATGTAGAACCCACTGCACTTGTTTTTAAAAAGATTTATTTTTACACAGTGCTGCCTTCTTGTCTGGAACAAATTTGTTTATACCTGTGTATCTCAAAACTGCCTCCAGACTATGCACTCATGATCACATTTCCTCCAGGCCAAAGACAGGAAATGTTTGTATTGCTTTCTCAGAAATAAGAAATATTTTGGATTATAGCTCTCAGAATCCCACCAGCAGCATACTGGCTCTGGGAGTTTGGAAGATGCAGTCCGAAAAAGCAAAGTTTCCCATCTCTGATCTCCAATGGATACTCAGCTTTCCCTGACTTACCTTCAGTATATTCAGTCCTCAGTAGAGTTTTATTTATTGTAATATAAATTTTGTGTCTCAGACCACAGATAAAACCACAAAAAGGGTCTTACTCTAAAGCAGTTTTAGGAATTCAGCTTTAAATAAAATGGTTGCAACAGGCTGAAAGGGAAAGAAGAGTCAAAATAATTGCACTGGTGTCTCTAAAGAGAGTTCCTGGTTCCAGATAGTGTTGCTACTTAAGTAGAGTTACTTCTGACTTACACATCACAACATTCTAGTTGCGCATGTGTTTGCCTCAAATTATCTCTGGCATGTTTGTCTCTTTCGTTTGTCCTTTCTTGTCAGATTATGTTGCCCAAGCACTCCAGTCCAGCCATATTTTCACAAAATCACCCTAATTACAAAGCTAGAAAATGCAAGAGGGTTTCATCATCATCATCATCATCATCATCATCATTATTATTATTATTATTATTATTATTATTAAGCCTATAAAGCTATATTTTTGTTTCTGTAGCATGTATCTTATCAGTATTTCTTTTACATGGAAAAGACACTATGAAAGGCAATTTCTGAATGTCTTAATAATTTAAGCACTGAGTGTTATGCTCTGATCATGCATGTATTTATATACCTTGATGTACTCACACTTGATTAATGTGTGCATTTCTAAAAAGTGGTTTGCATTTGAAGTAATCTGAGAAAATATGGAAGTCATGTCTATGAAACTATACATGTAAATTGTAACTCAATGTCCCATTCATCATGTGGAAATTGTGCACATGTGAATCAACTCTGAGTTCAAATACAAAAGCCAGTTAGAAATAATATATATATTGTTACACCTCGGGCACTGATATTTGGGTTAACATTCTATTTATTCACTTATGAATCTTACTGGGTTGTCCCAGCAATTTATGCTCTTTCATCCAAAGTTATTAGTAGGGCTGTTCTTGTGAGAATTTAGTGGGGTTATAACCTATAATTAGGGTAGCAAAGGCTTAGACTTTGGGCTTGAGACTCAGCTTTTGAGGTTTATTCTCTAGGTTTCATGTTCTGGGCCTGAACCCTGGGGGCATGGCAATCCAGATTTAAGGGCCCATTCTCATAGCTTCAGGACATACCATTTTGATATGCTTAAAAGTATTCTTGTCTTTTTATTACTTTCATGCCCTAGATCTCCTTTTGCTACATTACCTATCTATGACTGACAGAGATGCACATACACAGCATGTGTGTGTTCCCACTTCCCCAATTTGTAGCTATTTTGGGCATCACAACACCACTCTTAGATCTCAGGCTTTGGTTTAGAAACTTTAGGGAATAGCAGGCTGGTGACCTGGCAACCTCACCCACAGCCTACCTTGAACTTTGAGGAGAAAGTCGGGTATAAATATTACAGAATTATTGGCTTCAAATGGACCTTAACACAAATGAAAAAACTGCCTTATCTAGTCTTTCAAATGGATCTTAACAGAAATGAAAAGACTACCTTCTCAAGTCTTTCATAATCAGGGAGACAAACTGACAATTTATTAGAACAGCTCCATTAAGAATGAAATTTGTCTTTCACAGATTACATGAATTTCTGAAAAACTGCATTTATGGCACTATGGCTAAAATCCTTTTCCTCAACTCTGCATGCACAACAGTGATGATAGCAGCAACAGCAGCAAATCACTGGTGATTAAAAGCTTCCTTTAGGGATTTTGGGGTGCACGTGACTTCACATTGTGTACAAGTTGCATGCAACCTGAAGTCTCCTTTAATCAGCAGTGATTTGCCTTTGGTCACTGGCAATTTGCCACTGATGATGAATTAATTTTCATTGCTCAGGCAGAGCTGTGCAACAGGATTGCATGGTATGATATAAAGATTTTACCTAAGATAATGTTTATGGTGTTACTCATAAAAATAACTGAAGAAAAGCTGGAAGACTGGCAAAATATGATTAACACATTTTGTAATTGAGGTAAAAGGTGGACACAGATTGGAAAACTGGTGGTTCGTAATGGTTCGTGGTTCACGGCTACCCACGAACCATGAACTGTCACAAACCCGCCAAAAAATGAACCAGTTCATGATTAATTTTTTTAGTTCATGCCACAGGGAGAAACTGCTACATGCCTGCCCCTCCCCTTCCTCTTCCTCCATCACCCCTTATTTTGTCTTGAAGTCACCAACACCATTCTGAGAGGCAGCTGGGCCTGCTGCCTCTCAGGATGGCAGCAGCAGCTTCAAGACAGGGTAGGGAGGCAATGGGGCAGGGGGCAGAGGAGGGGCAGGCATCCTGTTTTGCCAAAGCAGAACAAAGCCCTGAGGGGGAAAAAGTTCAATGCTTTGTTTCGTTTCGTCAAAACCGAATCCCCAAACTGAACCACAAACCAGGCCAGGTTGTGCTTTCTCGGGTTTGTGGTTTGATTCATGCCCATCTCTAGGAGAAAAAAAGGCAAGGTTTAACAAGAAGAAATGGTGTAAATCTCAAAAAGTAGGACAGTTAAGTCTTCCTAATATAAGGTTATATTATATAGCTAACCAAACAAGACATACACTTGATATTGTATCTCAGTCTAATAATTTAATATGATTAAGTATGAAATCACAGGGAATTTGTGGGAACCCCAGAATATTTTTTTATTCATCATAATAAGAATATTGTAAAATTTAAATCTGAAAAACCCTTAAAATATGCTTTTAATCTGGCATAAATATAGAAAAATATTTATTTCATTAATTGCTCCTTTACATCCAGCAGTAGAACTGGAGAAATTCCCAGGAAATTTGAAATGAAATATGGAGAATCTATTAAGAAAGAAAGAAGTTATTAGGATAAAAGATTGGTTAGAGAAGTTGGGGGAATGAAGAACAAATAAAAGATGTATTAGGAATGCAGATAATTTCTTGGTTCAATTTTATTCAACCAGACTGAGGGGAGATACGATAGCACATCTGAAAGGAGGTGAAGGATCTGTTCTTGATCATCCCAGAGTGCAGGACATGTAATAATGGGCTCAAGTTACAGAAAGCCAGATTTCAGCTGAATATCATTAAAAGCTTCTTAACTGTTAGAGCAGTACAAGAATGGAACCAATTGCTTTGGGAAGTGGGAGCACTCCAATGCTGGAGGCATTGAAGAGAAAATTGGACAACCATTCTTCAGATCTGCTTTGATTTGGATTCCTGCATTGAGCATATGGATGGACTCAAGGGTCTTATATTGTAAGTCCCTTCCAGCTCAATTATTCTATGATTCTAAAACAGTGGACTAAAGATTATGTGTAAAAAAATGCCAAATGTAGGGACATTATAAGATTTGAAGAAATGGTTTTACAGAAAGAAAAGGTAGATGAAAATAAGATATTGAAAGAGATAATAAGTAAAATTTATATGATATTAACAGAAGGAGAGGAACAAGATTTTATTAAAACATTATGGGATCATGATTTGGGAGAGGAAATAAGTACCGAGGTGTGGAATAACATATGAGATACAAGAATACTGAAGTCTATGACTGTAAAGTTAAAAGAAAATTTTTATAAATTAGTTTGGAGATTATATTTAACTTCAGTGAAATTAAATCAAATTATATTCATAAAAATCAAATTATATAATCAAATTATATGAATTATGAAGTAGTGTTGGAAAGGATGTCAGAAAACAGGTACTTCTTTTCCTCCATAGTGGGAATGTGCAAAGTGTTCCATGTGAACCTACCTGGCAGTTAAGATCTAGCCAGGGGCCCTTTTGAAAGAGCCATCCCTCAAGGAGGTAAGAGGGATGGCTTGTAGACAAAGGGCCTTTTCAGCAGCTGCCCCCAGACTATGGAACGCCATCCCAATTGAGATTTGTCTGGTGCCGACGCTGATGACATTTCGGCGCCAGGTCAAAACCTTCCTGTTCCAGAAGGCTTTTAATTGAAATAATATCAACTGTGGGTCCTGATGGCAATTTTTAGAGTATATATCTTAATTGTATTTTAATTGTTTTATCTTTTTTACTGTATTTTAATTGTTGTAAGCCGCCCAGAGACCTTTGGGTAGTGTGGGCGGCATATAAGTTAAATAAATAAATAAATAAATAAAATAAATATTGTAATTCTGATAGTTGGTTTTCAAGTAAATAAATAAGTCAAATATAGAGGTACGTCCTAAAATAATGCTTTTATCAATATTTCACAAGGAGCAATTGAATTGGAAAATGATAGAATTAATTTCAAATTTATTAACAGTAGCAAAATATTGGAAAATCCATGAAGGTAGCAAGGTATTGGAAAATAAAGCATGATTTTCATTTAAATCAATGGTATAAAGAAGACAAGTTTATGTGTAATATAAAACTAAAGAAAGGCTTGATAAATAAGTATATCTTTATTGATATCTGGGAAGAATTTATTGATTTTGTATTAATAAAGGAGAAGGGTTGTGCACCTTTGCAGGAGTCAATGCCGTTTTAGAAGGGGAATCAGTCTCTTTAAATGGAGGGGAAAGTGGTTATAGCTCCAAATGGGCCTGGTGGCAGGGTGTGTGTGAGAGCACATTTTGTTTAATTTTATTGTTTATGCTGTTTATTTTGTTCTGTACTATTAGGTTTTTTAGGTATGTAATTTTTTGTTTGTTTTCAAACTTGTTTGCTTTTTGTATAAACAAAAATTTTAAAAACTGGGTTCTCCAGCTCACTGAGCTAGGGTTGCCATAAGTCAGAATTGACTTGATGGCACATGGCATGTAACACACACACAGAGTTAAAAAAAAAACCCTACACAATGTTACAAGCTATTTTAACTACCTAGATTCCCTTTCTCTACCTGTATCACAGTACAGTCCTGTAAAAGCCAGCTATGATCTTACAAAGGAACAAGTAATTAAGAAGTTCAGGTGATTAATGACTCTAATTTCCTGCTAGTCATATTACATGCAAAACGGAGGAGTGGGGAGAGAAAATAAATCTCACATTCTGGGAGTTCCCTGTTGATAATTTCCCAGTGACGATCTACGGGAGTTTATCTTTTAGCATTAGAACAACAGATAACTGTTTCTGGGAAGAGACTCACTGGTCTCAGAAACAGAGTAACGGAATAATAGAGTTAGAAGGGGCTTATAAGGCCATCAAGTCCAACCCCCTGCTCAATGCAGGAACCATAATGAAGAATGCAGAAACACCAATTTCTGACATCAGTTTCTCAATGAAGAAACATAATTACTAGCTCCCCCGCTCCCCAAAAACCAAGGCAAGCCTTGACTGAGAGAATGATTCAAAAGCAGGTTCACCTTGTAGTGTGTTGCGGCATGTTCCCTTAAGACTTTCAAACTTCACTTCCGTTAAAACTGAAGTCTTGTGGCAACTGAAAGAGAAAGAAGTTTTATTTGACATAAACATTCCTGGACTGAAGTCCACTTCATCAGAGATATGGAGTGTAGTGTCAATAGGGAGACAAGACTATAAGGGTCCCGGATTGCCTGACACCTTCTTACTTTAGTTTTCAAAGGCATGGCCCTGTAGCATCTGAAAGACTATAGGATTCATTTCAGCATGAGCTTTTGTGGATTACTTTCAACAGTAGATAGCAATCCATGAAAACACATGCTAAAATTAATCTGTTAGTTTGAAAGGTACCCATAAGACTCTTCTTTTTTTTATGGTACTTCATATTCTTACTGTTATTTATCTTCAGCAGGGCAGCCAAAACGGAGATGTATTCACTTAATCTTTTGGAACTCTCAATGGTCTTGTATAGAGATGGGCGTGAATCAGAAAAATGGTGATTCGTCTTGATGCGTGATTACAAATTATGAATTTACGATCAAGGCGATGAATTACAAATTATGAACTTACGATTTTTTCTGATGAATCAATTAATCAATTTGTCAATTTGATTTTTACTTTAGAACTCTATAAAACATCCCTCAAAGACCTAGAGACACCAAATTAGCAGGGTTGCTTCCCCTGACTCTCCTTTAAAAGCCCTTCACCAAACATGGATGGATTGTAGAGGAGAGTCAGTAGAAGCTTCCGTGTGATTTTGGTGTCTCTAGGTGCCTGAGGAGAACTTTCTGGGGAGGGGGCTATGTGTGGGTGTATAACATCTGAAACTCAATCTTCACCAAACTTGGAGGGCTTGTAGAGGAGAGTCAAGGGAAGCTTCCCTGCAATATTGGTGTCTCTAGGTGCCTTGGGGCCCATTTTATAATCAAATGAATCAACAAATCAAAAATCACTAACATTCATTTTCATTGGGGCATTGATTTGTACAAATACGAATTGACAAATTAGCAATTTTTGAATCAATTTGGTGATTCATTTTTTTAATTCGTGCCCATCTCTAGTCTTGTACTTTGGGATCTTACTTTGGACCTGTTTGTATTCAGGGTCTTCCTTGGAACATTTTATGATGTTTGAGTGTTATTCCAGAATAGAATTTTGGGGAGGAAGCTGCTCAATTCTTGGCTCTGGCAAGATAAAAAGAGTAGGAAAGCAACTTCAGATTTCACTTCTAAAAAGATAAATGTTTGCCTTTGAGAGGTGTATAATATTTGGAGGGCTCCTTGACTGGATTAGATGAGGTCATACATGAAGGAGCTAAGGCTTCTGGACCAAACAGTCAAGAACATCCAGGGAGGTGTTTTGTTACAATGGCCACCCAATTTTCTTTGTAAGTCCAGAATAATAGAGGGAGACTCTTAGTGCAGGATAGACACTATTCACAAAACCTACTCTTGTCCATAGTTGGCTTTGTGGCCATCTCTCAGCCTCCCACTACCCCATAGCTGTTCTTCCAGCTATTATTTGATAATTAGTTCTACCGAATTTTGTTGTTTGCCAAGTTTATTTTGCAAACACTAAATATCACTATATAGGGACCTGGGCCCTTTCTTCTGAGATGTCATCCTTAGGGCTTATCTACAGTGTCATTCCAACCTACCCATCTTGTCTATATAATACTGTTTTACTGTTTGAGAGTGAGAGCAAGGCAGAACTACTAAGATAGGAAAATGAAATGGGGTTATACATTTACCTTTGAGATTCTGTGCTCTAGGACACGATTAAGTATTTTTTTTCAACTAAGACTCACTTTGCTGTCACTTTTGCCTGCAGCGCTGTTTCCTTCTGCTTTCCTTTTTCAGAAGTAGCAGAGAAGCATTCTAAGAACCACACTGGCCTATCCTTATATGGCTATCCTGAACACAATGCTCTTTATTGAGAAATGTGGGTAATGATATGAAGTGTGAAAAAGTGAGGCACACCATCCTGAACAACTTTATGATAATTCCTAACACTTCAGCTTTGCAAGACTTCAGATGTGAGCTATGTATCTGCTGAAGTATGTTTAATAAATTGAGGTGCTGTGAATCTCTGAAGGGCTATATGGTGGAAGATGGAGCAAGCTTGTTTTTTGTAGGGTAGAACTTGAAGTTATGGATTCAAATTACAAGAAAGGAGATCTCAATTAAGCATCATAAAAAACTTCCTCACCGTAAGAGCTGTTAGACGGTGTTCAGAACAGACAATCTCAGAATGTGGTGGACTTTCTCTTATCAGAGGCTGGATGGACAGAAGTTGGATGGCCATCTACCAGGAATACTTTACCTGCTTCAGTAGACAGTCGGACTTGCTGAGCATTACTTGGGATCCTTTCTGTTTCTACAATTCCATGCTTCTTTGATTCCACAAAGCTTCTTAACAAATTCCCTTTAAGGACCTATTTTGCAAAAAAAAATAAAGCAAGATGGACCTGTTGTCATGTGCAAATACATACTTAAACACTGGTAGTTGCCACTTCAAGGAAGGGTTGTTTTAAAGAGAGGGCTATCTTTAGTGGAAAAGAGAGGGGAAGGGGTACACACATCTCCACCACCACCACTTCCCCCTTCTAAATCCATTCCTAGTTGCTTTGATGTGAACCCCAATCTTTCAAGCCAGTGGGTACATTTAGAATTTTGAGGAAATGTCATGGGCACTGTCGCAAAATGTTTGCCATGGGGATGCCCTTTGTAAAATCACAAAACACTTATTTCACCAAAAGACAAACCAGGAAGACTTAAAAAACAAACAAACATGTCCGAGAAACTATACAAAGAACAGCTGCCTCAAAACACAAAACTACTCCTTCAAGCTTTCTTTTTATTGTTCTGACAGAAGTCCTTTTTGAAGGCAAACTGGTATCTAAGTTCAACATTATTAAATAGTCCGTATTGTGTATAAAGTTTATTTTATTTTTGTAGAAATGTAGAAACTAATTTTTTTGCCAAATCTTGGAAATAACTAGCTCCAAATAATAAGTTAGTTATAATTATTGCCTTTTCTCAATAAATAAGGCATAGATACATGAAATGATGATTGTCATGTAATGAGGAACAGCTCAGTGTAAGTGTAAAGGCTGTAGTTACTTTTAGAGTTTCAGGAGGTTGTGGTCTCACTACTTTGGTGTATGTGGTACTAGCTTGTAGCTTTTTGAGGTTTTTTTGTAAGTATTGTTTCAGCTCTTGAATGACAAGAAAGGAAGACTTGCTTTTCAAATTTGTGACTATCATGGCAACTAACTACGCTTTAGCCCATTGAATTTTAGCTGATTACTTTTCAAAAAAAACATTTCATGCTATTTTTCCTCCCACCAAAAGACAAGCCTCAAGGCAGATATTAACTCCTTGCTAAAACAAAATAGACGACAAAGGAAGTAATCCATCCACTTACTCAAGGTACAGTGATCCCTTTCAAGTCTAACAGGACAAGCCAGTTCACAGCTCCAAATCTACAGTTTCAAAGTGCTTCCTGCTATTCTTATCTATTGTCTGCAGCGAAACCATATAGTCTGGAGTCATCCCTAAGAGGAAATACATTATTATCAATCCATACAATGAACAGAATGCAAGAAAACCACAGGATTTAAGACTTTTCTTTCAAACCACTTCCTTGCCAACGAAGTGTGTAAGTTTTAAGATGGCCTGCCTTTTGGAGGTAACCAGCACACAGGCTAGCTGGCCTAGCAAACTATTTCTACTCTACTGCTTATAAAATGGTAAATCAAATATCAACCAACAACTGAAACATACAGAACAGAATAAAAACATATCAATAAACAGAAGCAACAGCAGCTTTCAACGGCAAGGCTGGTTAGATGCCAAAGGCCTGTCTGCATAAAAAGGTCTCTTCTGCCAGCAGCTGAACCATGGGGGAGAGTTCCATAGACTGAGAGCTGCTCACGTCACACATTCTATCTTTGGTACCAGGGCCATACTAGGAAGCTGCTTTACATGTCCCGGTAGCACCATGGATGTTTTGCTACCCTTGCAAGCAGGGATCTGCCCCTTCCCACTTGTGGGCATAATTTTTTTTTGGACAACCTGGTGGTAGACCATCAGTTTTTGTGAGGCCATCTTCATCTTCTCTTGAATACCAAAAAAGCCAGCTCCTCCCTTTTGCAATCAAAGCAAGGATCCGTAAGTCCAAAATACAGTACAATTTTAAAAATAGCAAGGATTAAGCAGAAAACCAATTTCTTCTGTAACTGAGGTCACAATTTTATCTTTATGGGTCACTTATTATTGCAACACTGGAAACAGCTTGTTTGCATGATCAAGTTGTTCCAAGATACCACCCATTTTATCTTTGCTTGTCTCCCAATTTGCTCACATGATGAAGCAAAGCTTTAACTGAAATAAATCACAGAGAGGTTAACCAGCTATGCAAGCCTGTCTGTACAGATTCAATAGTTTTTGCCCCTACCTGAAGCAATACATGCCAAACATATCTTTTCAACCACCTCACTACAAGCGAGGCCTCTGAATAGGATAAAATCCATTTAACCCAGGGTGCTGAATCTGAAAAAGAATTATTTTTGTTTAATTATAGACATTGTTAGGATTAAAAAAACCCTCCATTTTATATACTTTTTGGAGCACTCCAATGCCTAAAAGTGCTTGAGTTACATTTATCTTTGCCATTTGTTATTTTGAGTTTCTGCTGTGGTGATGCTGCTCTTATTACTGGGAAATTCCTAAATTGTTCCATTGAATACACAGACATGAAGCCAGCATTTTAGAAACAGAAAGTCACACAACACAGTAATGAATGTGTCACTCATGAGGTAGCAAAGTACGTGGCAAATTAGGTCAGTATGGTATGAGGTGAGGGTAAAGAATTAAGGCCTAATTCTCAGAGTCTTCAATACACAGTTTGACATTGCTGATCCAGATAGGGTTTATGGAATTGTTTGCACAGATGAATAAGAGTTTTGTAGTCAGAATCTGTCAGCCGCCATGCACACAGAACATGGCTACATAGTACTCATTCCCTAAAGAGGAGTGGCTCCAGAATTCTGCTCAGATATCGGTGTGATAATCATATTAGTTGGAGATTTCTCACTCAGGGCACAATCCCATGGGCAAAAAGAGCCACAATTAAATCAATTTAACCATTATTTAAATAGAATTATAACATTGCACACATGACACACTAGTGAAATTGATTTATTTGGGCTCCAAAGCAAGTTTTTTCTGATTTAAAATATGCCAATATATTAAATATGCCAATATTTTTAAAATAACTCACTTATAAATCGATTTAAATTAGTGTGGTTCAAGGCTATTGATGTACTTTGTGCCCCTGTTTAATGTCAGCAGCATTTCCATCACAGCTTCTACTCTCATTTTAAAAAAAAATTGTTATAGTACTGTTTAGCAATGTATTGGTTAGTGTACTTTGATGTTCTTGGCTGAATGGAGCCATTGATTTATCGCTGTATCACTTATTTTTTTCAAAATATATATATTTTAAAAGGCAAATGGAAACAATAAGCAGGTTCCTAAAGAAGAAAGGAAATGAATCGATTTCATCGGTGTGGACACCAAAACTGGTTTAAGTCACCAAAAACAAATCGATTTCCATTCAGTGAATGTGAATGTGGCAATTGATTTAAATAGCTTGTGACTAGAACCCTTTTTTTAAAAAATTCTGAACAGAAATCAATTTAAATTGCTAGTGGGACTGCACCTTTAGTTGGATTACTTTTAATTCCACTGGCTTCATAATTTAAAATTAATTCCAGTGTGGGCAACATAATGGTTGCTTGGTGGCTCTCTGTCTTCCATCAGTCAATGGACCCATGTGTTCACTGTGGTGGCATTATATTGTCTAAAAAGAGGGCACCCAAATGCTTAACGTCTGTGGGCACCTCAGCTTCCCAGCTCTGCCTCCTCTGGTGGGTGCTCACTCAGATACAAGGCTGGGAAGCCATACTACTGCCTATGAGTAGGCACCCACCAGAGGAGATGGGGCTGGGAAGCTGGGGCACTCACCGAACAGCTGTGTGGCCAGAGGGCCAAACTGGTATCAATCACTGAACCAGTGGTTTGTGCCCATTTCTACTTCCATTATTCCCTGAAATAATATGAAGAAAAGAAGCATTTCCCCACCTTCTACTTCCCTTTTCCATGTTTATTTTAAATATCTTACCTGATAAAGAAATAATATTCTCCCCTATAAAGGAGCGCTACAGCATGAAACAGCTGAATTAGGGTAGACTCAAATGTTTCAGCAGCAGAAGTTTGAATAGCAGGATTTTAGAACACAATAGCCAGAATCCTATGGCTTATTTTAAAAAATGGCAGTAGAGTAGGTCGGTTGAATAAATAAAGATTTGATGAGCAATTCCTTCATAAGTTCCATTGATTTAAATGGGCACTGTGATTTACTATGCTAAAGTAAGTAGCAGTTAGAGTAAGCTGATTTGAATCAATGGAACTTATAAATGAATTTTCATTGATTTTCATTGATTCAATGGGCCTACTCTAGTATGATTTACTCCACTAAGCAACAAGATTTTGGCCAACATAGACTGCTCAGTGAAAATTGCTTTATGTGTTCTCTAGGGAGTGGTTCCCAACTGAGGGTCCCCAGATGTTTTTGAACTTCAGCTCCCAGAAATCATGGCCAGCACAGCTAGTAGCAAAAGCTTTTAGGAGTTTTAGTTGAAGAACATTTGAGGGTCTAGGATTGGGAACCAGTGCTCTAGGGCAGTGGTCCCGAACCTTTTTAACTCCACGGGAATGGGGCCCACGGCGTGCATGCGCAAAGGAGCGGGGGGGTGTTCTCGCGTGGGTGCGCACACTCGTGCACATGCGCAAAGGGCAGGGGGCTCTCAGGAGGCACTCGTGCGCACTTGCAAAGGGGTGGGGGGTGCGCTCTCTTGCCTGTGCACACTTGCAGGCGCAAAGGGGCTGTGCGGGGGCATGAGGGTGTGCGGGAGGTGGGAGATCTGTCTCCGTGGCCCAGTCCAGCCCAGGACTGGCACCAGGCAGCGGACCGGGGGTTGGGGACCCCTGCTCTAGGGCATCAGAAACAACAGGCATCCCTTTGAAAACAATCTGTTGTTTTATGACAGGAGATGACTTTACTTGGAAAGAGGGTTGAGAACTGTATCAGGCAGCTACAGCATCAAGGATAGAGTCTTATAGCACCAGGATATTTATGCTAAGTATCATTGCTTAATTCTAAGTTTAAATTTGCTCTCACACTGCTATCTAAATTCTACTCCCAGACATATCTTATTATGTTTTATTGTCTGTTTTTCAGATAATCTCAGTGGGTGTGTGCTAATTAGAAATGTTTCACATGACTCATTCTTCTTTTTCAAGTGTAACTGTGTTGTGTTCTTATGATTGTAAAGTCTCTCAATATCATTTGTCAGTTGGGTAGGTTGGCAAAGGAATTCAGTAAAATATATTTTAAAATTCAGTAAAAACAACAACTCAATTCAATATTATAAATGTGGATTTAATCCACTGTTACAACGTGCTTTTGAGTATAAATGCATATGGCAGCTGATGCTCTTTACATGATGCTCTTCATGTAAGGGATGTTGCAAGAACTGTGGAAACGGAGGTTCTTTCCATACCACAGTATCAGTGCTGCTTGACATGGGAGGATGCAAAATCATAATGACAGTCCCATAAGGAACCTATTATAGCGCTATTGTTGTTCTGTGCTGTCTAGTTGGAACTTACTTATAGCAACCTCAAATGCTGTTGCTGCCCAGGGACACCCAAATGTGTTTACCTTCTTTTGTGTCCTCCATCTACAGTACACCAAATGCACATCCACTCTTTGGCTACCATCCCAGCCCTCCTAGATTAAAGTCAAGGGAAAGATTTTTTCAGAACATCTGTGAATTTTGAAGGAACAGTAGAGAATGCCAGAATTATAATATGGAATGAAAGAACAACTGGCCTCTTAAAATTGATGGAATCCCAGGAAAGTCTAGCCTTTGGTCACACAGAGGCCTGGATTACTTGGAAGTCACTTAATATGGAGTGGAACTGACAGAACCAATGTGAACCTAAGAAAATGGGTGGGGAGGGCTTTGCACTGGCGCAGCAATTTGAGGGAAGAGAAGAATATCAGTGCACTCTATGCCCATCAGCATGTACAATGGAAGACTTGGTGCTAGGTGCCCCAAATGCTCTTGATGTTGCCTATTACTGAGTGAAAACAATCTGATATATTTATTAATTGTACTGTGATGCTTCCGACCTGAAGAAAGAAAGAGGCAAGCCAAACTTTTCTAGGTCAACAGCTGCTCTTCGTTCCAGAACTGACCGTTCCAAAGAAAGCAAGAACAGGGCTTATGCTAAGCTGTGCAGTAAATCAATAAGTATGTGTAAACATACAGTGGCAATAGTACAGCCTCTTTTCTTCTTAGCATTGTGTGTGTGTTTTGGCTGCTTGAAATAAGTAACAACTAGGCACATGCAGTGTCTTTGAATAAATGTGCACAAATGGGCTGAAATGGGATATTTGTTTGACTTTGGGATGACTACAAGGTGAAGTGAAGAGTGGCAGTTTACCTCTGAGGTGGAGTAAGACCCCAACTGGTCCTTCTTCTTCCATTTGTTATTTGACAGGTTTAAAAGATGGTCTTCTATGATTTGAACTGGGGGGGGGGAAGGGAAATCAAAACCAATATACCTTCTTGGTATATAGTGTTACAGGCATTGAAAAAGAAGGTGAGTGAAAACTGAGCCCTTCAGAGAAGCCAAAGAGATTCCTTGGACACTCCAGCCACGTTGGTGCTAGGAAGGACTCAAGTGAAATCACTGTCTTGGAAGCCGCTGTGCTAACAACTTCACAGAAATGTAGAGCAAAGAGAAAGCTTGCATAATTGCTTAGGCAGTCTTTTTGCCTTCTGGAAGTCTTCTATTCGTACTCAGTTTAATTTACTCAACTTTATTGAATATTATTACACTATTAGAACCGAGTCTGTAAGTGATTGTGGAGAGATGGTTGCTGTACAGGCTTTGACTGAATAGGTCACACAACTGAATCATTTGAGCCTGTCTTTCTCTCCCACTCCACCCTTCCCCCTCCCCATCTCTTTTTCACTTTATAGTGCAGTGGTTCATATACCAACCACTGCCTAATGGGATTCTGGCCACAAAGTTAAGTTCTACCACATCCCTCAAGTGGGAAGTGCTACATGGCCTACCCATGTCTCAGCTGTTGGTGTTCCCCACTGATTGCAGATTTATTTATTTATTTATTTATTTGGTCACAGAACTGGAAATGATGTCACAGTTTTCTTTCTAAAAACTAGACTTGTATAAGGAAGCCCAATCTTGGCTCTATAATTGTATTTAGATAGTAACATCCACAAGAGTGCACATGTGTGGCTGCTCCTCATAGCCTGTCATTATCAGGAGAAAGAGCTTAATGACCATTCCCAATTATTCTTTTTCAACAAAACATAAGATGATTTCCTTGGAATAATAGGCCTGATTAGAAGCTGACTCTGACTCTGCTGAGATTACAGTAACTAATTTCAATTGGACTGAAATTGGGTCTTTATAGAGAAATGGTTCCCAGCCTTATGGTCTTGGTGGTCTTAGATTATAATTCCCCAAAGCCTTAACAAATGTCATCTTGGCTGTGTTATGGAGTTCATAAAATCAGCCATTTTTTTGTTCTGTTTTTGCATATATGCTGCATCACTCATCAATATCAAAATTTTCAGTCAGATGTTATTTCTTTTCCTTGTATCCTCCTCATTCAGACTGAATGATGGCAGAACATCATCTGCTGAATCCTCCATCTGTTTGCTTTTTAATCCTGAACCTTTCTGGAATCTCTCAAATATGTTCCTCCATCAAAGTACCGTGTTTCCCCAAAAATAAGACAGGGTCTTATATTAATTTTTGCTCCAAAAATGCATTAGGGCTTATTTTCAGGGAATATTTTATTTTATTTTCATGTACAACAATCTACATTTATTCAAATACATGCCATCTTCTTCTGGTTGCTGTTCAATGGTGGAGGGTGGGGTTTCACTTAACTGGGGCTTATTTTTGGGGTAGGGCTTATATTACGAACATCCTGAAAAATCATACTAGGGCTTATTTTCAGGTTAGGTCTTATTTTCGGGGAAACAGGGTAGTCGCTGTGGGGTTGTGGACAGAAATGGTTCTAAGAACTGAACATTAAATGCATTATTCTTGCCTTTCAAATGTAGGCTAACTGTCTGTGAAGGACAGGAGGCCAGTGTGCCGTCCTCAAGAGAAAGTACACAGGAAGAGACTTGTGGATGCATAGAAGGCGTGATAGTAGAGATAGAGGGAGATGAAGGGGGGGAGAAGAGAGAGTTGGAGGTGTGCCTAGCAGAAGACAAGGGGGAGGAGCAAGACTTGATAGTTTGGGAGGAGGTGATAAAAGAGGAGGAGGAGGCGCGAAAATTCAGAGTGGTAACGGACGAGACTGTCAGACATACAAGGGATTGTGCGGTACAAACGGAGGATGAAAGGAACACCTCAGATAAGGTCAGAGATCTGGCACAGGAATTCCCTAATTTAAAGACTGGAGGGGGATTACTCCCTGACCCAAATATTCCCAAGATAGAGGGCAAAAGAATCAAACCTTTGGAATGGACCGTGGTGGTCTACCCCCGCAATCAGGATGGGGGAAGGAAGGTGATCCGTCCCAGCCCCTCTTTCAGCAGACCACCCCTCGAGGGAGACTGGGCGAGACATCCTTGCTGCGGGACGGTCTGTGCAGTAAAGAGTGCACCTTTGCGGGCGATGACCGATCGGGAGCGTTTTGGCCCGGCCCCGATGTAAGGAGTGACTTATTTACCCCAGAGTTGAAGATAAAGAGTTATAAGACTTTGCCTGAGTTAAGTTGTTTCGATCCGTTTGACTTGGTTGATGTTGGAGTTAATGAAAATAAAAAGGAATCTGTTCAGTTTTTAAAATCGTCTCCGTCTCTCATTCCTGCCAAGTCGAGGGAACCGCCACCAGTTTTTGAAGAACCTGATCACACTCTCACATTCAGTATTCTTTTGGTGTCTCCTCTTTCTTTCTTTCTTTCTTTCTTTCTTTCTTTCTTTCTTTCTTTCTTTCTTTCTTTCTTTCTTTCTTTCTTTCTTTCTTTCTTTCTCTTTTGGTGGGTAGAATCTGAAGCTTGTACGCGTATTGGATAGCATATACATTGATGAAAAGATTCCAGAACTAAGCAAGGCAAATAACTTTTTATTTTGAGAACACTCTGTATTATTTTTTAAATTATTTTTATTGCGGTTTTAAATTGTAAAAGAACAAGAAAAAACTAAGGCATTCAAGTGGGAAAAAAAAACATAACCACAAGCAAAAAGCTAGAATCAAATTATACACATTTAAAAAATGGACAGAAGACTAATAGAAGAACAATCACAACTCGTTTTTAAAAGAAACTGTTACTGTTCTACTCTTAGCTTTTTTTGATACCTCTGGGAATTCCTCCCTGGAACAGAAACATGCAAACCATCACAACACAGTGGGCAGATTCACATTTTTTCTGTTGATCATGTGGTGCAAAGGGAAATGTGAATCAGCCTGTAGCTCCTCCCACATCTGTAGTTTCCCCCTCCATTGCTGGGGAATGGAAGCCTCATTCCTATGCCTTGTGATTTTGTCTATCGCCTGAGGTCATGACCCTTCATGAGGATATGTATATGTATGGAGGACATAGTATGAGTACTCCATGTGTAAAGAGGAAGAAACTGCTACAGAGAATCCAGTGTCTTCCAAGGAAGACTCAACATTCGTTAGTGATAAGCTGCTCTGCACATGGGTAACTGCTTTGCTGAAATGCGAGAAATTGTAACTAACAAGCATTTATTCCTCAGGGACCAATCAACTGCTGCATACTTTTGTTCTTTTTTTTAGAACTGTATAAAAACTTGAACCCTGTTGATCTCGGGGTCCCCACCCTGCTGGGCACCCAAGTGTGCGCTTGTTTTACCTGAATAAACCTGTTGCCCTTTCCTCCAATAAACTATCCGCTTATTATTATTGCTTGAGACTTGGCTTAATAGAATTAGCTAAGACACCGAGCTCTGCGAGTAACAATGTGTCTGAAGGGGATTTTGATCCATGAAAGCTCACAACATATTTATTAGTCTTTAGTATGCCACAATATTTTGTCCTTGTCTCCCCCACTTTTTTGCTTTTATCTTGCCTGCATGGAGAGACGAACTAACATGGTTACTTCTTTGGAAACTGCTTTTGTTTTGTAATTGGTCATCAGGAGATGAGCTCAGGTGTGTTTGCATGTTGGATGGTACTGAACTGTATGTTTGGGAGGAAAATGCTGTAAGGGTAAGAAATTCATATTTGCTGAATGTGTCACATGATGCACAGTCATATGACACATTTTTCTGCATTGGGGTGGTGATTTCAAGCTCTCCTCGCTCATAAGAGGTGTCATCTCAGAACGTCAAAATATTGCAGATCATTTTGGAGAAAAGAGACACCATGGTGGATGGCAGCTAGCTTCCTCCCAGATTTTAGCTGGCAGAATTCAAAAAGAGGAGCAGTTGAGTATTTACTTCCTTTTCTGCAATCTAAACTAACTAACTAACTAACTAACTAACTAACTAACTAACTAACTACCTTCTTTCCTTCCTTCCTTCCTTCTGCACATTTTAGACAAATGCAACTTACTGTGGGGGGAGAAAATCCAGTCCTTCTATATGTTCAAGGTGTTGTATCTCACAACATGGACATGGTGTTGTATCTCACAACAATCGACATGGAACTGAGTAAGCTGCAGATGGACATTGTTGCCCTGCAAGAGACGAGATTGCCAGACTCGGGATCTGTCAAAGAAAAAAACTTCTCATTCTTCTGGCAGGGAAAACCATTGAATGAGACCAGGGAATATGGTGTTGGCTTTGCGGTTAGAAATACTCTTCTGAGATCCATTGTTCCACCTACTGCGGGGAGTGAAAGAATCCTGTCTCTGCAGCTCCATTCATCAGCAGGACTGGTCACCCTTATTAGTGCATATGCACCAACACTGTCGTCTACAGCAGACATCAAAGACAAATTCTATGACGATCTGGCAGCTACTATCAAAAAAATCCCCGAGAGAGAGCCGCTGTTTATTCTTGGAGACTTTAATGCTAGAGTTGGTGCTGATCACAGTTCTTGGCCCACTTGTCTAGGCTGCTTTGGCATTGGGAAGATGAACGAAAATGGCCAACGCTTGCTAGGGTTTTGCTGTTATTATGGTCTTTGTGTCAGCAACACGTTCTTTAATACGAAGCTTCGACACAGAGTCTATTGGAGACATCCAAGATCGAAGCATTGGCATTAGCTTGATTTGATCCTCACTAGAAGCTCTAGCCTTCCTAGTATTACGATCACACGCAGTTATCAGGGTGCTGATTGTGATACTGATCACTCCCTGGTGTGTAGCAGAGTAAAACTGCGAACAAAGAGATTGCATCACACGAAAAAGGAAGGAAGACCACGTATTGACATCAGCAAGACTCGCGATCAAAGAAAAGTGGAGGAATTTGCTCAAGTGCTTGAGGAAACTCTTCCAGGCCCAGCTGGTGCAAATGCACCTGAATGATGGGAACATTTCAAGAATGCTGTTTATAACACCACCTTGTCCACATTTGGCAAGAAGATCAAAAAGATGGCATACTGGTTTGAAGTCCATTCGGAGGAGTTGATGCCAGCCATCGAGGAAAAGAGGAGAGCTCTAGCAGCATACAAAGCCTGTCCTAGTGAGTACAACTTGCAGGCTCTTCGAGTTGCTCATAGCAAAGTCCAACAGACTGCCAGGAGATGTTCTAACGATTATTGGCTTCAGCTCTGCTCTCAGATACAGATAGCAGCGGACACAGGTAACATCAAGGGAATGTACAATGGTATCAAGCAGGCTTTAGGTCCAATACAGAAGAAATCTGCTCCTTTGAAGACTGCTACAGGCATGATCATCCAGGACCGAGCACAGCAGATGGAATGCTGGGTGCAGCACTACTCTGAGCTATATTCTAGAGAGAATGTAGTAACCGAAGAGGCATTAAATAACATTGAGTGCCTGCCTGTCTTGGAAGAGTTGGACAGCGAACCAACTTTAGCAGAAATAAAAGCGGCCTTGGATTCCCTTGCCTCCGGCAAGGTGCCTGTGAAGGATAACATCCCTGTTGAAGTGCTGTAAAGAGACCATCACCACCAAACTGTATGAAGTCTTTCGTCTTTGCTGGAGGGAAGGTGGAGTACCACAGGACATGAAGGATGCAAACATCGTCACATTGTACAAGAACAAAGGTGACAGGAGCGACTGCAATAACTACCGTGGCATCTCTCTTCTCAGCATTGTAGGGAAGCTGCTTGCCCGTGTTGTGCTGAAGAGGCTCCAGGTGCTTGCAGACAGAGTCTATCCAGAATCACAGTGTGGATTTTGAGCTAATAGCTCCACCATTGACATGGTATTCTCCCTCAGACAGTTGCAGGAGAAATGTAGGGAACAACGACAGCCACTCTTTGTGGCCTGCAAAGATCTCACAAAGGCCTTTGATTTGGTTAGCAGGGACGGCCTTTTTAAAATACTTCCCAAGATTGGATGTCCACCTCGACTCCTTAACATCATCAGATCCTTTCATGAGGAAATGAAGGGCACTGTAGTTTTTGATGGCTCAACATCAGATCCCTTTGACATCCGAAGCGGAGTGAAACAGGGCTGTGTCCTCGCACCTACCCTTTTTGGGATCTTTTTTGCTGTCATGCTGAAGCACGCTTTTGGAACTGCAACAGAAGGTGTCTATCTCCAGACTAGATCAGATAGAAAAATCTTTAATCTCTCTAGATTGAGAGCGAAGACCAAAGTCCAGCTGAAATGCATGCGGGACTTCCTCTTCGCCGATGATGCAGCTGTTGTTGCCCATTCTGCTGAACAGCTCCAACAACTTATGAATTGTTTTAGTAAGGCCTGCCAAGATTTTGGACTAACAATCAGCCTGAAGAAAACACAAGTCATGGGCCGGGCCGTGGACTCACCTCCCTCTATTACCATCTCTACACAAGAACTGGAGGTTGTTCATGATTTCGTGTACCTTGGCTCAACAATCTCTGACACCCTCTCTCTAGATGTCGAGCTGGATAAATGCATTGGCAAAGCAGCTACCATATTCTCTAGACTCAGAAAGAGAATATGGCTTAATAAGAAGCTGACGGCATATACCAAGATCCAGGTCTATAGAGCCTGTGTCCTGAGCACACTCCTGTACTGCAGTGAGTCCTGGACCCTTTGTGCACGGCAGGAGAGGAAGCTGAACACGTTCCATATGCGCTGTCTCCGACGCATTTTTGGTATCAACTGGCAGGACAAAGTTCCAAACAGAGTAGTCCTAGAACGAGCTGGAATTTTTAGCATGTATACATTACTGAAACAGCGATGTCTACGTTGGCTTGGGCATGTTGTGAGAATGGCTGATGTTCGGATTCCAAAAGATCTCCTGTATGGAGAATTAGTGCAGGGAAAGTGCCCCAGAGGGAGACCACAGCTGCAATACAAGGATATCTGCAAGTGGGATCTGAAGGCCTTAGGAATGGACCTCAACAGATGGGAAACCTTGACATCTGAGCGTTCAGCCTGGAGGCAGGCGGTGCAGCATGGCCTCTCCCAATTTGAAGAGGCACTTGTTCAGCAGGCCGAGGCAAAGAGGCAGTTCTGAAACCAGCAAAATCAGGGAGCTGGACAGGGGACAGATTGTATTTGTCTTCAGCGTGGAAGGGATTGTCACTCTCGTATTGGCCTTCTCAACCACACTAGATGCTGTTCCAAGACCTCTATTCAGAGCACGTTACCATAGACTCTCGAGACTGAAGGATGCCTACTATCTCACAACAGCAGTCAGAGCACAGCTCCGGTGACCACTATGCTGATTTCAAGCCAGTGTGTATAAATGTATATATGACTTCCTATATCAAATGTGTATATAGATAGTTTTGGGTGCTTTGCTTGTGGATGGTCATAGAATCATAAAATAATGGAATTGGAAGGGGCCTATAAGGCCATTGAAGCAAGTCTGACAGACAGGTGTTCAACTTTCTCTTGAATTCCTCCATTGTTGGAGAGCGTGCCACCTCCAGAGGTAAATTGGTTCCATTGCCATAGTGCTCTAACAGGTAGTTTTTCCTGACATCCAGCCAAAATCTGGCTTCCTGTAACTTGAACCCATTATTATGTGTTCTGTACTCTGAAAGACTGAGAACAGATCCTGCAACTCTTCTGTATGACAATCATTCATATATTTGAAAAATGCTATCATTCTATCAGTCTTCTTTTCTCAAGGCTAAACATGCCCAGTTCTTTCAGTCTTTCCTCATAGGGCTTGGTTTCCAGTCCCCTGATCATCCTTGTTGCCTTCTTCTGAATTTGTTCCATTTTGTCTGCATCCTTCTTAATGTGTGTGCCCAGAACTGGGCACATTACTCAAAATGATGCTTAACCAGTGCTGAAAAGAGGGGAACTACTACTTCATGTGATTTGGTGACTGTACTTCTGTTAATGCAGCCTAAAATAGCATTTGCCCTTTTTGCAGCCACGTCATACTGTTGGCTCATATTCAGTTTGTGACCCACAACGATTCCAAGATCTTTCTAGCATGTAACATTGTTGAGCCAATCTTCCCCCGACTTGTAACTGTGAATTTGGTTTCTTGATTTGATAAGCATTCCCTGCACCTCCTTTCCAAGTCATTAATAACAAAGTGAAAGGCCACTGGGCCCAGGACTGAGTTCTGTGGTACCCCACTTGTTACTTCTTCCAGTTTGAAAAGGAACCATAGATAAGCACTAAGTACAATTCTGTAACTAACTGTGGATCCATCCATTTGATACTTGTTCTATCCAGCCCATATTTAGCTTGCTTGCTAATCAAAATATAATGAACACTTTGTTTAAAGCTTTCCTGAAGCTAAGATTTTTTATATTCATAGCATTCCTACTGTCTACCAGGATGTTGCCCAGGCAAAAAATGAGGTAAGATTAGTCTGACAGGATTTGTTCTTTACCAATCTGTGTTGAGTTCTAGTTATCACTGCATTGTTTTTAAGAGGTTTACAGAACAACAACTTTCTAATCTGCTCTAGAAATCTCCCTGGGATTGACATCACACTAGTTCCAGGTTCCTCCTTTTTGTGCCTTTTGAAGATACGGACAACAATCCAATCATTTGGTCCTTCACCCAACCTCCATGATTTCAAGAAAATAATAGACAGTGGTTCTGAGAGTTATTCAGCCAGTTCCATCAAAACTGATCATGCTTTTTAAACTTTATAAAAGGAAAGCTTCTCCCTCTAATATGTTAAAATCTACTCCTTCAGACACTCTGAAAATCTAAAATCTATGCCAATGACAACTTTATTAGGGCAACTAGGAGGGCACTGAAATGTGTGTGTCAGCCTTTGAGTTATCCTTCTCTGTTCTTCAGGAAATATGTTACAAAAAGATATGGGGGACTTAAGTTGGTGGCAGAGCCATGATATCTTGAAATGGAATAGGGAAGGCAGGCCTGTGGTCATTTCAATAAGGTGGAGTGGTTTTAGGTTTCCCCTTAAGTGACTCCCTAAGAATGTTGGGGCAGGAGAGCTGGTTCCTCCATCCCTGAAAATTGTCTAGATTTTGTAATTTTCAAAAGTGGAGTTTAAAAAAACTTTCTGCAAAGTGCAGCTTGTAGATTAACCATTATATCTGTGTCTTACCTCTACAGTAGGAAGGGGGATTGTCCCAGTCACAAGCCACCTGTGCTTCCTGCCTTTTGTGTTGTTGTAATTTTTAAGGGTTATTCTAGGTGAAACCTAATATAATCACAGCACCTGCTAGAGACTTGCTTAAATGTCTGCCTAGTCTTCCTTCCTCATTCTTTCACAAAACATTGTGCAGACATTGCTTCCTGAAGAGGGTTTTATGGTTTGTTTGTCTTGCCTCCTCATATATATATGTTTAGCCCTATTATGTTTTCTTACTCTTTGTTTCACCCTATCATAGAACATTTGTTAAAGCGGGAAGGAGTGGAATGGTAGCTGGATCCTACTGTAAGTGAGGAAAGGAAATCCAGTGATGAAATCACAGGAAGGAGTTCTCCCTGAAGGAGAATGGGGTGATGTGTTGGGAATGCCTCTTCTTTAGCTCTGAACTGAATTTCATTTCTGGGGGCAGAGCTGTTTCATGTCCCACTCAAGAAGTCTTATGAGAGTGTTGTATTTTGCCTCCTGTAAACTTCATTAACAAGACATACAAATGCTTTTTTTGCTTTGAGATGCTTCTAACTCCTGTTTCTGGCTCTTGGTATTTAGAGCCCTATAATTAACAATGCCCTAAAGGTTATTCCTTGCTGGAATTGTATGTCCTTATCTTCTCCCCTGAATTGAGGATTTGTTCAACTGTGCTGGAGATTTAAAAAATGTTTTCTTTCCCTTGTACAATTTCAAAGTGATACAATACTATGTAGGCTAAACACTGAGGTTAGAAATATTGCCTTTGTGGACTGTAAGGCCCAGAAACCCCCACCTAGCTAAAACAAAAGTTGAAACCGTTTAGAACTGGCCAGAGAGAGGGGATGGAGTAGCACCCAGGTTTTTGGGTTAGCCTCTATGGCCAAAACCAGGAAGAGGCCAGGGAACTGCTGCTATTTCCCAGGAAAGCAGCATTTCTTCTTTCTAGAATTAAATAATTATGTCCCTTCAAGTCTATTTTGAATTACGGCAACCCTTTCCAGGGATTTTTTTAGCTGTAGAGCATTCAGAAGTTATTTATCTGTTCCTTTGTTCTGGAGGATGTTCTAAGGCTGTGTAGCTTGACACAGGCTGGCTCTTCTCCTTAGAACAGAGGTGAGCCAAACACAGCAGAGCAAAATGCAGCGTCCCAGATGTTACTGGATTGCAGCTCCCATCAGCCCTAGCCAGCACAGCCAGTGATGTAGAATGCTGGGAGTTAGAAGCCAGCAAGATCTGAATGGTTGCACTCTGTCCACCCTTGTTTTTAGAGGAAGGTGGGAGAGCATTCTATAGAAGAAGAAAATGTGGACCATGATCAGGTTCAGGAAATGGTGAGATGACATTATGCCCTTCCACCTACTGTCTGATCCAGACTGGCTCCCACACTGCCTTTCTCCACGGAGGCAAATATTCACTTAAAAGGAACTGGATGTTTCTTTCCCATTCAGCTACATCGCAGGGGAACAGAACAGGATTGGACCACAGGGAGGACAAAGAGATATCCTCTTGCACACAGTCCTGTCTGACTAAAAATATCCCATTCCACTTTAGTTCACTGACTGCAAGCACTGCCACGTTTATACATTTTGTTTCATGCTTTATGCTTTCCATTTCGCTTTGATTCCTACAGCTCACATTCCATGTTCCTATTATATGTATTGTGCAGCATCTGACTTGAGTTTCATTTCTGTGCACATCACCAACTAGATGCCCTTTCAGTTTTAATCTAGTTGCATCATTAGCAACAGAGCTATTCATAGTTTTCCTGTGTTCTTCTCCAAAATGCTGGTAGAATGCATTCTGACCTGGGAATCTTATTTTTGAGCACTCTCTTATTTCCTTTTGGACTGTCTTATTTTAGGATTTCATTCATAAGTGAAGTTCAGCAGGGGTTGAATGCTAATAAAAATTAGCTTGAGTGTTGCTACCATCGTCCCCTTCACCAATGTCACCTACAGCCACCTCTGCTGCCCCGTAGCTACCTTGAAGTGGATGGATGCATCTTTGTCTGGTGATTCAGCTGTGATCATTCCACCTTGGGTGACCCTGCTGGGAGTCCAGGCTCATAATGGTGTCTGGCCTCCTGATGGCATTGCTCTGAGCTTCACTAAAACACTCAAACCTTCTCACCACATTGAAGTGTGCATCAAGAAGGGGGATAGCTTGTTCACGCTGAATGTTTTTCCATTTACATAATTTACTGATCATTTTACTCTTATGCTGTCATCCTGGATGCTGTCAGCTGGCGATGTGGTCCATTTCAAAGCAACACTCATATTGAATAGTTGTTATCTGAACTTTATGAATCTTGTTTAGATAGCAGAGTAGTTCTTATGCAGAAATCCATTTGTCTCTCAGACTTGCTTTGCAAAACATCTCTTTCAACTACATGATCAGAGACTAATTTTTTTGCTTTACAATGTCCCTGAGCCAGAGCTGTAAACAAGATGTTGCTTTGTACCATGACTGACTATACTTGTAATGGTATTTTGTCCCATAATATGCAATGTTGGGAACCTTGTAGGCGTTCTTGTTCCTCTTCATGCTGTATTCAGCAAACTATCATTCTAGACTGTTTCTGCGAAAATGTGCTGAAAAGGCAATTAGTGGTTTGAGTCACCCAAAATGGGCAACAAACAAAATTGTCATGCATGCAATTGTATCATTTGATACTTGTTGGTTTTCACAGTACCCAGTAGCATTTAGCACTATTGAATATCACTGTGTATTATGGAAACCACTGAGTATATATTCTGAAGAAAATATTCTTTGCATGTCTTTCAGCCCTGTTCCCAAACTTTTTGTGTCAGAACTTCAAACTAGAGAAGTGTGTGGATGTTGCTATCTAGCAGAGAAATCTAGGTACTTCATCATGTTACATACAAATCTTGAGATTCTGGAGGATGCAGCCATGGGAGCTGAAGTGATATCCAGCTGCTAAAACTATGTAGTGTAGATACACTCTTTGGCTAAGGTACAGGCTACAAGGGCCACTTTATTCAGAGGGCAAAGTGGGCATTTGCCCAGGGCCCACTGTCTGTAGGGGCCCCCATTAAGAGGAGATTTTTATTTTTATTTTGCCTTCTGTGATGGTGCTGTACAGCCTGTGCTGCCCGCTGCACCTCTGAAGTGTTATGTGTGCTGAGGTCACATGATGAACCACGATTCGTGACCTCACCCTGTTTGAGCACCAGCAGCGCGCACAGACTTTTCTCCAACCACCCGTGTCATTGAGGACCCCGGCCCAGCAGAGCTTATAGTGGCAGGCAAAGCATTGAGAGACTGTTTGGGGGGCAAAAATGGCAGAGAGAGGCAGTTTTAGGGGCTAAGATGGTAGAGAGAGGCTGTTTGGAGGCACAGAGGGCACTGGCATGATGTACAAGGTTTATGCATTTACTAGTCATTTGCATGATACACAAAGTTCATGCATTTACTGCTCATTGGCATGATATACCAAGTATATGCATTAAAATTGTGTGTTTGTAGAATTCTCCTTCTAACAGTGGAGAATATCTTACCAGCCAATATTGATTAATTCTTGGAGCCAGAACTGTGGGTGTTGGGAGACTAGACCTTTGGTCTAGATGGGTGGGGTAGAAGTCTAATAAATAAATAAATTTCTCTCTCTCTCTCTTTTGCACTCAATGGACTCCATTTGATAGCATGAGTTCATTTATCTCATTGAATATTATAGACTGTAATAGAAAATGTTGAGTTAAAAACCGGTGATGTCACACCACTGAATTGAGTCTATTTTGTGATACTCACTTTGTGGACAAGACTGACTGCATTATTGTAAGGAAGATATTATGTGTTTAGTATTAAAATCCTCCATCTTCTTTCTTTTACACATTCTAATTCATGGCTTGATAGATCCAGGGAGCCAGGGCTCATAAAATCTGTGCTGCTGGCTCCTAATATTTCTTATACTGTACAATGCTTTCTATATATGAATAGTGACAATACTTTCTTGCATATGTTTACTACACTTAAAGAATTTAGATAGACATATGGCACCACCTTAAAAAAATACAAGTCTGGATCTCTTAAAAGGAAAGAAAGGCAGAAGAAGGAACATGAAAAGCAGGCGAATGTAGAACAGGCTACCTAGTCTTGGGCAAACTTTAAAAGTAATCTTGTGCCATCAACATCCCATGATGGAGATTGTGACATACCTATGGAAAGTTTAGATCTTATTTCAGAGAAAAGAGATGATGATCCTAAAGAGATATTGTGAACAGCACCAACACAGTTGAAGAAGATAATATTCCTGAATGTGAAGAAGATTTTATACTATGTGAATGTGAGTGGATTGAGGAAAATAACAGAACAGTAGCTGAATATGACATTCTCAGTGTTGTAAAAGATAAGGAAGATGTCAATATATAATCTACTGATCCTGCCTTATGGTCTAAACAGAAGAAGAATTTGTTGCGGGAATACTGGTGTCCATGGGGTCCTACTCTGTGCCAGAATTTGGCAGGAAATTACAGTGCTTCTGAGAGGTATAATGCTGCTGGTACCAAGCATTCTCTTACAAAAGATATGTTGGAACGTATCATACAGAATGGACAGACTGTAAAAAGAGATTATATCATGTATTCTCCTTCACAAGGAAAGTTATTGCTTTCAATCTCCTTTTTGCTACATCAAAAACAGCATTTTCGACACTGGATTCTGAGATTGGAAACATGCATCACATCATCTTACACAGCATGAACACAGTGCAGAACATCAACAAAGTGTAAAAGACTACATACAAAAGTGTTGTATCCAAGGACGCATTGACACCAATTTAGAAGAAAACATTAAGGAATTGTGAGAAATACTGGACAGAGGTTTTGAAATAGGTTGTATCTGTCATTAGATTTATTTCCAAACATGGTCTTCCATCTGTGGAACAGTAGAGAGATTTTGATCACCAAACAATGGAAACTATCTGGGATGGCATGAATTAATTGCAGAGCTTGACCTTTTTTTATCTACACATATGGATAGGTATGGTAAGAAAGGCAAAAGCTATCCTTCTTACCTGTCATTGCATGTCTGTAAAGAATTTATTAATTTGATGGACATGAAAGTTCAAAACACAGTTGTGAAGGAGGTCAAGTTGGCCAAGTATTATTCAATATGTGTGGATTCCAACCCGATGTGAGTCACTTAAACCAGTTAACCTTTACATTGCGTTATGTTGATAGATGCAGTGGTGAACCAGTAGAAAGATTTCTGCAATTTGTCCCTATATTTTTGCAAACAGGACGGTTGTTAGCTGATACAATTGACAAAACCCTTCAAGACCACAATATACAAATTAGACTGCTGTGTTAAGGCATATGACAATGCTAGTAATATGTCCAGAAAATAAAAAGGAGTGCAGACATGCATTCAGAACATCAATCCACTGGTGGAATATGTACCATGTACTGCTCATTATTTGAATCTGGTTGGACAACGACGTCTTAGTGTTTGTCCATGTGCTGCAAAAAATTTTTCTAAGGTTCAGACACTTAGATTTGATTCCCCCCCCCCCTCTTCTTTGATGGTCTTTGCTTCTAGAGCATCTGAAACCAAATGAGAAAGAATGGGTACTTTTGTTGAAGCAGCTAGGAGACACTCACTGGTCTAGCCAGGCTAATGCTGCTGAAGCTTTGCAGCTGAACTACTGCAGTATTATTGAATGTCTCCAAAATATGGGAAATGATCCAGATGAAAATTATGACACACAGCATCAAGTGATATCGCTTTCTTAAAAAATGAAGAAATTGGAAAATATCTTCTTGTGCATCATATGGAGGTTTTTAAATCAGTATAAGAAAACAAGTGTCTATTTGCAATGAAGTAAGCTGCACTTGGGCACTGCAACCAACATGTTTGAGTCACTTGTGAAATATGTTCAGAGTTTCAGAAATGAATTTCAAGACATGGAAAAAACAGCTAAGACTATCCTGCCTGATAGTGAGTATCACCGGAAAACCCACAACAACCATCAGATCCCGGCCGTGAAAGCCTTCGAGAATACAGGGAATGATATTCTTCAATAAACAGCAGGTTTGGCTTTTTGGATGACTTGGCTTTCATATCAGATTAGTAATTAAGAAAACATGTATTACCTCTACAACAAGCTTATCAGGATGATTTGGAAAACACAGTTACAGATGAACAGTTGCTTTCCAGAGTTTACTACAATGCTGCCTTCCCAGCAGCAGGAAAGGGGACAAAGATTATCCAAATAGTGCATACTATAGCAAATTCTTGCAAGAAAGAAACATAATCTCAGTCTACCCAAATGTCGATATAGCCTTTCGTGTCTACCTGACATTACCTGTCTCTGTGGCTAAAGGAGAGCGTTTCTTTTCAAGACTAAAGCTTATAAAATCAGTGTTAGGCTCTTCAATGCAGGAACAATGCCTTAACAGATTAACAATAATGTCAATTGAGACTGACATGTTGAAGCAAATTGATTTTGAAGACATCATTAGTGAATTTGCAAAACAGAAAGCAAGAAAAATATATATATAAAAGTTGTTTTTTATTTGAAACCTCATAATACTACCTTTAACCTGTTTGTGGTGAGAGTAGTCCTACCAAAAGCAATCCTCCCTGCACCTTGTGCAGTGCATTTCTCTGCATGATTTATCCAGATTATCTGGAATCAGTATAGTGTTTTATCCCTGTTGGATATTCAATTATATTTTGAGCAGCAAATTGACATATCCAAAGTATTTATTTTGGCACTGTAATAGGAGATAGCACTTCAGCCCTTTGACACCAAGACTCTTATTTTTATTGCATGTTTTTCTTTGGATACATATTTTGTTTTCTAGCACTGAAGGCTTGCTTATGGTCATAAGCTAGACTTTCTTTTCATTGTTCTGTTGTTTGTTTACCTGAGCATTGTTCACTTTTTTACTGCTACCAAGATTTCCTTAGCAAATCAGTCTTATGTCATATTACATTGTTCATGTTGTGTGACCTATTTATGTGGGAGGTAAGGGAGAGGGAGGGAGGAGGAAGGGCCCCCCAACTATTATATTATTTTCCAGTGCCTGCCAGAGCCTTGAATTGGCCCTGCAGGCTACAGATGCACAGTAGATAGCACTAGTTATCAGACATGCAAAATAAGCTGGCTGGAGCTTTAATCTGTGACCCCTTGGTTTTTGTTAAGAAGTTCCTTGGCAGTCTGTGGTGGGGATAGGGGTGGAGCAGAAAAAGCAGCACTTTGCCCTGTTCCCTCCAGAAATCATTCCAGAGTGTTGGACTACGTTCAAAGTACACATTCTTCTTCTTTTGCACCATACAGGAGATACACAGCATGCAAAGATGGTTGAGATAGTGTTGAAATACTGTTATTCCGCACCTACAGGTGACTGAAGCTGAGGAACTGAAACCTCCTGTGATACACACATTCTCTCTCTCAATCTCTCTCACATCCGCACATCCATCCACACATCCTTGCAAACCAAAGTCTTATTTGTGTTTGTTTGTGATGTGTGTCTCCATACATGTCTACAGGCTACTTCTCAATCTTGATGGAATTAAGTTCTTCAGAAAACTTCATGTTTATGAATCGGGGGGGGGGGGGTATTGTGCTTCTGTACCCACAATTCAAAAAGCCAGGAAATGGCCCAATATTGCTGTAAAATATCGTGCCCGTGTTGCCAGCAGGAAAAAAAGATGCCAAGTTTTACATATCAAAGGGCAGCCTCAATGTTAATAACACCGATGGCAGCAGCCAAGATCTTCTACAGGATAAACTCTTCTGCTCATTAACATTCACATTTGTTGAAAAACATCCCTTGACAATTGCTTTGTTTTTGGGTGAGAAGTAGTTAACTGATGAAAAAAGGAGTCAGCTTCTGTGATTTCCCCTTGCATGGTGTCACTTTGTGAATGGTAGTGATGCTGGGGGATTCCTGTTCATTAGCCTTGAGACATGGAATGTTGCAAGGTTCCATGATTCCCCATACTATTTCACATATACATGAAAAACCTGAAAGTGGCTGTCCAGAATTTTGTGGTCTGGTACCACCAGTGTGCTGATGACTCCCAACTCCATCTGTTTTTTAAGATCTTCCAGGAGGCCCTTCTCTCAGGCCCCACTCTGTGGGGAAAGAGGAAAATAGACCAAATATCCTTGACCGTTTTAAGTAAGGTATTCAAAATGACACACAAACCTGGATTTTAGCATTATAACAATAATTTAATCGGTGTACAAAATGTGTATAAAAATATTTTAGCAGTGTTCACCGTTATTGCTCAGTTAATACATAAATAAAGACATACATTATATCAAGTATGAAATGCAAGATTTTCAAATGCATTTCTCCTTAGGGAATACTTAAGTTTAAAAAAAAAAACCCAAAGCTATTCTTTTAAAAAAAAAACACATTTAAATAAATACTTGCCCCAACTTAAATATGGCCATTTAAAAATTCTAACAGATGCAAAATTATGTCAAGTATGATAAACATACATCTATGTGGACATAGTAATAGATAAATAATAGTTTAGAAAAGCTCACAGATTATTTTTTAGACAGCCACTGTCCCCATTAGAAGTTTGTCTCTCTGTTTGTCCGTCTGGAGAACAGCTCTGTCCAAAGATCATATTTTTCACTTACAGTTAGGAAGCCCAAATTGTGCCCCTTTTTTGCATGAATGTCTAGTGGCACAGTTTTGCCAGCAACAGTTACAGCAGTGTGTTTGGTGGCACCATTTTCCCACTAGCTGTACTTTTCCCAAATTACGTATACGAGGAGCGCAGGGTCCACCAGCCTACACAGAAGTAGCAGAAAGGAGCAACAAAAGCAGCTTTGGGCAGGAGAGTCACATGATGTCAGCCACCCCATGCTGTATATTTGCATTCCACGATTTCCAGCACTATCAATCATGGAACATATTCTTTGGTAAGAATTCCTTGGGCACGTTTTATAATGTGTTCTCCTTTTTTGTATGAGACCTAAAAGGTAGGCATGAACTGAAAGCTCACCTCTAGTCTTCTTGCTTGGTCACTCCCTGATCTTCCTATGTGGAAGGAGAAGATCTGAATGCTGTTGGTTCTGTCTGTCTTTGCCTGAAAACTACTAGAAGCCAGCCCCACATAGAAGGGTGAAGTTAGAAAATCTGCTTTCTCAGGGTTCCCAACTGAAAGACTGTTTCTGCTTTATGTTCAAGCAAATGAGAGCAGAAGCTCTCTTAAGACCTCCCTGTTTAACAGGGTGAGGCTGTTTGACCAAAAATAGCATGCCAAACCATTTCCAATACAGCATTTGTTATTTAGCTGCAGCCCCCACCCCTGGATAAAAACTTTGTGTCTCTGAGTACTTCAAAAGAGCAAGGGATTCTGAATATTAGCCAGTCAATAGCTATTCCAGTCTTGGAACTACTAAGTCTCAGTCCATTGTCTGTACAGTTCTGGGGGGACACTTCTTTAATCTACTCTATTTAGTGCAAATGCAAAAATCTATGTCAGACCTTCTCTAAACTAGTGCAGGACAATAACTTGTACGTAGGGTTGCAAGGGCTCAGGGCAGTGGCTGAAGCCTCGGGGAACTGCTGTGCTTCCCTACGTCTTTGGTCGGGGAGTCAGATCAATGCTTTATTTTAATTTTATGCGTTGTTGTGTTTTTGTCACATTGTAAACTACTCAGCATGGTGCATCACTTGGTGAACTGCTTCATACAACCCAAGCATTCCATTTCAGAGATAACATTCTGAGGAACTGAGAAGTAGAAGACAAGAACCATCTGTTGAAGAAAGAGCTGTTCATGAGGTTCAAGCCCAACAGTTTATGTCCAGCAGGGTTAAAGAGAATCTGGATCATGAGCCATTACTGTAAGGATCTCGCCCTTCATGTTTATAAAACGAGAATCAGAAAATGGCTTTTTATAGCTGTTTTATATAGCTATAAACGTCATACCTAGCTGACTGGATAGTTTAGTGGTTTAAGTATCTAGCTGCAGAGGCAGAGGTTCGGAGGCCAATTCCCCACTGTGCCTCCTATGAGTAGAGTCAGTCTGAGAGGCCTTGGGCAAGCTGCCGAGTCCCAGGGTGCCCCCAGAAGAAAGGAATGTAAACCTCTGAGTACCTGGAAAGCCTTGAAAAAGGTTGCCATAAGTAAAAATTGACGTAACACAATTATTAAATTGCTTACCTAATACTCTTGAAAGAATGCAAGAGGGGGAAAAACACTCCTTATTAGTAGTCTAATACTACTAAAACTACTAACACTCTAAAACTGGTGCTGTTGAATGCCAGGTCTGTATCCAATTAATTCCAGATTATTTACGATCTTATTCTGGAAGAGGATGCAGACCTGGCATGCATAACTGAAACCTGGATTGGCGGGGAGGGGGGTCCACCTCTTGCCCTCGCCTGTCCTCCTGGCTATGCGATCCAGCACCAGGGTAGACTGGAGGGACGGTGGGGGGAGTTGCCATTATATATAAAAACACCCTAGAGGTTACTAGGCACTCCGAGGTGGTGAAGCCGGGTTTGGAGGCCCTCCACATGTCGATAGGGGCTAGGATGGTATTGGGATTTTGCTGGGTTACCGTGCTCTCCGCGACCCAGCCATCTCCCTACCAGAGCTGGTGAGCTTCGTCTCCGCGGCTCTGTTGGAATCCCTGAGGCTTTTAGTCTTGGGGGATTTCAACATCCATGCGGAGGCTGAGGTATCTGGTCCAGCTCTTGAGTTCCTGGAAACCATGGCTTCCTTGAACATGTCCCAACATGTTAACAGCCCCACCCACGTGGGTGGCCATATGCTAGACCTGGTCTTTTCCACCAACTGGAGCGAGCGTGATCTGATGGTGACCGACCTTGTGTCGGTTCCCTTGTCATGGTCGGATCACCACCTAATAAAATGTAACCTCTTAATGGCCCTCCCACCTCGCAGGGAGCAAGGACCTATTTTAATGGTCCGCCCTCGAAGGTTACTGGATCCTATAGGATTCCAGGATACCATGAGAGGGATACCGGCAGATCTGGTTGGCGCTCCTGTCGAGGCTCTGGTGGATGGTTGGGCTACGGCCGCCACTAGGGCTGTAGACACGATTGCTCCTAAACGCCCTCTCCAATGCAGAGCTCGTCCAGCGCCCTGGTATAACCAGGAGCTACGAGCAATGAAGCAAACTAGGAGAAGGCTAGAGAGCAAATGGAGAAGGAAACCGACGGAGTATAATAAAGAAGCTGTTAGGGCCGCGACTAACCTTTATCTGGCTAAGATAAGGGCTGCTAGTCGAGCTCACCTCGCTAACCGGATAAGCGAGGCTTCAAATCAGCAGGCGGAAATTTTCCGTATAGTTCGCGACCTATCCGGAATTGGTCGGGGTGAAGGGCCTCCCCCTAGCATCTCCCCTGACCAATTTGCAGCATTTTTTAAAACTAAAGTGGAGGCCATCCACCGGGAGGTTTCTCCTTTTTTGGTTACAGTGGATCGAGCAGAGATGTCCAGCGCTCCGCCTTGCCCGGTGAGTTTTGACCACTTTCAACCTGTGACGCCTGACATTGTGGACAAGGCGCTAGTTCGCTGTCGGGCCAACACCTCCTCCCTTGACCCTTGCCCGGCCTGGCTAATCAAAGCAGCCAGGCCTATAACAACCGAATGGGCTACAGCGATAATTAATGGGTCTCTCCAGGAGGGCAGGTTTCCCCCTGCCCTCCAAGGAGACACTCATTAGGCCCATTCGAAAGAAACTTAATTTGGCGACGGACGATATTGGCAATTATAGGCCCGTCGCCAATGCTTCTTTCATGAGTAAAGTGGTAGAGAGGGAGGTGGCCAATCAGCTTCAGGCGCACTTGGATGAAACAAATGCCCTGGATCCGTTCCAGTCGGGCTTCAGGCCGCGCCATGGTACATTGGTCGCCCTGTTAGATGACCTCTTGAGGGAGGCCGACGGGAAAAACTTCTCTGTTGGTCCTCCTCGATATCTCAGCCGCCTTTGATACCGTCGACCACGGTATCCTCCTGAGGGGGGTCTCCGAGTTGGGAATCGGTGGTCAGGCGTTGGCCTGGCTCCGGTCCTTCCTGGGGGACCGTCCTCAGAGAGTTCAGCTTGGGGAGCATGAGTCGGCCCCGTGGAGCCTCAATTGTGGGGTTCCGCAGGGTTCGACCATCTCTCCAATGCTGTTTAACATCTATATGAGGCCGCTGGGCGAGGTTATCAGGGGGTGTGGAGCATTGTGCCATCAATATGCCGATGACACGCAGCTCTACATCTCCTTTTTGCCAACTACAGTGGATGCCGTTCTGTCCCTGCAGCGCTGCCTGGGGTCTGTATTGCAATGGATGCAGGAAAATGGGCTGAGGCTGAACCCGGACAAGACGGAGGTCCTGAGGGTCGGGGGGCCTACCATCAGCGGTTTGGGAAACTCCCTCTCTTTTGGGGGGGTGACTCTCACCGCGAAGAGTGAGGTGCGCAGCTTGGGGGTCTATCTGGACCAGGCGCTTGCCATGGAATCCCAGGTAGCGTCAGTGGTCCGCACCGCTTATTTCCATCTCTGGCGGATAGCCCAGCTGCGTCCCTATCTAGATGTTGGGTCGCTCACCACTTTGGTCCATGCGCTCGTAATCTCGAGATTAGACTACTGTAATGCTCTCTACGTGGGGCTGCCTTTGAGATCTATGCGGAAACTCCAGATGGTGCAGAATGCGGCAGCCAGACTTCTCAGTGGGGTAAGGAAACTTCAACATATTACTCCCACTCTGGCCGCCTTGCATTGGCTGCCTGTTCGGTTCCGCATAGATTTCAAAGTTTTAATGCTTACGTATAAAGCCCTAAACGGTTTAGGGCCTCGTTACCTGACGGAACGCCTTCTCCCACCTAGATCTACCCGTATCACCCGATCTAGCCAAGAGGTGAGGCTGAGGAGCCTAACGCCGAGGGAGGCCCGGAAGGAAAAAACAAGAAACCGGGCCTTCTCAGCAGTGGCTCCTCGTCTTTGGAACAGCCTCCCTCCTGAGATTCGCATGGCCCCGTCGCTGGGCATCTTTAAATGCCAACTGAAAACCTGGCTGTTTAAGCAAGCCTTCCCTCCACCCACCGTCTGAATTTTTGTTATTTTGTGTTTTCTCCCATCTTGGATCATTATTTATTTAGTAATATATTGTTATGATTTTAAATTGTTAAATTGTTACATGATATGTTGTTACCCACCCAGAGTAGTCTATATGACTAGATGGGCGGGCTATAAATGTAATAAATAAATAATAAATAAATAGTCAAAGGAGAATGACTATGTGAGGGGAGGGGTGCTCTGGCTGTTCCCAGTGGGCTGTCTAACCAGGCCTCATGCACTTTGATGGACTCCACAGACATCCGAGCAACAGGACAGCTTAAGGGCACCAGGAGTGAGAACAAAGCCCCACGTGGGAAGAAGGTGGCAGAGGCTGATGAGCTGCACCTGTGGGTGAGGCGGGACCCGATTGGATTGGCAAGAGGAAGAAAGAGCTGTTCTGGAGAGGACGAGGAAGAGGGGGATCCAGGCCCAGACTTGCAACCCTAAAGACTGACTCCCTAAAGGAAGCCACAGGGTTGAGTTTGCAAGCGCTGAGCAGGGGAGCTGAGGACAGGACAGGAAAGTCGATCATTTATCAGATCACCAGAAGTTGGAAGTGACTTGGTGACACACATCATCATCATCATCATTAACAACAACAACAGAGTCTGATTGGGAGGTGTGGGCAAAGGCTGTGGGAGAACTGTGCCCATCTGCCATGCATTCATGGAAGACTACCTGCTGGTGATCCAGAACCCCTTGACCCAGGAATGGGTGCCATTCTAGCTTGCTAAACTAGACGATTACATTTTGCCATCTGCTGGAATTTTTAAAAAATGTTTTCTTTCCCTTGTACAATTCCAAGGTGATATAGTATTATGTAGGCTAAACATTGAGGTTGGAAATATTGCTTTTGTGGACTTAAGTCCCAGAAACCCCCATATTGCTAAAACAAAAGTTGAAACTGTTTAGAACTGAGCGGCGGCGGGGGGGGGGGGGGGGATGGAATGGCATTGATGCTTTTGGGTTAGCCTCTATGGCCAAAACCAGGAAGAGGCCAGGGAATTCCCCTCTCTGGAGTCTCAGTCAGTCAGTCCGGACTTTAGAAAACAGGAACAGGTTCCCTTTGGGTAAACTTGATGCACTGCACTTTGAGGCGGCAACTTGTTACTGTATACTACAGGTACTTAGTTTTGTTTCTGTATCTGAAAGTTAATTAAAAACAGCATGATTTCATAATGCAGCAACAGTATAGCTATCATTTCAGGAAACTCTATGCCACGGACATGCAAATAATCTGTGTCAACAAGTCCATGGAATAATGCTTGCTTGTGAGCTCAAGGGAACAATTTGTAAGAACCTGTGGCTAGTGAAGGAGAGCTCTGGCCAAAAGTGGTCCATTGTGGAAGCTGCTCCGTGGGAAAAGATGCTAAAATTCCCTTCCTTTAGGCAACTGCTACCATTTCCCAGGAAAGCAGCATTTCTTCTTTCTAGAATTAAATAATCATGTCCCGTCAACTCTGTTTTGAATTACGGCAACCCTTTCCAGGTGTTTTTTTTAAAGGTATAGTTCACTCAGAAGCAGTTTGTCTGTTCTAAAAGTAGAAAAATAGTTTGTATTTTGTACTTTGAAGTTGCAAGTACTAGTATCTTCAAAAACAATTAAAAATGTACATGTTGAAGGAGAAACAGAGAACTAAACAGCAGGAGTGAAGAGGGGCCATAATATTAAATCCAGAAAATCTTTTGCTGGAGAAACCAAAATGTTTCTAAAGGTACAAAAAAGCTTAGGAAAAAAACAAGCAAACAGAAGAGGAAGGGAGAGGGAAAACCCAAAACAGTATAATAAGGCTCGTGCAGGCTCACTGAGGATCTGTTGAAGGGAACAGAAAACACGGTGTGTACCGGGGGGGAATAGGGAATAATGGAAAAGAGCATTGCTGACAAGAACCTTGAAGAGGAGCACTCCGTACTGCAACGTTTTCTGAAATCCTGTTGCTTCGCATAATAAGTTGCATGTAGAATAGGGTCATTGAATCAAAGGAACTTAATGGAGGAGCTGACTCACCAAATCCCCACCCAGGTCAGCACCAATGTTGTGATACAGCAGTAGAAAAAGCACACACACAGAGCACGTGATTTCTGTTTGTCTTGCTTCACGTGATCAAGATCACTGGCTGTTCAAATGCTTCTACAGTTCATAAAACAGCCTGCCCATCCACGGTCAAGGGTGTTGGGCTTTTTCCTGTAAGAGAATTGCAAGAATGCAGATATTTCCCCTGCAATTTGATTTGGCCTCTGCTGTTCTTTGCACAAATCATTTCACCACATGTTCTTCTTATCCGGTTACAGAAATAAATGTGTAAAACAAAGCCCTGAACAAAGGTTCAGGGAAACATCAAGACAGGTGGGGATGATGTATGAGGACCATGGGAGAAGATGTCTTAACTTTTTCCCACTTGCATTTCCCTGCTGAAAATTTCCCACTTCGGCACCTGATGCATGTGTTTTATAATTTTGGTTGATTCAAAAGAAGGAAGGAAGGAAGGAAGGAAAGAAAGAAAGAAAGAAGGAAAGCACTGATGAAAGTTAGAGAATCTCAGCTTTTAAAGCCAAGCATGATGCTTCTTTCTTTCACTATAGTAATAGGGAACAGTTTCATGATCAGCTGTCTGCACCATGCTGTCCCTTTTTTTATGGGCTATGCTGATCAGGGGGTCCTGATTCTTTTAGTTCAATGATAACATTTCCAAGTACAGTGGTGCCTCGCTAGACGATTGCCTCGCAGGACGAGGAAATCGCTAGACGATGGCTTTTTGCGATCGCTAATGCAATCACAAAACGATGGTCTCCTATGGGCGATTTTCGCTAGACGACGAGGTTTCCCCATTGGAATGCATTGACTAGCGGTCAATAGCTGTCAGTGCATTCCAACAGGGACCCGCGCTCGCTAGACAAGGTTTCCCTATGGACGATCTCCGCAAGACGACGACTTTTCCCTTGGAATGCATTGAAAAGATTTCAATGCATTCCAATGGGGAAACGTGCTTCGCTAGACGATGTTTTCGCAAGACAGCGATCTTCGCGGAACGGATTAACATCGTCTAGCGAGGCACCACTGTATTGAACTGTTTGGTCTGTTCACATATTTGTAAAGATATATTACAAAATCCCTCATCTCTAGCAGTCTGTCCTTTGAAAGAAAAATAGCCTGAGTTACATCTATGCTTAGAATGTCTCACTTTTCAGAGACGTAAAAATAATGTAATAATAGTAGTCAAGGTTACTGTATTCATTTACCATGACCTGAACTTTCCTAATTACCAGCCACTAGCATCCTATGGACCAAGATATGGAGGATTAGTTCTGCTTTGATGAGCCAAGGAGCCGGTGTTAAAAATTTTTGCCAGTGTGTTACGCTGAAAGCAACAGTCTAATGCAGAGGTCGTCAACCTTTTTCGTACCGCGGACCGGCTGAGCCTCTGAGGGAGGTGGGGCACCCCCTCGCGCTTGCGCTCTCGGAAGCATGCGCGAAGCGGTGGAGGAGCGCGTGCGCCGAAGGCGTGTGCGTGTGTTCCCCCACCGCTTCGTGCATGCGCAGGAGCGCCTGCCCACCCGCGCGCCCACCCCACCCCTGCGCACGGGCGCATGCTTGAAGGGGTGAGGGAGCGCGTGCCAGCACCGGCGGCGGCAGCGGAAGCCTGGGAGTCTGAGCATGGCCGGAGTGCTCCCTCCGGCCGCTCACCTCCCGACGGGCTCCAACGAGGCCGGGGTCGGGGCTCCTCGCTGCCCTCCGGGGCGGGAAATTCAAATGGCGGAGGGCGTCGAGGAGCGCCGAGGACTGACGCTGCAGCCCCGGCGAGCAGCCGCTGGTTCCGGAGCTGGAGGCACCAGCGGCAGCATCGGCCTGCTGAGGGCGGCAAGGAGCGCCGATCCCAGCCTCGTTGGAGCCCGCTGGGAGGCGAGCAGCAGGAGCACCCGGCCATGCTCAGCCTCCCGGCTCTGGACCACCCCCGTCGCCGCTACCGCCACCAGGCCGCGAAGACAGATCTCCCCCCCCGCACGCACTCCCCTCCCCACAGCTGCTTTGCGTGCACGGGCGCATGCGTGAAGGGGTGAAGGAGAGCTCACGCCGGCAATGGCACGCGTGTGTGTGCGCAAAGCTGTGGGGAGGGGAGTGCATGCGGGGGGGGGGGCGGGAGGTCTGTCTTCGCGGCCCGGTCTGGCTCATGCCGCGGACTGGGGGTTGACGACCTCTGGTCTAATGCCATTGAAAAGAAAACTGAAAGAGCCTCTGCTGTTGATATGAAAAGCTTTAAAAATACTATTTTCTCTATTCAATCTGTGCAACAGATGTTCTGTGGGAAACACATTTGAGGAATAGCCCAACTTTAACTGGTGTTTCGTCATAAGGAAGCAATTGTGCAAGTTGATTCATGAGTAAATCTACAACTCTCCGTTGACTGTAACTGTTCCATTTGGGTGGTGTGAGAGTGTGTCATTCAGATAAAATCTTCATGTGCAATGTCTACCTGTAATCTGTGGTTGGAAGCCCTCCTGAAAATTGAGTCCTGCTCCATAATTATGGATCAAATTACATTTGATGCAGAGAAAAATACCAGGGTTTGGGAATTGGGATATGGCAGTCCTCAGTATAGAAAAATCACAATTCCATGGAATAAAAGGGGATTTTTCCCTCTGCTGCGTTTTCTCAGGCCTGGTCACAAAAGTGGAACTCTGGGTCTCGACTAGGGTTGCTCAGTGAGCAATATTCCATTCACTGAGATTTCAGAATCCATACCTGAGATTAGGGGCACAGATGTTATTATGATGTCACAGGCATGGGCATTTGTGATGTCACAGGGTGGATCCTTGTGATATCACAGAAACAGGCATGAGGGAAATCCAGGTAAGTGAGCTCTGACTCGGGGTAACACTTTATTAGCCAGGTAATATAGTAATCCATATTCTAGACAGAAAATCAAGCTTTTTGAAAGCCAGGCAAACTTTCATGTGCACACCAGGTAGAGAAATTGCCACCATTTTCCCTAGGACTTGCATCCCACACGGGCTTGCCTACACTATGTGTGGCACTTGGAGAGCTTTTTTCTAGGTACTGTGCCACTGCTGTCAGAACTTTAGCAAGAAGAAGGCTCATGAGTTGTAATGCTGGAGCTCTGCTCCCTGCTTTGGTCCAAATACCATAATGGGCTGCAGTGCATGCACCCACCAGCTCTCAGTTCAGTACTCTCACCTTGTTCCTTGCTATTTGGTACACAGACGTTCTGAAAGCACAACGGACAGACAATCACGTTTATTTCAGCTATTTGTTCCACTTTCCAAATTTCCTTCAATTCCTGTCACATCTTTACACTTTCCTCATATGGCATTTTCAGTGCATTTGTGACAGATCCTTAAAAAGGCTTTCTAACAAAGTAGATATACAGTAAATGCTTTTTTTTAAAAGTAGGCTTGATGATCAGTTTATTTCAATAAAGAGATTCTTGATATGTTCCTTCTAGTTGGGATTAGACACTGTCTTGAGTACTGGAATAAATTAAAGCAGGAAGAGATTAGGTACAAAAAGTTGGTCAATAATTATTCAGAATGGAATAAGCTATAAGATTTTACAAAAACTTGGTAGCATTAAAAGTGATTCAGTTTCTGGAGTGTGGGGGCAAGGTGAGAAATTGACTTCTGTTCACTGATGTGGTCTCCTACTCTGTGTTCAGGTTTCAGAGATGTCTAGCAAATTTCAGAGATATCAAAAAACTAGTTCTCTTGCCAAACCTACCTTACAGAGTGACACGATGTCTGTGCTGATAGCAGTTAGGACAAGATTATTAAAAACTCCACTTTTATTAACGCCTGTCTGATCTGTTGAGGCTATGGTGGTGGATTTGGGTAAAGGGGGTAAAATTCACTGAGGTCATGGGATATAATTCAGTTCTCAGGCTTAAGGTTTACTAAAAGGAAAATGGAAGCTTCAACCCTGAGCAGATCTAGCTGGAAGTAGGCCCCATGAAACTCAGTGGAGCTTACTTCTGAATAGATATGCACAAAATTGCATATATTTACAATGGGAAGAGGTTGGCAACTTACTTCTTGAGTATGGCTTTGATGATCACCTTCACCCAGTTCCTGGTGGGGTCCAGGCATATCTGTCGACCGTCCTTAAGAGTAACGCTGCAATTAAAAAAAAATTGGAAGAGTTAGACATCAGTTTTGCAGAATGCTGTCATTTTCTAATAATATTAATCATGTGCTGTTAAGTCAATTATGACTTCTGGTAAGCTTTTTCAGGGTTTTCCAGGTAGAGAATACTCAGAAGTGGTTTAGCATTCTCTTCTTCTGGGGACACCCTGGGACTGTTATTGATTTGTCAAGTCCTCACTGATCTGCTCTGGCTGGTCTATTTTCATTGACTCACTCCATCTGGGACTATAACTGGATTTAAGTTATTGATCTTGCCAGTCTAAAATATTTGCTAATTCTTTTTTTTAACAGCCTGTTAGGAAATTCTCCTGAGACGGTCCCATTATTGAAATGCTTGGGAGTGGCACGGTGTTCCATGGATTTCAGTGTCCCTTATACAGCAAAAAGTCCAAATGTATTGTGTCCTAAGTCAATAGGGGAAAGAGAGAAAGAGGAGAAGAAAGAGATCAAAAGGGTACTTACATAACTTCAACATTGCTGCAGTGGCGCCCACTTTGGGTCAGTGTAACATCCTGAATTTTAGAAGGAGGGATGAAAGTGGCATGAGTGTTTATACACTGGCACCGAAGCTCACTTTCTGTCGGAGGCACGGAGACATCTATAGAGGAACATAGGAATAGAAACTGGATTAAACAGAATAATACTCCAACAATCCAAAGTATATTTATTTTAAAAATCTCATTAGAAACAATTTTCCAAAACCCTCTTGAAACTGGTCTTTAGGCCCAATTCAGTGTCATTAAGAAAGGGCTGTAAAAATGCTGTAAAATTAGAACCCCTGCTACAAAATTAGCAGTAGTTATTCTTTTCCATGTGGTATAATCCATTATAAACCACTGTGGGAATGAGATTAATTTTAGCCAGTTCATGAGCCTACTGTGATGCTATTCAACAGATCTGGAGAAGGTGGGGAAAATAATAACTCAAACAATCTAGATCTGGATCTGAATGTGTCATTTTTCTGAATGAGGATGAAGTCCACCTGTCATACATTCTGTTTTGAAGATTTACTGGCCAGGATCACATCATAATGATGATGTCCCTTCCCTCTCAACTGTTTGTAGCACTCAGTGTTCAGGGGTAGCCTGCTGTGGAACCTGGAGGTTCCATTTAATTATCATTTCTAACAGCTGTTGATAGATGTATTCTCCAAGAACTAGTTTAAAGCTTCTGTAAAGATGTACAGTATTTGTGTGTATCTAATATGCTGAGCACAAACCAAGGACACACGAATACAAGAAAAGGATTGAAATCCTTTCTGTATATTTTCCACAAGGGGTCAGCAGAATTTTGAAGTTCTAGTTCTACAGCAATCAAAACAGCATTTACAGCATTCAGAACATGAGCCAAAAGAACAGTAGGGACATTTTTTTCTGAACAATATGTAATTATTATCATAATTTCAGTGTAGCATTTGCATTGGTGGCTCCAGCTTTGAGCACAATCATGCAGAGACCACATATCAGTTTCAACAGAAAGGTATCCCTCAGATGCAAAGACGAGCCCAAGTTTGGAGTGAAGCATTTGCCTACCTTCTGTCAGAGCGGCGGAGACCAGAAAAAGAGCCAGGAGGGTGACAACCATCTTGGTGTTCATAGTGAGGCAAGCAATGTTTTTCTTGGCTGTGGTCCTGAGAAGCAAGATGCTTGTTCTTCAGAGAAGGGTTGTGCTTGACTGAGCTCCAGAGGTTCTCGTGCTTATATAATACCTTGGCCTAAAGTAGACATTCAGAGGAAATTCAATAGAACAAGCAAAACACGATCACAGATTAAGTAATCAAGAAATCTTATGGCAAGTTCCTCTGTTTGACACTTCCTAATTCATTAATTCCTCATCAGCACAATTTATGGTTCTACGAGCATTTTTTAAAGCTTTTATTGACAATCCTTGGAAAAAAACAAACACAATGAAAGTGATTATAATACAAGATCTATAACCCAACTACCCATACATACCCATACTCCACCATTAATTTACCCCTATGGATAACATCATTCATTCCTATTAATGCATTCATGCTGTTGAGTTTAAAAGACAGCAGACCAGGAAGAGGAAGGGCCCCCATCACAATTTATACTTACACAACCAATTGAACAGTCTATTGCTATGTTTGAGCGTAAAATATTAGAAGACAGAGAAATGTTCAAGCTGACCATGGTTTATCTAAAACTACCACCACCAACACACACACTATCTTGCTGCTGGAAATATATCTTTGGTCTCTTTCATCGTTCTTAAAGAAGCAGTTAGAAGAGACACAATAGGGAGATGCAAGTTATAAGACAACTAGCAAACACTTCACATTATATTTCTTGTCTAGCAAACTCACCAAAACATTCGTGTATGTCATTTGTGACTTTCTGGAAGAGGTGCTATAGACAGGATACACTGCGGTCCCAGCTGAAATAACCACGAACACACCCAACCCCCAATAAACACACTGTGGCTTTCAGTTGAGATTTTATTCGTTGAGAATGGTCATGGCTTGGACTGGTTGCTGCCGAAATTATTGGCACAGCATTAAGAGCAGATCCTTGCATTGGATAACCTGCCTGCCAACCAATGCCCAGCTTTCCCAGACCAATGCTGGGTTAGTCAAGGGCTGGTGACCAGAGTGGGACATACCCCTGTGTGCAAGACCACCAGGTGGGAGTCCCATTGATATCGGCTTTTATGGGGAGAGCTATAGTCACACTCCAAAGCTGGGCAAATCCCCGTCAGCCCTTCAGTCCCTCTTGTTGACCTTCCTGAGAAGAGGATCTCATGCCTGGGAGAGGACCAAATGACTGTCTTTCTCACTAAGGTTCTGCTCCTATACTCAAAGCTGCCTACCATTACAAACAATCAAACTGAGACAAACAATCTCCACCTATTCACCACCTGATCAGCCTTGATTGACCGGCCTTCCTGTGCTTCAGTTCCCTCTCAGATTTGCAGGGCAGCCTGGGAAAAAGACAGGAAAATGGCAGCTAGTCTCCCATGTTTTGGGGACTTACTGGGTTGCAAACAGGGCCTCAGGTCTTGCTTGGGTGACCCTAACTTTCTCAATTAGAAGTTTGTGTCTCTATTTGTCTGTTTGGAGAACAGCTCTGTCTGAAAACCCTGTCAAATTACAGCGCAGAGCATCTCTTTCACTCACAGGCGGAAAGGCCGAATTATACCCTCTTTTTGCACTAATTTCTGGTGGCATCATTTTGTCAGCAATGGTAACAACAGTCTGTTCGGTGGTACCATTTCCCCAGCAGCTGTAGTTTCCCCAAATGGCATGGGAATGGCAGGGGCCAACAACCCACACAGAACTAGCAGAAAGGAGGAAAAAAAGTTTTGGGATAATAGTCACATGTAGCCCTTAGGCCTGATGTCAGCCACCCCATGCTGTATATTCGCATTCCACGATTTCCAGCACTATCGATCATGGAACCTGTTCTTTGGAAATAGCCTGTAAGAATTCCTTGGACACATTTTATAATAAGCGTTTGGCTTCTTTGTATGAGAGCTGAAAGCATGGAGGGAAGATGGGTATGAACTGAAAACCCACCTCTAGTGGTTTCACTTGGTCACTCCCTGATCTTCCTATGTGGAAGGAGAAGATCTGAATGCTGTTGGTTCTGTCTGTCTTTGCCTGAAAACTACTAGAAGCCAGCCCCACATAGAAGGGTGAAGTTAGAAAATCTGCTTTCTCAGGGTTCCCAACTGAAAGACTGTTTCTACTTTAATTTCAAGCAAATGAGAGCAGAAGCTCCCTTAAGACCTCCCTGTTTAACAGGGTGAGGCTGTTTGACTAATAATAGCATGCAGTTCTGGGGTACACTTTTCTTTAACTTACTCTATTTGGTGCAAATGCACAAATATACACCAGACTTTCCCTAATCTGGTGGAGGCCAGTAACTTGTATAAAAGGTTGCAAGGACTCAGGGCAGTGGCTGATGCCTCGGGGAATTGCTGTGCTTCTCTAGGTCAGGGAGTCAAGTCTCAGAGCAGGTGGCACTGATGGAAGGGAAAGTCTGATTTTTGTGCATGAGTTGGCTTTAGAGTCTGGGTTCCCATCTCCATCCATTCCCAGCTGGCACCAAAACACACTCGCTCATTGCTGAAGTATGTCGTATGTGTGTCGTCCTTGCACAACATCCACATGCCAAAATGTCAATGGCCCCTCAAGCAATATTCTGGAGAATTTCTCTGCAATACGTGAGCTACTTCCTTCTTTGTGAGCTACTTCCTGCAACCCAAACATTCCATTTCAGAGTTAACATTTTGAGGAACTGAGAAGTAAAAGACAACAACCATCTGTTGAAGAATGAGCTGTTCATGAGGTTCTGGCCCATGCACTTCGATGGACTCCACAGACATCCCAGCAACAGGACAGCCTAAGGGCACTGGGAGTGAGAACAAAGCCCCACGTGGGAAGAAGGTGGCAGAGGCTGATGAGCTGCACCTGTGGGTGGGGCGGGACCGGATTGGATTGGCAAGAGGAAGAAAGAACTGTTCTGGACAAGAAGGGAGAGGGGGATCCAGGCCCAGACTTGTCACACTATAGACTGACTCCATAAAGGAACCCACAGTTTACAAGAGCAGAGCAATTTAGGACAGGACATTTTGGAAGTCATTCATTCATTGGGTCACTAAAGTCCTTACATTATTTCCAAGCAAAAGGGTTAGGTAAACATCATGGCAGGTGAAGGTGAGGCATGAGGATCATGGGAATCATGGGAGGGATGTCTAAACTTTTTCCCACTTGCATTTTCCTGCTGAATAATTCCCGCCCCAGCACCTAATGCATGTCTTTTATAATTTAGTTTGATTCACACGAAGGAAGAAAGGAACTGATAAAAGTTAGATAATCTCAGGTTTTAAAACCAAGCATCTCAAAGAGTCGTTGTGTGATGTCAAGTTGGAACCAACTTTTAGCAAACCCAGTAGGGCTTTCAAGGTATTTGAAATATTTAGGGAGTGGTTTTACCAGTTCCACACCCCCAGTGAGCTTCCATGCCTGAATGGGGATTCGAACCCAGGCCTCCTGAGTCCCAGTTAACCAGTCTATCCACTAACATACAACACTCCATTGACTCTACCTGTTCCAGTTGGGTGGTGAGAGAGTGTGTCTTCTAGATAAAATCTTCATATGCAATGTCTACCTGTAATCTGTGGTTGGAAGCCCTCCTGAAAATGGTCTTCCCACTTCATAATTAGCAATCAATTTACATTTGATGCAGGTAAAGATACCAGGGTTTGGGAATTGGAATATGGCAGTCGATACAGAAAAATCACAATCCCATGGAATAACAGATTTTTTCCACTTGGAGTCTCAATTAGGATTGCCTGGACAGCAATATTCCATTCACTGAGATTTCAGAATTCATACCTGAGATTAGGGGCACAGATGTTATTGTGATGTCACAGGCATGGGTGTTTGTGATGTCACAGGGTGGATCCTTGTGATATCACAATATGAGAGCAGGGCTTAAATAGGCATGAGGGGAATCCAGGTAATTGAGCTCAGTAAAACTTTATTAACCAGATAATATAGTAATCCATACTCTAGACAGAAAATCATGCTTTTGGAAAGCTTTCATGTGCACAACAGGTACAGGCCTCCCTACACTACACATGACACTTGGGGAATTTTCTAGGTATTCTGCCACTGCTGTCAGAACTTTAGCAAGAAGAAGGCTCATGAGTTGTAATGCTGGAGCTCTGCTCCCTGCTTTGGTCCAAATACCTCGATGGGCTGCAATGCATGCACCCACCAGCTCTCAGTTCAGTACTTTTGTTATTCCCGGAGCTCGGTCTCTTAGCTAATTCTATTAAGCCAAGTCTCGAGCAATAATAATAAGTGGACAGTTTTTTTTTTGAGGAAAGGGCAACAGGTTTATTCAGATAAAACAAGCACACACTTGGGTGCCCAGCAGGGTGGGTACCCCGAGATCAACAGGGTTCAAGTTTTTATACAGTTCTTTAAAAAGAACAAAAGTATGCAGCAGTTGATTGGTCCTTGAAGAATATATGCATTGGTTACAATTTCTCGCATCTCAGCAAAGCAGTTACCCATGTGCAGAGCAAGCTTATCTCTAAGGAATGTTGAGTCTTCCTTACAAAGTTCTTCTTCTTTGGCATTTGCTCCCTTCTTACAGTCCCCCGCTCTAGAAACTGAGATAAGCATGTAGCATCAATGTCCACAAAGGCGTTTCGTTTAATAAAAAGAGGGGTGCATTTGGTGAGGGCAAATACATTGCATAATGGCAGGGGTGGCCTGGATACAGCAACAGATTAGAACGCACAGGGCCAGGAAGATGACCAACCCGGCAAATAGTAAACATGCCCATCCCCATGCAGGAAGCCAATCAGTCAACCATCCCCACAGGGACCACCCAGGAGGACTATACGTTTTGCGTACATCTGAGGCTATTTGATGTAACTTGGCAATATCAGTTTCAAAAATCCCACCCTGATTAATATAGTGGCAACAGGTGGTGTTCAACCAGAAGCATAGACCAGCCTCACGGCTAAGAAGGTAGTCCAGGGCCATTTTGTGCTGCACGAGCATGCCAGCTAGAGATTCAACCTTTACCTGACTTGAAACAGGAGGGCCTTTTGTGTACGATAGCTTCAGAAGATGATGAAATATGTTCTTATTTTATGTTGTCCTCGTTGTTTTATGTGCTGTCAAGTCATCTCTGACTTATGGTGACCCTATGAATGAGCGATCTCCAAAAGGTCCTGTCCTCAGCTGCCCTGCTCAGCTCTTGTAAACTCAGGCCTGCGGCTTCCCTTGGCGAGTCATATCTTCTATATGGTCTTTCTCTTTTCTTGTTGCCTTCCATCTTTCCCAGCATTATTGTCTTTTCCAGAGAATCCTGCCTTCTCACGATGTGCTCAAAGACATAGTTCACGCTTGATTTGATCTAGGACTCACTTGTTTGCCTTTCTGGCAGTTCAGGGTGTCTGCAAAGCTCTCCTCCAGCACCACGTTTCAAACGAATACAGTGGTGCCTCGCTAGACGATGTTAATCCGTTCCACGAGGATCGCTGTCTAGCGAAAACATCGTCTAGCGAAGCACGTTTTCCCATTGGAATGCATTGAAATCGCTTCAATGCGTTCCAAGGGAAAAGGCACTCGTCTTGCGAAATTTCCCATAGGGAAACCTCGTCTAGCGAGTGAGGGTCCCCATAGGAATGCACTGACAGCTGCACTGACAGCTTTTGACCACTAGTCGGCGCACTCCTATGGGGAAACCTCATCGTCTAGCGAAAATCGCCATAGAGAGACATCGTTTTGCGAAGCGCAGTAGCGCTTGCAAAAAGGCATCGTCTAGCGATTTCCTCGCCCTGCGAGGCAATCGTCTAGCGAGGCACCACTGTAATTTTTTTTCCTGTCAACTTTTTTACCATCCAGCTTTTGCACTCATACGTGTTTTGAAATACAGGAATGTGGATGATCATGGTTTCCGGTGACACATCCTTATACCTGATGATCTTTTAAAATTCCTTCCTTGCAGCCCTTCCGAGTCTTGTCTTTGTCTGATTTCTTGGCTGCAGACTCCATTTGGATTTATGATTGAACCCAGCTAAACAAAATCTTTTACTACGCGTATAAAGTTGTGTAGTTCTTCTGCAGTCATGGTTTTTGTTTTCTTAATCATCATCATCACCATCATCTTAGAACTGCAGACCTGAAAGGGACCCTATGGATCACTGAGTCCCGGCCCTGCCAAGAGGGCACACTGGAGAATCAAACTCCCAACTTGTGGCTCTGACCTAAACCACTGAGCTATTTAGCAGTTATCCCAGCAGTCCTGCACTGTTTGACTGCAGCCCTGCTTTGGCACTTCCTTCTTTCACTTTCACTAAAAGTCATTTCAAGTCTTTGCTACTTTTTGCCAGTAAGATGGTGTCGCCTATGTATCTTAAATTATTGATGTTTCTTCCACCAATTTTCACTCCTCCTTCATCTGAATCTAGTCTGGCTTTCTGTATGATATGTTCTGTGTACAGACTGAACAGATAAGGGGATAAAATGCACCCTTTGTCTGACCCCTTTTTCTATAGGAAACAATTTTGTCTCTCCATATTCTGTTCTGATGGTAGCTTCTTATCCAAAATACAATTTATGTAGCAGGACAATCAAGTTCCAAGGAACACCCCTTTCTTGCAACAACTTGAGCATCATTTCACTTGCATGGGAAATTCAAGCAATGGTCCTATAGTTACTATACCCTTGGCATTTTCTTTCTTAGGGCTTAGAGGGTATATTGAGTGTTGCTAGTCTGTGGGCCAATGTTTTATTTTCCATATTTGTTGGCATATTCTTGGTAGGATTTTGACAGATTCAGTCTCTGTGGCTTGAAACAGTTTTATTGGTATTCCACCCACCCTTGGCGATTTGTTTCTTCCAAGTGCTTTTAGAGCAGCTTTTACTTCACTTTCTAGAACTATAGTTACTTTATCATAGGATTCCTCTTCAAAAGAGTCTGCCATCCTTTCATTTCTTCTGTATAGGTCTTCAGTATACTTTTCCCATCTTCTCATTATTTTCTCCTGATCAGATAGTGTGCTTCCCTGTTGGTCACTCAACATTCCTAATCTGGGCTTAAATTTCCCTTTGATTTCTTGGATCTTCTGGCATGGATCTCTTGTTTTTCCTGTTTTGTTGTTCCTTACTATTTCTTTGCACTGGTTATTGAAATATTTCTCTTTGTCTCTATGTGACATTCACTGACAAACTGCATTCAGAGTTCTGATTCTATTTCTGTCACATTTTACTTTTGCTTCTTGCCTGTCCTTTAGAATTTTAAGTGTTTGTTCCCTGATCCATCTAGGCTTTTCTTTTTTCTTTTTTCTACTACAGGAATTGTCTCTTTGATTTCTTTCCTGATAATATCTCTGGTTTTACTCTACAGTTCTTTTGGTTCCCAGTCAATTCAGTTTAGTAATGAAAATCTGTTTCTTATATAGACTTTAAATTCATCAGGAATGGTGTTTAAATTATATTTTGGCACTAAAATTCTTTTAGTGTTATTTTTCAGCTTTGCTCTAATGTATGATATTAACAGTTCACGATCAGTACCACAATCCGCTCCTGGTCTTGTTCTGGTAGAGAGAATAGAGCTTCTCCATCTCCTGCTTCCAAGTACATATTTGATTTCTATATTGATCATGTGACAATCTCCATGTGTACAGTTGTTTGTACAGTTACTTGACGCATGTATTTACAATAAACAGATTGTTAGCTTCACAGAATGCTATGAATTTTGCTTCCTGCTTCATTTCTATCCCCTAGACCAAATTTTCCAACATTTGGTTGTGCTTTGTTTTCTACTTTTGTGTTCCAATCACCTATTATTATAAGCATGCTTTGTTTTGGAGTGTGATCAATTTCTTCCTGGATTCTTGCATTAAAAACTTTCAGTTTCCTCTTCATCAGCACTGGCAGTTGGGAGCATAGACTTGAATCATGGTTATGTAGATAGTTTTTTCCTGGAGTCTAATATTATTCCGTCAGACTTTGCATTATAGCTCCAAACAGCCTGTGCTACATCTTGCCTCAGTATTAGAGCCTCTCCATTTCTTCTAGATTTCTAATTTCCAAAGTACAATATTTTGTAGTTAGTTGCCTGACTGAAAATGTCTCATTCCAGTCCACTTGAGTTCACTGACCTCAAGCGCTGTAATGTTTATACATTCTATTTCTTGCTTTACAGTTTCCAATTTACCTTAATTCATACTTTTCATGTTCCATGTTTTAATTGTATGTGTTGTGCAGCATCAGAATTAACTTTCACTTCAGTGTACGTCAGCCACTAGACATACTTTCAGCTTTAATTAGTTGCATTATTAGCAACAGAGCTATTTGTACTTGTCCTCAATAGATGATTGAGTGCTTTCCAACTTGGGAGTCATCTTCCAGCACTATCTCGTTTCATTTTGGACTGTCTTATCTTAGGTTTTCATGGTAAGAAAGTTCAGCAAGAGTTCACCATTGTCACTTTCTATGCAGTACTAACAAAAGTTAATTTGAGTGTGGCTGCTGTTACCTTCTCTGTTGGTGTCACCAATAGCTACCACTGCTGCTTTGTAGCTGCCTTGAAGCAGGTGGATGCATCTTAGTCTGTTGTCTCAGCTGTGATCATTCTACCTTGGGTGATCCTGCTAGAAATCCAGGCTTGTAATGGAATCTGACCTTCTGATGGCATTGCTCTGAGCTTCACTGACACACTCAAACCCCTTAAGGTTTGCATCCAAGAAGGGGGACATCTGGTTCACTCTGAATGTTTTTCCATTCACAGGAATACAAGATAAAACTAATCAATTTATCCTTACACTCTCATCCTGGATGCTGTCATCTGGCGATTTGGTTCATTCCACTGCAGCACTTACAATGAATAGTTGCTTCCTGGGCTTTATGAATCTTGTTTAGAAAGCAGAGTGGTTGTTATGCAGAAATCCTTTTGTCTTTTAGACTTGCTTTGCAAAACATCTCTTTCAACAAAATAAATCAGAAGCTAAATTAAAATATCACCCCAGAGTGTTGGACTTTGGTCAAAGAAGATATTTATCTTCTCTTGCACCATACAGAATTACAGGAAATACACAGCATACAAAGATGGTTGAGATAGTGTTGAAATACTGTTGTTTTGTGCCTCCAGGTGACTGAAGCTGAGCAACTGAAACCTCCTGTGACACACATTCTGTCTCCCAATCTCTCTCACACGCACACATGCACGCATACATCCTTGCAAACTGACATCTTGTCTCTTTGCTTGGGACGTGTGTCTCCATACATGTCTACAGGCTACATCTCCACCTTGATGGAATAAATATTTCTGCAGCACAAACAAGGCAAAGTGGAAAAGGGGTTCTCTCTAACATCCTAGAACAGGGGTGCAGGAGGTCTGAGAGTTTGGGGACCAGACTGAAGACCACTGAAAATGGCCAATAATGGCTTTAAAAGAAGCTTGCCTGGGTGATTTACATTTGTTTTCTTAGTTTCAGGGAGTGGGCGGGTTCTTAGGGGAAGCTTCAAGGCTGACAGCAGAAGAATGCCACTAGAGGCATTTTTTTTGGTCAAAATAGGCCATTTGGGGGGAGGCGCTATTTTTAAATGTTTGACCTTGAAGGTTTCTAGGGTTGACCCTACCAACCAACCAACCAACCAACCAACCAACCAACCAACCAACCAACCAACTAACCAACCAACCAACCAACCAACCCTGGCATGTGTCCTATGGGATACATGTTGCCCACCTTCTTCTGGAGGAACTCCTCCTACCCACTCTTTTCTTCATGCTTCCTGAGGACAGGTTTCCCTCGGTGTTGGTACAGCTGATTTAAAACCCGGCACTTGTATAAAATATGCAGGTACAAATGGATGTTATTAAATTTAGGAGTCCAGAGTTTACTTGTATGAATAATAAAGAGAAAGTAAGACCTTTCCCAAAAATGGAGTTTTGTTACAAAACTTCAACCAAATGACTTCTTGAAGGCAGTTCCAGAGAAGTGGTCAGGGAGCGAGCAGGTCCCCACAGTGATCCTGAATTGATGTATTCAGCTTCCATGGAAAAAGGATAAAGTGTGGTTATTAACCTTGGAAAGTTACCAAGAAGGAGACTTTCAGGCCAAAACTAAAGGGAATTAAAAAATAAAGAAGACAAAAATGTTGTAGCACCTTAAAGACTAACTGCTATATTTTAATGTGAGCTTCTATGGACAAGTCCACTTCCTCAGACATAGGTCATAAGAAGAAGATGACACTGGATGTGAATTTATATCTTTCCATTTCTGTGCTTTTTTGGGGGGGGGCAGCGGGAAGTGCATATCTATTATCAAGAACACATTCAGAACGCTGTTTTTTGGGTCTATAGCTTACCAATCAAATCAAATGAATATGCTCTGAAATAAATACTATGAGCAAGAAAAGCAGTATAAATTTGTAACAGCTCGCAAGAAAAGTAAGCTACAAAAGGAGAGGTGGGACTTAATGGCTAACGCTGCTGTATCTAATAATAGCAAACAGTTCCTGGCCTTGGTCACCTGCATCTTGGCTAATACGTCAGGTCCCTTACACTGTCTGGTATCGGCACATATATAGAAGGAGCACTTTTCCAATATATTTTTGTGGCCCACTAGCCTCCGAGCATGCCCTTACAGATTTTGTAAGAATTAATTTACCAGCCTAGCTTCCAATGAACCCAAAGGAAATAAAAGCCCTAATTGGCAGTCTAAATGTTGGGAAGGCACAAGGCCCAGACAGGCTTCCCCCTGAACTTCTAAAAGAGCATTTTGATTGATGACCTTTGCCTTTAGCTACCCTGTCTACCTTAATAGATAAAACCAAGAGGATGTCCTTACTATAGACCAAAGCAATCATAGTACCCATCTTTAAAAAAGGAGATCCACATTTATCAGGGAATTACCACCCTGTCAGTTTGTTGCCATCGTAGGGAAGCTCTACACAAGGCACCTTGACAACCCGGATGGAAACCAAAAAAATACTAGGGCTGGAACAGATTGGCTTTCATACTAATGGAACCACACTGGACCACTGTGTGATCTTAGCTCATCTGGCTGAGAAATACAGGTGGGAGAAGATTGTTTGCCACCTTTCTTTATCTAAAAAGGATCTTTCCAGAATTCTTAGATAATGGCTCAAGTTGCTAATTTCTTCCTGGCTGCAATATGTAGAAGAGCTGCATTACTTGCAGATGCCTGAATATTGTATTTATGTGTTGTCTTTTCTTCTTCTTTCTCTCTTTTCCTTTGTTTTTTCTCTTTTGCATTGATTGGCTTTGCATATTTCTGTGGGTCATATGATTTCAATAAACATTTTTATTATATTATACTCTTGAAGTCTCAGGACTCTTCTTAATCAATTGGTAGCTAAGAGGTTTTGCTTTAGGCTAGGAACCCATGAGCTTCTGCAGGTAGGAACAGAAGTGGGAATAAGCATCTATTTGAACCACACCACCCAGGGTATTCTGGTATTTGTAGCTGAAAAATTAGCATTTTCCATCTCTGGGTAGAAAGGAACTCCAGCTTGATCTGGATCATATATTGAAAACTGTCTTGGGCCAAACCTCGCCTAGTGGACTATATTGACTAAGACTGCCAATCTGTCAGACATTGATTTGATACAGTCTAAATAGACAAGAGCTGTCCCTGCCTTGCTGGCTGGTACATGAAATCCAAAGGTTGCATTTAATAGTTATCATTGCTAATTGGTAACCCTTTGAGCTGGCTGAGTAGCTCGATGAGTTAGGTCTCTGACTGCAGAGCTAAAGGTTGAGAGTTTGATTCCCCAACGTGCCCAAAGCCAGCTTGTGTGGCTTTTGGCAAGCTGCATAGTCCCAGGATGCCCCAGAAGAAGGGAATGGTAAACCACTTCTGAGTACTTTGTACATAGAAAACCCTGGAAAGGGTTGCCATAAGTAAGAACTGCCTTGATGGTACATGATTATTATTAGAGATGGGCACAAACTGTCCCAGTTTGTCCCAGTTTGTAAAGGTGGCAGCACAGGTGCTACTGCTCCCCTCCCCCACCTCCTCTGATTCAAACAGCCACTCATCAGGCCCAGCTTGCTTGTTTTTTCCACCTCTTTAACAGATTTTTCAGTCCAGGCAACAGCTCAGGCTTCTCAGCCCCATCCTCTTGACTGATCTCTCACTTAGACCAAAGTGTGGGGCAGAGAAGTCTATGCTGTTGCTCATGGCTGGGAGATTAGTTGAGAAGGTGGAAAAAAAACAAGCAAGCTGGGCCTGATGAGTGGCTGTTTGAGCCAGAGGAGGCAGGAAAGGCAGCAGCAGCACCTGTGCTGCCGCGTTTACGAACTGGGACAAACCGGGATGAACTGGTTAGTGCCCATCTTCAATTATTATATTATTAAGCAGACCATTTAGCAATAAAGTTTGGTGTGCTGGACTTCAGGTGACCGGGTAAGGCACTCAGTCTTCAGTTAGCTGTGAAGTTTCCTTGTGATCTTAGACCAGTCTCATTTCTCCACCATAACCTTCTCTTATGGCATTGGCAGAGTTTGAAGAAGTTATTTCTTGGTCTGCAGCTCTGAATCCCCCAGCCAGCAAGGGGCAGTGCCATGATGTCTGAGGATTCTGGGAGCAGTTCAAAGAGTTATTTTCTCACTGTAGACTTCTTCTTTCATATAGGCTATCTTAAGCTCACTGGAGAAAGAGCAACATGCTGATTTTTATCCCGGCCTTATCTACTTTGTTTAGTTGTTAAGTCGTATCCAACTCTTCGTGACCCCATGGACCAGAGCACGCCAGGCCCTCCTGTCTTCCACTGCCTCCCGGAGTTTGGTCAAATTCATGTTGGTAGCTTCAGTGACACTGTCCAACCATCTCGTTCTCTGTTGTCCCCTTCTCCTCTTGCCTTCACACTTTCCCAACATCAGGGTCTTTTCCAGGGAGTCTTCTCTTCTCATGAGATGGCCAAAGTATTGGAGCCTCAGCTTCAAGACCTGTCCTTCCAGTGAGCACTCAGGGTTGATTTCCTTCAGAATGGATAGGTTTGATCTCCTTGCAGTCCAAGGGACTCTCAAGATTCTCCTCCAGCACCACAATTCAAAAGCATGAATTCTTCGGCGGTCAGCCTTCTTTATGGTCCAGCTCTCACTTCCATACATCGCTACTGGAAAAACCATAGCTTTGGCTATGCGGACTTTTGTTGGCAAGGTGATGTCTCTGCTTTTTAAGATGCTGTCTAGGTTTGTCATCGCTTTCCTCCCAAGAAGCAGGAGTCTTTTAATTTCGTGGCTGCTCTCACCATCTGCAGTGAGCATGGAGCCCAAGAAAGTAAAGTCTGTCACTGCCTCCATATCTTCTCCTTCTATTTGCCAGGAGGTGATGGGACCAGTGGCCATGATCTTAGTTTTTTTGATGTTGAGCTTCAGACCATTTTTGGCACTCTCCTCTTTCACCCTCATTAAGAGGTTCTTTAATTCCTCCTCACTTTCTGCCACCAGAGTGGTATCATCTGCATATCTGAGGTTGTTGATATTTCTTCCAGCAATCTTAATTCCGGTTTGGGATTCCTCCAGTCCAGCCTTTCGCATGATGTATTCTGCATATAAGTTAAATAAACAGGGGGACAATATACAGCCTTGTCGTACTCCTTTCCCAATTTTGAACCAATCAGTTGTTCCATATCCAGTTCTAACTGTTGCTTCCTGTCCCACATATAGATTTCTGAGGAGATAGATAAGGTGGTCAGGCACTCCCATTTCTTTAAGGACTTGCCATAGTTTGCTGTGGTCCACACAGTGAAAGGCTTTTGCGTAGTCAATGAAGCAGAAGTAGACGTTTTTCTGGAACAGCTGTCCAAACATGTGAAAAGATTTCTGAAGAAGTAACCACCATATCTTACAAATCCTATGAGATAAATTATGCATTGCATGAAGCCAAGGAAGTAATTTTTTTCCTCTGAAACACTGAAGCAGTTCTGATTGTTTTCATTCACTGATAGGTAGGTAACTCAGGGTCAGATATACTTTTTCAAAAAAGCACTGTGCCTTAATAAGCATGCCTAAACAGCTCCTTTTGTTATGAAGGAAAAGGTGCCAACTGGCAACTCCTGAATGTGAGGAGAGGCAATCAAGCAGCAACCAGTAAGCAGCAACTTCTCCTCCTGACCCACAGCAAAAAGCAGGAGAGAGGCATGTCTCAGCAGGGAACCCCATGGAGTCCTCTGCCCTGTAGTGCCTTCTCTTTCCTCTGTGTGTGTTCAAGCCCATCATGGAAGTTCAAAAACACCAGTCAGCAACCTCAAAAAGAAGCTCATGAAAACCTCAGGCTTTATCTCTGTGATTAAGGTGCTGTCTCCTTTGGAAACCACATGGCATTCCTCATATCAAGACTGTTGCTTGTGTTAAGCACTCCTTGACAAGGTGATGACCCAACACAACCATTACAAATAAGGAATGGGAATTGCAAATTAAGCTTTGGGTCACCACAAAAATACATGTTTATCTCCAGAGCAGTCTTTTCTGCAACAGTGATTTCAAACTTGGGTCCACAGGTGTTTCTCAAATCTTACTGCCCTTCAACTCCCATTTCAGCAAATGAAGCTAAATTAAAATCAGCAGGAGATAGCTGTGGGTAGTGGACTGGTAGCTGTAGTCCAAAACCCACTAAAACTCTCCTTAGAATGTTTAGGAGAGTAAAAAGGTATTCATCTGGCATCAAAGAGAACCATAATGTAGACACCAAGCAAGAATCTCCTGGGAGGGCATTCCATAGAGAGGTTACCCTCTGTGCAAAGGCCCCCTCTCTGGTAGCCACCTGCCTCACCTCATCTACTGAAGCCATCTTACGAAGGAGTTCCATTGGTGACCTCATGGTCCGGGTACATTAAGTATGGGAGGAGACACTCCCTCAGGTAACTTGAGCTTTAAAGGGTCAAAACAGCACATTGAGTTGGGTGGAAAAATGTTCTGAGATCATGTGCAGATTTTAAAGCACCAGCATATTATGACTATGTCCAAATTCTTCAGTTACAATCCAACAATACATAGGGACCAAAGACCACTGCTCTACAAGATAATCTAGCCCACTGGCTAGCCCATTGCTTTGTTTTGGCTTAAGGAATGATCAAGGAGGCTACTTCCTGTGGCAGTAATATCCGGCATACATATAAATGAGAAAGGAGCCAAGGTGGGATGCACCCCACAATTATTTTTGAGTCACCCAAATCATGCACCCAAATAACTAGGAGAGTGACCAGGCAGGTTGTTATGGAAGGCAGAATTGCATCTGGCCCAATTTAGGCATAAGATGCTATCAAGGCCTGCAGTGCCAATGCCAATAATGGTCAGCTGTGGGATAATATTAACAAGGAATAGGGATGGTGGTGATCCATCTGAAACTACATTTTGGGTGACCACCAATTGAAAAAAAAAACCAGGAAAGTATCCTCCACAATATGTCACAGCATCATATGCTGTCCAGTACTTTGTTGGACTGCAAACCATTGCCAACCATTCTAAGCTGACTGAGAAGCAAAACTGCTATTGTATTTAAAAGTGAATAATGAACTGCAGGTTTGCGCCCATCTCTAAGCTTTAGGCGATCATTAATGATGCAGTAAAACTGGAAGAGTGTCTCTCCACTAATGATAAAAGGGGAAGAATTTCTCTTTGAGTTTGCAGGCACCAGGTTCAGCTGAATACTTGATTTAAATGCAAGATCTGACAGATGTTTGTCCAATTTGCTCTTGAATGTCTGCAGCGTTGGCAGGCTCACCACCTCCCAAGGTAGTTGGTTCCACTCCAAGAACAGGTGGGTTGCCCAAGGTCAGGAACCACTGTTTTAGGCCATTGCTAATGATGCAGTAAAACTAGAACGGTGTCTCCCCACTAACAATACAGCAAAAGTGGAAGAATTCCTCTGTGAGACCAGCTGAATACCTGATTTAAATGCAAGATGCCTTTCAGAGTGTGGACCCCATGCCCATGATTTTGATGTAGAGAGAGAAATGAGTAACAAATATGCAGCTCGAACCAGGGCTTGGTAAAATTATTTCTTGGACTACAACTCTCAAATTTCCCAAACCTGCAGGAATATTGTTTATGTGTCACACCTGATGCTTCAGTTTGATGCAGGATGCATATGTCTAAACCTTTCATCAGCTGAATAGACTATAGCTTGGAAAAGGTGTGGGTTTTTTGTTTGTTTGTTTTTCTTTTTGGTTTGACAACAAGGGCCAAAATCCCCCAGCCACCACAGCTATCTGATGGGAAGCATTCCACTTCCCCACTGCCAATAACGTTACTGTTTCTCAGGATCCAGGGACACCCCATTTATTATAAAAGCTGGAATGCTAACATTACAAGACCTCTGTGGATAGTGAAGAAAATGAGACCAAATGTTCTTGACCATTTTGAGTACGGTACTCAAAATGACACACAAACGTGTATTTCAGCATAATATTAATAATAATTTAATCAACATACAAAATGTGTACAAAAATATTTTAACAGTGTTCACCATTATTTCTCAATAAATACATAAATAAGGACATACATTTTATCAAGTACAAAATGTAATACTTCGAAATGCCATTTCTCCTTCAAGAATACTTAAGTTTGAAACAACCAAAGCAATTCGTTTAAAAAATATTTAAATAAATACTTTCCACAACTTAAATATGACCATTTATAAATTCTAACAAATAGAAAAGTATGTCAAGTATAATAAATATACATGCGACCATGGTAAGAGAAAAATAATAATTTAGGAAATCTCACAAATTGAAAACAATATAAAATTTTAAAAGGCTATTTCCCTTCCCTATCATGGTCAACACAGTGTAGCTGCTTCTTTCTTTCTGTCCCCCACCCCCCACCCTGCAAACTTCACAATAGCTCTACAATGAAGATTAAGCTAAGGATTAGTGATTAGCCAAAAGTAATTGGGTTACTCTCATGGCTGCACAGGGATTTGAACCTGGATTTTCTGAAACTGGTATTCTAACCACTGCTGACTCACAACAGGGAGCATTGAAGCTGGCTCTGATTCATAGCCCTCTGGATGCAACTGTATTAGTTTGCCCGTGCATGCCCCAAGGGAGCAGATCTGTCGCCAAGTCACTTTGCTGTCATGGCTGCACCTTTGTTTCAGGCGTTTGTTGCAATTTCCAAATTTCCTTCATTTCCCATCACATCTTTCTTTACACTTTCCTCATATAGATTTTTCAACACATATGTGACATATCCTTAGAAAATCTTTCTAGCAATGCAGTTATACATTGGGTTATAAAAGTCTTCTGTCTTGATGAAAATGGCTCAGTTTCTTTCAATAAAGAGATTCTTGATGCGTTCCTTCTAGTTGAGATTAGACGTTGTCTTGAGCACTGGAATAAATTAAAGCAGGAAGAGATTAGGGTCAAAAAGTTGACAAGAAATACTCAGAATGGAATAAGCTACACGATTTTACAAAAGCTTGGTAGCATTAAAGTTCTGATTCAGTTTCTGGAGTGTTGGGGCGAGGTGAGAGATTGACTTCTGTTCACTGATGTGGTCTCCTACTCTGTGTTCAGGTTTCAAAGACATCTAGCCAATTTCAGAGAGATCAAAACCAGTTCTTTTGCCAAATGTACCTTACAGGGCTCTTTAGGCACATGATGTCTGTGTACACGGTGTTCATAGCAGTTAGGAAATGATTATTAAAATCTCCACTTTTATTTACGACTCTCTGGCCTGTTGGAGTACTGGTGATGGATTCGGGTAAAGCAGGGGCGAGGGACTCAGTGAGGTCATGGGACACAATTCAGTTCTCAGGCTCAAGGTTTACTTAAAGGAAAATGGAAGCTTCAGCCCTGAGCAGATCTAGCTGGAAGTAGGCCCCATGAAACTCAGTGGAACTTACATCTGAATAGATACACATAAGATTGCACTCTGAAATTGGGAAGAGTAGAGTATGACAACTTACTTCTTGAGTATGGCCTTGATGATCACCTTCACCCAGTTCTTGGTGGGGTCCAAGCATATCTGTCGGCCGTCCTTAAGAGTAGCGCTACAATTAAAATAAATCAGAAGAGTTAGACATCACTTTTGCAGACAGTTGCTATTTCCTAATAATAATAATCAGGTACTGTTCAGTCAAATTTGGCAACCCTTTTCAGGGTTTTCCAGCTGAAGAATGCTCAGAGAGGGATCAAAAGGGTACTTACATAACTTCAACATTGCTGCAGTGGGGCCCACTTTGGGTCAGTGTAACATCTTGGATTTTAGAAGGAGGGATGAAAGTGGCATGAGTGCTTATACACTGGCACCGAAGCTCACTTCCGAACCGAGCCAGGGGGACGCCTATAAAGGAACAGAAGAATAGAAATTGGCTTAAACAGAATAATACTCCAAACACAATCAAATGCATATTAATTTTTAAAATCTCATTAGAAACAATTTTCCAAAAGCCTCTTTAAACTGGTCTTCAGGCCCAATTCAGTGTCATTAAGAAAGGGCTGTAAAAATGCTGTAAAATTAGAACCCCTGCTACAAAATTAGCGGTAGTTATTCTTTTCCATGTGGTATAATCCATTATAACCCGCTGTGGGAATGAGATTAATTTTAGCCAGTTCATGAGCCTACTGTGATGCTATTCAACAGATTTGGGGAAGGTGGGGGTGGGGGAAATAACTCAAACAATCTAGATCTGGATCTGAATGTGTCATTTTTCTGAATGAGGATAAGGTCCACCTGTCATACATTCTGTTTTGAAGATTGGCTGGCCAGGACCACATCATGATGATGATGTCCCTTCCCTCTCAACTGTTTGTAGCACTCAGTGCTCAGGGGTAGCCTGCTATGGAACCTGGAGGTTCCATTTAGTTGTCATTTCTACCAGCTGTTGATAGATGTATTCTCCAATAACTTGTTTAAAGCTTCTGTAAAGATGTATTTGTGTGTACCTTATATGCTGAGCACAAACCAAGAGGGGACACATGAATACATGAAAAGGATTGAAATCCTTTCTGTATATTTTCCACAAGGGGTCAGCAGAATTTTGAAGTTCTAGTTCTACAGCAATCAAAACGGCATTTACAGCATTCAGAACATGAGCCAAAAGAACAGCAGGGACATTTTTTTCTGAACAATATACAATTATTATCATAATTTCAGTGTGGCATTTGCATTGGTGGCTCCAGCTTTGAGCACAATCATGCAGAGACCACATATCAGTTTCAACAGAAAGGTATCCCTCAGATGCAAAGACGAGCCCAAGTTTGGAGTGAAGCATTTGCCTACCTTCTGTCAGAGCGGCGGAGACCAGAAAAAGAGCCAGGAGGGTGACAACCATCTTGCTGTTCATAGTGAGGCAAGCAATGTTTTTCTTGGCTGTGGTCCTGAGAAGCAAGATGCTTGTTCTCCAGAGAAGGGTTGTGCTTGACTGAGCTCCAGAGGTTCTCGTGCTTAAATACCATCTTGCCCTAACGTAGCATGTCAGAGGAAATTCCCAGAGCGAGCAAGACGCTATCACAGAATGAGTCATCGGGAAATCTTGTGGCAATGTCCTCTGTGATTACACTGTGGTTTCTTAGGGTGCTGTTCAACACTTCCTAATTTATTAATTGCTTATAATAAATTGATAATCGTTTCTGAATTTTAAATTGGGGTTATATCTCCCTTTATCTAAAGCAGATCATGGAAATCTCTCAGGGGAAGAGCCCCCAACCCAATTTATGATTCCACAACCCTTTTATTTAAACCTTTTTTGACAATCATTGGAAAAAACACACAATGAAAGAGATTATGATTTAAGACCTACATCCCAATTACCCATACAGTCCCATACACAACAATTAATTTACCTGTATGAATAACACCAAATATTCCTATAGTTCATTAATGCATGCATTCTGTTAAGTTTAAAAGACAGTACACCAGTGTTCCAGTCGACTTTCCAGAATGTCATTCTCCCATTTAAAGCCAGACCAGAATCCAACAAAGGGAATCAACACTTAATGGAATTAACTTCCTTTATTTCACCTCTAAACGATCTAATGTGAGTAGTCAATTTCTGCATCCGTATTACAACCCTTTACCCTATCCAAATATCTCAAAAAGAGAGTCCTTGAACATTTTTTCGAACGCTAGCAACTCCAGTTCTCATAGCCCCTACACAGATTGCCACCAAATTCTTAGGAGGAGTTCAGTTCTCATTGAATCTCAGTGAATAATGAGAACAATGTCAAGGTTTTATTAGGGATTATTGTTTGCATGTTAATTTGATCATTCAGTCTATTACTTTGTGCCAGAATAATTTGACCTTTGGACAGAAGATCCATATATATTCCAATGATCCTTTTGAGCCACAATTTCTCCAACATATCTGATATCTTCTCATTGATTTTATGAGGTTTTATGGGGCATTTTTAAAGGGGATGGTTTTTATCTCACCTTAAGAAGTCACATTGTAGCTCACTGAAATCTCTAAGGGGAGCGGAAGGGCCACAATCACACTTTATGTTTCCACAACCAATTGGATTGTCTGTTTCTATGTTTGAATGCAAAATGTTACAAGACAGAGAATTCTTCAAAGTAGCCATGGTTTAATCTAATCCTCCCCCAAATATCTCATTCCTAGGATTGTGCTTGACTGAGCTCCAGAGGTTTTCGTGCTTATATACAGTGGTGCCTCGACTTACGACCATAATCCGTTCCAGAAGATGGACGTAACTCGAAATGGTCGTAAGTCGAAGCACCATTTCCCATAGGAATGCATTGAAATGCAATTAATTCGTTCCGGCCAAAGAAAAAAATCACCAAAAAAAATCACTGCAAGACTCATTGGAAATGCGATTAATCCCTTCTGGCCGAAAAGGGGGGGGGGGGGGAGAGAAAAGCAATCAAGTGTGCAAGACCCATCGGAAATGCACAGAAAACAAATGGAGCAGATTGCAAATGCACAGAGAATAAAGGGACCAGGTTGGAAATGCAAAGAAAACAAAGGAAAAAGCAAGGGAAGCATGCAAGACCCATCGGAAATGGGGAAAAAAACCCCCAAAAGCAATCAAACCCCCCAAGACCCATCGGAAATGGGGGGGAACCAAAAAACAAACCCCCCAAGACCCATCGGAAATGGGGGGAAAAACCCAAAAGCAACCAAACCCCCCAAGACCCATCGGAAATGGGGAAAAAAACCAACCAACAAACAAACCCCCAAGACCCATCGGAAATGGGGAAAAAAAACCAAAAAGCAACCAAACCCCCCAAGACCCATCGGAAATGGGGGGGGGAACAAAAAAACAAACAAACCCCCCAAGACCCATCGGAAATTTCCCGCCTTTTCCCCCTGCCTTTTTCTGTTCATAAGTGGAAGCTCCGGTCACAAGTAGAAGCAAAATTTTGCGGCCAGAGCTGGTCGTAACTCGAAATGGTCGTAAGTAGGGATGTTCGTAAGTTGAGGCACCACTGTAATACCTTGGCCTAAGGTAGACTTTCAGAGGAAACTCAATAGAACAAGCAAGACGCTATCACAGATTGAGTAATCAAGAAATCTGATGGCAAGGTCCTCTGTTTCACACTTCCTAATTCATTAATTCATCATCAGCACAATTTATGGTTCCACAAGCATTTTTTAAAGCTTTTATTGACAATCCTTGGAAAAAAACCAAACACAATGAAAGTGATTATAATACAAGATCTATAACCCAACTACCCATACAAACCCATACTCCACAATTAATTTACCTCTATAGATAACATCATTCATTCCTATAGGCCATTAATGCATTCATGTTGTTGAGTTTAAAAGACAGCAGACCAGGAAGAGGAAGGGCCCCCATCACAATTTATGCTTACACAACCAATTGAACAGTCTATTGCTATGTTTGAGCGTAAAATATTAGGAGACAGAGAAATCTTCAAGCTGACCATGGTTTATCTAAAACTACCACCACCAACACACACACTATCTTGCTGCTGGAAATATATCTTTGGTCTCTTTCATCGTTCTTAAAGAAGCAGTCAGAAGAGACACAATAGGGAGATGCAAGTTATAAGACAACTAGCAAACACTTCACTTTATATTTCTTGTCCAGCAAACTACACCAAACATTCGTGTATGCCACTTGTGACTTTCTGGAAGAGGTGCTATAGACAGGATACACTGCGGTCCCAGATGAGATAACCACGAACACACCCAACCCCCAATAAACACACCGTGGCTTTCAGTTGATATTCTAATAGCTGAGAATGTGTATAAATTGGACATGGCTTGGATTGGCTGCTGCAGAAATTATTGGCACAGCATTAAGAGTAGATCCCTGCATTGGATAACTTGCCTGCCAATCAATGCCCAGCTTCCCCAGACGAATGCTGGGTTAGTCAAGGGCTGGTGACCAGAGTGGGACATGTCCCCGGGTGCAAGACCGCTAGGTGGGAGCCTCCTTGATTCCAGCTTTTATGGAGGTGAGAGCTGCATTCACCCTTCTGAGCTGCCCCCCATCAGCCCCCCCACCCCACTTCTTGATCTTCCTGAGAAGAGGTTAATGTATGGGATAGATCCAAATGCCTGTTTTTCTCACTGAGGTTCTGCTCCTATACTCAAAGCTGGCCACCACTACAAACAATCAAGCGGAGGCAAACAATCTCCACCTATTCACCACCTGATCAGCCTTGATTGATCAACCTTCCTGTGCATCGTTAGCTCCCTACCAGGCTTGCAGGGCAGCCTGGGAAAAAGAGGAAGATGGCAGCTGGTCTCCCATGTTTTGGGGATTCACTTGGCTTCATTCAGGACCCCAGGTCTTGCTTGACTTGACTCTGGCTTTCTCCATTAGAAGTTTATCTCTCTGTTTGTCTATAAAACATCTCTGTCCAAAGATCATCTTTTTCACTTACAGGCAGGAAGCAAAAATTTTGCCCTTTTTTTGCACAAATATCTAGTGGCACAGTGTTGCCAGCAACAGTTCCAGCAGTGAGTTTGGTGGCACCATTTTTCCAGTAGCTGTGCTTTCCCCAAATTATATGGGGAGTGCAGGGGCCACCAACCCACACAAAAGTAACAGAAAGGAGCAACAAAAACAGCTTTGGGCAGGAGAGTCACATGTGGCCCTTAGGCCTGATGTCAGCCATGCTGTATATTCACATTCCACGCATTATAAATCATGGAACCTATTCTTTGGAAATAGCATGTAAGAATTTCTTGGGTACATTTTATAATAATTGTTTGGCTTCTTTGTATGAGAGTTGAAAGCATGGAGGGAAGATGGGTATGAACTGAAAACCCACCTCTAGTGGTTTCACTTGGTCACTCCCTGATCTACCTATGTGGAAGGAGAAGATCTGAATGCTGTTGGTTCTGTCTTTGCCTGAAAACTACTAGAAGCCAGCCCCACATAGAAGGGTGAAGTTAGAAAATCTGCTTTCTTGAGTTTCCCAACTTCAAGACTGTTTCTGCTTTATGTTCAAGCAAATGAGAGCAGAAGCTCCCTTAAGACCTCCCTGTTTAACAGGATGACGCTTAGGACTGAGGGAATGGAGAAGAGAACTTCGTGGGTTAGGCTTCTGTAGGCAGCTGTGCTGTCCATCCACACTTGTAGTTCTCATGTTTGCAAGGATAGCAACTTCCTGGGGTCCAAGTGTTTGTTAGAAAGCTCTTTGTGTACAATTATTTTATTTTTAACAACTAATTTTATTGACAGAGTAGAAGGGTAGCCACTGTAGCTCTATGGGTTCCTGAAGTCGCTATTCTTCAGATAGAAGATTTTGAAAACTTACATGGTATTTGGTCAGTTTTGGCATAAATTCTTGGTCCTCTGGGTTAATCTTATATACATGTTAATATTATGGTTTGGAGTGACTTTTAAGCTGTTTTTACGTCTGTGAGAAACCCGCCCATTCTGAGGCCCACTCAGCATGTGAAGTCACTGATCTGGATATTACAATAACAAAAGTTCATATCCATCTATGTACAAAATCTTACATATAAATTTACACATTTTTCTTTTGACAGTTCCCATCTGAAACACACTGCCATATGGAGTATTTTTTAAAAAGCAGCTGAAATTTACAGTTTTATTTAAATATGAAATTGTTCCTTTTTATATAATTTTCAATATGAAGCTGGTTTCTTGCAAAAGCAGCTGGACAGCACAGGATATGGCCTTGACTGGTTATGGAGAAAGCCAAAGGAAAGGTATTCTTCCAGAAGAAAAAGAGAGAGGATATTTTAATTCCCTGCCTTCCAAAAATATAATGACAGGCCAATTTGCAGTTTGACCAAAAATAGCATGCCTAACCATTTTTAATACAGCATTTGTTATTTAGCTGCAGCCCCCACCCCTGGATAATGTGTCTCTGAGTACTTCAAAAGAGCAAGGGATTCTGAATATTAGCCAGTCAATAGTTATTCCAGTCTTGGAACTACTAAGTCTCAGTCCATTGTCTGTACAGTTCTGGGGGAACACTTCTTTAATCTACTCTATTTAGTGCAAATGCAAAAATCTATGTCAGACCTTCTCTAAACTAGTGCAGGACAATAACTTGTATGTAGAGTTGCAAGGGCTCAGGGCAGAGGCTGAAGCCTCGGGGAACCGCTGTGCTTCCCTACGTCTTTGGTCGGGGAGTCAGATCAATGCTTTATTTTAATTTTATGCATTGTTGTGTTTTTGTCACATTGTAAACTACCCAGCATGGTGCATCACTTGGTGAACTGCTTCATACAACCCAAGCATTCCATTTCAGAGATAACATTCTGAGGAACTGAGAAGTAGAAGACAAGAACCATCTGTTGAAGAAAGAGCTGTTCATGAGGTTCAAGCCCAACAGTTTATGTCCAGCAGGTTTAAAGAGAATCTGGATCATTAGCCATTAATTTAAGGATCTCATCCTTCATGTTTACAAAATGAAAATCCGAAAATGGGTATTTACAGCTGTTTTTATATAGCTATGAACTGCATACCTAATGCTCTTGAAAGGATGCAGAACAAAACTATTCTCTTTATTAGCAGTCAGAAGATAATGACTATGTGAAAGGGATGCTCTGGTTCTTCCCAATGAGCCATCTACCCTGGCCCCACACCTCATGATGGACTTCACAGAGATCCCGGTTACAGGGTAGCCTAAAAGCATTGGAAATTAGAGCAAAACTTCAGTTAGGAAGAAGGTGGCAGAGGCTGATGAGGCACACCTGTGGGTGGGGCGGAGCCCAGGTTGGATTAGCAAGAGGAAGAAAGAGTTGTTCTGGAGAGGAGAAGAAATAGAGCTCAGACTTGTCACCCTCTGGACTGACTCCCTATAGGAAGCTACAGGCATGAGTTTATAAGAGCAGAGCACAGCAGTTGAGAACAGGAAATCTTGGAAGTCATTCATTCATAGGGTCACCATAAGTTAGAAGACAGGCAGGAACCAACAACAACATCATCAACAAAAAGGTCTGAGGGGGAGCTGTGGGAAAAGGCTGTGGGAGAACTGCTGCCCATCTTCTGTGAATTCATGGAAGACCACCTGCTGGCAGTCCAGAACCCCTGGACTAGGGAACGGGTACTGTGGTGGCCTGCTAAAAGGCAAGGGTGTGGGGGACACATGCTGCTGTTTAGCACACCCTGAGTGGGAGTGGGAGTGGTGGCAGTCACAGACTAAAATTTTGATCTATAGTAGGAATATGAAATGTGTAGCCCACAAGATGTTGTTGGATGACAACATCCATAATTTGTCATCATGACTATGCTAGTTGTTGCTGATAGGAGTGATTGTTCAGCTGTTTTTGCAGAGCTCTACACTGCCATCCCTGCTCTAGAGTAAATCTATATCTATATCTAAAACTAAGTTCTTAGAAATAAATGATGTTGTTCCTGTTAGCAGTTTCTCATCTGTTTCATTTTTAATGCACTTTTGTATTTTTAGTACACACACACACACACACACACACACACACACACACACACAAGCTTTTTGCTTTCAGTTTCTCATTCCTTATAGGTAATATATACTGGGGATTTAAATGTAGAGAGATACCTTGTGGATCAGATATCTTTTTTTAAAAAAGGTGAAGTGGCTGTGTAAAAATGATATTTGTAAGTATTTGCAATTTTTGTTTCTAGACTGGTAGCCAGAGAAGAACTTTTAAAAGTATTTCTGAAACACATTGAGCTCAAATAAAATTAAGTGCTTGGAGACATCCCCTTCCCTCCTTTTTATTGCTGCATAAGGTGCCTTCTTTTCTTGCTTATCACACACACACACACACGTTCCTGTGCGCAGTAAAATGAAGTTCAACATTTTCCAAGTCTTATTCATTACTTTTTCTAAATATTTTGTTCTTGTCATCAGCTGAATATTGTCTCTTCATTTATTTTGTATTTAATTACTTGTGTTGTACATGGAAATTTTAGGAGAAGCAACATTTCTCTCCTTCTCCCCCACTCTCTATTGCACAGACTAACATGGCTACTTTGAAAGCAACTTTCATAGGAGGGACATTTGGGGTGCCACAATGAAAAAAAGCCCCCCCCCTTTTTGGCCATTATCAACCTTAACTCAGATGACAGGGGTTCCCAACAGATGACTTCAGATGAAGAATAGATGGTCAAATCAAGGTTGTATGGGAGTAAGTGGGTCCTTTAATGAGCTAGATGAAAAGAGTTTAGGGCTATAGTTGGTAATTAGCACACTGAATTTTGTCTTAACGTGACTGACAGTTAATATAGATATTTAAATACTAAAAAGATCTGTCTCCTGTACCCTGCCTTGATTAGTAGCCTAGCTGTTGGTATTGAAGATTAACTGAAGATTCTGGACATTCTTCAAAGGCAAAAGTTGTGTACAACATATTCCAATAGTTGTGAGGTTTTCAGAAAAACAGAAAAGTAAAACTGGATCTTTTCAGGATACCTGTGGCAAAGAAACCAAAATCCTGGTTTGACATTAAATAGCAGAGGAGATGGGAAGACGGAGCTCTGTAGTATGTACGATACTAGGGACAACAGCAGTTTTTCCAGCATCCTCTTTTGTAACCCACCAACCAAGAAGAACTGGAACCTTCAAGAAATGGTGCCCTTCACCAGCTTGGTGATCCAGAATTATATCATAAACAATGGTCCTAAGGCTGCAGTCTTAAACACACTTATCAAGGACTAAATGTTATCTAACCTGATGGGAATTGCTTCCAAGTAAACATGCATGGATTGTGCTGTGAACGTCATTCAAGAAAGTCTTGCACTTCCTAGCTATCTATCAGGTGACCATATGTTTTGAGGCCAGAAAGAGAAGTTAGAGATAGCCTGTGATTAGAGCTGAAACCCTATTAATGTCCAGAGAGCTGCTTGAGTCAGTCTTTCCACATTTGTGAAATCAGCGTTCTAATGAATGCATGCATTAGTCCTGAGTACCAATTGCACACAAAGCAAGCTGATTTGCACAATCTTGGAGGCTAAAAGACCTCACACTGTGACTGACACACAGATACTCACATTAGTTAAGAATTTCCCGCTTCTGGTCTATCTCCAACTGCTGTTTCTGGACTGAGTCACAAAAAACAGTCCAGAAGGGTGTGAATTAAGATAATCAGTGCCATTCGCTAAGGCTCTGGACTTCTCTGTCAAGACGCACTTGAGACTCCTGTTGTCACCAAAGCAGCACATTGAAGAATGACCGGTAGTCTCACACACACACACACACACCCCGCTACCTTTCTGCCCACAATCTCTTTCAAGGGAGCAAAGAGAAATTCTCTTTCTCGGTATAACACATTGACTACAACCATGCAATGAGCCAGTCTCCTCTCCTTGCTTGGCTGCTCAGTCAACAATTCAAGCTCTCAGAGAAATGTGAGTAGTGTATTGGTTTTGTCTGGCATATTTGCATATCATCTCATCAACCGTAACAATTCTAGGGTGTTCAACAAGATGGCGTAACAATAAAACACAATCTGTAAAGTGCTTTGCAAACAGGTCACTGTGGTCAGCTGGAATTCTTCCTAACTGTCTTATCTGCCAAGATACAAGAGACCGGTAATGTTACTTCTTTGGACTACATGCTGGTTGGGGGATTTAGAGAGTAAGTTCTGTGATCCTACTGAATGTATGTAAGAAGAATTAGGAGGAAATGGTGATTAAGAAAACATCATGGACAGGTAGGAATCATCACCATCATCATGTGCCATCAAGTCAATTCTGACTTATGGCGACCCTTTTTCAGGGTTTTCCAGGTAGACGATACTCTGAAGCGGTTTACCATTCCATTCTTCTGGCAGCACCCTAGAACTGTGCAGCTTGCCCAAGACCACATAGACTGGCTTTACTCACAGGAGGCACAGTGGGGAATAGAGCTCCCAACCTCTGGTTCTGCAGCCAGAGACCTAACTCACTGAGCTACCCAGCCCGCAGAGGTAGGAAAGGGAGGGGGAAATTTTCTTTTCTGTGATTCTCACTCAAGAAACATTGTGCCACAGGAATTCTTCTCCCAGGGGAAGTAACGTTTAGTTCTGATGCCCAAGGAGGAAATGAAGCCAGCAGGTGTGTGGTGGGGAGCAGTCACAACTCATGGGGTGAAAAGTCAAATGGAAGCCACAGCTTGCTCACCTATACTGTGCTTTGAGTAACTTTTCTTTCTTTAACTGAAAGTCACAACAGATGCAGTTTGAACACACAAACCTGCCTCTGATACATGCACTTTGGCTTTTATATGGTTGACCCACAACAGCTTCCTACTGTTTCTATGTACATTGACTGTGCATAGTGGCAACAAACAAAATGATTTCCCCCCCATGAAACTCTTGATTTTCATGCTGGATAGGGGATTTGAGGAGTTGTTGTCCCAGAAGGTAATGTTTCCATACTCTGATCCCCTTCTCTACTTTTCCCTCTCGGAGACCAATATTATCCTTCTACAGATTCTTCCCATAGTTACATCAGCCTTTCTGGTGTCACAAAGGAAGAGTTTCAGGCTCCTGCAAAGCTAATTAAAAGGGTGTTAGATGTAAAAGGGTGTGGCTGCTTCTGTAGCCTCAAGCAGGCACTCCTCAAAGTTGATCTCTGGTGCGTCACCCTCTCAGTTGGCTTTCAAGAAATGTTGTCATGCACAACCTGCACAAAATAGGAGAAAGCAGCAGCTACATCTGTAATCTAATCCTGAGATCTCATTCCTCCAGGGGGCAAAAAAATGGAGAGACTTGGCATCCTGAGAATCAGTATCTTCCCCTTCTCATAGAAAGCGTCTTTATAAGTGCTAAATGCAATTCCTGTTGATAAAGCAACGAAATCTGGATCATTGCTTCTGCCTCTGAGGCCAAGATAAGGCATAGCACCTGTTCTTGTCTGAGTAATATCAACAATTCGTGGCTCAGTGGTTAAACTGCAATACTGCAGCCAAAGCTCTACTCATGGCCCAGGTTCCATTCCCAGGTAGCCTGCTCAAAGCTGACTCAACCTTCCATCCTTCCAAGATAGGTAAATTGAGCACCCAGCTCACTGGTGTGTGTGTGTGTGTAAATGTGTAGACTGCATAATTAAATTGTAAACTGCCCAGAGAGTGCTTTAATCGCTATGGGGCCCTATATAAGCAGGCTTTCCATTTTTAATTAATTGGGCTAGACAAATATCAGAAGTAACCTACTGCAAGACAAACCCAGATAAGAAAACAACCAAACATTGCTAGTTGTCATTTGCGGCCCACAACTGAGACCACTCACATGCATCATAAATGATCTCCAACTCATTCTTAAGAAGAATCCTTCACTCTCCCAAGCACTTGGTGCCAGGCCCATGCTTGCTAACAAACAACCTCACAATCTCAAGGAAGGAAGGAAGGAAGGAATTGATTTTGAAAGCCCATAGAATTGGATGTTGTGAAAGAGACAGAACCAGACAGAGTGTGGGAGCAAAGCAGTTGTTTTGCTGAAGCAGCATTAGTTTTGGACGTACCAGAAAACCACCAGCCACAACCCTTTAAAACTGTATTGCTATATATGGAGGGGAGTTTCTGGAGTACCCACTTCCTCCTTTTAAAACCCATAAAGTGTGGTGAACAGTTTCTTTCTTTCTTTCCCTAAATCTTCTCAAAATGCATCCCTAGAAAACCATAATCATTTTGTCTGAGGTATCATCCTCTGTGAAAAGGGCAAAGGAAATCAGGTGCTTTTCTTGGGTGTGCAAAGTCACAGAAAAAATGTATATGTATAACAGAAAGCAAAACACCTTGTGCCATTAGGAAAATGGCACGTGAGATAATCCCTCTTCAGTCATTCCGTACCCAGATAAACTCAACATGCTTTGAGGAGAAGGGGCTAGGCCCCTATCCTCACAGCTTTCTACAGGTGGAAAGTGACAAGTCTGCAGGGGAGATGCTCCTGCTCCCATGAAGGCTATCCATATTAAACTGATAAAAACAGATACTACACTTGATCTTAGCCAAAAGGCCGAGAAGCGACCTAGTTGCTTGGCAAGGAAAGAAACCAAGGATAACATTAAAGTCACATCAGGATAGGAAACAGAGAGGAGGAATGGGTCTTCCGAATTGGCTGCTATACTATAGGGCTGCCTCATTAACGTGATTAATGATTGGATTTTATTGGAAAATCAAAGACTGTTAAAATTGGAAGGTCATGATTTGAAATGGGGATGACATGCCTCTCTTTGGTACAGCAGAGTGGATGATTTTAAACAATTCAATAACCATATTTTGAGAAAACCTTTATTACGGTCTTGGACTAAAATTCAAAGACAGATGTATGTCAAAATACCATGTTAGGTAACGCCAGTGGAGGCATTTTCCCTTCCAAACCTGAGAGAAAACAAGAAAATCTTAAGGTATAGAGAAGCACTAAAACCAGATGGGACATTAAAAAACAAAGATGAACTAATGACGCAGGGATTTGATATAGATTGGTGGTCACATTTTCAATTGATTTCAAGATATGGTAAAGATAAGCAGCAAGGTTTTTATGTAGACAATACTCCCTTTGACAGAGTCCTCCTGGATACCAAAGACAAGCATATTAAAGCATTATACAATTTTTTTATTAGATTTTGATACCCAGGGAGGAGGTGGTTAAAGAATGTATGATAAGGTGGGCACAGAATATTGGGCACAATATAGGTTTGGATCAGTGGGAACAAATATGGAAAAACAATATAAAACTCACTAAGTCAGTAGCTTTTAAAGAAAACATATATATAATGTTTTATGGATGGTAGATAACTCCCACAAAATTAGCCAAAATAGATGTTGAAATATCAAATCTTTGTTGGAGATGTAAACAAAAAGAAGGTTATTTTTATCATATGTGGTGGTTGTAGCGATCATCCCTGTCATGCATATTCAGCAGTGCATTTGCATGAACCAATAGAGAGCTGGTGGGAGGCGGAGCCAGCTAGATAGAACTCCTTAGATAGAACGGCTGTAGCAGTTAGAGTGAGAGATGAGAGTCTGAAGGAGAAGTTAGTCTGTGGTAGTTAGAGAGGGTAGCAGAGTTAGGAGTTAAGAGTGTGGAACTTATAGAGAGCTAAGAGAGTTAAGAGTGAAACAAGTTATTAATAATCTAATGAATACATTAAAGTCTGTGAAGAACCTGTTTAAGCAAACTAATCAATAAACCTGTGTTATTCAACTTTATACTCAGCTTGAACCTCAGTCTTTCTAATTAAAGCGTGTTGACAGAGGTCAACTGGTGGCAGCAGAAAGAAGATAACGTGTCGTGGGCCTCAGGCTAGTGAAACAAGCAGGGGCCATGTGGTTAAACGTCACAGTGGTCATGTGGGAAAGCCCAAAAATATTGGAAAAGGGTTGAAATGCTTTTGCAAGAGGTTTTAGAGATTCCGATAACTGTAACCCCTGAATTTTTTCTTCTAAATATAATCCCGGATTCAATAGACTCAATGGAAAAATATTTAGCTATCCGTATCTTGACAGCTGCAAGAATTCTTTTTGCTAAACATTGGAAAGACCCGGAGAATCCATCTCAAGATGAGTTAATACCATGTTTCCCCGAAAATAAGACAGGGTCTTATATTAATTTTTGCTCCAAAAAACACATTAGGGCTTATTTTCAGGGGATGTTTTATTTTTTCATGTACAACAATCTACATGTATTCAAATACAGTCATGTCATCTTCTTCTGGCTGCTGCACAATGGTGGAGGGCAGGGTTTTCACTTAACTGGGGCTTATTTTGGGGGCTTATATTATGAGTATCCTGAAAAATCATACTAGGGCTTATTTTCAGGTTAGGTCTTATTTTCGGGGAAACAGGGTAGTAAAAATCCTGGATACGGCGGAAATGGATAAACTATCAGAAAGGCTAGACTCAACAAGAAAGATGAATCATGAAGATTGTTGGCATAAATTTTATGATTGGCTTACAAATAGAATGTAAATTAATATTTGATAATTGAAAGCCTAAGATCAATTTAGAAATAGAATATGTATTATAAATTAGTTACACCGGAAACTTATGTATCTTTGAAATGTAATATGAATGAATACTGTAAAATGTTCATGTTGATTTACAACCCCTGTTCAATCCCATGTCCCCTGTTCCCTATCCCTAACCTATAAAATAATTTTTTTAAAAAAGAGAGGCTATACATATGAGCCAGAACTCGGATAAGTTGTGTGAGCTTCCCCAGGTAGGGAAGAAAGCCTGAAGAGGGCTTCTATACTGAAGTGAACCAAATGCTGAGAACTTTAGACTGTGAGCAGCATTGTACATGTTCATGGTCCCATGCTGCCTCCCCCACCCCACCCCCTTCTGCCTGCTCTTTTTGAAGAGTGACGAAGAATGGAGGGCACAATTTTATAGGCTTGCTTATGGCACCGAATGACCTAGTTATTGCTCTGCTTGAGCAGGTCAGTTCTTCCCCCCTCCCCATGCCATCAAAACTGTGTGATTCCTATTAGACAAATGAGCAGACTCTGAGCAGTTTTCTCCTTGATTATGTATATACAGCTGCTCTGTTTTCAAGCTGCTTATAAACCAACAATTTAAATATGGGACATCAGACTCTTACAGAATTATATAAATTGCCTCTAAAGTATTACATAATTTAATTAGTAAGTCTTGGAAAGTCAAACTAACAAGTAATGCATCTCAGTAAGTGAAAATGAATCCAAAATATAATTTTAAATACAGGTTATATACACGAAATTATGTACAGCTGCCAGAATTCCCAGCCAGCACAACCTGGTAGTTGTAGACCAAAAAGTTACTTTTCCGGCCTTTGGAAATTTATGTTGGCTGGGAGTCCTCCAAATATGAAGAAATCACTGTCTTGTCTGTGTACGTAGACCCAATTTATTAAGAAAGGGACAAATAAGGAAGTACCAAGCTTGGGAACAGGCATAGACTAGAGATGGGCATGAAGTGTGATGAAGTTGGCTCATCTCCCAATCACCCCTGGCCTGCTAGCCCACTCACTGTTCTTCACACACTGCCAGGGTCCTTCTCCTGCAGCACTCCAATCCTGACAGGAGCTCTGCCGGCACATCCTCGCCTCCTCCGACAGTCGACCACTCATCGCCTGTGTGGGGAGAATCCCCATCCTGCCTCCTCATTAGGGTGGATGGCTGCCTGAGGAGGCGGGGAACGGGCCGGCTGAGGTCCTACCTGGATTGGAGCGCCACCGGAGAAGAGAGACCCCTGCGGCAGAGGAAAAATGGTGAGTGGGCCAGCCGGACAGGGAGCCACTGACAACTTTGTATGAAGTGCTTCATCATGCTTCATGCCCATCTCTATTAAAGACCCTTCCCCCCCCCCAAAAAAAGTTGCAATGTATCCGTAACTCCTAAGATAAATACCTCATTCAGAACTCCAGTCAACCCGGACTCTTTCAGTCTTTGGAGTCTATAGGAATACAATTCAGGGATAAGGAAGAAAAGAAATATAAGTCGTTCCCCACCACCCACCTGAAACCTTCCTCAGCTACATAATATCCTGTGAAAGGGCTAAGGCTCAGAAAGGCCTGTGAGTCTACAGTATGAACACTTCATTGCTATGTATCTTTAAATAGCTATATAAAGCAATATAGCAATGTACTACTGCCTAGTCGCTGTCATGGCTCCTCCCCCTGAGACCTCTAGTAATGCACCAGTGGGCAAAGTCTAGCCTCACAAGTGTTAATGGGTTGCAGCTTCCATCAGCCTAAGTGGCATATCCAATGCGGAGGATAACTCCAGGAGCTGCAGTCTCACAACATTTGGAGGGCTGCATTTTGCCCAAATCTGCAACATGGTTTAGGGAGGAAAGCTTTTGTTCATCCTCAAAATGAGTCTGTTTCTTAAGAGCTCTGATCAGGCCACAGTGACACATGACCTAGTTACATCTTGGCTGGATTACTGTAATGCGTTTTATGTGGAGCTGCCTTTGGAAAGTGTCCGGAAATTCCAGAGGGTCCAAAATGCCACAGCCAGATTGCTAACTGGGGCTAGTTACCGGGAACATATAACCCCCTTGTTACAGCAGCTCCATTGGCTGCCGATCCATTTCTGGGCACAATTCAAAGTGCTGGTTTTAACCTATAAAGCCCTAAAGGGGCTTTCTCTTCAGGCAGGCTTTTCAGTGGCTGGAGGTCTGACAGGGGTTTTTTAATAGATTGTTGTGCCCTGATATTTTAAATGTGTTTTAGTATTGATTTTATTTACTTTTTAAAATATAATACTTGTTTAATTCTTTTAAAAATATTTGCATACTTACTGATTTTAGCTTTTAATTATTGTCTTTTTTATGATGTAAGCCACTTTGGGTCGTTTTGGAGGAGAAAGGCAGGATAAAAATATTTTAAATAAAATAAAATAAAATAAATAATGAATCTCTCATATAAACCCCTATCACCATGCTATTCTATGCTGTTAGGAGTTCAGTTTTGCCCCCACTTCCCTTCCCCAGTCATGCCCTACATTTGCTCGATAAACTGCTCTTGAAGGAGCTGAATATAGATGTCTGTTGATTTGTTTTGTGGCCTTCCAATTAATATTGACTTTACCAATTAATATTTTTCTACAGATACTCCCTTTTTAATCTACAAAACAACATCCCTTCCAATTTTTTTAATTTACACATTTTCCATATACCTGGCACAGTCCCAAGTGTGGAGCAATCCTTATTTGTGAATGGTTACTTTTCACTGCCAAGATGAAAGTGCTTGTGCTCATAATGGCAATTACAATAAAGTCGATAGCTCATAATCAGTGATATATGCACTGCAAAGCCAGCTCAAATGTTCTCAGCCAAGGTCCGCACCCAATTCAACTCTATGCAGCTTAAGAACTTTTCAGATACCTTCATACGTCTGGTATGCATACTATGTTCCCATGCATATGAGCCATAATTGCTGATATACATATAGCCCCGCAAGCAATTCATTTTAAAGCACATTTAAAGCACGTTTCTATTACTCATTGTGTAGTAAAATGTCATTTTTCGGTTCTTTTTTGCCAGAATCTTATTGTTGGCCTTTAAATCATCAAAGAAAATGTTATTTTTCTGTCTGATTGTTAAGGAGGCTGGGATCTTACCAAGGGCTCAAAAGAAAGGGGAAAATTACAGTAGTAACCATAAAAAGGAAACATTAAAAAATTGCATGTCTTCTGGGTAGATGGGGTGCAAATAATTGCTCATGCAGTTATTAAAGCTTCACTCTTTGGCTTCAGTGGAGTTAGAAAAGTTATTTTTTTAGGACTACAGCTGCAACAATACCTCATCTACCATGGCCATTGACTGTATTGACTAAGGGATTCTGGAGGCTGCAGTCAAAAAAGGAAGTTGATAAGCTCTGTTTTCACTCTTCCCTTGCATAACAGCTGTTTGTCAGGAAGTACGAGCAGCTGCTGTTCACAAAAAGTGTGTGTATTGGCAGAGGGAAGGCAGCTAGGGCACTCATCGGGCTTAATGAAACAGTTGCAAAATTCTTCAAATCCCAGCCAACATGTGAATTTGTAAGTCTTCATAAAACAGGGAGAGAGATTCTTTTCTATTCTATAATTTCATAAATAATCCAAGACAAACAGATGATTCCAAAATCCAACAATATCGTGTTTCTTTTAAAATTCGGCATTGGTTTCAGCAGCTCTTTCTAACCTTGGTATCATGGACCACATATAGCACCCATAATTTATGCCATCTTGCTAAACCTCCTTGAGTTCATGCTACTCCTATTTTTTTTCAAGGTTACAACACGCCCATAGAACCGTGACTCTGCAGCAGCTTGACACCTCAGAAATGATTTCCTCATGTAAAATACCCACATTAATCATAGAGCAATTGGATCAAGTGGGAGATTTTTTTTTTAATTCCAAAGATTAGCAAACTAGAACTATTCTTTGTTGTTTTTTTGCGTTGGAAGGAACAATGATGACCAGCTAATGAACACTAAAAACCAGCAGCAAATAAAATAATCTTCAAGAGATGCTATTGCCACTGAAAGTTGACTGGGAAATTCTTGTATGTTTTAACCAATGAATCACCAAATGTGAGTTAGTGTCTCTAGTTCTAGAATTGAAGTTACTTGCTGGTATCCACAAGAATGTTGTGACATATATATTTATTGTTGTTTTTAATGATCCCTTACGAAAACACAGACAGACATATGTTTTCACTGGGATCATTAGAGAAAACACCAGTCAACCTCATCACTTGGAAGGTAGACAGGGTGGGTTACAGAGATACACTCAGGTCACACATGTATTGTATCTCATGGCTTTCAGAAGCCAAGGTTAGAAAAGTCTGCTGGGCTGATCCAAGAGATTTTGTTGCCTGAAGCAGAACAGTAAGTGAAATCCTTATCACCCACCCAAAGCAAAGAGGCATATAACATTCAAAGCCGCCATTCCTTTGTATCTCAAATCTACCGAGAGAGGCAGTCACCTCATTCTGCCTTATGATAGGGACATCCAACTTCCTGTTGCCTAATGATATGGCTGACCCTGGAACTCTTTATTAATGAAGGGCGGCCTTATGAACACTTCAGATAATATCTTAAGGGTTAGCTGGAGATGGGAGAATGGTGGCACGCAGGCTGCTCAGTGGCTTTCTGGCTGTCAGAAGTAGTCTAATTCTGGATGATGCAGATTCATTCTAAATTATCAAAGAGGATCAGAGTTTATTTTACAAACAAAAGGATCAGGATATTTGGAGGAAGCAAGGCAAAAATAGCTTCTTAATGGCCAGCATTTTATTGGGAATTTATGCTGCTGTTGGTGTAATGGCATGTATCACAGCACTAATTAATGACTTGTTGCTTGCATTTCTGGTCACATGTCAGTTGCACAACTTAGTGTGTGATGAAGAATGCACACTGCTGCTGGTTAATTAGTGGCAATTTGCCACTGCAGTTTATTCTATTGCACTAATACCATCATAAATCCCCAATAGGATTCTGGACAATATGAACAATAGCATTAAAAACCCTATATTCCAAGTAGAATTAACACTGTTGTTCCTGTTTTTTGAAGAAGAATCTGCATAACTTTTCTTCTGCAGAGACAAGCCCTGCCTCACTAAGCCTTTACCGGGTTCTTTGAAAGTGTCTGCAAGTGCAAGGATAGGAGGTTATGTAGATGCTGATATTTCAGAGTCTCTCTTCAAAGACTCCTGAACAGCTTTATATCCTATACCATATCTCTAGTACTTCTTATTCTATCCTTATTATTTAGCCAGTTATCCCTTAGTTTTATCACCAGCCATCCAAATTTGGCCACTGTTTGTTACCTCTTTATTCTTTAGGATATAAAGCTGATTTAGAGTCTACATAGCTTATCAGATGTACAACCTTGACTATTGTTATATCATTTTATTGTTCATTTTAATGTATATGTATATGTTCATGGTTTTAATGGCCACTGGCTATAATCAACTTTTTACGACTCCTGAACAAAATTCAGAGGAGTGGTATCATGTGAGAGATCTTCTTGGGAATGGTCTAAGACAGTTTGCTGCCTGAGGTGAAGGACACACTTGAATCTGAATGAGTCAGAAGTACTCCTGGTTGTAGATTTCTGATGATCTGAGCACAAGGGTTGCTGCTAAATGTTGTGGTTCACAAACAAATACAAATTTACACCAGCAATGTCTTTTCCTCAAATCCTTGGCTTGTATGTATGGCTTGTATTAGTTTTTATATACCACTTTTATTTCTCTCTAGCTGAAATCCTGTTGCATAAATTACATCTCATAAGGCCATGAAAAGAGAGAGAGAGAGAGAGAGAGAGAGAGAGAGAGAAACATTTCCAATCCCCCTCACCAAAGGTTCCTAGGCTTCTGTGGGATCTCATTGTCAAAAAGCGATTTGGGGCTGCCAGATGGGTGGAGTCTTTAACTACTGAAAATCGCTGCTGCCAGGATGTCTTTACTGCTGCCAGTGATTTTCAGTTATTAAAGACCTCTTCCCTCACATCCCATCTCATAGCCTCCAATGGCTTTTTAACATTGAAAGTAATTCTGTGCAAGCCTTGGGACCTTTGGTTTGTGTGCATGGAACTGGAAGTATATTTCTGGAAAATTGCTGTGACTGAAGAGACCATCAGCCTTACAGAGTGTAACTTACAGAACAAGATTTCAGACTGTATCTATCTATCTATCTATCTATCTATCTATCTATCTATCTATCTATCTATCTATCTATCTATCTATCTATCTATCTATCTATCTATCTATCTATCTATCTATTGCCCCATAAGCGCAAGCACTATTCTGGACAGTTTACAAGATTAAAACTTAAAACCCTCACCCCCCCCCAAAAAAAAACATTCAAATGCTTTTATTGAGATTTTTTTTAATTGTTGCAAAATTGTGGCTTTCTCTGGAATGAATTCTTGGTAAAGTACAGAAAATTACTGTTTGTTTAAATAAACAGTCATTTGTTTATTTAAAATAAACATATTAAACACTACAATAGGTACATCTCTAATGTGATTACTGTAATGAGCACCATGAGGGCAGCCAGGGTTTTTTTAAAAAAAACTGGGGCTAGCAAATCAGATCACATTATTTAATTCTCCGAATGAGGAAACCTATGCAGCTAAAACAGCACATTCCATAGTTTATCAACAGGCCTGGGAAAATCCCAGGATTGGCAGAAGTACAAAAGCGTGTTAGGAAAAAAAAAATATTTAAAGGGGGGGGGGGAAACCCCAGAAACAGCTCACTGAAGACTAAAGCAATGTTTTGTTTATTACTTAGCATCTGCAGGATGGTGACTGATGGGGAAGAAAAAGGCAGGAGTGACTGCAGTGGAGCACTCTGGAGCCGGTCATTGCTAGTTGATAACTTGAACAAAAGCACAAAGGTGTGATTGCGCAGGGAAATAGATTACAACCTAGACTACAACACACAGGGAAATGCGCTCCAGCCCAACTCAAATCCCTCCCCAAGCTGAAGCTTTTGGGCCCAGCTGTACGGCTTTGTAAGGCCAGGCTGGAGCAATTCCCTCGCTCCAATTAAAACGACCCTTTCTGGTGCAATCAGGTAGGTGCCTTTGCAGCCATCAGATTGCACCCTTAGAAAAGTTACTATTTTGGATTACAATTCTTAGAATAAATCAGTGGCTATGCTGGCTAGGGGATTCTGCTCCACAGCGCACCATCTTTAGCACATTCTATTCCTTCCTATGCTAAATCATACCCAAGAGCTGTCCATTTCTATTTAAGTTCAGCTTGAAGTAAAGAGATTCCAAGCTAGTAGGACTCAGATGGCTTTAAACCAAAGCAAAGCAAAGTGTGCTGCTTATATATCACCCCATAGCACTTAAAGCACTCTCTGGTCAGTTTATAATTTAATTATGCAGACTACATATTACCTCCCCCCCCCCCCTGCAACCCCAGCAAGCTGGGTCCACCATTTACTGACTTCGGAAGGATGGAAGGCTGAGTGAATCTCAAGCCGGCTACCTGAGATTGAACCCAGGTCATGAGCAGAGTTTTGGCTGCAGTATTGCAGTTTAACCACTGCACCACCTCTTCTCATATGAAGTTGCCCTTATTACTAGAACAACATTGGAGGCCCTGGTGTTCTCCTCCCCTCTCAGAGAAAGTAGACAGGAAGACTAGAGCATTTCTACAAAGCTTGCAAAATATATGTAGAGGAAAAAAGGGTCCTGACACACCATGGTTGTGGGTAGAAATTCAGAGTTGTAGTGAAAACAAATAACTTTTCCAGAGTATGCTATTCTGCTGTAGGGCTCAGCTTCTGGAATGCCCTCCTGCTGAAATTTACTTAGCTCCTTTCTTGTCTTTTAGAGGGCCCAAGTTTTATTTCAAGAGACTGTTGTTTGCAATGTGTTAACTGCTAACCTGTTTGTCTAATTTTTTTTAAAAAAAGTTTGGCCTCTATTAGGGGACTTTAAGCCTTGTTAGCGCCGCTGACCTTCTGGATAAAAATGCTTAAAAGTAGTAAGTAACCTGCTTCCTGCTTTATCTAGCGTTCTACTAATACACAGGAAGTGAACTGGTGTCCCAAACGGGAAATCATTACAGAGAAAAATCACAAGCAATGCAATAGACGCTATGGCTAATGACGTATGTGGTCTAGGAACAGTGAAAGACTCCCGTGCATGTCAGCCCCAAGGTGATGACAAAACCGGAATTTGAAAGATGATTCAGCACATTCATCTTCAGCTTTCCAGTATTTCTTTCGTCCAAAGCAATTATTTGCAAGACTTCTTAATTTTGAAATCTAGCTCTCTGGCACGTTTTAAGCAGATCTTGGGACACATTCCATTTTTGGAGTACAAACCAACTTTTTTTGAAGCTCTGATTTTTTCAGGGCCCAGATCCCAGTTTCTTTTTAGAGGCTCTGTTGTTGTATGAGGATCCTGCTAGGGCTGCAGTTCGAATGATGATAATGGCACAAGGAACAGGAGAAGTCAAGCAGTTTCTTCCTCTGCCCTCCTATTATGCCCAGTAGGAAAAAGATAATGTTTTGCTAGTGGAGGTAAAAACAGCTGGGTGTGTTAAGGGGACCCCTCCCAACATCTCTTTTTGCTTTAATTGGCAGTTTCCTTGCATCAAAATATTCTAGAATGCTCTGTTAATGCAAAAAAAGAAAATATTTCCTGATCAATAGTGTTCATGATCCCCCCCCCCCCCAGAAATTCACACAAGTAGCTGGTAATAAGAGAAGATTAACAATAGTATTATTCTATTTCAGCTTCTGCAGATCACTTATTTTCCTACTTAACCAGTCAACTATCACAGGCATTCACATAATTATTATCTAGAAACAGAACTCCATTCTTAAGACAAAATGTTGCAGTTCTAGGTCATACAAATTTGGTGTTGCCAAACAAAGAAAATCATAGAAAAGCTGAATGATGTAACAAAAACATATTGGTTGAAATCCTGTTGCTTCCTCTTCTGGAAGTTTGGTTCATTCAGTGGGACTACTCAAACTGCCACTTACTTTGCTAAGTAATAGTACGTCAGCCACTGAAAGCAGAATGCAGAACAGAAACAATAAAAGGTCTTGCTTTGTTTGGTACCACTAGGTCTGGAGTGGGGTGGGTTGTATCAATGAGTCTCCTCAACTGGTACCAGCCATTTTTAATGTGAGCAGATACTTTTTTAGGGGATCTGCTTATAGTTAGGTTGACCACTTGTAAATCAACAAAGCTGAGAAAATGCATTGCCAAGAAATGCATCTCCAACAGATCTGCATATAATTTGCATATGTGGATCCATAACTACAGATACAAATTCAGAAATAATTGCTGTAATTGAAGTGTACATACAATACATCTCAGCACAGGCAGGGAGATTGTGGCCAGACAACCTCTCTGCTGTCCAGGTGCTACTGCAGATGCTTGATAGGCAACTGCAAGGACATGGTTTTGTTTCATATGGGTCTTGATCTTTGCAATGTCCTTCAAACAGAGGACAGATTTACACAGAGGACCATCCTCTGACAGTTCTTGGAATAGGAGAATATCCTGAACTGGAAGATGTAGAATAAGGAATATGGTCAGGGGGAGTGCCCACGCGCCACTTGAATCATGAGCTTCCAGTGGCTCCCAGGGCAAACAGCATAAAGCCTTCTGAGCTGGATCAGGACCATGAAGGAAAAAGGTTTATGTCACATTCTATCATGCCCACAGCCTCCATTGTCGGCAATATTACAGCTACTGTTAATAAAGGGGAGAGGAGACAACATAGGACCTTTCATATATTTAATGTCACACCGCTGGATAGCTCATTGGTTTAGGTATCTAGCTGTGGAGCAGAGGCTGGGAGTTCAATTCCTCACTGTGCCTCCTTGACAGGGGCTGGACTTGGTGATCCATCAAGTTCCTTCCAGCTCTGTAATTCTAAGATTATTATCTGAACCATCTCGTTTGGCCAGACACTGACGTCTGCTAAAACGAACTAAATTCCCAATCCAACACTGCATGAATTCTTTTGAATACTGGAAACATTCCAAACAGCTACAAAATCTATGCAAGGCTTAGGGGAGCATTTGTTCAGCTCAGAAATGACGAAACCAAACACATGCTTTTTTTACAACATAAACATTACTTCCAGAGCTGATAGTCTTGGGGCTATTTGGACTTTATTTTTTCAAGCTCACATGCACTCTCAACAAAAATGGTGTGAAATCAATAAAGATGAATTCAGTCACAAAGTAAATATAGTTTACTTTGGTTTGGTGTAGTTCTGGTAGCTTTACTTTTGAATAAACAGTTCCTAAACCACACACAAGGTTAGGTAAACATCATTGCAAATCTCAGTGACCTTATTGGTCTTAATTCTGACCTGGAACACAAGGCAGTAAAAACGCCCAGAGCTTTCTATAGAAAGTTTAGAGTGCCATTAACAACAATTGTGTTTACATACTTTCCACCCATCTCAGGGCCAGGCCAAAGCGTTTTATTTTCTGAGGTGAAACAGCAAATAATCTCATGCTCTTCCCATGTGGGTGGATGGGTAGTGATCAAAACTGGCCAGATTAGCTTGGCTTCTGTAGCAAAACAACAACATCAAACCAATTAAAAACTTCTTCCTGTGAGGAAAAATCAGAAAAGGTACATTTATTCGACTACAATTCCAAGCATACATCACCCAGAATAGGCTAATATATGGAATAAATTGACAAGTGCTGTCTTTTCATGACACTCCCAAATCAGCTTATTAACTGCTGATATCCTGTCAGATTTCTGGCCTATTTCATATACACATCAGTTTAATTGTGTAGATGGGTCTATGTCCCTAAAAATCCAAAAACAAAAAAAACACCATTAGGCAAAGCACATAAAGGAACCCAAAAAGAGAGAAAAACATTTGAAAAAGCCCACAGAATTTAAAAAATAATAAGTAAAATATGCCTTTTAATTAGAGCATTAGTGATCTCAATTGTTTTATCAAAATTCCATCTGGGTTTTCATAGCTTAGTTTAGCATGAATCCTGCCCGAGTTTAGGACAAAGACTGAAAGCAATACAGCTTTAGTTAATTAGGTAAACACAACAGAAGAGCTTTAGACTCGTTCAAAGGCTACCTTCCTACCCACCTCTAAAGTAACTTCAACTTGATTATTTACATCAGGGTAACTGTGGTCCCCCAGGTATTGGCCTACATGTCCCATTATCCCTTGATGTTAGGCTTTGCTGGTTATGTATGATGGAAGTTAGGTTTTAACAACTTCTGGAGGGCTAATCCATACAGTGCAAGTGTAGGGGGATACTGCTCCCTGAACGTTGTTGGATTCCAACTCCCATCAGCCAATATAGTTCAAGGAGATCTCAGAGATAAGGGGGGCATATCCATAGTTGTAATGTATTTCCAAGTGAGGAAATAAAAGGAGAACAACAATTCCCATTTTGATTAATGTTTGTTTTGCCACCCAGTTTTATAATGTACTAGTAAGACTGCCAACTGGATCAGGAACAGACCAGGTGTTAGCCAGTGATGCTATTTTGTAGGTGTGTGGTTTTAAGCGCTGCAATTTCCTATCTTTTTACTTCACAGTTTTTGCCAATGTGTTATCTCTGTGTTTTTGAAACGCCATGGTGGTAACAACATGAATCCACACATAAGAAACAAGAAAAGTGGCTTTCTAAGACCACCACTCCCAAGACTGCTATCATGGCTATGCTAGCTGGGAATTCAGGCAGCTGAAATCCAGAAAGTAACTTCTCTGATCTTTTGGTTTACTCTTTAGTCAAGAACCTCCTAGGGATACAGAAAAATATCTCTGACATTTGGGACATTACAGAATGCTACAAACACACACTTTTATGCACCGCTTCTGCCGTGCACCTGTGTCAATAAACAACTCTGCCATTGGCATTCTGGACTTTCCTCCAAGTATTGGCCCTCAGGAAATTCCCTTGGTGAAACTCCTGGCATCAATATCTCTTCCTCATAGCTGATGTCACTCTCCAAGCAGACTTATGGCTCCTGCCCTGCCCAGTCCTTTTCCAGGGCTTTGGATACCATCAAATCTTTCCCTCCAGTACGGGTTTCTGCCCTAACAACCGTGAAGACATTCCTGTGGAGGGGGAAGAGTTTCTCTCTCCTCTCCCTTTCTAACGGTACTGTCAGACTGTCAGTTGGTATCACCCTATCCTGTCCTGGTTTGTCCCCTGTTAGCAGCTCTAGGGATTTTAGCTGACCCCTCAGGTTTTGCTTCCATGTTTAATGTCCTGTCAAGTTGCTTAAGGTGACCCCAATACAGTTTTCAAGGTGTATCAGACATCTAAGGAGTATTTTTACCACCCTCTGTCCTAGTGAGTTTCCATAGGCAAGGAGTGGGTTGAGCCCAGGTCTCCTGAATCTTAATTCCATATTTTGTCTGCTATGTCAAGCCTTACATAGGAAGGTAGGCAGTGTTCAAGAGCACCGTTCCTCAGTTGCTCCCAGCTGTGTCTGTATTCTTGGGCATGCTCAGAAGGAATCTCTGTGCACATTTTCTTGCAATAGCAAAAATACAGTACAATATGATGAATTCTATGATTCTATGAGATCTCTCTCTTTAAAAAAACAAAGAAAGAAAGAAACAGCATGTTCCAGTGAGACTTGATTAAGCTTCTGGAGGTGTAGGCCTTACTATTATCTGAGGTCATTTATTATTTGTCCATAATAATGCCATGGTTTGCTTTGTCTTCATACTAGATCTTCTTATGGAGTTTAGAAAATAACATTAGAGCTGAGGGCTTTTTTTAAAAAAAATAACCAAATAATCAAGGCTAGAATTAGGCATCATTGCCAAGTGCCCACACCTCCCCTTTCTTCTCCCGAGAAAGGAGTAGAAGTATGGATGTGACAGGACTCTAGTGATTCCACGAGGGAGATGAGAATTTGAAAATTGACATTTGGGGGGAAGAACTCCCAGAGTTGCCCAGCTAGCAGAGCCAGCAGGCTGACTGGTGTGTGTGTGGATTCTGAGAGTGGTGATCTAAATAAATAACTTGGGTTGTTTAACCATAGGTCGGCCAGGAAGTTTTATTACAGTCATACATATAATCCAGGAAGAAGAGAGGATAATGGAGGGTGGACTTCTTGGCACAATAGTGAGTAACCCAGACCAGAGGGAGACAAGGAAGAGAAAAGGTGGCCTAGCCCAGGTGAAGCTGAGGAAAACAATATAAAAGTTATGGAGTGAGAGGAGAGACATGGCAAGATGTGCCTAAATATTTACCCAGCTGGAAAACCCATTCAGTGTAATGGGATATACTCCCCTTGTTGAAGAGTACCACCTTCTTGAGAGAGGCAGCAGCATCTGAACAAAGAAAGTACTGTGGTGGGAGTGGGGTCACCTGGCTTTTACCAGAAAATACACCTACACCAGAGCTACGTTGTTATGGTTAAAAGCCAGGGGCACCGCCAGCTGAGCCAACTGTGTGGCGAGCCTCTGGAGAATGTGTGTTCACTTAACCCTTAAGACACCTAAATGGAGGGTGAAAGTACAAACTGCTTTGAGCTTCAACTTCCAGATGGAGCATTTATAGAGTCTTAGGCTACAAGCAGAACTACAACACATCAACTGTATTTAAGGAGACTTAGGACTCGATCTGACTGACAAAAAACCTCATTGTTGTATTGGCTCCTTAAAAAAAATTTTTTTAGCATACACACAAGGTACGTGCACAGGTGGAACACTACACTAGGGGAGAGAATTTTTCTCCTCCCCTTTTAGAGGTCCATTTATTTTGGGGCAGATGTGGAATCAATTCATTGAAACTGATTCTGTTTATCTGAATGCCCCATCCACTTTTAAAAATTCCTGCTACCCAATAACAAAAGTACCCGGCTTGCCGAAAAAACTGGCACCCGCTTGGTCGCCCCTTCATCTGCCTGGTCACCCCCTTACTCGCATGCTGTCTCGCCCACCCCTCTGCGACCTTGCTCGCCCATGCACCCTCCCACCCTCACCACTTGCCCCCTTCCCTCTCCTCCTCCTCCTCGTCCCTTTCCATTGATTTATGCATGCATAAGTGAGATCATGTTGAGTCACTGCAGCCAACAGCCACTAGTGGCTGTCTGCCATGGTGATTTATGCAATTTATTTATACTAATAATTACGAGCCATCAAACCAATTCAGACTTGTGGTTTTCTGGGTGTAGAATATTCAGAAGTGGTTTACCATTCCCTTCATCTCATAAATTGCCAATAGGATTCTGGCCACTGTCTTCCATCCCTGCCGTGGGCATGCCCTTGTCAGTATTCTCCCCCTCCCTTTTTGCCACCCTCATATCTTTTTGAAATAGGGTGCTTCTGTATGCTACTTTAGCACCCTGCTTTGTGTGTTATCTCTTGAGTTTGCATACATGCAGCAATGTGTCTTTACAGTTTACAGATTCTGAAGAAATGCAATGGCTTTGGAATAAATGAAGAGGTGCTGATGCAGGCGATAGAAGACAACCAGAGTTGCATCAACTTATTGCAAAGTGAGAAAATGAATGCGCACACCAAACACAGTGGTCTGAGATACCACTTGATGCATGATCTGACTGAGAAGGGTGACATTGAGATGATGTGCTATCATATCATAGAAATGGCAGCAGACATCCAAGTTTCTTGTGAGAGCCTGCTTCCAGAACTTGCAAAGGAATATGAGACTTTAAGAGAGCGGCTGCATGTGAGTTCGAGAAGGCGCGTTGGAGTTTTGTTTGCAACCTTACATGCTATCTGTAGTTTGTGTGACTGGGAAGGACTTTCCTGGGCTGAGGTGGTTTACCTAGCACTAACCAATCCTTCATTCCAGCCTTTGAATTGAGAGTCCTGCCTCTCTGCTGAGTGTTTCCCCCCGCTTCTTTCCTCAGTTGGTGGCAGTTGTTTGCTGCTGATCTGTTCAGTTGGATGCCAGTATATGTGCAGTAAAGAGAGCAGCATGCAGAAGCCTGTGATTTCAAGCAACTGTAAGTAAAATGTTTTTATTGTTTCTGCTACAAATGTCTTGGAGTGAGTTGTTAAGACTTTAAGTGCCAATTAATGAGAAAATTGTGGAAAACCTGTAGCTATTCTCCTCTGTGAGACTCTGTACTTCTACTTCATAGCAAAAAAGAAATTCAAAACTCTGGAACATTTTTTTCAGCTTAGTAACCCTTTCCTCTCTTGTATTGTTTTTGCTGCCTACTTGCCTGCTGTTGCACTGAACTCAACTCAAAGACAAAAGAAAGAAGGGAGATCTCCTCATATTCTAGTCATTTTGGTTTGTGATTGGGGCTGTGCTTGTATTTTTTGCCTTTATTTGTGTTTTTTTTTTCATTTTTGAGAAAGGGTGTGTGTGTGTTTGTGTGCCCATATATGTGTATGCTGTTTTGTCATTTCTTTCCCTGCATGTTTGTGTGGGCACTGTCCCTGTCTGTTAGATTTTTAAAAATTGTTATTTGGATTACCATGTGCATTTATTCTGTTAAAAGTATATATTGTGGGAGGGGATTCTTCTTTGGTGGTGATGGTGGTTGGCTGCATTGTTGCTTGCTTCTGGAGCCGACTGATTGTCTTGCCTTGCTTTTTTGGAATAGTTTTTAGTCTTTAGAGCTTTTGGATAAGGACCAGATACAACACAAATGGGGAAAATGAAATGAAAGAATCAGAGAGAGTTGGTCCCTTTTGTGTTTAACTAAGGTACATGAAAGGCATGAAAACAAAAGAGACATCTGCCCGAAACAACTAAAATAGGAACAAAAACAAACGTTTGGCCATGCACATCCCTATTCAGCAGTACGGTGCAGTGATTAAAGGCTGGACTAGGACAAGGGAAACTCTTATTCGAATCCTTTGGGTCAGTCAATTCGTCTCAGACTAATATGTATACTTCACAAGGTTGCGATGAGGCTAAGCAATGGGGAGAAGGACTATATATGCCACCTTGAGCTCCTTGTAGAACAACTAGGTAACACAAACAATGTTACACAAGCTCCCCAGAGATCTTAATCTGCTTTTGTTCAGTATTGTGAAACAAATATTTAGAATAGGTGGGTGAGTGGGCCTTGATTGTATTTTCAAATGAATAGATATATTTTTAAAAGCTTTTAAAGACAAAAATGGAGGATAATCACTGTACTTGAAGCATAGTGAGATGGCCAAGCCACACTTAGGGTTTGATTGGCCCACTGGGATATTTGAGAAATGGGTTAGTGAAGGCACAGAAGACTAGCTTGAGCTTGAGTTGGGCAAATAAAAATGACAACAGATCCTGGTTTATATAAATGTCTAGATGCAAACAACTGCCGGCAAGCTTAAGCCCGGGTGCGTCTTGGTTAAGTGATACTTGAAAGGAAAATAATCTCTGGGGTGGGGAAGAGAAGGGCTGAGTGGAATGTGTTGGAATATGTAATAGTACAACTATAGATGAATATGTGCTTATATGGGAAGGGCTGGAATATGATATTTGCATAGTGAAGCATTTTGACCTATCAGAATGTGTGCGGCATCAGGGAGATAAATAATATAAAGCAAGTGTCAGTTAGCAGTCTCTCTGATAGGGCTGACAGGGTTTGATAGGGCCTGATAGGGCAAATATGTACTAGGATATAGTCTGTCATGATAGGTGTTAGATATATTATAGATGAGGGCTGATAGGGCCACAACATGTGGTAGGGTTTGATCGGTTAACATAAGGTCAAATACGTAATAGTGTTAGGATGTGAGAGTTAGTTGTCTATTATAGTAACTAAGTCTGTCAAGTTTAAAAATGAAATACAAACACAACTAAGTCAAGTACAAGTTTATGGAACAAGTACCAAACATGTTGAAGCACTGTGAGTTTATTCTATTCTACATATGTTTTAAACAGCAAATGTCCTTTAATGTTTTTAAACAAAGACCAAATGATCATTTTATTTATTTTCAACTGCTGGCACAAACACACACAAGAGAGAATAACAATTTTTACTCTTTTTTTAAAAAAAAATCATAACGCTTGAAACTGCTGTGCACAATCTCTGTCAGTTACATTTTATTTATTATTTATAGCCCAGGTCAACTGAATGTTCTAGACCCATCTCTCCTAACACTAATACTTCCATCCCTCCATCCTACCTAGAAAGTCTCACTGGCTCATGTCTGCATGCTTACTCTCCACCTACTCCTACTACTTCTCCTTCGCAGAGAAATATTATTTGTTATCTATCATGAGACTGCAGAATGAAGACATTCTGCTTAAACTGTACCAGGTACATCTTGTTTCTGTCAAGAAGAATGGCTGGAACTGACTGAGGAGGCTTTCTCACTAAGCAGGAAATCATTAAGTATTTCTTGCCTGAAGGAGAGAGACAGAGCTCAAGATAAGGGCAATGTAATCCAGATCAGCTTGTGAGAAACAGAAGAAGCATTGGAGGGAGGCAGACTGGGGAAGAGGCAGTGAGAGTGAGCTTTGGAGTCTGAAAAGCTGGGTGGATCTAAGGGTGTCTCTCCAAGGGGATCTGGTGAAAAGCACCATTGCTTGTAGAAGTGCTTAAACTGTGTCTTTATTTTCCCAATGTCCAAATATTACAAAATACTGTAAGTCTTGAATCATCTCTCCTTCTGAAGGAAACCTACCCATAACAGGTATGTGTCACCTTTGGAACTTCTCAGCTCCAGGGAAAATGTGTGTGTGTGCGTGCGTGCGTGTGTGTAACTCTTCCATCAATAGCTGAGATGGATGAATTTGTGCCTCAGAGGCAAACTGGATGTGAAGCAGGAGGTTTGTGGAGAAAATCTCCCACAGTTTTTCTCTGGGAGTGGTCTGAATTTTTTTCAAGGCCACAGTGATGGGTAAAGGAACACCTCTTGCTAGGTTAATTCAGATTGCCCATACAATTAACTTCCATTTGCCCAGCTGATGAAAGCCCTCATGTTTCAAAAGATACACATTCCAGGAGGAATTCTAGGGACGTAATATAGGAGGGGATTAAAAGCCCTTCGCAAAACGCCACGGCTACAATCTGATCCATCACATCTTGCTGCTGAATTTCCCTTTTTTAATAGATCTGCCATCATCTCTTTCTGTGTCCTTGAAAAAATATATTTTAAAAATCAGGGGAAGGACATTCATTTTAACTGCTATATCTACACCATGAAAAATGAAGTTTCAGTTTATGCCCTTATATAAAAAAAAGTCCCACCCACCCCCAAATTCAACGTTCGTCATTGAATAATAGGAAACATTGCCTATTATAAATTCTTCCCAAGAAAGATGAGTGCTGTCTTTACTCCCCTGAAAAAACAATGCACAACATGCTTCTCTTCATCCCCATTACCACCAATGACCTAGTAGTACAACGGGGATGGGAGAAAAGGGACCACCAGATGAAACGTGACGTGTCCCTCCTTTTTCTGTCATGCTAAAAACATGAATTGGGGATGAAATGCTTTTCAACCAAATACACATCTAGTTTCTATAAAGCTATTGCTCCAATAAGCCGCTTCACCATAAAAAAGTGGATATACAGCTATATATCACAACCAGTATGAGTTGCCGGGGGATGCTAAGCAGAGGGTACAGAGATGCCAGAGTGATGTCCCACATACGGGCTTCCTGTATACAATGGGTTGGCCACTGTTGTGAATGTTGGACTAGCCATACTTCTGGTCTGATCCGGCATGGCTCCTCTTATTTCTGTATGTTCTCCAAAATAAAGAGCCGCTCTTGGACAGTGTTGAAACTTGCATGTAGAGCACCCAAGATGTGGTGAATCATATAGTCATAGAATGTGTGGAAACATGACAGAGAGGAAATCTTGGCCATGGAATGGCAACCCAATGCTGCCATTTAGGCTGCATTTTTAGGGACTGATTCATTTAAACATTTTTATAAGTATGTATAACCTAACTTCTCATTACCAATTAATTCTGCACTTGATGACTTCTGGTTCAATGGATGATTTGACTCAAAAGCCATAAAACAAAAAGCATGTATGAGCAAACTCTTAGTTCACAACTCTATTTCTACATTGCAACATATTGAACCATCTGATGAAGTAGACTACAGGTATGTCCAGCCTCACCCCATTGGAGATGTGTGGCACTCCCCCCATAAGTGAGGCACATATGTTGTATCTGCTCAATTTCTCTTCCACATTCTGGGTAAGTGCTGGGTTTAAGTCTTGCGGCAATTATGAGTAAGCTCTGATCTTCACTTTTCCCATTTGAGGTGACAACAACAAAAATGTGTCAAAGGTAACTTAGTAGCATCATTGCCCCTAAGCCAACAATTATGAGACCAAGAGCAATCTTGACCCTCTGTCTGATGAGTAGCTCTTTCTTCCCCAAAGACCAGCTTGTATGAGCATGCAAAAATTCAGGAAATGTAGAAATATATGATGCAATGGGATGAAAGTTGGCATGTTGAAAAAAATTGTACCATTGCATGCGAGACTGCTTCCTAGTCACAACTATTTGAAATGTACATCAACCATTTTAAAAGAGTGATATTTAATCCTTCTACCAATGGGATATAAGGCAGGTAACAAGCACGATTCAAATAATAAAACAATAAAATTTTACCTTCCAAAAATCACAAAACGTTTTAAAACACGATTTCTCTATAAGAAGATTGAAATGAAACTACATTTCCACCAAGAAATCAGAAGAAGACTCAGAAAGGCAGTAATGAAGGAATTAGATAAAATCATCAAGTGTTGCTGGAGAACAAAACCAAGATCATCCACACTCGTGTATTTCTTTTTTTAAAAGGTTTTTATTCATTTTCAATAGGGGTAAGGGTTGAGGTGTGGGTACAATGGAATAAGGTAGGAAGGAATAGCTTTGGGGAAAGGGTAAAATTCCAGAGAGCGAAAGAGTATTCTTACATCTGCTTACTTAGTTAGGTTAAAAAGGGAAATCACATAAGTAAACAATCTAACAAATTTTCCAGACTATCTTTACAACTCTCTCCATTCCTTTGGACCTTCTCATACTTCTTTTATCTACTTTCCAGACTGTATTTCGGATCCAGTTATAAAACCGTTCCCATTTTTAAAGTCCTTTTTGAGATGATATTTCATTTAATGCTTCTGTTAGTACATCCATCTCCATCACTTCCAGTATCTTTTCTATCAGAATTTACTCATAGGTCTTCTTAAACTGGGATCGTCTGATGTAACATCACTTGGGCTCAATGTGTTGTGCTAAAAATACAACACATACATTACATTTGCAGGACATGTGCTGAAACAAACATGATACCCCATGTGTTGCTCCGTACTGCTACCGTTGTCAACACAAATTGTCTCCCCTTTCAGCAGACCTGTCTTGATTCTTTTCACTCCTCCATCTGATTTGAATGAGTATAGAACAGGGCTTGGAAACTTTGTTTCTTTGGACTACAACTTCCGTAACGCCCCCATCAGCGTGAATGCTGGGCAAATTCTCCAATTTTTAAAGAGGGAGACCATGGACTGTGTTGGAAGTGACTGGGCACAACTCAGCTTACATGGAAAAAGATGCTTTTCTTTGTGTGTAGAGGAGTAGATAGAGAAAGACCTTTTCAGATTTCCTAGACTGTCCGTTACCTGCTCTGACCTACCTTCGATCTAGACTGATATTCTTAGGATTGATGATGTCACATCCTTCCTTCTCCCCCTTTTTATTGAGAGGACAGAGGAGACATCTTCCCTTTGTTTTCAAGAGATGAGGGACCAGTGTGGTTCCCTGCATCTCTAGGTTTCCTTGTATCTTTATTATCTTTATGGATTTCTATAACAAGTACTAGCTTTCTTATTTTCTTATTCTGATAGAATAAGAAGTATGGATATGATTTCTTCCCAAAGGGTGAAGAGTGCTGTTCTATCCATTCTGTTATTCAGGACATGAGACCACAAGTCAATTTAGCTGCTGCTTGCTGTGCCAGCAGACTCAGAGGAAGTGTCGTCGTTTTTCTGACGTCCCAAAGCACTCTCCCTGAGTTCAAAGATTCTGTTCTGGAAGTCAGCAAAGGCATGAGCTCCCTTCACTCTGTGAACCAAGGGCTTCTGAAAAGATGCTGCTCGCTGTGGAGGCAGAACTAACCACGTAGACTGTCCTGAAGATGTGTGTTGCTGAAGCAACATTGGAGCCTGGATCTATGAAACTCTAGTCTCCAGTTCACAGAGAACTATCCAAGGTGCTAACTTGGACTTGAACTTTGGGTTGCTCCAGGAATGGGTAAACTACAGCCTTCCAGATCTTGTTGGACTCTCTAATGCCCCAGCAACAGCCTGCATGGCCAATTGTCAGGGGTGCCAACATCTGGTATCTAGCTAAATTTGGAGGGCTGTGAAATGTACCTGCATCTGCCAGTGTGGTATACTGGATAGAGTTATAGACTAGTGCTCATGAGAGTTGTATCTGAATCCCCACTCAACCATGGAAACCCATTGGGGGTTAGTAAGACCACTCCTTAAATGTCTCCCTTACCTTGAGATCCCTATTAGGGTTGTCATAACTTTTTCTGACTTGACAGCACATCACACACACACCCTTATTGGCAACTGAAGTGAGCTTGTTGGAAATCAAACTTTCTTTTCTCTTGCGTGCCTGATTTTGGTAAACATTGCTGGGTCCTGAATTCTGGCCTAGGACCTCCCGCGCGCACACACACTTAGGCCGGAACCCCATCTGACTCAGGCTCATCCCTCGTCCACTGCAGAATCATTTCAGTGAATCTGTCCTGGCAGGATTGAAGAATGTTTGTACTGTTACAACAAAGTAATGTGAAAGATCTTCCATGAGGAATACCAAGTTCATATCCTGTCTCCTGGGTGAATTTTATAAACCTCAGTTTTCAGTTCCTTCTTGCAATAGTTAAGATAAAATCAAATTATTAATGTGACTAATACTTAGTCTCTCTGTGTTACGTGCCATCAAGTCACATCTAACTTACTGTGACCTAAGAGGGTTTTCAAGCTATGTGAGATATTTCAGGAGTGGTTCCCGGTGCCGCCACCCCCCCCCCCAGTGAGTTTGGATGACTGAGCTAAGATTTGAACCCAGGCCTCATTGGTCCTAATCCATTACTCTATCCACTACACCACACTGACTCCAGTTGAGATTTGAAACTGAGAGAACACTTCCCTGTGAAAGGCCATTTAGTGCCGCTGTTGGTAAAAGGTTGTCTGCTTTCCAGATACTGGGAACCTGACTTTTTAAAAATTACAGTTCCCAAATTCCCCAGTTAGCAAAGCTCGGAAATGTTACTCTTTTGGACTATGACTCCTTATGCTGACTGAGCAATATTGAGAGGTGTAACCCAAAATGTAGTTTTTCAAGCTCAGAATAGACAGGTTGGTTATTTGTAATAGAAGGACACAGATTTATGACTCCCAATTGTTTGGCAATAATATGAACAAAATTAATTCTCCACCCTGCCCCATGATGAACCGTGCTGATGTACGTCAGCCTGGAAGGGAATAACCAGTGGTGAATTTTTGCAAGGAAAGACTGTGAGCTGGATTCAAGTCTAACAATCAGAACAAATTCCTGGGGTCAGAATTCTTAAGATCTGTGTCTTTTGCACTAGATGGATTTTGGGGGATTTAGTACGACTAGTAAAGACAGAATTCTACAAAGCGGCCTTTAAGATGTTGTTAATATTATTATTTTTAATTTAGCTTTTTCTTTTTCCTATTATGTTTCAGTTGGTGTATGACAATGTTGGTTGTGTTATTATATGGGGGGTTGGGTTGGTTATTTTGAAGTCTTATTTTGTAAACCACTGAGAGTAGAAGATGTTCATTAATGGGGTGGTATAGGAAGGATTGATGCTTTTGAATTGTGGTGCTGGAGGAGACTCTTGAGAGTCCCCTGGACTGCAAGGAGAACAAACCTATCCATTCTGAAGGAAATCAACCCTGAGTGCTCACTGGAAGGACAGATCCTGAAGCTGAGGCTCCAATACTTTCGCCATCTCATGAGAAGAGAAGACTCCCTGGAAAAGCCCCTGATGTTGGGAAAGTGTGAAGGCAAGAGGAGAAGGGGACGACAGAGGACAAGATGGTTGGACAGTGTCATCGAAGCTACCAACATGAATTTGACCCAACTCCGGGAGGCAGTGGAAGACAGGAGGGCCTGGCGTGCTCTGGTCCATGGGGTCACGAAGAGTCAGACACGACTTAACGACTAAACAACAACAAAATAGGAAGGAAGAAAAGAAGAAAAGAAGAGGAACAAGGGGTTCCCCAAAGCCTGAAGTCTGTCTGCTACTGTCCTTTTGAAACGATGATTCAGAGGACCTCTTGGCCCAAGCTTATACTCAAAACAAAAGCTGTTTTAAAAAAAGAAGAGTGCTGTGTCAATTTACAAGAACACATGAGTCTCCTCAGCAGTTCTCAGACAGGAGGAGCTGCTTCGCATCCTCTCCCACATGGAGATCTGTGTATGTGATAGTTTTGGTCATTACGTTTTGGCAACAAAAAGATTCTTCTACAGAACATCGGTGGGCAATTTTTCATCAAAACGTTTGGTTGATGACAGCTGCCAGATCTTCTGAGAAAGCTTCCTTCCTAGCTGGTGTTACTCAACCAGCAGGATGTGCAGTAATTCCAGTGGTTTATAACAAGCTGCGCTGTTCATTTTTTTGCTTTGCTTTCCAAAGTTTCAATCATGGGGTGAAAGTTTGACTTCAGAGACCTATCCTTCTTTCCCTTCCACACATACACCAATTATTGTCATAATGCAAGTAAGCGGATGCTGAATGGCATTCACTGAGGATGTATTTTTTGAACAGCACACAAGGGAAAGATTCACAATCACTACCGAACATTAAAGGTTTGGATAGCATAAATGTACACCTGTGTTCAGAGGCCAGAGATAGTTAAAATGGTGCCTCACTAGGCACTCGGAGAGATTGTGAGATTTGACAGGGTGCCAGAGCATGACTAGCAGAAACATTGGCAAACCTATTTACGTAATCAACAGACTTTCTACAACTGGAAGCTGAACACACTGCATGCTCAATCACATGGTTCTATGCACTGAATTACCAGGATTATCCAGGTAATCATTTTACATGAAGGGAAGCTGCAGGGGATAGAGAAAAGAGCAGAACTTGAAATAATTAACCCCCCTTTTTTTTTTGGAAAATGAAAAAAAAGTAGCTTACAAGCTCTGGGGAAGAGTGATAATTTAGAACACAGACTGCAAAAAAGGGACCCCAGTCTCGTTTAAATTTGTAGTCAATTTGCCATGTGATGTAACAGTGTTATCTAAACATATGACCAGAGACTAATCAAGGGCATTCTTTTCATCCCATAACCTTGTAAATTACAAATTACAGGAAAGCAACTGCATTGTGAAAATAAGAGGCAAGGAGGGCTTATCTGTACACAACTGCAGCTTTATTGAAAGGCACTAATGATTCCAAAGGAGAGTTAAGGAGTGGCTGGGAACACCTGATGCAGCAGATTCTTTGCATACCTCCTCTGTTCAATAAGACAGGCTCATGAAACCTCTCCTACAAGTTACTGGTGTGATTCAAAGCAAACAAACAGTAACACCCTCTACATTGGACATGTTTAGAGTAAGTGATTTGAAATCAGTGGGACCTAAGTTAGTTATGGTTAACTTCAGCCCCATTATTTTCAGTAGGATTATGCTAAATATGACCAAGTAAACCTGCAAAATTTCAAAACTTTGAAGGCAGATTCAGTTTTCCAGATTTAATTCATATTAAAAGATATAACTTCTGACTCACACAAACAAATTGCAATCTTCCTTCCTTCCTTCCTTCCTTCCCTCCCTCCCTCCCTCCATCCAAGGCTGCTTTTAGAGTCCGCTCAATTGATGCCCCTTTTTGGACGGCTCGATGACACCAGTTTTGTGTGTATGGAAAAGAGTGCATTTATCCGCAGCCTCAGCAGTTAAGGGGATTTCGATGCATTTCTCTTGTCAGTTACAGCCTGCTCCATATGCTCATGCAAAAGTAATCATATGAAATATTCCTGACTCAAAAACTAAATATGCTACACCAGCTCATTGGTCCAGATGGGATATTTTTATCTTTTTCAACACTTTAGCTTAATCAATACTGTTCTCTTGTCAGTACTAAAAGGCCAAATATGCAACTGCAGCAAATGCTTATGCTATCCCATTAATGAACTATCAGCAGTGGTGCATCTAACAGAGGGGCAGTGGGAATGGGCTCAGCAAGCCTTTACACCTGTGAAAATGGTTATACTCCAAGGTTGAAAAAATAAAACTTCATCTTTTGCCGCCAATGATCTGAAGAGCTCACTGTTTGACTTATCTGTGAATGTGTATCTGTTATTCCAGTTGGATGCTTACTCAATAATTGTTTCAACCTCATTTATGTTATTGTTAACTGGCTGGATAGCTCCAGGTATCTGGCTGCAGAGCCAGAAGTTGGGAGTTTAATTCCCCACTGTGCTTCCTGGGAGAAGAGCCAACCTGTGTAGTCATGAGCAAGCCGCACAGTCCCAAGATATCCCCAGAAGAAAGGAATGATAAACCAGTTCTGTGTATTCTCTACCTAGAAAACTCTGGAATGGGTCACCATAAGATGAAGTCAACTTGATGGCATGTTGTTGTTTTGTTCACTTCTTGCTTTTCTTTTTTCATTTAATATATTTTGCAAAGAAGAAGAAGAAGAAGAAGAATCCATGTGGATGATTCACATCAGCCTGAGGTTACTACAATCTGAAGAAACATCTTCTTATGCTCACCAGGTAAAAACATTATTTTGACTTTAATTTGGCACAATTGGCTATTTCTACCTGGTGAATAAACCAAATTGTAACTCCTAACTTGAACTAGAGGCTGCTTTGTCTTTATGCTGTTTTCCCCACTTCCATGGCCAAAAAACCCCTGGCATTTCAAAGCAGGCAATTTGAATGTATGTGCAGGGATTGGGGCAATCACAGAGTACTTGGCAGTCTTTTGGTCCCAGGAAAGGGGTATAAAAATTCCAAACTGTGCTGCGAAGAGGCTTGAAACCCTGCCTCAGAGGACTTATATCAACTCTTACAGACATGTACCACCCATGTTTGGACTCTTATGCACAGTTTTTCTATACTATCCATGAAGGGGTTGTGCTAAGCCTGAAGAAATGGAATTTTCTGCATGAAAACTTGCAATTTGTTTGATTTTTAGTGATCCAATAAAAGTAATCTCCCACTCTCACATTTGTGTAATTTCAGGGACCACACAGCCCCCAAAACAGTTCAATTTGGAAAACATATGGCTAACTATGGATCTACCTTCCTAGCTGACTATCAATCCATCCACCCATTACCAGCCGTTCTACTCATCCAATTCCTTCACCAGTGCTTCCTGGTAGCAGATTTTTAGGGGTCTCCTTACCATGAACAAGATGCTCCCCAAAATTTGGTGCAAAATGAAGCATCAATTATTAGTTGTGGTGATGCCTTTGGGCTATTGCAATTTATCGGATTATAGATTCAGTTGTGCAATCCCTGTATAAGTTTATTACTTGCCCAACAGCCATCATGTCATCATCTGTTTCCTAAGTCCGCAGTTCAAAAGACAGTGATGGATCTGTCTGTGCAGCATTATTGCTCACAGGTACCTTTCAAAGAATGAATAGGTAGGAGCCAAGCTTCCTCTGGAATGTTAGCAAGTACTGCAGTTCACATGTTTTTTGCCTTGGGTGGAATGCTTGCTTAGGTGTTTGCTGACAAGCACCTAAATGAATTGCAGCACAGATTTGTTGCATAGGTACTTTGGATTCTGCACTGGGTTGAGTGGTGGGGGGATGAAGGTTTAACAACTACAATTGATAGGGTCTTGCTCAGGGGCATTCATCAAGTGCAAATATGACTGATCCTTCAAGAGAACCTTGGTCCATCACCCCACAAGGCATTTTTTCAGAGGGAGACTTCGGTACATAGATGAAGACGTGCCTTTCGGGATCCCTTATTGCCTATGCTGTGATTCTACCCCAAAATGGATTGGAGACCCTCTCCTTAGCTGAAGTGGAGAGGAGAGAAAAAACGATGAGGCCTCAAGGATAGAGGTTGGAAAAAATCCTTTTGGGGGATTCTGACTTCAAGAAGACTCTGTCCTGCCCCACTTAAGCCAGCATGGCCATTCTGGGAGTCTAAAAAAAGAATTTTTCCAAGCTCTGTAAAAACCATTAAATGGGATGGAACAGGATGTTGCTAGGCAACCATGAAAGAAACACTTAGTAGTGTGCTCCTGGTACAGCTCCTCTACAAGGGCACATCCTTTTGACATGATCACTTTAGTGATAACAATTATTTTATTAACTTTTTCTTGTCTCTTCTATTGAACATTGGCACAGACCATCCTCAAACCTGCCTCAGACAACTTTGTTTTCAAGTTAGAAAGTCGTCTAGTTCCCCAGGCAGATTAGTATTAGATCTGGCACCAAGGTCATTAGCCAGGAGGAAACAGATTAATGGGATAATTACAGAGCTTTGGAAACCGATAATGAAATACTTTGGGAACTTGCCAGCTAAATTGTTTATATAACAATAAAACTCTTTTTAAATTGACCTGAAGAGAAAGAGAAAGAACAAGAATGCCTTGAATGGTGAGTCCAAAAGAAACAGACTCAGGGAAAAGGGAAGTAAAGAGAGAATGTGTGGGAGAACTTCATCTTTCTTTCTGTTCGATTGAACATTTAAAAGAAATGGCCAATTTAGTTCCATCTGACTGAGCAATCTCCCCTCCCTCCTACAGTCTTCTATGCATAGTAAAGGTGCCACAGAGAGGTGCAACAGGAGACAGAGGACAATCCCAGTTTTGCTGGGTATTGAATACTGAAGTACCCTGTTGCACCTTGGTGAGTGTGGAGAAGATCTCCAGGAGGTGGGTTTTTGTTTGTTTGTTTGTTTGTTTTAAGAAAACCAGAATAGCAAGATATGCCAGTCTATTTAGGACATGGGAAGGCAGCTAAGCCAATTTATTTCTCATGCTTCCTGTTCCTACAAAAGACATAAAAAGAACAACAGGGATTGAAATAGTGATTGGAAAAAACAGAAACAAGAACACAGATAGTCATACAAAAATATTTAAAGCAACAAAACAGTTTAAGAATCAGAACAGTTGACTGTACATTTACACACACACACACATCTCTGTCACACCACCAGCAGTTAAATTGTGCAAAACTATTATTTCAAAAGTCAATTCCTAATCCACATTGCATGGGTGTTGAGAGAAGACTTAAGAAACTGTGCATCCTTTAGTACTATGAAACTATGGAATTTATGTTATGTTTTGAATAACACAGATATTCTAGAGGAGTTTGGATCATGCATCTTCTGATCACATCTTATAGCACTTAATCAAATCCAGACAATCCAGAAAATGAGAGAGAGAGAGAGAATTCTAAATCTAGATGTGATTGAGAAAGAATTGTTTAAATAAGGACAATAAAAGAGAATAAAAGCAGGGAATGGATCGGCTCCTGCTAACTTACTTAAATTATTTGCTTTTATTTTATTTTAGTCCTTTATGTATGAAACGAATAAAATACAACAAATAAACTTCCACAATGTTAGATTTAAGCACAGATCATATTAACTCTTAAATAAATTCCCAGTTCTCTGTTGATTTAGAGATTAGTTTTCTTATTAAACAACAATTACAAAGACTACCAATATAAAGATTAAAATAATTATGTGAACATGTTCCAAAAGCTACGTATAATTATTCTGGTAGGCAACAACTCTTAATCATAAGAAGAGCTATTTTGGATTAGGCCAAAGGCCTCTCCAGTCCAGCATTCTGTTCATACTGAAAGGCAGCCAGATGTCTTTGGGAAACCCACAAAGGCAATATGAGTGAAACTGTACAATGAAGAAGTTGAAAGTGGGAATGTTTACTCTCGCTTTGCAGGGAAAAAAAAAAAGATAAAGGTGCCTTCGGCCCTTGAACTGGTAGAAAGGTGGTATATAATAAGAAATAAAAAAGAATTGTTACAGTGATGATGATGTGTCCTAGGTTATTATTTTTATTTCCTATGGCACCACTGAAAAAAGTTGAGGATTATTTCAGAAAATAGAAGAAGCTACTGTTTATATACACAGTAAATGAGTTTGTATGGCCAAATAAAACACATGTAAGAAAAATTTGTATGAATAAAGGAAAAAAAACTTGAAGATGGCTCATATCCTGTTGTCTAAATGTGAAACAGGAGGGACATTGCATAAACATTCCTTTGCATTGGCAAAGAGAAAAAGAGGAGTAGACTGTGGCTTCTGAACCCTGCAATGCAAAGGGAGTGTAAGATCTCTTTATTTATCACCTATCTATCCCACTTTTTACGTCCAACAAGCTCAGGGCAACAAATGTGACTCTCTTCCTCTCTGCTTGATCCTCATGGCCTGTGGGGTAAGTCAGGCTGAGGAAGCATGATTGGCCCAAGATCACCAAGTTAGCATCATGGGGAATTGAGGATTTGAACACATGTCTCCTGAGCCCCAGTTCAACTACATGACAAGATACCCTACTGCAAATACAGATGTATAAGCAGAGCCACATCAGAGATGATAGTAGAACTTAGTGAGTGCAGGGACACCCTTGAGATGAATTCTGGGCTTTCATTGGGGTTTTGGAATTAATTTACATCTGTTATGCTAGTGTGGAGAAACTCTTGTGGTGGTTGCACTGCTGTCCAAAAATCCTGCTTCTACTTCAGTTGGTGCTTTCCACCCTCCACCTTTGACTCCTGTCTTGGGCTGCCTTTGCTTCACAGAATCAAAAGCCCTCTGGATGAAGTGTGTGATGTCTTTGAAAAGCTGTTCCCATCAGCCTTGGTTCCCACTGCCTCATTGTGAGGTGGACTCCTTCACAAACTGTTTTCCATTGCTAGGGAATAGGTAGTGGTCCAGGAAGCACTTGGCTATCACTCCGAGGCAGCAAAAACCACAGCAGGAAAAGACAGGGAAGGGAAAGAAAAGAAAAGAAAAGAAAAGAAAAGAAAAGAAAAGGAGGATATGACAGCCATTAACACTGGAACATCCCTGGCCACTGGCCAATGTGCTGTTAGCAATGAAGCAATGAAGGACTTTAGCACTAGACAGCAGTTAGGACACGAGTCCCAGTAAATCCTGAAACCTACTGAAAGAATGAAAGAGAAAGATTCCCATATATAATGATATGTGCGATAACGACGTAAAAGAGGTCTCATATGACTAGTTGGTGTCAGAAGCGAGTTGTGGATCTAAAAATTATTTATATCCTATTTATTGGTGTCTCAGTTTTAGAATTTAGAAGAGGTAGCCATTTTAGTCTGTGCTAGCATATCAGGCAAAAAATAAAAATAAAGAAGACAAAAACAATGTAGCACCTTAAGAATTAACTGCTATATTTAATGTGAACTTTTTTGGTAAGTCCACTTCCTCAACATGAGAGGGTTTCTGACAATCTGATGGAGGATTTTACTTATTCCCTCCTGATTCATCTTTCTGGACTACCCAAGCATGTAGCAATTGTAGCATAATATCCTAAGTAACTATAATATATAAATAATAAAGCCTGCTTCCTTAACGACATCCCTTACACCACCTCCCTTCTGTTGGAGGCAGAGAATTTGAAAATAATTGAGAATTACAGAGCTAAACAAGAGACGAACATGGCTGACCCACACTCATCATTAAGGTGCCACAACATTTTTGTCTTCTTTATTTTCCTTTGTTTTTGCCTGTGTTCGTTTTTGAAGTGTCTGATTGTCAACATTATTTTGAAGACACCAGAAAGGGCCTTCTTGTTTTTTCTTTTTGTCATGGTTTCAAAATGCAACCTAATTCTTAGACCAACTGATAACATAGAAGCTTGTAGGAACAAAGACGGCCTTTCTCCAGAGCATGGAAAAGTTACTTTTGGGGCTGTATCTTTCAGAATTCCTAACCAGCATGGCTATATTTCCCATTCTCTGCTCTTTCCAATGATGTCCTTAACAGTGTGGGAGCTGCCACTCCACAAATCCTTTCTGGATTGCTTGGATATCAGAAATGTATGATCATTTGAGAAGGGTTTACGTTACAGTTGCTAACTCTGGTAACATTTGGTACACAGCATTTAGTGAAAGAGCAATAGTGCAGATTCTTCCCATATGATCAGAGACTTCTGGTATCAGTGAGATGTGCTGTTATTTTTAGCCTACACTGCTGAAAGTAATATACAAAGAGGACCTAGAGAATTGTGTACATAAGAAGAATAGCAGGTGTTCTTGTAATCTGAGATTTGAAAGTATAAATCAGTCAACGTATAGCTGGCGTGTAAGGTAGCCACCCTGCAATGGGAAATTGCTGAGTTACTTTCCTGAAACAATACTAAGCAATTGTCAAAACACTACTAAAAAGCCACTGAAGGAGGAAGTTTACAAGTACAAGTTTCACAATGACATGACTAAAGAGTCATCAGTCAGCGATACAGCAGTCAACTAGGTCATTCACTTTAACTGTGAAATGGTCTCATCCCTTCTTGTTGCCAATTGGTTCTGGTTAGCAAGTTACACACAGGGGGCTATGGTATTTTTGTTGGATTCCAATGCATCAAGCATACGTATCTATCTCTTGTCTAGCTCTGTAGTTCTGAATGACTTTCAAAAATTATGTCCCCAACAAAAAGGAGGTGGTTTGAAGGATGTGGTAAAGGAAATAGGCTTTATTATTTATATATTACAGTTACTTAGGATGTTATGCTACAATTGCTACATTGCTTTGGATTGACCTGAAGGATAAATTGGGAAGAAAGAAATAAAATCCTCCTTCAGATTGTCAGTCTGCACCAGGGAAGGCAAGTTTGATGTACGCTGGGGCCCAATTTTCTCCTCCAGGGACTCCCTCAGAGCTATACAGACTGCCCCTCCCCCAAAAAAAACCTCAATGCAAAATATGAAGCTGTTGCTGGAAGTCCATTTCACATTAAACCAGTATTTTAGGATGTTAAATGGTGTTGGGAGCCCCTGTGACTTGCTGAAAAGGGTGAATCACCACTTCTGGAGGCGAAACTCTCCTTTTTGTTGCCAGAATAAGATGGGATCCTTGGGTGCCTGAGGGCCGCAAAACAGCTTTAGAAGGCCATGTGTCAGCAGGTCTATGTCAGCAAGTAAGGGTACAAGCAGATAGTGTCTGTCTGCATGCAGCACTACTCACTGCTATAGACTATTTTGCTCCTTTATGTATTCTTGCACCATTCTTCACTTCCCACATCCTTGACATAACACATGGAGCTGCTGGATGGTTCTGGCAGCAAATGAAGTGCTTAACTTTACAATAGATAGGCATATATGTTTGTAAGTAGGGATATATGTGATATTATGCCTATCATATGGCTGCTTGCTCTGACTTTATATAGAGAGCCATTTACATTCAGAGGCTGTGTAGAGGAACAGTCTCTCTTCATGCCATTGAAGATTCAGCTGTTGTTGCTGAATAGTTGTGATGGGGTGACACGAGCCAACCTGTATGAGGGACCTGGCACATGTATGTAGGCTGCCACATGTGAGAGAAGCCAACACTGGGGTGGAAATACCCATTCAATTAGCTCTGTTCATTTGGCTGGTGCATTTCTACACATATTGTTATGTTCGGTTATACTACAGACTGTGTGTGTGTGTGTGTGTGTGTGTGTGTGTGTGTGAGAGAGAGAGAGAGAGAGAGAGAGAGAGAGAGAGAGAGAGAGAGAAACAGAGACAGAGAGCAGGGCCTGACAAGCAGAACATAACAGGAACAGTTCTTAGAGGTTCATTATAAGCCACAGGGAAAGGTGTGTCCCTCTGTTCAATGCCAAATTCTGATTATCTAGTTAAATGTTATTGTAGATCTTCATTCCTATTATTCACAGGAAGCACACACTTGGGAGATTTATTTTCTTTGTAAATATTTGCATTTGAACACCACCCAGTTATGATTTAGCAATGGACTACGGCATTTGGCACTTTTCCTCATTTATAAGTGAACCAATAAGCCGGATATTGAATCGATTCCGGTCAAAGTTTAGCAGTATGAAGACAGAATAAACAAATAATACTTTTATTTCGCTTTTTATTGTCTATTTGCAGACTGCAAAGATACATTACTTTAGGAGAAATGACTGCGTTTCTTTCCTTTATACATGCTGCTCAGCACTTTTCCCGGCTTCTGTTTTGTAATAGTAATGCTATAGAGTTTGTTATCAGATTTCTGTTGACCACTGTAGGTTGTGTTAATCATCTAAGACAGACTGTTACTCTGTTTCCATCATGGCTCCTATTTGCTCAACAATTAACAAAAAGCCTATTTTATACCTGCCCGCATAAGCCCATTGGCATAAATCACAGTGTTGAATTGCTACATGTTAATATAGGCATTCCCCTTCACGGATTGCTGCCTTGTCATGGCGAAGGGGCTTGAGTAATTCAGAGAAGCTATGGGCTATGCCGTGCAGGGACACCCAATACGGACAGGTCATAGTGGAGAGTTCTGACTAAATGCGATCCACCTGGAGCAGGAACTGGCAAGCCACTCCAGTATCTTTGCCAAGAAAACTCAATGGACAGAAACAAAAGGCTAAAAGATATGACGCTGGAAGATGAGCCCCTCAGGTCGGAAGGCGTCCAACATGCTACTGAGGAAGAGCGGAGGACAAGGACAAGTAGCTCCAGAGCTAATGAAGTGGTTGGGCCAAAGCCGAAAGGACGCTCAGCTGCGGACGCGCCTGGAAGTGAAAGGAAAGTCCAATGCTGCAAAGAAAACTACTGCATAGGAACCTGGAATGTAAGATCTATGAACCTTGGTAAGCTGGATGTGGTCAAACAGGAGATGGCAAGAATCAACATTGACATCCTGGGCGTCAGTGAACTAAAATGGATGGGAATGGGCGAATCCAATTCAGACGATTATCATATCTACTATTGTGGGCTAGAATGCCATAGAAGAAATGGAGTAGCCCTCATAGTCAACAAAAGAGTGGGAAAAGCTGTACTGGGATACAATCTCAAAAATGATAGAATGATTTCAATACGAATCCAAGGCAGACCTTTCAAGATCACAGTAATCCAAGTTTATGCACCAACCACCGATGCTGAAGAGGCTGAAATTGACCAATTCTATGAAGACTTACAACACCTTCTAGAACTGACACCAAAGAAAGATGTTCTTCTCATTATAGGGGATTGGAATGCTAAAGTAGGGAGTCAAGAGATAAAAGGAACAACAGGTAAGTTTGGCCTTGGAGTTCAAAACGAAGCAGGGCAGAGGCTAATAGAGTTTTGTCAAGAGAACAAGCTGGTCATCACAAACACTCTTTTCCAACAACACAAGAGGCGACTCTACACATGGACATCACCAGATGGGCAATACCGAAACCAGATTGATTATGTTCTCTGCAGCCAAAGATGGAGAAGCTCTATACAGCCAGCAAAAACAAGACCTGGAGCTGACTGTGGCTCTGATCATCTGCTTCTTATAGCAAAATTCAAGCTTAAACTGAAGAAAGTAGGAAAAACCACTGGGCTAGTCAGCTGTAATCTAAACCAAATCCCTTATGAATATACAGTGGAAGTGAAGAACAGATTTAAGGAACTCGATTTGGTGGACAGAGTGCCTGAAGAACTATGGATGGAGGCTCGTAACATTGTACAGGAGGCAGCAACAAAAACCATCCCAAAGAAAAGGAAATGCAAGAAAGCAAAGTGGCTGTCCAATGAGGCCTTACAAATAGCAGAGAAGAGAAGGGAAACAAAATGCAAGGGAGATAGGGAAAGTTACAGAAAATTGAATGCAGGCTTCCAAAGAATAGCAAGGAGAGACAAGAGGGCCTTCTTAAATGAACAGTGCAAAGATATAGAGGAAAATAATAGAAAGGGAAAAACCAGAGATCTGTTTAAGAAAATTGGAGATATTAAAGGAACATTTTGTGCAAAGATGGACATGATAAAGGACAAAAATGGTAGGGACCTCACAGAAGGAGAAAACATCAAGAAGAGGTGGCAAGAATACACAGAGGAGTTATACCAGAAAGATCTGGATGTGCCGGACAACCCAGATAGTGTGGTTGCTGACCTTGAACCAGACATCCTGGAGAGTGAGGTCAAGTGGGCCTTAGAAAGCATGGCTAACAACAAGGCCAGTGGAGGTGATGGCATTCCAGTTGAACTATTAAAAATCTTAAAAGATGACGCTGTTAAGGTGCTACACTCAATATGCCAGCAAGTTTCGAAAACTCAGCAGTAGCCAGAGGATTGGAAAAGATCAGTCTACATCCCAATCCCAAAGAAGGGCAGTGCCAAAGAATGCTCCAACTACCGTACAATTGCACTCATTTCACACGCTAGCAAGGTTATGCTCAAAATCCTACAAGGTAGGCCTCAGCAGTATGTGGACCGAGAACTCCCAGAAGTACAAGCTGGATTTCGAAGGGGCAGAGGAACTAGAGACCAAATTGCTAACATGTGCTGGATTATGGAGAAAGCCAGAGAGTTCCAGAAAAACATCTACTTCTGCTTCATTGACTACGCAAAAGCCTTTGACTGTGTGGACCACAGCAAACTATGGCAAGTCCTTAAAGAAATGGGAGTGCTTGACCACCTTATATATCTCCTGAGAAATCTATACGTGGGACAGGAAGCAACAGTTAGAACTGGATATGGAACAACTAATTGGTTCAAAATTGGAAAAGGAGTACGACAAGGCTGTATATTGTCCCCTGGCTTATTTAACTTATATGCAGAATACATCATGCGAAAGGCTGGACTGGAGGAATCCCAAACCGGAATTAAGATTGCCGGAAGAAATATCAACAACCTCCGATATGCAGATGATACCACTCTGATGGCAGAAAGTGAGGAGGAATTAAAGAACCTCTTAATGAGGGTGAAAGAGGAGAGCGCAAAAAATGGTCTGAAGCTCAACATTAAAAAAAACTAAGATCATGGCCACTGGTCCCATCACCTCCTGGAAAATAGAAGGGGAAGATATGGAGGCAGGGACAGATTTTACTTTCTTGGGCTCCATGATCATTGCAGATGGTGAGAGCAGCCACAAAATTAAAAGACGCCTGCTTCTTGGGAGGAAAGCGATGACAAACCTAGACAGCATCTTAAAAAGCAGAGACATCACCTTGCCGACAAAGGTCCGCATAGTCAAAGCTATGGTTTTTCCAGTAGCGATGTATGGAAGTGAGAGCTGGACCATAAAGAAGGCTGACCGCCGAAGAATTGATGCTTTTGAATTGTGGTGCTGGAGGAGACTCTTGAGAGTCCCCTGGACTGCAAAGAGAACAAACCTATCCATTTTGAAGGAAATCAACCCTGAGTGCTCACTGGAAGGACAGATCCTGAAGCTGAGGCTCCAATACTTTGGCCATCTCATGAGAAGAGAAGAGTCCCTGGAAAAGACCCTGATGTTGGGAAAGTGTGAAGGCAAGAGGAGAAGGGGACGACAGAGGACGAGATGGTTGGACAGTGTCATTGAAGCTACCAACATGACTTTGACCAAACTCCAGGAGGCAGTGTTAAGACAGGAGGGCCTGGCGTGCTCTGGTCCATGGGGTCACGAAGAGTCGGACACGACTTAACGACTAAACAACAACAAATATAGGCATTTGCTGTTACACCCCACTTATATGTGCAATAGCAAATGCCTATGGTGCCTTCTTGACATTTAGCAATTTGCCAATTAAATTTACACTGATGGACTTAATGCCAGTGTAATTTTTCTACTGAATTCCATCCAGTGACTTCTGGATACAAGACTACTCTGGCAAGTTCTAAATACAACAGAGAAGAAGTGAATAGGGGTAATACTTAAGGTCCCAGGTGAGGATGTTGTAGAGAGAGGAAGTGTATGTGATTATGGATATTTAGATGAGGTCTGCTTCAGTTTGTCAGGATGTGGAATTAGTAGTTATTGTAGCATTACAAACTGTGTTTGCCACCACAACTATCCAGTAAGCTCCACTGGAAGGAAACTTAATGTCTTTCTCTGCTCCACCCCCACCCACCCTGCCTTAAATTTCTCACCAGGTGGTGAAGTGAGATAAATATAATGATCCACATTATTACATGGACTACTTCAGCTCTTTGTTCAGAAATATGGCTACACTGCAGATACATGGGATCCTATAGGCCTAATCAGATGTTCTGTTTGAAAGTCTGGATGCCTTAAGGATGGTGGTGACATGGGGATGCAGGAAAACCCTGGCTGCTCTGCAGTACATGTCCCCATTCAGAAGTCTTTTAAGCCTTCATGTGTTCAGAGCAGAGATCTGCACTGTCACATACAGCTTTGTCATGATGAATGGCCCTTCCGGATGGTGGAAATGATATAAACATGTTTGAATGGACTTACAGCACATACAAAGAACATTGCACTGGACACACTAAGGTCCAGAGGACTTCCAGGTGGAGATGAAACTTACGTGTATGCCCCTGATTCCCAACACCCTCTGAGGCTTACATGCTTTCAGGAAGAACATTTGAATGGGGCTTCTATTGGCAGAGAATGCTGGCTGTGTTCCTAACAATCTAGAGTATACAACATGCCTTTTAAGATGGGGGCTGAGTCACAAGAGAATTGCATTAGATAGAGATTAGGAAAAAAGAAGATTCTGCTGCATCAAAACAGTATTGGACTAAAACCAGGGACTTTTTCTTTGTAATGTCAAAACATGAGATTTATGGTTGGGTGAGGATTCAGGAGCATGGCATTTCCAGGGGTGGTGTGGATAAAGCTCTCCCATGTTTGCTTAATAGTTTAAATCCCCAGTGACTAGTGTTCTTCTCAGCTAGGTAGAAGCAACTGTTTTTTATTCCAGGAAGGAAATCAGAAGTGGTTTGTCTTCAGACGTCTTTTGACAATGGTCCCCATTGTGATTTATTTGTTTTAAGGAGGGGGACAGTGAAAAGTGGAGCAACAAAATTCTTTTAATCTCTAACATCTCTTTTACTCTCTGTGACCCAAGCTCGAGGAATATGATTTTACATACTAACAATGATAAACAGTGTTCTGTGACAAATTTTTAGTCAACAGGAAATATTCTGCTTTCTGCCAATGTTTTCTTCCCCTGTTTCATGGAGTCCCTCCACCTCTTGCACTGAAAAAGCAGAACAATGTAATGGAGAAAATGATAACATATGCTTTGTAACTGGTTTCAGAGGGGAACCACCGTCTATATATAAGAGGAACCGTTTGTGATTTCCACTCTTTCCCAATACTTTTAAGAGCGCTTCTCAAGCAGATTGGTAATTCCAACATGGACTTCAAAGTCCAAAGATATGGCATTTTATGCTGGCATAGTGCCACAGGCTAGTGTTAAGTTTATGGCTGTTGAGTAAGAGTAAATACTCTGGGAATTCATATCCAGGTGAAAACAAGAAACATATATTTATTATACTTGGAAATCCATTCAGAAATAAAGTGAAAGAGGTGAAAAATCTTCAACTCAGTTAGAGAAGCCCCTGAAATTGGCTGGTATGCATGGCAGCATGCAGGTGGCAATTATGGTGGAAACAAAGCATGTATACTGTTTTCAAACAGATGTGCAAAAATAAACTGAATTGGGGGTATTTACTTATTCTGGGACAATTACAGAATAGAGCAAGGAGCTGCTGCTCACCCCCCCCCCCCCCAAATATAACAGGTCCTTTGTATCCCATTCAACTTTCAAAGGGCTAAAAATATGATGAGCAATTTGAAATCAAAAGTAATACAGTAGATTGAGACAAAAGTACCATACCAATACCAAAGGTGAAGGCAAAGGACAGTAAAGTTCAAGACTAGAGATGGGCAGAAATCAGAAAAATGATGATTAATTTCAATTCATGATTCATAAAGGTCGATGAATCACAAATAACAAATTTATGTTTTTTTCTGATGAATTGATGAATAGATTTGTTGATTCATTTCTGACTTTAAAACCCTATAAGTTCCCCCCCCCCCAAGCATCTAGAGACACCCAAATCACAAATGAGCTTCCCCTGACTCTCCTATACAATCCCTCCAAGTTTGGTGAAGATTGGGTTTCAGACATCCAAGTTATACACCCACAAAGTGGGTCCCCGAAGAAAGTGCCCTTTAGCAGTTGGCTTGGGAAGAGCCAATCTTCACCAAACATGGAGGGATTGTAGAGGAGAGTCAGTAGAAGCTTCTCTGTAATTTTTGTGTCTCTAGGTGCCTGGGGAAAACTTTCCTGTGGAGGCTTTCTTTGTGGATGTATAACTCAGACATCTGAACCTCCAAACTTAGAGGGATTGTAGAGGAGAGTCAGAGGAAGCTTCTCTGCAATTTTGGTATCTCCACATGTCTGGGGGGGCATTTTATAGGCCAACAAATTAAAAAAATCACACAAAAATCATTGATTCGTATTTGTCAGCTGTATCGATTCATAAGAACACAACTGACAAATTAGCAATTTTAATGAATTTTGCAATTTGTTTCTAAATTTGTGCCATCTCTTTTCAAGACCTCTCCAGGCCACTTCAACTCCTGGGGTGCTTAGGGAGGGCTTAGACTGAAATCACCATGTGGTATATATATACATTTCCTTACAGCCACTCTGCTGGCCATTTCTCAGAGCTGTAGTGTAGAGGGAAAAAGATAGACTTGTGTTGCTGTTTAAAGAAACTTTCAGTATTTTGGAATAATTTTCTTCTTTGTTCTCTGATGCAGCTTAGTTTGCTAAACTTTTTTGAAACAGTTTTATGCTATGAAAATTGAGTGCATGTGTGATTGCAGAAAGATGACTTGTATGGGCATTGTGTGCGTAGGTCACACAGTTAGAGTGCTCTGTAGCCAGCATGCCAGTCATAACTATTTGTGTTTCCTGCCCATTTGCAGGATATATTCCTAAATAGAGATTTGGAAATGCACAAAGAATGGACCTGGGGATGATGTGGATCAGAATAAAGGGTACAAGGTGGGTCATCCCTGAATTGTATGCCCTTTACTCAGGTACAGAACACATCACAAGGCTTCCATACACCCCTAAAGGTGACCCCATATTCTCCTACATTCTCCTACCGAGGAAGACAAGAACAAGAAAAAGGCAGGAAAACCTGAATGCTGAACTACATGTTACAAATAAGTCCTAATTAGAAGAGGGAATTCTTTAAGCCCTAAAGATGTCTGATTTTTACAGCAGGAGTTTTTCTCACCTTCCATAGTTTGGAAAGTAACTTGCATTGTTTTGTGACAGGGTTTTAAGACATAAGAATATTCTTTGTTTCAGAATCTGATGTCTCAGACAGATTCCTCCCTGAATTGCATCTCTGGCATACTAATGAGTTTTGAGCTCTAACGACGAATTATTTGTAATGTCCAGTTTTGAGTGGAGAGTAGCAATTTACATATCAAAAGAGTGGTTACTTTGAACAGTCAAGAGGAGGAAAAGGATCTGGCCCATATGTTTTTTTCTGTATCAGTTTTGTGATCAGTTACTTGTGATAATTTAGCATACCTGTCCTGATTTTATGAGGAAAGTTACTCTTTTGGACTACAGCTTTGGAATTTCATAACCATTATGACAGGTGCTACGCGTATGCTAGCTACATGATTCTGGGAGCTGTAGTCCCCCTCCCCCACAAAAAATACCCCACCAAGAACTTTTCCAGGCTCTGCCCATTCTTTTAAACTGTGTTGCAAGACTACAGAAAATGAAGCATAAAACAGAATAGACTAGATAATTATAAAAACAGGAAGGAATGATCCTTTTATTGGACTACTAAAATATCATAGAGATGAGCTTTCAAGTCCTACTCTGAAAGCTTAACTTTTCATGATTGTTGTTGTTGTTTAGTCGTTAAGTCATGTCCAACTCTTCGTGACCCCATGGACCAGAGCACGCCAGGCCCTCCTGTCTTCCACTGCCTCCCGGAGTTTGGTCTAAGTCATGTTGGTAGCTTCAATGACACTGTCCAACCATCTCGTCCTCTGTCGTCCCCTTCTCCTCTTGCCTTCACACTTTCCCAACATCAGGGTCTTTTCCAGGGAGTCTCCTCTTCTCATGAGATGGCCAAAGTATTGGAGTCTCAGCTTCAGGATCTGTCCTTCCAGTGAGCACTCAGGGTTGATTTCCTTCAAAATGGATAGGTTTGTTCTCTTTGCAGTCCAGGGGACTCTCAAGAGTCTCCTCCAGCACCACAATTCAAAAGCATCAATTCTTCGGCGGTCAGCCCTCTTTATGGTCCAGCTCTCACTTCCATACATCGCTACTGGAAAAAACCATAGCTTTGACTATGCGGACCTTTGTCGGCAAGGTGATGTCCCTGCTTTTTAAGATGCTGTCTAGGTTTGTCATCGCTTTCCTCCCAAGAAGCTGGTGTCTTTTGATTTTGTGGCTGCTGTCACCATCTGCAGTGATCATGGAGCCCAAGAAAGTAAAATCTGTCACTGCCTCCATATCGTCCCCTTCTATTTACCAGGAGGTGATGGGACCAGTGGCCATGATCTTAGTTTTTTTGATGTTGAGCTTCAGACCATTTTTGGCGCTCTCCTCTTTCACCCTCATTAAGAGGTTCTTTAATTCCTCCTCACTGTCTGCCATCAGAGTGGTATCATCTGCATATCGGAGGTTGTTGATATTTCTTCCGGCAATCTTAATTGGGATTCATCCAGTCCATCCTTTCGCATGATGTATTCTGCATATAAGTTAAATAAGCAGGGAGACAATATACAGCCTTGTCGTACTCCTTTTCCAATTTTGAACCAATCAGTTGTTCCATATCCAGTTCTAACTGTTGCTTCCTGTCCCACATATAGATTTCTCAGGAGACAGATAAGGTGGTCAGGCACTCCCATTTCTTTAAGAACTTGCCATAGTTTGCTGTGGTCCACACAGTCAAAGGCTTTTGCGTAGTCAATGAAGCAGAAGTAGATGTTTTTCTGGAACTCTCTGGCTTTCTCCATAATCCAGCACATGTTAGCAATTTGGTCTCTAGTTCCTCTGCCCCCTTCGAAATCCAGCTTGTACTTCTGGGAGTTCTCGGTCCACATACTGCTGAAGCCTACCTTGTAGGATTTTGAGCATAACCTTGCTAGCGTGTGAAATGAGTGCAATTGTACAGTAGTTGGAGCATTCTTTGGCACTGCCCTTCTTTGGGATTGGGATGTAGACTGATCTTTTTCCAATCCTCTGGCCTACTGCTGAGTTTTCCAAACTTGCTGGCATATTATAGCAACAGCATCATCTTTTAAGATTTTAAATAGTTCAACTGGAATGCCATCACCTCCACTGGCCTTATTGTTAGCCATGCTTTCTAAGGCCCACTTGACTTCGCTCTCCAGGATGTCCGGCTCAAGGTCAGCAACCACACTATCTGGGTTGTCCGGGATATCCAGATCTTTCTGGTGTAATTCCTCTGTGTATTCTTGCCACCTCTTCTTGATGTCTTCTGCTTCTGTGAGGTCCCTACCATTTTTGTCCTTTATCATGTCTATCTTTGCACAAAATGTTCCTTTAATATCTCCAATTTTCTTAAACAGATCTCTGGTTTTTCCCTTTCTATTATTTTCCTCTATATCTTTGCACTATTCCTTTAAGAAGGCCCTCTTGTCTCTCCTTGCTATTCTTTGGAAGTCTGCATTCAATTTTCTGCAACTTTCCCTATCTCCCTTGCATTTTGTTTCCCTTCTCTTCTCTGCTATTTGTAAGGCCTCGTTGGACAGCCATTTTGCTTTCTTGCATTTCCTTTTCTTTGGGATGGTTTTTGTTGCTGCCTCCTGTACAATGTTACGAGCCTCCATCCATAGTTCTTCAGGCACTCTGTCCACCAAATCGAGTTCCTTAAATCTGTTCTTCACTTCCACTGTATATTCATAAGGGATTTGGTTTAGATTATACCTGACTAGCCCAGTGGTTTTTCCTACTTTCTTCAGTTGAAGCTTGAATTTTACTATAAGAAGCTGATGGTCAGAGCCACAATCAGCTCCAGGTCTTGTTTTTGCTGACTGTATAGAGCTTCTCCATCTTTGGCTGCAGAGAATATCATCAATCTGATTTCGGTATTGCCCATCTGGTGATGTCCATGTGTAGAGTTGCCTCTTGTGTTGTTGGAAAAGAGTGTTTGTGATGACCAGCTTGTTCTCTTGACAAAACTCTATTAGCCTTTGCTCTGCTTCGTTTTGAACTGCTTCGTTTTCATGATTAGTGGTCCCATTAAGGTATTACCCATCCTCATTTTGGCATTTAGCTTATGGACTATGTGGCTGTTTTATTTTATTTATTCATTTTTTAAAACTGTTCTAATGCAGGAATCAGCTCTACCATGACTTTTTTTTTAGGGAGGAAGCAAAACGTTCGTGCTATGCATATAGCTGTAGCAGTTGCTGCACTGCTTGGCCCTGGAGAGAAAAGTGCTCCCACCGCTGGAAGTGTTGAGTAGTTCCTCCACATGTTTCCCTGCATGCTGCTGTCACAGAAGGAAGAGTGGGGCAGAACAGCACCGCAATTGGCTGTTGTTAGGACCAGTGAGCTGGCTAGATAGCTCAGTGAGCTGTGTAGCAGAGTCAGAGGCTGGGAGTTTGATCCCCATTGTGCACTCCAAAATCCTGGCCAAGATTGGATTTGTGGGATGTTTTCTCCAGAATCCGCCAAGACTATTCCCAAAAGCCAAGTAATATTTTTATGAAGAGTCTTCATGTCCCTGTCCCAGATGAGATTATGTCCTCTAATTCTAAACTTGTGCATGGGTGTTCAATAAGGACAGTGCAAATCAAATACAGATGCCAATAAGGGGGGGGGGGGGAATCCCCTCAATTTACTGTAGTAGCGAAAACATTTTACTTCATTCTCATGGCGGAACAACTGTTAAGCATCAAAGGACTGAAGCATGAAGGTCACTGCTTCACGTCACGTAGCCACTATTTATTTATCTATTTATTTGCCTATTGTATTGAGCCTGCAATATAATTTATATTTGTTTGTTTTGGAAGGTGTCAGAGAAGCCTAAGTTAACAGTATTGTGACCCATGGAAGATTCATGTTCTGGGGAAAATGAGAAAACAATTTCCTTCATTGGTGATGTCTCATTCTCTGTTCAAAATAATGACTTGGCATTGCTCTAAAAATTATTCATCAACATTTTTTTAAAAGCCTTCCTACTTTGGGTCATTGAGCCGCCATCCTGTTATAGTTCAAGACACCCATTGCATAACATGACCATATTAGAACAGTCAATATGAAATATAACCATAGTCATTACTGAAATGTGTGAGTCATTTTCCACATGTGATGTCTGTCGATTTTTGTCTTTTAAAATGAACATTATTAATTTGAGGAAATTAAGGTTGAAGCATTTGTTTCATATCATGATATTAATCTGGACTATTAAATATACCAGAATCGACCTTGGTCCTGAGGTCCGCTCTTGAAATGCGTTTATTGAGTATTCAGTGGACATATAGAATATTTTAATATTTGTGAAATATTTAGTACCTGTGGGATTCTGAATACTTCTGTGCTGATAAGAGTTGGGTTTGCATCTGATTGCACAGGGAGGGGGAAAGGAGGAAATTACAGAGGAAGCAGTCACGTCAGTCAAGGAAAAGTTTTGAAATGTGCTCCTGTATTAAAGCAGATAGCTTAGGAAAGTTACAAGTTGGACTACAACTTCCAGAATCCCTCAGCCATTATGTCACTTGTTAAGTTTCCATTCTAAGTCCTTAATGGAGGTGATGTTTGGGGAAGGAGGAATCTACTAGTTTTCCTTTCTTCTAAACTTTTAAAATTTTTTAAATTATTTCCATCATATTTGCAAATCTGATATCCCCCCCCCCTTTGTTTTGTTTCAAATTAGCAATCTTCTTATTTAAAAAGGAGTCAAATGAAACTGGAGGGTTATATGGGTAGTGGGGTTGGGAAGAGTGCATGGCCCTATTCCACCTGGAAGCTAGAAGCACCTTTGAGTGTTTAATGTAGAGATCTCCAAAGGAACCTGTTGGCAGCACATTCAGCAGAATAGGCTTACAATGGTCCCATGCGAAGGAGCACCCTCCCATAATGATCCCCAACCATACAAAGACCACAAGTACATTCAGTCAACTTATAGGTGGGGATGAGGTCTTGTTGACATCTAGGTGGGGATGTAGTGCATGGAAGTCATGTGGGTTCTCCAATACCCATTTAGCCCATCCTGTTTTCAAGCAAAACATCTGAACAGGACTATACAACTACAGTGTTGCATCCTTCAAATGAAGGAACCCATGCCTACAGTTGGTGTCTCACTAAACTGTGTCTTCCTCCTATGGGAAGAAATATTGTGCAGATGTAGTGGGGGTGGGGGAACAATCTCTCAGGAACAACAATTCCCTCCTGCGGGGGAGGGGGTGACACACTTCTAGATCTGGGATTATCATCTCACAGGAGAAGGCCAAAAGACTCTAGTGGGCTTCCCCAATCTATCAATCTGCCTGCTACCCATGGGTATCACATGGTTTCTTTTTCAGATCTTCATAATCACTTTTCGTACCACTCTGCAGTTCTAATATGATGATGATTAAAAACCACTCTGAATGAAATTATCATCTATCTCTCATAATGTCACAAGTTTCATTTTTTTCTTGAGTGGATTTAGTACACAATGGAGTAGCACCACCATGTGGCAAACATTGACAACAGTGACTGCACCTCCATGATTTAGAAGGAAGCATCTTTTTACAGCAAGATACTTTCTCTTCTGTCTTGCTTTACAAGTCAGCAAAATTATACAATACCACTATTTATGTTTTAGTGTTTTTAAAATAAACTTACAAGGTCAAAGAAGAGGGAGGAAAGACACAAATCAAGCAGTCAAACCAAAGGGAACAGATGGGTTGATAAGATGTTTTGATTTGAGAAACCAATAAAAACAATTATTTAATAGCAGTAATGTTGTCTTCCTTTCCCACAAATTTTATTAGTACAGTGTGTTAATTTGGACTAGACTGTAATTTCCCAAAATGTGAAGGATCTTTCTTTCCTCCTGTTTATTGAATGCCTCATAACAATAACTCTAGACATTCAATGTTTCTGGTAATACATATCTTTGTGACAAATAATAAGGACAGTAATAAATCAGATAAGTATACAAAATTTTCTACGATATGCATCCTAAACCTGGCTGGATAGCTGGTTTAGGTATCTGGTTGCAGAGCCAGAGGTTGGGAGTTTGATTCTGTACTGTGTCTCCTGGGAGAACAGCCAGCTGGAATGGCCATGGGCAAGCTGCACAGTTCCTCAGAAGGGAATGGGAAAACACTTCTGAGTACTCTACCTAGAAAACCCTGAAAAGGGTCTCCATAAGTCAAAATTGGCTTGAAAACACACAATTATTATTATTAATACCCTGAAGTCCTCCATATTTTTTTGGTAAGAAATCTTCCCTCATATTTTTCTAGAATAAATAGGGCCTATTCGCAGATTTAAAGAGTACATTAGAAGACCTGTGTGCTTTGGAGTCTCTTTGTGGGTTCTGTATACTCTGGATTCTGTATATGCACAGAACGTAAAGCACACAGGCGCTTTGGGCCCCTAGTAGATCTACTTTAGTCCAGAACAGATCTTGAACTTGTAACCTAAACCATGTGGGTTCAGTCTCAGTGATTCCTCACAGCTTTGGCCAAAGAAAGCAACTACAGTTGACCAGCCACACCTTCAGGGCAAGTTTCTTCCATGAAAGGCCACTATAAGAGCATCCCCTTGAGACATTTTACTATCTGAATGGTCCCAAATGAAGTACCCTCCTCTGCCATGTTGTGCTACATAATAACCCGTTAAGTGGTGGGCCCAGAACTCAATGCAGCGGTCCATGCTATCTTTCAGTGGCATGGAGCAAGAGGAGGGAAGCTCATGGACCAATGAAGTGGGCTCCCTTTTTTCCACTCACAAACTGCCTGTAATTTGGTGGCAGAAGTTACAAGAAGCAGCTGGGGACCACATCCTCCAGCTATCCTTGCTCTACACAACCTGCTGTGAGCAAATACAACAAATGTTCGAAATATTCATTCATTCATTTTCTGTCTCTCCCCACTCCTCATGAGAGCTCAGAGAGGCTGACAGTTCAGACACATGAACAAACACAGAGTTAAAATCACAGGTTAGAAATATTTAAAAATTTAAGTCTAAAATCACACATTAAATCCACTGAAAATTATGAGTATCTAAAACCACAGCTTAAAAACATCTGATAAAATTATATGAAAGCAGTATAAACAAGTAGCAGTCAAAGGCGAATTGAACATTTGCACTCTTCTTTAAAATATAAAATATTTGAAAAGTCTGGTTATATGAAAACGTTGCCATCACATAAAGGGAAAGCAATTGATTAAGGACTGCTGAAAAACAGAGCCCGCTGAAGATGCCTTTCCACCCCATATAATATTGCCACCTGCTGGATTTTACTGAATACTACAAATGGATTTCCTTCTCCGCAACCTCCCACTCCATCCCATTAGAGAAAGTGGGTTTGGTTTGGTTTTCTTTTGTTTTGGGTGCTGAGAACTCTGTCAGAGCACTTTTTCCTCACTCTCACTTTCCTTCCCATTGTCAGGAATTGATTAATTATTTTATTTGTTTTGTTGTTGTTTAGATTTATACTCCTTCTTCAGTATATTATCAAGATGGTTCACAGGATAGTAGCAGAACCAGCATAAAACAAAGAATATACTGATTTCCCCCTCTGAGATCATAGAATCATAGAATAATTGAGTTGAAGGGGCCTATAATGCCATCAAGTCCAACCCCTGCTCAATGCAGGAATCCAGATCAAAGCAGATCTGGCAGAGGGTATTCCAATTTTCTCTTGAATGCCTCCAGCATTTGAACGCTCACCACCTCCCAAGGTAATTGGTCATGGTCTTGTGCCATTGTCAAATCAGTTAAGAAGGTTTTCCTGATATTCAGCCTAAATCTGGCTTTCTGTAGCTTTAGCCTGTTATCATGTGTCCTGCACTCTGGGATGATAGAGAACAGCATCTGCCCCCTCCTCTGTATTACTAGCTTTGAATTATTTGGGCATAGTTATGAAATGAAAGGCTGAAGGAGAGCTTGGTGGACACCATGGAGTAACACAAGGAAGGAAATCAGGCCAGTGACTCTGCAAGAGCTGAGCAGAGCCATGAATAATAAACATTTTGAAGGTTGACCTACGTTGGAGGCAATATGACGATAACACTAAAACTTCCCCACAGTTGATCAAAGTACTGTTATTGTCATGTTACCATCACATCCACTCTGATGTATGACTTACAATAACAATATACCAAGCCAAGCTTGGTAAAGTTACTGTTTTGGATGGCAGCTCCCACCATTCCCCAAGCCAGCAGAGCTGCAAGTCACAACAGACTTCTCTTCAGGTCCATGAGGAGACCAAGCATCTAAGTTTTGAAGACTCAGATTGATGGTTCCCAAATTAAAGAGACCAAGGAATTCCTATAGTTGGTATGGATACAGCCTAGACCCAATGGAAACAGAATTCTATGACCTCAGAATGAGGTCACAACCCAGAGAGATTCTGTTTCTCTGCAAACTGAGCAACAGTTAACAGACAGGCTGAGCCTTCACATGGTCAGGATGGATCTTCCTAGTAAGCAAAGAATGGAGTTGGAGGTGGGCGATCTTAACCTTGAAAAGCCACAGTGATTGAGAGGAGGTTGAGAGGAGAGAGTGTTCGATGGGGACTCAGGAGACCTGGGTTCAAATCCCTTCTAGGCCACAGAAACCCTCTGGGCAGTGGCAAAGACATACCAATCCTGGAACATCTGTACCTCAAAAGCCCTATTAGGATTGCCAGAAGTCAGAGATGACTCGATGATGGCACAAGACCATGAGAAGACTGTTCTTTCCTGGATAGAGAAAAGTTGGAGAAGGACTTGCTGAAAAGGTTTTCATTGTGCTTTTCTGCCTGTCTTGTCCAGAGCTTACAAAAGGTACATTTTGAGGCCACAGCTCCAAAACTCTTGAGGAAGAATGAATGCCAGACATTGCGAGAGCGCAGACCCTTCTTGAACAAGTGGGAATCAGTTGTGACCTGGGTCTGTGGTTTTCTTCCACCTTTTGCTGTGCAACTAATGTCTGTCTTCTGTTCGTCTCATTTCACAGGTCTGGGCCAGCCTTGCCATTAGGCTGAGGAAGGCAGGAAAATTAAGGTCTCAAGCAAGGACAAACCATCATTTCATATTCCATTTTGGCTCTCAGAGAGGTGTGTGATATCTTCTTCCTTGGGAGAAAAAAACAACTCGACACATCCATGGGGTTACCCGTATGCTCTTCAAGCACCCTGTCATAAAATCATCCCTGTAAATCTTCAAGCACCATTTTATTTACTGATTTCATTCACACGGAAATATTTTGGTCTGACTCTCAACCTTTTTTATATTCCTCGTTTTCGCAAGGAGCTGTGTTGGAGAGGACCTTTTCTCTCTGGTTCAAACAACAATCATAGGATTGATTTGTATTTCCATGTCCTTTTATTCTAGACAGCTGTCCCCCGAGGACCAGTGCTGGCCATGGAGCTCCTGCCAGAGCAGTGTTTCATAAGGACAGCCAGCAACAGGAAAGGCTGTGTGGTCCTTTGATCAAGCCCTGATCGATGTGAAGAAGCTCACACAAAGAATCTGGGTAAGGAATTGAGCTGAGGCATCTAATGTACAGTCATGGCAATTTCTGGAAGCTGTGAGCGTGCAAGAGTCAGTGTGATGTAGTGGACAGAGTGTTGGACCGGGACTCAGGAGACTTGGGTTCAAATCCTTGTTTATCAATGAAAGCTCACTGGCTGATGGCACTGGAAAAACCATTCTCACTTTGACATGGCAATTAGAGAGAGAGAAAGAGTCTTTTCCAGTTTTTGCCCTTGTTTCACCATGATATGTGGCCTCAGGTCTCATCCCAACCCCCACATAATCCACACAGCTCCTCCCTTCATCCCAACCTGGCTCCACCCCTTGCCCTCTGACTAGGAGGCAACAGCGCTCCCTTTTCTCCCAGCTTAACAACTTGATCACTGATGCCATCAAGTAGATTCTGAACTCTCTCGATTTTCAGAATCCTACTCATGGGACTGCAGTGCTCACAGATGCTTAAGGAGAGAGGGTAAACCTCTTTCACAAATTCCTTTTTTCTTTCTTTTCCTGAATAGGTCTCTTGAAAGGATGTTGTGAGTCTTCCTGAACAGTAACCTGACCAGACCTGCTGGAAAGATGGAAAAGTATATCAGCAGCAATTGACATGGATTATTGTTTGCATTGGCATTGCAATCTTTGGTCTGAACTCTGCTCCAGGATCCTATTCGTTCTCAGCAGATCCCTCCTGCCCTCTCTCCCCACCAGTCTGCTGCAGCTCCCAGGACCTCAGTCGTTTTGAACACCTGAACTCTGAGCCACTTCCTGAAATAGAGAATAAAGTGGGATTGTGAAGGAGGAGTGACTGAGAGTGTGCCGTCCGTAGTGATTGAAGCTGTGATGAAAGAGAATGAGACCGGTATTGTAGGGGAGAGTGGGGAAGAACCAGCGGCAATGGCGGGAAAATGTGAAGCGGTGTCAGAAGGGAAAAGGGGAAAGGTGGAGATCTGTTTGGCTGAAGAAGGCGCGAAAGGGAAAGGAGAGGAGCAACAGTTGACAGTGTGGGAGGAAAGTATAAATGAGCAGGGAGAGCGTTGGTTCACGGCAGAATTAGAGGACTGGATGAGAAAGAAAGAGAAGGAGAGGCACGCGGAATTAGAATACAAAAAGGGCCAAGAATTGCTCAAAGATTTCCCCAATTTAAAGGTGGGTGGGTTATTGCCAGACCCCCCACTTAAGACCGAAGGTGAGACAACCATTGAGAGTCAAGAGTGGACAGTTATTGTGTTCCTGAGAGGACAAGGTCGTGGGAAACAAGTAATTCGTCCGGACGAGAGATTCAACACCACCACCCACCCCCGAGAGAAGGTGACTGGGCCTGGCATCCATGCTGCGGCACCATCTGCGCGTTGCGGAGTGCCCCTCTCCGGAGACCTACGGACCAGGAACGATTTGGCCGAGCACCCCAGTAATCTCGTTGGACTTTGGAAGGGAATTTACATCCCCAAGTTCTGGCCTGTTGCCAGAATTAACCTGTTTCGATCCAATTATGAATAATGTTGAGAATTATGGAACCAATAAAGACAAAGAAATGAGTACAGTTAAAATGTCTCAAATTTTATTTTCCGCATCAAAAGAGGAGTTGCCTAAAGCAGAAACAGAACCCGATCACAGTGGCACCCAACGTGGGGCAACTCCGAGCACGGGAAATGACAGGATTTTGAAATTGCAACAGACCATAGAGAGGCAGGAGAAATTAATAGAGTACTTGACGGAACAGCAGACATTCCTGACCCGAGGGTTGTTAAGACAAGAGAGTGAAGAAGAGAAGGTGAACAAAGGCTTGGGCATGATTCGGAATCCGTTGGTAGCAGGACCAGCACCAATAAGGATTCAGAAAATGGGATCTGCAGATGATCCGGAGGTGTACTTACATACCTTCGAAAGAGTGGCCACAGCCGCGGGGTGGCCACGGGAGCAGTGGACTTTGATCTTGACTCCCTGCCTGACTGGAGTGCTACAAGAAGTGGTGGACACCTTGTCGGCGACAGAAGCGGCACACTATGAGACTGTTAAGACGGCTATTCTGCGAACTCTGAATCTTACGGAGGAGGCTTATAGGAAGAGGTTTAGAGAATTGAGGTTGAGGCAAGGCATGCACCCGCGGCCATTAACCCAGAGGATGAAAGCCAACTTGGTTCGGTGGCTAAGACCGGAGGAAAAGACTAAAGAGGAGATTTTGGAAGCGTTGGTGATGGAGCAACTGATCACGACACTGGGGAACAATATTCGGAGCTGGGTGCAAAGGAATCACCCGAAGAGGTTAGAAGACGCGGTCCGCCTGGTGGAGGATTTCTGCATAGCAGAAGAGGGAGGACGAGACAACTCCGCCCCCCCCCGGAAAGGAGTAAACCACGTGGGAAGATGGCGGCGGGAGGCAACGGAGCTGTGCCATGAGGGACCTTCGGTTCCAGCGACTTCGCGAAAGAGAAGAGCCGTGGTTTTGAGCCAATGAGACCCAAGCCGGTGAGACCTATCACCTATGATCACCGGCTGTTTGAGAGCGGCACCGGTCTCAAGCCTGGCAGAGATGGACGGCCCGTCTGCTTCGAGTGTGGACAACCAGGACACGTGAGGCGCGATTGCCCAGGGATGGATTGTTCCTGGGTAAGGCAAACACATGAAACTATCCAAGTTCAGGGTTCGGAACAAGCTGGGAGGTGATAGCCTGGGTGAATGGGGAAAAGAAGAAGGCGCTAATAGACACCGGGTGTGGGAAAGCTTTGGTCCATGACTTGGGGGGGGCAACGTTGGGAGAAGATGTGGTAGTAAAACGCATACATGGGGACTCTAAGGCGTATAAGATGGCTTGGGCCGACGTGCAGATTGGAAAAGAGTGTCGAAGGTTGAAAATTGGGATAGTGCCAGGCTTGTCTAGAGAAATGTTGCTGGGGAGAGATTGGGTTGGAACTCATAAGTTCTTGCAACTAAAAGAAGGCCTGCAAGGAGAATGTGGCGCGGGGGAAAACGAAACTGATTTTTTGGAAGAGACTTCACGGGAGCAAACGAGGCTCTGGCAACAAGACGATCTTACGTTGCAAAAAGCACTTCAAGAAGCGAGAGAGGTAGGGGAAATAGAGATAGGGGAGACCGGATTTGAAATGATGGAAGGACTCCTATATCATGTAGATAAAGAAGGGGAAAAACAACTAGCAGTACCACTAAAATGGAGAAGGGACATAATGCGCTTAGCCCACGACGTCCCTATGGCAGGGCATTTAGCTTCAGAAAAAATGATTGTGCGCGTGACTCAGAGGTTCTGGTGGCCTGGAATGGTTAAGGAAATAGAAGAATATTGCCAGACTTGTAAAGAGTGTCAAATTACTCAAGGAAAACCCAGACCAGGTGCCCTCCTTATACCCATGTCTTTGGTAGACCGCCCCTTTGAAAGGATTGGAATTGATATAGTAGGCCCTTTACTTAGGTCTGCAGGAGGACACACCCACATATTAGTACTCATAGACTATGTGACCAGATACCCCGAGGCCATCCCACTCAGGGCTACTACGGCCAAAGTGATTGCTAGGGAATTGATGCAGGTCTTTACGCGGTTAGGGTTTCCACGAGAAGTATTAACCGATCAAGGTGTCGCGATTTGACCCTTTTGGATCCCACACCTCTGGAACCTATGTGGCGTTGGACCCACTCGTGCCTTGGTCTGTCCACCTAGACTCAGGCCTCAGAGCACACCAGGGCAAAACTAAACTCTTTCCTTTCTTCCACTGCTGCCACCAGGAGATCCCTAGATCCCCATAACTCCTTTAGAAAGAATCAGGTCCACTCTTTAATGAAATAGAAAGATCTTTAGTTTATTTGCTTATTTGTTTCAGTATTTTAATATTCAGTTCTATTCCTTCTCCCTTCCAGTCACTGGTCAATCACTTCTCAGATCTCCTACTATATTTTCATCAGTCTAATTACAATCACATAAATCTCTGAACTCAGCTAATCAAACTCCTTCCAAAACTCTGATCTCCCTTCTCCCCCTCAGGCTCTGCCTCTTATACTCTGCCTCTTGGCTCCGCCTCTCAGCAACATAAATATGCATGACCCACTCTAACTAAACCTGAGCCATGACCACATTTAAAGGAGAACGCTACAGACCTCCCCCCTTACTTAGGTTTGTTTGGGAGGGGAAACACATTTTTCCTCCTGAACAAACAGCTGCAATAGCTTAAACCTTTTTTTTTTTCTCATAACATTTTACCTTTCACATTTTTACTAAATTTCAACCAAATACCTTACCTTATCATTTAATAATCAATACAATACTTTACCTTATCATCTACTAATCAATAATATACATTACCTTATCATTTTACAGAATTTACAACCATACAGAAATCACGATCATGAACTTTTACATAAATAATTAACTGTGAATTATAGTCCATTTCAGTTTATAATAAAAGTCCTGGTATCATTCATCTAGCCTCCTGGAAAGCACATCTGCGACAACGTTGTGGGCTTTCGAGGCAAGAACTGAGTCTCTGTTGCAAAGGCAAAATTTGCAAAGTCCAAGTCTCTCACTTTTCCGTCGTAGTCTGGCGCACCATGGACTGGTCCGGTTGTGGTCATCTCCTTCAGCTGGACACACCTCTGCTGGCACTCAGGAGTCCCTCTGTTGACCACTGGCTCCTTCCTCCGCACCCTTTTCCGTCGACTGGCGGTCATCGGCCACTCGGTTGTCCACAGGATGTCATCTGCTGGTCGTTTTATAGTGACGTCATCTTTAAGTCTGGCTCGGGGCTTCACTTGCTCAGCTAGGGAAAGGGTAGGCAGTTTCCTCTTCTCCTCCCGAACATCTTTAGATGCATCCCTCTTTAAGGCATCAGGGCCTTCCTCCTTCTGTATCACATAATTGACATTGTTCAATTTTGTCACTACTTTATAGGGATCCTCCCAAGCTAATTGTAGCTTGTGTCCTCTGATTGGCCTAAGCAAGAGAACTTCATCCTCAGGCCCAAAAGTTCTTTCACGGGCTTTCTTATCGTACCATGCCTTCTGTTTAGCCTGGGCAGCCCTTAAATTCCTCCCAGCCAACTCCAGATAACGTTGCAAGGTGTTTTGCAACTTATATACATATTCGACTACTGACTCAGGGTCATTTTCTCTGTGGTCTTCCCAATTCATGCAGAGCAAATCTAAAGGTCCGCGCGCCTCTCGTCCTAGCAGTAACTCAAAAGGACTAAATCCCGTGCTCTCTTGAGGTACGCTCCTATAAGCATATAGTAAGGGTTGTATTTTGCAGTCCCAATCATTTGGGTTCTCTGCTACATACGCCTTAATCATGCGCACTAAAGTGCCATTGAATTTCAACTAGCCCGTTGGTCTCTGGATGATATGGAGTCAAGTTGATTTGGGTAATTCCACAAGCCTTCCATAACCTTTTGATCAGTTTGGATGTGAAACTCATTCCCAAATCGCTGACTCTCTCGCTGGCAAATCCCAATCGGCTCATGTAATTAATTAGGGCATCTGCCACGGTGTCAGTTTCCATGTTGCGCAAAGGAATTGCCTCGGGATATCTAGTGGCAAAATCCATAATGGTCAAGAAGTATTTATTTCCCCTATGGGTGGCATTAGGTAAGGGACCCACTAGATCGATTCCCAGCCTTTGGAACGGTGTAGAGATGACTGGCAAAGGACATAATTTGGCTTTGGTCCTGTCCTGCCCAGTCCCTCGTCTCTGACAGACATCACACGTTTTGCAAAAACAAGTAATCTGTTTGCCCATACCTGGTCAAAAGAAGTTCTGGCCAACCCGTCTTTTGGTTCTGGTGATCCCCATGTGAGCTCCAAATAAACTGCTGTGAGCTTGATTAATGATTTTCTCCCTGTATTTACTAGGGACCACTAATTGCTTTCGGGGTTCCCCTTTTCCTCGGTATGGAGTAGCTAACGTTTCCCTGTACAGAAGGTCTTTGGTTAAGCTAAAGCTCTCAGGGCACTCAGGAGACAGTACAGTGGGAGTCCTGGCAGCTTCAAAGCAAACTCCCAAGCTAATGTCCTCCTTCTGCTCCTGGGCAAAATTGTTATTTGTTTTGGGATTCTGTAGTAGCATGAGTTCTGCCTCAGCCCTATCATCAAGCTGGGTTGCCACGGTAACCGCTCCACCTAGGCCTCTCTCTGCTACAGTATCGGTTTGAGCTGCAGAGGGTGAGTTTTGACCCCCCTTTGAGCGGGTAAGCACTAACGCACTCTTGACATGCTCTATTAAATCCCAACCAAGGAGAAAAGCTGCTGGTATTTCATCTGACACAGCTACTTGCCACTTTCCAGACCAATTCTGGTATTCTACTGGTATCTCAGCCACTTTTAAAACCACGGTTTCCTTCCCAATTCCCTTTAAAGACATTTCTCTGCCTGGAATAATGTCATCCTGGGCTACTAAATCGGAATGGACAATGGAGATTTGAGATCCTGTATCTCTTATTGCAATGTACTTCTTTCCTTTCACAACTATCTCTTCACCTGCGTTTCTGAGAAGGGTCTGGTCATTGCTGATATAGAAACAATGGACTACTTGGGCTATAGGAATATCTTCCTCCTCATGGTCAGTAGAAGTGGTGGTGGTTATGGGATCAGGTCTCTGTCTACTATTTTCCTCCCCTGATTCCACTTGCTTGACACAATACACCTTTTTGGTTAGAGAATCATTTCTCTGCAAGTTGGGGTATGGTTGCCTACACTGGAATTGTGAGTGGCCTGGTTGCCCACAGTTAAAACATTTAAAATTCCTTTTGTCATTCTGAGGTACTTTGGCGAACCGTGCCTCAGGGTTTGATGTTTTTGGCGGGCTAGCCCTTGGCAACTTCGGGGAAGTCCCGCCCTGACCTTCTCTCTCAGGATTCCTGCTGAGGTAATTTTTATTAAAAGGCTTTTTATAGTTGTTGTCCCAGTTTGGTCTATTTACTCTCAGCTCTGAAAATCTAGGGTTCCTGTAAGCATTAATCAAATCAGTTTGTTCTCCCGCTTCCCATAAATTTTTAGGATTCTTGTCCCTTACTAAATACCGTAGTTCTCCAGGTAATAGGGAGTAAAACTGTTCTAGCCCAATTAAATCCTTCAACTGTTCTAAAGAAGTGATCTCCTCTCTTTCAATCCACTTTTCCAGAGTCTGCGCCAATCTAGCTCCCAACTGAGAGTACGATTCATCCTGCTTTTTAGAGAGAGAGCGAAATTTCCGCCTCAGGTGTTCAGAGTTCAGACAAAATCTTGAATAAACCATCTTTTTATATGCCTCAAAATCTCTTGCCTTCTCGGGATTCATCTGGGCATATATTTCTGCCAGATCTCCGCTAACCTGCGCTCTTAAAACCATCATTCTATCTTCATTTCTGATTTCAAAGTCATTGCAGGTGCGTTCAAAAGCAATGAGGAAGGATTCAGGACAGTCCCCTCTTTTGTACTGGGGAAACTTCTTCAAATCTATCTTTGACAGGATTCCACCTCCCCCACTGTTGTTATTATTAAGATTATTGTTTAGAGCAGAAATCTCTAGCTGTCTCATCTGTAGTTGAAAATCCATTTCTTTATGCCTTAATTCTAGTTCCCTTCTTCTCTCCTCCTGCTCAGCCTGTCTGGCCTCCTGCTCAAATGCCATTTGTCTAGCTTCCTTCTCAGCTCTTTCTTTGATTTCCAGTTCCCTTCTTCTCTCCTCTTGCTCAAATTGTCTGGCCTCCTGCTCAGCTCTTTCTTTGATTTCCAGTTCCCTTTCCTTAAGTTTAAATTCCCTTTCCAGTTTCCATCTCTCAAATTCTTGATGGCTTAATTCCTTATTTCCCTCCAATTCCTGAGGTAACTCTTCAGACTCAGGACTCCCCCTTGTGGCGCGTTTGTGAGGCATCTTTTCTTTCTGGGGTGATTAGAGCAGCGTTCACTAATTTTTAAAAGGACCTGTTTTTCTTATTTTACTCCCAGTTACTGATATAAATTTATTTCAAGCCTTTTCTTTTAGTACTTTCCCTCAGATCTGCTATGACCTGGCTTCTGCCTTATCCACAGTGCTCTCCTATCTCAGAGCCTGGGATTTTACAGTAAGCCCTCTGATCCTCAGATCCTGAGGTAAACTCAGAAATTCCCTCTCAGAGAATTCAAGCCTTTTCCTTAGGTTCTCTCCCTCAGATCTGCTATGACCTGGCTTCTGCCTTATCCACAGCGCTCTCCTATCTCAGAGCCTGGGATTTTACAGTAAGCCCTCTGATCCTCAGATCCTGAGGTAAAACTCAGAAATTTCCTCACAGAGTCGTTCCCTATCTTAGACCCCCCTGATCTGGGTTCTGAGGCCCCGCTACTAAGCTTTTCCCAAAAGCTCTAGCAGGAACCAAACCTCATTGCCACAGATCCTGTCTAAAAGGTACCCTTGACTCAATAAACTCTTTTATAAAGGCTTCTCTGGATTATTTCAATAGGCTTCACTGGATTACTTCGTTTCCCGCCGCTGGACACCAATGTCGCGATTTGACCCTTTTGGATCCCACACCTCTGGAACCTATGTGGCGTTGGACCCACTCGTGCCTTGGTCTGTCCACCTAGACTCAGGCCTCAGAGCACACCAGGGCAAAACTAAACTCTTTCCTTTCTTCCACTGCTGCCACCAGGAGATCCCTAGATCCCCATAACTCCTTTAGAAAGAATCAGGTCCACTCTTTAATGAAATAGAAAGATCTTTAGTTTATTTGCTTATTTGTTTCAGTATTTTAATATTCAGTTCTATTCCTTCTCCCTTCCAGTCACTGGTCAATCACTTCTCAGATCTCCTACTATATTTTCATCAGTCTAATTACAATCACATAAATCTCTGAACTCAGCTAATCAAACTCCTTCCAAAACTCTGATCTCCCTTCTCCCCCTCAGGCTCTGCCTCTTATACTCTGCCTCTTGGCTCCGCCTCTCAGCAACATAAATATGCATGACCCACTCTAACTAAACCTGAGCCATGACCACATTTAAAGGAGAACGCTACACAAGGTACTAATTTCATGAGCCAGACACTCAAAGAGATGTGGCGACTGTTAGAAGTTAAACCTGTGCATACAGCAGTATATCACCCGCAAACTAATGGGTTGGTGGAAAGGTTTAACAAAACTTTAAAGGGCATGTTACGTAAATTGGTCATAGACAAACCTCGCCGATGGCATTTGCTAGTGGCCCCTTTGATGTTTGCTATTAGAGAAGTGCCACAGGCTTCCACTGGCTTCTCCCCCTTCGAGATGATGTATGGATGGAACCCAAGAGGTGTGTTAGACTTAGTTAAGGAGAAATGGGAAAGTGAAAGGGATGAGGCCCAGACAGTGGTCCAACAAGTAATAGAAATTAGAGAACACCTAAATGAAGTGGCAAAGATGGCTAAGTCACAGCTAGGCAGGGTGCAACAAGGACAGAAAAGATGATATGATTTGAGAGTTAGCCCCAGGCAATTTGAACCTGGACAGAAAGTTCTCTTACTACTACCTGCTGATAACGCCAAGTTGTTTGCTCGATGGCAAGGATAATTCTTGGGACTGGCAGGATATTATAGGCAATTTGTCCCCAACTTTGCAGAGATCGCGGCCCCTTTGACAGATTTGACAAAGAAGCGGGCTGCCAACAAAATCAGATGGGGAGAGCGGGAACAAGTTGCTTTTGAACAACTGAAGCAAGTACTTAGTGAACTTCCTAGTAGATATGCCCCTGATTTCGAATTACCTTTTATAGTACAAACAGATGCCTCAGAGCGCGGAGTAGGAGCCGTATTGGCCCAAGTGAAGGAAGGGGTTGAGTATCCAGTCATGTATCTCAGTAAGAAATTGACCCCCAGGGAACAGAGGTACGCAACAATAGAAAAAGAGGCATTCGCAGCCAAGTGGGCTATTCAAACACTCAGATATTATCTATTAGGAGCTCCATTTGTGTTAATTACTGATCATGCACCTCTTCAGTGGCTGAATAGAATGAAAGACACTAATCCTAGATTGACCCGGTGGTATTTAAGCTTACAACCTTACACATTTGAGGTACAGTATAAGAAGGGCAATGCCCCTGCTAATGCCGATAATTTTTCTCGACAGGGAAAGTGGGAAGATTCACAGGAGGAAGAGAGGACGGCCCACTCATTGGGGGGGGGCGTGTGAAGGAGGAGTGACTGAGAGTGTGCCGTCCGTAGTGATTGAAGCTGTGATGAAAGAGAATGAGACCAGTATTGTAGGGGAGAGTGGGGAAGAACCAGCAGCAATGGCGGGAAAATGCGAAGCGGTGTCAGAAGGGAAAAGGGGAAAGGTGGAGATCTGTTTGGCTGAAGAAGGTGCGAAAGGGAAAGGGGAGGAGCAACAGTTGACAGTGTGGGAGGAAAGTATAAATGAGCCAGGACAGCAGTGGTTTGCGGCAGAATTAGAGGACTGGATGAGAAAGAAAGAGAAGGAGAGGCACGCGGAATTAGAATACAAAAAGGGCCAAGAATTGCTCAAAGATTTCCCCAATTTAAAGGTGGGTGGGTTATTGCCAGACCCCCCACTTAAGACCAAAGGTGAGACAACCATTGAGAGTCAAGAGTGGACAGTTATTGTAATTCGTCCGGACGAGAGATTCAACACCCACCCCCCACCCCTGAGAGAAGGTGACTGGGCCCGGCATCCATGCTGCGGCACCATCTGCGCGTTGCGGAGTGCCCCTCTCTGGAGACCTACGGACCAGGAACGATTTGGCCGAGCACCCCAGTAATCTCGTTGGACTTTGGAAGGGAATTTACATCCCCAAGTTCTGGCCTGTTGCCAGAATTAACCTGTTTTGATCCAATTATGAATAATGTTGAGAATTATGGAACCAATAAAGACAAAGAAATGAGTACAGTTAAAATGTCTCAAATTTTATTTTCCGCGTCAAAAGAGGAGTTGCCTAAAGCCAAAACAGAACCTGATCACAGGGATATGTTCCAGGATGCAATTGGCTGATCTACCTGAGCCCTCTCCCAGCCTTCTCCTTCCCCCCACCCCATGAGCCCCATCTCATCCCCCCGCCCGTGGACCCCCAGACACCCTTACCTGACGGCTGCAGCTGCTGGGCTCCAGGGGCTCCAGTGGAGCTCCAGTGAGAGTGCCGGATGCAATGGCAGAGAAGGAAGGGGGGCTCTCTCCCCCTCCCCCCTCACTTTTCTATGATTCCCTTCGCTCTTCCTCTCTTTTGTTTCCTCATCCATTTCCCTCTGGCTCTTCCAATGCTCTTAGAGTAGCCTTGGCAGCCTCAGAGGGGCAGGGGAGGAAACAGAAGAGAAAAGAGGGGAAGGGGACATGGGGAGGGGGAAGAGGAAGGGAGGGAGGGAAGCCATTATCCTCCCTTCCTTTTCTGCCATCCAGTGATGAGTGCCTCCCCCACACATTTCTCCTCAATCGGGCTGAATCAAAGCCTATGGCTTGGCTTTTTCCAAGCCAATTGGCCTCCAATTGGATTATGCAGGACTCCAATGAGGGCACAAAACTGTGAGAACCCTTCCCTCAACCCTTCCTTGAGCCTCCAAATGTTCATCCTGAGAAAGATGGGCCAGGGGACTGGTGGGTGGAAGGGTGAGGCTTGGAGTCTGTCAGGAAGGTGCGATGGGGTGAAGTGCTCTCAGGAGGAGTGGAGGGAGGAGGAACATTGGAGACTCAAGGGAGATGATGGGGGAGTTGAATTCTTCCCTGGTTTGGATTGGTATCCTAGCCGGGGAAGAACTCTGGGGGCTCGTAAAGCTTCCCTCATATTTGAGGCGAACCTTATGATGCGCCATTTTTGTGATCTGAGCCGAGCCATGAGAAAGCTTGGCATCTTGGCACTGCCATCTGCACAGCACAGCCAAAGTTGGGTAAGTGGTTGTGAGTGGGAGGGAGAAGCAGCCCACCGCTCTCCCAACTGTCCTCTGGCTCGGACGGCGAGATGGGCGCAAGTGACAAGCGCACCACAACCCTCTTCCCAAACCAGGGAATTAGGAGGTTCGGCAGGTCTTTCCTTTCCCTGGCACTTGAAACACTGCTATGACCGAGGAGGAAGGGCAAGGAAGAGGGGTAGGAGAGGGGAGAGGGAGAGAGAGAGAGAGAGAGAGAGAGAGAGAAAGTGAGAGGGGGGGGAGGGATAGAGGAGAAAGGAGGGTCTGAGGGCAGATGGGAAATCCTATCCAAAACTAGAAGATAATGGGATTTCCCAGGGTCCCGGTGCGGGAAGAAGGGAGGCCGATGAGAGTGGAGTGGCAGAAGAGAGAGCAGGACGTGAGCCTCCCTTCCTCCTTGCCATCGCTGTTGCTGCAGCCAGAGCTCCTGAAGGGAGAGGGAGGGGAGGGAGGGAGGGGTAGTAGAACCTTCCCTCCAGATCTTCTAAGGGAGAGGTGGTGTTCTGTGGTGGAGGACTCCAATCTTTTCTCGTGCTCTGCTGAGCCTGCAAGTGGATGAGTCACTCTTCTGAATTTTGATGGGGGCTTTTTCCCATAGGAAAGGGCTCTTCCCCTCCAAAGTCTTCACCCTCTTTCCTATTCCGGAAGGGAAAGATTCTGCTTCTCTGAATGGCTGCAGGTCTTCCTCCTCCTGCCCCGAATCTCAACTGGGGTTCTATCTTAGGGATTCACTCTTATTCTCCTACCTCATGTGGGAGCTTGGGGAGACTCTGAAAAAGAGGAAAATATTTGTCCCAATAAATCGAGTTTCAGGGTAACTATCCCAAAAGAGCAAAGGGTGGCTGCCCTTGAAACATGCAGTCCAGAAAACCCATTGCCAAGCTTTTAAGTCCTGGGGAACAAGCCGTTCTCAAGATTAGATCCAGTCATGTGAGAAGATGATGGGTAGATGCCCCTACCTGTGTGCTAGCCAGTGCTTTGCAGAACTCAATGCATTCCCATTGCTGAGTGTGTTCTCCTTGATTCATGGACCTGTGCTGGAACTGGTCCTGGGGACAAGGTTCTCCTGATCTCCTGAAATACCTTCTTCTGAAACTGATGTCGTGCAGGTGATTTACGGGCTGCACAAAGGATTCCATGTCTTCCATTTTGATCATTTTCTTTTCTTGGCTTGGCCAGCACTTAGTCCAATCGACATTTGTTGAGGAACAGGAGGAGAGAGACTGTTTAGTCTCATAGGGAATTCCATCAAGCTCAGACCCCAGAGGGAGGAGAGCATGGTCCATCCACTTGAAGGTTAAGGCCACCCATCTCAAGCCCTTAAACAATGTCATGTCCTAACAGGAGGTTCCGGCCTCCTGGGCCCACGTTTCATTCCTTTGGTTTCTTCCTTTGCCTTCTGTGCAGAATAAATTTGACTCTCGCCACCCTTGCCAAGTTCTTCTCTGTCGGCTTGCTTCAGGCTCATTTCTAGCTAGAAGGCTGTGTCTTGGAGGTAGTCCAACGCCAGGCAGTGGAAGAACGGTGGTGGGCTCTATCTCCTCGTGCAGCTTGAGTTCAATGCGACGTCCATCCTTTTGGATTTCTGCCAAACCTCTCCACACTCTGAACCTTCGGCTAAGCCTCCTGAAGGGTTCAACTTGCTCTTCCTCAGTTGCCTCAGTGCAGCTTTCCTCCTAAGACATCTCCTTTCCTTTTGGCAAAGAGAATCTCCTGCTTTCAGTTTTCCTCCTGTGACTCTTTCCATTGCCCGACTAACCCCGTTCATTCTTGTGTTGTGAGTTTTGTCTTCTGGACTCCCTCTCTGGCTCCCTTCGGCCTCCGTTGACAGAGGCTGCTGTTTCCAGGGGAAGCCTTTCATTTACTTGCCGTTGCCGAGACCCTTTCAGCTGCTTGCCTTTCAGGAAAACTCCGTCTCCAGTCATCTAAAGAGGAAGGGTGCCCTATTTCCATTGCTCAGATCAGTAGCACAGTGATATCATTAAACAATTTACATACACAGACGCACACACAAACACCCACCCACCCATGTCATATACAAATTACAGGGTGTGTCTCAAAGTGCAATATCTGTCAAAATGTTCAGTCTCTTTATCACATTTCCTTTTATTTCTTTTAGTCTGCTTTTCTCTTCATTCTTCTTGATGTTGTTTGATGTCGTCAAGTCACCTCCAACGTACAGTATAGCTACCCCATGAATAAGCAATATCCAAAATGTCCTATCCTCACCAGCCATGCTGAGCTCTTGCAAACTAGACCCTGTGGGTTCCCATAGGGAGTCAGTCCATCTCATATTTGGTCTTCCTCTTTTCCTGCTCCTTTCAGACTTTTCAAGCATTATCATCTGTTCTACAGCATCTTGCCTTCTCACAGTGTGCCCAAAGTAGGACAGCCCTAGTTCAAACATTTCTGCCTCCAGATGGTTCAGGCTTGAAGCCATCTAAGACCCACTTGTTTGTATTCTGGCAGTCCAGAGTCATCTCCACAAAGCTCTCCTCGAGCACCACATTTCAAATCAATCCATTTCTTTTCTCTCAGCAGTCTTTACTGCCCAGCTTCCACACCCAGCCATGATGATCGGAAAAACAAGAGTGTGGATGATCTTGCTCTTGGTCTCCAGTGACACACCCTTACACTTGATGATCTTTTCTAGTTCCTCCATTGCTGCCTGTCCGTAACTCAGCCTTCTTCCAATGTCTTGGCTCCACTCTCCTTTTCGATTAATAGTTGAACTGAAAATCACAGCTATTTCAATGTCTTCATTGTCAACGTGAAAGTTGTGTCGTCTTCTGTAGTCATGATGTTTGTCTTCTAAATGTTCGATTGAAATTCTGCTTTGGCACGTTCTCCTTCAACTTTCTTTAATTGAATTTAATTCAATTTAATTTAAGTTAAATTTCAAATTCTTTTAATTTCTTCTAATCTTTTAAATTCAGGCTGAGTGATAGTAAGAGACAACGTGTTTGCTCCCTCCTTCTCTATTTCATTGAGTTCAGTTCCTCCTCTTCCTCTTTGTTTATCTAACCCTCTTCTTTCTCAGATCTGTGCTTCACTTGGGGCACTTGCTGGGGGGTGTCCATATTCTTTCTTGGCGGAAATAGATGCTTCTACAAACCTTCACAGGCTGTCTGAAGCCCCAGTGTTCCTTGATTCTTTTTTCCCTTTCTTCGACTCAAATGCTCAACATGTGGAATCCATGGTGCCCCCACCATCTTTCAGTTTCTGTCTTAATTGAGAAATTCCATATAATCCAAAAGAACGCATCTTCTTAACTCTTCTACCCTTTCCACTCCTCCTGTCTGTAGGAGGCACTCCCTTGACTCTTCTTTATCTGGTTTCTATTCTTTTGCCCTGTTCAGAAGAAACTCCTTCACAGCACAGCACAAAAAGAGAACGAGTCACCTGACAGGACTTCCTCAGGAGAGGGGGGTCCCCTGCCTTCTGGCTATGGTCTGAAGGGGAGGGAGTCAGCTTTTGGTTGGGAGATTCTCTCTTCCTTGCCATCATGGGGTGCAACCCACCAACTCCAAATAGGGAAATGGGAAGGCTCAGCAACATTGGATCCCCTACATTTCCCAGGCCCCCTACCATGGAGTGCAAAGCTCTGGGAAACATAGCAGCCATCACAGTCTTCCATGTGCCTGAGGATGGGGGGGCAGGGATGCAGAGGGGGAGACGTCCCTACCCCCCCCCCCACTGCCGCAACCAGAGCCAGAGGCAGTTTAGCGGGTGTGAGTGGGAAGGAGGGGCCGCCATGGGGGGGAAGGGGGCCGTTCGGAATGTAGGGGCCGGTCAGAATGGCATCCAATCGATATTCCAAACAGGGAGATTCCTGGGCTCAGAAACATAAATGTTCTAGGGGCATACATGATCTCTGTCTTGAGGTAGACCAGGTGGGGAAGGATTTCTTTCCAGGTTTTCAACATAAAAAAAGTTTTTAAAAAATCAATTCCCTGCCATAAGGCTAAACTCTGCTCTTCCCAAAAACAAACAAAAGGTAGTAAAGGTAATAAATGCTTGGAATGTCATGTATTTTGTCACTGAATATTCCAAGACAAGCTTTTCATTTTGTGATGGCAGGAAAAACTGTTTCCAACCAGGTATAGTATGGAGAACAAATGTTCTGTCTTGAACAACCCAGGGTGTCCTGAAAACATTCTTACAAAGACTCCCATGAATTAAAAGACATTTCAATGTGATGCTTTCATTCATTTATCCTTTTTGTGTTTTGTTTGCTCATTTTGATTTTGCTGTTGTTACCGTTCTGCTTTTATTGTCCCTTTATTGTTCATTTTAAAACAAGTCTATTAAACAAATATTTCATTAGAAGAAAGATAACTGCCTCTAAGTATACTTTTAAAAGACTAGGATCCTAGCTGTTTAACCTGAAGAACAATTCTGTGTTGTTAAAATTGCTACTCCGTGGCTGATTTATGAACATGACAATAAAGTGTGTGAAATTGGGAGGCGGGGTTTTGTCACGGTGAGACTGGTTGGGTTTCGGGAGAGCTCCTGAAACTGACCGAGACCCCTTGATTTTGAGGCCCCCAATGTAAGGGGCAAAGGACAGTCTGCTAGGAAAAGCGGGTGTGTGAAGCAGCAGAGGCGACAGAAAGGGGAGAGAAATTAGTGGAAGCTGCTTCCCCCACCCCCACCCCCCGAAGTCTTTCTGAGTGTACGTACTGAAATGGAAGCCATGTTGGGCAAAAGGCTGGAAACACCCCTTGCAGAGAGTGGAGGAGTTTTGGAAAATATCCTGACCAGGACTCTAAGTAAGTCAATATGTGTTTTATATAAAGAAACCTTTATGGACCTAAAACAATGACACAGAAGAAAGCTGGGCTTAACGATTAAATGAAAGCAGATTAGATCCGAAGGGTTACAGATCCTGTAACCCTTCGGATCTAATCTGCTTTCATTAAGTCGCTAAGGAATTAGATCCTGTAACAGTTCAAGCCGCAGCAGTAGAGCGAGCTCCACCCCACCCAATCCCTCAGATTTGATCAGAAAAAGGAGAAGAAACAGAAAGAGAGAGGAGGGGAGAGATTTATTTGGTGAATGAACTGTTTTAATGAAAGGCAAAGACTCACGCCCGCGAAAGAGTTTAATTATAAACTGTCTAATTACAATGCTGATGGAGGAAACTAGAATCAGAAAATAGAACTTTTGAACTTAAGGAGAGTCTTAGATTGTGTAAAATCAACGGATCAGAGGCACCTTTGTTTCCTTGGGCACCGCAGTGGAGGTGACCTTCCCTCCTATAGCCTGGAGCAGCTTTGATTGGAGGACCTACCCCTAATTATGGAGGCTGGAGAGATTGAACTGCTAATGTTATTTGCCTCAAGGCATTGTTTGTTATCTTAAACACTCATTGTTTTATCTGGCGGCTGTGTGTCTGTCTCTCTGTGTGTGTAAGAGAGAGAGAGAGGGAGGGAGGGAGGTGCTGACCTATGTTTTGGATGGGCGATGTTAATAGTGTTTTTTTGAATGAAAGATGGGGCAGCAGTGACACCTGCTTGGGGAAAAAATCCCAGATAGCATCGTTAAGAAATTTGGAAGATGACAGCAAAAGGGGGAAAGGAAAAGGCCCCGAGAGGCTCACCTGCGCAGGAACAAAATCTGAAATTATTGGGACAAGAGACAACTTAAGGGTTGGCAACAGAACATTCAAAATATGTTACCCACAAGATTACAGCAGATACAAGGAGAAATGGCTCAGCTATCTGAACAAATTAAAGATTTAGGGTCGCAAATGACTGATGCCAAACACCAAATTATAGAAAATAAAAAAAGAAACAGCCAAAATACAAGAAACCTAAAAAAAAAAAAAACAGGAAAAAAATGGAGATTATGAATGCAGAGCTGGTAGTGATGCAACATGAAAGAGAACAAGATTAAATCAACCTGCTAAAGTTATAAATGGAGAGAGCCAACCTCATACTTAGATTCCAGAATCTTCCAGAACAAAAAGGTGAAGACACAGTGCAATTGGTAACTTTTTAGACCCACTTATGGAGATGCGACCAGAAGAAGTACAGCAAAATATAGATACAGCACGAAGAATTAATAAACCATATACCAGGAATAATAAACTTCCCAGAGAAATTCATGTTAAATTTACGCGAATGGTATTTTGAGAAAAAATTCTAAGAAATAGGCAAGATAAAGGATCCACCATAAAAGGAAAAGAATTTAAGATTTTGAAACATATTCCATGACAAATAAGACAGAAAAGGAGACAATATGTGAAGTTGACAGATTTCCTGAGAACAAATTCAATTAATATAAGTGGTTGATACCTGAAGGTGTCTCTTTCCAATTTCAGGCGCAGATATATTCTATTAATTCAATAATGAAGGTAGAGGACTTTATGAAAAAAAGGGGGAAATGGCTGGGTAGGAAAGAAGAGAAAAAGACAGATGAGAAACAGGAAGAGGAGCAATCAAGTGGATCATTAGGACTAGAGATGGGGACGACTCACCATTTTGGCGAGTCATCCCGCTTCGTGAGTTGTCAAAAGTTGACAACTCATGAAGCATGAAGTTGCCCCATGAAGCGATGAATAACGAAGTTATTCATCAATTTATGGGGGGTTATTAAAAAAACAAACACCTTAGCCTTAAGGCAGGCTAAGGGAATCCAGACTGCCCTTTGCAAAGATGGCAGCTGCAGCTTCCCTACCCTAAATGAAGCCGCAGCCGCCATCTTTGCAAAGGGCAGCCAGTTTCCCTTTTCACACACTGTGGCTGCGGAGGCCTGATGGAGACCTCGGCGGCAACAGCAATGATTATGGTAAGGGGGGGTGTTAGTCGGGGTGGGGGGGCTAAGGTCGGGAGAGGAAGGGGGTGGGGGTAGGCTGTGGCGGTGGGTGGCTGTAGGGGTGGGTGGCTGCCTATCGGCCCACCAGTCAGCTGATTGGTGGCCGGTAGGCAGAATGGTGTTTTTTTGTTTGTTTTTTTGTTTAATTATGAAGGACAAATAAAAATGGGAAAATATTTGTCGATCCATATTCGTCGGGATGAATATTTAATGAACCAGCTATTTTTATCGAAAAAGCCCATCCGTTTTTATATTCATCCCCATCTCTAATTAGGACCAAACTCAGAAGGAAGTTCAGAATTTCAGCAAGAAAACCAAATGGGAAGTGCCAAAGGAAAGCCCACCATGGAAGAAAGAGGATCTAAGAAGAGGAAAGAAAACCTTAATAACAAAGATGGATAAAATGAGCCTCCAAGAAATTCATATGAAAAGAATAGAGTAACATCAGATGTAAAAGAATTTACAAACAAATATAGAAATTAAAATTAGACACTATCTGTCTTCAAAACTTATAGTATGAAAATCAAGAACCGCTTTATGAAATGTTTTTGTAATAAGCGTTGGAAATGTAAAATACAGGAGGGTACTTTCAACCATATTGGGTGGACAGATAGGGAAGCAGAAAATTATTGGAGATTATTGCAGATTAATATATGAAATATTGAAATGTTGGGGGGGAAATTGTATTTTGTGAGATATCATTTAAACTGGAATTATGTTAATTGAGTATTATGTCTGAGATTTGATAATACACGTAAATTATGAAACATTTGATAAAACACGTAAGTACTGTAGCTATAACATGGGAAACATTGGAAGAAAACAGAAACATGGTTAACTTAAAAAGGACGCAAAAATTTGCAATGATTTTATAGTTGGACTAGAAATATGGACTGGAAAGCACAGATAAAAGAAGAATGCGAAGGTCCAACCAGGGAATGAAGAGATTAGTAACTATAGCAATTCTGGTAAAACCTGTTAAGTTGTTCTTTTTTGTAATTTTTTTTATTATACTTGAATTGTATAAGTAGATTTAAAAGCACCGTCGTGCTATCTGGAATTTTACCCTTCCCCTACCCATGTCCACTCCCCCAGCCCAAAAGCCTATCCCTATTGAAAATGAATAAAAATTAAATCATAAAAAAAAAAAAAGATTGTGTGAAATTGTCCCTTTGGTGAACAAAAATAAGCAGTCAAGATTGCACACCTCAAATATATTTCTAGAACATGTTTGAATTTGGAAAATATTGCAAATTTAGATGTCGTCCTTGCAAACTATAGTGTGACCCAGCAGGCCAGGCTAAACTGGGTGAGGGACTTCCCTGAAACTTAGGAGATGATAGAGTTTGGAGGATGAGCATGCTGCTACACTGCAGTTTATCCCACAGTTTGTGCTGGAGGTGGTACGGTTAATAATGTATTTTCCATAGATCACATGAAGAACATACAGGTACATAATCTCAAGTAAGCCTGGTCTTTTTATTTATTTACAGTGGTGCCTCGCAAGACGAAATTAATCCGTTCCACGGTTAATGCCGTCTAGCGAAAATTTCGTCTTGCGAAGCGCGTTTTCCCATAGGAATGCATTGAAATTTAATTAATGCGTTCCTATGGGGAAAAAAAAGTCAGAAACCAAAAAAAAGTCACCAAAAAGTCACTTACCAGGTAGAGTAGACTGAGTCCAGCTCCTCACAGTGCGTTTGTAGCCCCAGAACAGCCGGAAAAAGAGTGCCAAACAGCGGAGATTCAGCAACCAGCAGGGAGCCGGCAGCCATTTTGTGGTCGTCTCTGCTCTGCCCCCCCTCTCCCTGCCTCTCAGCTGATCGGGGCTGGGTCTGAGAGGCTTTTTCCCTGCTAGGCAAGCCTCAGGAAGCCTGTTAGACCCAGCGCCGATCAGCTACCCCCCCCCTCTCCCCGCCTCTCACCAAAAATCTCTCAAGACCCTTTCGTCTTGCGAGTTTTTTGTCTTGCGAGGCATTCGTCTTGCGAGGCACCACTGTATTTACAGTATTTATTTTAATGGGCATTTGTTGCTTTTTGTTCAACCAGTAGGGGCCAGTGTTTCATGTGTGTTTTGCTAGTAATTCTGCTTGCACTGCTTTTTTCGGTTTGTGGAATGTGGATTGCCTATATTAGTCCAAAGAGGCAGGCAAGTGGACCAAGTGATGTCGATAGTTACATCTCAGTGGAGTGCAATATGCCAGTACAGCAATAATATCCCCCTCAAATGAGCATCTCTTTTCCCCTTCTGAACAATTTTTCTTTTTTAAAATAGTGTGTGTCAGTTTTAGAGGTATATCAGATAAGCATGAAAGTTTCGCAAACTATTATATCAGTTCAATGCTATTCATTTGCTAATTTTTTAAAATGAGTTGGGGAATCATCTTCAGTGAAGTGCAGTATGCCAGCACAGCAGGAACACTCCCTCAAGTCTTGTCTTTCTTTGGAACAATTTTTTTTAAATCATGCCCATCTAATTTTGGGCTATGTCAGATAAGCACTGTAGTTTCACAAACTGTTGTCTCAATTCAGTACCATGTCACTTGAAATTCTTTTTAAAAAAACATTTGGGGAAGAGGATGGTATTACTGAAAGAGAAGGGTGGGTGGCATGTGATCCTGGTGAGATCTGTAGTGATTTTTAGTCTGGTGCGGACTCTTGCACCCAAAATTGCCCATGACAATTAAACATTCCATGTGAACAGCAATAGCACTTTGTTTGTCATAGGAAACTTTGAAAAAACCTGAATAAACCAGGGATATTCCCCATCTAGTTGCACCTCAATTTCTTAAAAAAGTATTTAGAAAGCTTTCATTAATGAGATGATCTAGGTCTTTTTCATTTTTAAAAACGTGACAAAGATAATTACGTTAAATGTACAAACTGCTTTGAGTTGCTGGCAAATGTCACAAGGGGACAACCATGTTTTCCCCAAACATTGCCCTGGGAATAACAGTACATCACATACGGTCATTTCCCAGATACATTTGAGTCTTATTTCCAAAGTGTGTGATGTCATCCATAGATCTTAGCACCTGATATGAAGTCTTTGCTTTACTTCCTTGTCTTTATTTAAAGAAGAAAAATGAGAGAGGAGAGCTATTGGCCCAATTCATTAGCAGAAAGCCAATCAATTTTACTTTGTTCCACAAATGCTACCCTATGTCACCTCTCATCTTTAAGTAGAAAAAAGTTCAAACAAAATGGTCCCTATGTTCTTTTATTTATTTATTTATTTATTTATTTATTTATTTATTTATTTATACTCCGCCCATCTAGCCCGAAGTCTACTCTGGACAGCTAACAACAATACATAAAAGTAAAAGCAATTTAAAAATAAAAACAACAGTATTACTATAATTCAAGACGGTAACGAATAAATTAGGTGATGATAGGAGGGAAGGCCTGTCTAAAGAGCCAGGTCTTTAGTTTGCTCTTAAAAACACCCAGCAAGGGAGCCAGGCAAATTTCTGTGGGTAGACTGTTCCAGAGGCGAGGGGCTACTGCCGAGAAGGCCCGGCTTCTTGTTTTTTCTCTCTGGGCCTCCCTTAGTATTAGGCCCCTCAGCCGCCCATCCTGGCTAGAACGAGTGATTCGGGTAGATCTAGGTGGGAGGAGGCGTTCCGCTAGCTATTGAGGCCCTAAACTGTTTAGGGCTTTATATGTCATCATTAACACTTTGAAATCAATGCGGAAACGAATGGGCAGCCAGTGTAGGGCAGCCAGAGTGGGGGATGTTTTCTCACTCCTGTGAGAAGTCTGGCTGCCGCATTCTGCACCATTTGAAGCTTCCGCATCAGTCTCAAAGGTAGCTCATGTACAGCGCATTACAGCAGTCTAATCTCATGACTACAAGCTCATGGATCAGGGTGGCGAGCACCCCAACATCAAGACAGGGATGCAGCTGGGCAATCTGCCAAAGATGGAAATAGGTGGAGCGGACCACTGACGCTACCTGGGTTTCCATGGTGAGCGCCGGATCCAGATGGACCCCCAAGCTGCGAACCTCACTTTTCGTGGTGAGAGTAATCCCCCCCAAAAGAGAGGGAGTTTCCCAAACCACCGATTGCGGGGCCACCCACTCTCAGGACCTCTGTCTTGTCCGGGTTCAGCCTCAGTCCATTCGCCTGCATCCATTGCAGAATGGCCCCCAGGCAGCGCTGAAGGGACGAAACGGCATCCACTGTTGTAGGAAAAAAGGAGATGTAGAGCTGGGTGTCATCAGCGTACTGATGACACAAAGCCCCACACCTCTTGATGACTCGACCCAGCGGCCTCATATAGATATTAAACAGCAATGGGGAGATAATTGAGCCCTGTGGAACCCCACAATTGAGATTCCATGGGGCCGATACACTCTTCCCAAGCTGATATGAACTCTTACTAGTTATTCTGTTAGTCTGAAACTTTCTTTAATAGTACAGCATTCCAACCTCTCCTCAATGCAGAGTTAATGATCTGTATAGTTTGGCAAGCTCAGATAAATATCATTCTAGCTCTAGAACGATACCCTTCTCAGAAGGCTTTTCCAAGGCTGCTTGGGAGTGTCTCACTCTATCGGCAGGTCATGTGCTGCACTCCCAAATTCTTATTTTTATATCTAACAGAATGGATCCTTGCAGATCTCATAAATTAACTGGCAACAAGCTCAATTCCATTTTATCATACACTCTCATACAGAACATTGCTGCTGTAACAGAGAAATGCATGTTTGGTGCGCCATTCCTCATTACAGGTTCAAAAGAGTTTCATCAGGAAGTAATTGTGGGAAAGATGTGCTGATAGCCCTTGATTCTTTTTCACCTTTTAAAAAAATCCCTCAGTTATCTTCTCATCTTCTTCTCAGGGTGCTGCTGCCACAAGGTTTTTGATACATCCCACTATTTTTTTTGTCCATAAGGACTGTATTTGGACTGCATTTCTAACACTGTTGGTGATAATGACCAGGTGAAAAGTGTTGATAGGAGAGACAACAAATATATTTTTATGAAATTCAATTTTATTAGTCACTACCTAACACCTTCCAGAACATTAACGCATATGATCAGTTTCTCTTTATAAATTTATATAATACTACCAACCTCAGTTTCAACCACATAAATATAACCTTCCCTCACACAGTCTCTTTTTCTCCTCCCACAGAATCCATCCACTCCCTCTCTAGGCCTACTCTGTTGCTGTCTACCTGGTTGTTATTAGAGAGTCATGCTTAGAGGGGAGTAACTAGTTTTTCCCCCTCTCCTTTGTTGTGTTTTCTCCACCTGCAGAAGGATGTGCCTTGAGAACAGAAACTCCTGGTCACCTACAGGCCCAACACAAAAGCAAGAATCCAGATTTTTCGAGGTGGCTGCTCATGTGTAGAGCCTACACCCAAGCAGTAATTTTTCCTCTTCAGACCCATTGCTCTCCATGTGGAGAAAGCAACAATGGATGGGGAGGTGCCAGATGGCCCTTTCCATACATGTTGACAACTGGGTAAATGATGATGAAGCAACACCCAGTCATTAGTTACCTACCTACTTCTCAGGAACATACTTAGAAAAGAGTTCCTAGCCCTACTCCTCTCCATCCTCACTTTCTCTTTACGTTGGAAGTGACATATCCAAAGACAAGCGTCCTGGTCATGTGTAGACTCTACACATGAGCATGAACCCTGGAAAACTGGAGCCTGCATGGAGAAACTGCTTGCATGAAGGAACATTTTTCATAAATGTTGCTCTCGCTGTGGAGAAAGTGATGGTGCAGACAGGAGAGGCTAGGTGCTCCTTTCTAACCATGTTGCTGAGAATTAAGTAAGCAACAACAGACTTGAGTCTCTCCAGCTCGTTCACATTGCCTCACTCCAGCAGCACCTCCCCCTCTCATGCTTTCTGCCAATCACCAGATATTCCACACCTGTCAATCAACTTACATATATGTTCCTGACATTGCACTGCAATGGAAAAACAGAAAACAATTCAAAAATTGCATGCCCATGTACTCAGTGAAAACGGTTTTATTGAATTGCTTTAGGCTTGCCACCTAAAAATAATATCAATACTCCAAGTAGTTTAAAGACTGAAGACTTAATTATACTGCAGGGTTATTCCACATGCAGCATTATTGAAAGTGCTTGCAGGTCCTGAAATTAGTGTACTGAATACTGATTCAACTGAAAGGAAGAAGCAGGGAATGAGAAGCCCATGAATCATTTCAATAGAAAACAACTGAAAGGGTTGAGTGCTAAACTAAAGCAGTTCCCCTTTTTTAAATAAAAGGTAATACTCAGCCATTGGCACCACGTATCTCTACACACAAGCATTATTCTTTGTGATGTATGAAAGTGTATCTCTCAAGGGGGTTATGGCTGAGAAAACAGGACAGTTCACATTTTTTTGCACCTTTTCTTCTGTATACGTGTTCAATTCAGATTGGAGGAATACTCATCAGTAGCTAAGCACTGGTAAGTTTTAGAAACCAGCAAACTTGCAAGCAGAAGCGTTTTGAAGTTGAAGGCCAGAACTTGGACAATTTCTGATTCAATTTTATGTTATGTTTGTTGCTGCAGCTACTATTGTTACTGTGTCTCAGTTTCCCGATTTTGGCTTGGCCTCCTTTTCTTTGACCTTGGCTGGAATCTAGGACCTGTTTCTGTAATCAACAACAAGTAGGTCACCTGCAATCATTTCACCTTGGCACAACAAGACTGAGTGAGTGCCTTGGGCCACAAACAGACAATAGAGATAGCCTGGAAATAATGCTGGAACCATATTAACATTGCAGAAAGGTGGTTGATGCTGCCGTTCCATGTTTGTGAAATTAGACTTCAAAAGAATCTCTGGTGTAAGTCCTCATGACCAACCACCAAATAAATCAAGCTACTTTGCATAATGTCAGAGGTGAGAGAAACTCATGCTGTGACACTCAGAAATCCACATTCTCTCTTCCAGACACGAGGTATTTCTAGCATCTATTTCTGGTTCAAGGCTGGTATGGCTCACTGGGCTACTGTGTTGGTATACTAGTAATAAGATGGGGCAGTGAAGCTTTGACCCCCAGTGCTGCTGCAGGTGTTGTTTCTTGTCATGACTGATTGTGGAGCAGCTTGTAGGTTGTCAATGTGCACCCTTTTACAAGGGAGAGTATCTCTCTGAAGGGCTGCCACATCCTCTTGTGGAAGGAGTCCTTTGCCTGAAGGACTTCATTCTGTTCCCAGTCTGATTTGAAGCAGGAAGATTTAGGAACACTATGGATGCCCACCTGCAATTAGCACCTGGACAGCAGATTCACCTTGTCCCAGACTTCATCACTCAGGGAGATGTATTGTTATCCTGTCTGAAATTACAAACATGATTTCTAATCTTGCATCTATAAGTTAGCATATGCAGGTTTATGAACATCAGTGTTGTCTTTTGCCTGTTTTGGTGGTGCATGCTCTTTTTGGAAAGGATGTGTAAGTGCCCACTCCAGAGCCTATCAGTGTCTATGGTCTATCACAGGCCCCATCGAACCTCCATTTTGACAGCTTGGAGCCTCAAAAATGGCAGCGATCAAACTCCTGGCAAGCCATATCTACAACTGTTGTAGATATGGAACAGCTGCTTCTTTCAAGCTATCCAATCAGTTTAGAATGGAATGGTTTTCTCAAAATGTCGATTATAAATGTCAATTATAACCTCATTATTTCAAACACAGATCTCTAACTTTTGCAGTGAAACATGGCGGGGGCAATGAAAGAGATGCATACAATCTGCAGGATGGATGGCCCTAACTATATCTATATTGCAACCAGGAATAGCTGTATTATTGATTTGACAGAACTGGGTTCAGCTGTTTTTAAAGAGGGAAATGAATCACTAATTTCCAAGCTCATTTCCTACAGTGGCCTCGATGGTACTTCATAGAATACCATCTGAATGTGAGGCTGACTACATGGGCTGTTTAGCTGACTGTTTGGAGCACTGCAGGGACTGGATGGTGAGCTCTTAAAGATGGCGATCAGATGACATATCTGCCAGAGCACACCAGTCTGTCCCTAGAGCGTTCATACCCATACTTTTCTGGCCCCTATCAAGGAACTTCTACTTTTCTGGCTAGGGTAGGATTGCTCTGGTTTGGATCTGTTCTAGCACATGTGATTGGTGCAACCAATCCAAAGCAAGCCTTTCTCTTTCAATTTGCCAGAATTATGAAGTAGCTTAACAAGTGAGCCACTTCAGGATATTGGCAAATTAATCACTTCCCCTGTTCAGCAGAGGGCAGGGGAAGTGGAGAAAAAGAATTTTTTAACAGTATGTAGACTATCACTGATGTGCTGCATTAGTTATAATTTTTTTTTGCCTCGCCTGAAAGGGCTGGTTGAGAAATCGTCCACAGTTGAATCCACTGTGGTGGTTTTGGCTGCAGGCAGTTTCTTAACCAGCTCTTTAAGGTGAGGCAAACAAAGTATTTTTTTAAAAATAATTAAAACTGACGTAGTGCATCAGCAACAGTCTGTATACAGTCAAAAAAAATTTCCCACTTCCTCTGCTGAGCAGTCATTAATTTGCCAATATTATAAAGTGGTTTGCTTGCTCCCAGCTACTAGTTTTGTCATCTGCCTGACCTCAGAAAGCCACCATGATTAGTATATTGTGCCCCTTCATGGTTACCTTATAGGAGCAGCCATGGTGTCATGGAGCTTTGCTGAAGTCCTTTTTGGGGAAGTACCTCTCTTTATTTAATTACATGGAACTTTACAGTGGTCCTGGCCAGAGGAACCTCTGAACTGCAATATTTCTAGTATGCCTGGGATCATAGTGCAGATATCAGTAAGCCTGGTAACTTTATTTCCCAGGGCGTGGAGTGTGTGTGAAGGAGATGCACTGGCTAAGAAAACTTCATGAACTTATTTCAGCCAGATAGGCTCTGATGCTGGGGACAAGGTTGGAGGTCAGTAGTATAGTACATGTGTTACCTGTAGAAGGTCCCAGGTTAAATCCTCAGTAGCTCCATACAGGATTGGAAAAAAGTCTTTTTTTGAAACCCTGGAGAGCTAATGTCGGTCAGTATTGATAATGCTGGCATAAGCAGACCAAGGAGATGACTAATTATGTAACGAGTTGGGTCAAGGCTGATCTTCCTTTGCTGGTTGTCTTGCTGAGGCCATCCCATAACATTTTGCTGCTGTCGCAAACAACAAGATGGCACTCCCTCCCACTATGCAGGTGTTTTGTGCTGTCAGGTTGGAACTGACTTACATCAATTCCAATGGGACTTTATGAGATATTTAAGGAGTGGTTTTACCAGTTCCACCCCCCATTAAGCTTCCTTAGAGTCCCAGTCCATCACTCTAGCCAGTATATCGCACCAGGTATCTGCTGTATATGGATATTGCCAAAATCAGTAATTCAAGCTCACTTTTCCACTGCTAGGACAATGTTTGTTATTGCACTTGAAGGCAACTGGCTATGCATAAGCCATGCAGTGCACATAGCTCTGTCTTCCAAAATTTTGCCACTGTTTCCTGACCCCTGGCATCTGCTACCTGTAGTGGCCACCTCACTCTTTGTCCTGGTAGACCAAGCCTTGGGTCTTCCTTTGTTAGAGATTCAGAAGACTTTGCTTCTTTGGCTAATGACAAGAGGTCAGAGTGTGGCATTGATCACCACTGCATTCTAAAAGCAGCTGGAATTAAGGGTGCATTCAGACAGCTACAAAGCAACCAGGAAGTCGCTCCAGTTCAGATCCCCAAAGTACTAGCAGCTTGGGCACAGACTGGGGTTGGGCTATAGCGCATTTCCCCATGTGTTGTGTGATTGTCAGGACCCAGATTGTACCACCCCACTCAGCAAGTGGTCCAAATTGCCATCTATTTCCATGTGAAATCAAACCCTGTGTTTCTCCAGGAAGGAAGGAGGGAAACAAGCTCCTCACAGCAGAATCTTAGCTGGCAATGGATGGGGCTGGCTGGTGCTCCACTTACTATGATGTTCTTCTCCCCAAGAGGCAGAAAATGTTGCCTACAAATGATCCCAGTCCAAGACCAGCCTAAATTTTTTTGTCTCCTTCACCTCACATCAAAATGCACAAGACCCAAAGCCAGTCTGGTTATTGTGGAAGCAGAAATATAATAATGCCAAAATAAATAATTGGCTGCTGTCATTTCATGATTGAAACACATCTCTTACTCAGAGTGGGTGGGTGGGTTTTTTGCTTCATTCTGCCTAATGAAAGGTCAGCCCTGTCTTAGTCGTTGTCCATTGGTTTCAGTGTATTTATTTCCCTTTTGCTCTATGGTTCTACAGTACTATCTTTCAAATTACTGTAGAGTCTGTAGTACACCTTGATGTTCTATGAAATCACAAAAAACAACCAACCAAACAAGAACAAAATAAGTAAGAAGAGGCATTAATTTATTAACACAATGGCTAGTATCCTGTTCAATATTTACACACAGAGAGTGTCAGTTACAGAAGCTGCCATGGTGACCTGACAAGATGCTGGTTCTGTACAACTGCTGCCTCATTAGACTGTCATGGCAGCTTTAACAGCTCGGCCTCTATCTGCATACACATAAAAACAGGACAGGATACTAGCCAGTGTTTATTTCTGTTCAACAGCTGTACTCGTAATGGTTTGCATTCTTTGTACTTTGGTGTAATGTGAAGATATTGTAAAACAGATTTATTTTAAAAAATGGAAAATACCTATAAAATGTAGCATTTTTTTAGCTAGACAGTAATTAAATAAAAGTGCTCTCTTTTTTTGTCATTGGAAGTGTCATAACTTGTTTGAGAAAAATATCACATAGCATTGGGGAATTTCTCCAAAAGGACACTTTTACATTCTAAACAGTTGTCACAGACTTGTAATATTCTAGTGCAACTATTAGTCTAGTAACTGAATGAACTCAAACAGCTACATACGAGGTATAGAAAAGCAGCATTGTATTGTATATAATACATTGGACTTGAATGAGGGAGAGTGGAATTCAATATAGTCATGAAGCTGAGTGTCAAACTAGACCAGTAGTTCCAAACCGTGGGTAATCCAGGTAATTCTTGGACTGGAATTCCCAGAAGTCTTCACCACCAGTTGTGCTGGTCAGGGTTTCTGAGAATTTCACTTCAAGAACCCCTGGGTTATCCAAGGTTGAGAATCACTGAACAAGACCATACATGTGAGAAAATTCAGTTGTGGAAAGGAAAATGGGTTTTATAGCAGTCTCCCTAATGTCTAGTTTGATCTTCACTAATCACCTGCTATCTATAAGGGTCAAATCAGATGTTAAGAGAAATGTATATCATCTACAGTTACACCATTCCCCCCTCTCACAGCAGGGTTTCCTTTTGTGTCCCAGCAGTCAGATGTACAAACTAAGCCCATGTTTACCTTCCAATGACCAAACACTACACTTTGGATGTGCAGGTGAGGCCAGTCACGTGTTATGACAATCATATCACATGTCTTTCACCACTTGAGAGACCACTTTTTCAACAACAACAAAACAGGTACCAGCTTCTTGCTGACCTAGAATATCTTCTGTGCCTAAACATGAACTACCAGCTTCAAACCTCTGTAGCAGCGAGTCCTACACCTTGTTGCTAGCTTACCATCCAGTACAGCAAGGGTGGAGCTTGCCATGGCATGCCTGCTTTTAAATACAAGTATTCTCACTTGCCCTGTGGCAGCATCATGCAAGTCACATGGCTAGTAAACAGATTTAAACATATTATTGACTAGAATTGCCTTTATAATTGGGAGTGAAGCATCAAATACATGTCATAAACAATGCTTTCTCCTAACAGAGAGGACTATGCCATAACTTTTATATTTCTAAATCAGACATTATCATGAAAGTCCTGTTACTAAAGGACTATATATAAATTATTTAAGGAATTATGGATCAAATCCTGTTGCATAGTTCTTCCTGCAGAAGGCAAACTGTATCTTACAGTGGCTTCTTTCTGCTAATTAACAAGCTCTGGTTACATATTTTGTGGCACAGTAGTTTGGTGAGTTAAGTGTTTTGACTGAAAATCCAAGCAGGAACTAGTTAATTGTAAGTGAGAAACCACTGGAAATTAGTTTGCCTTCTGGAGATGTTGGCTACACAATAGGATTTTGATCCGTGTGTGCATATTTATAGTACTCCATCTAACAGTCACCAACACTGTACGTTGCACACTTATGATAATCTGAGTCAGCTCCACCATGCATTTTTTCCAACATTAGCTTGTTTTATCAGTCTTCACATAAGAAAATTAACTCTAGCTAAAAACATTAATATTTTTGCCACTGTGCACATTGGAGATCAGATCTGGATGAGTAAATTTTCAGGCAGTGTTGCAAAAAGGGAAGGGGAGAAATTGTGCCACGGTGATGTTTAATTTGGGCTAATATACCTCTTACATAGTAGCTTCTAAGAAAGAACAGTGGAAGGGACCATTTTGGCCCAAATGGCCTACCTCTAACTTCTATGTGCCATTCAGCTAGCCATCATTGCAAAAAAGAGTGATGTGATCCAGCAGAGATTTCTTGTGGTTTTTTTTTTATTTTTTATGATGCACTGGTCTTAATTTTATGTTTTATACCTTTTGCTCTCTTTTTCCTGACTTTCAATTCTGTGCTGTTGACTCAGTCTGAGCAAGTGGCATTTCTATTTCTTCCCTTCTGAGATGTTACTTTTCGCAGAACTCTTAGTATGGAAAAGTACCAGTCTTCCTGGTTCAGTGATTGTCACTACCATTTATATAAGAGAAAATGCATGTTAAATGCATTTAAATTATTACTTACATTAAAAAAAACAAACGCAAGTTAAATGCATTTAGTTAGGTTAGCAGACTCAGAACAGTATGGAAGGGTGGAGTGAGGAAAACACACTGCCCTAACCAGTCTGGTCCCTTTCTTCTCAGTCATCTTTCGATTCTTCCCACGCTTGCAAGATAGCTGAGCAGCGCCAGTGCTAGCAGCGACGTCTCAATTTTCTGTAGAAGGAATGGGCTAGGGGTGTGTGTGTGTGTGTGAAAACACGCCTCAGTAATTAATACGTTTTATATGCCAACCACTTCTGGATTTTGAAAACTGTGTGGAAATTGAGGCGCACCAAACAAATCTAACCCTCTCCACAAACAGTTAAGCAGTAACTCGAAGAATCCGGCCAGGAATGTATATATTGTATTATTTTTATATCCCTCTCCCACATCCAACGAGTAGGTAAAGGCGGCCTGGGCTCTGACCAGAAGAGACTCTGCACTCAGAACTTTTTAAACCATCCAGGTAAACGGCGTTCTGTGTCTAGTCGCGCTGGCCACGTGACCACGGAAACTGTCTTCGGACAAACGCTGGCTCTACGGCTTGGAAACGGGGATGAGCACGGCGCCCTAGAGTCGGACACGACTGGACTAAATGTCAAGGGGTATTTATTACCTAAATACAACAAGGTATTTCATATGTTTCCAAGGTTGCCAGTAAATCCCCTCATTAAAAGCCCCGCGCCCTCTTCTCCCCTGTCCATCGACATTCCCCTGTCTAGCAAACGAGCAACAAAACGAAAGCAGTGACGACAACCACACCGCAGCAACACCTCAAATCCTAAAATTTCCAGAAGGCGCAGAGCAATGACGCAACCACACTATCCGGAAGCCTGAGCTTTGGCGCTTGCGTAGAACGGGGGCAAAGAACCCTGTGTTCATGCTTTTCCGGCCGTGACAAGGTGTAGGTGCGCTTGCGCGGAACAGACGTAGAGGGCTGACGGAAAGCCGGGGAGGGGCGGATTTCAGGACGGTGGCAGGACTAGAGGAGCGAGCCGGGTCGGGCCCCGCCGCCGGCCTGCAAATCTCGCGAGAGTTTCTCAGCGCCGCGACGGCTCTGGAGGTGACCGGCAGAGAGGGAAGAAGCGACCCGAGAACGACAGCTGCCCAGCGGTGGCGCGAGCGACCATGGAGCCGCCTCCTCCTGCCCGGGCGGAGGTGAAGGGCAGCGGAGCTGAGGGGAAGCCCGACTCCTCGTCGCTCTCCCCGTGCCAGGCCACGGCCGAGGGGTTGGCACGGGTCTGCGACCTCCTGCTCCAGAACGAGCCGCCACAGCAGCAACCTCCGCCGCCGCCGTTGTCGTCGTCTTCGTCGCCGCCGCCGCCTCCTCAGCCGCCGCCAAAACGGAGTTGGGCTCGGCGCCGCCGCCGCCAGCCGGGTGTCGAAAACGGTGGCGGCGGCGGCGGCGGCGTTGGCGGCGGCAACGGCAACAGTAGCAGCAGCAGCGAAAGCAGCGGCGGGGGCAGCGACGAGGAAGAGGAGGAGGACGAGGAAGATGAAGAGGAAGAAGAGGAAGAGGAGGAGGAGGACGACGAGGACGACGACGAAGACGACGACGACGAGGAGGAAGAGGATGAAGAGGAGGAGGAGGAGGAGGAGGAGGAAGTGTCTGAGGTAGGTGACAGGGCTGGCTGGGAGGGAAAGGGGAGACCACCCCCACTACCACCGGACCCCGCCTCTTCCCGGTGGTGGCAGGACAGGAAGAGGTCCGGCTGTGCCCTGGTTTCGTAACCTTGCCCCTGCGGATGACGGCGTCAGAAGCAGCTGCGGCCGCACTGTGCTGGGCGAAAGAAGAGTCCAGCCCCACGACACGGGCAGCCCTGCTGCGGCTTGCAGAGCCTCGTTGCCTGCCTGACGCAGGTGGAGCCGACAGGACGGCGGGGGCGGGGGGGGGGGCGGGAGCCTTGACAGGGCCGGCGGGGTGCGGGAAGGGGGGGGGACTGAACCAGGGTGGCCTGCCTTCCCTTTCTCTTCCGCCTTTCTTAAGATACAGCTCGTTGCTAAGCCGGTTTATGCATCGAGGCAGGCGTTCTTTGGGGTTGCCAACAATCTGATACCTTTATAGCCCATCCTGTGAGCGTTTATTGAGCTCTAAGTCCTACCGAGTTAAGTTGGATTTGCTCTCTCAGTGTTGCATCACCTGTCAGTCTGTTCTTCCTCTTGGTATCCTGGGAAGCAGCACTGGCAGTCTTGTATGGCTGTAGATTGGGAGAATGGTGGCGGTGCGACCTAGATGCTTGCAAGTAGCCTGAGACAACCTGTCCACAGTGAACTTGGAACTTATTCCTGTAACTTTTTTCTTGAAAGCCACTGTATTTCACTTGGAGCCCAGTCCTGTGAGTGCATACTGTACTTGGAACCGACACTTCAATTTAATGAAGTGTGATTCCAAGTAGGCCTTAGGTTCTGACTTCAGAACATATGCTACCTTATATCTCAGATGTGTTGACTTCTCAGTAACTGTTTGTTAAGATAATGTAATTGTTTGTGTGTAACTATTTATTTGTAAGTTGACTCAGTTGCAGTTACTTCCAGGTAAGTGTTGATGCAGATTTCCTGAGAACATTATTTTCATGCTTTCACAGTGCAGGTGCTTCTCTGGGCAGACATCTACTCTTCTCCTGGCCAATCACAGCATGTTTGATTTCTGTACTACAGGAGACACAAATGTTACCTTTTGAAGGAGCAAAACCTCAGTTCTATTTTATAATGGTACCAGTTATTTATAACAGATCTGGTAAAACTTTGAGCCATATGAAAAAGCAGAACGTGTTTTCAAAACATATGTACATAATTCATAGCTTAATTGCCAGGAGGAAATAGTATGGAATATGTTTCTTGTGCAGGATCAGCCATATATAACTAGAGCATGTATAATTTAACAAAAAGTTAAGATTCAGTTGTTGTTAATACAAGTGCTTCCATCAGAAGTCAGCAGAGAGTTTTGGTAGAACTAGTGCTGACTAGTTCTGTTTATTAGTCAAAGAACAATTTGGCAGCTGTCTGATATAAATCATCAAGAATAAAGACTGTAACATGAAGTCTGACGCCATATTTACCAGTATGTGAATAATATCCCTTTCTCGATTTCTTTTCTGCCTAATATTAGGGAAACAGTGGAGGTTCTGAATGCAGTAATGAACTGGATGTGAACTAATAAGTTGGGACTTAATAGAGACAAGTCAGAGGTGCCATAGGTCAACCAGAGAGCAGAATGGGCAAGGGAAAGGTATACTGTAGCATGTTCTGCATGGGGCTGCATCTAAAAAGCATTCAGTAATTTTGGCTGATGCAAAATGTGGTGACCAGATACATTTTTGGAGACTGCTTTTCTGGCCATGTTGTTCCAACTTTGCCTCATCTGTACTGGCTTCCATTTTATTTTCAGGAACAATTTAAAGCATTATTTACAATTTAAAGCATAAAGTTCTAAACCAGTGCTTCCCAGATAGATCTATAGACGCTTATGAACATCAAGTCCTAGATGCCTCACCCGTTATGACCTGTAGTAAATGATTCTGAGGGTTGTAATCCAACATCATCTGGGGGAATTCAAGATTGGTACCTATTGCCCTGAATAATACAGGACTAGTGTACTTGGAGGTTTCATTCTGTGTAATCCTGTCTACTACACTCAACAGTGGGTAGACAGGATTACACAGTATGAAACCTTAAGTACATTGCTCTTTGTTTCACCTGTTTCTGAGGTATAATTGATTGGGATGCAAAAAAGGCCCATCTTGTTACGGTATTCATTTCCTCTTTAGAAAACTATGACTGGCTTTGTTTTAAAATTTAGGTGACACTCCCCCTCTTTGGAACCCTTTTTTAGGGCCAGCACCTAGCACGTTACTAATCTGTTCTGCCATCTCATGTTGTGCAATTTGTTTATTCACATGTTTTACAAATCAAACTTTTCTACTGATAAAGACACTTAATAATTTTAGGGAATTTGGTTAAGAAACTGCAGCCTATAATTTTTGTGATTTGACCAAAAGGATCATAAAGGGAATAAATGTATGGAACACATTCAGTAAATGTGAGATTTAAAATAGTTTTTCAGTCTGCCCAAATCCTCCTCTGGTTGAAATGAGGAGTTTTGCATTGGTTAAACAAAGTCCCAACTTAAGTTTTTGTCAATTTCAATAGAAGAAAGGTGTTACCACTTTTTTACCACCCTAAAAAAACTTGGTTCTGGTGATAGATATAGGCTTCAGTTGTAATATGCTGAAGCTTTCAAGCAAAGGTGTAGAGCTGTCAAAGTTAGAGATATTCTGCACCCCCTGCCAGAGCAAAGCCATGGCTTCTGGCACTGCAAGGCATGCTCCCTACCTTGTTATATTTTTGCAGTCCTGTGAATGAGTGGCTTGTTTACTTCATGACCATAAGGAGAAATTGAGACACAGGACAGATCAGAGGTCAGTCCTAACATTCTGTCCTGTAAATTACTTCTACTGGCTTCAAATTTTAGTGACTGCACATCTGCATGTTGGATGTAAAAGTCTGCTAGACAGTAATTGAGTATGGTATGAACACAGAAATTTGAAAATGTGTTTTAACATATTTTAGAATTCTGCAGTATCTCTAGGGGTCTCATTGCCTCCAAGCAAAAATTCAGATGACCAATTTCATGGTTTTTATACTGAGGCCCTGACAGTCAAATTCTCTGTTGCAATCAAGAAAATCAAAAGTGGCCTGTTGCAGTTGTAAGAGCACATGTGAGAAGGAGATAGATTTTCTCGTAGGTAGAGCCTCAGTTCTTTAGAGTACGATGGATAGCACTGATCAGTCCTTGTGATAAGCCCACAAAAGTTACTGTGCGACACAAATATTATTAAACCACCCATCACATCTGTGTTAGTTGTTTCTGGTCTAAAAAAGGATCAGATCTTTGTAAAATTTTGCTAATGGTCACCTGGATGCCATTTTCCCCCATGAATGGCTGTTTACAAGCTTGGCACTTCCACTTTGCTCCAAACATGCTGTTGTGATAGAAGAACCAGAATCAACAAGGCTGTATGTATATGTAGACAAAGTATAACGAACCATGAGGAACCATGTGGTCAGTTAGTACCTTTGAAGCCTGCACCTTGAATCTACCTTTTCCTAGTATTCACTTGCTGTAGTATTCAGTTGCAGGAAAAAAAACAGCCCCAATTATCCCAAGTTTTTTTCATTTCAGCCATGCATTTTATAATAAGAGTGCCATTTGTTCCTGTAATTTTTTCACAGTTGAAAATCAAAAGCTCTTGCTGATCAAGTGCAGATCAACTTGAGATCTGTCAGTAGGTTCTGATCTACCTTCTGTGGTACTGAAGTTTATGGACTGCGTATGACTCAGCAAGACATGCTTGCTGTCGGATGAGGTGAAAACAGGGGAACCTTTGTGTGGTACTGGTACCTGTACATTCATTGCTGCTCAGTTTGCAAGTATCGTTTCTGAGGGCCTGCTACCGGAAGCCCACAACTCACACTTGGGCTTTATAATACACAAAAAGTTTCTACCAGCCAGAAAGAATGTAGAGTGACACTTGTGGTTCCATAGAACAGAAGGGCTGCATCTGAGATCCTTTGTCTATCACAGAATTAAGGAGAAGGGCTAATAGCATATGTGCCGTTATTTCCCTTAAGTCTCCCTTTTAGTTTCTTTCTAAAAATCATTTATTGTTTCCACTTTCCAGGCAAGCCACAATGCAATGTGTCTCAGTTTACAAAACTAGGGTTATAGAGGCCAGGAGGCAGTCTTTCATTCCTCACAAAGAAATCCACCACATATTTTCTTTGTTCCATGCAGCAGAGCCCTTTCACGACACCGTTGTTGTGATGGTTATTGGTTATTCTAATTGTCTTCAGAGGATTTTAAAAAGAGGAATTAGAGTGCACTTTATACACTGTGTTCTTTCTTTTTAGATATGAACGAGTTAGAAGAGGGCCTACAAATGGGTATGCAGTTGAAGGGGGTGGTGGATTTTGGCCAGGACAAGAGCCAAATTCCAGTTTGGTTGGGAATTTATATGAATAAAGAAAATAGTTGTTTAATGGCAGTGAACCACTGAACAATTCTAAACAAACTGGTATAAGTTTAAACCACTGGGAATCATGCTACTATTTTTTTGTGGCAGATTGCTCGGTTATGTTTATTTTATTAATAAAAGGAATATTTGGGAGGGGTCTCGGAAGGCTCAAAATGTGGCTTGGCAAGCCACCTAATGATCACATATGCAGAAGGAAGTAAGAAGGCACTACACACTTGGGGAAAGTGAAAGATTTGAAATTGCCAGTTGCCGCCTTCTATGCAGTCTGGTCTGCGTATAAATGAAACTTAGCTGTTTGAAAAAGAGAAGAACTAACCAGCAAAGCCACAGAGATCTGTCTTCCATTGTTACGGAGCTGCAGGAGCTTGTTGACTTGGAAGTTTTTGGAAAGAGTGTCTTCTCACAAGAAGAGGTGAAAGTTGGGGCTACAAAGTTTCTTTTAAAGGGGCACAGTAAGTACTGGGAAAGGGAAGCAAGAGACAACAGTACAAGTTTGCTCGTGAAGAGGTAATGAAAATAAACTCTGTGCTGGGGATCACAAAGACAGTGATGCACTCCTTATTCTAGCAGCCTCACCCCCTTTCTGTGGTAATCCCAGAAAGGGAGTGAGGATAGGGAAAGAAAACTTTGTTCAGGCCATATAGAACTGGAATATGAATACTGCCCCCAAGTACATACTCCCATGTAGTTTTGATGCCTAATTTAGTTGCATCTTCATTCCTGAACATTCGTGCTTATCCTGATTTAAAATACAATACAATAAAATAAAATGATCAAAGATTTTCTTCACCTGTCCTTTTGGTAGGTGAGTTTGCTGAAGGCGGTTCAGAAATTGTCTCTCTGTAATTTTCCTATGTTTCTAATGCAGTCTGTAGACCAGAAGGCTACATAGTTTATTTTCTTTTGTTGTGTCTTTATGTCCTATCAGCATCACAAATTTCCGCTATCCATGGGATCTTGGTATACGAGATTGTTATGTACATCATCTGCCTCTTCTGCAGTCAGTGAGCCTCCATGCTTTGACTCTTGCCTGTACTCAGCAGGTGCTCATAGGACCAAAGTGTCTCTAGAAGGTGGACTTCTTCAGAAAGTGTGTTATATTGGGTGGCATCTTTTCAGGTGTTTTTAACTGTATACTGGAAATATCTGAGGCAGGTGAAGAGAGACAGCACACTAGCTCCATGCTTCCTCTCACCCTTTTCTTTATCTCTTTATGAAGGGAAGACCCTCTTGACAATGAAGACCCTGTGATATAGGACTTTGGAAAATGACAGTTCTGATTCATCAGGAGGGACTTCAACATGTGGATAGTGATAAAAATAACAACTGAATGGGTGTAACTAGCACACCCATTAAGGATTGTTAAGGATTGGAGTTACATGGAAACATTTAATCACTCTGCATCCCTCCTGCTGCTTTTCCTACAATTTTTCCCCTGTTGCAGCTTGTTCTAATTTCAGGGGTGACTGAAGGGGATGCTTATGCATTATGTGGCTCAGCATCCAGCAGAGGGATCCTTCTGATTTAATAGATCCCCACTCTGCCCAAATGTTATATAGAGTTGTTTGTGAAATTCTTCTGCTCATGCAGTTTTATACAAAGTTGCTGCTTTTTTGCCTCCAGCATTGGGCAAATGGAAATTCCATATTGATTGTGAATGTGGGAATGGTGTTCAGGGTGATGGTCCTTCAAGTACCCTGGATCTGGATTCTTCATGGCTTGATAATCTGTTATTGATACCAGGAAATGTCTTTGCATCTTATCTTCCTTTTCTGACTCATAATGATTGCTTTATTTTAAAAAAGGGAAAAGAGGGTAAGCAATTTCAGTCACCTGGAGCCAAATTCATTATCCTGGGACCTGGTGCTGAAATTCATGTCACCAAAATCCCCATTTCAAACCTGCTCCCAGGAATTCTTGGCAAACAATTACAAGCCATTTAAAGGAAGAAGCGTGTTTGCTTTAAATGAAGATTTCATGGGCTGCCAGTATAATACTGGATTACTGCACATATACTAGAGGCCCCATGTTTTCTACCTCACATTTAACTAATACATTGTATTCACAGCATCTCTATAAATATAAAAGTAAAAATAATCACAATGCTATTTATAGCATCAAATACTATGCCTGAGAATTAAATAGGAGACAAATAAGTAATTCAAAAATTGAAGCAGTTTAGATAACATTCTCAGCTGATGACAGAAAGCGCCTTTACTAGATAGGCCAAATGGTTCTCTGAACAAGAGCATCTTTAGATGTTTGTGACCTTGACAGCTAGCAAAGTGGGGCTTGATAGGCATTCTTGGGAATGGATTTAGAGATTAGGTGTTCTGTTGTAGCTGTTGAGAAAGTTTTTTCTCCCCATGTCCCTACCAAATGTGTTTTTAAACTGATCAGACACAGTGGTGGGCCTCCCCTCCAGATTCTAACACCTGTGCAGGTTTATGTTGTAGAAGGGCAGGTTTGTGTTGTAGATGCTGAATATTCAGATAACCTAGTCCCAGGTCATTTAGGGCTTTGTGAGTCATAATAGCACTTTGTATTGGGGTTGGAAATGGACTGAGAGCTAGTAAAGTTATAACAATAAAGTAAACATATATCCTCTATAACTACTTCTGGCTGCAGCATTGTTCACGAACTGAAATTTCTGAAAAATTTTTAGAGTCAGTCCCATATGGTGCACATTAAATAATTACATGTAACTAAAACGTGTCACTATTGCTAGATCTGACATCTCAAGGAGTAGTAGTAGTTTGCCCATCAGCCTAAGATAGGGGTAGACAAAGTGTAGCCTGTGAGTCACATAGGTCCCTCCTGGACATTTTTGTGGTCCCTCATGGTACCCAATCCCCCCCCAATTAAAAAAGTTTTAAAACAAAAAGTGTTGATAGTTTGCTTCTGAAGGCCTCTTGGAGCAGTAATTTTCATTTTGTGAGACCTGGGAAAGTCCCCTGACCTCACCCCTACCAAGGAAACAAAACTGGAAGTGCCTCCAAAGGCATTTCCTGTTTACATATTTTGTTTAAGTCAGATGTTTATTGGTTAATCAATCATAAAGAGCATATACACTTAAGTCAACAAATCCAAAATAATCATTGTGTAATCAAATATTGCATAGACTAAGTGTCTACCTGCATCTTTGGTCTAATATGAATTATAATATTTAAACATTTTGTGACATTGGCAACAGAAGGGTTACTCTTCTTCAGACATATTTCCAGAAAGTCTATCGGGAAACTCTACCAGACAGAGTTCTAGCTCCTGCCCTCTGAAGATGCCAGCGAAACGTTAGGAAGAAAAACCTCCAGAACACGGCCAAACAGCCCAAAAAACCTACAACAACCAAACTGTACCATAATTGGATGCAATATTCTATCCCTTGCCTCTTGTAAAAATTAAAATACAAAAGCATATGTGCAATGGACTCTATCCCACATTATATGGACATAATCTTTGGTCATGAGGTATAACTTAGAAGCATCCTTCCGTCAGCATTGAGGACATAGCATTGATTCTTGCTAAGAAAAAAAGCTCTCCTGCACTTAAGGACTGCCAGTTTATTTAAATAAAAAACATATTTATAAAAAGCATATAATCCCAACGTTTGAATTTCAGGACCTATTATACAGAACTAGCTAATTCTGCCTGTTAGTATGAAAGACCATTGCTTTATCATGAAATTGGCCTGTGTGCTTTTACATTTACAATGCACTCCCGCACTGAGGCCAAGCAATGAGATTTTTTGAACCATATCTTTTCCCAAGAGGGGACAGATGAGTCATTCAATGTCAAAGCTTCATAAGAATCATCAGTTTTGCTATGGAATAATTGCTTCCAATAGCATAGGGTATCACTCCAGACCAAACATATTGGTGAGCATAAACCCACCTCCAGCTCCCAGAATAAATCTCAAAAATTAGGACTGAAGCTTTTCGATAGATGGGTTCAAATCAATTGCCCATACTGCCCATACTGTCAGTTTATCTACACAGAAGCTGGGTAATTAATTTGGTCTTAAAAACCTCCACTACAACAGGGATATCCATATCCCCTTTGGTCAGAAGAAATATAGTATTGTTTTGGAGCAATGTTCAGTTCTAGCCATTGCAAGCTCCCTATGCACCACCCAGTTAGAGGATTTGTGAAAATAAATATCCAGGTGCTTATAAGAATCTGACTGTTCAATTGAATGGCCATAAATTTCCAGCTAAGTCTAGTTTGTGGTGGTTTTTCTTTCTTTCTTTTTGAGAAGGCATCATTTTATCATAGTTAATATTTAGCTGGTTATTTCTGCATCCTCAAGGCCCACTAATGATCTTTTAAAAGCTAGTCTTACATATTTTGGAGTTGGTTGCTGCATGCAGAGGGGACTAAGGGCACAGATTTGCTCCTGAAGACCTCTGAGTTTGCCTACTCTTGGCCTAAAGTATTCAAAGCAATTTGTGGCTACTATTGACATCTGAGGATCTAGTCCCAGCCCTGGGTGCAAGCCAATACTGCAACTGCAACTCTGAGTTTTCGAGGCCAGTACTACCCTATATAGCTCTGATTGAACCCTTGATCTCTAATCTGAAGAAGTTAATTCAAGATTATTCACCTGCACCCATTCCCTCTGCAATGAGTTTGTGGCCCAGGCTTGACCCTGCTAATGGGTTTCAAGGACGCAAGACCTCAACACTTACTGTTGAGAAACGCATTACCTTGCCCTCTCTGCCTGGTCTCTGCTGTTGGTCAAAGTAGACTCTGATGTAGTACATCACCCATAAGGAAAGGGAGTGTATGTAGCAGACATCAAGTGGGAAGGAGACAAAGAGGCCTATATATAATCTATTCATTTTATATAGTTTTGTAAAGCTTCGTGCCATTTATATTGCTGTAATTATAGAACCTTAATGAATTTATTCTTAATATCGGAGTAGAAATGTAAAATTTTCAGGAGTGTTAAAGCTATGGAAGAAGACTAGCTTTTCCTACAGGGAGAAAAATGAAAATTTATACTAAAATTTAACTATCTTCAGTTTTTATTTGCAGTCATGCACTTGTTTTATTTGCAGTCATACACTTGTTTTAGTCCTTTATGAATAGAGAACATTTATTTCATAACCTGATTAGCATATATAATTGCGTTAAGTTTAAAATATATAAAATCCTTAGTTTTATGCAAGCAAAATTGTATACCATGTATTGATGAAAGAATTGCAAACTGGTACCCTCTGTGCTATCCAAGTGCATGTACTGTATCTTAGTTTGTGGGATCCAAAAAGTAGGAAAAATGAAGTCAAACTTACACATTTTAAATGAACTAAACAAAGTATATTGTTTGACAGAAACTGGTCTGTCTCCTGCTTGGACTATCTTCACCAAACTACAGTAAAAAATCATAAGAGGAAGGCATGTGCAATCCACAGGCATTGAAGGCCTCACTGTATGTTCCTATAGAGAAGGTGGCATTACCCAAGTGATGCAGAAATGTGGCTTGGATTTTAGTATTCTATTTGTCTACAACATGCACAAGAAACATCATTCTCTAATTCTATGAACTGTCTTACAAGCAGATCTTCACACTGTGCAGTTCCTGGCACATTGAATGAGTAGAATTCTGTCTTGAAATATTTTCTCTTGAAAGACTGCAGCGTTTTTCTAGGTTGACCAGAGTTTATTCTTGGGAAAAAATGAAACTAGTTTTCTTTTACGTTTTCCGCACCGACCCCCAGGCTTTCACATTCTGCCTTTGAGAGATGGGGTCACTATTATTCACATATTCAGATTGTTGTTGTGTGCTATCAAGTCACCTCTGACTTATGGTGACTCTATAAATGAGAGATCTTAAAAATGCCCTGTCCTTAAAATCCCTGTTCAGCTCTTGTAGACTCAAATCTGTGGCTTCCTTTAGGGAGTCAATAATCTACCAACTTTCTCCTTCATCTGAATCTAGTCTGGCTTTTCATATTATGAAAAGTCTGCATACAAACTGAATAGATGAGGGGATAAAATGCACCCTTGTTTTGACCCCTTTGCCTATAGGATACTATTCTGTCTCTCCATACTCTGTCCTAACAATAGCTTCTTGTCCAGGTTACGCATCAGGACAATTGAGTGCTGAGGCACACCCATTTCATCTAGAACAACCCATAGGTTCTCATAATCTGAACAGCCAAATGCTTTGCTGTAGTTTAAAAGCATAGACTGATCTTCTTTCAAAATTCTTTGGTGTGCTTCAGTAGCCAGTGGATATTTGCGATATGATCTCAAGTTGCCTTCTCCTTTTTGGAATCCAGCTTGTACATCAGGCATTTTTCATTCCATAGAAGGTAAAAGCCTTTGTTGCAACACCTTGAGCATCACTTTGCTTGCGTGGAAGAGTAAAGCAATGGTCCTATAGTTAGTGCACTCCTTGGCATCTCCTTTCTTAGGGATTGGATTGTATATTGAATGTTGCCAGTCTGTGGGCCATTGTTTTGTTTTCCATATTTGCTGGCATATTCTTGTTAGGATTTTGGCAGATTCTGTCTCTGTGGCTTGAAATAATTCTATCAGTATTCCATCTATCCCTGGGATTTATTTCTTCCTAGTACTTTTAGAGCAGCTTTCTCTTTACTTTCTAGAACTGCAGGTTCGTAGGATTCCTTTTCAAAGGAGTGTGTCGCCCTTTTATCCCTTCTGTATAGATCTCCAGTATACTGTTTCCACTTTCTCTTTGTTTTCTCCTGGGCAGATAATGTGCTTCCCTACTGGTCTTTCAGCATTCGTAATCTAGCCTTAAATTTCCTTTTGATTTCTTTGATGTTCCAGAAGAGATCTCTTGTCTTTCCTCTTTTGTTGTTTTCTATTTATTTGCACTGGTCATCAAAATAGTTCTCTTTGTATATGACAGTCAGTGACAAACTACATTCAGGATTCTGACCTTATTTCTGTCACCTTTTACTTTTGCTTCTCGACTGTCCTTTACAATTTAAGTGTTTCTTCCATCATCCATTTAGGTTTTTCTCTTTTTTTTTACTACAGGAATTGGCTTTTTGTATTCTTCCCAAATAATATATATGGTTTCAATCCAAAGTTCTTCTGGTTCGTGGTCAATTGAGTGTAATGCAAATCTGTTCCTTATGTGGACTTTAGATTCATCAGGGATGTTGTTTAAATTATATTTTGTCATTATGCTTTTTTTAGTGTTCTTTTTCAGCTTTACTCTAATGTTGGATATCAATAGTTCATGATCAGTTCCACAGTCTGTTCCTGGTTTTGTTTTGGCTGAGAGAATGCAGCTTGTTCATCTTCTTCCAATTACATAGTCTATTTGATTTCTGCCTTGATTGTCTGGTAATCTCCATGTGTACAGTTGTCCGTTCAGTTGCATGACGCATGTATTTTCAAAAAACAGATTGTTGGATATGCAGAACACTATGAGTACTCCTCAACGTTCCCTCTAATTTTCATTTCTGCTGCACAGGAGCTTCACCCATCTGCATGCGGGTCATAGGGTTTCATCTGAAACCTGGAAGTAAACAGACATCAACCCTCGGTTGCTGCTGTGTGGTGTCAATGGAGCTCAGCATGCTTGCCTGCCCGCGCATCTTACATTGGTCCTCCTGCTTTGTTTCTGGCTCCTAGACTAAATTTTCCAATAATATTTCGTTCTGTCCACCCCCCCCCCCCCACTTTTGCATTCCAGACACCTTTGATTATGAACTGGTATCAGGAGTGGTTTGGAGTCCCCTTGGCCTGTCATCCAGGCTGAGGCAGCTCTATCAGCGGTATCTCCAGACTTTATGATCTCCATGATGAACATCGGTCTGTCCCAAATGGTATCTGCCTACACCCATGCTTCAGGCCACAGTTTAGACCTGGTCTTCTGTACCAGCATAGATGTCAGTGACATGGGAGTAGAGGAACTTTCTGTAGTCCCATTGTCATGAAATGACCATTTTCTGGTGTAATTTGGACTCACTGGAACTTAGAGCCTTTGCAGGGTTGGAGGTTAGACTAAGTCAATCTGCCTCAGAAGGTTGATGGATCCAGATGGTTTTGTGGCTGCCCTTGGGGAGTTTCCTGTCACCTTGACAGCTGATTCTGTTGAATCCCTGATTGAACTCTGGAATGTGGAAATGGCAAAAGCCATTGACATGATTGCTCCTAAACATCTCCTCCCTCAAAGTAGAGCCAAACTGGCCCCCTGGTTTACTGGGGAGCTGGTGGAGATGAAATGAGTGGGCTGTAGATTTGAGTGATGATGGTGGAAAACCCTGAGTGAATCTGATAAAAAAAGAGTTAGGGCCCATTGAAAGACCTATTCCATGGCAGTGGAAGTGGCAAATAAGTTATTCTTTTCTGCTGCCATTGCATCTGCACGGAATTGTCCAGCGGAGCTTTTTCGAATGGTCAAGGGCCTGCTACATGCTAGCATCCAGGAATATAATGCAGACACACTGTCGCTCACTGTAAAGAATTTGCACAACACTTTGCAGGCAAAATTGCTCAGATCCGCTCTGACTTGGATGCTGTAGTTGATTCAGGTCCTGTAACTGTGGCCCCTGCTTGCCCTGTGTTAATGGATGCATTTCAGTTTCTGCAGCCTGATGATGTGGTCAGGACCCTTGGGGAGGTGAGGGCTATCATGTACCTGCTGGATCCTTGCCCTTCCTGGCTCATAAAAGCTGCCAAAAAGGGACTGGTTGATTGAGTAGGAAGAATGGTGAACACCTCCTTGCAACAGGGTAGGATCCCATCATGCTTAAAAGAGGCAAGAATAAGACCACTGTTTAAAAAAGCTCTCTTTGGACCCCACAATGCTGAATAATTACCAACCAGTATCTAATATCCCATTCTTAGTGAAGGTGCTAGAAACCTCAGCTCCAGAGGTTTCTGGATGAGACAGATTATTTAGATCCACTTCAGTCTGGTTTCAAGCCTGGTTATGGGACAGAGACGGCTTTGGTCACCTTGGTAGATGACATATTCTGGGAACTGGATAGGGGATCTGTGTCCCTCTTGGTTTTGCTGGACCTCTCAGTGGCTTTCAATACTACGAGTATTCAATAATACTCATATTGACCATAGTATCCTCCTGACATGTCTCTCTGGAATGGGACTTGAGGGCACTATTTTATGGTGGCTCCAGTTCTTCCTGGAGGAGAGAACACAGAAGGTGATGCTGGGGGATTCATGTTCGACACCCTGGCCACTGATCTGTGGGGTCCCTCAGGGTTCTGTTTTGTCTCCTATGTTATTTAACATCTACATGAAACTGCTGGGGGAGATTATATGGAGTTTTGGGGTTCATACCCAACTCTGCTTCTCCTTGCCACCTAAGTCTTGAGGAAGCTGTTTCACCTCTAGATCAGTGTTTGGTATTAGTAATGGACTGGATGAGGGTGCATAAATTGAAACTTAATCCACACAAGACAGAGGTGCTCTCCTGAAAAGGCAGATCAAGGGATAGGGATACAATTGGTACTGAACAGAATTACACTCCCATTGAAAAAATAGGTGTGCAGCTTGAGGGTGTTCCTAGATTCATCTCTCAGCCTGGATGCCTAGGTCTTGGTGGTGGCCAGGAGTGTATTTGCACTATTAAAACTAGTGTGCCAGTTGCATTCGTTTCTTGAGATATCTGATCTGGCCACTGTGACACACAACTTAGTCACTTCCCAGCTGGATTACTGTAACACGCTCTATGTGGGGCTGCTGATGGAAAGTGTCGGGGAAACTCCAGAGGGTCCAAAATGCCACAGCCAGATTGCTAACCTACATGGGCTTTATAGGTTAAAACCAAGTTATCTGAAAGACCGCATCTCTCTCTATGAGCCTGCCCGGGCATTAAGATAATCAGGGGAGGCCTTTCTCTTGGTCCTACCACCCTCACGGGTACGCTTGGTGGGGACATTGGAGAGATTTCAGCCACTGCTCCCAGACTCTGGAACTCACTCCCACGGGAAGCTAGGTTGGCCCCATCTTTGCTGTCCTTCTGCAAGCAGGCAAAGACCTTTCTCTTCAGGCAAGCCTTCCCTCAGTAACTAGCTACCTGTGTGTGATTTTTAGATGGATTTTATTAATTAGTGCTTTGTCTGTATTTTTAGTACTAATTGTGTTTCCCATTTTTGTATTTTCCATTTCTCAGAGTGGTATTTAAAAAAAATATTTGTATGCTTATTGTTCTTAGCTTTCATATTGCCGTTTAATTATATAAGATGCCTCTTTGTGCATTGTTCTTAGCATTAAATATTACCTTTTAATGATGTTAACCACCATTATATACTCATTATTTTCAACTTCAAATATTGTCATTCAGTGTTATAAGCTGCCTTGGGTCCTTTTCAAGGAAAAATACAAGGAGAAAGCTGGAGTAAAAATATTTTAAATAAACAAAATAATAAACATGTCTCGTTTTGGTGTGTGATCAATTTCCTTCTGGATATTTGCATAAATGCTTTCAATTTCATCTTCAGCACTGGTAGTTGGAGGACTTGAATGATTGTTAGGTTGATAGATTTTTCCATGGAATCTAATTGATATTATTTGGTCAGATCTTGCATTATAGCCCCAAACTGCCTGTGCTACATCTTGCCTCAGTATTAGAGTGACTCTATTTCTTCTAAGTTTGTGATTTCTAGAGTAAAACACTTTGTAGTGTAGTTTGACTGAAAATACCCCATTTCTGACCTGAAGCACTGCAGTGTTTATACATTCTATTTGTTGCTTTATGGTTTCCAGTTTACCTAGATTCATGCTTCTCAGGTACCATGTTCCAATTGTATGTATTGTGCAGCATTGGACTTTCACTTCTGTGCACGTCAGCCACTAGATGTCATTTTGGCTTTATCTAGTTGTGTCATTAACTACTGAGCTATTTATACTTTTCCTTTGATCTTCCCCAGCAGCTATTGGAGTGCTTTCTGACCTGGGAGTCTCATCTTCAAGCATGACTGTTTCATTTTGAACTTTGTCATTATAGGGTTTTCATGGTAGTCCAGCAGGAGTTTACTATTTCCACCTTCTGGGTAGTACTATCAAAATGTAGCTTAAATGTCACCACCATTGCATCCATTATTAAGGGTCACCTTCAGCTACCACTACTGCCCTGTAGTTGCCTTGAAGAGGGTGGATACGTCTTAGTCTGGTGCCGCAGCTGTGACCATTCCGCTTTTGGTGACCATACTAGGAGTCTAGACTTGTAATGGTCTGGCCTCCGGCCTAGACTCCTAGTACGGTCACCAAAATTATATTTACATTTTTTATTCTTTTCAGTGGGGTTAGGATTATGGGGAAGGGAATTTAGGGTTAAGGGGGGGGGGGGTAGGTATGGATAGAGAAAGGATAAAATTCCAGAAAGTGAGATAGTACATTTACATCAACTTTTACAATTATACTACAAAGAGAGATAAAAAGAAAAATAGCAGGTTTTCCCAGTATTACTGTAGTTACTAATCTTTCTATTCCCTAATTGGACCTTCACATTCTTCTTTAGTCTATGCTTTCAAAGCTGTCTTTCAAGTCTAATTATGACTATTAGTCTAATTATGAACTTATTCCCTATTTTTGAGTCCTTTTTAAGGTAATCTTTGAGTCCTTTTTTAAAGGTAATCTTCATTTGTTTCTTCTGTTTCCTCCAACTCCGTGACTTCCCATGTCTTTTCTGTCAGCTCTTCTAAACCTGGGATATCTGTTTTCTTCTAATATTTTCCATCTAATAACTGTAGAAATTACATGCATTATCAAATATTTCATTTCACTAACATCTCAGATCTAATATTCAATAAAAAGAACAAATCCGGTTTAAATGTTGTCTCGTGGAATAGAATATTTTTAAAATTTCATACACCTACAATAATTCCCTATATATCCACCAAACATAATAAAAGTGTCCTCCTGTGTTTTACGTTTCCTACACTATTTAAAAACATTTTTGTACCTTTTAAAAAACTTTGTTGGCATTGTGTACCATCAGTAAACCATATATCATCTATAAAACATTTTATCTACATTTTCTTTAATAGTTACTGATTCTGGAACATTAATATTCTTCTACCATTTTATATCCATTTTATGCTACAGTCTTTAACCACTTCATCTTTCACTTTCATGTTTTATTCATTTAGTGAGTATGGGGAAGAAAATGCAGTTTCACATCTATGTCAATATACAATATGCCCCTCAATCTGTACCATGGAAAATTTGGTGGTAGCTGCCCCAAATGCTCTTGATGTTGCTTATTATTGGGCAAAAAAATTTTTATGTGATATATTTCTTAATTGGACCAGGGTGCTTTTAATACAAATGATACAAATGAATGAATAGTGGATTGTTGTTGTTTAGTCGTTAAGTCGTGTCCGACTCTTCGTGACCCCATGGACCAGAGCACGCCAGGCCCTCCTGTCTTCCACTGCCTCCCGGAGTTTGGTCAAATTCATGTTGGTAGTTTCGATGACACTGTCCATCCATCTTGTCCTCTGTCGTCCCCTTCTCCTCTGGCCTTCACACTTTCCCAACATCAGGGTCTTTTCCAGGGAGTCTTCTCTTCTCATGAGATGGCGAAAGTATTGGAGCCTCAGCTTCAGGATCTGTCCTTCCAGTGAGCACTCAGGGTTGATTTCCTTCAAAATGGATAGGTTTGATCTCCTTGCAGTCCAGGGGACTCTCAAGAGTCTCCTCCAGCACCATAATTCAAAAGCATCAATTCTTCGGCGGTCAGCCTTCTTTATGGTCCAGCTCTCACTTCCATACATCGCTACTGGAAAAACCATAGCTTTGACTATGCGGAACTTTGTCGGCAAGGTGATGTCCCTGCTTTTTAAGATGCTGTCTAGGTTTGTCATCGCTTTCCTCCCAAGAAGCTGGTGTCTTTTGATTTCGTGGCTGCTGTCACCATCTGCAGTGATCATGGAGCCCAAGAAAGTAAAATCTGTCCCTGCCTCCATATCTTCCCCTTCTATTTGTCAGGAGGTTATGGGATCAGTGGCCACGATCTTAATTTTTGATGTTGAGCTTCAGACCATTTTTGGCGCTCTCCTCTTTCACCCTCATTAAGAGGTTCTTTAATTCCTCCTCACTTTCTGCCATCAGAGTGGTATCATCTGCATATCGGAGGTTGTTGATATTTCTTCCGGCAATCTTAATTCCGGCTTGGGATTCATCCAGTCCAGCCTGCATATAAGTTAAATAAGCAGGGAGACAATATACAGCCTTGTCGTACTCCTTTCCCGATTTTGAACCAATCAGTTGTTCCATATCCAGTTCTAACTGTTGCTTCCTGTCCCACATATAGATTTCTCAGGAGACAGATAAGGTGGTCAGGCACTCCCATTTCTTTAAGAACTTGCCATAGTTGTGGTCCACACAGTCAAAGGCTTTTGCATAGTCAATGAAGCAGAAGTAGATGTTTTTCTGGAACTCTCTGGCTTTCTCCATAATCGAGTGCATGTTAGCAATTTGGTCCCCTTCATGGATTGCTGCCTTGTTGTGGCAAAGGGGCTTGAGTAATTCAGAGAAGCTATGGGCTATGCCGTGCAGGGACACCCAAGACGGTCAGGTCATAGTGGAGAGTTCTGACTAAACGCGATCCACCTGGAGCAGGAACTGGCAAGCCACTCCAGTATCTTTGCCAAGAAAACTCCATGGACAGAACAGTGGATACGGCCAGTTATTTTTCACTGTCTTCACCCTTACTTTAAATTTCTTTGTAGACATGTGTTGGATTTTAATGTGAATGGAGGGAATTAACTCTGAACAAGGACAGGCCGGTCCTGTCCTTTGGGTCTCAGCCTTGTTAATTTGCTCTGCTCTGTAAGTCTTATACTTCTGGGAACAGTTGTACTTTGCTGGAGCCAGATGTGCTACCACTGTTGGTAAGGGAGCAAGACTACTCTTTCAGGCATCTCCTATGAAGCTCTGAGCACTTTAAAGTCAGTTCCTGAGGAAGAGCTCCTGCAGGAGCAGTGTAAATATCCTGGCCTGATAATTTTCTGATCTGCAACCAAATTTGGTCTGGTGTTTGATGAACTTTCAGGAAAATTTTGTTATCCAGAACAGGTAGAATATGAATAGGTGGCCAAGCATATGGGAATAAACTGTGTTTCCTTCCCCCACCCCACCTCACTTCAGAACGGAAGATCCATATGGCTCATTCAATGACAATGTCATTGTAAGATGTTTTAGTGAAAGAGACCAAGGGAGTGGTGCTTTCCCACACTCTTTCACCTTGAAGGTTATAGTGTAGCTTATTAAAATCCCCAAACAAAAAGGTTATGAAATCTCTGTATTATTGTAGTGATAGAAAACTCATGTTAGTTGTCTAAAATTGATTTTGTTGGGGCCAAAATGGAAAAAAAGAAAAGAATTTTAGACAACCAAATTGAACAGAAAATGTTGTGAAGTTTGTTAATTTGAAAGAATTAAGAAATGGTGGAAGATTATCATTCTGTTGCCTACACTCTAAATACATCAATATGAGAGGAGGGAACTTTAACCCTCCAGACATTGTTGAACTCCAGCGCCTATCCACAAGGTTACCATAGTTTAGGAATAATAGGAATTGCAATCCAGAATCATCTGAAAGGCTACAGGCGCCTTGTCCTGATCTCTGCACTTATGCCTAAACTGTGGTACTATCTGTGAATCTGAGAAGTTTTTTTCTGTTTTGTTTAGTGACATATCAACAGATTCTTTAGTTTTAATATCCAGTTCAGCACATCAATTTAGGGGATGCCCCATGTTTTATGAGATGATGTTCTCTATCATTAACATATGAAAGCTTTGCTGGATCAAGCCAAAGACTTGTCTAATCTAGCACCTTGTTTGCTGCAGTGATGCATGGAAGGACAGAACAGTGGAGAGTAGCAATCTTCTGCTGTTGTTACCTAGTAACTCATAATTTGGGAATCCTTTCTTTGATTCTGGAGTAACATGTGTTTGTAATTAGTAGCCATGGAATTCTTTTCCATAATATTATTTAATCCTCCTTTAAAGTTGTCTGTGTTGATAGACCACACCACATCCTTAGCAAGCAAATTCCATAGCTTTGACTCTGAAGAACTTCCCTTCATCAGTTCTAACTCTGCCGTCCTTCAGTTACACTGATTGATGGTGGGTTTGGTATTAGAGAAGAAAGCAGTCTGTCCACATTCTTCATAACATGCATGATTTTAGGCATCTCTGCTCTGATCAAGAAATTGTTACTTACTAATCTTGGTAGATAGACAGAATTTTCTGTTGTGATGACTCCACCTTTAGAGATGAAGTCATGGTCTTCTAACACTATGCAAAGTTTGAATGCAGTAGAACTGTGGGGAGAAAGCTGATCTCTTATCTTCTGCTGAGGAGAAGAATGGGAACTTGTCCCTGTTTCAATAAGCAGTAACAATTGGTCACTTTCTAAACCTCCCAGAGACAGAGTGCAACAGCATCAGGAAGAACCCTGCCATTCCTCTTCTACTCCTTGGCTTGCTTAAGGGATGGAAGATTATCATGACTGTCCTTCATTTCAGATTATCACCAGAACAAGAAATGTTCTTGCTAGTGGTGGGCTTGTAAGGGTATTTGTGGATACTTATTTTTCTGTTTTGAAGCCTTTTACTTGCCTTTCCCTTTAACTTTCTGATTTGTAAGAGAGTAGGTTTACCCCATGATGCTTTTGGTTGTTGTCTTCTGTACATTTTCCAAATTTGAAGACTGTGTGATAGCAAAAAGTTGGACAACTTATGTTTTAGTACTTCTCAATATGAAGAAGGCCAGGGTTAATTTAAAAGTAACAATATATGTATATCAAAATTAAAATCCCAACTTGAGTTCAGTAAATGAAGTCAGTATATTTCATTGTTTAATATCAGTTTTCCAGTTACAAGCCTTCTGGTTGCTATACATCCTGGGGAAAAACAATCAAAAGGAAAGCATACAAAGCAGCCTTTAGAAGGATGGGGGCTGGGGAAGCTGCAGCTTTGGAATGAAGAAGTAAAAACAACGCAATACCAGGGCTATGTGTTAACTTCAAAGTAATTGAACCAGATTTGTAATTCAACACCTTTAATTTCCTCAAAGATTTCCACCCCATGCTGACTTTCAACCTTCACTATATTTTTGTTTTGGGGAAATCTCAAAGCCCTAAATAAAATTGATTTCCTTATCTGAACAATTTTTCCCTACAAATGTGAATGTCCCACTCCCGAAACAAACATAAATAAAGCAGTCAGTTAACAATAGTGAAGGAATAGTGTCAGATACTACTGTACAGTAGTAACAGGTTTAAAATATTATGCAAAACTATATTTTTAAAAAATGAACATTAATCAAGATTAAAAATAAAATTGATTTTTTAAAAATAGTATCTAACTTTGATATATACAGTGTTTTGAAGATCCCCACTTATTGCTTAAAAGTCTGCCTGAAAAGGAAGGTCTTTGCATTCCAAAGCTTGGGAGCAGCCACTGAGAAGGCCTTCTCTCATGTCCTCACCAAATGAGCTTGGGAAAGTGATGGAACTAAGAGAAGGACATTCCCAGAAAACCTTAAAAGCTGAGTAGGCTAATATGAAGTGATACAATTCTTCAGATAGCTAGATGCAAACCATATAGGGCTTTATGTGTCATAACCAGCACTTTGAATTAATCCCAGAAACAGACTGGCAGCTGATGGAACTGTTGTAATAAGGGAGTTACATGTTCCCTGTTACCAGCACCAGTTAGCAGTCTGGCTGCAACATTTTGAACCAGCTAAAGTTTCTAAACACTCTTCAAAGACAGGTCCATATAGTGTGCATTGCAGTAATCCAGATGAGATGTAACTAAGGCATGTGTCACCATGGCCAGATCAGATATCTCAAGGAATGGGTGCAGCTGGCACACCAGCTTTAATTCTTGGCCGCTACTGAGATGTGTGCATCCAAGCTCATGATCAAATCCAGGAGCACACCCAAGTCGTGAACTTGACTTTTTGGGGTGAGCGTAACCCCATCCAGTACAGACTGGGTTCCTATCCCCTGATTTGCTCTGTGACTGACGAGGAGTGCTTCTGTCTTGTCTGGATTCAGTTTCCGTTTGTTAGCCCTGGTCCAGTCCATTACTGACAACATGCTCTGTTCAATGCGCAGAACAGCTTCCTTGGAATTAGATGGAAAGGAAGACAGAGTTGGATGTCACCAGCGTACTGATGGTGGTAAACCCCCAAACTCCGGACAACTTTTCCCAGCAGTTTCATGTAGATGTTGAATAATGTGGAGGACAGAACTGAACCCTGGAAATATCCCAGATCAATAGCCGGTGTGTCAAACTTGATTCCCCCAACACCACTTCTGAATTTGGCTCTCTAGGAAGGATTGGAACCACTGTAAGAAGACAGTATGTGAAAGACCAATCCCATAAAGGTGCCCCAGAGGATACGATGGTTGATGGTATTGAACGCCACTGAAATGTCCAGCAGAACCAACAGGGACAGATTTGCTCTGTCTTGTTCCCAGTTAGGCCATCCTTTCTGTTCTGTAACCAAACCTGAAGCCAGATTGAAATGGATCTAGATCATTTGCCTCTTCCAAGAACCTCTGAAGCTGGGATACACCACTACATGCTCTAAAACCTTGCCCAAAAAATGGAATATTGGAGACTGGGCAATCATTACCTAATACAGTGGGATTCAAGGAGGGCTTTTTAAACAAGAGTTTTACTACTGCCTCCTTTAGGCATGCTAGTACCCTGCCTTGCTGCGTGGAGGCATTTATCACTCCCGTAACCTCCTCACCCAGTCCCCCTCTGGCCGTTTTTATTAGATTAGGCATCCTTCAGTCTCGAGGGACTATGGTAACGTGCTCTGTATGGAGGACTTGGAACAGCGTCTAGTGTAGCTGAGAAGGCCAATTTGAGAGTGACAATCCCTTCCACACTGAAGACAAATACAATCTGTCCCCTGTCCAGCTCCCTGATTTTGCTGCTTTCGTGACTGCCTCTTTGCCTTGGCCTGCTGGACAAGGGTCTCTTCAAATTGGGAGAGGCCGTGGTGCAACGCCTGCCTCCAGGGTGAACACTCAGATGTCAGGGTTACCCATCTGTTGAGGTCCATTCCTAAGGCCTTCAGATCCCGCTTGCAGATACCCTTGTATCGCAGCTGTGGTCTCCCTCTGGGGCGCTTTCCTTGCACTAATTCTCCATACAGGAGATCTTTTGGAATCCGACCATCAGCCATTCTCACGACATGCCCAAGCCAACGTAGACGTCGCTGTTTCAGTAATGTATACATGCTAAAAATTCCAGCTCGTTCTAGGACTGCTCTATTTGGAACTTTGTCCTGCCAGGCGATACCAAAAATGCGTCGGAGGCAACGCATATGGAATGTGTTCAGCTTCCTCTCCTGCCGTGCACAAAGGGTCCAGGACTCACTGCAGTACAGGAGTGTACTCAGGACACAGGCTCTATAGACCTGGATCTTGGTATATGTCGTCAGCTTCTTATTGAGCCATACTCTCTTTGTGAGTCTAGAGAACATGGTAGCTGCTTTGCCAATGCGTTTATCCAGCTCGACATCTAGGGAGAGAGTGTCAGAGATCGTTGAGCCAAGGTACACAAAGTCATGAACAACCTCCAATTCTTGCGTGGAGATGGTAATAGAGGGAGGTGAGTCCACGCCCTGGCCCATGACTTGTGTTTTCTTCAGGCTGATTGTTAGTCCAAAGTCTTGGCAGGCCTTGCTAAAACGATTCATGAGTTGTTGGAGAAGTGCTGTAAAGAGACCATCACCACCGAACTGTATGAAGTCTTTCGTCTTTGCTGGAGCGAAGGTGGAGTACCACAGGACATGAAGGATGCAAACATTGTCACATTGTACAAGAACAAAGGAGACAGGGGTGACTGCAATAACTACCGTGGCATCTCTCTTCTCAGTGTTGTAGGGAAGCTGCTTGCCCGTGTTGTGCTGAAGAGGCTCCAGGTGCTTGCAGACAGAGTCTATCCAGAATCACAGTGTGGATTTCGAGCTAATAGATCCACCACTGACATGGTATTTTCCCTCAGACTGTTGCAGGAGAAATGTAGGGAACAACAACAGCCACTCTTTGTGGCCTTCATAGATCTCACAAAGGCCTTTGATTTGGTTAGCAGAGATGGCCTTTTTAAAATACTTCCCAAGATTGGATGTTCACCTCGACTCCTTAACATCATCAGGTCCTTTCATGAGGGAATGAAGGGCACTGTAGTTTTTGATGGCTCAACATCAGATCCCTTTGACATTCGAAGCGGAGTGAAACAGAGCTGTGTCCTCGCACCAACCCTTTTTGGGATCTTTTTTGCTGTCATGCTGAAGCACGCCTTTGGCCGTTTTTATAAGCCAGGAAGAATAAGAGTCCAGCACACGTGGTAGCTTTCACCTCTCCAGAGATCCTAACCACATCCTCAGGCTGCACCAACTGAAATGTATCCATTATAACAGGACAAGCAGGGGTCAAAGCTATGTCAACAGGACCTGCATCAATTACAGCATCTAAGGCAGAGAATCTGAGTGACTTTGTCTGCAAAGTAAACTGTCATGTAAACTCTTCATAGTGGGTCGTGGAGTGGTCATTGCCCCTCTCTTGTGGACATGTGTGCAACAGGCCCTTGACCTTCAATGTATGTACAAAAGAGCTCCACTAGACAGCTCTGTGCAGATTCAGTGGTGGCAGAGAAGAATTGCTTCTTCAGTGCCACCGCTGCCATAGATTAGGCTTTCCAATGAGCTCTAGCCCATATCTGATTGGATCCACTCTATATTATCCACCATCATTACTCTAGTCTCCATCCCACTCATTTCATTATCCACAGCTCCCTAGTAAACCAAGGAGCTGGTTTGACTGCACCCTGTGGGAGGGAAATGCTTACAAGCAATCATGTCAATAGCCCTTGCCTCCAGAGATCCACTAAAGCCTCAACAGGATCACCTGCCAAGACAGCCAGAATCTCATTTAGACTTGCAGGACACCATTTGGATCCATCAGTCTCCTAGGATAGACCATTTTAATTGGCCCACCACCCCTGCAGAGTTTCAGTTCCAATAAGCCTAAACTCTATTCGGTAATTATCTGTCCATGGCAATGGAACTACTGAAAGTTCCTCCACACCCAGATCATCACTGTGTGACTAGGATAGTGCAGGGGAGTAGCAGGAATAGAAGAAGGACAAGGACAGCATGCTGTGAAATCAAGCTGTAGGAGAAACATTCTTTACCAAACAATTTGCAAGACAGTATTAGGAGACATCCAGGTGCTGCGAGATGAACATGAGGATGAGTAAAAGGGCTTTGGGTCCCTTGTTGGGAGAAATGCAGCATATAAATAAAACTAATAATAAAACTACTACTGCTGCTGCTGCTGCTGCTGCTGCTGCTGCTACTACTACTACTACTACTACTAATAATAATGTGTAATTACAGGGCTGGGTTATGCTAATCAAGGTTAAGTGTAGCATGGAACATGCACTTCAATGTATGTACAAATAATTTTTGAATCCTGAGAGTTTTGATCAGTTTCTGAGTATGGTGCTGCATCTTTTGACTGTGTTATACCAGCAAGCAGCCTTGCATTATCTTTTCCATTTTATTTAGTCAGGTTGATACCTGGAAAAACTTCAGCATTATTGCTGTCGTATTGTTACAGCCAGGCGCTAGACATTGCAGCTGCATTTGATAGTCGGTGTGGTCACAGGATCAGCTAGTTTTTCCCAGACTGTGTGAACAAGGAGCTGAGGAGGAACAAAGGGCTTATGTGAGAATACGCTTATGTGGGGAGACTAGAAAAAATGACAATCCTAGGTTATCACCTATATGTAATATTCTGGGGTGCAACATGGTAAATTGTTCATTTCTTCAAAAGGGAACATTTTCATTTAAGTTCTCAGTATGTAAACCAAGTACTAATGCTGAGTGTATTTCTATATAAAATGTCTTGAAATTATTAGACTCCTACGTTTTGAAGGAAATGGCATCAAATGTGAAAATGTAGCATTAAGAATACAAGTGTAGAATGTATCTGAGCATGTACTGTATCTCTTTCTGATCATATTGGTTTTGAATTGATGTTTGATAGCTCAACAGAAACAAATATTGTTCATTTCATAGCTATATTTTTACGTCTCTGAAGTATGAAATCCTGTTGCTGTAACCTATGCTACATAAGACTGATGACATCATCTGCTGCAGCAATTTATCAGAAATAAAACACTTCTGTTTTCTGAAAGTCCTGAGGTTCTTGTGAAATCCCTTTCATTATTAGGAATCACCACCACCACCATCATCATCTTAGAACTGCAGAGCTGGAAGGGACCATGTGGATCATCAAGTCCAGTCCCTGTCAAGGAGACACAGTGAGGAACTCAATTCCCAATCTCTGGCTCTGTAGCCAGATGCCTTAGACCAGTGGCAGTGAACCTTTTTGGGCCCGAGTGCCCAAACTGAAACAAACAAACAAACAAACAAACAAAAAACAGCGGGCGGTGGGGGAACCGGAAGTTGCAGTGGCGGAATCGGAAATGGCAGCGGAAGGGGGAATCCTGCCTCGAGACCCCACTCCGGATCCGCTGCCAGCACCAGCTGCTCCGGATCCTGGCCTGCCGTCTGCAGCTGCCTCCTGAGGTTTGGCTGGGGGGGGGGGGGAATAGCGATCTGGTGACTTATGGCTCACGTGCCTGCAGAACAGCTCTGCGTGCCAGCTGTGGCACGCATGCCATAGGTTCACGATCGCTGCCTTAGACCATGGTGAGAGTCATGGGATGGATGAGAGGAGGGAAGCCTTTAATTTTTGAAAATCAACATCACCGGTAAAGTCATCCTGCTGGCAGCAATTTTTGGTAACGAATCACTTCCCCCTCTTGTTCCCTGGCCCCAAGTGGTTTCCCAACAATGAAAGGGGCTTCATGGCAGCCTCAGGGCCTTCACGGGAGAAACTGGATATTTTTTACTTCTGAAAAATAGCTGTGCCTGATAATGATTTCAACAGGATTTCAGCCATTATTTTATAGAACAGTATCAATAACAACAACCAAAAAATCATGTTAATTCCCTTAATAGTAGTCTTAGAACATTCCAATCTCTTCCAGAAGCCTTAAGGTACATAATGGCAAAGTGTGCAAATTGTGCACAGAGATGTCTGCATTCTTCCTTGCTCATAGAAAAGCATTTAAAATTTTATGCAGACTTTAAAACAATTTCTTGCAGACTGACATGGAAATGAGACTGAATGAATTTGTGTTTGAAACATTATGACTATTATAGAAAATGAAAATAACAGATTGAGTTGTCCCTAGCTGTGAACCAAACTTATTTGATTTTCGGAGATATAATTTGAAACCAGAATTGGTGGGGTCCACCTGAGAAAAGGAGAGAGAGAGAGAGAGAGAGAGAGTATATATATATTGGCTGCTCTAGTCCCTCTTATTTCTTTTTTCTTGCTTTATTTTGGCACATCACTAGCTTCACAAGCTGTTTATGCTGTGAAAGCCCTGTCCCCTTACATACTTTTAGGCACTGTGGGAATGTGTTGCCAAAAGAAAAGAGAAAAGAAAAGAGAAGAGAAGGAAAGGAAAGAAAAGAAAAGGCTGATGATCTCATAGCTCCCCCTATGTCTTTGTGCCCATGCAACCTTTTTACTACTAGCATGTGTAGTCTTGCAAAATAGTGCCTGAGGCACTTTGGTTACATCATGGTGGAGTTGTATTCTGGTCAAACCTACTACACCCTAACATATTGTCTGTTGCATTCTTTTTCCATACATCTGCATGATTTGCTAGACGTACATGCTATATATTTTTTATGTGCCGTCAAGTCAATTCTGATTTATGGTGACCCTTTTCAGGGTTTTCCAGGTAGAGAGTGGTTTACCATTCCCTTCTTTTAGGTGTACTCTGGGACGGTGTAGCTTACACAAGGCCACACAGATTGGCTCTTAGCCTACTCTTTTTCAGTTTTTTCCACATAGTATGTGGCAGAAAGAAAACCCTGCAGCATTTTCATCCAGGATCAAACGCGCCCTGTGATCTGCATGTATCTCCTAACACCATTTTTGGAGGATTCTGGGCCCCCTCCAATGTACCTTAGCCAGAATTTGGGGTGGGGGTGGGGGCAATGGTGACAAAAAATGTCATATTTGCTTCATAAAACTTCCCAAACAAAATGCTGAAAGTTGAATTCTGGAAAACATACCCTTTAAGAAAAAGCTACATGCGTTTTTGGGCCTAGTGCATCTTGGGGGTGTATAGTGGCTTCTGGCCCCTCCAAAGTTGCCTAGCTCTGGCGTAAAGATGAGAAACAGAAAGACTTGGATTACATAAAATGGCTAAAGCATGGTTCTTCCTTGAAAACTCAGGTTTTAAACAGAGATCCTTTCCCTTGCCCTCTTGTTTAGGCAAGCTGTAGTTTGTTGTTGTTTACAGAGACCACAGTCATCCTCCAAAACAGAATCAAAATGAAATTTAAAGGTTTCCTGTAGTTCATCAGAATCTAAAGTCTGGATAGGAGAGTGCTCTGAGATCTCTGCCATCCAGTGCCAAGTAATGAACCAAAATCTGTATTCCAGAATTGGGATCAAAGCTTGAAACTTGGATTGGCATTGTGGACAACTGCTGTGAATATCTCTACTACCACAATGGCTAGACCAGAGGCAGGAGATCTTCTCTGCATTTGGAAGCATGCCTCTAGTAAAGCACAACTGGGAGACATTTCTGTTACCCACTGTAGTTTGAAGCCAGTGTCACACAAAATTTTTAGCCCTGAAAGCCACATGAGATGTTGTCTGTGGCTGGGCTTTGTATGAAACTGTCAGGGAAAGGAGTTGAGAACCTTTCCTCCACTTCTTACGAAATTGATGAAGATAGCTTTTTCTTTGCTGTTAATGGCAGCAGATAGATTTTTATAAAATCTGTGAAAGTGGTAGTAGTTATGGAATCAGGCACTTGAGGGGGGATGCACTTAAGGTCTGAGGGGGAAAATGTGGCCTCTTAAGTTCCTAGTGTAAAGGATTTAGTGTTGCCCTATGTTTTAAACACAGGGCATGATCTCCCAACGTTGACCTCGGCTTCTTTTTCGTTTGATGGCTCTTCAAGGGAAGAGAGGAGCTATATAATGTGCTGCAAGAAAATGACTGATAACGTGGCTGCAATATACTGCTGATTTGTTTGGAAACCTGACTTGTGAAAACAAGTTACAAGTAACTCACAAATGAATCTCATGCCTTGTGCATGTAAGACGTTAGTTTTAATTTCTATTCTGGGTATCATGACTTGGTAGGAATTCTTTCTGAGTCTTGAGAGAACTGCTTGGGTTAACAATATTTAGAAATGTGCATAATTTTTCTGAGTTTAGTGTAAGATAGGACATATCTGGAACTTTCAGGTTCTAGTCTCTAGTAATCATGGACAGGAATTCAAGTTCGAGTTACGCATGACATTGACTCTTAAGTATGTGTCATGCAGTATTGATCCTCTATTCCATGTATAAAAGGTAAAATAGCACACAGATGTGCAGTCCCTTGGCTTTCCTATTTTGAGTACCTTTGGGCATGGAATACTGGAAATAATTCTTCTGTGGAACTCATTTCTGAATTATTGGTACGAGTTCACAGAAAATAATATTTCTTAACTTCCTGCAACAAAAATTGATTATATTTTCTAATACATATGAAAATTAGACAGAATAAAATAACTTACTGGTACTGTATAAATCTAAAGATTGGCATCCAACTGTATTTTAGCCCCCATTGTTGCAATAATGTTTGTTGGTCCAGTGCCCACTTAAATGCTGCAGTAAGAGGAAGCCTAATTAAGACTGGTTTGTGGTTATTCTTAGGCATACAAACTACTTGTACTCAGAAAACAGATTTCAAACACTTATGGCATAATTAATTTGATTGTTCTCATTCTTACAGTGCTGTTATGAAGTTTTTCAGATAATATTCATTCATTCATTCATTCATTTATTAGACTTATATACTGCCCATCTAGAACATGTCTAGTCTGGGTGGTTTATACAAAAACCAGAAATACGGATATAATCAATGAAAACATGAATACATTAAAAGATGGGGCTCAATTTTACTACAAGAGTAAAAAAAAACAAAACACCAAAACTAAGTGATGGCTGTTGGGAAGGCTTGCCTGTAGAGCCGGGTCTTTAGTTTGCTCTTGAAGGCCCTCAGTGAGGGGGCCAGACGGTTCTCTAATGGTAAGTTGTTCCAGAAACGAGGGGCCACTGCCGAGAAGGCCCAGTTTTTAGTTTTTTCCCTTCAGGCATCTCTTGGAGTTAGGCCCCTCAACCGCCTAGCCTGGCTGGAATGGATACGGGCAGAACTAGGTGTAAGAAGGCACTCTGCCAAGTATCGAGGCCCTAAAATGTTTAGGGCTTTATATGTAATAGTCAGCACCTTGAAATCGATGCGGAAGCGAATAGGTAACCAGTGTAAGGCGGCCAGGATGGGGGAAATATGATGGAATCTTTTCACCCCTGTTAATAGCCTGGCTGCCGTGTTCTGGACCATTTGAAGCTTCCTCATCAGTCTCAAAGGAAGCCCCACGTAAAGAGCATTACAGTAGTCTATTCTTGAGACTACGAGCGTATGGACAAGTGTGGTGAGAGCCCCCACGTCTAGATAGGGATGCAGCTGGGCGATCCGCCGAAGATGTAAATGGGCGGACCGAACCACGGACGCTACCTGGGTCTCCATGGTAAGCACCGGGTCAAGATGAACCCCCGGACTGCGAACCACGCTCTCCGTGGTGAGAGTCACACACCCCCAAAGATGGAGTTTCCCAAACCACTGACATCAGGGGTGCCGACCCGCAATACCTCCGTCTTGTCCGGGTTCAACCTCAATCCGTTCGACTGCATCCATTGGAGAACGAGATGCCATCTTCTCCCTTTCCCAGCATGTTTTCTTGCTCATTGGAACTCATAGATCAAATACTGGTGGGGATAAGGCTATCAATTTTGAGCCTGCTTGTTTCAGATTTTAGGCTTAGAGGTGTGTACTTACTGTCAAATAAAAGTGCGTAGAATTACATCCTAAATATAGAATACCGTCTCATCTTGAACAGGGCTATATTCTAGATTCAGTGTGTCAGGCTGTTTTGTTTGTATACCATTAGAGGATGTGGCTCTGAGGTTGGAAGGAAAGAAGAAAGAAACCTTTCATGTACTCTCTAGAATGAAGCGTTGTGTAATATAAGGCAGCATTCTGGAGGTGAGGCTTTGAACCATTCCCTTCCTCTTTCCAAGAAGGGAAGAAATAGTACCTTAGCCTTAAAGTGTTAGGAACTGTTAGAACCAGTTGGGAAATTTGCCTGAAGATGTCCTGGACATGCTCTGCTAGTGGCAGTGTAGTTGTTTGCAGGCCTGATACCATAGTAAGCCTGCCTTAGAAGACATTTGCGCTGCTGTTGTGGTACAGATTATTCCTATTACATTTTGTATCTCATCTGTATTGAAATGTTAATAATGATTTCCATGAATCAAATTATTTTGTGCCTTAATGGCAGGCAGGCAACATCTTTTTGTAAGGGATTTTTGTTTGATGAAACAAGTGGCATGTTTATACTGCAGAATACTGATATATGTACAGTATGTGCGTCTTCCCCCCCCCCCCCTCATTTCTTCTATGTTTGCGTCTTATGTTACTAATTTGTTACGATCTGGAGAGGAGAGTGGGCCAATATTCTGTAGGTATTCCAGATTTACCCTAAATATCAACATCCCTATTTCAGGTAAATGCATGTGCATTTTTTTTTCGTTTCTTAACTGCAGATTGTAATACTAAGAACCAAGCGTTCTTCATAGCTATCTCAGGTAGGGTTGGGTTGGTCCCAAGGAAATGTGCTCTTTCCCACCTATTTCTTCATGTTGCAATAAAACAGTAGAGCATAACCATAGCTGCATAGTGTAGTGAATTCTTTTTTCAATGTATATATCTCCCAAAGGCAATGCATTACTCTTCATTTTATACTTGGTAAGAGTTTTTAGAACATACACTTTCATAACTTTTTAAAGTCTCTGTAATTTTTTTTTCATGGAATGAGATGAAAGTCTCTGCCAGAATACAAGCCATGTAATTCTGTGGTGCCAAGATAGATGGCCATGGGGAATCAAGTACCATGTTCATCTGCTTTTGAATAATAAGAAAAAGGAAAGTGAATTCAGTGCTCTTCATATTGCATCATTCAGAAAGGGAATACAGTATATACTTTGCCAGTTAGAACTCTTCTTCACTTATAATGTAGGGCATATTTCCATCCAGCTTTCATTGGGTGCCACACTGCAAGCAAGTCCTGCTGATTGGAATGGTAATCATGGTTATGATTATAGCCGGTGGTTGATAGTCTTACACTTTTGAAACCAGAACTCCAACATATTACTTAGGTGGGGTGAAAAGAAATTTGCAGCAGAGGCAAAAGCCAAGCTGGCAAATAAGCCACACAGTTTTCTCTGTCAGAGCCAGAATATTTTTCTTGTGTAAGGAATATTGTCCTGTTAAACAAATTAATTAAGTCTGTTAATGGATATTGCCTGGTTGTCTAAATAGAACCTCCAGGTTCGGAAGCAGTATGCCTCTGAGTACTGATGTTGTTGGGAAACAGTGGTGGAAGGCTGTTATCTTCAAGGGACGCTTGTGGGTTTCCAAGAAATATTATTGGAGGAAACAAAAATTTGGCTATATGGAACTTCAGTTTGAGGAAGCAGGGTGCTTTTTATGTAAGTAGAAGCAATAAAGCTTGTTTTTCAGAGCTGGTAGCCCAGGTATTTGTGGCCTTCATATATCTATATTTGTAGATCTGGAACAGGTAGGCTTTTTAAAAAAAAGAAAGCTGTTATATCACCTTGTTCATAACACATCACACAACATTGGACCCAGAAATGCTTGCTTTTACTTTGATGGCTTCTCTGGATCCAGTGAGCCAAGGAGGGAATACCTCAAAATGCCAGTGATTATCTTTCCTCTTTATTCTTCCTTTTATTATTTCATGGAATCCAGTGCATTTTGATCCTGTACTACTCCTGTACTACTTTTAGGGCCTTCCTCAAGGGAATCCCAACAAAATTAAAAAGATTGTATAGTGTTTTTATTTTGTTGAGATTCCCTTGAGGAAGGTCCACAATAGTCATACAGGGCTGAAATGCTTTGTGTTCCATGGAACAATAAACAGAACAGGCAATCACTGTCATTCAGAAGTTTTTCTCTTTGGTTCATACACTTTAGTGAATGTCTGCCAGTTTTGATTTATTACCTTCTTTGGATCCAACCCATAATTTTGCATCCTGAAATTCAATTCTAAGAGGAAAAACTGACTGAAAACTGGCATCCAACTGTATGGTTCAGTTTTCATAGTTAAAGTGTTGATTGATTAGAGGAATTTTGTCATGCTTTTCTGTGAGGTGGGGAGGAGGTCGCAAGATAAGGATGAAGTAAAGCTGGAGCCAATTAAAGAAATCAGAAATCATTTGGAATCTAGAAAAACTAAATATTTTGCTACAAAGTTCTAAAGTTGGAGTGTTTTTCTGGAAAATCTCTATGGCTAGGAACTACTTCTTGAACATTAGAAGCTCTGGTCCCAGACTCACTGCGAGGCTGCATGTTGTCATTGTCATCGGCTCCAGGTAGGAGGTCATGGTGGACACCATCTTAGAGGTTGCTCCTCCTTCCCAGGGCTTCCTGTGCTGGTGGAGGGCTGCTCCTGCCTAGGATTCAATTTAGCTGATGGGCAGAAGCAGTTCTCCTGACCAAACCAGAAGAAAGGGGATTCCAATCCAGTCCTCCAGGGGAGCATAAAACATTGCCTGGCCACTCCAGATCTCACTTTGTTTCAGAAGCTTCTCCTATTCATCTCTCCCACCCATTTTTAATAAAAATTTCACGTGTTTTTGGTTAACAGGAGAATGTTGAAATGTGGTTAGTCAATAAATAATTCGAGTTATGTTAATTTAGCTACTTTTTTCAGCTTTGTTGGGAGTGTTTTTGAAGCATAGGGATGTATCCAGGTAGTAGTTATAGGGCCCCATGGGTGTGGGATGCCCTCTCTGGTTGAGCCCCTTTCTGGGATGAGGGGTAGGGAGGTCACATGCATGCCAAGCTCAGGTACTGTTGCACGCTCCCCGCTTCCTGGGGGACAGGCAGGGCCATTCAGTGGTTTGCATCCATATGGGTAGCCCTATATCTGTCTCCCTGATCTGCATCAGACACCAGGCGGGTGAGGATCCATTTCCTGTGGTCCATCAGGACCTATTGGCAGTTGTAACCAATGAAGCTGTGGCCAACTTTATGCTAAAACAGGTTGTGTGTGTGTGGTTATTTGGGTTCTGGCCATGGGACCACGATTAGGCTCACTGACAAAGAGTGTTTATGTTTCACAGAGGTAGCTTATTTCATTTTTGTTTTATTTTTTATTTAAATACATCTTGTTTGCACTGTTACTGCTTGGAAACTCACAGGGGATCATGACAATGGCAAGTCAGTCATTGAACATACTGTATTACATACTTTTGAAACACTACTAGAGTTGCCATAAATTGGAATGACTTGATGGCATATAACAACATTTTTGTAGGAAATGAAGTGTGGCACTGCTATTCTGTAAAAAGGTAGGCTGGAATCCTATTGCATAATTTCAGCATCAAATTGCTGCAAGGTGAGTAGGCAGTGTAGACATTTGCTGTTTGTTCTGCATTGTTCAACATGGCACATAACAGAAAATGTGTATGTTAATTTCTTAACTTGTAGCAGTTTACTGCTTGGATTTGCACCCGTTGAGTAAAACTGGTGGGCAAAAGTAATAAGATTCTGGTGATTGTATCAGGAGGAATAAGGGCAAATATAAAATATCAGGGCACGTTAATATATTACATATGTATGCACATAGGTGTTAAATTTTTTTCTTATTTTGAGGACACTCCTGTGAATAAAACTGTAGCATTACTTGCTCACACTGAGACTATAGTTTCCTATTAACCTTGTTAAGTATGGCATGGAGGACATTTTGTGGACTTCCTGTGAGCATCCCCCATCTTCTGTCTTCTCTCAGATCAAGAGGGTCTTCCTCTTCCATCCTGTCTTTCATAAACAAGCCAGCAGAGGATGCAGTGAAACAAGGTTTATTGAACTTGGATGAGAACAATGAACATTTGTAAGAGGGCACACATTTTTACTGGTCAGCTCTGCAGTTTCTCTGGCACCTCCTCCCTCTGACAACCCTTGGTCTATTGCCACCCAAATTGCATCTTTCACCTGACTCTACTTACGGGTTGTTTGAGGTGGTTTGTGAAGATGACATAGGCAAGGGGTGTCACAACAAGGATGGTTTATAAAGCCACACTGGGAACAAACCTTCCTGTCCTTGCTTTTCCATTTTTTGGAAGTTGGTGGGAAAGGAGAGTTCAATGTATTGTTTCCTGGTATCTGCCATTTTGGAGAAACCTCTGTTGTTGATCTCTCAGGTGACCTTCTTGGGCTTTACGATGCCTCTCCTTTCTCTCGTTCACCCCAGTAAAATGGTTTAGGAGAGATTTGGGTATTGAGATGTGTCTCAGCCTCTTTCTGGGGTGCTCTCAGTTGTACTATCACCCCTATCTAAAGGCCCTCTTTGTAGATGTATTCCCAGCCACCCGGGGCTCAGCTTCTTTGGGTTCCTTAATGTCCAAATAGTAAACTTCTGCCCCGGGATCTTCTAAGGCATCATCCCAATTTTACTCGCTTTATCTAATTTCTCCTGCCACCTCTTTTCCTCCAGCTATTGCAGGTTTCTCCTTTTCCTCCTTCTTGCCATCCACTTCTTTTTGTATCTTCTATTTTCCTGAGGTCCTTTTCCTCCCCTCAGAGCTCACTCTTCTGTTCCTGGGCTTTTTATTTTCCCAGGCTTTTCTCACACTCCTTCCCCATAAGCTCTCTCAAGCGTCCTTCCTCCCTCAAGTTTCCCAGTTGCTTGAGTTTAGTGGACCCCTAGGTAATTCATATTCCATCATGGTTTCCTCCAACTCTATTGGGGAGCTGTTAGTGGGATACCTATCCTTGGGCCATCCCATCCTTCCCAGTGGCGGGGAAAGATGGGATGGCCTGCAGACAGGGATTTCCTCACTATTGTCTCCTGTCTCACAGTCCCATCTTGGATTATGTTTTCCATGAGGGGGGAAAAAGGAGGTTACATAGATAAATCTATATGTTGGTAATGAGAAAGGTGCAAGTGTAACAATTCTAGAACAGTTTCTGTTCTGTTGTACTACTGGTGCATGTGTCCATCTACCTCATGAATAGACTTTTTCAGGAAACTATTTATTCCTCAGCCCGTTGTACCACTCAGCTGTATGTATTTTCTGGCAGTAGCCCTTATTACTAGATGAACTGAATTTTGCCAGCTCTGCTGTATTTGTAACTTGGTCAGATTGATTGTATTTTAGATAGTAGTCTGAGAACATGTAAGCTTTCCAAAATACAAATGTAGATTGACCCTGAGCTTCTGTAATACAGGCTTGCTCAATTTTATGAGAGTTCAGAATGTGATGCTGGATTTAGAATTCTTGAGCATATCTACATTTGTTTTAGAAAAAAGCAAGTTTCAGAGAAGCCAAAAGAGATCTTGCATAAGATTCCCAGTTTTGGAGCATGGGATTCCTGTGCCAGGTACTGTAGTTGGACTTTCTACAGTATATGCATAATATAATCAATATGCAAAATAACCATGCCAAATAAGTGAGATTATGCAAATTAAGTATTTGCATAATTTATCCAAGCAATGGAATCCAGTTTCTCATGCCATGAAATTCGCATTGCCTGAGCACAAAATTTTAAACTTCAGATGGCACACAGCTCTGAATTTAATCAGGCAATATTGATATAATTATTTTGTTTCAATCTTTGAAAGGGTATGTGTTTGCCATCTTGCATAAAGCATTGAAGAATCTTAGGAAGGGAAATGTGCAGGAATTGAAAGCTAATCCATGGAAACAATTAAAATATTTCCAAAAGAGGTGTGAATGGCTTGAATAAATCTTTGCACTTCAGAAGTCATGATATGTCTGTCATTTACTGTACCAGAGGTTTCCCACAGGTAATTCAAATTCATTCAGTATGTGGTATTGTTATATAGCTAGTTAAACTTCTTCTGGCTAGTGCATAATGCTTAAAGGAGTCAAGGAAATTGTAATTTAGTTAGAAAGAGCTAATCTGGGATTCTTTTGCAATTGATTTTATTTAATTTCAGATCAGAATATATTTTCAGAAAGCATATTGCAAATTGGCTAGAATTTTTGTGTGTGTGTGTGTGTGCGCTCAGAAAAGAGCAGCTGTGCCTTTAACTAGTGTATAGATAGTGAGTCACCCCTGCTCTGTTGGTAGATCCCTGGTTTGCCAGCAGTAAAGCTGCTTGAGGGCTATAATAGAACATTCCATTTCCTGTTCCCTTGCTGACACAGAGGAGTGTTCCTACTGGCAGTGATCTAATCATAGTGCAGTAAGAATCATGGCAGTTTGATAAAACATGGTGGAGACAGCGGCTGAAATGGAAGCTTATGTTTTAGAAGACATTCTTGAGGTAGGGTTTGCATTTTTACATATTGCAGAATATGGAACAAGAACCAGTAAATAAAAAGTCCCTTACAGAGGAAGCTGTGCAGCAAGGCAAGTCACTGAGTCCTTGTTACGTGTGTGATGTGCTAAGATCGACTTGCAGTGCAGCTAGATCAGTCAAGAATTGAATGTTCTTATTCACTGTTTATAAATTGAGGATGTGGTGTACAGAGCACAGGGAGAGAGTGGGGAGAGAGAGGGAAGCCTAGGATTTCTTGTTATTCCTGCCTGCTTGTGACCTTTAGATTAACTCATTAGAAGGTGGGGCTTCACATCAGTAGATAATCATGTTAGATTTTAATTTTAGTGTACTAAAATCTGCATGAAACAAACATTAGGTTTTATAAATCAGGTTAGAGTTAACACAGTTATTTAATATTAGTTCTGACATAAATTGAAACAAGAAATAGCTTAACAGAAAGTTAATTACAGTGTGAAATACATAACCTCATTTTGTCATTTATAGAGATAATGAAAATATAACAGTCTTGCCTTGTAGTTTGTAGCCTTTCAACATATGCACTGTGAATCTCTTGTACATTTGCTACTTGTACATTGTTGTTACTTTGACAGCTGGATGGTGAGGTCGGGCTACGTTTTTAAAAAGTGAACATATGCAGACTATTTGAATTCACTGTTAACAATAATGCTGGGCTGGGAGGAAGAGAGGCAGTCAAGGAAGTAAAGGCCTTCTGCGCATTAGAAAGTGCTGCGTGATCAATGAATATTTTCTGGAGTCTTGTGTGTGAGAGAGGTGGAATGATTGTGTGTGTGTATGTGTGTATGCATGTACGGGTGTTGGGGGAATGACACTGCAGTAGCAGTTTTATTCCTCTGATCTGCAGAATGAAACCTGCTTCTACAATTTGTGTTACTTAAATTCCTGATTTTTATTAGGCTTCCTCTCTCTTACTGGATTGATTAAATAGCCCCACCGCCAGTGAAACAATATGAATGACTAGCCCCTTTTCAGATTTCAGATGATACTTCTTAAAAGTTGACTTATGCATGTACCTTTATTATATTAATGAAAATTATAGCAGTACATGCAATAGGATATGAAAATAAGAAGAGAGTTTTGTTGTGAATTTTGTTCTGTTAACACTAATTGCCCTGTTTAATTCTACTTCAAATATATTATCAACACTTTCAAAAACAGCAGTTCATTTTCACACTCTGTATAAAATGTAGTTAGGCATTTAGCCTTTGGGATAGACTGAAACAGACACTTAGCAAAACTGTTTTCTAACTTAAAGTGAATTATTATAAATTGCTAAATGTTTAAGTATCAAATATATTGTTGTTGTTGTTGTTGTTTAGTCATTAAGTCGTGTCCGACTCTTCGTGACCCCATGGACCAGATATATTAACTTTCTTTAAAAATGGCTTTTTCGTATAATACTGTGTCCCCAGTTGGCCTCATAACTTATTTATTTCTGAAGTTGATATTCCACAATTCATAGCCCATAGGACTTTTGAAGGAGCTAACAGACTTTGGCCCAAAGCAGTACAGTAAAGGAACTGTAGAAGAACTACAGTATCAAGCAATAAAATAGCCAGCAGAAATGCATATGGTAGTCAGATAATCAATGGGGTAGTCTCTGTCTCCCTCCTTGGGGACCTAATTATGCAGGTGCAAAACATAGTGACTGTGTCAGATGAGTTGTGGGAAAAGCATAGGTGACCAAGCAATTGTAGAAAGAATCTGTATTTGGTAAGTTGTAAAAGGCAGGGTAAAGGAAGACTGCAGGAAAGTTGAATGAATTATTTGCATATCTCTTCACTGAAAAAGATGTAAGCTAAATGCCTATTATTGAACTGACTCTCTCTATGGAGGAAGAGCTGAATACCTGAGTCAGATAGAATTGTTGCAGTGTAATTTATGGCCTATTGGCAAATTAAACATTAATAATCATCAGGCAGTACTCAGAGATTTTAGAAAGAACTCAAATTTAACATACTGATAGTCTTATGGAGATAAGTAACATGTCTGTAAAATCAATCTCCCTACCAGAAGACTGAAAAATATCCAGTATAATACTGAGAGTTTAAAAGAGCACCCAAATTTGAACAGGTCTTCTAGCTTAACATTGGGAGAGGGGGTATTTTGGTAGAAGGCATTGTTGTAAACAGGCTGAGAATTACTCAATTTAACAGGCATATAGAAGTATGTTAAATTAATATTAAAGAAAAAATTGTGAAGATTATAATACTGCAAACAGGATACCAAACATGCATTTTAAGCATATAAAATTAGAAGTAAGGGTTCATTAGCTGTTACACTCCCAGCTAAGCATATGCAGATTTAATTTAATTTATGAAAAGAGAGATCCTGCTTCCGTAAACTTTTGGAGTTCTTCAGGAGTGCCAGAACAAAGGAGGATAACTTTAAATTATACTAGTTTTGAATATTTTGTAATGTTTTGTTTATGAGAGAGATGGGGTTTCCATGACTTGTTCAAATTGTAAATTACTGTTCTTTACTCTCTTTGTTGAGGGAAACCATTTTTAGCAGAGCAATGAAATCTGAGGAGGATAGGGTTGAAATCTTCACTTGGACAGGCATATGGTTCCAAGACTGCAATTTGTCCACCCCTGCATTAGATTATATACTTGGACATCTGAGAAACATGTGACAAAGTCTGTCACAGGTATACCAAGTAGTCATGGGACAAAATAATCTTTTGAATTAAACTGTTTAAATAACAAAAATGGAGACTGGGGTACAGGCATTTCTGATAGTAGAGGAAATTAACATTTCCCAAAGATCTGCATTGTAAATGATCTATGGTTAGGAGTGAACAGTGAAGCAGCCTGTTTTGGAGGTTACACCTAATTATGTGGGTTGTTAAAAAGCTGTGTGAAGAACTCTAGCAAGATGTATGTGAACTAGGAAGAAACCTAGTTTGGCGGCGGACGATATTGGCAATTATAGGCCCGTCGCCAATGTTTCTTTCCTTAGTAAAGTGGTAGAGAGGGTGGTGGCTGACCAGCTTCAGGCGCTTTTGGATGAAACCAATGCCCTGGATCTGTTCCAGTCGGGTTTCAGGCCGCGCCATGGCACAGAAACGGCATTGGTCGTACTGATGGATGACCTGTTGAGGGAGGCTGACAGGGGCAAAATGTCCTTGTTGGTCCTTCTTGATATCTCAGCTGCCTTCGATACCGTCGACCAAGGTATCCTCCTGGGGAGGCTCTCCGAGTTGGGAATTGATGGACTGGCGCTTGCCTGGCTCCGTTCCTTCTTGGAGGACCGTCCTCAGAGAGTACAGATTGGGGAGAGTGTTTCGGCCCCGTGGAGTCTCAATTGTGGGGTTCCACGGGGCTCGATCATCTCCCCAATGCTGTTTAATATCTATATGAGGCCGCTGGGTGGGGTCATCAGGGGGTGTGGGGCCTCGTGTCATCAGTATGCTGATGACACTCAGCTCTACATCTCCTTTTCATCTACCTCAGTGGATGCCATTCTGTCCCTTCAGCGCTGTCTCGAGACTGTACTGCAATGGATGCAGGTGAATGGGCTGAGGCTGAACTCGGACAAGATGGAGGTCCTGAGGGTGGGCGGCCCATCCATTGGTGGTTTGGAAAACTCCCTCTCTTTTGGGGGAGTGACTCTTACCGCGAAGAGTGAGGTTCGCAGCTTGGGGGTCCATCTGGATCCGGCGCTCACCATGGAAACCCAGATAGCATAAGTGGTCCGCTCCGCCTACTTCCATCTGTGGCGGATTGCCCAGCTGCGTCCCTATCTTGATGGTGGGGCACTCACCACTCTGGTCCATGCGCTTGTAATCTCAAGATTAGACTACTGCAATGCACTCTACGTGGGGCTACCTTTGAGCTTGATGCGGAAGCTTCAAATGTTGCAGAATGCGGCGGCCAGACTTCTTAGTGGGATGAGAAAACATCAGCATATCTCTCCCACACTGGCTGCTTTGCATTGGCTGCCCGTTCGTTTCTGCATTGATTTCAAAGTCTTAATGATGACATATAAAGCCCTAAATGGTTTAGGACCTCGATATTTGGCGGAACGCCTTCTCCCACCTAGATCTACTCGTATCACTCGTTATAGCCAGGAAAGACGGTTGAGGGGCCTTACACCGAGGGAGGCCCGGAAAGAAAGAACAAGAAACCGGGCCTTTTCGGCAGTGGCCCCTCGGCTATGGAATAGTCTTCCGTCTGTGATTCGCCTGGCTCCCTCGCTGGGTGTTTTCAAGAGCCAACTTAAGACCTGGCTCTTTAGGCAGGCCTTCCCCCCTGTCACTACTTGAGCTTTACTTTTCTATTTTAATTTTCTGTCTTTACTTTTCCATTTTGACTGTTTTTTCATCTTGAGCTACATTATTATTATGTTTAAATTGTGGTGTAAAGTGTGTGTGAATTATTTTTAAGCTACTTTGTTGTAAGCCGCCCAGAGTAGACGCTGTCTAGATGGGCGGGATATAAGTTTAATAAATAAATAAATAAAATAAATACATGAATGAGCAACAAAGTGATCTATTCCCTAATACTACTGTTGAGTGAGGATTCTCATTGAGACCAGCTTATCCTGTGTGGCTCAGGATTTCATGGCTGTCATGTCAACTTGGGCTGTTTTATATTTTTTACATTTCATGTTGCCCAACATATGTGGCAGTGGTCTAATTTTAGGGTCTAATTTTCATTTCTCATCTGGAGAAAATGATCTGTAGGTGGTGGAGGTGTGGATATGCCTCATCTAGTTGAGGAACATTTTGCTGTTCACAGGTTAGAGGAACAAAGTTTATGATCCACTCTTATAGGCTGATTTATTCAGATGGTTTCTGAGGTCTTGTAGAGATTTTCCTGCAGATCAACTTGGGGGTCAGGCCCAGCAAGTTCTTATTCTCTGGATGGAGGGATTATTTTGGTTATCTACATGACCATGTTCAAGTATCTTCAGCACTTTTGTACAGCTTTGTCAACTCTTTAATATTCTGAGGATCTGAGAATGACAAAATGACAGGGTTGGCTTGTTAGAATATAAATGGCAGAAGATGTGCAGCAAATATTTATACCCTGCCTTTCCCCTCACCCAATAAAGGAGTAAGCTTATAAAATATATTTGATTTTACTGTTATCATGGTGGTGGTGGTGGTAAAGAAACCTTAACATCTCTGCAAGCATTGTTCTCGCTTACCACCATCCAGTGAAGCACTTCCAGGTGGCAAAAGTTCTGCTTGGTATAGGCATCAATATGGAAGAGTTGGAACACTTGAAGGCCCAGTATGTCCAAACTGCTGCACATTCTGTGGAAAGTGTTGTTGACGTCCATTTAAACATGTATGACTAGTTCTAATAGGATGTACTAGTTTTAATGGGTGACGATGCAGACTGGAGGTAGAGCACAGTCTAGTTACTGTATTTTTCCGTGTATAAGACATTACTTTTTCCTAAAATCATTACACAAAAAATTGAGGGGCCTCTTTTACACAGAAGTAAGCTGAGATAGTTGAGGAGAGAACAAAACGGCCCGTACCTTGCCTCTGTAAACAGGCTTCCTTTAGTCACGAGGCTTAGCTTCCTCCAATCACGAGCCTTATGGAACTGATGTCAGCTGATCCTGAACAAACCAATTGGAACACACCTCGTTTGAGGTGGAGCCTGTAGGTTCAGATTCAACAGAGACTTAAAATGTCCGACGTTCTGAGCCCAGAGGCTGAATCCTCAAAGCTAAGTTTTCTTAATTTATGGGTTAGAAAAGTGGGGGGTGTCTTATAAACGGGGGCATGTTATAAATGGAAAAATACGGTACATTTCTGTGGATACTTTTCAGCTTGTACAGCCTGAAGATATAGTCTGAATGTGTGAGGTCTACTGCCTGCTCTCTTAAACTGCATCTATCCTGTCTGCTAGAGTTTGTCAAGGCTGGATTAGAGCTATGAACCTTGGTAGTGATTAATGCTTCTTTTATATGTGTCATAGTCTTTGCTGCTTCAGTAGAGGTAGTGATGAAGGCTTTATTAAATAAAATTGTTCATTAAATAACTAAGAACTGAAGGATTGGAACCAATATCTAATATGCCAAAAATTGGAAGATGATGCAGTATTGATGTTGGAGTATATAATGCTTTCTCAAGAATATGATGTGTCAGGTGATGCTGATTATTTAAATCCATTTAGTCTGGTTTCAGAGCTGGTTTTGGGTGTTCATGAGGGATGATTTACACAAGGGAATGGATTAGTGGAACAACTCCTCTCTTCATTATCATGGACCTTTTGGTAGCTTTCAATACCATGCACTACCTGTTCGAGTTGGGCTTGGTATGCAAATTATGCTGAGTACTACTCCTTGCTTCCACTCAACTTAGGGAAGATGTGGAACTATTGCAGTGATATCTAGAGGACAGTGTTGTAAAGGATGAGAGCAAATGTAATCAAGACAAGGCAGAGATATGGAAGAGTAGGAAAGCAGATTATTTCACATGAAGACTTCTGGTTGGTCCTTGACGGGTTTTGGTCCTCATCTCATGAAGAGTCAAGTATATTTTCCAGGTTCTCCTGTGCCCAGCAATAATTGGGGAGACTTGAGTAGTGCAGGTGGCTGAGATTGTTACTTACTAATATAGACTGGTATGCCTAAATGGCTTGTGTCCAAGCTATCTCAAAGATCATGTCTCCCATTATGAGTTTCTCAGGTGTTAAGATCATCAGGAGAGGCCTTTCTTTCAGTCCCATCACCCTCACAGGTACATTTGGTGGGTACACAGGAGAGGGCCTCCTCTGTTGTTGCTCCCAAATTCTGGAACTCCCTCCCACAGGAAGCCAGACTGACCCCATCTTTGCTGTCCTTCCTTAAACAGGCAAAGACCTTTTTCTTCAGGCAAGACTTCCCTCAGTGACTGGCTGCCTTAGTAGAGTTCTTAAATTGATTGTTGTGTCTTACTGCTTTGAATGTGTCTTTGTTGTTGCTTTTATTTACCATCTTTTAGTGTGGTATTTGTTTGATCCTTTTTAGTATTTGTGTACTCATTGTTTTTAGCTTTAAATATTGTCTTTTAATGATTTAAGATGCTGTGGGTCCTTTTTAAGGAGAAAGGTGGGTGTGAGTGAATGAGTGAGTGAATAAATTAAATAAATAAATAAATAGGAACATCTGATTTTCAGAGGGTGGACCTTGTTTCAGTTGTCTCAGTTCTAGTGACATCTAAACCTCAATCTCAATCCTTTTAATGCAGTGTATGTAGTGCTGCCTTTAAAAATGGTTTGGAATCTCCAGCTGGTGTGGATGCAGCTGCTCAAATACTCGTAGGTGCTTGATAGTCAGATCATGTGACACTATATTGTACTAACTGCACTGGTTATAAATGAATTCCAGGATGAATTTAGAGTGCTTGTGTTGGGCTTTGAATCCCTAACATTTTGACTGCAGGTTATTGAAGGACACCTTCACCCTACTTGTTTGTCTGTACCCTGAGATCATCAGAGGCCCTGATTGTTTGTTCTCTGTGAAAGCAATAAGGCTGGTGAGCGCAAAGGATAAGGACTTCTTCATATTTATTTTTGTTTTATTTTATTTAAAATATTTTACTCCACCTCTCTCCTTTAAAAGGATCCAAGGTGGCTTGCAAATACCATTAAAAGATGGTATTTAAAGTTATCAACAGTAAGTGTACAAATACTAAAAAGGATCAGATACCACACACACACACACACGGTAAACAAAAGCAACAGCAAAACATATTCAAAGAGGCAAGGTACAACAATTCATTAAAAAACCCCACTCAAGCAGCCAAGTCACTAAGAGAAAGCTTGCCTGAAAAGAAAGGTCTACTTGATGCCCATTAGGCCCTGTCATAGGTTTTTAAGTAAAGGGGTGGTTCCCATCCTTGGGTAACCCGAGTCTTCTTGGACTGCAACGCCCAGTAGCCTTCACCACCAGCTGTGCTGGCCAAGGTTTCTGGGAGTTGCAGTCCCAAAACACCTGGGAACCACCGAAGTAAACTGTAAAAACTTGGGCCATACTTGAGATGGAACTTTACGGTGTGTATGGTACTATTATGTTTTCATTGTTAGTTTTAATCATGTTATTTTTATTATGATTTTTGTCCTTGTTTTCTTGTACATGGTCTTGAACTTTGTTCCGCTCCACCTTGTAAGAGCTATCTCTAAAAGGTGGCTTATAAACCTTTTAAAAATGAATAAATAAGCATGCTGTGTGTTAATTAGCACTGAATAGAGCATTTTAGGGCAAACAAAATATAGACACTTGGAAAAAAATGTGATAGAGTTTTAAAAGCTTAGAATAGTATATAGAAAGGGGTTTTCTTTCTCTCTCTGATAAAAGACATGATAATTTTGTGAAACTAATTGAAAATAAAAGAAAAAAACCATTTGGTCCTTGTACACAATTCAAAGGTGGGGGTAGGGTGTTATAGATGTATCCCACTCCCCTTACCACTTGCCTTTTGATTGGCAATATATTCTTTTGTCATTGCTAAAAGCATTTCTCACAGTGGATAATTAGTTCTTGAAATTTCCTGCAACAGGGATGTGATGGTCACTAGTATAGAAGAGGAATTGATAATTCAAGGAGATTAAGTTTATCAATGGCTATTAGTCATAATAATTGCAATGGAATTTTTGGGTTCATAGATTGTATGCTACTGAGTACCAGATACTACAGAGCATCAGTGGAGCAAGACTTGTCCTCATGTACCGCTTTTTGGTTTCCTGGCAGCTTTGGTTAGGCCACTGTGGATCTGATTTAGCAAGGCTGCTCTTTACATTACCATTATACTCTTTGAAATGCTTGTGTGCATTCTTCCTATAGCTGCATTTCCTCATGTTGCAGTGGAAATTGATCCCAAAGAATCTGTTCTTCTTCGTGGTCTCTGTGAATGCACACAATTGGGTTGTTCTGCGCCTGCTCAGGACCTCTCGGAAGTTTCTAGAGCTTAAAGATAATTGATTAGTGGGACGTTCCCCCGTGGAGCGCATGCTCCGCCTGCCCAAAGTCCCCTCAGTTCCTTTCAGCCGCCGCTTCGGTTGGACCTAATTCGGAACGTTAGAGTGATTGAGCGATTGTACTTTTGTGAGATCATTCCTTTATTTTTCTTCTTCAATCATCTCGTTTGTTGGACGTTTCCCCTGTTTATTCTACGTTTTCCCCTTTACATTATCCAGATCTATTTTTTCTACTTCCCGCGGTTTTTCTTTCCCCGCTGCCCCCCCAACTTCCTCTCCCTTCCCCCTTTTTCCTACCTTTTATGGCCCCTCCAGGGCTTTTCAAGCGGTGCGTGCTCTGCACAAATAAAATCCCACTCACTGACGGTCATGACCGTTGCCTCTTTTGCCTCGGAGAGCAACATCAAACACACTCCTGCCCCGAGTGTAAAAAACTCACTAAACCCGCTCTTAAACTACGACTACAAAGACTTCGTTCGCACCTCTGGGAAAAATCTCTTAATCCGACTCCCATGGATCCAGTGATGTCTCCATGTCTGGAACATCGAGAAACCCCTCGGCCAGTTTCGAGCCCTACGACTCCTTCCCCTCGTCAGAAGGACCATTTGAAGTTGGCTTCGAAATCGAGCTCGACGTCCACATCGAAAACTCCGATCTGTCCTGATGACTCTTCTAAGAAAAAGAAAGATAAGGCTAAACCAAAAACGACCAAGAAGCCTTCGAAATCAACTCATATAGACCCACCCCAATCGGTACTCCCATCACCGATCCTTGAAGAGTATCTAGAGATGCCCCAGGCTCTATCTTGGATAGAGATGACCCTACTTTGACACCGCCTCAGGCTGCAGCCTCAGTTGCTAGCCTCTCGCCGAGCACTGGCCTATCTCCGGCTGATGTTCATTCCAGCCTGGCCTCGGCCCATTCAAGCCCTAGATCACCAGGGCGGGCAGTACCTGTTCAGGTTTCTGGCTCGGAATCGTCTCATCACTCCCCGCAAACACCGGCAAAAGAGACGACATCTCTCGTCCATGCATCATGATCTCCCGCATAGGGAATTCTACTACTATCCCGAGCCAGCTCGCTACTCAGCCAGAGATGATTATGGGGATCCGTACCATCGTTATGACCCCTACTATCATGAGGATCTGACTGAACACGTCTATTACGATGAGCCCAAGAGAGTGAGATATGTTTGTCCACCTCGATGTTCACCCTCCGTATCACCCTCACCACCTCGACGTCGACATCGTTCTCCTTCTGCATATCCAACATCGACCCACCATATGTCGATCCCTACTAAATCAGCTCTCAAACGAACTCTCCCTCCTCCACTTTCTCCAACTCAATCTAAACGGACCAAACACTCTTCCAGACCATCCCATACGTCTCTCCACGTCACTACTACTTACAAAGGACCTCCCCTTCCTCCTCCTGACATTGAACAGTCTCCTGTACCACACTGGCCTCCAACTCAACACCCGCCACCATCATTACAAACTTCGACATCGGCAGTCAGACCTACACACCAATCACCATCTTTTGAATCCTCTCCTATTCAAGATTCCTCTTCTGACGCTTCTCAAGAGTCACCCGCGAATTTGCCTACCCCCTCTTCCGACGTGGCTGAAACCCACCCGCCTTCCCCATCAGAGGATTTCACGTCCTACTCCCAGCTTGTCACGTGAATGGCAAAATCCCATTGGCAACTAGATGTTGAAGAACAACCACCTCAGAAAAAGGACTTGGTCTTTGACTATCTAAATCAAGACAAGACACCCCCTCTTAGCCTCTCATTCATTCCTGCAATGCTTGAGTTGGTTAAAGAGTCGTGGGATAAGCCCCCTTCATCATTGCAAATTTCGAGATGCGTCGAGAATCATTATAAGACCCATGGTCCCGACACAGCTTTTCTCTCTAAACATCCCACACTGAATTCAATCATAGTAGAGTCTAATCAATCAAGAGCACGGAACAAAACATTGGTAGCCCCTACTAACCAAGAAGGGAGAAAACTTGACATCTTAGGGAGGCGCCTCTACTCTCTTGCATCCTTTCTTATGAGGGTCACCAATTACCAGGCCGCAATGGGTGCATACCACAGACAGTTGTGGAATAAAATTCTACCCATTCTCCAAGCTGCGCCTGACGCTTCCAAAACTGAAGCTCTAAATATCCATGCCGAGGCCATGACCCTAGCTAAGCAACAGAGAATTGCTTCACGTTATACTGCAGACACCACGTCTAAAGCTATGTCAACCTCCATCGCCTTGAGACGCCATGCTTGGCTGAGATCGGTGGGCATCTTGGACGATGCCAGATCACGAATTGAAGACCTTCCGTTCGATGGGGCTGGTCTCTTCAATTCAAAAACTGATGAAGTGATGGATAATCTTCATAAACTCCGAAAAACTGCACGTTCATATTCCACCCAATCAGCGCCCTCAATTTTGCAGACAACCATTCTTCCAGCAGCCCTTTCAGTCTTACCAACATCCATACCGACCGTACAAGCCACCGGTCTCTGATCGATCGTACTTCGGCCCGTCGACATCCTCGACACCTACCTTCTGTCCTCAACAACAACAGACACGTTGACAACCCTTTCGACGTCCACAAAAAAAGGGTAAGCAATATTCATAGACTCTTTCCATCTTCTTTTCAAACTAGACTACATCCTTTCCTCAGCTCCTGGCGTCGAATTACTAACGACCAGTGGGTTCTTTCTATTATCCAAAATGGTTATTTTATTGAATTTAAATGTACTCCACCTTCTGGCACAATTAGGAGCACTCCGTATTCATTGGCTCTTCGACAAGAAATTTCCCTTCTCCTCCAAAAACAAGCTATATACATAGTCCCTTCTTCTGCCCTCCACGAAGGATTTTATTCAAGATATTTTACAGTACCGAAAAAAGACGGAGGACTCCGTCCTATTCTTGACCTTCGAAATCTCAATAAATTCATTCAACCTAAGCGCTTCAGAATGCTGACGCTCGACACTATTATCCCTCTCCTTTCACAGGGGGATTGGTTTGTTGTCATCAATCTTCAAGACGCGTACTTTCACGTCTCTATCCATCCGCATCACCACAAATTCCTCTGATTCCGATTCGACAACGTCTCATACCAATTCTGTTCCCTCCCATTCGGTCTCTCTACGGCACCGAGGACCTTCACCAAATGCATGGCACCGGTCGCCGCCTTTATCCGTCTTCAAGGTATCACCATATTTCCTTATATCGACGACTGGTTGATAGTTGCCACTTCCTATCACGAAGCCGTCAGAGCCACCCAATTCACTCTCGATACTCTTCGAGACCTTGGACTCAAGGTGAACCTTGCCAAATCCCATCTCGAACCGTCGCAGACCGCCACTTATATCGGAGTGTACTTCGATTCCCTACAAGCCAGAGCTTTTCTCCCTCAGGAGAGGATCATCAAACTAATAAGAGCAATACAACCATTTCGACCTCGGTATTAGCCTCGGTATCGGCGCATCAAACCCAACACCTTCTCGGGCTCATGGCTTCCACAACTGCCATTATCCAACATGCTCGGCTGAAAATGAGGTCCCTCCAGTCATGTTATCTGTCATGCTTCGATCCCATGACAGACCTCCCGTCCAAACGTCTCACAGTAACTTACGAGCTTGCCCATCAGCTCACCTGGTGGATGTGTCTTCCACATCTACTTGTCGGAAGACCTTTTCTACAACTTCATCTCACAATACAAGTCACCACCGACGCCAGCCCATCGGGCTGGGGGGCACATTGTTGACATCACAGAGTCCATGGTCTCTGGACAAGACAAGAACGATTATTACAAATAAACCACCTCGAACTTTTAGCAATCATCAAGGCCTTTCACGCCTTTTTACCAATCTTTGCAGGGGAAGCTGTACAACTAGCTACAGACAGTACAACAGTCCTTTATTATGTGAACAAACAGGGAGGCACACACTTCCTCTCATTACTATACCTGGCTGTCGAGCTCTAGGAATGGTGTTACCTACACCACATCTTCCCAGTAGCAGTGCACGTCTCCACAGATGAAAATCTACTCGCAGACCATCTCAGTCGCCTCAGCACACGAACACACGAGTGGTCATTGGACGACAGAGTCTTCTATCTCCTCTGCCACCGGTGGGGTGTCCCGTCCATCGATGTCTTCGCCTCCGAGACCAACACCAAGTGTCACCGATATTGCTCCCGTGCCGGTACCAGCAAGAACTCAGAGATGCCTTTATGATAGATTGGAACAACGAATTCCTCTATCTCTTCCCTCCGATACCACTCATACAACGCACCATCCTTTGGCTTCGTCAATTTCGCTCGAATGCCATACTTCTCGCCCTGTGGTGGCCACGACAACCATGGTTCACCCACCTCAGGTTGATGTCGACAGACGTCTTCCGTCTCCCCTCGATACCCAATCTTCTCATCCAGGACAACGGGAAAGTTTACCATCCAGACATAGACTCTCTGAACCTGACAGCGTGGAGAATACTCCCGCCATAAGAGACATACTTGATCGACCTCGAAAACCTTCGACCCAACTTCTGTATCGGAATAAATGGAAGGCTTTCCTATCCTTTGCCAACTCCCACAACTTACCTGCGATCCCTGTTTCTCTGAGGACTGTACTTACCTTTGTCCTTCATCTCTTTCATCTCGAACTATCTCATTCTACCCTGAAGGTTTATATCTCTGCTATTGTGGCGCACCAGCCGCTTCATTCCGATTCCGCTAAGCTTTTTTCCCACCCAACTTTGAAAAAATTCCTCAAGGGACTCCACAATATTCGCCCACCACGTCAACATCCTCTTCCACAGTGGTCCTTGCAACTTGTCCTCAATGCACTTACTCGACTGCCCTTTGAACCAATGGCTACTGCCAGTTTTAAATTACTTTCTCTGAAGACATCATTCCTCGTAGCAATAACATCTGCTAAACGTGCTAGCGAACTTGCTTCCCTCAGATCCGACCCACCTTTCCTCCAGTTTCACCCAGATAAAGTCACTCTCTATCTTGATGTATCGTTTTTACCTAAAGTTGTCTCTGAATTTCATCTTAATCAACCGTTGATATTACCTACTCTATTCCCTTCTCCTTCTACACCACTCGAGCGCATGCTCCACATGCTTGACGTAAGACGCTCTCTGGCCTTCTACATTGATAGGACTAAATCATTTAGAAAATCACCATGACTTTTTCTATGTTTCCATGGCCCTCATAAAGGTGCTCCAGCTTCACCTCAAACTATCTCTCGGTGGATTATTCAAACTATCTCACTGGCATATGAATTGGCAGGCAAAACACCGCCTGAACATTCGAAGGCCCATTCTACTAGAGCACTGTCCACCTCTACTGCACTTCACCGTGGAGTTGAGCTTCCTCACATCTGCCGTGCAGCTACATGGTCTACTCCATCGACCTTCGTGAGACATTACCGTCTTGAAGTCCGGGCAAAAAATGATGCTGCTTTTGGCAGAGCTGTTTTGACTTCTCTTCTACCGTGACGTCCCACCATCCGGTAAGTGAGCTTGCCAGTCTCCCAATTGTGTGCATTCACAGAGACCACGAAGGAGAAAGAGAGGTTACCTACCTGTAACCATGGTTCTTCTAGTGGTCCTCTGTGAATCCACACATCCCGCCCATCCTCCCCTCTGTCCATGACGTTGTCTTTTTTAAATAGTTCTTTGACAGTGGCGGACTCTTTCAGGAACTGAGGGGACTTTGGGCAGGTGGAGCATGCGCTCCATGGGGGAACGCCCCATTAATCAATTATCTTTAAGCTCTAGAAACTTCCGAGAGGTCCTGCGCAGGCGCAGAACAACCCAATTGTGTGGATTCACAGAGGACCACTAGAAGAACCATGGTTGCAGGTAGGTAACCTCTCTTTCTGGCTGAGGATAGAAATCTTTTAAAAAAATTATTATTATCACTTTGGTGTCATGCAATGTGAGAGTTCTGTGTAAAGGAAGCACACAGCTAAAAACTGTAAACTGTGTAGTCAAAACAAAGCATTCTGCCTGAGCATTGCAAATGCAGGCAATAGAATATTTAACTGTTACCTATTTCAAGCAGGGAAAAGAAGGATATATACTTACTAAGTTATGAAAAAATGGCTTCATCAATTTTTGGGATATGGATTTTCACAGTGAAGCATGTAACTATATATTTTCCCTTATACATATAGATGGATTTTGAAGGTGGTGTATAATAAACCGTCCCCCACACAAAGAAAATATATGGGGGAAGAGTTTTTATAAAGTCTTTATACTAGAGTAAGCCTGATATGAGGGACGTGGTGGCGCTGCGGGTTAAACCGCTGAAGCCTCTGTGCTGCAAGGTCAGAAGACCTGCAGTCGTAAGATCGAATCCACGTGACGGAGTGAGCCCCCGTCTCTTGTCCCAGCTCCCGCCAACCTAGCGGTTCGAAAGCATGCAAAATGCAAAAATGCGAGTAGATAAATAGGTACCACCTCGGTGGGAAGGTAAACGGCGTTCCGTGTCTAGTCACGCTGGCCACGTGACCACGGAGGATTGTCTGCGGACAAACGCTAGCTGTATGGGTTGGAAACGGAGATGAGCACTGCCGCCTAGAGTCAGACACGACTGGACAAATTGTCAAGGGGAACCTTTACCTTTTACCTTTAAGCCTGATATGATATCTGGTGTGATGTAGTGGATAGAGTGGCAAACCTAGGGTTCAGGTTGTTGCCTGGCCTTCGAAACTTACTGGGATGTAGAGTTGGTAAATGGGAAAGCATGAAAACCAAAGTATCCTTTAAATGTCCCAGAGTGGATAAAAATCAATGATTTTTTAAAAATCAAATTGATTTAAATCATGATTTAAATCACACTTTAAATAAAAAATCTATTTTTATTTAAATCATAAAAAAACTTATTTTTAAAATTTAAACTGTGATCCACTCTGAAAGTCTGCAACATTTAAATATGTCTCATAGCATTTTTAATCATCCCAATTGCCCTATTGTTTTTAATTACTTGTGCTGCACTGATGGTGTGCACCAAGGACTGAATTCTTTGTATTTACATAAACAAACTGTTTGATCATATGGAGCAAATTCTTACTCTGTTGACTAGCTATTATAAGCCTATTCTCTTCCAGAGATAGATGGACTATTGGTGTAAGAATACAATTCATTAAAATTATGTTAGTTATTTATATAGTTTAGTTATTTATATAGACAATTTTGCCCCACTCTTCTAGTGCTTTTGGCATGCTTTTTTAATTAGGTGGGTTGAATGGGGCAATTAATGAGGCTGAAATATTAACTATACAGTTTTTAAGAGACAAAGGTGTATAAGTGGGGAGAGGAGAAGGGAAACATGATATTTCCATATTATGTCTTGGAAATTTCCTCCTTCTTCAGGTGCATGTATTGAAATGCATGTTTTGACATTTAGTTGGAGAAGTAGGATTCATTCTTTATATTGTTCACCATTTCAGATCAAACTGTGTTATATCATGAAATCTTGTTTCCATTCTTGAAACATGGTTGAGAATTGACTCTGCCTGAAATTAACCCAGTATATTAATCTAATATGCAATATATTTTGTATTTGAATACAGCCGATGTTCATTAATAATGAAATTATCCAAGGTCTCAGTAAAGTCTAAGTAAGTCTGGATGAAATTCAAACAAAAATTTGTTCTGTAGGTACAGTGTTGCATATTCAGCTTGTGGAACAGCTGTCCCAACTGGCTGTTTTGAGTGTGGGGTGGAGTGGGCTACAAAGGGTCTGTTGAGGTGCGGGGGAGGAAAGATGTGCCCTTTAGTGCGCTCCTTCGGTCCCCACAGCAAGCGACGCCTTGTAGCTCAATCAGCTATCAGTTAAACTCTTCTCCCATACTCAGATCCATTCAAAACAAAGTTTACCCAGTTTACTTGTTAGTAGGTTTATCCAGATACTCACAAGTAAGGAAAAATCAGCTGAGGACAGCTGAATAGGAGAGGCAGGAAGCCAATTTGGCACCAGGGTTGGAGGGACTCAAAGGCTCACAGCAGCCTGGCAGCAGCTGCTGCCATTGCCACCTCTGTCACCGCTAAAGTGATCTCTGGAGCTGCGGGTGATGGAGATGGTACTAGCCTTCAGGGCACTGCGCAACTACCATGCTGTAGGGAGCCCAGTCTTTGCCTCCTGGGCTACTCTTCCCCACCTTCAGGGCTCCAGATTGTGCTAAGTAGAATGCATGCCCTAGGCAAGGATCAGAAAGGTATGGGATAACTTTTAAAGGAGAAGGATGGATTTTTCTAAGTACAAACAAAAGCAAACAAGGTCTTTTTTTCCATGCTAAACAGCGCCATCATCAGGGCTTGAAAATTTTTAGAATGTCTCACCAGTCAGTCAGAAATTTCACCAGTTAGCATGACTGGACTGTAGCCTTGCAATTTATTGGGATTGGGAATCACTGATTTATACCCTCAGACTTGGGTTGCTTTATTACCTGCATGCCTGTGGGGTCATGAAGCTTGTATTTTGAATGCCTTTCTTTTGAATGTCTCCAGCAAAAATAAAACTGAAAGCAAAAGCGCCCGGCCTCTTAAGGAGCCGGTTACGGTTCCCTCCCACCCCAGGATGTGTCCTCGTTCGGTTGAAATTGGGAGCAGGGAATCTCCATGTTCTCCAGCATGTGACTACTCTACATTCTCCTGCAGAGCTATATCTCTATGTACTGCTCGAACTCTCTTCTCGCGAGAAGAGGGCAGTTTTCCTTTTGCAATGGGAGGGCGGAGGGAAGGACTGCAGGATTAGAAAGAGAGAAACAGACAGACAGATGGAGGGGAAGGAGGCAGGGAGGGAGCTGTGACTCGACGAGCAGCATTTTTCACTCGTCACAGACGAGTGGACGAGTGCATTTTTCAAGCCCTGGCCATCATGGTTCCATATACTATAACTATATGCCAGTGTGGACATGCTCTTACTTAGTTGTGATTGTGGTTTTCCCCATTCCTTTTGACAGTTTTCCTATTTCATTATTCAATATTTCAATATTTTTCAATATTTTCTATTTCAGATTTTGTTTCCTACATGCTGATATTTATGGGCCCATGTGTTATGAATGTTGATGTCTTCCTGAACCTGAAACATTAGAGGAGGAAAGGAAGATCAGTTTTTTCAGGGAACTAGTATGGCTTCTTGATGACTAATACTTTTTATGGCATGTTTCAGACGCTAGAGCAGGAATGGGCAACCTTGTGCTTCTGATTTTTGGAATTCGTCTCCTATCTATCACAGAAAGCATACCCAGGTGTCCAGAACAATCAGGAAGGGGGTATCAGCTTATTTATCATTGTGTGCTGTCAAATTGCATTCAACATATGTCAACCCTAACAGGGGTTTGAAGGTATGTGAAGTATTTAAGGAATGGTTTTACCAGTGCTACACCCCTGAGAGTTTTTATGGTCATGTCAGCCCTAGTCCATTGATCTATCCACTACAGACTGTACTTCTCAGATGCTTTTTTGGTGTGGGTGTGGATGTGTGGATGTACACACACACACACACACACACAGAGAGAGAGAGAGAGAGAGAGAGAGAGTCACTAGCGGTCCTGTACTGTTTGGAAGAACAATAGTAAATAAAAAGGTTTTGTCTCAGTGAGGTGGCATGTAAGGTCCTTTGTTCGTAGCCCTCAGAGTAATAAAGATTGATCAGATCTCTCATCCAGAGCACCCATGAATTGCAGGTCACAATCATGCTATCACAAGCAGATAACAGTTCACTCTTGGTGCCTACTAAAGAACCCAAAATCAGGCTGACTGCCAAACTAAATGTCACTGTTAGAGTTCATTAATGATTCTATAAGCTCCCAACTATATATTTTTTTAAAGAAAATTGATAGAACTCTGATTAGAAGGGGTTGGAGCTCCTGGATTTCATAATTTATAAAATATTTCCTAATGGTCAGCCATTCTTGTATACAGATGCTGACTCTATTTTATTTTAAAACTACATTTCATAGGTACTTTACTCAGACGTAAGTACCACTGAACTCAGACTCTTGCTTTGCTCTGAGTAAATGGGTAGGATTGGTTTGTAATAAACATGGAATATTTGCTTGTTTAATGGCTTTTCTTCATCAAGCTCAAATGCAATCTTTGCATTTCTAATTAAAAGTGAAATTAATATTAAGTTGTTACAAAGGAATTGTATTGCATTTTTTCAGAAATGGTTCTTTCCCTCTTTAGTCTGACTTAGAAGCTCCATCAAAGGAGGAGGAAAATAACTAACCTTTGTTGATCCTTTCCTTCTCATTCCTTTGTTTCTTCCCAGAGCCATGAAACATTACTTTTTTCTTTCCCCTTCCTATTTCTTCATGGAGCTTGAAAACATTATGTACATGGTCTATGGCCAGAGGACTTCAGGGAGTTGCAGTCCAAAAATTTGTAGTCCAAGTCCATCTCCCAACCTTAATTTTTAATCTAGAATCTCCGTTTGCTCTGTTTAGCATTGACAAAATAACCGAAGAAGCATTCTCTTGTAGGATGACAGACTGTCTCTTTCTCCATCCTTTCTGAATTTGAGCTACTCAGCACAGTCAACAGTAAATCATCTTATTCAGTCCATTTGGAGAGGAGGGGAGGGAGCACTCACCAGAGGAGAAAGGGACAGTCCCAATCATGATCTTTGCAGGTACATTGATGCAGTCTTTCTTAAAATCACATTTATCAGAGCACTAACCTACTACCATTCCTTTATTTTATTTTATTTGATTTTTTTGCCTACTTTCTTTGGTGCTGTGCTGCCATTTATCAAGAAGGTTTCTTTGTGGGCATGTGTAATTACACACTCTTAAAATGTAATAAAAATCATGTGATCTAGGTCAGTAATCTAATGTAATCTCTTTTAGAGCTGGAATTCATTTTTAACATCTTTCTGCTTCTTTCTGGTGACTGTGCCTCAATGTGACACATTTTAGAAGATCTTTAGGTATAAGAGAATATTGAATAATCTTCGTACCTATTGGTGCACTGTTTGTATTCTGAAAATACAAAATAAGTACAAAGATTTTTCAGTATATCCTTGTAGAAATGAAATATTAGGCCCTCAAAAGACACTGGATAAATGGTGCCAGATCAGTACGGTTCATGTCTGAAATCATTGTAATTAGATGTTACTGTGGGGATGGGACAGCAAGAGATAAACTTGCTCATGAAAAATAGCTCCACTTGAAGTCCTCTTTGACATCTTCAAATGAGGAAATGTGGTGTCATCTGGGTTGGACAAACTGCTTCTCTAACATTGCAGTTCAAGGCTTGCTATTGTGAAAGTATGAAGGCTGCTGTTTCTGCCACATTTGTACAATACAATATATAGAGAATCCTTTGTTTTCTAGCTGTCAATGTGGAATTTGTCATGAAAACCAAGTTTGTAAAGTGTCTTGGGGAGCTGATAACTTACATGCTGCATTCCACTCCTCCATTTTTTTTAAAAAACAGGCGGTGGGTTCTAGTTACAATCCTAAGAATGTAACCTTCCCAATTGCACAAATCAAGAGTATAGTGGTAGAAATGTCTAGTGCCGTTCTTAGTGTTAAAGTGGTTGCTGTAGTGTACATATACTGAAAACAAGTTTCTGAAGTCAACTGTCAGATAAAATAATCCATCTGGTGTCTGTGTGTGGAACATGGTAAAATCTAATAAAAGCAGAAGAATTTTAAAGTGCCATTTCATCAGAAGAATTAGTATTACCATTTTAATATTTACAGCTTTGTACAAACACAAGCACATGTGCTTGGCAAAAGCAAAAAGCATTTCTGTTCCAGGAGAAAAGTTTTTATGCCTTGCATGACTAGGAGTTCTCACCTCACATCTTGTCACTTATAAAATCAGTCATATTTTGACATGTCTTGATAGGCTTTCTCTTGCCATTGTATATGAGTATTTGCCAGAAAAGAAGAGGTGACTATTTTACAAAACACAGATAGAGAATAAGGGTTTATTAGGTCATTAAATACATGGTTTTGCTTTGTTTAAAAATGTTACAAAATATGCATACTTTTATACTGTTTTCATACCATTGTTATGTAAAATATTTTGTGCTCTAAGATCAGTGAGTTCAGCGTAGAATTCTGGTTTTCTTGGGCTGCATAATACTTGCCCTGGTTTAAAGGGAATAATATGTGTGTCGTATTAACTAAGGCTGATTTCACTGAATTTTTGCTCCTAAATAGCTATTTATACACTGCAGTTCAAAATTCAGACTGTGTTTGATAGAGATGGACTTTGAAGACTGTGTGTAAGACGACTTATATTATTCCCCATGTTAAACATTACCGTTTTCTAGAGTCCTTGTCACTCTTCCTGTACTTGATTGGGCCTTTCTCATGAAGGAATGAGATTGTGTGGTCTGGGAGAAGAACCCTGTCAGGAAATGAGACAAAGGGCTGTAGGAGAAATTATTGCTGTTTCTTGTTTGGTATGCCAGTGTTCTCCATTTAAGATCATTTTCATTTATATAAATAACATCTTTATATAATGCTTTTTAAAGGCATTATTGGGCCTATCGGCATGGATCCAGAGAAGGAGTTGCACATATAAGGACTATCATACTCTGTTTATAGAGTTTGTACTTACGCACAAGAAACTCATTTTTTTAATCTTTAACTTTTAAGAGCCTCTGCTACTTTCAGTTTAGCACAGATTGAACTCCACTTGTGGCATACTTTGTGTTGCCTTTCTTAATAGTGAGCTGTGCTGTACGATCTGCACCTGTGGCTTCTTATTTGCTTCTTATCTCTTGGGAAAGAATGAAAAATGAGACATGGTACAGCTTAATAGCACTGCCCCTGGTCCCACATTAAGAGGCACATCGTGGCATTATGAGGTACATCGTGGTCCCACATTAAGAAGTACATATAGTTTAATCCTTTTTCCTAATTTAAAAGATAGCAATAAGGTTCCATGGGAGCCTTTTGCTATGTCTAGTTTAATGTGGTAATTTTTTACATGTTGTGTCTTAAGTTCCATTGCTGCAGGGAGATGAAGGGTAGTCAGCAGCAACATGACAGGTTGCAAAAGAAAGGTTAACAGAACAGAAGCAGAACTTCCAACCCATGCAATGTTTGGCTGGTCAACCCAGGCTAGTCTGGCTTGGCATTTTGACTTTCTGAGTTTATATTGATTAGATCTCATTAAGCATCCTATGTCTTCAACTTTTTATTGTGGTGTGTGCCATTTGGTCTATGTGATTTTAATTTTCAGAGCATGGGATAATTGCCAGTATAGTGCCTATGGTTGTAGAGCTAGTACATGAAATGACATTGAACTGTAGCTTTAATTTCTCAACTTGGTTTTCTTTTTATAAAATTTTGGACATTCCCTTCTAGTCTTTATTCTTGCATTGAGAAAACAGTAGGGCATCTGTGCCATATACTCCAGTGTCTCTTCCTGTAAAGACAGCCGGATCCTTCTGTTTGTTACAACTTTCTAATAGAGTAAATTTAATCTTGGATCCTGTCATGTTCCTCTGTAGGAAACTTTGATTTAGTCATGGAATTCTGTTCTGATTTTCAGAACCTTGATGTGGAAACTAAGGGTTCAGCCTGGAGCAAACCAGGCATGTTATGAAGTCTTATGACAATGGGGATTATTTGTATGGATTTAAAAATACATCATTTGAATTTAAGAATTTCATTAAGTTAGGAAGTATGGGCTCTTAGGGTCATATAGTAATTTTGTGTTTGTTATGGTGAATGGTGCATTTTTATTAGATTTTCAGTATTAACAATGGCAGCAAATAACAGAGTGATCAGAATGCTAAAATATGTGGTTTCAACATCTTGTTAACTTGCATTGAATTACATATTATATTGAAGAATAGCTGGTTATTGACAAGCCTAAGCAATTGTCTGTTACGTGCATTAAAATGTATGCTAAGCTTGTTACTTTGGGAGAAGTCAACAAGTGAAATCCTGTTGCCAGCATTTATGCTGCGTATGGCTGATGACATCATCAGCCCCAGTGGTTTTCTGAAAATGAAAAACTTCCGATTCCCCCTAAGGTCCTAAGACTTCCTTGGGACCACTTTTGTTGAAGGCTGCTGCTGTGATTTTCATAGGTGGTGGATTTTGAATTGTTTTTCTAACACAGATTTCTGCATGTACCTTTAGTTTCCCACCAAGCCTATACTCTGCATGGGAAAGGTATCTAAATTACATGTTGCCTTACTCTACAAATAAGCTAGGAAATTATGCAAAAGACAAGATAAGGTTTCCAGTTGTTCACTGAGTGCTAATGTAAGACTTTTTAGCTGCACAGCCATGCTGCTACTATTGCTCTGTTACTCAACAGCATTCTGTGCTCTCCTATGCCCTTTTAACTGATGGCCCAAGTCCTGCTTGAATAATGGTGACCAATATGTGCAATGTTTGCACAGCTTTTGGTGTTTATTATTCAAACATAATGCAAGATTTGTCTGTAGCACAAATAAGGAGGGACAGGTACTCCATTGTAGCTGTATATTCATGGCTCAGAGATCTCAGTGGGACCTTGTGCAAGAGGTGTGGAGTACAGATGGGGATATTCATATTCATATACAAATATCCCCACACAGGTAGCATTAACGAGGGTCCAGCCCCATGGGGCCGGACGGTCCACTCACCAATCTGCCGCGGATACGGATGGCGCGATTCTCCATCTCTAGTGTGGAGTCACAGGTTGTTAAGTGCTTCAGGACAATGCTGTCTTAGAGGTAGTGTGGTTGGATGATGTTTTTAGATGATTATAATTGTGTGCCATCAAGTCAATTCTGACTTATGGTGCCTTTTTTCAGGTAGAGAGTACTTAGAAGTGGTTTACCATTCTCTGTTTCTGAGATCACCCTGGAACTCTGCAGCTTGCCCAAGGCCACACAGGCTGGCTCCTCTAGGATGTACGGGGGGGGGGGGGGGAGACACTCCCAACTTCTAACTCTGCAGCCAGATTCATTGAACTATCCAGCCAACTGTGATTTTTCTAGATAGAAGCCAGGAATGCAGAAGAAAACTCTAAATACTTGCTAAAGTACAAAAGTGACAGATAGTGAAGTTGGTTTGATGGTTGAAGTTGGTTTTAAAAAAAAAATTGGCAGGCATATGTTCTGTCAGTAGAGATAGGTTGTATTTCTGATTTCAGAAGTAATGTGTAAACAGATGTGTATATGTTTTTAAAAATAATATAACACAAGAACTGTTACATAATTAAACATCAATTTTTGTTAAAACTTATTTTTTCCTTCTAGGTGGAGTCATTCATTTTGGATCAGGATGACCTGGAAAATCCAATGCTGGAGACAGCTTCAAAGTTGCTGCTCTCAAGTACTACTGATGGTGCTGATTTAAGAACAGTAGATCCAGAAACCCAAGCTAGGTTAGAAGCTTTATTGGAAGCTGCAGGTAAATACCAAAAACACTTGCTCTGATTTTGAAGTGCAATGTCCTCATGTTCTCAAGATAATTTAACATAAATGAAGACATTCATTCTTAGAACTCTTTAGCCTGGCTCTGGTTATGGGTGCTAACATTGAGCTTGAGCTACTGCAGTGTTTCTGGAGCAATATTTTAGAAGCTGCAATTGATACTAGTTTCTCGAAAGAAATCCTAGCAGTGCTGAAACTGCCTTCCCATTTGTTTCTGGACACAATTCAGAATCGTGGTTTTAATGATTTCCCATCTTTTTTTGGCTTGCAACCTGGGTATTTAAGTACTGCCTATTCTCATACTAACCTGCCTAAATACTCTGATCTCCATCAGAGGACCAGAGTCCCCACTGAGGAGGTGAGATACATGTTCTTTGTGGTTCCTTGTGTGGGGGTCCTCCTAGTGCTGTCTTTGCCAGGCTTTGGCTGCCACATACAACTTTATTATTTGATCAAACCTTTTGAAGTTTTTAGGAAACAGTGCACATGTTTTAACCCATAGAGTGCTTTTGCCCAGTCTACTTTATATTGTTTTATGTAAGGGTTTTAATTTAAAACTACACTCTTTCCCCGAAAATAAGACCTAACCTGAAAATAAGCCCTAGTATGATTTTTCAAGATGCTCGTAATATAAGCCCTACCCCCAAAATAAGCCCCAGTTAAGTGAAACCCCACCCTCCACCATTGTGCAGACACCAGAAGAAGATGACATGACTGTATTTGAATAAATATAGATTGTTGTACATGAAAAAAAATAAAACATCCCCTGAAAATAAGCCCTACTGCATTTTTTTTGGAGCAAAAATTAATATAAGTCCCTGTCTTATTTTCAGGAAAACACGGTATTGATTTAAGGTGCTTTTTCTGCCTGCTTCTGTGTGGATTGCTTCTTTATACTTAAAAAGTTACATTGTGTTTATTGGTTTGAGCTACTGTACTTAGAGAATTTGCTGTGTAAATTCTTACGGATATTTGTATTCACATGATTTGTAGGGGCTTTTTTGAGTACTGTAGTTTAATACCTATTCGTGTTATTCTGGTCTCTGTGTAATTCTAGTCAACAACACTAGTAGTAATCTACTACAACAACACTGAAGTAATCTGCAGCAAGAGAGTGGAGAATCATTCAAGTCATAACATATACTAAATAATAATTCTGTAATGTTCTCCAGAGATTTTGTTCAAGAAATGTCCATATCAAATGTGCAATGCTTGAAATTTGATGGGCTTCCATAATATAATAACACATGTGTTTCTAGTATATTGTATGGTCTTGAGTTTGCTTTGTTTTTCTCTTTTCCATATGCACTTGCTCATCCACCAACTTTATGATCTGAAATAAAAGGAATAGGTAAATTATCCACAGCTGATGGAAAAGCCTTTGCTGATCCTGAGGTGCTTCGCAGATTAACTTCTTCAGTCAGCTGTGCATTGGATGAAGCTGCTGCTGCACTTACCCGAATGAGAGCTGAAAGCACAGTTAACGCAGGGCAGATGGACAAGTGAGTGTTTGTTTTACGAATGCCAGCCAGTTCTAACAGATTTGATTGTTCTTTAATGTTTTTGCTCTGGTAAAACAATTTTCTGCTACACTGTCTCATTCTTAATTCCACTTTTAAAATATGACATTTCTTATTTAACCCAGTTTGCATTAAGAAACATGAAAGCAGTATGTTGCAACCTCAACTTATATATCCAGAGAAGGGAATCCAGAAATCTGAGTGTAGCTTAGTAGTTAGATATTGTTTGAGGCCATCATCATCTCTTCCTCTAGCAAATGTCTCTTTTGGATTATAACTGGGGCAAAACCAGCGTGAGATGAGATAATGATTTGGATTCTTCCACTAATTCTCTGCATGTGCTGCAGGTGACAGGTGAAAGAGCACCCACAGGGCAAGGAATCTTTATGCTGGGCATTTGAGAAGAGGGATATCACTGGTCCAGAGGTTGCAACCAGAAACCATACTTGGGCACACACATCCATCTTCAACTCTAGAAGTGTTGACATATTAAAGGAAAAATTGTGACGTTTGTGTTTCTTGTAGTGCATGCAGACTCCGTTGCTGCTGCTTAAGACCTAATTTGTGGAGGGCTTCAAAATACTGACCAATAATTTTGCTGTAGTTGATAGTAAATATTTTCTGGAGAAGTTCATCCAAGCTTTTCATTTTTGCCTTTTTTGTGTGCTAGACTTTTTTGTAATTAAAAAATAATAGAAGATGTTATTTTGCCTAGGTATCTTTGGTTACGTTAGTGTGAAAGACCTCATGGATATTAGATAAATTGAAATGGTCTTTGTTTTCATGTGTGGGTTGGTTATGCTATAAAACCTGTTAGTTCAGTCAGCTTTTTAAGGAAAGGTGGGAACTAAACCAGTGATGGAAACTTTAGCCCACCACTTCTTTTGGGCCACAATTCCTTACTGTTGGCCATATTGGAAAAAAAGATGGTCCAAAACATGTGGATGGCCAGAGCTAAGCTACTTGGCAGTATAAATAGTTATCGTACCATTTTGCAAAATCATTGAACATGTATTACCTACAAGAGGAGAAAATGGCAAAAAACATTGAGATTCAGTGTGGTGTTACATAATTTCTGTTGATATATTCTTTTCCTAGTAAATGCATGATATGTTCTTCTTGGCAGTCATGGCTTCCAGTTATCACTGATTGAAAAATACAGTGTTACCAGATGTTTGCATGAATAGTAGTATAGTTTAGTTCATCAGCTATTTGTCTCATTGTAATTGATTATGTTAGACCAGGCAGTATGTTTTCTAAGTACTACAGGCTGCTTGATCATATGAGGAGTGTTGCTTATATTTTCATTAACTATTTTTTATTATTTGTTTTCATTCAGTATCAACTCATCACTAGCCATGTTAAAATAATAAGCCAGTGCCCACAGATTCCAGTGAGACAGCCAGATAATTTCTGCAGGAGTTGTACAAGGAAAACACTAGCCATGGTGTAGTGTTAACACAGTTGTGTGGCCATTAGCACTTCACCCAATATTTGCCTTCACCATCTTTCATCCAGACCATGACCATGGATGTCACAGAGAGGAGGAATCAGTCTCACTGTCTGTGCACTACCTACTCTGATATAGCAGTGTTGGAGTCAGATAGTTGGCAATTAGAGATAGGGGTATTCGTATACGAATATCCCCCCACAGGTACAGATAATGAGGGTCTGGCCCCCTGGGGCCAGACTGACCACTCACGATTCTGCCGCTGCTGTGAGCTCCACAGAGCCTTCCTATCACTCCGTTGCTCGCAATAGATTAGCCAGTCCTGGCAGAAGGCGGGATGACGAGCCTCTCTGCCAGGTCGCAGAGGGGGCCGAACCCTTGTTATCTGCACCTGTGGGGTGATATTCGTATTCGAATACGAATACCCCCATCTCTGTTGGCAATTTTTCCTTGCAGCTTTATCAAACCTGCTCACTCAGTGGCCAAAATCCTGTTGCGTGTTATAGTAAATTGCACTAGAGTAGGTCCTTTGAATCAATGGGAATTTGATGAGTTATCTGCTTTATAGGTTTCATTGATTCAAACAGATCTACTTTAACTATGACTTTAGCATTGTTAGTTGCAGTTAGACCCATCTGAATCAAGGAATTCATGGAGGAGTTGATTCAGTAAATCTGCATAGATTCAACTAGCTATTCTACTCTAGTTTATTATATTAAGCAAAAGGATTTTGACCAGCGTTTCTATCATAATTCAGATATATTATCAGTAAGCACCTGGGATAAATGCTTTATAATTAACAAAGACCTAGAGCCATCAGATTTATGAGACTTGAGCACTCAATAGAAGTTATAAGAGGAAGACAAAACAACTGAAATTCTGTTGCTTAGTCTTGTAAGTTATACTAGAGTAAACCCATTGAATTGTTAGGGATTTGGTGAGTCAGTTGCTCTATAACTTCCACTGATTCAAATGGGCCTACTCTAGTTGCAACTTATTGTAGCACGTTAAGTCACAACTAGATAAGGCCTACTTGAATCAATGGAACTTATTGAGCAGGTGACTCACCAAATCCCCACTGATTCAGTGGGCCTACTCTAGTTTTATTTCCTACACAACACAACAGGATTCCAGCCAACATGTGACTTCAATCTGATATGGCAGCTAAGGTGGAATACCGAACATGGATTCATATCAGTCTAACAGATGCTGTCACTCCTTCTTAGCTTCATCTGAGAGAACAAGTGACTCAAAATGTGCTTGTATAGCTATTGACATTTCAGTGAATAGCACTTTGAATAAGAAAATGCAGAGGCAGTGTGAAAAATCGACTGATTTTAGTAGGCAGTGGGATTTCAACTTCGATCTCCCACAATAGTGTGAGATCATAACTGTTCATCCACGACCATGATTAGATTGTGCATTTTATAGCTTCATTTTGTGTCTATTAGCCCTGTATCTAGTAGATCATCACATGACACCATGATTGATATTCAGTTTTGTGATATAGTTACTGCTTTTTAGAACTGTAGTCATATTGCTCATTTTTGGAGGAACCATAGGCAAGAACTGTGGTTCTTATTCTAGTAAACTTCATTTTATCATCACCTGAATAGGTTCCAGGGTGGATAAAAATCAATGATTTTTTAAATGATTTAAGTTGTGATTTAAATCATTATTTAAATTTTAAAAAATATTTTTATTTAAATCATTTAAAAAATCTGATTTTTAAAATGTAAATCATAATTTAAATCAAAACTACCCTCATAGGTTCTTTTTCAAATGCCACAGAATATTATTTTTCATAATTTTAAAATGCTAATAGATAAGTGCTAACTTGTTTTTTCTCTTCATAGCCGCAGTTTGGCAGAAGCCTGTTCAGAAGGAGATGTAAATGCTGTGCGAAAGTTGCTTATTGAAGGGCGAAGTGTTAATGAACACACTGAAGAAGGGGAAAGCCTTCTTTGTTTGGCATGTTCAGCTGGCTACTATGAACTTGCTCAGGTTTGTTTCTGTACGCTTTATTTTAGTAGCAAACCTAGTCCATTTTTCACTTGGAGGCCATTTTTGATTTTGATTTTTTTGAAATAGTTATCTTCACTTTCCTTTACAAATACAAGGCCTTGATTCTTTCTGTAGCTCGGTTACCTAAATGGGAGCCATTCCAGATTCCTGTTCATAGACTATTGAACTGGAAAGGATCTCAAAGGTAATCTAATCCATCCTCTACCAATGCATGAAGTTTGTTGCTTCAGCATCCAAGTTAGATGATTGTATAATGTCTGCTTCAGACATTTTGCAAGAGGGAGCATTTGCCACATTCAAGTGCAGTCTGTTCTGTGGTCAAACAAGTCATTCAGGAGTTACTTGTTAATTCTAATATAATTTATTCTTGAATGTCTGTAAAACATTGTTCAGGTCTGGGCTTCTGGCTCTGAGGTTTTTCTTTTATGGAGATCATCAGCTTACACGTTCAACTGTGCAACAGAACGTGATATTACATTGTTATACAAAGTGAAGTTGAACCAGAAAAGGGCAGTTGAAATGACTACGCTGCTGGGGCAGCTCTGCTATGCCGGAAAATTATAACTTTTTGAGTTGTGTAGTTGGAGCTTAAGTTCTGCACAAACAAGACTGATCCTACTTAAGAAGCTTTTCAATTTATAAAAAAAAAGGACCCTGGGAAGGAGTCTGTACACCGTTTCCTTGGATGTGAGGCAAAAAGAAGTATCTTGGTTTTTATTTGTAGTTTCATGAAGCTATCCTTGTCTAGTTTTAGAAATACTTACTTCTGTTTCTGGGAAAGAGCTGTGCTGGAGGAGATAGTGCACAGCAGTCAACAACTTCTTGATATATACTTTCACTAGGCATTATATGAGCATCTTTGCATCCTCCAGTGGATCTGCCCCATATATATGGCTTCAGGGTGTTGTTTTTCCAGCACTTGGTGTCTTCTTCCCCTGAAAAGGAGAAATAGAATTTCTAGACTTACCAGTGGAGCCTTTCTTGATGAAAAGAAGGCAGCTAGTCTTATCTGGTTTGTTGCTATCCCCCATCAATCTGTACACCATTTTTAGCTTATCTTCTGAGGTTGAGGGTATTGTTTTTTCCATCTTGTAGCTGTTTTGAAGCCCGCCCACCCCCTTGACAGTCTGATCAATTCATTTCTATAACCTTTGTTAAAGGGAAGGATTTCTTTTTCTTTTTCTTTTCTTTGCTCCCTTTCAGAGTTTGTTTAACCCTTTTGCTACATGCATGCAGTAGTTTGGTTTGCTCCTTAACATGTTTTCTCTTTGAAGCATTTGACTTGTCTTGTTACAACGTCTGATGTTGGACATATCTTTGTCCCATTCCCCTAGCAGTGCCATCAGTCCCAAAATCAGAATAGTATCTCGCAACTCCCAAGCATATCTAAGCATGCAGGAATTGGGTTTGCAAGATTTATAGTGAATGGACTTTGAATCTTTGCATGACAAAAACAAGTTTCTTTGGAAATAGTTGCAAAAGGAACCAACTCACTCAGAACTGAGGTAGTCATTGGATGCAATAGGAAAGAGGTGAAAATTGGCAAGGAAAAAGTAGTGAGAGCCATGGATGTCTGCGGTGGGGGGGGCACCCTCAAATCCTAAATTTGGTATTTCTTTTAAATGTACACAGGTACATCAAACAGGCACATGTATTACAAACACATAGAAAGAAGTGTAGGTAGAGTAATTACTGAGGTCAGTGAGAGAGTAGGAGGCTTCTCCTGTGAGACCAGAAGCCCTTGTCCTGTTCCCGAGGAGAGTTGAGTGAGCTAGCAGACAGCTTACTTCTGATGTAACGCTGCTGTTCTGTCTACAGGTTTCACAGATCAGACACTCTGTACATAGTGTACTACTACATATAGTAGTGGAAAAAGTCAGGTGAACAATCCATAGGTATTATTAATAGACTTTGCAAAATGCAAATGTGGTAATTCATTTCAGTGTTACAACACTGATGCACAGAATTTGCTTGTAGGGGTTGTGTGCAAGGCATAGTGAGCACACAAAGGTTGTATCTGCATAGTCATATAAAGCATTTGAAACAGAAAAAAGAAAGAAGTCCTGTTTCACCCTGAGGACTAAAAAAACTTATGCCATTTCATCAAATACATGAGGTGTTACTCAGAACAGGGTGTGCACATACACAGAGAGCGAGAGAGAGAGAGAGAAAGGGGGGGTGCACAGTGGTAGGTGGTAGAATGGCAAATAGTGATTTAAATGCAGGGGAAATAAAGTACTGAGAGTAACAATTGCATTATTAACACTGGCTGTTCACAGAACAGATGTGGATAACAGAAACATCCTGGCATTATGTATGCCAATTAAAATGTGTAGCATGATAGGAAACCATTTTCTCAATTCAAACTGCTGGTGCTATGCTGAAACGTCCTAATGAGTTTCTTGCTCAATTTTACCTTAATTAACAACCTTTGGTTCTCTTTGTCAATAGGTCCTCCTGGCAATGCATGCAAATGTTGAAGATAGAGGTATCAAAGGAGACATAACACCTTTAATGGCTGCTGCTAATGGTGGGCATGTCAAAATTGTAAAGTTGCTGCTAGCTCATGGTGCTGATGTCAACGCACAGTCTTCAACAGGTAAGATATGTGTTGCAGTTAAAAATAATGGATATGGAAACTGGGAACTCTGGACCATAAATTACACACTTCAGATATCAAAGAATTTAACAACTTATATGCAAGCAGGTTCTTATACCAAATGGGAACATTTGTGTACTCTTTCATTTGTATTATCTTTAATCCTTAGAATTTTGACCATAGTTAGTGGGCAGTAGAGTAGATACAAGAGGGATGTTGCTACACTGGAGCAAAGATCACCAAAAAAAATTATGTTAAGAAGATTTAATATTCTTAAATTTGAATAGAGATGCAGCCTGTGCTGGACGGGGTTGCGCTCCTTCTGAAAACACAGGTGTGCAGCTTGGTGGTGCTCCAGTGTTCATTTCTGAGTCTGGCTGCCCAGGTTTCAGCAATGGCCAGGAGTGTATTTGCACAAATAAAACTAGTGTGTCAGCTGCACCCATTCCTGGAGAGGTCTGATCTGATCACAAGTGACACGTGCCTTATTTAAATCCTAGCTGGATTATTGTAACATGTTTCTACATGGGACTGCATCTAGAAAGTGTCAGGAAATTTTAGTGGGTCCACAATGCGACAGCCGGATTGCTAACTGGGGCTGGTCGCAGGGATCACAAAATCCCCCTGTTACAGCAGCTCCACAGGCTGGTTTTTAGTGTGGTATTTGCTTGACTCTTTAGTATTTGTATATTTACTGCTTTTAGCTATAAATATTGTCTTTTAATGATGTAAGCCAACTTGAGTCCTTTTAAGGAGAAAAGGAGAAATATTTATAAAAATATTATAAGCAAATAAATAAATAAATTTGTACAAAATGCATAGAAGATGACATATGAATGATGTGTGGAGATACTAGCCAGTCTTGTGAAATCCTGGCAACTGTTAAGATTCCCGTGCTTGACATTTTCTCTTTGAAAGTTGTCTGATGTCACAAACCTTTTATGTGATCTTACAAAGATCCACACACTCTTTCTCAAAATGTAAACAGAGAGAATAAACACTGACCATCAGGCAAACGTCTCTTATTAGGAAATGTACAACATTTCATTCCCCAACCCCCCTTTAAATCTCAAATCCTCTTGTTGTTCTTGCCATGCTTCTTGACTTCTTTGCTGTTGTATTGCTATCAAATGAAAAAATGAAAAAACAAAAAACAAAAACCCACCACTAGGCAATCCCCCCCCCCCCTGCCAGTTTGATCCACTTTGGTTCCTTTTAGTTAGTACTTTTTGAATGCTAAAGGTCTTCATGAAATCTGGATGTATCAGATTGAGGTTTTGTATCAAATCTTAATATAAGAAACAACCTTAAAAAAACAAGTTGGCATAAATAATAATAATAAAGCGTAAAATCTGTGGTCGCAAATCAGAAGTGAGCTATGGTCAAGAGTATTCCAAATCACAGTAAAATACCCAATTTTTAAGTTGGTTGGAAAGGTTACTGCTCCTTCTCTTGCCCGTTCACTGTGCTCATGCAAAATAGGTGAACAGGCAAAGAAAACAGGAGGAACAGATAGGGTGCCCACAGGCATTCAGCTACAGCTGGTTGCTAGATAATGCTTGCCCTTGCAATTTTCTAAGGTTGAATATGATCTATCCCTGTTCTCTAAACTCGATCTAGTGTTCTTCAGAATGCTTTATTTTCTTGATTATGACCACAGTAATCCTTTCTTAGTGTTCTTAATTGTTATCACAGTTTTTCTTCCGTTTGTCTTTATTTTAGAAACTGTTGAAACAGTTGTGAGGTCTCTGTTTTATATGATCATGTTGGGATAGCAACCTCTGCTTTAGACTGTTGTTTACACATTCAAGGCTTGAATCAGAAGTTGAATTGAATTCATTCGTCAACACATGGCAAGATATGGGCCTCTTGACTCACTACTTTAATCTTTAAATTTAGGAGAATTTATGTAAATAACTAAGATTCATTATTGAAACACACCACTCACTTCTAAGAAGGCTTAGAGAGGCTTAAATACAATTAAATCATTGACAATAAAACCTCTGTTGGGGATTGAGGATGTTATACCTTTTGTCCAACTTTCATATGTGTGGCATATAGACATTAGTTGTGTGTGGATACTTAGAGGATCCTTTTTGGGGTTATGTAATAATGTTGACCATCTGTTTCCTTTTTGTCAAGTAGAACCATCTTCTATTAATGGGAGGGGATGGTGATATATACCAGTTCCCCTTTGGTCTTCAATTGCTTCCAATGTTACTTTCCCAGATGGTTTCAAATCACCCTGCCTTCTGGAGCAGATTTTTGGAAATCGTTTCTTCCTATTTATGTTCACAGAAAGCATCTACTGAATAAAATAGCCCTTTGTGAATGAAAGATGCAACTTATATAAAGGAGATTCAAGTATTTCACATATACTGTTGTTAATGTGCCATCAAGTCACTGCCAACTTAAGGTAGACCCTATGAATCAGTGGCCTCCAAAAGATCCTTCCTTTATTTCTTATTTGATCTTCCTCTTTTGGTATTATTATTCCTATAGTGAAGGTGAAAACAGATGGTAATTTTCCTCAGGGCAACAAAATGAGTTAACATGTGGTAGATGTAGTATTTTGAATTTAAGATTACCTTGTTCAATTTATTGCTGACACAGCTGAAAATGTGATGAAGTATAGTGACAAGCAATCAGTGCTTCCATGGATTTGGGGTGAGTGAGGCAATTATCTAAACAAACTTTATTATTTCTTCTTCTTCTCTGAAACCAGGCAACACAGCACTCACATATGCTTGTGCTGGAGGCTATGTAGATGTTGTGAAGGCCCTGTTGGAGTCGGGTGCTAGTATTGAGGACCATAATGAAAATGGCCACACTCCCCTTATGGAGGCAGGGAGCGCAGGGCATGTGGAAGTTGCCAGAGTGCTGTTAGAAAATGGAGCTGGAATCAATACACATTCCAATGAATTTAAAGAGAGTGCACTTACCCTGGCTTGCTATAAAGGTACAGTATTGAACTCTCGAAGATGCTAACAATACAATTCAGAACATACTGCAATTATTAACATTTAATGTAAAGATTTTCATTTGGTTTTATGTAATTCCAACTGAGGGATACTGTGTTTATAATTCCTAATCAAAATCATGTTAATTTGGGCAATTGATTTAATATGTAACCCTTCATATTGTTTGAGGAAAAGAGCCACTTAAAAGTATATGCATTCAGTAGCAGCATATACTACAGAATAAATCACAAGCAATATTGCACTAAATGTGTTTCTTTGTTTCTGTGTTGCTGAGGCAGGAGAAATGTTTGGCACCTTTGTCATACTTGTATTCCTTTCCACCGGACGATAGCATATAATATTTTCCAGGATTGGGAACAGGTTGAAGCAGTGCAAATTTCTTGTATTATGACTACATAGTCCTGCTTTCATCCCTAATCTGTGAACTATAGAACAACATGGGGGTGAGGGGAACAGCTAAGGATTCAGGGTGATGGAAAGTCATTTTAAAAAGACTCTGTTCATTTTTCTTCCAGGTTTTATGCCTTAGATTTGTAAGCTAATAACGTACCTCTTTCCCAACCTTGGAATAATATTTTCAGGCTGTTTTTGTTCCTTTAATGGGATGCAGACAGCAGCATTTTTGCTCTTTGTTCCTTAGTTTAGAAAAATCTTTAGTTTCTAGAACCAGCTAACCAACTCAGTAATTACAGATAAATAATTTTTGGTGTTCCTATCTGCTTTGGTAATCTTAGTTGCAATTAGTTTGTGGCACTGCATGTTTACCCATAAATACATGTCAGATTTTGGGTTTAATTTGATGTTCAGGATTCTTTATTCTGATTATTTTCAGGCCATTTGGAAATGGTGAGATTTTTGCTTGAAGCAGGTGCTGATCAGGAGCATAAAACAGATGAGATGCATACAGCATTAATGGAGGCATGCATGGTAAGAAGTGTTAGCAACATGTGGATCCAAGGGACCAATCTGTTCTTCATTTTCAGCAGTAGTTAAAAATTGTTTGATTGATAATATTATAATTGTAACATTGTAGTTCAACCTTGGTGGCAAAAAAAACTTTTCCAAGGCGGATGGGTGGGAAACTGGTGGTCCCAAACATTCTAGCAAATACACAATCAACATTTATGTTTGTTTAATGACTTATGTTTGTCTTGTCTTCAGGCCAAAATGTTTATGCTTTATTCTTGTTCTGTACCACAAATTGCAAAGTATTCAAGCTGTTTACTGACTAGATAGATTTTTCCCCATCTCTTAAGTAATTTGTATCATTATTTAACAATAATAGCATTCCGGATGACAGCCCAGAAGTATGGCACATAAAAAGTGCTATCATTGAAAGGGACATGAAATATAGGTGTCAGCACAATAGATACTTAAGTTTGTGTGAGAGATTGAGAACAGTCAAATTTTCCCATTTTTATAAATCACGAGTATGGAAATCCAAGCAAAACATGTAACTCTATGTGAGGAAAGTCTTCCATTTGGGATTGTGTTCCTACAGTAAATCATGCAGCTCCAGATTTGTAAATGGGTATTTAAGCATTCCCAAGGGCTTTCTGCGAATAAGCGTTATTTCAGTTTTTGCATCTTTCCTAAAGCTACTATTGATTGGCCAGTATGCTGTAAGAAATGTTGTATAAGATTCATTTTGTGTTAGGAAAATGACATAATGGGTTTATCCAACATTTGTGTACTCATCATTTTTATTCATATTTTTGCTTCCTAGGATGGACATGTGGAAGTTGCTAGATTGCTCCTTGATAGTGGTGCTCAGGTTAACATGCCTGCTGACTCCTTTGAATCTCCATTAACTTTGGCTGCCTGTGGTGGGCATGTAGAGCTGGCTGCTTTATTAATTGAGCGAGGTGCTAACCTAGAGGAGGTAAATGATGAAGGTTACACACCACTGATGGAAGCAGCCCGAGAAGGTCATGAGGAGATGGTAGCATTACTTCTTGGTCAAGGTAACTGTAAGAGTACAAATTACTATGCTGGTGGTGTTGAAAATGCGAAAACTCTCTGAAGTGTTTCTTTTGGAAAGAATACTTTCAGGATGGAATTGTTTGTTAGTTTTTACTACATAGTTTATAATGTGTAATACCAAGTAATATACAAATTCACTTTACTATATATAATATATTGTCTGAGAGCCAGTGTGGGCAGGGAGTCAAGAGTAGGAATCAGGTTCATATCCCCATTTGACTGTGAAAACTCATTGGTAGTGGCAATAGTAAAACCATTCCTAAAATATATACCTTAAGACAGTTTCACTGAGAGGTTTTGTGGATCAAAATTCATTTATTTGAAAAGAGGGAGTACAAATACCAATGCTACAACTGCTGAATAGCTCAATGGTTAGGTATCTGGCTGTAGAGCCAAAGGTTAGGAGTTTGATTCCCTACTGTGCCTCCTTGACAGCGACTGGACTCAATAACCCATAGGGTCCCTTTCAGCTCTGCAGTTCTGAGATGATGATGATGAGGATTCTGTGGTGGTGAGACTTATGCCCAGGTGGTGACATAGACAAAGTGACAATGGTTTGTTAACACAGGAAAAGGACATCTAGTTGTTCATTATCAGGTCTTAGCCAGTGTGATAAGTTAAGTGGACATAACCCATAGGGTCCCTTTCAGCTCTGCAGTTCTGAGATGATGATGATGAGGATTCTGTGGTGGTGAGACGTATGCCCAGGTGGTGACATAGACAAAGTGACAATGGTTTGTTAACACAGGAAAAGGACATCTAGTTGTTCATTATCAAGTCTTAGCCAGTGTGATAAGTTAAGTGGACATGGCTATAACAGAAATATTAACAGTTACTGTGTTGCCTGTTGTGTGTCAATAGTTGTTTAAATTGGAGGCTCCCTGTAGGCTGGCCTGTACTTACCTACAGGCAGCCAACCCTCTTACTTAAATAACTGCTGACACACAGTAGGCAACACAACAGTTCTTAGCATTTTTATACTAGCCATGTTCACCGTGCTTATTCCCCTGGCTAGAATCTGCTAACACAAAGGCAACACATTGTGCAGATGAGGACAAGAACAGTACCTTGTCACAAACCTAGATTTCTGTTGTGCCTGCATATGTAAACTGGCAACACCATCAAGGGTCCCAGCAATATCAGCCACAACATCGGGGACTCATTTTGTTCATCTTGTAATATGATCTGTGTCATCTTTTTGCTGGTGTTGCCCCTCTGCTTTCTACAAACAGGACAAACAGGGCAGTCCCTGTGCAAAAGAATGAATGGACACAAATCTAATATTAGGAATTCCAACACAGAATCCAGTTTTGGAACACTTCAGCCTCCCAGGGCTCTCTGTTATGGATCTCCAATTGCGTATAGTAGAAAAGACATATCAGAAAGGGAGATTCAAGAGGCAGACAGCAATACTCAGCTGCATGAACAAGGTACAGGAGATCTCTAAGGGCCTCAATAGAAATCAAGGAGTAAACTACTTCTGTAAATAACCCAGGTTTCTGTAATATTGTATGAGTATAAAGTAGTTATCTCCCTTGACAGTTTGACCTCTTTCCCCTAAACAACTTTTAGCATTCTTGTGACAGGCATGTCTGCTTGGCATATCTTATCATCAAGTAACAACTTAATAGACCCATTCCTGTGTTAACAAACAATTGCTGCTTTTTCTAGCATCATCACCTGTACATGAATATCATCATGACTAAAAGGGACATGTATTTTACTCATTGTTTCCGAAGAAGCACATTTTGATCCAGGAAAGCTTGCACTGCTGAAAATCTGTTAAGTCTTTAAAGCATTGCAGTATTTTGCCTTTAAAAAAAAAAATTGCCCACGTACTGACATAGTTTAACATGGTTGTTTCTTTGGAAATTGTTAAGTAACTTGGATGCAGTTGGACAACATGTTGTTGACTATAGGAAATATTCCTCTTATGATCATATGCGTACAATGAATGTGATTACATTCTGCTTCATATGCAAAGTATTAATAAATAATACCAACAGGAAATGAATTCCTTAGTGTCTCCAGCTAGTCAGTTAGAATGCTCAATTTAGATTCTTTTAAAAGATACACTAGGCAGATTCCTGGGCTTCTAACAGCTGTAAGGAATGCTATGTGGAATAAAGAAAAACTATATGTAAATAGCATATATAACATTAACTGTCTTATGTGAGAAAAATGGTTTGAAAAGTGTTAAGCTACCTCAAAGTACTGTTTACAAAACTAATTTTGTGTTCGTCTGTTTGTTTCTCAAAGGAGCCAACATTAATGCTCAGACAGAAGAGACCCAAGAAACTGCCTTAACTTTAGCATGCTGTGGGGGCTTTCTGGAAGTAGCTGACTTCCTTATTAAGGCAGGAGCGGATATAGAACTTGGCTGCTCTACACCTTTGATGGAAGCTGCACAAGAGGGTCACTTGGAGCTAGTCAAATATTTATTAGCTGCAGGTACAGAATTGCTAGCTGTGTGCATTTGTAATTTATGTGTACAGTTGGGAACACTCTTGAAGACTTATTATGATATGTTTATATTCCATATACTGAACTACATACTCTTAATTGTTTCTGTATCCTTGTGTATACTAACCTGTCACTTATGCATGAAATTTAGGTAAATGCATCTTAAATAGCAGTGTTGTAGTATAATAATTAACTATTGTAATATTCTGATACTTTGAAATGTGCTTAAATAATATAAGGGTTGAGTTGCTTGTATATGTTCTAACTTTAATATACCTCTTGTTGCTTCAGGAGCTAATGTTCATGCAACAACAGCAACAGGAGACACTGCATTGACCTATGCCTGTGAAAATGGTCATACAGATGTAGCAGATGTGTTGCTTCAAGCAGATGCAGATCTGGTAAGATGGCAGATTACGTTTTGGGCTTCTGTAGGTGTTTAATTTTAAAAATCTGTTTTGACTGGATTGGATTTTGTTTGGTTTTAGAGTGATGAGGACAGTAGATTTCAAGGCTACATATCACCAGATAACAAAATATAAGAAACATGGGATTGGATTAAGTTTACAACAATTCACCAAATACTATGAACAGAAAACAAAATAACAAAAGATAAAAAAAAAACTCCTAGCATTGTAACAGATCACCAGAGGAAAGCCTTAACAAAACAGGAAAGTTTTAACAAACTTCTTGAAGGCTCAGAGAAAATCAGCTTCCCTAGGAAAAGGAATTCAAGAGTGGATGACTCGGCAGAGAAAGATCTAGACCTTTTCTGTGCCATCTTGATGTCCCAAGACACATAGCAGATCCTGCCCTTAGATCTTAAGGTTTGTGGTGGATGTAGAAATTCTTGAGGAATTTGATCTCTTGTGAATTTTGAGGTGAACTGACTTGATCTACAACTCTTGGATTTCTATGTGGATAAAGAAGGCAATTGTCTTTCAGTTTTCACATTTCTCTGAGTTTGTTCATGCAGTTCTTGGTTAGGAAAACATGACATAATGTCCTTTAAGGTACATATTTTAGCATAAAATACACTTAGAAATGTGTATGACTTGAGATAAAACACACTTGAAATTCATATTTAAATATAAATTTCTGTGCCTATATGCACAGTAAATTACAGTGGAACCTCTACTTACAAACTTAATCCGTTCCGGAACGGTGGCCGTAAGTTGAAACGTTCGTAAGTAGAAGCACCATTTCCCATAGGAATGCATTGAAAACCGATTAATCCGTTCCGGCCGAAGAAAAAAAACAACCCCCCCAAAAATAAAAATAAAACACTGCAAGCCCCTGGGGCTGCAAAAAACACAACAAATCCCAAAATAAACATAAACACAACCCCACCAGCCCAATCCCACCCTGCAAAAGACAAAAAAAAAAAAAGTTTAAAAAAAGCAAAAAGCAGCACCTTACCTCCACCGCCGCTGCCAGGAAGCCTCTTGGACTCCAGCCGCCACTGCCGGGCCAGGGCTCCGCTGCTGCTGCCGGGCCAGGACTTCTCCGCCGCCATCGGAGGCTTTCCCGGGGTTTGCCGCAAGCGCCGCCTTTCTCCCCCGCTGCGCGGCTTCTCCGTCGCCATGGGAGGCCTTCCTGGGGCTTGCCCCAATCGCCGCCTTTCTCCGCCGCAGCGCGGCTTCTCCGCCGCCATGGAAGGCTTTCCCGGGGCTCGCTGCAAGCGCCGCCTTTCTCCGCCGCCATCTGCTGCCGGGCCAGGGTTTCCGCGCTGCCGACGCAGGCTTTCCCGGGCTGGTACCAGCGGGGGAGAAAGGCGGCGCTTGCGGGAAAGCCTGTGGCGGCGGCGCTGGAAGCCCGGGAGGCTGAGCCCAGCCGGGATGGTCCGGCTGGGCTCAGCCTCCCGGCGGCGGTAGCAGCAGCGGTGGAAGCCCGGGAGGCTGAGCCTCCCTTTCCCTAACCGTTGGGGCGAAAGAGCTACAAAGAAGCAGCCTCTTCGCCACCAACGGTTTGAATTTCCCACCCTTTTCCCCTTCCTTTTTCGTTTGTAAGTAGAAGCTCTGTCCGCAAGTAGAGGCAAAATTTTGCGGCCGGAGCTGTTCGTATCTTGAAATGTTCGTAGGTAGGGACGTTCATAAGTAGAGGTTCCACTGTAATGAGAAAGTGGAGGGAACAAATTAATGAATAAACATACAGAACTTGTTCTGGGCAAGAGAGATGCTGTTGCTGCAGTTTGGCTCAGTGGTAGTTTCTGAACAGACTTTCAGTGCCAGCTCTTCAGAGTACTTTTCTATTCAAGATTGAATCTATCCTAGCATTTACCATACTGGGTTGATCAGTCTTATCCCAGAAGTTATCACTGATACATTCATTTTCATTTGATCCAGGAACACTAATTACAGCTTAGAGTTACGGGCAAATACACTGAAAGTTCTAACAATATAACAGTAATATGCAAAACTAATGCTTTAAAATGCCTTGACTTCTCCATGAAGTTCTCATTTTCAGTTCTCCTAATATTGTGGCATTGGGTATAGGTCTGGGAAGCCAGCTTTGCAGACAAAGAAACTATGAAGTTTGTCTAACCAAACTTGAGAAGCTGCCTGCCCTTGAATGAACAGGAGCTTAGTCAGAAACACTGTATGTTTCTGTCCTTATCCCTTTTCACAGTCTATTTGACAGTAGTTATACCCACAACTGCAAGAGCAGGTGATACCTTTATTAGACCACAAACAGCTAGTTTTTGACTTTAATCTGTCTTTTCATGCTATGCACCAAGATTTTGTGGATAGTGCAGAAATTATCACTCAAAAAATATAGGAAAGTCACTCAGATAATATAGGAGGGTCTCTGCTTAGACTGTGATGCATTGTTTCTGTGTTCAAAAATACTTCCATCCTAAATTAAATACTGGGTACATTTCAGGATCAAGTCCAAGGTTTCCTCTCCTCTAGGCATTTTTATGTCCAATTTTTCTGAGTCACAGTCATTTGCAGCTATCCACAACTTTGTCAGACAAGCCAAAAAATTGTGATCATTGTTGGTTTGGTCATTGTGTAACTCAGGCACTCCTTTCTAGGAGCATGAATCTGAAGGAGGACGAACTCCATTAATGAAAGCTGCAAGAGCAGGTCATGTCTGTACTGTTCAGTTCTTAATTAGTAAAGGTAAGTTTTTATGAGCAGTATTTCAATTGTAAGTATTCTAAGGTGTGTTTTTTTAATATTAGTTTGTTTATATTAAATTGTTACTTTTATGTTTTGTTCTATGAGATATTCATATATCTTTAAATAAAGCAGGAATGGGGAACCTCAAACCCTGGGGCCAAACTTTTGATTAATGGGCACATAATAGAAAGACTACAGCACAAATCTCTCAGCCTTCAAGTTGGGGAGGTGTGAAATTAAATGGAATAAGCTTATGTATACATCCCTGAGTTGTTCTGAAGTTAGGAAAGGACCCAAGTGCGATAAATATATTTATCAAATCAGAAACTTGTACTTGGGGCATTCTCCTTTTCCGCATAAAAATAGCCAACAAGATCTAAGAGATCATATAGCTTGACTGATGAAGCTGAGCAATTTAGAATTATATTCTAAATGCATTCTGAATTCTTGGAAGAGCTCTCCACCCTTTTTGTTCTTGTCTTGTACAAGACAGCAGGATTTGTGGGTCCTTCAGAAAGAACCTGGGTGGGTTTTCTTCATTCCTTTTCCTTTGCTTAAGTATTAGGGTGACTAAGGACATCTGACCATCAGCATCCCTGATGACTCTGATGGGGAGAGGCTGGATCTGCTTTTTTTTACAACTGTACTGAGAGACAGTGGGGATGAATCTGAGCAAGATCATGATGTTCAGAAAGTGGGGTAGCTGACCCATTTGGTTACTGCAGTTCCCAGTGGAAGATCAGTGAGATAGCAGTCGTCAGAAAGTAACAGTGACATTATGAAGAGCTCATTATCTTTTTTTAAATTTTTTTTTCACAGGAGCAAATGTGAATAGAACCACAGCTAACAATGATCATACAGTATTGTCACTTGCTTGTGCTGGCGGCCACCTTGCAGTTGTGGAACTATTGTTAGCTCATGGAGCTGATCCTACACACAGACTAAAAGTATGTGGAGGTTTCTTTTCCATTATTTTATTACATAATGAGTACATTTTGTAAGCAATCTTTTGATTATTTTTTTAACTCTGGGAAATAAAGCATAATGACTTACCTGACTAAAATATGTTCTCTCAATAAAAAGGGGTTTATATCTAATTTTACATGCTAATTTTCATTGCATAAACGTAAACATGGTGGAGCTGACCCTTCTGATAAATCTAGATACTTCTACATTCTTCTTCATTCACCCTGAACTTCTCAGGGAGCTTGCTATCAACTCTGCAGTGTGCAGAGTGCCGGAGGAATCTTGCAGTGTGTAGGAAGGCATAAACAAATACAAACCAGGTTAATGTGTGGGTGGAACTGAAATAAATCGATTGAAAAGTATTTTAAAGGTAATAATACTGAAGTGTCTGTTAAAATACTTCAGATGCTTTATAAAAGCATAGAATATGAACGAACATAGTGGCCTGTGTTTTCCCCCACCCCAGAATACGAAACCAAAGTGCATCTTCTAGTGTGACTCTTTCTTTTCCCCTGTTGTGTCTTTATAGGATGGTTCCACCATGCTAATAGAAGCTGCGAAGGGTGGTCATACTAGTGTGGTTTGTTACCTGTTGGACTATCCTAATAACCTCCTTTCTGCTCCTCCTCCTGAATCTACCCAACTGACTCCCCCATCTCATGATTTAAATAGGGTAAGATTTAAAGAACTGATGTATTTGTTTTGTTTTTGTTTTATTTCTTTTCTTAATGATGGATTCCTTCTAAAACAAGTCTTCTCATCTGGAAATAGGTATTGCAACCAGTAGTATAGTAGAAGACTTGTTAAGTTTTGATGAGATACTGTTAAAATTCAGAGGAGATGCTGCCATCTGTTGTCAAGTTTCTTTCCATTCTTGCTTTCTATTTCTGAGGGGAAATTGATGTGGAATAAACCTTGCCTGGGGAAGAATTTTTACCTAGTCAGTTTTTCTTAGATGAGCTTGTGGACAATTTGTGTCACCTTACGTTTGCCCTAAGCAACTAAAGTGTGTTGTTGTTCCCATATTTAAAGTATTACTACTTATGCTGAGAATTAAATGGCTAAGGATTAATAATCATTAGCTATATCATCTAAATCTGTAAGTACTGGTGCTGATTTTATCTTACGAATTGTAAAAATACTTGTTAGTTTTTGTTATAGTCTGCTTTAGTCATGTAGGACAACAAAGAATGTAACTGTGGTGTCCCATTTTCTAGGCTCCTCGTGTACCAGTGCAGGCACTTCCCATGGTTGTTCCACCTCAGGAGCCTGACAAACCCCCGGCCACCGTTGCCACTACCCTCCCTATCAGAAGTAAAGGTCAGTTTTAATTCTGTAGATGATTACTAAAAAGGTTTTACAGGTACAATTTTTGCTTTCACTTCTTCATTATTTCTAGCTTCTCTAAAGAATATTTCAGAAGTATTCTCTAGAGAATAAAAATCAAGGGCTGTTTTCATATTGGGTTATTTCAAGGTCATTTTATGCATAGATTAGTTAGATTGCTGCCTTGGGTTCTCTCATTAATCACTATAAAGATTATGGGTGTTTGGTATCAGTCTTGTGTGTCCAGTACAAAAGGATTTGGTGTTAAATCATGTATTCATAAAAATACCAAGATAAGGGTTTACAACTCTCTCTCTTGGGGAAGACAATGAAATTGCATTGAAATACTGTGTGTCTCAGGTCTCTATAGCTCATTTTTCAGCTTAAAGTCCATTCCTGTGCATACTTGTTGAACATAAGTACTGCCACACACAGTACAGTTAACTTTGAAGTTAACAACATGCATGGGGTTGAACTGTCAGTTACCATTGAAGAGAAAGTTTGTTATAACAGTTTGTTACTTTACCAATATTAAACAATGATTGTACGACACCTGTAGACTCCGTAGCAAATAAGCTACTTATATTATATAAATAAAATTCTCTCATTCCCCAATAAAAGGCTCAAAGAAAAATAAGCATGTTTCTTTCCCATAGGCTTTTCACCTTTTTAAAAAAGTGCCAAAATGTCATTGTTCTTTATTGACAATCAGTCTTTAATAAGAATGCTGTGTGTGCGCACTTCTGTTTGGTTTTGAGTGGATTTCTCTTTCACGCAGCCACTTCCAAACAAAAGTCCAGCAGCCACGTGCAACCAGCCAGCCCAGATGTACAAGGTTACATCGCCAATCAGTCTCCAGAAAGCATTGTTGAGGAAGCTCAGGGCAAGTTGACAGAACTGGAGCAAAGAATAAAGGAAGCCATCGAAAAGAATGCCCAGCTGCAGTCCCTGGAATTAGCTCACGCCGACCAGCTCACCAAGGAGAAGATTGAGGAACTGAACAAAACTAGAGAGGAACAAATTCAGAAGAAGCAAAAAATCCTAGAAGAGCTACAGAAAGTAGAACGAGAGTTGCAGCTGAAAACACAGCAACAACTGAAAAAGCAGTACCTGGAGGTGAAAGCGCAGCGGATTCAACTGCAGCAGCAGCAGCAGCAGCAGCAGTCCTGCCAACATTTGGGACTGCTAACTCCTGTTGGTGCAGGCGAGCAGCTTACGGAAGGAGACTATGCACGATTGCAACAGGTGGACCCCTACTTGCTTAAAGATGACCCTCAGCAAACTGCTGCCCAGATTGGTTTTGCTCCAATTCAGCCTCTTGCAATGCCCCAAGCATTGCCTCTGTCTGCAAGCTCCTTACCTCCAGGGTCTATTGCAAATCTGACAGAACTGCAAGGTGTTATAGTTGGACAGCCAGTACTGGGCCAAGCACAACTTACAGGGCTGGGGCAAGGAATTCTGACAGACGCACAACAAGGGTTAATGGTAGCCAGCCCTGCCCAGACACTCAATGACACACTGGATGACATCATGGCAGGTGTGTATAGCTGGTTACATGCAGGTGTAATGCTGCCATCCTTACATTCTTTCCTTACCACCAAAGGTGGTTTTGTTTTTGTTTTGTTTTTCTTTTGGACTGTTTCCCCATTTTAGGATATCTAATGCCTGAAGATCATATTTGCATTTAAGTTTGCATTGTTGACTAACTAGGTTTATTAAAAACAGGCATTCTGGGAAATTATGTTCTGTTTTACATAACTAATAGTTTAAAGGAACAAAATTTTGGCAGAATATTCATTTAAAGAATGTTGGCATTTTGACCCAGTTGGCTTTCTCTAGCAGCAGGCAGAGCATATAGTAAAAGAAATTGACAGTCACTGAGTAAGTGGAGTCATATCTGTGTAGCCAAGTATATTGTCCCCTTTTATTCCAAGCTCTGGAATCCAGAATCTGTTGCCCTGATATTGATGTTGCATTCCTTATGTTTCTTTAAGCCCCCATAAATGTGTTAAAGTCTTTGGTTATCTTTTTGATTGCTGCATTTTTCAGATTTCTGACTTAGGGTTTATACTTTGGAAATATAGATTTGGACAAGAAGCTTAACTTCTTCCCTTAAAAAAAATCTCAACAGAACTAATCTGGAAGGCTCATAAACCCAATACAGCAATTCCAGTGCACATCTCTAGAGCTGTGTAGTAGCATCAAGGATCTGCCTGACTCCTTTCCTCTCAGATAGGTAGACTGGAGTGGAGGAGATTTTGCTGCCTCCATCTCTGTGCAGACTAATTGACAGAATAGGTCACAAACTTGACAGTATATCATGTGATGACTTGGTTGGACATGTTTTGATTATTCTAAACATGAAAACCTATTCTGGTTGATACTTTCTCCAGATGGTGATGAGCAATAATGTGACAGTTCTTTGCCGCTATCACTGTGGCTTGGCTTTTTAAGCAATTATTGTCAAACAATTATTGTCTAAGTGGTCCTACAGTATGTTCTGTTCATTTGTTTATAAGTGACTATATCCTATTTTTGAGTCGAAAAACTTGGGAAGCAGCCTAGGTCAAACTACACCTTCCCACTTGCATCTGCCACAAATCCTCCATTTCACTTTAGCAACATTCATCAGCTTACTTACTCTGGGTGTGTTGAAGGCTTGCATCGAGGTCAGTGGGTAAATACTCCTAGGGAGTTCTGAAACACACGTGGCTTTGAGAATGTTTGAGTGTAGACTACCTGACTGATCCAAAGATTGACCAGAGATTTGTACTGACAGAAGTACAGGAGTGAGTTGGAATTCCATTAATTTCATTTTAAAAATTAGTTAATTTTTTGACAACTTATCTTCTGAGTACCAGCCATTCAGAACCCTAGCTGAAAGATGTGATTTAGGCAGTTTAAGAAATTAGAGTGTGTATCAGTACATCCTGGTACATAAAATAAATATTGCAGGGGAGAAATAACTTTGAATTTGTTTTTCCTTGTTCCAAATCACGTTTCAGTGTTCTGATTTCCACTACTATCACCTCAATAATTTTGTAGGGACAGAAGCCTGTTGAAGCTCATTTGCAATATTTAGCCAAAATAAATTAAATTTTGTTAATTTTCTTGGGTCTAAATATAGTTCCATAAATCCAGCTGCTGTCACTTGTACCTTGGTAGTTGTAGTTTTGGGATTCATATTGTTGTATAGCTGTGGTTCCCAACCTTGGGTCCCCATATGTTCTTGGACTATAACTACCATAAAGCTAATTATAGAATCTTAGAATAGTGAAGTTGGAAGGCCATCAAGTCCAATCTCCTGCTTGATGCAGGAATACAAATCAAAGGATATCTGCCAGGTGGTTGTCTAGGTTTCTCTTGAATGCCTCCAGTGTTTTGAGCACTCACCACTTCTTGAGGTAATTGGTTCCAATTTTAGTCCAAGAACATCGGGAGACCCAAGGTTGGGAACCACTGTTGTATAGCATTGGCAGTGTTCATGAAAGATAAAATGGCTGTCACATTTTGACAATTCAACTTGGCTTTATTTTAGCACTGATGAATCCTGTTATTTCACTTCAGAAGTCCCATATAGCTATAGCTGATGCTGTGCCCTTATTTACCATCAGTGCTTCCATTTATCAGTAGCTCTTAGTAGAGTTAGCAGTGAATTCTGGATAGTAGTTAGAATGGTATACACAAAATTTTAGACTACTTTTCTTAGGGTGTAACGTGGTCATCCACCCCATTGCCACTGGTTCTTCTCAGCTACATTTTTATCCCCAGAAGGATGAGTAATGGATGGCTCATCATAAATAAAGATAACATCCAAAGAATGCTACTTTAAAAACTCATTTAATATGTTGTCATTTTTCCATGTAAACTTTTATACACATTTCAAGAACTTCTAAAAGTAAAATTACTTTTGTTTTTAATAAGCATAGTGATTTTCTTCAACAGCAGTGAGTGGAAGAGCATCTGCAGTGTCAAACACTCCTACCCACAGCATTGCAACATCTGTTTCCCAACCTCAGACACCAGCGCCAAGTCCTATAATTTCGCCTTCAGCTATGCTACCAGTTTACCCTGCCATAGATATTGATGCACAGGTAAGCCTGAAATGAAACCTTGTATTCTGTAGAAAATGTTGAGAAATATAATAATAAACCATAATCAAGAACAGAAACTTCTGTTTGTATTCTAAGTGGACTTGAAAAGGCAATCTAGATAATAAGTGATATGTTATGAAAGACCTAAGATGCCTTGTGTTGATAAAAGAGAGATGAAATAGATTATGGTTTATAATATCATTGCAGTTTCCATGAAAGTGAAGTTTGGTAATTCTTTTAAAATGGCTCCTAAAGTCTTTGCCCATGATGAAGAGGAACAATCTCTGTTTAAACTCAGGATCTCCACCCTTGGTTTCTGGTTACAATTAAGCATGGTCAACTACTGAATACTGTTTCTTGATCCTGTCTCTTATTAGAACAGACAAACTAGGCGGGAACTTTTGTTGTTTCCAATACTCATGCCACAATAGTCCGTATTCAGATATGAAAAGAAAATGATTTCCTAAAAACAGCAACTAGAAATGTAGAATTTTTATCTTCTCATGCACAAAGAAGTGGAAGAAAAGAAAGAGGGAACACATAAGCCAGTGTTTACAGCATAATGTTCACATGCATGCAGCATCTCTGATCTGTTGTTTTGTGTTTAATTGCTTTTAAAGTTCAAATATTAGGAAGCGTGATTATAGACTTAAATGATAATTCTTTAACAGGAAACAAAAGTGGCAGGTTCCTGAACTGTGCTAAATTCCTTTTCATCTAATTTGGAGGCAGCTACTGTAACTATAATAGTGTCTAAAATTTTAAAGGTTGTAATTGTTAACATGGTATTTCTTACAAGTAGCATATACTCTTGATATGTGACAAATGCCATTAATGCTATATTTTCTAGACTGAAAGTAACCATGATACTGCGTTAACTCTTGCTTGTGCTGGTGGACATGAAGAGCTGGTACAAACGCTGCTAGAGAGAGGAGCAAATATCGAACATAGGGACAAAAAGGGTATGTGCCTACTGGTTGCTAGTAAACTTTTAAAGGTTTTCAGTGAGTTACAGATTTACATAAACCTTTGGAAGTAGATGTAGGGTAATTCCTTTGTTTCTAAAAATAAGCTACCTCGACTAATGTGTAAATATGTTCTGCGTAGGTTTTCAATATTCTTTGAATAATTAAGAGATATGTACATATATTGTTCCAGGAATATTTTTTAAAAAGTGGAAATTAATTTGTTCCTGATGGGCTAAATTAGAATTCATGTATTTATTGTCATAAACACCTATTTGTTACCTATTTATTCCCCTGGTTATTCACCTATTGTATGGACGGAAATCTGCTAAGAAGCTAAATTAGTCAAATGGATTCTTGAGATCTTGCAGAACAAGTTTATGAGAAATATTCTTGAATTTCCCCTTGGTACACCAGTCACCCTTCTTAGAGTTGAATTAGAATTACCATCACTTCTAGGACTGACATCCTTGTGAGGGTTCGACTTTAGGCTCCAAATTCAATTCAAAGAAATCAGCAGATCCATGTTGTTTCAAAACAGGTGAGGGATTTATTGGAGGATTAAACAATAAACAAGTGTCTGGAACATGATTGCGAGTCCCTTCTTCTGCCAACTGGTCCGGAAGGGGCTTCCATTTGTCGAACAAGAACGGGTTTCTATAACTGCTGTCCCATGGTCCCTGAAGATCAGTTGAGACCCAGTCCTTTACTGTCTGCCTCGTCACGCCTTCCAGCAAGGGCACAGTCTCCTCGTCCAGATCCTCATCCCACAAGATCCGTCCGTCGGGGTCTCAATTCTCCCAGGGTCTTCCCTGTAGCTCCTTCTCTTCATCTCTCTTACTCTCCATTCCAACCTTTCTCTCTCCACTCGCTCCTTCTCCTCTCTCAATCTCCTTCTCCAGTCCCTCGCCTCTGTTTCCCCCCAATAAGAGGGTTTAGGGGGAATCTCTGTTCTTTTCCTATAATCTGCCTCCTCCTTTGGCACTCTCAATCTCTCCCATAATCCAGTCCACGGATCCTGCATCCACACCCATTCCCAACCGGGCGGTAACTGCTCTTCCCTCCTCTCTACTTCCCCCGCTCCTGCCTCAAACTCCACCCTCCTTTTTCTTTCCCTTCCCGCCTTTTCTCCATGAACCTCCCCTATAGTCACTTTCTGTATATCTTCCGTCAGCTCCTCTATCACTGTCTCCCGCGGAGGTTCCCCTGAAGGTTCGGGTACGAGTTTGGGGTCCACTTCCTTATCTTTGTTGTTGAGGCGGGACGGCTCTCCAGCGAGTGGGGTATCCCTTTCACCCTCTGTCTCACAATCCTTTATTTTATTTTATTTTATTTTATTCAGTGCATATACTGCCCATCTAACCGGAGGCCATTCTGGAAGGTTCCAACATAATAAAAATGCAACATAATAAATCATAATAAAATAAAACAATATTAAAATATTTAAGCATTTAAAATGGTGGTATTATGATCTTACTGGCTGATAGTTTCACCGGGTTCCTTTGGTGAATCAGAATAAAATGCCTGTTGAAAAAGCCAAGTTTTTAAAAGCTTCTTAAAAATTGCCAGTGGGATATCTGAAGGCCAGATGGATATCTGAAGGGAGTTGATTCCAAAGTCGGGGAGCTATTGCTGAGAAGGCCCAGTTTCTAGTTTTCCCCCTCTGGGCCTCTCTTGGGGTCAGCATCCTCACATGACTGGCCTGGGGCGAGTGAGTGGGACAAACAGTTCTCATTGGACGAAGGCATTCTGCCAGGTACTGAGGTCCCAAACTGTTTATTTCAGATACTAGCTGAAGCTGAATGAGATGGAATTACTTGTTAAGCAATGCTGGCTCAAGCAACTGAGATTAGGAAGTTGGGAACAGTTTTCCCAAAATTGGGCAAGAAATTACAGTTTCTTGATGAAGAATTGGATAGCACATGGGTGTACCCCACAGCTCAGAAAAAAAAGGGTTTTTGATCAAGATGCAGGTGAAGATAGGGGGGTTATTCATCATTCCGATTATTCATCCTGTTTGCAAAGATCAAATGAAACCATTGCATGGCAGATTATCTTCAAATATTGACCTACCTACTCTCAGCTTTGCAGAGCTTTTACCTGAACTAAGATTCAATGACAGGATGTAAGAAAATAAATCTCCTTTTATTTCAGTTTTAAATCCCAAGACTGCAGTTTCTCCTTCAGAATCAGATTTGTTGGATATACTAGTTCCTTTTGTTCCTTGTCTTGTTGAACTGCTTATCTAGAAGGGAGGTATTCTAGTGTTCCTCTCTCACAATGAATTTATGTTTTTGGTCATGGCCAGGTTGAGGATGTTGTACACTACAACCTATTTTGCCCCTCAGATGTGAAACCAAGGATAAAATTCCTCTCTAATATAATTGCCCAGTATGTTAACAGATAATCCCGACTAATAGTAGAATTCCCAGACTTTAATCAGCCTTTTGCCATCTATATGGTTGCTCTGTTAGCTATGGCAACTAAGAAATTATGTCACTCTTTTGTGAAAAAGAAATATTCAGTGTAACAGTCTTGTTTTCAATCCCAATTTTTCATCTTTTAACTCTTATTTTAGGCGGGTTTTTTGTATAGATTGATTAGAATGTTTTTAGAGCTTTGTTTAAATAGTACCTCTTTATATTGTTCTCCCATTTGTAGATTAATTTCCATGTGTGTACTGTGCTCTATGGCTAAATGCAAGTAAAGTTATGTTGGGTAGGGTTTTTTAAAATCCTTAAGCAATTTTTCTTTGTTCTTTTCCAGGTTTTACTCCTCTAATTTTAGCTGCTACAGCTGGTCATGTTGGTGTTGTTGAGATCTTGCTGGACAATGGTGCAGATATTGAAGCTCAATCTGAGAGAACCAAGGATACACCATTATCTTTAGCTTGTTCTGGAGGAAGACAAGAGGTAAAAAAGGAAGACTCTTATTGCTCTAGACAAAATAGAGCCTTTCTTCGTAAGAATTAGCTTATTGTTCTGATCGTAAAAACCCTACTTAGAATCTTATTCAATTGATTTCAAGTTCTATGTGCTGTAGATGTCAGAATAGGGTAATCTTTAGGAATACTTGGAAAGTAAGCCCTACTGAAAAGAACCTGCTTTCAGACCCTGCATTGATAACTGACGTGTTAGAATAATTCCTGCATGTGCACATAAACCATTTATGAAATAAAATGTAGTTCTTCAACCAGTAAATCTGTTGTCTTACTGGTTCAGAGTAAGCAGTTTGCAGATCGTGACCTCAGAACAGAATCAGGAGAGCTATCTGGGGTATTGAGTAGCCCACTGAAATGTTTAGGTTTGAAGAGTTCTCTCCCACATACGTTTTCAGAGGTGTCAAACTCAATTTCATCTTGGGCTGCATCAGCATTATGGTTGCCCTCAAAGGGCCGGTTGTATCTGTAAGACTATATAAATGTATCTACTCTTTATCATATTAAATATAATCCTCCTCATTCGATTATTACTGCACTTTCTGACTCTTCGCTGCTTGGAATGCTGGGATTAGAAGTCCCACCGGGTGGATTCCCAGCATTCTTACGGAGCATTATGGCTGACCGAGTAAGCACCTGCATATTGTATACTGCACAGTAGCAGGCAACACTGTGAGGGCCACATGAAATGTCCTGATGGGCCGGATACGGCCCGCGGGCCTTGAGTTTGACACATGTGGAATAGATTCAAGCTACTGAAGGACTATATCTCCCTTTATGGGGGTGTCCAGCTTTTTAAATGTTTGGGAGAAGGGCTTTCTCCTGTCCTCCTGCTCTCACAGGTACATTTGGTGAGGATGTGCAAGCGGGCCTTTCCAATAGTTGCTTTCCAGGTGGTGTGGAATCCCTCCCTTTGGCAGTTAGGTCAGCCCCTTCCCTGCTGTGTTTCCTGTCACAGGCAAAGACTTTTCTTTTTTTTAGGCAAACCTTCAACAACTGACTAGAACAGCTGATAAAGCGTTGAGTTTTATTGTAGGATGCTGCATGTTTTACTATGTTTTAATGTATGTTTTTAAAGGTGTTTTTAAACTGTTATAAAATTAGTAACCTTTTAAAAATCAATACAGCCCAAATCCCATTGATGTTTGTGGAGAGATCCTGTAAGTTGCCACAGCTGATTGACAGCATGCCAGACATGTGTCAGTCATATGCCTGGTCACACTCTAACACACACCTTGGAACCTCATTAATTAACTGCAATTAGCCACTGCAAGTTATGCCATCCCTCCATAAACCCCAATAGGATTTCATTCTGGATGTTCAAGTGTTTTTAGTGTTCTAACTAGAGATGGGGGTATTCGTATTTGTATATGAATACGAATATCCCCGCGCAGCTGGACTTAATGAGGGGCTGTTCCCTGTGGTTGGCCTGTCCACTCACATGTCCGGTGGCGGCGGCAGCCTCACTCATCCTTCCAATCGCTCCCAAAGCTCCGCTCTCTTCCTGCTCGGCTAGCAACTCAGCAGCCATGCAGGGAGACTCGTCCTCCCTCCCACTGCCTAGAGTGGCCCAGGCAAGCAGGAAGAGAGCGGAGCTCTGGGAGCGATTGGAAGGATGAGCGAGGCTGCCGCCGCCGCTGGATGTGTGAGTGGACAGGCCGGCCACAGGAGCCGGCCCGTCGTTAGGTCCAGCTGTACGGGGATATTCGTATACGAATACCCCCATCTCTAGTTCTAACCTATTGGTCAGAATACTGTTGCTTACACCAACCATTGGCATAAATCTCAATTGTGAATTGCTGCCAGTTAAGAAGCTGGCATAGACCAAGGGTAGCAAATCTATGGCACTTGAGAAATTTTGGACTACAAGTCCCACAGTCCTTTATCATTGGCAATACAGGCTAGGAATTTTGGGGGTTGACATTCAAAACATCTGGAGTGCCGGAAGTTCATCACCTGGCATAGGCATTTGCTGTCAGACACCAATGACATAAACTTTCACATGACTATAAATACAAGTGCTGACTTCTTAACTTGCAGTGATTTGCTCCAGGAATGCATGCTAATGGACTTGTGCCAGTGTACAGTGGTGCCTCGCTAGACGATTGCCTCGCAGGACGAGGAAATCGCTAGACGATGCCTTTTTGCGATCGCTACTGCGCTTCGCAAAACGATGTCTCTCTATGGGGAATTTTCGCTAGACGATGAGGTTTCCCCATAGGAATGCGCCGACTAGTGGTGAAAAGCTGTCAGTGCAGCTGTCAGTGCATTCCGACGGGGACCCTCACTCGCTAGACGAGGTTTCCCTATGGGAGATTTCGCAAGACGACGAGTTTTCCCTTTGGAACGCATTGAAGAGATTTCAATGCATTCCAATGGGAAAACGTGCTTCGCTAGACGATGTTTTCGCTAGACAGCGATCTTCGTGGAACGGATTAACATTGTCTAGCGAGGCACCACTGTAGTTTTTTTTGTTGGATTCCAGCCATCATATTTCTAATATATCTGTTTTTTTTTAATCATTTGTGACCTAGCACCAAGAGGCAAAGACTTTTGTTTTTTTTATATCTGCCACGTTCCTCTTAGACCAAGAGGAAGGTGGCAGAAATAAAATGAACAAATGCATGCGTATCCCAAAACGTATCACTTAAGTGTGAATGGGAGTGGGTGTGTCTGCTATTCATATCTTGCTGTCAGTGGCATTTAGATTCCATTTATGCATTACAGGGAGCAGCTCCAAGCAGTGTATCCATCATTTTGCATAGTTGAACCAAATCCTACAATCGTGTTTACTGCGCTTTTTTAGAGACTGGTGTTGTAGCATGTTACTTAGTTGTGCATTCTGCCAAACCACAGAAACAGAATTGTGTGTGTCCCTTGTAGTGGCATTTGAGGTGGATGTAAGCATCCTGGTCCATCCTACAAGCTTGAGAGGGATCCTGATCGCAAACTATGTGTTCAGGACTGAATTGATTGTCATTTCTTGAAGTAACTCTTTTTTATATTAATTCAGGTGGTAGAACTTTTGCTGGCTCGAGGTGCAAACAAAGAACACAGAAACGTTTCTGACTATACACCTCTAAGCTTAGCTGCTTCTGGTGGTTATGTGAACATCATCAAAATTTTGTTGAATGCTGGTGCAGAGATCAATTCCAGGCAAGTTCCTTTTTAATATTCCTGCATAATTGTGTCTTTCATTCCCCCAAAATCACCTTTTATGACAAATGGCAGTGTACACTCATGACATGAGATGAGCCTGCTCCCGGTATAGTCAATCAATCTTTTGATACAAACAAGTTTTCATTGCTATTAAAATCAGTTAAAGGCACTCTTGTTTTTATCAGAGGGGTTTTTTTTTAAATCCTGCAATGAAATTCTCTCCAACTTTAAAATATTTTTTAATTTAGGCTAAACAGATACCATTATTAATATTTCTGGACACTCAGCTACTTAGGCACTTTAGATTCTTCAATTCTTTTATGTATCTTCTCAATCCTTTTTCTCTCCAATTTACAGAATCTATTCTCTTGCCACACTAATATAAGTCAGAACTAGATATTCTTCCTATTTTTGTGAATCACTGAGAAATGAATATGCCAGATGATCTCTTTCCTCAGTAATTTGGAAATTACATTCCTTAAATTGTGCATCCATATGAAAATTTGACCACATTTTGCAAGAAGCAGTGCTGGAAAATGACTTTGAGTTTCCTTCAAACACTCAGCACCCACTCTAAAAGCAGTTGCACAAGGAAGATGAATTTAAAGAAGTTATCCTTTCAAGACAAGAGACAGCTAGCATAAGGGGGACAACACTCATCTGCAGAGTTACCAACAGAGCTTCATGATTTTTAACATGGCTGCCTGTTTAGGAGGGGAAAGAACCCAGTCCAGAAAAGGGGAGTTGGAGGGTGTAGAACCCAGCTGTTTCTCCTGTTAATCTCTTCTTCTTTTTTGGCCACCCTTACTTAGAGAGCTCAAAGTTGTATTGTGCTGGCTGTTGCTACATAGATGCCTCTCCTTCCAGCACTATTAGCACCAGTATCTGCCTCTTTCCAGCATCCACAGCAGTGACTTGTTCTTCAGTAATCTCTTTCCTGTTGTCCCCATGGTTTCCTTCAAGGGTTCAAGGTGCCCATTGGCCCTGTCCAGCATCTTGGCAGACTACTTCCTCCCAAGTCTCCTAATTTTCATGCATTTTCAGTTCCTCAGAGTAGCTTCTCTGATTCATCATCCACTGGTGACAGTATTCCACAAGGCTTGGGCAGGCTACTGTACAAACCACCAAGAGGCACTGTCCTAAAAATCCTGAAGACACTTTTATTTCTGTCTCCTTAGAAAAAGAACTCTTTTTCAGCAGAACAAGATGGTCCTTTAAACTGCTCATTGTTTTACACTGATAACTTTTCAGCTCAAGAATTGTTCTTTTCTCATTCCATTTCCCCTGTGGGAAGCAAGCAAGCTATGAAGTACTATGTGGACAAAAGCAACTTCACTTACCTCTTTGTCTCATTCAATGGACTACAAGTCCATGTTTTGTCTTGGACAGGAAGGTGTCCCACCTGCCTTCTGTTCCATAGGCTATATGGTTAGGAATTCACAAGGATGTGACAGCACCCAGACCTAATTCTGTTAGGAGTGTGAAACCTCAGCAGGCTTCTGGAAAGTGAATCATTAGAAGAAATTGACATTTGGTTGTATTGACCCTTCAGTAGTGCAGTCTCAAATTTTTGAAATTTTTTTATACTTGTGTTATGTGGATTTCCATGCTATATGAATGTATAAAAATGAATAAAATTTACCACACTATAAACTGGAAATGTTTTGTGTCCATATTACATATGTATTCTTTTCCCCCCAGAACTGGTAGCAAGCTGGGCATCTCCCCATTAATGTTGGCTGCCATGAATGGTCACACTGCTGCTGTTAAGTTGCTTTTGGACATGGGTTCTGATATCAATGCACAGATCGAGACCAACAGGAACACTGCCTTGACCCTGGCCTGTTTCCAAGGAAGAACTGAAGTGGTTAGTCTTCTTCTCGATAGAAAAGCCAATGTAGAACACAGAGCTAAGGTAAAGAGTAATCTTTGGTTTACATGCCTTCTGCTTAATTTTATTAGCACTTTGAACGTCAGACATTTCCCAAAGTAAACAATGTGCATTTTGTGTTATTTTTTAATGCAGCCAGTTGTAAAGGTCTAGTAGGGTCAAACTTGAGGTGTGATTGTAAAATCTGTTTTGGATGGCTGAAGGTGTTTTGTTTTTTTCTTTTCTTTTTCTGAAAAACAAAGAATTGTGGTGGGTGGCAAGGGTAGAGACAACGAACTATGATAGGCTCAAGGGGTTAGATGATTAAATGCTGTCACCAGTTTTGAGTTCAGTTCGATGATTGGCAGTGGTCAATAATAATGGTCCAAGGAATGTTCAGACTTCCTCCGAGCATGTACCAAGCTCATCTGAAGCCTGGTGTAGCTGCCTTTCTGCCTTGGCACAACTTGGGCAAACACTGGATATAGAGATAGCTTCTCACTATAACAAAGAAAGTGGAACTTGCCCTTTGGAAGCATTACATGCAGTCCTCTGTAGCTGTCATAATTAGTATAAGGAATTCATTTGTTCTTTCACCCACCCACTTCATGGTGAAATGAGAAAACACTCGCCTGAATTTTGTCTTCTGGATTGAGGTCACCTTAGACAAATTTATTCTCTTCCCATCACCATGGTGATGATTGTGGAAGCAGGGGCTATTCTCCCCAGTCAGCAAGGACACTAAATTCTTACTCCTATAAGTTTTCTTGGGCTAGAGATAGTTGTAGATATTTGCATACTACCCTTTCTCTTCAGAGCAGTAGAGATACTAAGATGGCACAACTCCATAGGTATCACTGCTCCAGAAAACAATCCATGACTTATACCTATCTTACCAATAACAGTTTGGCTTCTCCGTTCAAAAAGAGCCATTCTACTCTGGATGGCTGAAGAGGGCAGAATCTTTCCTTGCACCATTCTTCTGAAAAGGAATTGATGAGGGCCAGAGTTATAGTACATACAGCAGCCTTCTCTAACCCCATGTCCCCCAGATATCTTGGTCCAACGTCCATCAGCCTCAAACAGTGTGGCCAGTAATAATCCTAGACCCATTAATTGTTCCAAACATGATAGGTAAACTATCAGGATTCAGAAGTATTAAGTTTTTCATTCCTTAAGTTTTACAAAATCTTCTAATTTTTTTCTCTGTAAGTTAACAGTGGACATTGATACTGTGGACAATAGAAGGCCCTTTGTTGTTGCTTCAATAGAAGAAGTGTCTTTAATCGTATTCTTTCTCTAGACTGGCCTGACACCACTTATGGAAGCTGCATCTGGTGGGTATGCAGAAGTAGGCAGAGTTCTTCTAGACAAAGGTGCTGATGTAAATGCTCCTCCAGTCCCCTCATCAAGAGACACAGCTTTAACCATTGCAGCAGACAAAGGACACTACAAATTCTGTGAGCTTCTTATTAGCAGGTACCATATTTTATCCTCTAATTACAATATGACTTCTTGTGGAAAGGAGGTGCAAAAGATTTTGCTACAGAGAAATGTGCTAGGTTTTTGATTTCTGATATCATATCTGTGTTTCCTTTCTAGTGAATTTAATTGCCAAATTAGCAACCACAGCACATTTTCTGATGTGCACCCCTCTCTTTTGTGTGTGTTTGGGGAATGGGAATTTGGAGAAAAATTAAAATATATACACTTATTTTCCTGCCAAACCAAAATACATATTACTGCTTAAGCAACACAAAAAGCATCATTCATAACTTAGTTAGCATATAAAATTGTACTGTTTGGTATATTAATAACATTTTAAAATGTAAAGCCTTTCGTTTTGTATAAGAAATCTAAGCTTTCAATAAAGACAGAGTGCAAACTGCTGCCTAAGCCCATGTATTTATGTATCCTTTATTTTGATCAAGCCTTTTGCCTTTTTAGGGGCGCTCATATTGATGTTCGTAACAAGAAAGGAAATACTCCATTATGGCTTGCAGCAAATGGTGGGCATTTAGATGTTGTCCAGTTGCTGGTTCAAGCCGGAGCAGATGTAGATGCAGCTGATAACAGAAAGATAACCCCACTGATGGCAGCCTTTCGAAAGGTAGAACTTTTGCTTTACTTTTTTTAACCCATTCAAAAATACAACTGTACTGTATAATTGCATATTAAGCATTCATGCCTGCTTAGTTCACTTGATAAATAAGAAGCCTTATATTTATTTATTGACAATTTTTTAAAAAGTGGATCACACCACACACACAATTCTAATGTTCCATCTTCTGCAAGTGTCATATGGCACCAGTGTTATAAACTAACAGTTATGCCATCCATGGAATCTGATTCTTAATGGTAGAAGTATATTTAAAACCCTTGCAGAAGATGTTCACAGTATATTAAAATTATGTTTGAATAAAGATATATGCAGAGGACAGATGCAGAGAAGTTGATGTAAAATTTAAAAATACAGTCAACCCTCGACTTACGAACGGCCCTAGTTACGAACATTTCGACTTACGAACCGCTCTGATAGAAAAATATTGACTCGACTTGCGAACTTAGATTCGAGTTACGAACCGAAAAAAAAACTTTTTTTTAACCTAAGTCATCTTAGGTTAAAAGGAAAAAAAAGAAAAAATTCTGCCCCTAGTGGTAGGAACGGATTAACCGGCTTTGCATTAGTTCCTATGGGAACTAATGATTCGAGTTACAAACCGCCCCTCAACCTAAGAACCAAAAACAGCCGGAACGGATTAATTGGTTTTCAATGCATTCCTATGGGAAATGCTGATTCGACTTACGAACTTTTCGACTTACAAACTTCCTTCCGGAACGGATTAAGTTTGTAAGTCGAGGGTTGACTGTAGTACGGAGTATGTTATACAAATGAAATAATAGTTTTCAACTAAATTTCATCAGCCAAAATCCTATTGATTTTTTTTGCTAGTGTAAACACAATTGGTATTTATTTAAAAATGTATTTAAATGTGTATCTTCCTTCATTTGAAAGGGGCTAACACTAGAAACTTAATTCTTAGGGTCATGTGAAAGTTGTACGCTACCTTGTAAAAGAAGTAAATCAGTTCCCATCAGATTCAGAATGTATGAGATACATAGCAACTGTTACTGACAAGGTAAGCATAATTCCTTGCTTATAATCAATCCTCCGTTAAGGCTTTGGTGGAATTAATGCTTCACAGTAAATTGATGAATAGCCTTAAAATGTTATTAAAATCCTGCACCTCTCAGCCTTGAATAGTGTTGGGGATCCTTTTTTCTCATTCATCTTACATTCCAATGTTTTCAGAAGCATACATAAAAGAAATTATTCTTCAGACTTGTATTGGTATTTTATACTTCCACCATTATTCTAAAACAAAACATAGCACTCCAATATTCTAAAACAAAAAGATAAAAATCTTGTTTCAGTCTTTTAGCTGTCTTGCCTCACACTGCAGAGAATGCCCTTTCCCTCAGTCAGTGCACAATATGTCTTCTTGTCTCTGGTCTTTCTGTCCCCTCTCCATGTTTTCTCTCCTACATTACACCCACAATCATCATTTCAAGCCCTCCAATAATATAAGAACACTGAACGTCTTGTCCAGAGGTTTTGAACTCTTACCTATAATACTAAGCAGCTTCCTCCTGCATGCTGAGGTTCATAATCATCATGAGCCTTTGAGCAGCTAAGATACCCACAGCCTACTTCCACATCAGGGGATATGAGACTTCCTAAGAAAACATTATTACAAGATTATATGATATTGATATCCAGACTACCATGGCACTCATAGTTAGCTGCTGCTCCAATAGGATATACAAAGGCTTTTCCTTGCCTTTCGGAAAGGTACCCCCATATTTGTCCCTTATTAGCTCACATGAGATGAGACAATTGTTAATTAAATGCAGATTGAACTTGTTACAGTTGAAAGATATTCAGGGACATTATACAGACTAACATGGTACAGGCAGATTTTGTCCAGCAGAATGCTGTAAGATGGAGGATATAGTACATTTTCTAAAAGAATGCCCTCTGTATGCTGAATATTTTAAACCCTTAATGGCTGGGATCAAGAACAATTCCCCTTTACGTACAATTTTATTTTTGCTAGCGGGCACAGATTACTATGTATCGTATAGCAGGGTCCCCAACCCCCGGTCCGCAACCCGGCACCGGTCCATGGCCTAGGCAGGAGCGGACCGCGGACACAGATCTCCTGCCCCCCTGCGAGTGCCATGCGCGTGAGCGTGCCACACCCCTGCGCGCACGGACCCCCGCCCCGCGCGAGTGTGCCATGCCCCCACGCGCACGGACCCTGCTCCCCCACCAGTCCATGGTTGGAAAAAGGTTGGGGACCACTGTCCTATGGGACTGCTAAATTCATTAAATAAGCCATGGAAAAATGGAACTCATTGCCTGCTTCACAAGCTCTTCAAGTTAATTTCACAACTTGATAGTTTGAGAATGCTTATTTTGTGCTTTTTAAATTGTTTATATGTACTTAGATGCCAAATACTATTTTTTTAAAAGAGTGATTTAATTTCTGTTTGTGCATACAGTCTGATTGACTATGAAGCAATACATTATTTGTATTTGTATTCTTATAGTCGAGCCCTACTACTCCATAATATTTGCTATATACCAATGATTAAGAATGCCATGTTACATGTCTTCAGTTTCTTATATGTGTCCTCTCACCATTCAGAAATTGTGATAGCTTTTTTAAAAAATGACTGTCATTTTAGGAAATGTTGAAGAAGTGCCACCTCTGTATAGAATCAATTGTTCAAGCCAAAGACAGGCAAGCTGCTGAAGCAAATAAGAATGCAAGCATTCTTTTGGAGGAGTTGGATTTAGAGAAGGTAAGAAATCCTCTTTTGGAAATGTGCAAAATAGTTTTCTTTCCCCACATGTGGGAAAAGAAAACTACAGAAGCCATTGCTGTTTGCCAGGGGTGGTGAAGATTCAGGAAGAGGAGGTTTCCTACCTCCTCTTGATAACAGGCATGATCATAGTGTAAAAGACACCAAGGGGGAGTGGATTCCTCTTAGCTTCCATAACAGCCCTGTCTGCTTGGCATACAAGAGTGTTCTGCCATATGGGTGAAGCTTTCAGGTGTGGTCACAGCCCCTCTGACAGTTCTCACATTCAGAATCCTCTTAGTTTTAGGTTGAAGAGATTCATAACTGGGAATACTGGGGATAGATTGAAAACTGCATTTTCCAGCAGGATATGGTGATCCTTCATCTAGACCTTTAACAACTCCTTCCTTTTCCCCTACCCTTCAATACCTAGGAAACATAAATGGTAGATAAAATTTTTTGCCTGGCTCTCATATTTTCTAATATTTTAAAATGGCCTTCCTCTAAATTGTAAATTTGTTCCTTTCCCCTCAGGCTGAAAAGTCCTTGTAGTCACATAGTCCACAGGACTGAGGGAGATATTCTGAGACCAACTAGATTACTTTCTCCCTTTCCTTTGCTGCTTTCTGTGAACCTCATGGTTGCATATTTTTTAGGTATTGTGGTCACAGCTGTACTTATGTAGGAGAGCATTTTTTCTAGGCTCCAAACTCCAACCAGAAGCTACAAACACTTGATAGTGTTTCAAAGGAGATCCTGACATTTACCAAGAAGAAACACTTTCCTTGAAATAAAGACTGCCCCACCCAGAAAGTACTAAGAATGAGAATGTAGAACAAGCTCACATTTCTTTAAAAACATTTATATCTCGCCTTTCTGCAGTGGTTCAAGGCAGTCTATGCATGACTAGAGAATTATAGGAATGAATTCCCTACTCTTCAGATGGAGGAACAGAGAGATCCCCTGTAGTTTTTTGGAAAAGGAAAAATCTGCTTAGCAAAATAGTTTAAGAACTGTGAGCTATGAAGTTCTTCCTTTACCACCAGTAGGTGACCTTAGGGCAAGCTTTTTGCTCAGCCATCATATCTATTATCTCTACTCACAATATGGGAATATAGGGCTGTGTTTGTTCAGTCTGCTGGGACTATAGGTAAACTAGCTTTAATACTTTGGATTTATGTAAAATACTGGGTCATCTATAGCGGCTCTGACTGATGTGTATGTTTCTGTTCGGGGAAGAGACAGTCAGGAACAATCTCACCTGTTCAAGGTGTAGTCGCCTGTTAGCAGATTCCTTTGATCACCATCAAATGATCTTAATTTGCAGCTCCGGGAAGAAAGTAGAAGACTAGCACTAGCTGCAAAAAGAGAGAAGAGAAAAGAGAAGAGGAGAAAGAAAAAGGAGGAGCAAAGGAGGAAGCTGGAAGAAATAGAGGCAAAAAACAAAGAAAATTTTGAACTACAGGCTGCACAGGAAAAGGAAAAACTAAAAGCAGAAGGTAGACATTGGATTTATATCACATAGACAAAGAGCAAGTTACATCAGTTTTCTGTACACAAATATTTCTGTTCTTTCCCTCATAGCATCTCTTGTTTGAAAAATCACCACCTTTAAGCTAATCATCAGTCTTGTCAGCTTGAACATAGTCAGTCAATTAACATGACTGTGTAATCTAATTAGAGTGAAGTTGTTACTATAAATTATTGAAGATATGGAAGGTGATTATGGATTAACCTTTATCTTATGATTTTCAACACTGAAGATCTAATTGAATTGGCATTCGGCTGCAGTTGGTGTGTGTTTCCTTTATCAATCATGTTGAGCATGACACCAGCTTTTTTTTTTTTTTTGGCAAACAAGTACTGTTCCATGCAAAATGAAGGAAATTCCTTTTCAGAACTGCAGTTGATATGAACTTTAATGGGGGCAAGAACAGACTACTTGGGTTAGATCCAAAGTGCTGCTTTATGTACAAGGGGCTTGCTTGTGTTAGACTGAAAGAATTGTTTATTGCTTTTCAGCAGTCACTTCCTGTGTCAACTATCAAACTGCTTTAGAAATACTCCTCAGTTGAAGAAGCATTTTGCTACAAGGCACAGGAAGTTGTTGTAAGGCCAAACACATTTTGAGAATATTTGGTCTTGTGGAACTAATATTGTAGTTCTTTGGACGGTGGCCCTTCTTTTTAGGAGGCTGGCTGCCAAGGGTCCACGGGCAGAAATTGTCTGTTCTCATCTCACAGTTTAGTAAATGCAATAAATACTATAATGGATCAAAGTAGTCCTTTATCTTTCTCAACTACATATAGTTCCCTGTTCCTTATGTGAACACTCTGTGTTATGTCTGCTCCATTAAGTTATCATCATGCTGTGTGAATCATTTATATTTATGGAAGCTTATTTTAACCTGAATATTTTGATCCTCTCATCCCTGGACATTCAAATACAAAATTGAACCCCCTTCCATAGATATCTCATTATGTTTAATCTTTTTAAAGTCTGTTCATATTAACTTTTGTCAGACTTACTTCTGCCTACACCTCTGATGTGTGGAAAAGATGTACTACCTTCTGGATTCTTCCTGAGACTTCTCTTGATGCCAAGGGATGCTGCTTTTTACTTGGTGGTTTAGATTGATGCCTAAGTGCAGTTTAAACTTATACTTTACTTGTTCCATGAGAGAATTTTCTTGTATAATGGGAATTATTCACAAAATCTAACAAAGACACCTCCCCCATCATTCTCTAAAATCTGGTGTTTTGTTTTCCTGGATATTTCTGATTTAGACTTCTAGCTGAAATAGCACTTTGGGAGGTGGAACACACCTATGCATTCCTTAAATAGATGTTGGCATCTAGTGGTAATACTAACAGGACCTCAGATCTCCTTAAGTGACTTACGCAGATATGGCTGGGCCAGTCAGTGGGTATGTATAGTAAAACCTTGTACAGGCAAGTACTTGTGTCGACTTCAGTAATTCTTCTTTTGGTTCTCAATTAGATGAGCCAGGGGTCCTTACAGAACCACCCAGTGCTACCACCACCACCACCATAGGTATATCTGCAACGTGGACAACTTTGGCAGGTTCCCATGGAAAAAGAAACAATACTGTCACCACAAGCAGCTCTAAGAGGAAAAGCAGGAAAAACAAAATCAGCCAAGATACTGTTCAGATTATTTTTGATGATCAGCTCCCAATCTCCTATTCTCAACCAGAGAAAATAAACGGCGAGTCAAAAAGCAGCAGTACCAGTGAAAGTGGTGACAGCGACAACATGAGGATTTCCAGCTGTAGCGATGAAAGCAGTAATAGTAACAGCAGCCACAGAAGTGACAGTCATTCTTCTGCAACTGTCACTGGTGCTCCAAACAACAAGAAGCAGCCGTCAGTATTGGTCACTTTCCCAAAAGAAGAGCGAAAAGCAGTTTCTGGCAAATCTTCGGTCACGTAAGCATTGATGACTTCCACTTAAATGGCCCTAGGATCTTACCTAGCCTTCTCTGACCTGATGTCCTCCAGCTAGCTTAGGGTGCAAATTATTTTAGCCATTGGTTGTGCTGGCTACAAATAATGGAAAACCGTTTTCCAGTTACTCTGGAGCATGTAGGATGTTGGGAAAGGATGATTTGGCTTACATCTCTCTTTTCTCCCATATTACTTTATTGACCAGAATTCTGGATTATTTTATATATTTGACTTGTCTGTACTGGACATGATACAGTGGCTTTAAAAAAAAAAAAAAAGTAACAAGTTAGCAATATGCACTTTTGATAAAATAAGCCCACAAATAAGCAGCATTACTGAACCATAAAGAAAACAAAAATTTGAGCAGTCATGATTACTTAGATTTGAATTGCTTAATTGAAGGTAACAATATTAATTAATCCGTAATTGTAACCTCTGGTGGAACAGACAGATAATAGCACAAGTGTTAGTCAATAAGATCAAACCTATGATAGTTTTCACAGTCAATACTGCATTAAAATATAATGAATGGTAGAAGAAAAAAATATGCATGGGATAGAAATTGCCTGTGCCTTTATACGTATACGTATATACCCCTATAATCTTTTTTTTTTTTCTAGGATGACATAAATGTAATAGTTTGGTTTGGATCTGGACTTGGTGATAGCTAGAGTAGACCTGCTGAAATTAAAGGGACTTATTGCTTTGACTCTCACCAATACATTTAGTAAGCTAGAAGAAAGTGTACATGTTTGTCTTTGACATTTATCTCATAGAAACTGTGTTAACGTGCAACTGTTTCTTGCCCTTTATTTTTTGTTTTCCCTTTTCCTGAAAGGTTATCAGAAGTTATTGCTGAAGTAACTGGTAACTCATTGTCTACTTGCACAAAGTCTTGTTCATCACCCCTCTCCTCTCCTAATGGAAAAATCACCTTAGCTAGCCCTAAACGTGGACAGAAGAGAGAAGAGGGATGGAAAGAGGTTGTAAGAAGGCAAGTTAATTTTTGTGATGGTAGTAGATGCCATTTTTCCCAATGGCGATCTCTGCTTCAGAATATCTTTTTTACAATCCTGTTCTGTCTTGCTGGCAAATTTAATGATTTCTGCACCAGCTTTTGAGAAGCAGGATAGGAATGCACTTTCCATGCAAGTGTTTTTGCTGTCTCTGCCCTTTCAGCTTTTTGCATAGAAACATGACACTTTCACATTAAAAACGTTCAGTGGAGTGCTTCAGTACTTGGATTAGCAGAACCTTTCAGGTGTTTGATCTAGAAACCTGTCTCTGCCATGTATCATATATTAGTGAATCCTGACTTCCTTCATAATTATAACCAGTCTAGAAAGGAGACTATCACAAAGTGTGAAAGAGTACCTTTCTTACCCACTGAATGACCATAGAGAATGTCCACGCATCTGTGGTTTTAGACAAAGCTTACATAGCAGAAGGTTCAAGCTTTTGGCAAGCTAAAAACTTTGCACATCTTGTTCTGTACATCCAGTCCCACCTAGCTTCCAGTTTTCTAATACTATTGTATGATTTCCATACTTTTTCATGTTTAGATCAAAGAAGGTTTCTGTCCCCTCGACAGTTATTTCCAGAGTAATTGGGAGAGGCGGTTGTAATATTAATGCTATCAGAGAGTTTACCGGAGCACACATAGACATTGATAAACAAAAGGACAAAACGGGGGACAGAATCATAACAATAAGGTAAATATTCACTTTGGCACTCCTTATTCAAATCAAATGAATTCACTTGAAGGGGAGGGCTTCTCTATTTTAGTTACTAACAAACATGTGTAGCCTGATGTGAGCACTGTGTCATAGGAAACAGATTTGAAAATACTAGTTGATCATTGGAGGTAGGATTTGCAGTTAAATGTTGCACTGTATTCTTATAATGAGCAGGACTAACCCTGTGCTGAGCTCCGACTAGCCAGCCAGACATGTTCTGCAGACGCTTTAAACTTTAAGAGGCTAAAATAGACTAGCTCATGTGTCCTTTTCAACGTGACACTCTACATTTGTTGGTTCCTAGGGGACTATTGAGTATGCTAAGTCTTCACTGAGCCAATCTTTTAGTTTTGAATTTCTTCTTTTAAAGTGTGTTTTATCCATCTCTATTCTAGGGGAGGCACAGAATCAACAAGACAAGCAACACAGCTAATAAATGCTCTGATTAAGGATCCAGACAAGGAGATTGATGAGCTCATTCCAAAGAATCGTCTGAAGAACTCTGTGGCCTATCCCAAAATGGGGACATCAGTACACACCACTACAACAGCAGCTCACGGTTCTATAACTGGAAGCAAGGTGACCACTGTAGCAATCTCGTCTTCATCTCAGATTCCCACAGCACTTTCTGTGCCTACAGTTTCTTCAACACCTACTCACAAAGCAGTCAAGAACCCAGTGAATAATGTGCGGCCTGGATTTCCAGTTTCCCTGCCATTAGCATATCCTCCTCCCCAGTTTGCACATGCTTTGCTTGCTGCTCAGACTTTCCAGCAGATCCGTCCACCAAGGTTGCCCATGACTCATTTTGGAGGAACTTTCCCACCAGCTCAGTCTACCTGGGGCCCTTTCCCTGTTAGACCACTGAGCCCTGCAAGAGCTACTAACTCACCTAAGCCTCACACGGTGCCTCGCCACAGCAATCAGAACAGCAGTGGTTCTCAGGTGAATTCGGTGGGTTCTTCGACTTCCAGTCCAACAGCTACCACAAGTTCAGCTGTGTCTACTGTGCCTGTTTCTTCTGCAAGTGGCAGCCCCAGCTCTCCTTCCGTTCGAAGGCAACTCTTTGTCACCGTGGTTAAGACTTCCAGCACTTCCACAACCACAATTGCAACGATAGCAAGTAACAACAGCACAACACCCACAAATGCCACATACCCCTTTCCTACTGCCAAAGAGCACTATCCTGTGTCATCCACATCCTCCCCTTCACCACCAGCCCAGCCAGCAAGGGCTTCTAGAAGCAGTCCTTCAGAATGTGTGACAAGTTCTCCAAGTAAAGGGGCATCGTCTTCTGACCAGGAAGTGGGGAGCCCACCAGTAGTAGAAGCAGCCAGTCTGGCCAGCAACAGGCAGTCAAGTAGTGGCTCTGTTGGAGTTCCCCCAGAGCATCCTGCTCAGCCACAGACTCTTGGTTCACTTGCCCAAGAAGCAAGGCCACCTCTACCACAGCCTCAGGTTCCATCACAAGATCCTCGAGTGGTTGTGCCTCCAAATTTAGTAACCGTGAGTTCTTCTGCCCCAGTGGTTGCTCCTGCTAATGCACCAGTGAACTCCCCAGCAAACTATCTTTTGCCTCAGGCAACAGTGGGATCTTCTCAGCAACCTCCATTAGCAAAAATGGAAAGCCCCACTGTCAGGCTACCTTCCCATGCAGCAAATCCTACACATAAGAATTCAGCTCCTCCAGTTCAGAATTCTTCCGTTGCCGTCCTTAATGTCAGCCACATAAAAAGACCCCATAGTGTTCCTTCTTCAGTGCAACTTCCTTCTACCTTAAGTACACAAAGTGCTTCTCAAAATACAGTCCATCCAGCAAGTAAATCTATGGCTACCAACTTCAGTGCTGCTTTACCATTTGGGCCCTTCAGCACACTGTTTGAAAATAGCCCTGCCTCTGCTCATGCCTTCTGGGGTGGATCTGTCTTGTCATCTCAGACAACACCGGAATCCATTCTACCTGGAAAATCTTCATTTCTGCCAAACTCAGATCCATTACATCAGTTAGATACTTCCAAAGCTCCAGGTTTTAGGCCCCCATTGCAGAGACCAGCTCCAAGTTCCTCAGGTGAATATGTGAATTGTATCTTCCCTTTTCTGTGGAAGTATGTTGATTTTTTGCCTTTTGGTGCTGGGTGCCAAGTTCTTCTTTATTGGTATGAATTCTCCCTCAGTTCCTGCATGCATCATCTAGTGGTCCCAAACACGAGTGTTATTTTTTTTCTGTGTGCTAGAGGGCAAGCCCTTTTCCTACAAACTTAATTGAAGAGTGGACTATGATAAACCTCACAGTGACTCCCACAAGTTAATCGTTCTCTTGCCTTGATAGTGACACACAATTCTCTGAATTTGCTTTGTTTTAGAGGACAGACCAAAATGGGGCTGGAGGAAGAGAAGCTTTTTGACTAGAGGGGGAGGGAATTATAGATTTTGGATTTGTAGTTAGACTTAATTCCCAGGACAGAGATTGCGGGCTGGAAGAATGTGCTTTAGGTGGAATCGTAACAGGGTTACACTTCAAGGTAGGTAGAATCGATGGCCTTTCTACATCTTTGTAGATAGAAGGCTGGCACATACCCAGCGATTTGGCCACTATTTAGATAGGCACTTAGAGGAGGGGACTCTTTGCCATCTGCCTTTTCTTCAAGGCAGAGTTGGTGCAGAGAGCTTGTCTTCCTCTCTTCCATCTTAGGGAAGAAAGGAGGTTGTATCCAACCCTAACCAGTTCTCTCTCACTTAATTTGGTTGGAAACAGAAGCTTCACAAGCTTAGCATCTGCTCAGGTACTTTGCTATCTGATGGTATAAATGTTCTTGACACAAAATACTTTGAGATTTTGAGGTATTCCATAATTTTGGCATGAAAGCTGTGCCATGTTAATGTCATTGTGAATTTATAAAGGGATAGTGGCTGCAAAATAAAATGAATGGAAAGGTGCATGACAAATAGTAATGAAAAACTAACTTGAATGAAAATTAATTGAAAACTAGTAGAGAAATTATAATCTAATATTGCTGCTGTGCTCCATGTGATAATGAAGATGTTTAGTTTATCTGACAGCAAATAGTGGAGGTGCAATTTTTTAAATGGTGTAGTTTAAGTGTTAAGTGGACATCCAATTGCTTTGTATGTTTGGCAAGGATTCTAGATGGAATACATCAGTGGTTCCCAGACATTTTTACATCAAACCACCCCCCCACTACCTTTGATTTTTAAAAAACTTACACCTCTCCATTTCTTCTTTAACCATCATTCACACCCCTTAAAATTCCATTTGTTTTACTTGCTTGTTTTCTTCTTTTTTTTCTTACTCTAAAGGGAAGTGGACTAAATAGGGTCACTTGAGACATGGATGCCATGAGGATGTAAGGATTGCACCAAATGGTATGCCACATCTCTGCCCAACCTTAAGTGACCCTGTTTAGCCCGATCCAGCCCGATCCAATTTAGCTGTCTAGCTGAGTCCTCTGTTAATCATCTTTAGACGTTTTCACTCAGTTAAGCTGTGCTTATGGCAGTCTGGCTCCCTTCCTGGTGCAATGGGAAGTGTTCTCTTAACATTCCTGGATGGTTGGGTACTGGGCAGGCATCACAGAGTCACAAAGTTAGGATTGTCTGCTGGTGCTGCTACTGCTCAGTGCTGCCTTATTAAACAAAGTACCGTAGCCCCAAATAGTACTGATCCATGCAGATGTAAATTTTAAAAATTGTGCGTCAACTTTGTTTAATAAATTCACCTGAAGGAATGAATGTTGCTTTCAGAGAGTGAGTAATATTTCATGAACTAAAACATCATATTAAGAATAGAAGTCTTGTGTTTATTGTGTCTAATTAAGTATATGTGCGTATGTTTGGGCTGGCAAGTTCTTGGTTTTTGTTTATATAACAAAATAAAATGTTTATGTAATTATCTATTATTTTAAAAAATATTTTTAAACAAATAAATTAAAAATTAGCCACATTGGCCAGGTCTTTTCCACCTTGCTAGTGGCCCCTTGGGAGTCTGAAAAAATTACCCTTGGCCCTGCGAAAGTTGCCCATCCCTAATTTAGGCTGGTAAAAATATTAACAGTTACAAAAATAATGCACCACCCCTTGGAATTTCTTCTAGCTCCTCTAAATGCCCCCCCCCCATGGGAAGCAATGAGTTAGGTGTCTTCAAATACCTTGCTTCTATTAGATCTATTGCTTGGAGGTGAAGATGAAAGGAATTATGCTAGGACAGAAGAGAAGAGAAAGTAGCCTTTCTTTAATAGCAGCAAATACAAATGTTAGTAGTGCCCGTGGTATATTTTTAATTTGTGAAGATATAAGATGTGGACAATGGAGTGAAGCTCACTCCTGCATTAAGGTTTCAGGAAGCTTTTGTGTTTAGTATAAACATAACAAACCAGGCATTCTGGGAAATGTGGCTTTCCCATTAATGCTGATTTCAGTCTAATGGAGTTAATTTTATGTGGTTTACATTGTGACTGGTATATTTTATTATGTAAATAGTAAGATGGTATGGTCATTCTCAAAATGTACTTAAATACATCAGATCTGCAAATGGATCTGTTTGCAACCACCTTTTTATCCATAAAGTGCATAGGAAAGAGAGAAATATACCTAAGTAATCATAACTGTTGGTGCTGCTGAAGAAAGAACTGTCCTTGACACAGATGTTGCCCCCTTCCCAAACCTTCTGTTTAATATAACATTGTTTTTTCCAGAGAAAACTGATATTTTGTCAACCATTTTGTAGGTATTGTCAGTATGGATTCTCCATATAGTTCTGTAACACCTCCTTCTACACATTTGGGTAACTTTGCCTCGAACCTCTCAAGCGGTCAAGTGTATGCTCCAGGAACACCTCTTGGTGGAGCGCCAGCAGCTGCTAATTTTAATAGACAACATTTCTCCCCACTCAACTTATTGCCTCCATGTTCCTCTGCATCAAATGGTGAGTTGTCACCACAACTACACATATTTATTCTATTATAGCAGTGCAGTCAGAGCTTAGAAGTACTACCCTCTTTCCCCGAAAATAAGACAGGGTCTTATATTAATTTTTGCTCCAAAAACGCATTAGGGCTTATTTTCAGGGGATGTTTTATTTTTTTCATGTACAACAATCTACGTTTATTCAAATACAGTCATGTCATCTTCTTCTGGTTGCTACACAATGGTGGAAGGCGGGGTTTCACTTAACTGGGGCTTATTTTTGGGGTAGGGCTTATATTACGAGCATCCTGCAAAATCATACTAGGGCTTATTTTCAGGTTAGGTCTTATTTTAGGGGAAACAGGGTACTTCTTTTGGACTAGAGCTTCTAGAATCTCCAGCCAGTGTGGGCATAGGCTGGAGATTCTGGAAGTTGTAGTTCAAAAGGTAACCGTTCCAAGTCGTGAATGTAATTTATGATATTCCAAACATTGTATTACATTTCCAGGATTGGATGCCAGAGGCAACAGTGGCATGGGTATATATGTGTCCCTTTTTGGTAGATCTACTCCACTTTGATTGGGTTGTTTTTTTAACTAACAAGTTAACTTAGATGTCTGCATTATGTCCAGATATTTCTAGCTTTCAAATGTGAAAATCGGTAATTGTGATAACCAGACATTTATTATTCTATTTGTTTTATTTCTTTCTTTGACTTTTATATCACCTATTTGGCTGCACGGCCACTCTGGGTAGTTTACAATATAATAAAACAAAACCATAAAACAATAACACCAGCATTTTAAAAAACCCAGACATAATAGTTAGACAGAAATCAAAATCAATATCAAAATTACAATATACCATCGTAATAACCAAAACAACAGGAACACAAACATAAATACAAGCAAAAACAAAAAAAAGATTAATTTAACAGGAAAGATGGCAGAGCAAAAATAAATGTTGAGACTGCCACTGCATTATAACGATGTAATCTCTGGAAAAGCCTGTCTGAAAAGCCATGTCTTAAGAGATCATTTGAAACTTCTGAGTGAAGGGGCCAGGCAGATTTTGGGCGGGAGGTTTTTCCAGAGGTAGGGAGCGACCCACTGAGAAGGCCCGATTTCTAGTCTTCTCTTTCCGGGCCTCTCTTGGGGTCAGTGTTCTCAACCGCCTGACCTAGGAAGATTGGGTAAGTTGGGCAGATCTTGTTGGGAGGAGCCATTGTGTCTGGTATCGAGGTCCCAAACCATTTAGGGTTTGTATGTCAAGGTCATCACCTTGAAGCTGGCATGGAAATGGACAAGTAGCCAGTGCAAGGCGGCCAGTGTAGGGGAGATGTGTTATTTCTTCACTCCACTCAACAATCTGGTCACCATATTCTGGACCTGCTGGAGTGTCTGTAGCAGCCTCATAGGTAGCCCCATGTAAAGAGCATTGGAGCAGTCTAATCATGAGACCACCAGTGCATGGAGCAGCATAGTGAGGGACCCAGTGCCAAGGTAGGGATGCAGTTGGACAATCCGCCTCAGATGGAGAAAGGCCACACGGACCACAGATGTTACTTGGGACTCCATCGATAGCACTTGGTCCATAAGTACATCCAAACTGCAAACTTCATCCTTTGCGGAGAGAGTGGAAGTTCCTATTCTACTTCTCTTATGATCTGTAAAACTATAGGGCCAGAATGCTGCTCACTTGTATGACCACAGAAAGGCCATTGTGCACGCATTTCCCCCTCTCTGGCACGTTCTTCTTTGTACAATCAGTGGCAGTCTTGCTGCAAATCAGGTGCATGACCAGTCACATGAAAGACAGCTTGTGGGAGCGGAGAGGGAGGACAATAGGTATGTGATTTCCCTTGCCCACATAAGAATATTTTGGCCCAAGTTCTGACAATCCTGCTTGTGGTTTTGCAGCCATTTGCTGATACAAAAAAGATGCTTGTGGTAGTTTTTTATCTTGCATATGATTTTAAACTGTTTGCTCAGCATACCAATTGTGTCAAACCTGTACTAGGTCAAGCCCTCTTCTAATGAATGCCATGTACTTATTTAAATTATAACATTTAAACAGCCCATCTTATAGAATCTGATGTTGAATGTGTATGTGACAATGGGAGCCTCTTGTCTTGAAAACAGTAGGACTTAACGATTTTCATTAACTTGCTTAAATATTTATTATCCTTTAGAGCCACCTGCTCAGCCGGTCTCTGCTGGAGTTAGAGCACCATCTCCAACCCCTTCAGCTGTTTCCCTGGGGTCAGAAAAGCCCAACAGTGTGTCTCAGGATAGAAAAGTTCCTGTCCCAATTGGAACTGAGCGTTCTGCACGTATCAGACAAACTGGAACATCCACACCTTCTGTTATAGGGAGCAACCTTGCCACTCCAGTGGGTCACAGTGGTATATGGTCATTTGAAGGGATAGGAGGAAATCAAGGTGGTATGTATTGCCTCACACAAATCTGTTTAACTTCTTTCCCTACTGTAGATAACTACAGTGTACCATTGGAAGAACTTGTATAACAAAATGCAGTTATTCAGTCTGGAAGTGTGTAGAGCTCAAAGGGTGGTGATAATGTTAGGACGCAGTTGAATGTGCATTCAGCATATCCACAGACCTTTGCACTGATCATGTGAAGGTTTGCAGGATCCAGAACTGGGGGAGAATTGGAGTTTGGGTTCTCTATGCACACACTCATCACCTTGTCCTTTCAGAGCAGTACACACTTTCAGGCTGAATTCCTGAATGGGGCTTATGGCTCTTTGCATTGCAGTTTGTTAATTGGTTAGTTGATTTAAAGTTCCCTGGTTGAAATTCTTCTTTAAGAGTGTCATTTGTGTTTAATTTCACCATGAAGTATTAGTTGCAGCACAGTACAACTTTCCTAGTTGGGGAGTGCATGAAAATGAAGCGAAGCCAATCATTCCCTGCACCCACCAGTATCATTTTGATTGTTGTGCCATACATTAGGAATACACATGATCTATCTGGCATTAACTGCTCATTGTCACAGCTGAATGTTCTGTACGAAAGTGTGCTGCTAACAGATATGCCCACTTCTTTCTTGCTAGATAAAGTAGATTGGTGTCACAGTGGAATGGGAAACCATATGATTCACAGGCCAATGTCTGACCCAGGTGTATTCTCACAACATCAAGCAATGGAGAGAGACAGCACAGGAATTGTAACTCCTTCTGGTACATTCCATCAGCATGTTCCTGCAGGATACATGGACTTCCCTAAAGTTGGGGTAAGGATCCAAATGTTTTGCTGTGAACTCAGATCAGTTTTTAATTGAATTGGAAGTCATTCCCTTTTTGTTTCTGTTTTCTTTTTCTATGCTGCTGTCCCTTTCTGCTGTGATTGTGGTGATTTATATTTCTTAATTTTTTTATTGATTTTTATTTGTATGATACTTTGCTAGTTGCCTTTAGTGACAGAAAGTCAGGAAAAAGTATTATTAAATGGAATGTGATTATATAGCAAAATAAACACAAAAAACACATGTGTCTGTTAAATTGCTGAGTACAGTGGTGCCTTGACTTACGAACATCTCGACATACGACCATTTCGAGTTATGACCAGCTCTGGCCGCAAAATTTTGCTTCTACTTGCGACCGGAGCTTCGAGTTGCAACCAGAAAAAGGCAGGGGAAAAAGGCAGGGAATTCAAATTGCTAACCGTTGGTGGCTAAGAGGCTGCTTCTTTGTAGCTCTTTCGCCCCAGCAGTTAGAGAGTGTGCAATCAGAGGAGGCTTCGGACTGCCTGGTAAGGTGCTGCTTTCTACTTTTAAAAAACTGTTCTGGGTGGGTTTTGCAGTGTGGTTTTGGGCTGGTTGGTGGGATTATGTTTCTATGCTGTGATGGGTCTTGCAGGATTTGTTTGTTTTGGGGGGTTTTTCCCCCCCATTTCCGATGGGTCTTGCAGGGTTTGTTTGCTTTTTGGTGTTTTTTCCCCCCATTTCTGATGGGTCTTGCAGGGTTTGTTTGTTTGTTGGGTTTTTTCCCCCCATTTCCGAAGGGTCTTGCAGGGTTTGTTTGCTTTCTGTTTTGCTTTTTTTGCATTTCCAAAGGGTCTTGCACAGTTTGTTTGCTTTTTGCTTTGCTTTTTTTGCATTTCCAAAGGGTCTTGCACGCTTCGCTTGCTTTCTGCTTTGCTTTTTTTGCATTTCCGATGGGTCTTGCACACTTTGCTTGCTTTTTGCTTGGCTTTTTTTGGGGGGGGGGGTGATTTTTTTTCTTCGGCCGGAACGGATTAATTGCATTTCAGTGCATTCCTATGGGAAATGGTGCTTTGACTTACGACCATTTCGAGTTACGACCGGAGTTCCGGAACCAATTAAGTTCATAAGTCGAGGCACCACTGTATCCACCTTTTTCCTTCCCTGGATTTGGCTTTTCTGTCCAATCTTGATCTTCTAGACCTTGCTTCTATCTATGAGCCATCTCCGAGATCAACATATTGTATTACATTTGATCCTGCTGCAATGCTCTTTCCATTCTTTTGTTGGCCCCAGTGTGACTAGAATGTTCCTGTGAAGTTGAGAGAATTAACAAGAATCAGTTGCATATGTGGTCCTGAAATTTTTTCTTGCTCACTACTATAACTAAGCCCAGGATCATGTTTTGAATGTCTTCTGAGCCACACTATCTTGGCCACCTTTGCTGCATATACAGGGGCAACTTTGAAGTGGAATGTCAACAGCTTTGTACCCTGATTTTATAGTAATTCAAACTTCTGGCAAGTAGATTTTGAAAAACAAAATACTTTGGAGAAGTAACAAATTCCTTTGGCATTCTAATGAAATATGCTGACTTTAGAATTATTGAATTAAAATGTGTGTATTTAAAAATTAACAGACTAATAGCTCCGTGGTTTAGGTATTTGGGTGTGGAGCCAGAGGCAGGGAATTTGATCCCCCTCTGTGCCTCCTTGACGGGGTAGACTCGATGATCCATCGGATCCTTTCGAGCTCTGCAGTTCTAAGATGGTGATTATGATTATGATTATTACTATTGCTGGAATATATACACAATATTTGAATAATCACTTATCTTCCTCCCAAATAGGGCATGCCTTTTTCGGTGTATGGGAATGCAATGATTCCTCCTGTCGCACCCATTGCAGATGGTACTGGAGGACCTATATTCAACGGACCTCATGCTGCTGATCCATCTTGGAACTCATTAATAAAGATGGTTTCAAATTCTACAGAGAATAACGGCCCTCAGACAGTAGGTCCTCGCGTTGTACTGTTTTTTGGACATATTGGATTTACTGATGACTTGAAATTGATAATTATTGTATTGTTCCTTTTAGTGCTTGCTGGGAATACCACCATATAGGAATAGGCAAACTTGTCTTTTCGAAATGTTTTGAATACTCCTATAACTATTTGCTAACTATTAGCCATGCTGGCTGGGGCAGATGGGAATTGTAGTCCAGTATATCTGGAGAGTGCTAGATTACCGAACCCCTACCATAGTTTTTTCCTAAACTAACTGAAGTACTTGACCTTCCTGTAAATCTTCAGCCATGTCCCAGCCATCTAATTTTACAGGTTTACCTCATTATCTAAGCTGTGATTCTTAATTATTCCTGAAAGACTTTGTAACTCTAGTACACAGCCAAAATAAGTCCAAATTGTAGATGTAATTTGGGAACAGAAATGGACATTAATTGGCCAGGTATTGTGTATGTAAAGTATCTGCAGCTGAAATATTAGGGTACATCAGTTGTGAGTCTATTCAGTAGCTGAAAATACTAAGTATTCATAATTTGATAGTGATAACAGTACTACTCTGACAGAGTTTGGGTCTCTTGTGCTAGTTATGGGAGTGGGTAGAGAGGATCAAAGAAAGAAGAACATAGCAGGAGAGAACAGACATGGAGCTCTGCAGGACAAAACTCTATTCAGAAACTATCTATCTTAATCTTCCAGAGTTCTTACATGGTGAACCCCCACAGGTAGTGGAAGCTCTGTTTCTTCAAACTCAGTCTCCTTAAGTAGAGGATTAACATCACTGGAAATAGGGGCAGGAGTGGAACATTACTCTCTATCCATGGTGACTATAAATAGATAGGTATTGCCTGAATAGGGCTAGAGAAGCTCAAACATGAGACTTTTAGTGGTCACACTTATTTTGCATAATTTTTTTAAAAAGCACCATTCATGGGTTGTTTCAAGTTTTACTTTTATACTGTAAAAGTAGAAGCCGCTGTGTGGTGCAGTGGTTGAACAGTAATACTGCAGTGAAAATTCTGCTCACAACCTCAGTTCTGTGCTCCAGTAGCCAACTTGAGGGTTGATTCAACCTTCCAAGGTTGGTAAATCAACTACCCAATCATTGTGGGTGGGGTGGGAGGGCAGTGTGTAGCCTGCATAATTAAATTGTAAACGGCCCAGAGTGCTTTAAGCCCTGTGGAGGGGTATATAAGTAGCACACTTTAGTGGCTAGAATGTTCTTTCTTCTTAGAGCTGATAGAAGTGATATCCTTATTTCACACAGTGGTGGGGTAGGGAAAATGAAGAATCTTTTAGAAATTAAGTTGTTTTACTGAAAGAATAGTCAGCCTGTTTTAGATATACGGAGACAGATGGCAGAAAACCATGTTGCAAAGAGATTGTTTTTCATTTCTTAAAACCTTCACTCTTCTTCTTCAGGTATGGACTGGAACATGGACACCTCACATGAACAGTGTGCATATGAACCAGCTTGGCTGAGCGGGGATCACTTTTGTTAGCCTGGCAATTTTCTTTGGCTTAGAGGAAAGTGCAAACAACAGAACCAGTTTTCCTCAGCTCTCAGATCATTCTTCGGTTGTGTTGGACTGAAGTGTGTAGGCTTTCGCAGAAGAACGTACTAACTGACCCTTTTCTGTGAACATTGTGACTGCCCATTCCCTGCCATCATATGGTTCAACTTAGCCTCTCTTAGTTTCATTTTCTTTCCCATTTGATTATTCTTAATTTTGGACATAACTTTCTGTTGAAACTGTTCTTTGGCTGGTTGGTTTTTAGTACTGTAAGCTGCTTCTGGGCATACACAGAAATTTAGCAAAATTATGTAAACTTGATCCTGAAGTTTTAGAGTGGCAGATAAATGTACAATTGTTTACATAACAGAAATGGCTAAGCAGAAAGTAAATCTTTTCAGTATGTCAGTATAGAGGCTCTACTTTATGTAGACTTTAATGTGACAGATGTACCTTCATATACAGCAGTCTGGATGTTTCCTTCATACATTAAACTATTAATAAGCATTACGTTTTTCTACTTGTGTAATTTTAAATACAGCATTAAATGGGCATTATTTGTGGGTTATACCCATACCTTTCAGCAGCTACTCACTATTTTGTTTTGTAAGAAGAATATGAAGTCAAAGAAATATTCCACTATTCCTTTTATGAATCTGAAACAACTCAAAATACAAACCTCTCAGTCTTTAGGCATTTTCAAAGCTAGTCCCCCCCCCCCCCCCCCCGCTTTCGTATCATTAGGCGGTACTTTCTTTAGTGCATTTTGAAACTCTGCAAAGATCTAGCTAAAGAAGTTTCTAAAAAGGTGGGATAACAGATATTGGTGAGTTACATCCTATAGCATAGCCCTCTATGGTCTTGAATTCTTTGTCATATATTTGTTGCCTCATGTTGTTTTATAGTCAGTTACAAAGAAGTATGCATGTCTGGCAACTGCATCTGCTCAAAACTTCACTAACAAAGGTATCTGAAAATATATTATTCAGAAGACACTGAAATATCAAATAATAATAATAAAAAATTCAGTCCTTAAACAAAAGTGTTTGGGGATGGTGTCTTGCAAAATTCCAGCCCACGGTATATGAGGTGGGTTACAATGTTAGCTGGAATGAAAACATCAGCATTCTAAATTAGGAAGTTCTTGAGCTCCACAGCAGATTTTAGAAGCACCCGTAGAGCTAATGATACTTTATCATTACTTGAAACCCATCTTATAACAGATATGTCTATGAATGTGTGATATGTATTTTTAAATTTTATAAATTGATCCGTTACTCATGTTTAGTACTGCATGTTAGGATACAAACAGTCCAGTGTCTTTCCTTTGCTAGTTGGAAGAAAAGAACCCTGAAAATCTGTTTATACTTGCAATATCTTTTGAATTAGCCGTTTCTCATAAAGAGTTGCAGTGCAATCCTAAACCTGTCTACAGTATTTAGATGCAAGTCCAGTTTAGTGGAGCTCACTCTCAGTTGGCTACACAATAACAAGCTTAGTGGCTCAACTCAAGACTTAATTGAAATAAACTCTCAGCTTATCTAGACAAGCTCATTTTCTCAACTCCAAAACCAGAGTTCTAAATGTTATCTTACATATAGAACCAGCAAGTAAAATGGTTTTCCCAAAAAACTCTTTGACCTGAGATGTTGAAAAGCTTGTGAACACACACTTCATCTGTGTACATGCCCTCTGCTGGTGCTCTTAAAAATAACATTTGCATTATCACTTAACTGTTCTTACTCAAATGTCTGAAATTGGTTGAAGCAAAAGGAATGCCTAACCATATAGCTGTTGGTGAAAAAGAAAACAAATCCAATTTTCAGCACTTTAATGCGTGGGGAAATTATGTTATTCAAATATTTTATGTAACATTTACTACTCTCTTAGTTTATGCCTCTCCACAGCTAACAAGGATTATTTTTGATCTTTGAAATAATCCTTCAGTGGAATAGATGCTGCTTAATATTTATTACAACCAATAGGTTCAGCTGAGATAAGTTTCTTAGGATGTGGTTTCTTATTAAAGCTATATGTATTTTGTTGACCTGAAAACAAACTGTTGATAGGAGAACAGGTTGGAACACCCCATGTCTTGTTTATGGAATAAGGCTTGTTAAATTAAATATTGGGGGAGGGGCGGGTTGCTGGAAGTCTGTATTAGGAACATTTTTGGAACACTTTTTATATTTCAAATGTAATGCATACATGACCAATAAAGACAAGGAACATGTTCTTTTTGAGACCATCTAGGACATCTCTATTTTTTTTAAAGAAATATATATACACCTACTTGGAATGCATATAGACTTACATCCTTCTTTCTACTACAATTCACCTTTGTTTGAAAAGAGACTTGAATGGGAGAGCTGCTATCCAATAAACCCAAGCCCAACCCTTGCTTGGGAGCTAGAAATGTAACTGTTCGGAGCCAGGCTGTTGACTTTGTTACTGTCTCTGCAAGATGCCTTGCCATCCTTTTAGAAAAAGGTGTTTGAAAACTGAATTGGCTCTTAAAGTGTCCAGTTGTACATCTTGGTCTTAAAGCAATAGTAATTGCTTAAAGTAACTCATAGCAAAAGGCTAGATACGAAATAATTCAGCATCAGTTAACTGAGTAACTCTTACAAAGGTCCAAAAGATGAGGCTGAGAAACAAGCTACTTGGTGTTTCTGATGAGATCTGAACCAGCAACTTCCAAACAGGATAATCACGTGTTTAAGTAAGGTGGATGGGAGGAAAAGAGAATCAGATTAGAGAAGCGACTCAGATTAGGAAATAGTAAAATGCACAAAACTTGCTATTTACTGCTAGGAAGATTAAGGCCAAAGAGATGAGGTGAAAACATGTTAATACTGAGAGGCAAGGGCTGTGTGGCTAGTTATCAAAGCATTATAAAGAAATGGCCAGTGTTTTATACCACAGAAGCAAAACTGACAAATGCTGTGGTGTAATCAACTTTGCTTAATAATCAACTTGTTCTAAAGAATCTGGAGATTTTGGACAAGAAATAAGGCCTTGTAATCAATCAACAGGTATTCCCTGATAGGTCCAGCTATGTGAAGTCATAATGGTATAATCACAAATATGGGATCAGGCTAAATTTCAACAAGCATTAACTCCCATTTACCTTGTGACAAATTCCTATTTAAACAAAGAAAGAAAAATGTCAGTATTGCGGTTTTAAATAAAAGCACATGAAATGCAGTTCAAGATTTATATCCTCTCTTTCAATCACAAGGGTACTTTATATAACATGACCTTACTGAAAGGCAACCAGAGAGATTTGTTCCTCTGTCATCTGTGTTCAGAGAGAGAACTAGTAAATGCATGCAGGGCAGATAAAATGAGCCTGTTGTTGCTGTTTCATCTCTGGCTGATGGCTGGGACCAAGCTGCTCTTCATCTTGTCCCAGAGTTTCTGGAAGTGAACAGGCTGGAACCTTTTTGTCAGTTTTGGTTTTCTTCCTTTTGTTGGTAGTGGAAACCGGAAGGTTCCCCCCCCCCCCCCAATTTCTGCATTCCAAGGCAATGTTAATTTTTAACAATTATCAGTTTAATTGAAAGCAATTTTTTTAAAACTGCTTCCACAATAAGGTTTTCTATCCTCACAGTTGCAAAATACATGAAGGCTTAAAGTCAAAGTATCAATAATCAGTTTTATTTGAGCTAACTGGAAAAAAATAGTTCTGTGGTTTACAGATCACACACACTAGCAAATTCAGCATAGAATTTATTTATTTAGTTATTTCATAGATTTCTACACTGCCCCATTAGTGCGAGGCACTATTCTGGGTTCACAAAAGAGATAATTGAACAGCAATAACAGTAAATCAAATAATAAGAATACTAAAATAAAAACAATCATATCCATTAAAAACATCACCAAGCCAAGACAGCATAAACTTTACCCATCATAGGGCGGGCAGGCGAAGTGGCAAATTCATGAGATTGCTATCAAAAACCTCAGTAAGAGCCATGTCTCAAGCAACCTCTTGAAAATAGGCAGAGAGGGGACCAAGCACAGTTTGACCGGGAGGCAGTGCCACAGCTAAGAAGACCTGACTTCTTGTGGATGTTTTCCTGGCCTTTTTTGGTGTGGCTACCCAGAGAAGCTTTGCTTGGGAAGATCTGCTGGCATAGATAAGATACTGGGGGAAATGCTTCATAACAAGGTCCCAAACTATGGAGGTCTTTATAGATGAGCACCAAAATCTTGAACTTGACCCAGGATATCACAGGTAACCAGTGCTGGAGAGCCTAGACTAAGGAGATGTTAAAATTTACTCACACCCACCCAGAATGTGGCCTGGCAGCCACATTCTGAACCTACTGCAGTCTCTGGATTAGTCTCAAGGGAAGCCCCAAGAACAAATCCTGCCAAACTAATTTGATCTCGTTTTTTGATCAGGCAACCTCCCTGATAGACAGAGGGAATGCTGTAGAGTAGACGTAGTATATCTTGACTTCAGCAAAGCTTTTGACAAAGTGCCCCATGATATCCTGATTAGCAAGCTAACTAGGTGTGGGCTGGATAGATCAAGTGTCAGGTGGATACACCATTGGCTACAGAATCGTACTCAGAGAGTGATGATTAATGGGTCCTTCTCTAACTGGGAGGAGGTAACAAGTGGGGTACCCCAAGGCTCAGTCCTGGGCCCAGTGCTCTTCAATATTTTTATTAATGGTGTGGATGAGGGAGTGCATGGAATGCTTGTCAAATTGGCGGATGATACAAAATTGGGCGGAATAGCTAATACCCTAGAAGACAGAAACAAAATTCAAAATGATCTTGATAGGATGGAGCACCGGGCCGAAAACAACAATGAAATTCAACAGAAGTAAGTGCAAAGTACTGCACCTCGGAAAAAGAAACCAATTACATAGTTACAAGATGGGGTATACCTGGCTCAGCAAAACTACAAGTGAGAAGGATCTGGAATTGTTGTAGATCACAAGCTAAATATGAGCCAACAGTGTGATGTGGCTACAAAAAAGCAAATGCTATTTTAGGTTGCATTAATAGTATAGTTTCCAAATCCCACGAGGTGCTAGTCCCCCTCTATTCAGCACTGGTTAGGCCTCACCTTGAGTATTGTGTCCAGTTCTGGACACCACACTTCAAGAAGGATGCTAACAAATTGGAACAAGTTCAGAGGAGGGCAACAAGGATGATCAGGGGGCTGGAAACCAAGCCTTATGAGGAAAGGCTGAAAGAATTTGGCATGTTTAGCCTTGAGGAAAGAAGACTGAGGGGTGATATGATAGCACTTTTCAAATATCTGAAAGGTTGTCATACAGAGCAGGGGCAGGATCTGTTCTTGATCATCCCAGAGTGCAGGACATACAACAATGGGCTCAAGTTAAAAGAAGCCAGATTTCGGTTGAATGTCAGGAAAAACTTCCTAACTGTTAGAGCAGTACGACAGTGGAACCAGTTACCTTGGAAGTTAGTGAGTGCTCCAACACTGGAGGCATTCAAGAAAAACTTAGATAATCACCTGGCAGATATGCTTTGATTGTATTCCTGCATTAAGCAGGGGGTTGGACATGATGGCCTTGTAGGCCCCTTCCAAATTCACTTTTCTATGATTCTAGAGTGTGTTACAATAGTCAATCCTGGAGATCACCAGTGCATGCACCAGCACATGGGGGAAATGGATAATCTTCCTCCACTTAACTCTTCCATGTTAAAACCTGCCACCTTTCCTGCTGATAGGAAAAACAGCCTTTAATTTTTCTATTAAAAAAATAATTTTTGAATCCCCCCCCCCCCCCCAATCTGTCACAAACTCATTTCTTCACTCATCAGAAGGCAGGTATAGTTGTTTTTAAAAGACTTGGCAAGACCAGAAAACCTCACAACAGACTCTTACATCATGATGTTGCTGGGCTAGGGCTGTTTGCTTTTTGTACATATTCCTAAATATGTGACCAAATTGTGCCAAATTCAAGGTATTTATGTTGACATATAAAGCCCTGTTTGGGACCTCATTAGTTGTCAGAGCGTCTCTACCTGTACCACCCACTCCTCACAAGCTTTGGCTGCTGTGGGTGGCCACCCCAAGGGAGGCCTGTAAATCTATGACCAGGAACAGGGCCCTCTCCGTGGTGGCCGCTACCTTGTGGAATGCGCTGCCAGTGGAAGTGTGCCAGGCCCCTTCCCTCCCAGCAGTCTGAAAACTAATAACAGCTCAGCTCTTTAGAGAAGCCGTCCGGGATCTCCTGCCTTCATAATAGTTTTAGGTTTATGTCATATTTTTTATTTTGTTGTTTCACTGTCGTCACCATCAGGAGCTATTTTCAAGGGTTCTTTTTAGATTATCTACGGATGGATGATTCCCAGTGTGGTACAGTGAATAGACAGACTAGGACTCTGGAGAACAGGGTTCAAATCCCAGCTTGGCCATGTGAACTTAGGTCCTTTTAAGGAGAAAGGAGAGGTAAAAATATTTTAAATAAATTGCATAAATAAACTCAATGGGGAGGTAGAACTGGTAAAACCTCTCCTTAAATATCTCACCTCAAAAGCCCTAATAGGTTCTCAATAGGTTGGTTCTGATTTGATGGCACAGCACACACACATACATAGATGGGAGGCTGAGTGTTTATGTTTTATGTGTACTCTTGTAAACCTCCTACAGTAGCATGCCACCAGGTGCGGTAAAAAAATTTATACATACATACAGTACATACCAAATAGGAATCTAACCCAGCTGCACAGCTGTATCTTCCTCTGCTCTGAAGCAAGGTAGAATAAAAGCATGGAAATAGGAAGAATTAATAGAGCCTTAAAGCTAAGAATGCAGCCTTATTCAAAGCATGTTGTGCACCAATAAGCCCCTATTCCAAGTTCAATATCTATTTATCTGCCTTCCTTTCTAGCTTTGCAGGCAGGATGGCTCAATCTGCTCTTCCCTTTCTCTAAGGTTGTCCCCCATATTTGTGCCTTTAACACCTCCAGTTCCTCTTTGCACTGGGGAAGGGGTGGAACATACAGGTAACAATGGTGATATGTGTTTACCTTTGTCAGAGGTGGAAGCAGCCTTTGCCATAGGTTTGCTGCAGGGGGACAGGGCAACTATGCTGACGATGGGATTTAGAAGATTACCCTATCAGCCAGGCAGGTAGGTCATCATACTCCACAGGTGTTGAAGGAGAAAGAGGCACTCCCCCCAAAAATTCTAAATGCACTGTCTTGTAGTGCTGTGCACACAGATTATCCTAACCTACCATTAAGCAACCCCCAAGACTGACAATCTTGGCTGCATGTCAGGATTGTCCCCCAATATTCCTGGGGACAATCTTGACATGCAAAATCAGTGAACAACTTTTGACGGCTTTTCACTCTTCTTTTTCTGATGTCATGTATTTTTCTGCTGTGCTCTTTATGAAGATGGAGATTCTTTTCTGAGGAGTCACAAGAAGGCATGCAAGAGTCCTTTTCACAAGCTCCTATGGTTGCACCACCTCTGCCAACTGGCCATACAAAATACAGTTATCAGCTCACAGGGATCAAATCTCTAAGCATCTGCCTCTCAGTTGCTGTACTGCAGTCTCCAATGGAACTTTTCAGTCCCCCTCATCTGTGTTCCTGACTGGCTCAAGACTAACACTCCCTTGGAAAAAATTGAGCAACTGGGTAAGATAAGGATGGGAAACTGTCCCTCCATGAACTGGAGAGAAGCAGGGCTATCACTAATACTCTTTTTCTCAGATCTGCCTGCCTGCCTTCCACAGTAGGTGCAAAATAACACTGGACTACTTAGTGGTTTGAGGGAACCTCATCCCACAGCTCCCAAGTGGCAATATGAAAAATGCCTGACTGTATCAGAACTGCAATTCTGAAATCCTATCGAGATTTTTTTTTAAAAAAATCACTGTTTTTCTCTCTCCAAAAGTGAAGCCTGTGTTAGAAAGCTTTTTTCTTGTGGGTTTTGCCTATGCACTTTTCCAAATGACAAGGAAATCCCAAAGCAAGAGAGTGATTTTGGTTTCAAAAACTGCCATTAATGCACAGGTTAATCTCACAGAGATGCACATCCCATTTTACTTCTCTCATTAAAGAAAATCAAGTTTGAGGCTTGAAGCTTCAATACAACCCAATACAATCCAAATATGGCCCTATTTGCATCGATGGTTATGTTAGATTTGCAATCTAAAATCCCTGAAACAAAACAGATGTATGATTTGGGATGCTTTGCTGGCAGTGGGAAAAATAAGGCTCCATTCCTCAAAGGCAGGTTTATAATACCCCGATCAGGTCAAATTACTTTGGTATCTCAGGCAGAAATTCCACCCATACCTCTGGTCTTCCCTGAAAGTAAAAAAGGAATGTTAGTAATTTAAGGCCTAATTTTAGTTCCAATTAGAATAAACCCTTATTCTCTCCCGACGCAAAAATGACAAAATTGAAGCTACAAGCCTCAAAAGAAGACGAGACTCTCTGAAAAAATAATGCTAGGAAAAGTGGAAGGGAAGAACGTAGGAAAGAAGGAAGCCCAAATATTCTCAATGAAATAAGGGAACCCATGACGTTGAATTTGCAAGCGCTGAGTAGAGCTGTTAATGGCACGACAGTTTAGAGGTCATTAATTCATAGGGTCGCCGTACGTTTGCGTCAACAACTTATATAAATTCCAGGTCTGCTCTAGTTGGGCGTGGCAAGTGGATTCAGGCCTGACACGACGTTTCCCTTTCACGACGCCCCAAATCCGCTGCTTGAGTGGGACGGCAGCCGCCTCCCACTTTGCCTCTCATTCGCACCGCGAGCCACAGGCGCCGCGCCCGCTCTCGCTCCCAGAACAGAGCCACTCAGGCGCGACTGGCCAGTGGGCGGAGCTAGAGGGGGCGCATGGGCGGAGCTAGAGGGGCGCATGCGCGTCGCCGTGAGCAAAATGGTGGCCGGTACTTTCGCCGGCTATTTGGCCGTGGCTTCGGCTGTGCGCGAGTGGCGGGCTTTGTCCCGCTTCCGCCTCCTGTGCCGCTGCGGCGGAGTTCGCACGCTTGCGACGCTCGTGCCCGTCCAAGGCGGCGGCGGCGGCGGCGGCGCTCAGCCTTCCTGGGGTGTGGTTGAGTCTTTGACGTCGTCCGCGCCCGTGGTGTTTGTGGAGTCGAGCATAGTCGCGCTGCAGGCGGCGTCGGGGCTGCCCTGGTGGGCCGCCCTGATCGCGACCAGCGCTGTTCTCCGCACGGGCCTCACCCTCCCGCTCGCCGTCCTGCAGTACCGCGTGCTCGCCAAGGTGGGTCCGGGAAGGAGGCAGGACCGGTGCCTCTGGGCATTGGCCGAGGGCCTCCTCCGTACTGAGCAAGGAACTGATCCTGGAAAACCAGGAGGAAGGAGGCTGGCCCGTAAAAGAAAAAGGATTTTAAAATTTTATTTTATCTTATTTTATTTTATTGCTGGCATGCACAGGCTTTGCAGAAGAACAGTTGATTTTAGTTGATTGGTCATAAGTCCCAAGAGCATGAAACGGAGCAGTTTGGATAACGCTAACTGTAAACATCAGTTAAAACCGAAGTTAGCACCACGAAGTTATTAAGCCCGCCCTTATGCAAGCACTCTTATTGTTTTCGTTGCTTGTACAAAATGAGGAGTTGGCCAGTACATGTATTCTGTTGCAGGAAGTTTCTTAAATATGATAAATTTCTGTTGCTATGACAAGCTGCAGTATGATACTTAAACCTTATAAAGTTTATACATAAGGACTACTGCCTTGCAAATAATGAAATATTCTCAGAGCTCGGTAGAAACATTTCTGAAGAACTGAGAATGGAAAGAGTAAAGGCTTCATAGGCTAGAGGCCACTGTCTAAAGGGAAATGGTCTACAAAATAGTAGATGCACATACAGCAGAGGTAATGTGAAAAGGGGGAGTTCAGTTGTATTCACTGGTGCATTTAATATTTGAACAAGATTGGCATCCTGTTAGCTTGGATTATTTTGTGTATGTAACCAGGGTGGATTTGATTTAAATTAAAAAAAATGGATTCTTTTTTGATGATTTAAATAAAAAATCACTTTTTGACTTAAACTATTACTTAAACCAATTTGATTTTTAAAAAATTGATCTTTATCCACCCTGCATTTAACTGTCTTCTTCCCCCCCTTTTCCCCCCCTATTGTTTGAAAACAAAAATTAGTGGTAGGCACAGATTCATCTGTATGTTTGTCATCTTCTGGACCATTCCTCACACCTCTTGGCACATTAATGTCATCTACATCTTCCATATAGACCCCATATTGTACATCCTGTAGATTCTTGCACCCTTCAAAGAACCACAAAAGACAAATTCACAAATTGTATTTCTCTAGCATTTATTGTAGATTACTAAAAAGCACAGTCCGCATTCTTGCTGGAATTCAAGCTAGCCACACTGCAGCAGACTATGGTAAAGCTAAGAGCTGTCTTACTCTTTAGGGACTGTGCATGAAGAAAAAATACTTGATTTGATTTTATAATCAAGGCTTCTGGTGTCTTTTCAGCTAGTTGGAAAACTTGCAACCTGAAATTCAAAGCCTAGCCAAGGAACTTCACTGTGAAGTTTCAGTCTATGGAAAACAGTTGGGTTGGTCTGAAAAAGAAAAGAGGTAAGATCATAATAACAGCTCAGGCTGAATAATTGTGAATGTTATTTAGTATTTTGGCTGGGACTAGCCACTGCAAACAGTCCTGTTAGTGTAAGTTCCACTGCAAAACTCTGGTGGCGGTGTGAGGTCACGGCTGTGTCAGCAGAATTAAAAATGTCCCACTCCAGGTTTGAGGGATCCCCAGCAATCCTCTTTACCCTGGGAAACTTTTGGGAGCAGCAGAATGATGTAAGGCATGATTTCAAGCTGGAAAACAGGTACAGCACAACTGCTACTGCTGGCATCAGAGTTCTGTGGCATAACTTGTACCAACAGGATTTTAGCTAATATACTGTGGCATTGCATGTGAAGGGCAATTCTGTAGCGTTTCCCCCACCCCCCTGCAGCTTCTAATTGCACTGGGCTTTGTGTCCCAGCTTAGACTATCACTGTTGGTTTCCATGCTGCACATAGATTACAGATAGACTCACTTTCAGGACCCACCTTTTCTCTACTGTCTGCCTGATCTTTATGCATACTATGTTCGTGCCTTTATAATCATCCCTGTAATGTCCTTAGTGGGCACGATAAATGTAAAAATGGTGTTGCTTACTACTTTCTGATCTAAACTGAATGTCGTGTTCAGTTTGTTATTCAACTAAAACAAAGTGAGATACACATTTGAGTCCCAAGCATGACTAATATCTATGGTGCTTACCACTTGTATTAAAAAGCTTTTTCAGGGCTGGAGTTCTATATACCTTTGGGGATAAGCTCCATGAACATAATAGAACTTCCAAGTGCATAAATATATGCAGGTGTGCATGTTAGTTCTTTTTACTTTTCTTTTCAACTAGGTTCCAATTCAAGAGGAACATGAGAAGGATTGTTTCAAACTTGTACATCCGAGATAATTGTCATCCTGTCAAGGCCAGCCTGCTTGTGTTGGTACAGATGCCAATGTGGGTCTTTGTTTCAGTTGCTTTGCGTAATTTGAGCATTGGCAGGACAGCTTCTGAAGGTAATGCTTTTAAACCGAATCATAGAATATTTTATTTATTTATTTAACTTATATGCCGCCCACTCTACCCAAAGGTCTCTGGGCGGCTTACAACAATTAAAATACAATAAAAATACAATAACAAGATAAAACAATTAAAATACAATTAAAATAGATACTCTAAAAATTGCCATCAGGACCCACAGTTGATATTATTTCAATTAAAAGGCTTCTGGAACAGGAAGGTTTTGACCTGGCGCCAAAATGTCATCAGCGTTGGCGCCAGACGAATCTCAGTCGGGAGGGCATTCCATAGTCTGGGGGCAGCTGCCTAAAAGGCCCTTTGTCTAGAAGCCATCCCTCTTACCTCCTTGAGGGACTGCTCTTTCAAAAGGGCCCCCTGGCTAGATCTTAACTGCCGGGTAGGCTCATATGGAAGGAGGCGGTCTTGTGACCAAGAAGTCATGTAGCTTTTTAAAACCAAGGCTTGGGGTGGGGAACATTAGAGATTTGAATCGGAACATTATGGTTCACATGGGAGCACTATGGAAGGCTGAACAGTTGTTGCTTCTCCTTGTAGTCAGGCAGTAGTGTTGAAAAAGATGTTCATAAAAGTTCTCTCCAGAGTCAACCTACTCCTCTTCAAACATAATGACTTCATTATCTTGTACTGTGTAATTGAGTTGACTGAAGCTGCCTGGGGACTTAGTGCCTGTTTCTTGGAACTCTGTGCTAACAGTAGGATTGTGTTGAGCTTATAATATAAATTGTAAGAAACCAAAAATATAAACTGTATAGATTGGAGTAATACAAGTTGTATGACGCTAAAAATAGTTCCATCAACTACAACATTCTCCCCACCCCACTGACATACTTGATGTCAGCGTGAATATGGAGTTTCATGTCCATATTTACATTCTTCTCTTGGTCATTAATGTGAAAAGGAGAATGGTGAATCTGTGGTTTTTCCTTGGTCCTCAGTTGAGTTCACCTTATCAAAATATTTGTGAGTTAAATTCAGTGTCCACAAATGGAAATGCTTGGCTGGCCTGTCTGATGGCTTGCTCAGGAACATGTAATTACTTTGTGTGAAGATTTGTGGTGTGAATATAAATGAGTAGATATAACTTGATTAGTCTTATGAGTAGATATAACTTGATTAGTCTTAATGTTTGTGATGCAGGAAAGTCAAAGAGATGGTTTCTCAGTGCGTCTGTCAGGGCTGTTCACAGAAGACTGCAGAAGGACTTGCTGTCCTTCCAACAGCTAAACATGTTGAGAGATTGGTTGGTAAATTCGGTGTTGGCCGAAGTTGTTGACACCTTTAGGACAGTATTGGTTTAGACCACAGTAGAAGAACATTTGTTAACATAATGTACCTTGAAAAAGCTGTTTTTAAAAAATCCACGGGAGTTCTTAGCCACTGATGTAACATGATTTTCTAGGTGCAGTAATGAATTTAGCCCCATTGGCTACAAATCCAAACTACTGGGGAGAGGCCAAGGTTCAGAAATGGCTAATTTTTCTATCTTCCCACAATTCTTCACACCCTGGGTTAGGCATGTTTGCTCAGCCCTTGCTGAACTGAACGATGACCAGGCTCACTGCAAATAACAACAAAAATACCTGTTGTGTTTCTGCAGGGGATTTCATTCAGGAGCAGCTTTCTACGGGAGGCGTGCTTTGGTTTACAGACCTCACTGTACCTGACTCAACTTGGATTATGCCAATTACCCTTGGACTCCTCAATCTGTTCATAGTAGAGGTACTAAATGATGGCACTGGAATTATTATAAAACCCAAAAGCCCTGTTGCTTTAGATGCCTCATAATTGACTTACTTTGTAAGATAGTTTCTCAGTAGATGCAAGGGAAAGCAAATGTTTGCATATCTCCATTCCTGTTCTTGAGACATTGTGGTAAAGTGCTGCAAATGCCAATACTGTATGACTTTTTGTAAGTCCTTTTGTAGTTTAGCTTCTGCTTGGGGGCTTGGATTTGCTTCAGATCATTCCTGACAGAATGTTGCAGAGAATGGGATATATTAGTGCAGCAGTTCCCAACCTTGGGTCCCCAGATGTTCTTGGCGTAAAACTCCCAGAAGCCTTCACCACTAGCTGGGCTGGGCGGGATTTCTGGAAGTTATAGTCTAAGAACATCTTGGGACCCAAGGTTGGGAACCACTGGATTAGTGGGTTCCTGGGTTAGTTCTGACAAGGAGGACCAAGTGTGCCACATAGGGGGTAGATCCTTATCTTGGTTGGCAGCAAGACCACCTCTTGTGAAATATCATCTGAAGATGTTAAAACACTGCCTAGCAAAGCAGTTCATTGGTAGTACTAATCAGCCACAGTACCTAATCAGCGACGTGGAGCTAAGCATAGAAGTACAGGAGAAAAATTGGGCCCGCTTTTTCTTTTTAATCCATTTTTAGATAGTGATATGCAGATGTCTTCTTCCCTGCCTGTTCCTTAACACATTCAGGCATCAGAGTGCACTCATGTGATGACCTACCCAGAGATAATGAGATAATACTCCATGTTGGAAATACTACCAGTAAATGTATTACTCCACATCAGCATATATTAACATTAGGAGTCTCTGCTCAAATAGTATATGTGAAACCCTTTTTGCACCTCACACCTTTTACACGTAACTGTACAGTATATAGTGAGAGAATTTGCACCCTAAACATGCTCCTCATTTTCTAAGAAAATTATTCCCTGCGTTGATTATATTTGTAGTTTTCTGAACCAAAATTCATATGTTTAATCCTGTTTGCAGGAGCTTGTTCTGTTCATTTCTAGAAGACGTGGCCCTAATTTGTTCAGGCCTAGTCAATCCAAATTGTAGGTGAACCCCACCCACCTTCCTGTCTCTCTCCCCCAGTTTTCTTCCCTATACCAATATGTGTTGTTTTGTTCTTGGCTTAGTCAGGGTTTTGAGGGAACACATAGCTTTTTATTTCTTCAGGTTTTTCACATGCAACTCCCCCCCCCCCCCCCATAATACCCAAGACTAAGAATTTGTGCTGGGTTTTTGCTGGTCCCCACTTTCCCATAACATGATTGCAGAACCTGTGATGATCCTTGTAGCACAGTTTGCCCCCACCTTAGAACTGGACACATTTTCTCTTCTCTGTTTAGCATTTGTGCTCTTATTTTCTTGGTCTTTTAACTGCATCAGGTGCATAAGCGGTATTGCTTTGCTCTCTGTTGTTTATATCCTGACTCCCATCTTGAACGTGCTTAGGATTTCTCCCTGTCTGATATTTTTCACTCTTCCTTTCTCTTATTGGCACCAGGGTTCCTCCGCCTTCATTTATTTTCTGTGATATCATCAAAATACTTGCGGTTCTCACCTTTGTATTTGTGTGAAGTAACTTCTCTGTTTTTGTAATAAAACATGTATTTGGTTATTAATGTAAGGGTCTTGTGTCCTTGCTGATTCCGTATCAGAGAGAAAAAGAGGGGAAGAGATACCATATTTAAGTCTATTGCATTTCTTTGCCTAGGTGCCCTGATTTCTACTGTCATGCACAGTGACTTTTGGCTCCAGGTATATTCCAGCAGTAACATCAATAGTCAACTCAGATACAAAATCCCTTGTTTTATTAACGTAACACCAGATGATAAATTTTCTCTATTTTTCTTACAATTCGTATTTCTTTCTCCAGTTATTTGCTTTGCGCAAAACAGAAGTATCCAAATTGCAGAAGTATATCACTCACTTCTTCCGAGCCGTGTCTGTATTAATGATCCCAATTGCTGCAACTGCACCTTCGGTAAGTAACTCGGAGCAGTGTTAATGGGACAGGCAGGGTCCTTTTCTTCATATCGGATGTGCTTTTGGAAATGCATCACAAAGAAGTCCTTCATTTTCCAGTATGGAAACGTTGCCCAGCAGTATTTACAGGTGTTGAAGATATCACACGTGCTTTCTGTGCAGTACCCCGTGACAGTGCATGTGCTTTCTATGCAGAAGGTTCTATGTCTAGTCCCAGGCATCTCCAGTTTAAAAGGGTCAGATGGCAGATAAGGAAAAAGACACCTGCTTGAGACCCCGGAGACCAGGTGCTGATGAGGTCAAACAACTCTGGGCTAGACGGACAAGAAGTCTGACCTTGCATATAGCAACTTCCTCTGCTGGGTTCATTGTTCCAAGCTATGTGTGAGAAAGTGTATAATACACATTAGTTCAAAATACTTTCATGACTGGGTCACTTTGCTCTAGAAATCTTACATTAGAATGCCATGAGAATGTTCTAGCATTTTATTTGCAAAAACGTGTTGACAGTATTACTATTGTTTATTTATTTATTTATTTATTTATTTATTTATTTAATTATACTTAGAATGTTTTTATAGCCCACCTTTTTTTCCTAAGACTTCAGTGACACAATAAAGTTTTTGTCACCGGTCCTAAGGCCCGCTCGGTACTCATCAAGATTTAGCAAGAGTTGAAGCTAGGTCTCTTGTCTACAGCCTTATTTGCTACACTACACCAGAGGTCCCCAACCCCCGGTCCGCGGCCTGGTGCCATGGAGACAGACCTTCCCCCACCACCCTGCCCGCACTCCCCCACACACAGCCCTTTTGCGCATGTGCACAAGCACCTGTGCGCCTGCATAAGCACCCTCCTGCTCCTTCGCACATGCGCATGAGCACCCACACCAGCACGAGTGCTCTCCCACTCCTTCGCGCATGTGCACGAGCGCACCCGCTCCTTCGTGCATGCACACGAGCTCAGGGGTGCCCCGCCTTCCCCAACCGGTCCGCGGGGTTAAAAAGGTTGGGGACCACTGCACTACGCTACTCACAAAGAAAAAATTGTGTGTCATATATTATGTCATTAATCCCAAGGCAAGTTTTATGAAACGTTGTTTCTAAAAGATACCACTGTAAAGATGTTTTCATACATTTTGTGTAGGGATTAGAGTTTTACAGACATCTGAATTCAAATCCCAACTTGACCACCATGGGGTGATGTTGGTTCAGTCATTATCTATTGGCCGAATTTTCCTCATGGTGTTGTTTTAAAGATAAAATATGGAGTGATGAAGCCTTATTTGCCACCCTGGCCTTGTGAAAATTTTATTTTTTTTATTTGTGACTGTTTCCTAATTTAAAAAAAAAAAACTAGCAATGTCTGTTTACTTGGGGGACCATAATACGTTGGACTTTGTTGGAATTAATATCCCCTTTCTTTTTTATTGTAGTCCATAGCCTTGTACTGGTTGTCCTCAAGCTTCATGGGCCTCTCACACAATCTTCTGCTACGCTCTCCTGCTTTCCGTAGACTCTGTGCCATGCCTCGGACCAAGTCCCATTCAGACACTCCTTACAGAGATCTTGTTTCTGCTTTCTGTGTGAAGTTTTCCATCAAGTGAAATTCTTGAACATTGGGAAGAGCTGTGCTGTTGACCCAAGTGACTGGAATAGAATTATGGTCAATTGAACAGGATATATTTAATGTGTCACTTCCTCTGAACTAATGAGAACTGAGACATTGTCGTTATTTTTATAATAAAGAAGTACATATCACTGGAAGATACTGGAGATTCCATTGAGATTTCAGGAGAGTGCAAGAGTACTCGTGACCTCTCTTCTTACTAGCTATGATATAAGCGGTTAGCACATAGATTTTCAAATTGTATACAGCTTCCAAAGCGCTTCCATACATGTGTTCTGTCTTGGATTCCTGAAGTCTCAGGTATTGTCATTAAAAATAAAAATTTATCCTTACAATCTTCAGTGTGTGATTATGTTTAAACAGGTTCTTAAAAGGTTAAAACTGAATAAAAAAAATCCTGGGCATAAGAAATCCTAACAAGGAATCCATCTGCCAGCAAATTGATTTAAGACATTGTCTCTGAAATACCAAAAGTAAACCATACTTCTGAAAATCTTGGGCGTATTCTCTTGATAAATATTTTGATGCATTTTATTAGGAAAATTTCATAGAATAATACAGGTCTTTGTAACTTCTGAGGCTGGAGACCATTCATTGCTAGCTGAAGTACGTTTAATAATCATGGCCTCTGGGAAATGAAGCTTTGTGTATCTTACACTTTGTCCTCTGCTATGGACAAAGCATTTATGAGGAGCTGACTGCCTGATTTCTGGCAGAGTGAAGATACTGCTCTCTGTCTTGAAGGTTTTATACTGAAAATAAGAAAGAAAATTGAGCAGCAGAACTAAAACCAACAGGCAACTATGGTATCTGCTAGACATGGGGACGAATATAAAAACGAATCAGGATATTCATTAAATATCCCTGATTTGTCAGGTATTTGTTGCTTTGTATTCTTGGGGTCTAGAGACCCCAACAAATACGAAGCAACGAATATAACCCTTTTATATTTGTCCCTTCGTTCCTTATCTGCTTATGTCCCCGCGGATCAGCTGTTCCTCAGGGGCATAAGCAGAGATTGGTTTTCCCTTAGGGCAGCTTGCTAAAGCCTGCCCGAAGGGAATCCTACCCCCGGGGCTGGGGAATGGCTTGGTTCCCCTTTCCTCCTCTTCCTATGCCCGCTCAGCATAAGAGGAGGGAAGGGATCCCCCAGCCTGTGGCTGCGGGATGGCTTTGATCCCTGCTTTCCCTCTTCTTGCTATGCCCCGCGGGGCATAGCAAGAGGAGGGAAAGAACCCCCCCCCCCCACGAACCAAGACGAAGCCCCATTTTGGTGCTTCGTCCTCATCTCTAGCATTCTGCGTACATTGAGGGGGAGCTGAGGCTGAAGAGGGTGGCATGGTTGCCTAGCGATGGCAGAGGTTCAAAGCATGACCTTCCTCATTTGTAGTTCAGTTTCAGTCATTATGCCACGTATTCTCCTTTTTCCACTAAAGTAGTTGTATCATTGTCTCATTATTTGAAAATTTTACAGTAGCTTACAGCAAGTTAAAATACAATTAATATAAGATACTAAGAATAATACTGTTCAAATTAAAATGCAAGGAAAAAAATTAAAAATAGTCTGTTCTTCCATGCCACTTACCAAGTGGTTTTGTCTTCTGGCAGCTTGTGGCACCAGGGTTTAAAGTGATACTCTGTACCCTAGGGTGGGACTCTGTGTGTGGTCAAAGGCATTCTGCCCTCAGGATCTCAATTCTTGAAAGTTTGGGGTCTAGTCAAAATGTGCCCCCATTTAAAAATTATTATTATTATTATTATTATTATTATTATTATTATTATTATTATTATTATTATTATTATTATTATTATTATTATTATTATTATTATTTTGTGGAACAGAATAACACAGCTACCAGTCTGGAAGCATTAAAATGCTGGAAGATGCCACTATTAGCTAAATAAAGCGAGGCTTTCAAAATAACTGATATTCTAGATTTTCATGTAACCTCTTGTTGGGAAGTTAAGGTTCTCCCACAAAACACCTGAATAGTTTTGTCATCTTTCTAGTCACAGAATATTTTTGTGCCTCGTCAGCAAACAGAAGCTAGCCCGCTTAATATAGCTATAAATAGGGCTTAATGTACAGGAGCCAGGGAGAGCTTTTCATGGAAAATAAGGAGCAACACTGGCTGCCATCTTTGTTCTAGAAACCATTATTTTTCTTAACTTGTATAAAATCTAGAGCTTGAGATGGAAGAAATGTGCAGGCATGCTTTCTCAATGAACTGTGCCTCCAGGGAGCAGTAGAGGCAGTAATTCAGAGGTGGGCAACCTGAAGAAGTTTGGGGGCCATACATTCCCATTCCTGGACTGCTCCTGTGACCCCTTTTTTCCTATGGGAGCATGTGCAACCAATGGAGTGCATATTTTCCAACCCTGTACTAATAGTTCCTCAGTGCGTGCCATCTTTTGTTGATGATACCAAACACTGGCTTCCATACTGGCTACAATTGTGCACATCGGATTAAAAATATGATACCCTTTTATATTGCCCCATATGGAACTGGAACCCAGAAAATGATGTCTTCTGGGAGGCAGGAGAGGGAAAAAGCTATTCTGCTTTAAAGTTTCCACTTGCTCTGACCATTTAACAATTCAAGCACACTGCCATGATATAGCTAGGTGTGTGGCAGCTATGTGGCCTTCCACAAATTCAATTGACCTGAAGGGCTGTGAATTGATTAGAGTCTCAATTGGTAGGCATGTGGCTGCAGTTTCAGCCACTGGTTTATGTAGACTGCTGCTGTTGCCTCCATACAGTCTAATAAGAAGGGCTAGCTGTCACCTCTCCACAACATCCAGTGTTCTCAATCTCCCTTCCAATCCCACTGAGCTCACACACACCACCATCAGTTCTGCAAAATGGATAATAGTTTGGAGAGTGTAAGGAACTGCCATGTCAAGCCTCTTGGATTTGCTGCCAAAATTACGGCAACTTTTCTAATTATGAACACATGGTGGTGCTGTTGTCTGATTTTTCAACATGAGGTTAACCGAGTACAGGCATCTTTGTAACCATTCCACATCATACAGTACAATAGCCATTGCCTTGTATAAAGCATACTTATATATTGTTTCTGCTAGTTTGCAGAGCTAATTATTTCCTCACAATTTGACATTTATGGCAATATTTAGTAGAACTTCTGCATTTATACCAGAGAGAAGCAAATGTCTTTCAGGCATCATCAGGCTGCAACAACTGCAATTGATCCCCAAAAGCTGATTAGACGGTGCACTGCACACCTCCCTAGGCACTGGAACATTTGTGGCCTTAAATTCCAAGCAAATGTATTCATCTTGTCTAATGCCTTGACTGGGTGATCCCACTTAGCTCTTTTCCTGAACTGAACTGAGTCAGTCCAAAGTCTGATCCTCACCCTTTGCCACTTCCAGCGTTCAGGCTTCAATAGGACTTCCTGACACCACTGTTAGTCCAAAGCTGTCGGTCAGTGGTGTTTGGGGGAAGATGGTGTTCCAAAACATTACTTTTCCAAGCTCTGCTCAAAACCTTGCTGCATAGGAAGCCAGGGAAAGGGGAGCAAAAATTTATTATTCCACATTCCCAAGTGGTGATCATCTAATCCCACAGTGCTAACAGTTCAGTAACAACATGTAGCTTTACATTAAGGTTGAAGCACTCCAATGCTGGAGGCATTCAAGAGAAAATTGGACAGCCATCTGTCACCTCCTTTGACTTAGATTTCTGCATCGAGCAGGGGGTTGGATTGGATGGCCTTATAGGCACCTTCCAACTCAATTATTCTGAGGGAAATGTAAGTGCAGTTCCTCTCAGGCTGTTCCCATGTACAGCAGTTCCTTGCCTAGTACTGTATTCCTTGTAATGGCAGCGGGTGTCGGGAGAGCGCTCCTCATTTGCAGTGGTGGGGGGAGAGATTTGTTTTTAGCAGCTTCATTGAAGATGCTCCTGCAAGATTTAGTGGCAGATACTGTGGCTACGTGTCTTCCATTTCAGCAGAGCAGAGGCTGACAGTACAGAGACTAACTCTGCACTCACGTCTCTTGTATTCCTCCCACAGTGATATCACTCAGTACAAAAACCTGGGTAGCGGGTTTGTTACTAGTGGGAAAATACTGAGGCACCCAAACTATAACCTGTTTTCAATGTCATAAGAGAGGAAGTGTGTATACGAACATACATTCTAGAATTGAACCGAATTAATGTTTTGGTGGCTGGAGGTTGCGAGGTTGGAATTGATGGGAGGACTCAAGGAAGGTGCTGATCTCCACAGGCAGCATTCATTCTGAGGCAAAGCAGGAGAATCAGTTGTTTGGAATTTGGCATCAATATCCAGTGTGGTGGTAGTGGATAGAGTGACGGACTAGGACACAGGAGGACTGGGATCAGATCCTCACCCAGTCATGGAAACTCACTGGGGGAGCAGAACTGGTAAAACCACTTACTAAATATCTCACTTACTTTGAAATACCTCACTTACTACCATTAGGGTCACTACCAGTTAATGGTTGATAACAAAAAAATGTGCCTGACTGATCTGATGGTGGTGGCAGTTGTGATGATGATTTATAATTGATGGTTGTTGTTGTTGATGATGATATTGCCCTGAAAGACTGTGATATATGCCTGCCTTGCCAACAATTGTAATGACTGTGGACTATATGAGATTAAAACACAATAGTCCCCTCTCTTATTTTCAGTTCACCTACCCACCAGTCCTGGCAATCACATCAATGTAGCTGGTCATGGAATGGTAGACTGATCAGTTGAGAATAGTTGAAGGAGGAAGGTTTACTTTTCAGCACAATCAGCCCAAGATATTTTGCAGCTTGACATGAAGGACAAATCCCCTTTCCCCCAGTTTATACCTACAGAAGCCAGCTACAAACAGGCAGTTGAATCTTACTTTAACACTCCTGGCAAATCACCATCTTCTACTTCAGCTGATGGCAGCAACCTAGTTTAGGGCAGTTCAAGAGACAATGTCTAGCAGTATACAGGTAATCCTACCATGACTCAGACCATTGTCTGTTGGTATATACAGTGTCTATACACAAATCTGTATACCAACAGAGCCCAGGGGCTACTGCTGCCTACTCCACATCACACAGCATCTGCCACCTGAGGCAACTGCTCCACTCTGCCTAATGGCAGGGCTTCTCATCATGTGCAAGGTAGGAACAACAGGCCAGAGAACCCCATGAACAGAAACAAAAGGCTAAAAGATGTGACGCTGGAAGATGAGCCCCTCAGGTCGGAAGGCGTCCAACATGGTACTGAGGAAGAGCGGAGGACAAGGACAAGTAGCTCCAGAGCTAAGGAAGTGGTTGGACCAAAGCCGAAAGGACGCTCAGCTGCGGACGCGCCTGGAAGTGAAAGGAAAGTCTGATGCTGCAAAGAAAAATACTGCATAGGAACCTGGAATGTAAGATCTATGAACCTTGGTAAGCTGGATGTGGTCAAACAGGAGATGGCAAGAATAAACATTGACATCCTGGGCATCAGTGAACTAAAATGGACGGGAATGGGCAAATTCAATTCAGACGATTATCATATCTACTATTGTGGGCAAGAATCCTGTAGAAGAAATGGAGTAGCCCTCATAGTCAACAAAAGAGTGGGAAAAGCTGTACTGGGATACAATCTCAAAAATGATAGAATGATTTCAATACGAATCCAAAGCAGACCTTTCAACATCACAGTAATCCAAGTTTATGCACCAACCACCGATGCTGAAGAGGCTGAAATTGACCAATTCTATGAAGACTTACAACATCTTCTAGAACTGACACCAAAGAAAGATGTTCTTATCATTATAGGGGACTAGAATGCTAAAGTAGGGAGTCAAGAGATAAAAGGAACAACAGGTAAGTTTGGCTTTGGAGTTCAAAACGAAGCAGGGCAAAGGCTAATAGAGTTTTGTCAAGAGAACAAGCTGGTCATCACAAACACTCTTTTCCAACAACACAAGAGGCGACTCTACACATGGACATCACTAGATGGGCAATACCGAAATCAGATTGATTATGTTCGCTGCAGCCAAAGATGGAGAAGCTCTATACAGTCAGCAAAAACAAGACCTGGAGCCGATTGTGGCTCTAATCATCAGCTTCTTATAGCAAAATTCAAGCTTAAACTGAAGAAAGTAGGAAAAACTACTGGGCTAGTCAGGTATAATATAAACCAAATCCCTTATGAATACACAGTGGAAGTGAAGAACAGATTTAGGGAACTAGATTTGGTGGACAGAGTGCCTGAAGAACTATGGATGGAGGCTCGTAACATTGTACAGGAAGCAGCAACAAAAACCATCCCAAAGAAAAAGAAATGCAAGAAAGCAAAGTGGCTGTCCAACGAGGCCTTACAAATAGCAGAGAAGAGAAGGGAAACAAAATGCAAGGGAGATAGGGAAAGTTACAGAAAATTGAATGCAGACTTCCAAAGAATAGCAAGGAGAGACAAGAGGGCCTTCTTAAATGAACAGTGCAAAGATATAGAGGAAAATAATAGAAAGGGAAAAACCAGAGATCTGTTCAAGAAAATTGGAGATATTAAAGGAACATTTTGTGCAAAGATGGACATGATTAAGGACAAAAATGGTAGGGACCTAACAGAAGGAGAAGACATCAAGAAGAGGTGGCAAGAATATACAGAAGAATTATACCAGAAAGATCTGGATGTCCCGGACAACCCAGATAGTGTGGTTGCTGACCTTGAGCCAGACATCCTGGAGAGCGAAGTCAGGTGGGCCTTAGAAAGCATGGCTAACAACAAGGCTAGTGGAGGTGATGGCATTCCAGTGGAACTATTTAAAATCTTAAAAGATGACACTGTTAAGGTGCTACACTCAATATGCCAGCAAGTTTGGAAAACTCAGCAGTGGCCAGAGGATTGGAAAAGATCAGTCTACATCCCAATCCCAAAGAAGGGCAGTGCCAAAGAATGCTCCAACTACCGTACAATTGCACTCATTTCACACGCTAGCAAGGTTATGCTCAAAATCCTACAAGGTAGGCTTCAGCAGTATGTGGACCGAGAACTCCCAGAAGTACAAGCTGGATTTCGAAGGGGCAGAGGAACTAGAGACCAAATTGCTAACATGCGCTGGATTATGGAGAAAGCCAGAGAGTTCCAGAAAAACATCTACTTCTGCTTCATTGACTACGAAAATGCCTTTGACTGTGTCGACCACAACAAACTATGGCAAGTCCTTAAAGAAATGGGAGTGCCTGACCACCTTATCTATCTCCTGAGAAATCTGTATGTGGGACAGGAAGCAACAGTTAGAACTGGATATGGAACAACTGATTGGTTCAAAATTGGGAAAGGAGTACGACAAGGCTGTATATTCTCTCTCTGCTTATTTAACTTATATGCAGAATACATCATGCGAAAGGCAGGACTGGAGGAATCCCAAGACGGAATTAAGATTGCCGGAAGAAATATCAATAACCTCCGATATGCAGATGATACCACTCTGATGGCAGAAAGTGAGGAGGAATTAAAGAACCTCTTAATGAGGGTGAAAGAGGAGAGCACCAAAAATGGTCTGAAGCTCAACATCAAAAAAACTAAGATCATGGCCACTGGTCCCATCACCTCCTGGCAAATATAAGGGGAAGATATGGAGGCAGTGACAGAGTTTACTTTCTTGGGCTCCATGATCACTGCAGATAGTGACAGCAGCCACGAAATTAAAAGACGCCTGCTTCTTGGGAGGAAAGCGATGAGAAACCTAGACAGCATCTTAAAAAGCAGAGACATCACCTTGCTGACAAAGGTCCGCATAGTCAAAGCTATGGTTTTTCCTGTAGTGATGTATGGAAGTGAGAGCTGGACCATAAAGAAGGCTGACCACCGAAGAATTGATGCTTTTGAACTGTGGTGCTGGAGGAGACTCTTGAGAGTCCCCTGGACTGCAAAGAGAACAAACCTATCCATTTTGAAGGAAATCAACCCTGAGTGTTCACTGGAAGGACAGATCCTGAAGCTGAGGCTCCAATACTTTGGCCATCTCATGAGAAGAGAAGACTCCCTGGAAAAGACCCTGATGTTGGGAAAGTGTGAAGGCAAGAGGAGAAGGGGACACACATATCTTACAACTCAATAAACATATCCAAAATTAGTGTACCCATCATGAGGACCAATAGAGATATTTTTGCTAAGATATTGTTTATGATGCTTCATAATCCTTCCAAAATAACATTATCTCTTCCCTGGGTAATCAGCCTTCACCTTTCAATCATACAAAGTTCAAAAAGCCTTACCATATCTCCAAAAACTTATTCTGCTTCAATAATCCGTTTTAAAATTTTATATCACATGTCAACTTATTACTGATTGCTATTTTCCACCACTCAGTCATTTGAAGCATGTATTTAAGTATCCAGTTTCTTGCAATTTCTAATCTGGCTGCTGTGACCAAATTCACAATTAACTCCACACTCCCACCACATATGGAAATAAGCATCTATATCCTGTCCACATCTCCAACATACTTTTGAGTATTTAGAATACGCAATATTTAATTCCACAGGTGTCAAATACCATCACCAAATTAATTTGTAATAATTTTCTTTCATTCTTACAGACACAAATTTTAAAATTCTTCTTTTTTCCATATATTAATCTAAGTATCTCTATATTGCCCTTTAATTCTTGTGTTTCCAAGCTGAATGAAATAAAAGTATATGAGGAAGATATAATATTGGAAATAAATCTTAATTGGTTTATTAATAATACAATGTTATATTAAGAAGACCCAGACCATCCTCTTTTTTGAGGTTGATACCATAATTTTTATTTATCCTAGCCCTTCTATCACCATTACAGAATTTATTGAGCATGTTTCGCTAATTGTTTATTTCCACCTCCCCTATTGATAATACCATCCAAAATAAAAAAATGACCTTTGACAAAATTTTCATTTTACACAATGCAATTTGACCAAACCAAGCTAGTCTAATTTTTCTATTATCCTTTTATGTATTTTTCATTTCTAATATCAATTTCTCACAATTTTCTTTTTTTAAATTCTGTAAAATTTTTGTAAGATTTATCCCTAAATATTTAGTACTTTTTGTTATCTTAATGTCCAGTGCTTTCTTCTCATTATTACAATTAAACAGCATAATTTCAGATTTATTCCAATTATTTGTAAGCTAATTATTTCCCCAAATTCTGCCAAATGGGCTTTTATATTAGTAAAGTATCATCAGTGAATAAATTAATCTTATTAATTATCTTTTTGGTCTATACCTGTATTAAGTCATTTTCACTGATAGTATTTGCCAACAGTTCTATAACCAAATCGATTAAGGTTGAGGAAAGAGGGCATCCTTGTCTCATACCTCAGCTCAGGGAAATTTGTTCTGTTACTCCATCATTCACTGGTATTATGGCATAAATTTCAGAATATAGTTGATGAACCATATCATCATGATTCATCAAGGTCGATGAATCATGAAAAATGAATTTACAAATTTTTGTCTGACAAATCGATTAATTGGTTTGTCAATTCACTTTTAAAACCTTATAAAATAGCCCCCCAAGCACCTATAAACACCAAAATCATAGAGAGGCTTCCCCCAACTCTCTTCTATAAGTCCTGCATGATTGATGAGGTTTGGGGTTCAGATGTCCATGTTATACACCCACAAAGTGCCCCCCCAGGAAAGTTTCCCCCAGGTGCCTAGAGATACCAAAATTACAGCGAAGCTTTCCTTGACTCTCCTTGACAATCCCTTCATGTTTGGGGAAAAACTGGGTTTCATATGTCCAAGTTATACACTCACAAAGTGGGTGCCCCAATGAAACTGTCCTTTAGCAGCTGACTTCAGGAAGCCCAGTCTTCACCAAACTTGGAGGGATTGTCAAGGAGAGTCAGGGGAAGCTTCGCTGCAGTTTTGGTGTCTTTAGGTGCTTGGGGGGAACCTTTCTGGGGGACCCTCTTTGTGGGTGTATAACTCAAACATCTGAAACCCAATATTCACCAAATTTGGAGGGATTATTGAGGAGAGTCATAGGAAGCTTCCTGGCAATTATGGTGTCTCTAGGCTCCAGGGTGTGTGTGTGGCATTTTAGAGTCCAATGAATTGATCAATTAAAAATTAGTAAAAATTCATTTATTCATATTCGTCAGGAGCCATTTTATAGCCCAAGTCAACAAATAAAAAAAACAATAACAATTTATTGATTTGTATTCTTCAGGGGCATCAATTAAGACAAATACAAATCAACGAATTATGATTTTTAATGAATTTTGCAATTCATTTTTTAATTTATGCCCATCTCTACCAATAATGCTGTAAAAATCTTGGCATCTTGATTAGTTAAAAAAATAGTTCTATAAGCTTCCAGGACAGATCTAGGAAGGTGAAGGAGCAGCTCTAGTGATTTGCAAGGTCTATATGCTTGTTGTTCTCTGCCTAAGGGTATTAAAAGCACTGTCTGTAGTCCAAGCTGGTAACTGTGCTGCAAAAGGAGGAACCAGGGTTTGAAGAGTGCCTGTTTGTGTTTTGACTCTTGGGGAAACACAAGGAAGTATTGCTTGAACAAAATCAGGATGCAACAGTTCTTAAGCAAGAAGACCAGACATAGCAAGTAGGCAAACAGAGGAACAAGATAATTGGGAAGAATTCTGTGTATTTCAAAATTCTGAAGCCCAATTCCAGGGTGTCTCCACATGTACTGATCCTGCACCTGGAACAGGAACAGCTTCCTCAGAATCCATATAGTGTTGATGATGACACAAGGACTTCAATGAAGGGAAGGAATCCTGTGACTTCACCATGAGAAGACAACGTGATGGTAGCTGGTGATTCTTGTATCGAGAGGGAATGGAGGCAGTGCATTGCTATCCTGAGTAATCCTCACAAAAAGTACATTGTCCCCCGGTAAACATATCCAGATTGCAGTGGAAAGCTTGATAAGATTAATCAGACCCACTAAAAACTAGCCCTTCCTGCTTATTTGACCAGCCACAGTGTTCAACTTGTTGCAGTTGACTGTGGTTCCTTGAATAGGAAAAGGAAAAAACAGAGGTGGTGGTGCAGGTACTGTTCTTTTCACTCTTCCTTTCTATTGAAGGTCATAGGAGAGAGGGATAGTGGAAATGGATGATTGGCTACACTAATGGCATTGGCAAATACTTGCTTCCACAGTGAAGGATTTCTGGTAGATAATGAATTGTATCTTGCATGGACTCATAAGAACACACTTGGCAGAAATTTTATAAATCTTACCAGGAGGGCATAAACAAATCGCGTGAAAGAGGGGAAAGAAAATCCTAGATATATCTGACACTGTGGACTAGGCAGCATACTTTGGCTGAAACAGATACCCAGTTAAAAAGTAAGAAAAACCAGGAAAGATATTGCCAGGATGTGTAACCCATGCCTGCTTATCTCTTTGTAGAAAAGATTGGCAGGTCTGGTGTCTTCCAGATGTTTGAACCCAATTTCCTTTACCACTCTCAACAAATTTCTGTTGGCTAGATCTGATCGGAATTGTCATCAAGAATATCTGGAGGGCACTATGGTATCTATCCTTGTTCATTACAGATGCACACTGCTTGGAAAATAAACAGGACAAACTTGAAATCTTAACATAGGAAATTTTGATTTAATAGGCGTTAATAAACCAGTAGGATGAGGCTCATAATTGCCATGTTGAGTTTGAAGGGTACAACTAATTGAAAGGAGCAGATCAAACAAGGAGGAATAGCATTGTGTGCAAGGAACTTGTGCACAAGGAAATCTATAAATGTGAACATGGATGGTTGGTTGAGAATATTTGAGGAAAACATGGATGAAGAAATAATGATAATTATTGGGTGGTGCTGCTGAGTGGTAAGTCAGACAGAAGAACTCATTGATACCTTCCTGCATCAAATTACCGACTTTTTAAAGAGGAGAAACACAGCAAAACACTTGAGTTACCCTGAAATTTGCTGACAGTCAAACTCTGCTGAGAATAAAAAGTTGAAGAAATCCATGTTTTTGCTCATCGACAATTCCATCTTCCAGAATGTAGAAGAATATGACACCTGATAGGTGCAGAAATGCATCTGTTATTATGACTGACATATATGTCTGCAGTATGTGCAGGGATTATTGCTCTTTAATTCTATGGACTGTCTTATATCCAAATCTTCATAATACACTGGTCGTGACATTTTGAGTGAGTGCAATGTTGCCTTAAAAAGCATTTTTCCAACTGTGAAAATATTGCATCAGTGTATTTTTCTAAGTTTCCACTATGTTTCATGGTGCTCTAGCCCTTTGCGTATTTTTTTTCTATTTCATGGCAGAAGGGACAGCATGGTGAATTAATCCTGTTGAAATTTCTGTACCTGTTATTCTTCCACCTTTGAATGTGTTGAACAATCCTCTTGAAATACAAATGCTGTGTTGCTACAGGTATTTGTGATATATAGGGAAACTTTGCTGTCTTATAAATTGGTTTTATTTGTTCTTTTATCTTACTGATGAATGACTTTTAAAAATGTTGTTTTCTTGAAAATATTCTATTTTGTTAATACAGTAGGCAGAATATTAACTGAAATTATATGGAGCTGCAGGAAGAGAGAATTCCCTCCTTCCTCTGAGTCTCCCTTTGCTGCAAGTTGGCAAAAGAAACTTCAACGTCTGCTTAAACAACTTGTCAGCTTGGAGGATTTTTTTTTTTCTCTTTAGTGATGCTGACATCTCCTCTCTGGGAACAACCTGAGGATTTTGGACAGGACTTGGAGTGCACAGTGCTTTTGAGCCAGGCATTTGATGAACTATGTGGACACCAAGTGTTTGTTTTCAAAATAACACAAGGGGATAGGCTAGAAGGTACATGTTCATATACCAAACCACATAACTTAACTGAGTTAGAAAGACAAGCTTACGTCACCACCCACAATCCTCTGCAGAGAGAGAAGGGCGTTCTGCAGACGTTTAGATGAGTACTTGTTTTCATCAAGCGTGTAAATACAAAGAAGAAACATCTCGAATTATGCAGTACTCTGCGCTGGTCAATGTTTTTGGAACATGGCCCGTCACTTTGGACTCATTACTTCAGATTGTAAGCAGACTATCATATATGGGAGCAACCCAGATGCATACACAAAACTGGAAACGTTTTGGGAGAGGTGCCCTTATCTACCTTAATCCTTACTGTGTTGTGTAGCTTTTGGATGACAGTATATAAAGCATTAAAAAAAATAGAAGCAATGCAAACAGAAAGAAGACTCCTGTATATGCGCTTTGCCCATATGAAATCCAGATGTAATCACTGGCATTTTTCCAGCTGAAGGATCCAGCGGATTCGGTCAGTAGGGAAGAACCTGACTGAGCTTTTGGAGACCTGATGGCATATCTGAATGATGAGCCTGCATAAATGGCTTCACTGTGCTATTTTGTTGTCTTTTACATGTATAATGCCCAGAATAATGTTGTGCACTAAAGGTGCAGTATATAAATACCATTAATTAATTAATTTTAGAAAACACATTTCTCTAATATTTAGTGGTCAGGGAGGAATAAGATACCAAAATATGTTCTGTTGCTGTTTTTGTTACATAGCTGCATAAAGGTCAGGCAGTTTATAACCTTAGCCTGTTTCAGAGTAAGAACACATAGATTAGCAGGTGTTAGAACATGGATTTGATATAAATAGCTGATCTTGAAAGAATATTCATTTAGTCATGGAAAAACTTTAAGAACATTTACTGTATAACATGCTGAAATATTAACAGTACATGTACATTTTTCTTGGTATAGATTTGTGCTTGACAGACATGAGAGTTTCGTAATGTTTCCTTTTGCAACATACTAATGGTAGACAGCATCTTTCAAAAACTCCTTAACTGAAAAGCCTCAGCCTAACAGACAAAACAGAGCAAATAGAATCATCCTCATTCTTAACTGCCATGTCATGTTCTATGTTCTATCTGGCAGTTAACCCCTTCAAACAACCTTTGGCTAGCATTAGCCATCTGGTTCCAGTGCAGTGCGGTAGCACACACACAGCCAGGCAGCTCTGTTTTAGTTTCCTTCTTATTAGAAGGTTTCACTTTGAATCTAGGCCTTATTTATTACATATGACAAAGTGAAGGGCTGCTTCGGAGAACTGTGCAGCCTCAGTTGGCAGTGAGCCCCTCCACCGTTCCCTACCCTTGGTGGTAGGGAGTCGGGGTCTCATTTTGCTTTCATTTGAATTAGGCTTGTATCTCCACATGATAGATAGAGCAGCCTCTACCTTTCTCAGTGATCTTCACTCTGTATTTATTTCTATCCACTTTTTTTTTTAACCTGCTAGCACAGTGTTTTCCAAACTGTGCCGCCCCGTGGCACTGCAAAACTCAGCCAGCAGCACTGTGGAAAGGATCGTTTTAAAATGAGAAGGGCAGTTAGAAGCCTGCAGGCGGGGTGAGCTGTAATTCCTCCTTGGGCCTCTGGGGGGGGGGGCTGACATAGAAAAACAGCTGTGGCCTGGGGAGCAATTCTATGGATTCTGGGAAAATGTAGTCACATAGTTGCCCCCACTGTAGAAGGGGCCTCCTCTGGCCAAGCAAGGCTACCTTTGGGGCTTCCTGTGCCCCCTCTGTTGGCACCTGCTTTTGGAGCAAGCCCATCTGGCTGGCCCAGGCACCTACCCCTGAGCTTGGGAGGTCCTTGTGGTGCTTCCGTGACGCTCTGCCAGGGGATGTGTTGGAAGCTGGCTCCTGTTGGTGGCACTTTGGGGGCCAAGAAGGGCACCCCTCCTCTTGCCTTTGGCTTCAGCAGAAGGGCAGAGGCAGAGGCTGAAGGTGGTTAGGGGGCGGTGGGAGGGGGAAAGAGTGGCTTCTTGTTTCTTTGGAAATGCATGCTTTGAGAACCCTTCCAGGCACATTTGATTTCTCATAAAACCACACGAAAGCATTTGCTCCACCACACACGCAACAAAGTGTGGGGGAGAACATGTCTTGTTTAAAAAGGACACTCTTGGAATGAGAAGTGTCTTCTTGTGCTGCTGCTGCTCAATTGCAACCTGTATTTGACAACAAGTGGATGAAAATGAGTGATAAAGCTACCACAGCTGGGACAGATTGTGTACCCAACCTAGGTTATTCCTTGGCTCAGTCTTGCCCCAGTGTGATGCTCTCAAAATACATTAGACTACAACTCTCATAATCCCACATCCAGATATGTATGGTGATTGTAGGATTGTGGGAGCTGGAGTCCAAAACATCTTGAGGGATCCATGTTAGGGAAAGTTTGTCTTGGCTGTTACCTTAGTTCTGAGTAGGTCTGAGACTTCTGTATTTCTTGGACTTCAGCCCCCAGAATTTTGGGATCTTTAGCCAAGCAATAAAAGTCCTCATAGGAGTTTTCAGCTAAACACAGCTGGAGAATGGGAGGTGCATTAACGCAACAGGATTTTGCCCATTATCCTATGTTTAACTGTATTTTAATATTCTAACATCATATTTGTAGTTATATTTGTTTTTTAATCATTTTATAAGCTCTCCTGGATTCCTGCATTGGGAAAGGGTATTGAAAATGTATATGAGAGTTTGTGCACAGTAGTTTTAACGCATTACCACAGAGAGTAGAATGAATAGTATTCTCTGCTTTGTGTGTGGCCAGTAGTTGAAAATAAATGATTACTTTGTCTTGGTTAAAAAACATTAAAGAACTTTTACTGTATAACATGTAGACTAGAGTAAAGAGTGCTTTGACATTTTGTACTTTGTAGACTTGTGTTTGACTTCTTTATATTGGTTTATTATCTTCATACTTGATAAACAAAGTTACTCCTTATATAAGTCTCTAACTAACAGAACTTCTAGACTGTCTGACAGACACCATCTCTGACATGCAACTAACAGCCTAACTGACCAAACAGTCAACCATCTGCCAGTAGCTTTATGTATCTCTCTGACAGGTAATCTTCCCAACTTCTGTTGGGTAATGCGAGACAGATTCTTATTGGTTAGAATGCACTATCATGCAAATATCACATTCCAGTTCTTCCCATAAAAACACATACATATACATCTATATATACATGTTATGTTGTATACAGTAATTACATTTTCCAAGAAAGAGGAGTAGAAGAAAAAAATGAAATGAATAAATAGCAAAGTAGCAGAATTTCTGTTGTGGTTTTGTTGTTTTTAAACCATTGTCTTGCACTTTTTGTACCCGAATTTTGAGATCTTTTATCCATTCCCTATACTTTATGTTTACACCTTAAAGATACATGATGTTGCATTTATATGTTTTTAAGTTTTATTATTTTCCAACATAAAACTTAAAAACATATAAATACAACATCATGTATCTTTAAGGTGTAAACATAAAGTATAAGCTTAACCTACAAGCAATCTTATTTATTGGTATAATTTTTCTGGTGAGATCCTATCCATACTATTCAGTTTAATTTCTTTATTACGGGATTTTTGCTTTCTACCAATCATAAAATAAATTCCAGCTTAGGTAAAAAGTTGATTTTTCTTGTCCTTTTAATCTCTTTCTTAATCAGTCCATTTCTGCACTTTCTAATATTTTCTTAATAATCATGTCATCCTTTGGTGGATTTTCCTCATTCCAGACCTGTGCCCATACTAACCTAGCTGCTTTCAAAACATGTAGTATTAAGTAGTAGCTTTGTGTATTTATGTTGTTTGGCAATAATCCCAATAAAAATATTTCTGGTTTAAATTCTATTTCCTGTTTTGACATTTGCTTAATCCACATATGAATTTTAACTCAATACTTTCTTGCTTTATCGCATGTCCACCATGCATGGTAGTAAGTTCCTTCATGATTTTTGCATTTCCAACACTTATTCGACATATTTGGAAACATTTTTGCAAGTCTGGCTGGAGGCAAGTGCCATCTATAGAACATTTTATATAAATTTTCTTTATAGGTGGTTGCTAATGTTAACTTGTAATTTTTTGTCCATATCTGTTGCCATTTTTCTAGTTCTATATTATATCCAAAATTTCTAGACCATTTTAACATTGTCTCTTTAACTTCTTTGTCTTGTGTGTCCCATTGCAATAGAAATTTATACAGTTTTTGAATTTGTTGTTCTGTGGTAAGCATTATTTTATCAAATATTGTATATTCTTTATAGAATCCTTGTGTTTTCTTATCTTGATTATAGATTGATTGTAATTGCATTTGAGGCCACCATGAAAAGATCAATCCTTGGTTCTCTAGTTGAGTTTTGGTCTTTAAAAGTCCCTCCGCGTTCAAAAGCTCATTATACGTCATTATTTTTGCAAAATTAAGCAAATTTGGGTGTGTAAATGCTTCCATGGGTGAAACCCATCTAGGTATTTTCACATATATTTTAAGCTTAATTTTTTCCCAGACCTTTAACAGAGAATTCCTTATTATATTTCTTTCAAAGTATTTATGAGTTTTAGTTCTTCTGTACCAAAGAAACTCATGCCAACCTGCTTGCAGGTCATGCCCCTCTAGGTATAGTATTCTCTTATTTTTTAGCTTTATCCATTCCCTAATCCAAGTTAGTGCGCTTGCTTGATAGTATAGGTTTCAATTTGGCAAACCAAATCCTCCCCTTTCTTTTGTGTCTTGTAGTAATTTGCCTTTAATTCTCGGTTTCTTCTTCTGCCATATGAACTTTGAAACCAGACTATATAACTCTTCAAAAAACTTTTGCTCTAACTTGATTGGTAAATTCTGGAAAAGGAAGAGTATTTTTGGGAGAATATTCATTTTAACCGTTGCAATTTTTTCTACAAAGGAGAGTTGTAATTTCTCCCATCTTTCCAAGTCTTGCTTGATCTGCGCAAGGAATTTCACATACTTATCTTCTTTCAATGAAGAGCATCTGGCAGTCAAGTTAATTCCTAAATACTTTACTTTTTTTGTAATTTGGATGTTTGTATTTGAGATGAGTTGGCTCTTTTGTTTTTGGGTTAAAGTTTTGGTTAGGAATTTTGTCTTCTCTCGATTAATTTCTAATCCCGCTACCTCGCCAAATTCCTTAATTTGTTGAAGTGAAATTGGAGCTGTTTCTATTGGGTTCCCTAAGATGAAGACCAGGTCGTCTGCAAACGCTTGAAGTTTATAAGTTTCGTCTTTGATCTTTGTTCCTTGTATTCTTTGATTCTGTCTAATTTCTCTATTTAATGTTTCCAATGAGAGGATAAACCACAATGGGGAGAGTGGACATCCTTGCCGTGTTCCTTTAGCGATCTCAATTTTCGCTGTTCCTTCTCCATTAACCATTATTTTTGCTGATTGATTTGTATAAATTGCTCCTATCATATTCAAAAAGTTTTGTCCAAAGTCCATCATCTCAAGTTGTATCTTCATAAATTCCCAATTTAGGTTGTCAAAACCTTTTTGCGCATCCAAGAATAGAAGAGCCATTTGTTTTCCCGGATGTGTTTCATAATATTCTAGAATATCTACTATTATTCTTATATAATTTTTCAGTTGCCGTTTTGTAAGAAAGCCATTTTGGTCTTCATGTATAAATTGCATAAGATATTTTTTCAGTCTTTCCGCCATGATGGACGCAAATATTTTATAATCTACATTAAGAAGAGAAATCGGCCTGTAATTCCCTATTTGAGTCAAATCAGCTTCTTCCTTGGGTATTAATGTAATATTCGCTTCTGACCAGGTTTTTGGAACCCTCGCTCCGAATTCTGAGATCTTTGACCTCCAGACTGACAACGTCAAGGGTACCGAGTCCTCCTCCTCCGGCAGAGATGTCAAGTGGACCTGTGGCGGAGAGCTGTTGTTGCACTCAAGTATGTCTGTGGTTTTGAATCTTTTGGACAGAGCGGAGAATACCAGACAATAGTTGTAATACCAGCTGGCATTCATTGCTGTAGTCCTAGGTAATCCCAGAAGTAGGTATCAGCAGAGACTGCTCTGCTAAATTCTGCACAGGCCATGTAATAATCCAGGTCCTTGGCCCCTATTGCATGCTTACTGTAGTTGAAATCTATCTGATGAAGTAGCTATAATCCCCGAGAGCTCATGTGGTAATAAATTTGTTGTTCTTTAAAGTTCAACAGAATTCAATCTGTAATTTCTACTGCAATAAACTGATGTGGCTTCCCCTTCGGACAACATTGGGAAAGTCTCTGGAAATGTATATAGAACAAGGCCACTATTTCTTTGTATTTTGTTCTCTAATTCAGGTTTTCCTAGAGGCATGTAATGCACCAATTGAAAACAAAATGAGATTAACACTACATACTTAAACTTGCCACAAGGCTAAGCACTTTCAGGTCCTTATGATTTGAAGGGAGTGGGGGTTAAGCACATTTATTCTCAAATTGAAATCATAGAGAGTCAAACTGGTCCATTCTGGCTGGACTGCATCTCATATTCCCAAATACTTCAACATTTCCTCATACCTGCTTAACATCAGATGTTCAAATACCAGTCAGATAAGATTATCATGGCAGGGCTTCCAGAAAATGGTTGGGCTCAGACTATTTAAAAACCTGTCTCTTGTTGGGCAGCTTGTAATACTGCCACACTGTATCTAATGTGTCATGGAGTTGCCTTCATATTACAGCCAGGAAATGTGCCCTTAGTAGTTTTTGAGCACCAGAGTCACAAGAAGACGACTCTGGTGCAGTCACAAGAATAGTCACTTTCCTTTGGCAGAGTAGGCCATCTTGCAGAAATCAGCAACTGAAGCATTTAAACGTTCATTTTTAATTAAAAAAAAATACACACCTACAATCTTCTAATCTCTGTGGGTGGAAACTGGAAAACAAATTGGCAGCACACTTTTTTTGACATCACCATAACAATAGGTTCTCAAGTCTCTCCCGGGATTTATTTTATTTATTTATTTATTAAATTTATACCCCGCCCATCTAGTCCGAAGTCGACTCTGGGATGAATCAGCGCAGGCCACATGTCCAGAACCATCTCTGCCTTGATTTGGCGAAGACTGTATGAACCACAAGGCAATGTCCTCACCCTCCCTCCCACCTTCTGGGGCAGAGGGACAAGCCTGGAAGTGCTGTGGAAAGGCGGTGGTTGGCAGAGGTCAAATCTTTTAGTATTATGTAAATTGTTTTTCAATAGAAATGGAGTTTTCAAGAAAATATAATTCAGAATCATTCCTTAATATAGGTAATGGAAAGATTTCCCCCTCAACCACATTGCTTTGTTTAGCAGAATTAAGGTGCCATGAGGGTTTTGCCTTTCAGTTTTATTCTGCCTTATTATTCACAACAGTGTATATGAATTGCTTTCCTTTTTCTTTTCTTTTCTTTTTTTGGTAAGATCAACGTAGTAAAATTTTCCTACACCTGGACCATCAACAACTTCAGCTTTTGCCCGGAGGAAATAGGCGAGGTCATCCAAAGTTCAACGTTTTCCTCAGGAGCTAATGATGAATTGAAGTGGTAAGGACCATCGAACAAGAAATACATGGCTGCAGCATGTAGTGGAAAAGAGCAAGAGGCGTGTTAATTGGTAGCCCGAAGCCGGGTTCAAAATCCTTGCTCAGCCACATATTCACTGTGAAACCTTGGGCAGGTTGCTCTGCTCACCCTCAGTACTGCCTCCTGCCAAGTGCTACAGTAGTGACTTGACTGATAAGAATTGTTTTCAGACTGGCCAAAAAAAAAAAAAAAAAAAAAAAAAAAAGAATACTTGGCATGCAGTTTGTGCTTAAGTAGAAGGTAAAGGGGCTGTAGATCTGATACGCCAACGTGATTTAATTATTTTTTGATACTTTTTTTATTAATATAACAAAATAGAATAAAAACATAAATGACAAATAGAATCATAACTCAAATATACAGTGTAACTCACCACCATTGGGAATATAAATTTATAGATTTATATTCTCATCGATACATTTCATCTTAATTTATATCATGTGCCCCATCTCTTTCCCAAAATATAATGATTCTTGTGCTGGAGTATAACCACGTGAACATGCGTTATATCAGCATCCCAGTGATAATACGTATCTTTCAGTACGTATCTATATCCAAAACATGGCCTAGAAAATTTATAGAATCAGTTTCACTTTCATTGATTTCACAGCCTAGTATAATTTTCTCTAATGGTTTGAAAAGAGGCAAGCAACACCAGCTATTAAGTACAAGCCACAACCTGTTGTAACAGAAAACAACAAAACAAAACACAGGAACAGTAATTCAGAAGGCTCAAATAAGTGAGCCAAGTCGCATCTTCAAAGGAAATAAATATGCAAGCACTGGTTAAACTGAACTATGAAACAGCTGTTTCCTGACTACTGGCAAAGCAGTATCTGTAGATCATAGGTGTGAGTAAAACCCATTCAGTAAGAAATTCCATGGAAGAGAAATTAGATAAAAGTCTATCTCACGCACTGCTCTGCTGCTAGTTGTAACTATTTTCAATACCCTTGAAGGCGGAGGAGTATGGATGTAGGAAACATAGATCTTGTAGCAGGTAAAAAAATATTCAAACCCAGCTAAATGTTTCTGTTTGGGACCTCTCTGAAGTAGCCTTTCCCTGTTGCATGCCTAACTGTTGTGGTTTCCTGAATGTCTAGGGCAACAGGATTGGATGTAGGAACTGGTTTCGAGGGAATGTTTGTACAGAGAAGCTGAAGAGGGTTTTCTGCCTCTGCAGGTGTTTGCAGGTGTTCCCAAACGGCATGGATGAAGAGAGAAAAGATCACCTTTACCTTTTCCTGTCGCTGGTCAGCTGTCCAAACAGTGAAGTCCGAGCCAAATTCAAGTTCTCTATCCTCAATGCAAAAGGAGAAGAAACGAAATCAATGGGTATGCCTGATGGAGGGCTGGGTCCATTTGTTTTCTCACTGCTCATGAGCAGAAGAGAAATAAGAGCATCCGTTGTGTTTGCTTTGGGCTTTCCTTTCCTTTCCTGCTTTAAAAGACTCCTACCTTTCATATGTTTGCAGAGAGTCAACAAGCCCATCGGTTTTTTCAAGGCAAATCCTGGGGATTCGATAAGTTTATTAGAAAAGATTTCCTCTTGGATGAGGCCAATGGACTTCTTCCAGACGATGAACTCACTTTCTTCTGTGAGGTAAGGAGGGGAGAGGTGCAAAAGCTTGCTGCTCGTGCAGGAATACACCGAAGCTGCTTCTCCCATCTCTGCCATCTCGGTTCTTTTTGTAGGTTCAGGTCTTTGCTCACCCTGAGGGTTTTTGCTCTGCTTTTCTTTGGAGAGCAGATTCTCTGTCTCCCTTCTGTAGGGTGTGGTGCACTTTGCTTGAGTGGTCGGGAGCTGTTGTTCAGTTAACAGCTGTTCTGTTGTGCTTACTTTTGGCCTCTTGTTTTGTGGCCTATGCAGAGTTTGGGAGCATTCCTATTTTGGACTGCCTCTCCCACGCTGACTGGGAGAAGTTTGGGAATGGTTGTCTAAAAAAGTAACTTTTCTAAGCTCTAGAATTGTGCCAGTTGGCCAGCAGACCAGAAGGTGGTGAACCAAATCTCTGGACCAGCTTTGCTGAGGTTGTGAAAGCAGCTAGCCATTCTGTTCCATGTAACTTTCTGCTCTAGCCTTAAGACAGCGAAGGGTTTGTCTTAAGCTTTTTTCCCTGACAAATTTATAAATCTGTGAAGCCAGAAATGCTGCACATAGAACAGTTTTTTTTTCTTTTTTCTTTGCTATTGCTTAGATGTTTTCTTGGCATTTAGGTAGGTGTGCCATATGTTCAGCTAACTCCTCTTCTCCTCCTTGGCCACAGGTGCCTACAACTGCATTTCTGTTTAGCAGGAATAGTGTTTGAGGTGGTTTTTGTTCTTGTTCTTGTTGTTGCACTTCTGAGATGTTGTAAAAACTGGGTAACATTTTGTAACTATGCCAAGGGCTTCAGAATAGTGGAATAGTGCTGAGGAAGTAGTTTGTCTGATTCTTAGTGGCTTACTTAAGTTCTATTGTTTCTTTCCTCTGCTAACCTGCAAAAAGAAAAGCTAACCAGGGGTCAAGTTTGGGTTTGGTTATACAAGATGTTCTTTCACATTTGTCTGCATAGTCCCGGGTTTTGCTGGTCACCTTTGGGCCTGCCAGCTACGTTGTGTTGGTATGCCTGAAGCTTTTTTTTTTTAAAGTGTAAGCTAATTGCTGACTCGGAGAGTCAAGAGCCAGCTTCCTTGCATTCCATGGGTGCAATGCAGCATTCAACACAGACTGTAGCATCTTTGGGATCTCAAGTTTCACTTAATAAAATCTAGACATTTGCCCCTTCTGATAGCAGAGATGCTTAGCAGAATTTAGTCAGAGTTGCATCTTTATGAATCCTGATCATTTTGTGGGGGAGAGATTTAAGCCCATTTATAATACTTCTGTTGACCCATTTGGAACTTGAGGGCTTAACTTTTGCTGTATCATTCCTTAGCCTTCTATTTTGATATCTACTGATGTAGAAAATGCTTGTTAAACTTGCTGGAAAGCTGTGAGCTTCAAAGCTGGATTTTCAATGCAGACTTTTCAACTAATCCAGCTTGGATGATTTTCTGTGTAAGAAGGAACAATGTCTTACTCTGGTTGTGTGTGAAAGAGAGAGAGCGAGAGAGCACAGGGGCACCACCCACTTCAGATTGCCTTCACACTTGCTAACATAGTTTATATTAACCTGCACTTTTCTAATCCTCAGCCAGCATGGTTCGCTGATGGTGATTGGAATTATAGTCAGGCACATTTTAGGGACTCTGGGTTGGGGTAGGTTGTCCTTACAATTACCACTAATGTAGATGGTTTTAAAAGAGGGCAAGAGTAATATACATCCATGGAGAGTAGATTTATCAGTCATTACTAGCTGATGTGGCTATGTGGAACCTCTGTCTTCGAAGACAGAATACTTTTGAATATTTGTTGCGGGGGGCAACAGAGAGAGAAATTTGCTTTCTTGCATGTATGGCTTATAGATCTCCCAGAGGTAACTAAGTTGACAACTAAGTGAAAGGGGCTGCTCCACTAAGTGAACGTTTGGATTGATCCTGTTGAGCAGAGATCATGATCTCTCTTTGTTCTTAAATTCCCTCTGAACTGGCTCTTAACTTCACCTTGTAAAGTTTGTAAGCCTTTGCACTGGCTAGCTTGACACTTCATTTTCAGGACTTGGAGAGTGGTTTTGCTCAGGCTTAGAGGCTTTTGAACATCTGTATGCAGAGTAAGGAACAACATAGCTAGTGAAGCAGAGTAAGTACAGATGACTGCTTACAGCTGCAATGTACTGGCGTGAAAGCTAAACTGTAGGGGGTGGGGCTGGTTAATACTTGGATGAGAGACCACCAGGGAATAGCAGAGATCTCTAAATTAGAAATTTTGGTTTAGGCATCCTTCAGTCTCGTTACCATATGCAGACATATGGTAACATGCTCTGTATGGAGGACTTGGAACAGCATCTAGTGTGGCTGAGAAGGCCAATTTGAGAGTGACAATCCCTTCCACACTGAAGACAAATACAATCTGTACCCCGTCCAGCTCCCTGATTTTGCTGCTTTCATGACTCCCTCTTTGCCTCGGCCTGCTGGACAAGGGTCTCTTCAAATTGGGAGAGGCCGTGATGCACCGCCTGCATCCAGGCTGAACGCTCATCTGTCAGGGTTTCCCATCTGTTGAGGTCTATTCCTAAGGCCTTCAGATCCCGCTTGCAGATATCCTTGTATCGCAGCTGTGGTCTCCTTCTGGGGCGATTTCCCTGCACTAATTCTCCATACAGGAGATCTTTTGGAATCTGACCGTCAGCCATTCTCACGACATGCCCAAGCCAACGTAGACATCGCTGTTTCAGTAATGTATACATGCTAAAAATTCCAGCTCGTTCTAGGACTACTCTATTTGGAACTTTGTCCTGCCAGGTGATACCAAAATGCGTCAGAGACAACGTATATGGAACGTGTTCAGCTACTTCTCCTGCCATGCACAAAGAGTCCAGGACTCACTGCAGTACAGGAGTGTGCTCAGGACACAGGCTCTATAGACCTGGATCTTGGTATATGCCATCAGCTTCTTATTAAGCCATACTCTCTTTGTGAGTGTAGAGAACATAGTAGCAGCTTTGCCAATGCATTTATCCAGCTCGACATCTTGAGAGATAGTGTCAGAGATTGTTGAGCCAAGGTACACAAAGTCATGAACAACCTCCAATTCTTGCGTGGAGATGGTAATGGAGGTGAGTCCACGCCCTGGCCCATGACTTGTGTTTTCTTCAAGCTGATTGTCAGTCCAAAGTCTTGGCAGGCCTTGCTAAAATGATTCATGAGTTGTTGGAGGTCTTCAGCAGAGTGGGCAACAATGGCTGCATTATCGGCGAAGAGGAAGTCCCACATGCATTTCAGTTGGACTTTGGTCTTTGCTCCCAATCTAGAGAGATTAAAGAGCTTTCCATCTGATCTAGTCCGGAGATAGACACCTTCTGTTGGAGTTCCAAAGGCGTGCTTCAGCATGACAGCAAAAAAGATCCCAAACAGGGCCGGCGCGAGGACACAGCCCTGTTTCACTCCGCTTCAGATGTCAAAGGGATCTGATGTTGAACCATCAAAAACTACAGTGCCCTTCATTTCCTCATGAAAGGACCTGATGATGTTAAGGAGTCGAGGTGGACATCCAATCTTGGGAAGTATTTCAAAAAGGCCGTCCCTGCTAACCAAATCAAAGGTCTTTGTGAGATCTATGCAGGCCACAAAGAGTGGCTGTCGTTGTTCCCTACATTTCTCCTGCAACTGTCTGAGGGAGAATCCCATGTCAGTGGTGGATCTATTAGCTCGAAATCCACACTGATTCTGGATAGACTCTGTCTGCAAGCACCTGGAGTCTCTTCAGCACAACACGGGCAAGCAGCTTCCATACAATGCTGAGAAGAGAGATGCCACGGTAGTTATTGCAGTCGCCCCTGTCTCCTTTGTTCTTATACAATGTGACAATGTTTGCATCCTTCATGTCCTGTGGTACTCCACCTTCCCTCCAGCAAAGACGAAAGACTTCATTCAGCTCGGTGGTGATGATCTCTTTACAGCACTTCAGCACTTCAACAGGGATGTTATCCTTCCCAGGTGCCTTGCCGGAGGCGAGGGAATCCAAGGCCCTTTTATTTCTGCTACAGTTGGTTCGCTGTCCAACTCTTCCAAGACAGGCAGGCACTCAATGTTATTTAATGCCTCTTCGGTTACTACATTCTCTCTGGAATATAGCTCAGAGTAGTGCTGCACCCAGCGTTCCATCTGCTGTGCTGAGTCCTGGATGATCACACCTGTAGCAGACTTCAAGGGAGCAGATTTCTTCTGTATTGGACCTAAAGCCTGCTTGATACCATCATACATTCCCTTCATGTTGCCTGTGTCCGCTCCTATCTGTATCTGAGAGCAGAGCTGAAGCCAATAATCGTTGGAACATCTCCTGGCAGCCTGTTGGACTTTGCTACGAGCAGCTCAAAGAGCCTGCAAGTTGTACTCACTAGGACAGGCTTTGTATGCTGCTAGAGCTCTCCTCTTATCCTCGATGGCTGGCATCAACTCCTCCGAATGGGCTTCGAACCAGTCTGCCGTCTTTTTGGTCTTCTTGCCAAATGTGGACAAGGGGGTGTTATAAACAGCGTTCTTGAAATGTTCCCATCGTTCAGGTACATTTGCATCAGCCGGGCCTGGAAGGGTTTCCTCAAGCGCTTGGGCATATTCCTCCACTTTTCTTTGATCGCAAGTCTTGCTGATGTCAATACGTGGTCTTCCTTCCTTTTTCGTGTGATGCAATCTCTTTGTTCGCAGTTTTACTCTACTACACACCAGGGAGTGATCAGTACCGCAATCAGCACTCTGGTAACTGCGTGTGATCGTAATACTAGGAAGGCTAGAACGTCTAGTGAGGATCAAATCGAGCTGATGCCAATGCTTGGATCTTGGATGTCTCCAGGAAACTCTGTGTTGAAGCTTCATATTAAAGAACGTGTTGCTGACACAAAGACCATAATAACAGCAAAACTCCAGCAAGCGTTGGCCATTTTCATTCATCTTCCCAATTCCAAAATGGCCTAGACAAGTGGGCCAAGAATTGTGATCAGCACCAACTCTAGCGGTAAATTCTCCGAGAATGAACAGTGACTCTCTTTCAGGGACTTTTTTGATAGTAGCTGCCAGATCGTCGTAGAATTTGTTTTTGACTTCTGTTGTGGACGACAGTGTTGGTGCATATGCACTAATGGGGGTGACCGGTCCCGCTGATGAGTGGAGCTGCAGAGACAGGATTCTTTCACTCCCCACAGTAGGTGGAACAATGGATCTCAGCAGAGTATTTCTGACCACAAAGCCAACACCATATTCCCTGGTCTCATTCAAAGGTTTCCCTGCCAGAAGAAGGAGAAGTTTTTTTCTTTGACAGATCCCATGTCTGGCAATCTCGTCTCTTGCAGGGCAACAATGTCCATCTGCAGTCTACTCAGTTCCATGTCAATGACAGCTGTCTTGCACACATCGTCTATTTCCTGCAGATCGTCAGAAAAGCCAGGGGTCATTGTCCAAACATTCCAGGTGCCCAACTTTAGGGCAGAAGTTTTCTTATGATTGTTGCATAGCGCAGGGTTATCGATCTGCTTGTCGGCTTTCACCCTAAACCCCACGCACCCCGTGAGGTTAACAGACCGTGGCGAGGTAGCACCTTACTGGCTGGGGACTGCCCAGCTTAAGTCAGGCGGTAGCTACCTAGTGAGGTGCAATGACCTCTCCCACCGTCGGAAGTAGCCCCTGGCGTCATGCTCTACGCCAATCGAGCAAAGACTTATAACCGGTAACTGCTACTTCCCGTGTTGTTTCGACGCTGTATGCGAAGCTGGAGTGTCCTCTTCAGAGCATGAAGCCTGGGTAAAATAATATGGAGGATAGGCTGTTACCCAAGCAGCAAATCCCCCTCTCTCCACATTGCTGAAATAGTCCAATGGAAAGGCAAGAGCCAATACAACTGGTTCCAGCGACGTCGCAGGAGTTGCCAGAATGACACGAACTGCCTCCGGGACTCCGGTCCGGATTTTGCCTTGAGGTTAACTCCTGAAGCCTTTTCCATCAGTTGATATAGGCACAAGGCAGTGGAGGTTTGAAATTGGAGTTTTCCTTCTCCTAGATGGGCTGCCTCCCAAGGCTGACGAGCCCCACCTACCTGGCCTGCTCCCTAATAGTGCGGAAGTATGATCCGACCCCTAAAACTTTCCTGCCCCCCAGGTGTATGCAATGCTATTTGACTTTCCTATTTACCAGATTAGAGCTTCTGCTCCCACTCATTTAAAGCTAGACCCCCGCCCCCTCAGACCATGTGGTCAGGGAGAGCAAAGGTCAGCCTAGGAAAAATACCTCACCAAATAAAATGTGCTCCCTGCTCACCTCCTGCCTCAGCTTCCTCTTCAGGAGAAGGGCTTAGAGCTACTGCTCGCACTCATTTAAAGCTAGACCCCCGCCCCCTCAGACCATGCAGTCAGGGAGAGCAAAGGTCAGCCTAGGAAAAATACCTCACCAAATAAAATGTGCTCCCAAACACAGTTCACCTCCTGCCTCAGCTTCCTCTGAGGAAGCTGAGGAGGAGAGGAAATTAGAAATATTCCTGCCTGAAACCATGGAAAGCTACTGTTGCTCAGAGCTGACAGTATTGACCTTGCTCATCTCACTCAGTATAAGGCAGATTCCTAAGTACATGCCTGTATTTATTTGGAAAGCAAGATTTATAATGTATGAATGTGTGTGGAGGGGAATATTAGTCTGTTACCATGGGTGACCAGCAAACTTCCACGGGTGACTGGCAAACTTGAGATGAGTGGAGGTCTTGGCCAGCAACATATGGAAGGTGGCATTCTCAGTTTTTACCCATACACCATAGTTAGTTACCACAGAAGAAAAAGGCAGTTGGTGCTCCCCGTCCTGAGAAGTTCTTGTAGTGTGTATCTCAATTGTTTATCTCTTCTCATTTGAAGCGCTTCTCATCTAGGGCTTGGCTCTCTGTTCCACCCCTTTGCTTTGCCTGTGGCCCACAGTGGCTAAGATTTCACAGACCACTTTGTATAGAGGTTAATGGTCCTGTCTTTAAACCCAGAAGGGGTGAATATAAGCAAACTCCTAATTCTGTCCAAGTCTATGGAAGCCACAGCCGGCCATGCTGAGGGGTGGGAGGACAATTCTCTTTCCTGTTGCAGTGCTCTGTTTGTCTCATAAAAAGGTCTGCTTCGCGGCATGAGAAGTTTCATGGGATTTGCTGCTGGATCTTTCTTCTTTTTATGCTTTTAAGGTTCACTGCTAATCTTACCTTTGTAGACATGTTGACCCTCTGTGCTTCCTTGCAGGTGAATGTAGTAGAGGACCCTGTCACTACTTCAGGCCAAAACCCCATGAACATGATGAAGGTACCAGAATGCGGCTTGGCTGATGAGTTGGGAGGTCTTTGGAAAAACTCGCGCTACACAGACTGCTGCTTGTGTGTGGCAGGCCAGGAGTTCCAGGCTCACAAAGCCATATTAGCAGGTCGGTATCGACACAGGCCTGAGACTTAGCAGGATGGCAGGTGGAGTGGTCTGTGGCATTGATGAGTCTCCTGTGGGCTGCTTCTTAAGAATTGCTACTTTTAAAGAATGGGAACAACTGGCTTCAGGAGAAGGACGAGAGGCAGTGGGATTGCATCTTGGGAAATGAGAGAAAGAATTCAGTGACATGGTTGGGAAAGGTACACAAGAAATGTAAAATTAGCCTTCTCAAAGCTATTTCAAAGTAATAGTTTCCAGTTTGGGATTTCCAGATAATATTGAATTCCTGCTCCTAGAATCCCTTACCATTGTTCAAGCTGGCAGGGGATGATGAAAATGATCATCTGAGCACTTCTGGTGACCCAGGTCTGGAAATTGTTATTTTAGAAGACGTGCATGTATAGTAATGCTATCATCTGTCGGTCCAGGGTGTGTTGGACAGCATTTAAGTCTCAAGTTGGTTGGTTGGTTGGTTGGTTTAAATACGTTGCCAGCTCTTTTGATTTCTCAAGATTAATTATCTACACAGAATTATGTAATATATACAGATTAAATAATTTATGCAAATTGGATGGTCCAGCTACAGATTACATAACCTAGCAAAACTATTGATTGAGCACTGAACAGAATGCGTTGTGTTTAAATATAATAGACTCCTGTATATACTGTGGCAAGCCAATCTAATGCCTGTGGGTTCCTGGCAAGGGACTATCCCCACCCATCCCCTAACCCTATCCCCACCCATCCCCTGATTATAGTGAGATGAATTGAGAATATTTATCAAGTGAATGGCACCTTCCTTGGTTGGGACAGTGGAAGGATGGTATGTGAGATGGGATAAAAGACATTTTAAATTTGTTCACTTTTTCTAGAGTAGGTATTGCCCTTAGGAAGAAATTTGATACATTTCACTCATGCATGTTCTATTTATTTTATACCTGACTGTTTTATATTGGTGCTTGTATTTACAGGTACTGATTGTACTTGTCTGGAAAGGAAGGTTTATCTCTTACAATCTTTAAAATTATGTTTGTTTGCTTTTTTCCTCTCCCCTCCCCATCTCACTTATGGCCACAGCCCGTTCTCCGGTTTTCAGTGCCATGTTTGAACACGAAATGGAGGAGAGTAAAAAGGTAAGTTAATGGAAAAGGCAATTTTCAGGTCATGATGAAGAGCTCTGTACTGGTCTACAGAAGAAGAGACATTGAGGAGGTTACAAAAAACAATCCTGGTGAACCAAGGAGAAAGCTTAAATGTGTTGCAGATGTTTTACTTCCACTAGCCAAGGTCTTGCTCAGAGCAGAAATAAAACAAATCAGTGTCAAAGTGTCCAGGTGAACAAGGCATTTTGCTCTGGGACTCCATGAACTGCATCTTGGAACCTGGGTCTTGACTGAAGCGCTGCCCATGGAAAAAAATCACTGTCATTCAGAAGTTTACATTTGGGTTTTTTTGTTTTTTGTTTGCTTGAAGGAACCAGAACTAAAGCAGTGGGTGCAAATCTGCAATTCAAATCCCTGTTCATCTGTGAAGCATACTTTGCTACAAGTTAAAGAGGTTTTTTTTAATTCTTTTCTTACTTTCTAGGTTTGTGGGGAAAATAAGATTGAAAGACAGGCATGTTGTAACCTGCTCTGAGTTTTATGTGTTGGTCAGGAAAGAAATCTGAGTAAACACTTGTAAAGCGGCTGATAGGCAACAATGTGCATATTAGCAAAGCTGGATGAATCCAGAAGCAGTGTTATGATATAAAAGATTAAGTAACATAAGTGTCAGTATCTTCTGCTTGAGAGATAGCAAAAGAGGATGAAAATTGAGAATTGCAATAAGTTGTTTCCTGTAGCTGTAGAGAAGCACGCAAGAATGAACACTTTCTGTGTACTGTACTTATCTCTCCTAAATGCATGTGTTCTTTCCAACCTTTGTCTTATAAGAAGGATTCAAGAAGGAGAGGTATCTCTGGATCTGTTGCCTGAGGGACATAAAAATAATTTCCGTCTTCCCATGTAGAATCGAGTTAAAATCAATGACATGGAACCTGAAGTATTTAAGGAAATGATGTGCTTCATCTATACGGGGAAGGCACCCAACATCGACAAAATGGCTGATGATTTGCTGGCCGCTGCTGACAAGGTATCCAAGGACCAGTCTTTGACTCTTTGGTCTATTTTTAAGAAAAGAAGGAGAAAGAATCAAAACCAGCTTGAAGACCCAGTTTGCTTGTTGAATTAGATAACTCTGCTTCTCCCTCTTTGGTATCCTTCAGTTGTTTTGGAATACAACTTCCATCAGCCCTGTTTGATCAAAGACTATGGGAGGTGAAGTCCAAAAAATTTGGAAGTCCCCAGATGAGAAAGAGTTGAACGAAGGCTTTTATGTCGCAGCTAATTTACATTTTTGGATATATGTGCTTTTGATTGAGGATAATTTCTTGCTGCTCAAAATACATGCAATGACTTTGATATCTTAACAAACCAATCCCTTGATCTTTAGAAGCATGTTGATTGATTATTTTGGCCATTTCAACTCTCTTCGTAAGGCAGGGGCGTACACCTCCTTGGGCTAGAAGAGAACCAAATTTCCTGTGCCAAGATGTTGGATGAATGAATGAATCGGCTGGAAGTTTGCCACCACCTTTCCCCCCTTCTCCCAGCAGCTTAACACAGGAAATTTATTTATAATATGAGAAGCCGGGCAAAAAATGATGAACACCCCTTCCATAGAGTACATGAGGCAAAGACTTCCGAGGAGACACTTTTTTTTCATAGATGGGGTGGGATGCCTGCTGTGCTGAAAGCAGATTGTGCCTTCCTTGCTTACTGCTTCTAAGCAAGTCTCTAACAATAGGGATTTGCTTAGAAGTGATGTGGTGCCCTGTTTTTCTGTGAAATGAGAGATTCCCGACTCACTGCAAAGGCTTTTGAATTGATCTTTCACTACATGAAGAGAGAGTTGCCTGCAAGTTGAGGAAGCTGTGCCAACTCGTACAGCTTCTGCTGCCCTCAGCCTACATAGGATTGTGAGGCACAGCACCATTTCTTATTTGACAGCTACCTTGTCCACCAGAAGGCAAAAATGAGTGACTGGCCGCATCTAAAAATCAGGGTTACCCCTCACACTTCTCATTTAGTATATATGTATGTACATATTTAAAACATTTATACCCCACCTTCAACCAGACCTGGGTGGCTTACAGTATAAAAACAAACAGTATTGAAAACTAAAAGGAATAAATTTATAACAATGTTTTAACAAGAATTAAATAGATATCACATTAAAAACAAGTGGGTGAAACAGTTTTAAAATGTTCTAAAAACACATTAAAAGGAGCCCTTTTAAGAACCTCATCTTAGGTAGCCAGTTACTGAGAAAAAGCTTGACTGAAGAGAGGCTGTGTAGACTGAGATTACAGGAACTGGTTGTGATCCTTCAACCAGTCATTGATCATTCCTGCCTTGCAGTGTATTGTTAAGGGCAAGTCAGTCATGGCCAAAAATATTGGCAGCCTTGCAATTCTGTCAGAAAATGCAACCCTTCTCTCCGAAAATTGTTGCAGTTGCAAATGTTTTGGTACTCACATGTTCATTGCTTTGGTTTGCATTGGAAGAACACACACACACACACACAAAACAGAGAGGAAAAGTCAAATCTGATACAATCCCACACAGAAAGCCAAAAATACACTGGCCAAAATTATTGGCACCCTGTCTAAATTGTAAGAAATAATTGCTTTTCAAGAATGTGATGCTCCTTTAATTTGTATTTAGACACACCTGTCGCAAGTAAGAGGTGTGGGCAATATAGTAATCACACTTGCAACCAGTTAAGATGGAGAAAAGGTGATTCAAACTTTGTGTTGTGTGTAACACTGAGCATGGAGAAAAGAATGAAGTGTAAAGAGTTGTCTGTGGATTTGAGAGAACAAATTGTGGAAAAACATTGACAATCTCAAGGCTACAAGTCCATCTCCAGAGATCTTAATGTTCCTGTGTCCACTGTGCGCAACATCATCAAGATGTTTACAGCCCATGGCACTGTAGCTAACCTCCCTGGACGTGGACGGAAGAGCCAAATTACTGAAAAATTATAAAGAAGGGTTGTTCAAATGGTGGATACAGAACCCAGATTAACCTCCAAACAAATTCAAGCTGATCTGCAGACACAGGGTACAAGAGTGTCAGCTCGCACTATCCGTCGCCATCTGAATGAAAAGGGATGCTATGGTAGGAGACCCAGGAGGACCCCACTGCTGACACAAAGGCATAAAAAAGCAAGACTGGAGTATGCCAAAACATATGTGACAAAACCACAATCCTTCTGGGAGGATGTACTGTGGACAGATGAGACAAAAGTAGAGCTTTTTGGTAAAGGGCGTCATGGCACTGTTTACAGAAAAAGAAATGAGGCATTTAAAGAAAAAAAACCAGTCCCTACAGTTAAACATGGTGAGGTTCAAACATGTTTTGGGGTTGCTTTGCTGCTTCTGGCACTGGATGCCTTGACTGTGTGAACAGTATCATGAAATCTGATGATTACCAAAGAATTTTGGGGCACAACGTAGTGGCCAGTGTCAGAAAGCTGCATCTCCACCAGAGGTCATGGGTCTTCCAGCAGGACGATGACCCGAAACACACTTCAAAAAGCACTCAGAAATGGTTACAAACAAAGCACTGGAGAGTTCTGAAATGGCCAGCAATGAGTCCAGATCTGAATCCCATAGAACACCTGTGGAGAGATCTCAAAACTGCAGTTGGGAGAAGGCATCCTTCAAATCTGAAGGCCCTGGAGCAGTCTGCAAAAGAAGAGTGGTCCAAAATTCTAATAGAGAGGTGTAAGAAACTCATTCATGGTTACAGGAAACGATTGATTTCAGTTATTTTTTCCAAAGGGGATGCTCCCAAATATTAAGTTAAGGCTGCCAATAATTTTGGCCAGTGCATTTTTGGGTTTCTGTGTGGGATTGTATCAAATTTGACTTTTCTTCTGTTTGTTTGTGTGTGTGTGTGTGTGTGTGTGTGTGTGTGTGTGTGTGTTGTTCCAACGCAAACCAAAGAAATGAACATGCAAGTACCAAAACATTTGCAACTGCAACAATTTTCTGAGAGAAGGGTTGCATTTTCTGACAGAATTGCAAGGGTGCCAATATTTTTGGCCATGACTATATAATCTGATTCTTAGAACCTGGATCATCACAGAAGTAGAACATAAGACACTGGAGATATCTGAGTATGACCTTCTTCTTACAGGACATTCCAGATAGTAACACAGAAAATGCCACACTCTCCTATGCCTCCATTGAGGTGGTATCCCAGCAACCTTGGTTTTTCATCTTCTTTCCTGCTGTCCTCCCCGCCCTTCTTGTCACGGAAGATAGGATGATCAGAGGAGAAAAAGTTAGGATCCATTCCTTTAGTTCTGTTTTGTTTAGATTTCTCTGAGTCTCACCTCAAAACTTACGGAATCGGAGGACTGTAACTGATTAATGAAAAACTTTAATGAGGAATTTTAATATTAATACTTCACCTGTTATTTAATCTTTGCCTCACAACAGTTGTTTTTCTCCAGTATGAATCCTTGCAGATATCTGAATACAAGAATAAAATATATGAAATGTTACCTATAAAACCAGGATTCTGAGATGTGGATCAGATTTGATGACTATAATGTTGTGATCAAATAGATGGGTCCTTAAATCGTGTTCAGTTTCTATGTTGGAAGGAGGATGGGAGTCAAGCAGGGTAGATTTGATTCAAATCAAATTGATTCAAATCACAATTTAAATCACAATTTAATTTTTTTTAAATAGAATTTTTTAAATGATTTAAATTTAAAAGCTTTTTTTAAAATTTAAATTATGATATAAATTGATATTTTTTTAAAAAAACATTGGTTTTTATCCACCCTGGGGTAGCCTGGGGCAAAGAAGAGAATGGAAGAAGATGGGATTCTAGGATTTTGAATTATTTTTCCAGTGCTGTTCCAAATTCTCATGAGAATAAACAGTCAAAAACCCCTTGGTTTTAGACATGCTTCTGCAGAGAAGAAAATCAATACTATTGTAAAAATCAATAATGTTCTGAAAATCAGTAGTGTATTTCAGATGGAGCATCTCAGTTTGTTCTGGTAGGAATTTAGCATCACACAAGTTGGAAAATTTATGTTAACGCGGAATCCTGCAAGCCGCTAGCTGAGAGTTGATTCTGGTCCTGATGGTAAAAATAACTCACACAGACACGTTCTCTTCCAGCCCGACACGTGTATTTACAGCAAATATACAAAGTGGCAGCGTGACAGCATGAAATCAACATTTGTAGAAGTGGTGATGGTGTTCTGTACAACTCAACTATATACACATAAGCATCTGCCCTTGCCCAATCAGGGCAGATGTTGCATCATCCAGTCTTCACCCAGATGTTGCATCATCCTTTCTATAGTCACTGTGACTCAGCACTTTTATACTTACACACCTGCATGACATGGCAGTTCATTAGTACTTCTGCTCTGCTCTGTTCAGGCCTGTAAATTTTTTAATACTTTGACACCCCTCCTAATTTACACCTGAACAAAATTCAAACCCAACTCTTTGATTATTTCACTGTGTCTTTGAACACTCAAAGGTTTTGTAAAAATATCAGCAACATTTTTATCCGTTTTGCAGTATTGTAACTCTATTAATTTTTCTTTTATGGCTTCTCTTACGTTATGATATTTGATGTCAACATGTTTACTCCTATTTCACATTTTTTCTGTTACAGCCATTTGTAAGCAGGTTGTATTATCTTCTAAGACCTTTATTGGTTTATGTGTTTCTATCTTTAAATCCTTAATTAATTGTCTATACCAGATTAATTCTGAGCATACTTCCGACAAAGCTGCGAATTCAGCTTCTGCTGTCAAAGTAGCCACAGAACTCTGTTTTCTGGACTTCCACCCTACTAAAACATTTGCAAACATTACAACGAATCCGGACATTGACTTCCTGTCACTTTCATCATTTGCCCAATCACTGTCAACGTAGGCCTGTAAATTTAACTCTTTTGAAGGATTTATGATCAAACACTTGTCACTTGTTCCTTTTAAGTATCTAAAAACTCTTTTTACACCCTGCCAGTGTTTCACAGTGGGCTTCGACACATGTCTACTAAGAATGTTCACTGCTGCTGAAATGTCAGGCCTAGTCCAATTTGCTAAATACATCAAACTGCCAATTGCAGAATGATAAATTTCTTGACTCTCAAACTCTTTGTTTTCTTCATCACACTTTTGAAAATCTATTACCATGGGGGTTTGTACATCTTTACAATCTTGCATATTGTATCTCTCCAACATTTGTTCAATTTTTAACTTTTGGTTTAATACAAAACCTTCATTTTTTCTCTGTATTTGCACCCCTAAATAATTTTGTATTGGACCCAAATTTTTCAGTTTAAATTCCTTTTTCAGTTGTTTTTCAAATAAATTTATCTGGCTCTGATTTTTTGTCATAAAACAAATGTCATCCACATATGCCAACAAAATATTTAGCTCACTTCCACATTCTTGTATGTATAAGCATGGATCAGCCAGACTACTCTTAAAATTCATTTTTTCTAACACTGTATGTAAACATTGGTTCCAGTTTCGGGCTGATTGTCGCAGCCCATAAATGGCCTTATTTAACCTGTAAACCATTCCTGGTCTTGACCCTTCAAAGCCAGGTGCTTTTGCCATGTATAATTCTTCCTTTAAGTCAGCATTTAAGTATGCAGTCGTTATATCATAATGATTTATCAAATACCCTCTAGATGCCGCTAGAGTCAAAGCTACCCTCATAGTTTCTGCTTTCACTGTAGGGGAAAATACTTCATCATAGTGCAAATGTTTCTTTTGAGTAAATCCCTGAGCCACCAACCTTGCTTTATACCTAAAGTCCCCATTGTTTTGTAACTTTCTTTTGAAAACCCACTTACTGCCAATCACTTTATGCTCCTGTGGCAGCCTAGTCTCTGTGAAGACCTTGTGGTCGTCCATAGACTTCATTTCCTCAATCATGGCTTCCTGCCATCTTTTCTTTTCTACTTCAGGAAGTAACATGACCTCTTCATAACATTTTGGTTCCTGATACACATGGCACACCCTTATTTCTCCTACACCAAACTTTGCAGGCGGAACCCCTTTGTTAACTCTCTCTGACCTCCTGGGGATTTGTGGCTCATCCTCAATTTTTGGTTCTTGCTTAATTCCTATCTTACTTTCTTGATCACTACACTGCCCATCGTCTTCTTCATCTTTTGTCTTGGACTGGCTCTCTTCTGTTTCTTCTTCTTTTGTCTCTAACTGCTTATTCTCACACTCTCTTGTGTTTGTGAATGGTATGAAAACTTGGGAATTAGCATGAACCCTATCCCAATTCTCATGTTCACAAAAATTGGCAGACCTCGAAATCACTACATTGCTGTTTCCATCAAGGAAGCGGTATGCCTTTGAACCTCTTTCATAACCTATGAATTTCATTTTCTTTGCCTTTGGTTGTCCCTTCCTTCTTGTCTCTTTTGGGATGTGCACCCACGCACTGCACCCAAACACCCTCATGTGTTTTAAAGATGGCTCTCTCCCATATAACATAAAATAAGGAGTCTGCCCTATTGCAGAAGATAACAATCTGTTATTTATGTAGTTCGATGGAAGCAGGGCTTCTCCCCACAGGCCATGACTCATGTTAGCGTCAGCTAACAATGCGTCTTTCATTGTCTGCAACACTCCGTTTCTTCTTTCTGCCACGCCATTTTGGAAGGGTGAATATGGACTAGTTTTTCTATGATATATCCCATTTTCCTTCAACCAGCTTTGAAATTTGTTAGATAGGAACTCAGACCCTCTATCCGTCTGGATTTGCGCCACCTTGTGGCCATAACGTCTCTCAATGAAGCTTAGCCAATTTCTGAAGTTGCTAAACACCTCTGCCTTTGTTTTCAATAAGTAGCAAAAAGAATACCTTGAATAATCATCTACAATTACCAGGACATATTTTGCTCCACCCAAAGATGATGCAAAAGGGCCAATCAAGTCTGCATGTACCAGTTGAAAGGGCCTTTGTGTTTGACTGGTTCGTTCCTTGTTTCTGGGGCTTACTTTAGATTTTGCCATTTTACACACGTTGCAATCTAAATAATTTTTACACTCTTTCAACTGTACATCTTTTGCCACTGCTTGCATTCTCTGAATTGTTCTAAAATTTGCATGACCCAACCTCCTGTGTAACAGGTGTGCACATTTATCATGCTGAGGTGCGTTTTTCACTGTTACATGTGTGTCACTTTGTATTTTACACCTCAAAACGTACAAATTATTTTCTTGTTTTGCCCTTGCGCAAACACATTTTCCTTTCTTAATTTTACACTCATCATTTTCAAATATGACTACAAAGCCCTGTTTTACTAAAGCAGACACACTTAAGATGCTACAGTCCAACTGTGGTACATGAAGAACACCTTTGAGTTCTTGTTCCAAACCTGACACAAAAACTGTCCCTTCTGCAGCAACAGGCAACTTCTGTCCGTTCGCCAGGCTCACACTGCTTTGTTCCGAAGCACCTAGAGAAAGAAACAAATCTCTTTCATTAGTTAAATGTGTAACGACCCCACTGTCAATTATCCAGCAAGCTTGCTGAACGACCTTGGATTTATCTCTTGCTGCCTGGACAAGAGAAATCCTCCCTTTTCTCTTTTCGGTGCTTCTTTCACTTTTGCAGCCAGCTTTTCTGTCGTCTCTGCTACAGTCTCTCAGAAGATGATTTACAGATCCACAGCCAAAACAGCGTCTCACGGTCATAGCACGACCACTATCTTCTCTCCTAGGAGTTGTTTCTCTGTGTAAGCTGTAATCTGTCTTTTTCCTCCAGCCGTCTTGGTTCCTTTGACGCTGGATGTTTTGTTTCTCTCCGTCACCAGACATTTCACTCTTACGTCGTTCCTGTTCCAGCAATCTGCCCGTCAGGTATTCCAGGGTCAAATTCGCCTCAGGCATAGACTCTAAACTGGTGACCAGAGTGTCGTATTCATCAGATAAACTGCTTAGAATGAGGTACACTTTCTGGATTTCTGGAAACTGCACATTCCTTTGCTCCAGTTCATTAAAGAGACATTTTATCTCTTGCAAATGTTTAAATACGCTCTCACCGGGCTGTAATCTGCACCTGTAGAGCTTTCTTGTTAAGGATACTTTAGATCCTGCTGAATCTCTCACGTAAATTCTCTTGAGACATTGCCAAACTTCTCTCGCCGTAGCTAAGCCACGCACGTGGATTAATTGGTTGTCTTCCAAGCAAAGTATCAAAGTACTCAGAGCTTTTTCATTTTTACGTTCCTCCTCTTCATCAAACTGTGCTGGGAGGTTGGTTACAATCTGCCACAGATCTTCCCTCCTTAATAGCATCTCAGCTTTGATGGACCACGTCTGGTAATTACAGTCATTTAACTTCGTTAAGGGAAAAACTCCCAGGCTTGTTCCCCCAAACGCCATGCTGCCTGCTCTTCTCTCAGTCCTCTGTTTTCCTTCCCCTCCTGGGCACACAACAGCAGAACTGCTTTCTTTCAGGACCTCTATTTCTTCCTCCTTCTATTATAGTGGCACCCACTGGTACTCACCAACGTTCTCAGCAGTAGACGGTCTGCGCAGGGTGCGTCGCTGGGCCCATAACCTTTGTTAACGCGGAATCCTGCAAGCCGCTAGCTGAGAGTTGATTCTGGTCCTGATGGTAAAAATAACTCACACAGACACGTTCTCTTCCAGCCCGACACGTGTATTTACAGCAAATATACAAAGTGGCAGCGTGACAGCATGAAATCAACATTTGTAGAAGTGGTGATGGTGTTCTGTACAACTCAACTATATACACATAAGCATCTGCCCTTGCCCAATCAGGGCAGATGTTGCATCATCCAGTCTTCACCCAGATGTTGCATCATCCTTTCTATAGTCACTGTGACTCAGCACTTTTATACTTACACACCTGCATGACATGGCAGTTCATTAGTACTTCTGCTCTGCTCTGTTCAGGCCTGTAAATTTTTTAATACTTTGACAATTTATATGTCTCTACCATTCCCATATTGTGCTACTTTTCTCCCATTATCCTGCTACCCGGCAGCTATCACGTAGGCCTCTGTACATACACTCCAAACATGTCTCAAGTGTCTGGGTCTTGTGTATGGCAAGTACATTTTAAAGTAAACACAGCTAAGTTGGTAGGGCAAGAAAACTGAAGGGGCTCTTAGTTGTTTGCATGTGTATGTGACTTCTTATGTATCTTTCATCTAAACATGGTGGGTGTCTCTTTAAAAACAGAAAGCAAAACCTTTTATGGCTGCACATGAAACTTATTAATATCTGCCCAAGAGGCTTAGGAACAGCTTGTTCTGTCTTTCCTCCAGTCTCTTGAGGAAAATACGTAATTACCGTATAAACAAAACGCAGTACGTATCCAGAACCCTGGAGATGTGCCATTGGGCTCTGAAGTGAAGATGTGATTAGAGAGTTAGGCTTTGTCTTTTGAAAGTGTTATTGAAGAAGATGGAAGAACAATGCTATTGTACTGGAAGGGCCCAAGGATGTTAACTTTTGGCCCAGCTGCACATAGGGAGTCCTTTATTGGCCTTCTATGTTCTCTATTCCCAGACTTGAAAAATTCTACCAGCTGAACAAGTTAGGCAGTTTAGATACTGTAACTTCATATAATTCTGCTTTTGGTGAAGGCTTGGTACTAATGTAGAATATTTTTACAAAAAAAAAACAAAAGAAAGGAAAGAAAACAGGTGAGGAAAGTCAAAGTGGTATTTCTATCTTTATCTCTCCAATGGAAGGCCTTGTAGGTTTTGTTCATCTGAAGATTATATTCTGAGCCTCTATGAGGAACTCTGAAAAACAGCCTGTCTCTCTCTCTCTCTCTCTGTGTGTGTGAGTATGTATTACCACTACCTGTTGAGTCTTCAATTTTTTGCTTCAAAACATGAGAGTTGGGTGGTGGTGTTAGTTTGGATCCAGAGTTCATCATCTATGTGGCTTCAATTAGCCACAACCAAATTAAGTCTCACTGATTTCTGCATGAGTACTCTATGCATAACTTAAGTCTAGATCCAGTTTTCTGTCCTTTTCCATTTCTTGGTGTGACATAGTGTTATAGTGTCTTGTGAATAATTTAGAATATACGTTCCAAGCAGTATGAAGATGTTGCAGGGTTAAACAAAATGTAAGTGAGCAGGAGAGGCAGAACTCCCCCGCCCACTTACATTTATCAAACCAAACAAAGTGTTTGGTTTGATAAAAGTCACTGGGCTATAATTTTGTCTGTTCCAATAGTTCAACAATTTTCCTCTTTCTTGGGCCATCTCAGCCATCTGTGTTTTTTTAAAAAATAATTTATTGATTTATTTTTTGCAGTATGCTCTTGACGTCTTAAAGGTGATGTGTGAGGATGCTCTGTGCAGCAACTTGTCTGTAGAAAATGCAGCAGAGATTCTGATCTTGGCAGATCTACACAGTGCTGACCAACTTAAAACACGAGCACTTGACTTCATAAACCAGTAAGTAGATTTTCCTTTGGATTACCTCAGAGTAGGAAAAATCTGGCAAGTTGAACTTGGAGGGCCTGATAGCTGTTCATGCACACTAGTTTGTATCCAAGAACTTTCCCCCCCCCCAGCTCTACCTAGTCTACAAACAAAATCCCACCTTCTCTGTTTTGGGGGACCTGCACCTTCATTTCAAAAATCTATTGTTTCCTTCCTTATTAGCACCCTCCTTTACCTCAGTAGACAGTGAATTGCATCTGCTGTTTTGTTTTGCTTTTATGTGGAAAAAAACAAGCTGTGGTTATTATGTATTCCTTTACAAATGGTGTTTGGAGAAAATGCCCTTTGGAAAAGTAACTCTGTTATTTCTCCTCAGGACAGCAGTATTACATTTCTAGTCTAGAGTTATAAAACAGATCTTGCCAGTGTCTCAAATCTGGCCATCTTCATGCAGTGAGATAACCTTTTGAGGATTCTGTACAAAAAACAAAAGGGGGGGGTGTACAAAACTAGTGCCTCTTCTGTATGCACACTCCCACAGGACAAGATAAAGGATTATTAGCATGCTCCTTAATGCACTCTCTGGGTGGCTTACAATTTAATTATGCAGGCTGCACAATGCCCCCCCCCCCCCAGCAAGCTGGGTACTCAGTTTACTGACCTTGGAAGGCTGAGTGAACCTTGAGTCATTTACCTGGGATTGAACCTGGGTTTTGAGCAGTGTTTACCACTGCACCACAAGGCTCCTCATTCAGAATTGGTCAGAACTCATCTAGCTACTAGATCCGCTAGTTCACCTGAGAAGCCAGTGCCCCATTTTCTGGTGATTACATTTCACAGATGCACATACACAAAAAAACACTCTTATAAATGTGGAAAATCTCTCTGAGACCAAGAAAAAAAATTATTTGTGCTGAGTTGAGGGGTTTGGCAGTTTTTTAAATGAATGCTTTCTCATTTCTTGTGTGAGAATGATTTGGGGTCAGGATGTCTGTGCCTATAATATGCATTTCTTCCTAGCATCCTGTTTTGGGAGAGTTGGATTAGCAGAGAATCTCCAAAGTAAATCATGCAAAGAATTGAAGTATGTCAGGCAGTCTCACAAAAGCAACAATTTTAAAAGAAACCTTGTAGGACATCCCCTCTTGGAAATGATTCAGAGGTTTCTTTTAGAGTGGCATGTGTTCAGAAAGCATGAGCGTCCGTGGCCCGTTCCGCCTATTTCCATCTATGGCGGATTGCCCAGCTGCGACCACATCTAGATGGGGAGGCCCTCACTACTCTTGTCCATGCGCTCGTAATCTCGAGATTAGACCATTGTAATGCGCTCTACGTGGGGCTGCCTTTGAGATTGATGCGGAAACTTCAAATGGTGCAGAATGCGGCAGCCAGGCTCCTTAGTGGGGTGAGGAAATATCAGCATATCTCTCCCACTCTGGCTGCCTTGCATTGGCTGCCCATTCGTTTCCGCATTGACTTCAAAGTGTTAATGATGACGTATAAAGCCCTAAACGGTTTGGGACCTCGATACTTGGCAGATCGTCTTCTCCCACCTAGATCTACCCGAACCACCCGGAATAGCCAGCAGGGACGGCTGAGGGGCCTAACGCCGAGAGAGGCCCGGAAAGAAAGAACAAGAAACCGGGCCTTCTCGGCAGTGGCCCCTCGGCTATGGAACAGCCTCCCTACTGAAATTCGTCTGGCACCCTCGCTGGGCGTTTTTAAAACTCATTTGAAAACCTGGTTTTTCAGGCAGGCCTTCCCTCCAGTCAATAACTGATTTTTACTCTTATCATCTTGGTACTGATTTAATTTAATATAAATGTTAAAATTATGCTGTTTTAAATGTTATGATATTTTAATGTTATTATGTTTTTATTATGTATGTAAGCCGCCCCGAGTAGACTTTGTCTAGGGGGGCGGGGTAAAAATCTAATAATAAATAAATAAATAAATAAATAAATAAATAAATAAATGAGCAAAAGACAAGATGATGCCCCACTGCCCTCTGTGTCTGAATGGTGAGCTAAATGCAGAACACAGGGATCTGTTGTGGATTCAGACAAGAAGATGACAGCCAAAATGGCTATCTATGTGTTGTAGGACTGCAGCTTCTGTCAGCCCTTTCCAGCATGACCAGTGGGGAGAAATGCTGGGAGTTGCAGTTCTGCTTTATCTGGGGGGCTGCCCTTTGCGCACCCTTATTATAAGGCCAAGGTGGCATTAATGTTGTATAGTACGTTTGAAGTATACCTACAAAAAGGCTGTTAATTTGTAGGAGGACAATAAAACAAGATGTAAATGTTGATACAGAGTCTCCAAAATAGAAATTACATTTGTGAACTCTTGTGGTAATAGTTTGCTTTTGCACTGTTCATCTATCCTTTTCAAACTGTTAATCTTGGATTTTTGATTATGTGTTTTTAGCTACGCTTCTGATGTCATGGAGACTTCTGGTTGGAAGTCCATGGTGGTGTCTCACCCTCATCTGGTGGCTGAAGCATATCATTTACTGGCCTCTGCACAGTGCCCCTTTCTGGGACCCCCCACGCAAGCGGCTGAAGAAATCCTAAGACCCCCTGCCTTCTTAGCTAAACAGGTTCAAAACAAACCAAAAACTGGCCGGAGTCTTCTGGGTGGACCAGCTGCCCTGAGTCCATTAACACCAAGCTTTGGGATTTTGCCGTTAGGAACCCCTAGCCCTGGAGATGGATCCTATTTACAAAACTGCACAAATTCTTCTTCCGTAATTGATGTGCCACCTCCAGGAGCCCCTCCCAAGAAGACTGTCACCAGAATAAGCCAAACTGGAACAAAGTCTGTCTTCTCGCAAAGTGGCAATAACCGGGAAATAACGCCAATCCTTGTTGCACAAACACAAAGTTCAGGCCCACAAACAAGTACAACACCTCAGGTATTGAGCCCAACCATTGCTGCTCCACCTAATGTGCTGCCTCGAAGAAGCTCACGCTTGTTCTCTAGTGATAGTTCTACAACAAAGGAGAATAGTAAAAAGTTAAAAATGAAGTTTCCGCCCAAAATTGCAAATCGAAAGACAAAGTGTAAAACCAATAAGGGAGGGATCACGCAGCCAAACATAAATGACAGTTTGGAAGTCACCAAACTTGACTCGTCCATCATTTCAGAAGGAAAGATTACCTCTGTAACACCACAGATCCAGGCATTTACATTACAGAAAGCAGCAGCAGATTTGATGAGTCTTCTTCGTGATACGGGGAAAGGACATTTAGCCTTGTGTTCTTATAACTGTAAAGAAGCTATTCATATACTGAGTCATTTGCCTTCTCATCATTACAATACAGGCTGGGTGCTGTGCCATATTGGAAGGGCTTACTTTGAACTCGCAGAATATATGCAGGCTGAAAGGATATTCTCTGAAGTAAGAAGAACTGAAAACTACAGAGTAGAAGGCATGGAAATCTACTCCACAACACCGTGGCATCTGCAGAAAGATGTAGCTCTTTCAGTCCTTTCGAAAGACTTAACTGATATGGATAAAAATTCACCAGAGGCATGGTGTGCTGCAGGAAATTGCTTCAGTTTGCAACGAGAACATGACATTGCCATCAAGTTCTTCCAGAGAGCTATTCAAGTTGATCCGAATTATGCTTATGCCTACACTCTCCTAGGGCATGAATTTGTGCTGACGGAAGAACTTGAGAAAGCATTAGCCTGTTTTAGGAATGCAATTAGAATGAATCCTAGGCACTATAATGCCTGGTATGGATTGGGAATGATCTACTATAAACAGGAGAAATTCAGCCTTGCAGAAATGCATTTCCAGAAAGCACTTCATATTATTCCTCAAAGTTCTGTCTTATTATGTCACATTGGAGTTGTTCAGCATGCCCTGAAGAAATCCGAAAAGGCTTTGGATACTCTGAACAAAGCCATTAATATCAATCCTAAGAACCCACTGTGCAAATTCCACAGAGCCTCAGTATTATTTGCAAATGAGAAGTACAAGTATGCTTTGCAAGAACTTGAAGAACTGAAACAGATTGTTCCCAAAGAGTCTCTTGTTTACTTCTTAATAGGAAAGGTTTATAAAAAGTTGGGGCAAACCCATCTTGCACTGATGAACTTTTCCTGGGCAATGGACTTGGATCCCAAAGGAGCCAACAACCAGATCAAAGAGGACATTGACAAGAGGTATCTACCTGATGATGAAGAGCCTGTAACACAAGAGGAGCAGATCAGTGAAGAATTTCTAAACCATCTCAACAGCATCCACCCAAATATACAATTCACCATGGAAAAAGAAATAGAGAAAAATGCACTGAAAAATGCAGCCTGCAAAAGGTCAACGAACTCTACCCAGCCACAAGGACCGGTGATCACTACACACAAAAGACCAGCTAACGACACCCATCAATCACAGTGACAGATAATCTCTCCTCCTTATCCCAACAATACACCCACAACAAAAACACACTGATCACCATAATCACCCATCTCCTGAAAAGGACAATAGCTGATCCCACAGCTATAAATACTCAACTCCCAAACAAACTGCACCAGAGCACAGAGTGCTACTCCTGTCCTCTGAAGATGCCGGCCACAGAGACTGGCGAAACGTTAGGAAGAACAACCTTCAGAACACGGCCAAAGAGCCCGATAAACCCACAACAACCATTAGATCCCGGCTGTGAAAGCCTTCGCGAATACAAAGATTTGCTGTTTGGGAGCTTGGAGACATGAAGAAGTAGCTGATGAAGCCATGTCTTGCTCTTTCCACATAAATGTGTTTTAGTTTTGGTTCTTTCCTCTCCAGTAAGCAGAGCCCTGGATTTCTCCATTTCCACATTCTTCAGAGAAAGTTGTGAAAGTGCAGGACTGGAATGTGTTAAAGACATTTCTGAATACTACTAGAGTGCAACTTAAATGCCAGAGAATGTATATTACCTTAAAAACAACAGTTTTTGCTGTGAACAAAAATATTAGAAAATATATGAAACCCATGCTTCTAGATTTGTCAGCTTCCCAGGATAGAGACTTCCATAGAATACTTTAGTATTCCACTGAGAAGTTAACTTCACCAAACTAACTTCCAGAGCATCACTCGATGGTATTTGTAAACAGGTCAGTTACACAATTATGACAGGTGACTTCTCAAATGACCCTTGCCACTGTACCTGACAGTTGGGGAAATCAAAATTTTATTGCAGTTGTAAACTCATAGTGAAAATAAGTGTGTAGATTTGCAGTGTTGAAAGGATGCAATTAAATAAGTCCACAATAACAGAGAATGCCAAGAAGAAAATGGAAGCCTTAATCCAATCAAAACCTTATAATGGTGGTACATCCCACATCTGTTTGCAGCAGTATCCCCATCAAAACTATTTTGTAAAGTGTTGTCTGAATGAACAGATGCAAAAAATTGTGCAATTATCTGTCTCCTCTTTTTTTGTTTTTTTTTCTTTTGTTTTAATCCTGTAAGTTTGAGTACTTCCTCTGTGATTAAATTAGACCCCAGGAGGCTATTTTTGTGAGGAAGGATGCTAGGCTGTGTTAAAGAAGCCAAACTTTTCCTCTTTTGTAGCACTCCTGCAACAAAGGTTCGTTTGCCTTTGCGCAGTGACCATCAAGAAAGTGTATGATCACTTTACAGTTTTAAAGAGCAAATTATGCACAATAAAATGGTTTAAATTAAAAAACAAAACAAAAAACAAACAAACAAAAAAAACAAACAGTGGTTACTTGTTTAGATATGGTGGAAATTTTGTTCCTCTGGTACGTCCTTTCCTTGATTTAGTTTTGCTCCCTTTTGACTCCTGTGATTCCTTCACACCCTCTCAACCTTTTTGCTTTTTTAAAAAAAAAGAAGTTTTATTGTTCATGAACACTGTGTCAAAGTTTTCTTGTCCTGAGTTGCTAAAATCATTCTTAATGAGTGTATGTACCTGATCTGCTGGTTTGTAGAAGGTCTGGTTCTACTCTGTTCAAAGTCAGTTTTCTTTTACAGGAAAGAAATTTCAAAATAGCTGGTAAAGCTTTTCTTTTCTTTTCTTGGAAATATAATTACTCTTTTGTACTGTGTGTTGTTCTGTCTTGTCTTCGTGGCTTTTCTGTCTTTTTAAAAGAACCATTTCCCTCTCCCTAATTGAGATTTGGTTTCATGTGTGCTGTATTGATCCTGATCTCTTTTTTGCAGTTCACGAATCAGGTTCCAGCCGCCTGATGGTCGTTTACCGACCTGGATGGGGCGTAGCTGTCGTTTGCCCACCAGCCCGGATAGCGCGAGACGGGTCCGTTTCACCATTACAAGTGGGCGGGGAAGCGCGAGCATTTAAGGGAGCGCTTCCCCATGTTTCGCCCTCTTTCCTTTTCGGGCACCGACGAGGAAGGAGTTGCGGCGTGCGGGAGTCCATTTGAGCTGTTCATTGGCTGGCTTCGACTGCGTTTGGATTTCGCTTGCGGTGCTTGCTGACGGGAAGGCGGCTTACGCCCCTTCCCTGGGTTTGTTTAAGGCCTTTTCTTATTTAACCGAATTTTGTATTTTAAAGCTTTAATTTTATTAAGTGTTTATTTGTTGCCGGGCGAGAGCAGGGTGTGCGTCCGGGCAGGCTTCTGCCCGCTCCGGTGGGGGGGGCATTTTCTTAAAGGGGTTACTAGTTTACCCGGGTGTTTCGCGATTTAGATACTTGGGTTCGTGCATTTTGAATCTCCCCCCCTCCTTTTTGTTCTCATTGAGCTTTACTTTTAGGTGTTATAGTTGCGGTCGCCATTTTGTGTGACTGTATTTTTGCGCCTTTTTCGCCCGCCCGCCATTTTGTTTTTAACAGTCTTAGGCTGACGCAGTCCTTTTGGTTTAAAACAGTTACAGCTACCATTATTATTTACTTGAATACCCTTATATAAATTTAGTGTTCGCTACTTAGGCTCATATTAAAACTTTTCCTTTCACAAGTCAGTTGTTTGGGGTTTTTTAGATTGCATTTAAGATTCAGCTAATATTAATTTAATATTGGATTTTCGTTTATTTACTTGGGGATCTCTGTTCTATAATTGGTAACTTGAGTTTGTATTTAGACATTTAGTTGATTGTTGGGGGGGGCTAATTAAGTACATAATAATAAATAAATAAATAAAATTTGCTTGACAATAACGATTAATATTAATATAGATCAATTTAATATTTCATTATTAATACCTATTAATTAAAAAATGAATAAATAAATATATAAATAGAGTGAGAAGGATAGTGACGTAATAGATCGATAGTTTATATTGACCTTTATATATTAAAAAAAACATTTTGGAGTTCTTTGTTAAGGTTAAGGATAGGTAGGTGAGGCTTCCACTGTTGTACAGCTATAGAAGCTGGTTAAATTTAAAGTGGGCTGACAGTGGCATTGCAGAGTTAACATTTGAGTGGGTGAGTGTGCCTTGATCCACCTAGATTATAATGGCTTCTCGTGAGGGGCGTGGTAGAAGCAAAGACAAGGCGCCCGCGAAGAAGAGGCCCGTACCACAAGTTTCACCTGTGAGTTCCTCCTCTGATGAGGAATCTTGGCCTATATGGTGCGAGTTGCAGGAAAAAATGTCTGCACTCGAGGCGCAGAAGGTTGCATTGCAGACACCTCTGCAAGGTGGGTCGCCTCCTCGCCGTTCGGCCAGGGAGACTAAGGGTCGCAGAAAGACCAAGTTAAGGGCTTTAGCTCAGGACCTAATGGATCACTTTGTTGCATTGGAGTCCACTCAGGTTCCTGCGAGAGAAGAGCACAACGTGGCTGAAGGGTCTGCGGTTACCAGCAACGTGGTGGCAAGTCAGAAAAGTACCCACGCAGACACCATGGGAGCCCAGGAAACAGTGGCTGCAGCTCATGACGAGCGCGACTTCACAGAGGAGGCTGGGCCTAGCACAACTTTGGTTGGTGACGTCCCTAGGACATCAATCGGGTCCTCTGGTGAGTCATCTATCGTGCGTAGGTCATATTCACCTTACACTGCTTGGCCATGGGCTGGTGGCCCCCCTTTTTCACATTTCCCCTACACACACTACAACGTACTGCCCACAGGGGGGCACAATGTAGCTTGGCCTCCGGCCAACGTGCCACCTCAGGGATGGGGCATGCCATACACGGCTATGCCCTCAGGGGGGACACCTAGTGCAGGAGCCAGCTCGGGGACTTCGCACCATCCATCGGTACCCAACACCGGGTACAACACGGTTCCCCTACTGGCTATGCCTTACGGGGATTATTCTACTCTGCTCGGGGATCATTTGACCCCAGCTACCAAAGAAAAAATTTGGTAAGGGGGATTCCTGGACTTTTTTGACCTCTTGAACCGTGAGGTAGAGAATAAGGAGATCGACAAGGAAGATGAAAAGGAGAAAGAGAAACGTAGACGGGCACCCACCCTCCCTCCCTATTTCTAGTGTGATTTTGGTCGCCATTTTTGGGGCCGGATAGGAATTTTTGACTTTCATCCTGATTGGCTCTTGGATGGGGGGATTTTTCGCCTATCCCACACTGGAGAGGGGTTGTTGGCAATTTGGTGGCAAATTTCAGTCACACTGGCGGGTAGTGTGGAAAAACAGGTATTTTCGGTGTGTCCCAATTGTAATTTCAGGTAAGCCAACAGCGCATCCGACCTCCCGGCTCTGCGGATTGTGCGATTACAGGGCCGGTGCAGGGAGGATGCGCTGGGCCACTTCCGGACCAACAGTCATCAAGTAAAGATGTCTTGAGGTCTGGGGGTGTTTATTAGCGGCCAGCCGGGTTCCTGCTATCTTGGAGACCACTGGAACCTGGGGCCTGGGACTCGCCCAATTTATGATCAAGGGGTATGGGTTACCCCTACCTGTCACCTATTTTCCGCACTACAGCAGGCCCCTTATAGTTGGCCTATTGATGGCAAATGCAGCTTCTGTTAAATAAAGTGTGGCCCGCATTTAATCCAATATTGTTGTCTCGCGTCTTTATTCCGGGTTTGGGTGGGCAATAACAGCTGTTGTTGAAGTACTTTGGCTTACTATTTCAGTATGAGCTGGTTTCGAGTGATGGATACCTTGAAGTTAGCATGGGCAGAACTGACTTCTTTTGACTCCACCCTCTTCAGCTTTGCCTTAAGTAGTTGAACCAAGAGGCAGCAGACAAGAATCTGTGTCCTTGCCTTTCTTAAAATAGTAAAAAAATAAAAATTAAACAAAACACGAAGTAGGGCATGAGGGAAACCTATCCCACAATCACAGCATGAGTTACACAGGTAAGAGACCTTTTGGCCTAAATCCAGTTAATACTTCCCAACTAGAGTTGACCCATTGAATGAATTGCTGAATGTTGAGTCAACGGTTAAGCCAATCACACTCTAGCTGGGAGTACCAGTTGGATTCAGGCCATGGTGTCAGATTGCTACACAGATAAAAAGAAGCAGGTGATGTTTGATGGACATATTCGATGGATTCCTAGAAGATTCTCCCCATAACAAAATGTTGTAATAAGAAGCCTTCATTTCATGACACCGTTCATTTTATCGAAATAGACCAACTGATTCCTCCCCACTCCCCATTCCTTTTTTGTCCAACCAGCAGTTCATATTATGTGGCTACTGGGCAAGCTCAGCCCTCATTGGACAGATTTGGGGACAGTTGCCTTCTTAGGTACTATGTCCTAGATGGGGGTGGGAGGGTAATTCTCTGACCCTTGAGAGATCTGTGGAGCATATTGGAACACCAGTCAGTGGTCACATTAGGATGGGAGCAGCTCCTCAGAGAGTAGAAAGAACAAGGCCAAAGGCCTTTCTCTGTGCTCAAGATCCCTTTCTAGGATGACATTCTGGAATCTGAACAATGTGCATGAACAGTCTACTATGGGCTTGATAATAGATTATCTCCCTGTAAATGGGACTGCTCCCTCTCCTTCATGAGGAAGTGAGGACTAAGGGAAGAACTGTTCGAATGTGTTTCCTTGATGTTTAGGTTCTGTAGTGTCCAGTACAGTTCTTCAAGATGCGTTGTCTATCTCCTGTTGATGGACTATGTTGTAATTCCACAAGAGTAGAACAGAAGGGTCATACATTTCAAGATGTGTTTTAAACTCCTGTTTTTAATTTCAAACACATTTTATGAAGCAGACAATCATTCTCTTCTACAGCCTTGGAACAGAAGCTGAGGGCTTTTCATTTATGTAACACACAGGTGGGCATCATAGAGTTGTGCCATTATCCAGTGCAATTACACAGTCAGATAGGGATGTAAAGGACTTTTTTAAAAACCTCATCTGCTAAGGAACTAGTCACCTTTCTTGTCATGCTGGCATAGACTTTTAGCAGGCTATTTTTGTTCTTATCTTTAAAAATTACTTATTTACCAAGCAGGCTTCTTGAGGAGGAACAAAGCTGAGGGATAAAGTTCTGTTCCCCTGCAGTCAGCATGAAAGCAAAATAAACTAGTGGAGATGGAATGGAAATCTTCACCATGCTGCTGCCGGCCCATTCATTTTGTCTGCTTGGAACTTCCTGGCTACTTAATGCCTACAGTGTGACCTCTTAAGAATACAAGGCTGATCTAACAAAATGAATGATACATCAAGCAAGGGGTTGGGAATCCGTGGTCCTCCAGATGTTGTGATTCCATCTCTCATCAATGCCAACAGCATGATCAATAGAGGTAATGGAAGTCATTGTTGTTGTTTAGTCGTGTCCGACTCTTCGTGACCCCATGGACCAGAGCACGCCAGGCCCTCCTGTCTTCCACTGGCTCCCGGAGTTGGGTCAAAGTCATGTTGGTCGCTTCAATGACACCACTGTCCAACCATCTCATCCTCTGTCGTCCCCTTCTCCTCTTGCCTTCACACTTTCCCAACATCAGGGTCTGGAAGTCATAGTCCAACCTTATTGTATGGCCACAGGTTCCCCACCCCTGCAGGACAGAATGGGGAGGTAAATGAAGATAACTGTATGCCTTTAATATGCCATAAATGTAAATGGCAATTCCTGTTGATTTCAAGATGTAGATATTAGTGTTGAAGGGGTTGAAAAAAGGGAGGCATGCCATGATGATACTAGGTGACAAAATAGAGTGTTCCAGTTGTGAAGGGGAGTAAGACTGAAAAGATATAAACGAGCAAGCTGAGGAACATATTCACCAGCAGAATGATATTGGAAGGTTAGCGAGACGAAGAGAGAATAACAAGGAAGGAAGAAAAGCAACATTATGTAGTGATTTAAACATAGGAAAGAGCAACTTGTTTTGAAGGCAAGATGGAACTGGCAGCCAGTGAAAAGAACTGTAAGGGAGAGAGTGGAACAGTGTAAGGGATGTACCCTAAGAGTCTGAAAACTTCCTGTGTCAATCCTCAACCCAGCCATAAATGTATGGTGTGGTTCATATTCAAGCCACAATGTTCTCTGCCCAAGTTCCTCCTTCCCCTCACCCCAGTCGTGTGCAGTTTGGGAATACTTGATATCCCCTATGTTTTGTTTGTATTAAGTGTTTCGTATACTTAATCTCAGTACCTAATTAATCCATTGCAGCCAAAAAGCTTTTCTAAAACACATTCTAAGTATTTCCACAGTGTTGTGTTCAGCCAGTCTTAACTGAGAGAAATTTATGGTGGTACATCCGTGAGTTTGACTCAGGTTGGAAGTTTTCAGGTTCTTCTGAAGTAAAACAACAACAGCTTTGGTGCAGCCTTGACAATGTGTGACAGGCAGACCAGGGAGTCTGCAGGCAAGGTATCTCTTGAAACCAGGCAACAATAATCAGATAAAATATGTTCCCAAAAGGTCTCACTGGCTTCTCCTAAAGTAGCCTTTGTCTTGCTTAAATGTTAGAAAGAATTAGTCAGTTTTTGCCTATCTTGGTCTCTGAATGATCTTGAACTGTAACACTTATTCCTAGTCATTGGCCTTGCTGGCTGGGGATGATGGGAACTCTAGTCTTCACACATTGTGGGAGTCTGTCTTTTAGCTTCACCTGCCCTATCAAGGGCTGCCACTACAGATCACTACATTTACTTTTTTTCCATTTAATTAGGTTTCCTAGCCACATTTACAAGAATGTATTCTTCCCAAAATAGCTTACAGTCTAAGAACAGAAACCCCAGACAAGGGGCAGTGTAACTTTGATTACCGTTTGGCGGGGCAAACTATTATTATTTATTAATTATATTTATATCCTCTTTCTACCAGTAAGGTAGAAGGGGAAGTTTACATGGCTCTCTTTGTCACTGCTTTATCTTCATGAGACCCCTGTGGGGAATTTGAGTTCCGGTCTTCATTCTAACTTCATTCAATTTTTAGAGTATCTATTTTAATTGTATTTTAATTGTTTTATCTTTTTATTGTATTTTTATTGTATTTTAATTGTTGTAAGCCGCCCAGAGACCTTTGGGTAGAGTGGGCGGCATATAAGTTAAATAAATAAATAAATAAATAAATAAATAAATAAATAACTACTGCAGTTTACCTCACGTCTTCATTTTGAGAGAGTGAAACTCTACTATTACCTGTAATTGTGATCCTTAGGATGGCCTTAAGACTTCCAAGCCCTACTGAAGATGGCAATATAGCTTTTTCTTCGACTCATTAGGTATTTTTCTACCCCATCATTTCCTTTCATGCTGCTGGTGTCCTGCAAAGCATCTCCTCGTTTAAACAGCATGTTGAGTGTTGTGTTTTTAATAACAGAAAGGCTTGCTTGTGTCAGTCACATCCCGGCTGCATCTCTAGCTATGAGCAAGAGGGCTGGCTTAATTATTCCATGGAAGAAGTTGTGTTGTTTACCAAAAGGTTTGCTGTTACTTGACAAAAGATTCCATCCCCATTGGGTTTCCAGGAGCAGCTATAACTGCTCAGGGAGTCTCTTGTCTCAGCTTCTGCTTCGGAGAATGCAGACACTCTTGCAAAAAGTTAAACGGACCTTGACATCACCAGCCCTGCCTTCTCTTCAGGGAGGTGCTTGACTGGAAAAGCAAAGCTAGTTTTGGCAATCTCCTGCCCAAGGGAATCAAAGGCACACACAGAGAAAAGACAATCTGTTTTGGGACCCGTGCGACCTTTCCTTCCCTGAGAGGGAAGAAGAAAACCCAGACCTGGGCATACATGGTGGCTTCAGAGACTTCCCAAGCCAAGGGGGTTTGAGGAGGTCAAAAGAGAGCACAGCTCAATGAACATATAAGGAAATTAAAACATTGGAGCATCATGGAGTGTGGATTACTTTAAATCCATTAATTCAGTGCACAGGGGCATGTGTGTGGGGAGAGGAGAGCTTTTTCTGTACATTATTAGGAGGGAGGCGCTTCCTTCTGGAGGGGTAGGCAACTTGGTGCTCAGGTATCATTCTGCTAGTGTTTTGGTTTAGAACTCCCGTAAACATGGTCAGAGTATAATGGGAGTTATCATCCAAAACATCTTGAGGACATCAAATTGCCAACCACTGCAATAGGGAATGAGCATTCTCAGTGGTTCTGGGGCGGGGTGGTATTTCCAAGGATAAGGGCTTCTCCCAATTCACAGCTTCACCTAACCTGCTTCATATCTGAGCCTTTGCAACACTGAATTTGGGCAGCTGTTTTCTTGCTTTGGGATACTGCAGGGAGTAGGAGTGAGTGTGTGTCTGTTCACTATAAAGCAGGGGTAGGCAGCTTCCAGAGGTGCCCCTGCCAAAACTCTTTCTTAGAAGAATGCCTTTTATAACGGAAAAGGCTCCATTTTGCCCTCTAGTGGCAAAAAGATATAGACATTGTGAAACATTTTGGGAGGGTGCTGGTGGGGCAGTGCGCTGGGATTGCTTTTGAGCATTCTTTTGTGAAGAACGGAAAAGCCTCAGCATGTGCTGAACTCTGGAATCCTCATCACATTAGAGCTACAGCTGTTAAAAATTCACAGAAGATTATTAATTTAAATGTTGGCACTTGTTCTGGAGAAGCAGTATCTGCCAAATTTCCCCCTGATTCAGGACTGTTAATTCAAGTGTTTACATGTTTGATGGGGTGAAGTTTTGCTGTGGAGAAATTTTTCATTTTCCAACTAATATTACTCATGTTGATACTGCTGCATTAGTGGTAATTCACTATTCATCGCTGCACTGTTTTGTTCAGTGTACATGCTGTATATTTCTTGGCTTTGTTTTATCCTTGCCACAACCCTGTTCAGAATCATCCAGGGAGTTATTGGAGCCAAATGTGGATTTGAACCGTGCTCTACCAATGCTTTCACTGCCAGCACCACCCTGACCTCATTATATGCTCCTACTATTACTCAGCTTCTTCCCTTTGGACATATGAAACTGCCATTTTTAAAAGCTGCCTTTGTGGTGTCGAAGGGTCAAGTGTTAGCTTTGGGTATGTGAGCAACCAAGAGAATCTCAGACTTTTTATGTGCAGGGACTGAATCATACACTTGACCCTTACAACACTAGGGAACTATGAGTTTCTATAATGTCGGAAGGGTCAGTTGTGAGAACAAGATGCAAGTCGTTCAAAATCTACAAGACCTTACAGTTCATGTGGCTATGTTCCCACTCCATTGAGAATAAAAAAAATATACCTATGGGCATTTTCTGCCTGCTTCCCTGCAACGTTGTTCAACATGTAGATCGGGCAATACAATGTCAGAGAGAAACCCATGCATCACATTGCATCTGTTTGTTGCTTAACAGTATTTCTGTGCTTACTCTGTAAGCCACCTGCAACTGAGCTGCTTTCAAAGAATGTTAAAAACATATTTAAAAAATACAAACAAATAAACTACAAATATGGCAGAAAATATTAATGAGCAGGACATAAAGCAGATCAATCTAAAGATCAGAAATTCCTAATGCAAACTGATCTTAATGTTCCAGATCCCAACAGATTTTAAACAGTGCTTCAAGGAGTGGATGGGTTGATTTTTTTAAAAAAAACTTCTTCATATGGATCCAAAAATAATAATCTAATATGCATGCCAAGGAGATCTCTCTGGGGAGGACTGTTCTACAACTACAGGGTTATAATTGAGAAGGTCTTCTCCTGTCTCTACGTGTCTCTAGGTGAGACACATGGAGAATGTTGCCTAACATTGACCTCATTGCTTGGATTGGGTATATGCAGGAGGAGGATCAATTTGAGGACAGTTGGCAAACATTCTTTATTTCAAAGTGGCTGATATTTGAGCAATGCAAGTCAAATGAAACATTTTCTCAATCAGCCTTTTTATCCCTGACCATGAAATGTCTTGCAGTACTTCCAGCAGCGGGCCCAATTTGGAGAATACTGAATAACCACTGAAACGATCATCCTAAGGTTCCCCTTGATATTTAGTCCAGTCGTGTCTAGGGCGCAGTGCTCATCCCCGTTTCCAAGCCATAGAGCCAGTGTTTGTCCGAAGACAGTTTCCATGGTCACGTGGCCAGCGCGACTAGACACGGAACGCCGTTACCTTCCCACCGAGGTGGTATCTATTTATCTACTTGCATTTGCATGCTTTCGAACTGCTAGGTTGGCAGGAGCTGGGACAAGCGATGGGAGCTCACTCCGTCACGTGGATTCGATCTTAGGACTGCTGGTCTTCTGACCCTGCAGCACAGAGGCTTCTGCGGTTTAACCTGCAACACCACCACGTCCCGCCTACGATCATCCTAGATGCCCTCAAATCTCAAAATGGTTTCCTACCTAGAAATGCCATGGCAAGTGGTAGAGATTGCAGTGGAATAAGAAGAAGGGAACTGTCTCCAAGGCATTTCTAGGTTATGCTAAAGCTGAACGCTTTGAATTGTGTCTGTAAGAGGATAGCAAGCCACGGAAAACATGCTTTGATCCAGGAAGGGAGATCCATGGATGGAAGAAAATGGATATCTCAGATGATTGGCATGCATCTTTGTCTAAAACAGGCAGTTGTTACCTGTGTGACTCACCCTCCATAAGAGCTAGAGCAGTCCTATGTTTTGAAAATTTGAAAAGTACTGATGGTGGGCGATGGGAGGGGTGTGAGATAATATATACGAGGCTGGTAGAAAAAGAAATAATGCCCAGCTGTTGCAGATGTTATTTTTACCTGCCTTTCTCCCAAGGTAGTTGGTAATATAATTTCTAAAATGAGACATGCTGATTTAAAAAGTGTTATGTCCTTTGAATTACAATCTGTACTTCGTGGTGCTGGCAGCCTGGACTATTCAGTGGTGGAAGGAAATGTGCCCTGCATATGCCTAGGAGCACCCTCCTTGTTCTTAGTTGTTTCCTGTTTCTGGATTTTTAGTAGTAGATTTTGGAGGGTAAACTGTGTCACAAAATTTTTGGCACTTAGTGATGTTCCATACTCCTGTTGCCTGGACCCCAATAATGCTGGAAAAGTTGAAGGCAGCAGGAAAAGAGGGAGATAAAATATGAGATGGATTGACTCCATAAAGGAAGCCACAGCCCTGCATTTACAGGACCTGAGCAAGGCTGTTAAAGACAGGACATTTTGGAAGTTGCTCATTCATAGAGTCTCCATAAGTTGGAGGCGACTTGACAGCACATAACAACAACAGGCTCCTGTTGGTGATGAAACCAAAGGGGGAAGAGTTTAGTGGAAGAACACATCCTGTATATGCCAACGGTACTCAGTTCATTCACCATGATATTCTAGGCAGGGATCAGAAAGATTGCTCCGAAACCCATCAAAGTAGACCAATCTTCTTCAACCAGGCATTTTGGTTCCCATCAGCCCAGCCTCCGAATCAACAACAAGGAATGTTGGAACCTGTAGTCCAAAACATCTAGTGGGTAGCAGATTATGGACGGTTAGATGGACTAGAGGTCTGTGGTGGTTTGATGCCACTTCTATTGTTCCATCTGAACTAGCAGCATCTTGGTATCTTGGTCTGTCTTCTTTCTCCAGGGAGAAGCTGTTGCTGAGTTTTGAATTTCTGGTAAAATTCCATTTTGCTATGGAGTAGAAGTACAGAGACACACAGAGGAGAATAGCTACAAGTTCCCCAGAGTCCACCCCTTTCTCATTAACTGACACTCGTCTCAACAACTCACTCTGACACATTTGTCAGAGAAGGAATAAAAAACATTACTTACAATTGCTTGAAGCTACAGTCTTGTGTATACTGCTCTCTTTATGGAACACATACTTAGCAACCAACTGAACAGGACAACAGCAAAACAAAAACCCAACATTTTTTCCAACAAACTAAAGAGAGGGAAAGAACTCTCAGCAGAGAGGTGAAGCTCTCTTTGAATTCAAAGGCTGGAAATAATGATTGTTTAGTGCTGATAAACAATCACCCAGCCCAGAAAGGTCCTTCCAGTCACATAAACTACAGACAACATGCAAGGTGGTAGACAAAATTCCCAATAGAAACTTGATCTAGATATCACTCCTCAGAACCATCATAAGTCATAACTATGTGATTCCGGCACATGGATCTGATTCAATAATTTATGCCTATGTTCAAGTTAGAGATGAAGGTGGTGGTATTTTGTTCCAGTTCATTTTTTATCCAAATGGGATTCACACATTCGTTCTGTCCCTTACAGCCTTAAATCTCAATGAAGCCACCCATCTCTCAGCATGGGTGGAGGGTAAAATAACTTTTTGAGAGAGGAAACAATAACAAATATGTGTAATTTGGAGCATGGGAACTCCTTGCCTGCTGCCAATTCATATTGTACATGTAGTTTGCTCCTCACTTTTCCTTCCTGTCTTGTCGTTTACATGGGACAGAAGTGGATAATCTCTGGGCCTCCCTGGTGGCCTTATCCTATTCTTGAAGTTGCTATCTCCTTTTCTTTATCTTTTTCAATTTAAAAGGTTGAAAAACGCCTCATCTGAGGATGATTGACAGTAAGAGCTTTAAGCTAAAATATCCTGTCGTTTTGAGTCCCATCTTTTTCCCTTTGATCTCACTCCCTCAGATTGTGGCCCCTGAATGTAGCCCTATAGTGAAAAGAGGATCTCCCCTCCTAACACACACACTGACTTTTTAGGGGTGACATTCTTTTCTGCAAGCAGTAACACCCCAACTGAAGAGGTTTCGTGGCTGCAATTTCTGAGCCTGTCTCCTTAACAAAGCAAAATGCATACGAGAGAAATCAAAGTATTTCCTAGCCATGGAGAGAGAGCTCTGGTCTGTATTCAACAACCATAAAGTGTTCTTACTTTTGGAATCCCTATTATACATTATACATCCATTTTAATTTAAAGTAGCCTGTTTTAATTTGTTTGCCTCGTTGCAAACTAATTTAATTTGCAAGCTCATCATCCTTGCAATAATTCAGATCGTGGTGCCACCATTCAGTGGTGGATACGCTTTACTTGAAGCTAATGACCTAACTTCTTCCCTGCATATACATACCTTAGATGGAGAAGTTGCCTAGAGCAAAATGGTCAGTGGTGTTTGCAGACTCTTTCCTTAATCTGTCTCAGAGATCTCCCCTGTGGGATGTATAGACAGGCATGCATAAGACACAGATACCTTTATATGGAAACATATGCAGATTGTGTGTGTGTGTGTGTGTGTATGAGATGCGGGTCATTTGTGTCAGCTGAAAATATGCCTTGTCGTCTGATAGGAACCATAAGCTTAAGGAAACAGTGGTAGTGTGATTCATATTTTAAAAATGACAACTCTTTTTGCCCAAATCCCAACATTATATGGCTGGGCTTACTTGCTTAAGCCATCTGTGCTGGATCTGTAAGGAAACCATGTCAAATCAAAGGAAAAATTATTCTGGGAACTACTTCCAGGGATACAGAAGCAATACTTATTTTATTTTATTTATGTGCTGCCTTTCTCCTAAGGCATCTTGGGGTATTAAAAGAAACAACATTAAAAGCTAAATAATAAATCATTACAATATTTAAAAAGCATTAAACAAAAATCATATTAAAACACATAAGCCCAGCTTTCTGTAGGAGGGGGTTCCAGAGTCTGGGAGCAGCAACAGAGAAGGCCCTCTCTTGCGTTCTCACCAGACACACCTGTGCAGGTGGTGGGATGGAGAGCATGGCCTCTCTTGATGATCTTAATCCCCAGGCAGGCTCATAAAGGGAGATACAGTCTTTTAGATCGCTTGGACCTAAGCCTTTTAGGTTGTTGTGATGCTCTGACTAACCACATGCCTAGGAGAGAGAGAAATTATGGGCTGAGGGAGAGACTTGGGTCATCCTGAGAATATCAGTCTAGGTAAGGGAAATATGAGATCAGACAAAACAAGGAAGGAATCTATCGGCTAATCCTCGTGATCTGTCTCTAGGTAGATAACACAGGTATGGTTCACTTCAACGGTCTTGCACAGACCTCTTCCTTGTCTAGTCTGTACACAGGCTGCCATTTGACAAAAATAATGCACCACGTGTTGGACTGTGTCAGTCAGAGGTGGGAGTGGGGAGAGCACAGCAGGTGTTGGATGGTCCTTTTCTCTCAGGAAGAGCTCCTTCAGCCAGCTTGTGCTGCTCTCTCTCCCTCTCTCCCTTGTGCTTGCAAGTAGCCAGACAGCAAATGAGAAAAGCCAAGGTTCTCTTTGTTGAACGGCTGGGAAAAAGGCATTGCTCTCCTGGAACACCAGCCTTTCATTTGTATGCAGCTCGGCATTTTCATATGGTCGCAGCCGCTGGTGGCGCGGTGCAAAGCCCTGGCCATCTGTTGGGCAGCTGAGGACTTTTGGCCAACGGTGGTCTTTGCTGCTGACAGATATCGCTGCTTCCCTACCACCTCCCCACGTTCCCAAGAGAAACAGCTGCAGCTGCCACCAAGTGTCTCCTTTTGTTGACACTTCCAGGGGCACATTCACACCAATGTGGGTTGAAATAGTCCTTAATAAGCTTTACCCTATTGCAACACTCTGTGTTTTTTTAATGGTTGGCAAGGAGAGGTGTGGGGAGCTGTTTCCCAGTCTGAAGAGAGAAGTCAGGCTGAATTACTGAAAATTCAGACACAAAGAAAAGAAGCTTAGCTTGATGGAGGGCTTTGTCCTCCATCAAGGACAGGGTGAGAATGAGCTGTGTGGAGGGCCCATAACAGATCATGCCCCACATTCAGTTCTGAGAAGACTGGGAACAGAATTGCTGCACTTCCACAGTCCTCTTATTTAACAGAAATGCCAAATACAGCCTAGCACCTGTTCCTGTTCTCTTTCCACCACAATTTGTCTTTCTGGCGCTTAGGAAAAGTCTCAGGGCCTTACTGGACCAGCTGCTGATTCTGTATCTAGAAGCAGTGCACTCTTAGGAAGAAAATAGTGTTTGGTTATTCTAACACAAGCTTGCCTCAGTATGCATTTGGCAAATTAGTTTGCTTTTCTTTTTTTCTTTTTGTGATTGGTCAATAGGGAGACAGCACAGGCTTTGTTTTCTTGTCTGATGTCTCAAGCATAGAGAAAGATTTGTGTTGCCTGGAGGAATAACTTCCCAGAGGAGAAAATTTGCTTTTGCTGTAACATGTGATCTCTGTCAGTTTCCTCCTCTCTGCCTTTAGTTTCCACACCACACATATTAATCTTGCTAGGGTTTTGAGGGGGGAGGGTGGTGCCCACAGACTGACCAGTGGTTCTATAGTTTGCTTCTTTTACTAAGGTATTAGAGAATGTTCTAAACATTAAACTAGAAATTAAGGCATTTGCATTCCTGCAGTTAACCCATTTTCCTTCACAGTGGGATTTCTTGGGGTATACCTGCCTCAGCAATCAAACTTCCCTGTGTTTACATTTCAGTAACCAATCACGAAACAAGGCACACTAGATGTAAGATATTCCTGCATCCTTTCCCCCAGTTTCTGGCTCCAGCTGTCCCTATAGCTTGTCTTCCTTATTTCTTCTTAAAATGTGAAAAATGGTGAATATTACATGGGGTGCCGCAGATATGTCATCAACTACACAATGTTTTCTGGATGCATCTGGACTCATGAGAAATGCTGCCTGCTTCTCCTCTGATTGCCATTTCCCCTTCCTTTTCTTCTTCTCTGCCATCCCCCTTTCCCCTCTGGAGATAAGAGGGGCGAGCAAAACTTGAATGAAATGTTTCCAGTCCATTGGGCTTTTAATTGACAGATTTGAGATTTGTATTTCTTCTCTGTTATGACAACTAGATATCAGAGGAGATCTTGATTGTTTTTCTAGATGGGTTCCTACTTCTTTTAAAAATTTGAAGCTATGTTTTATTTTTCAAGCAGACTTCAACAACTCATCATTTCCTCCCTTTCCGATGTTCAGAGTTAAGCACCAATGTTTAACAACAACAACTCATTTTTGGACCCGAGAAGATAGGTGGCTTGAAAGAGGGATCAGGGAGGCCATACATGTGCATATAGAAAATCCCTCAGTCAACAGGGGTGGAGGCCATAGATATAATTTGTCTCCTATTTATCATGCTGCCCTTTCATCCGTCTCCAGAAAGATCAGGACCACACACACCAGAAAGACCACTGTTAATGCCCCACCATTAATGACCCATGACAATGGGTAGAGAAGAACCCAGAAACAGGATTATCCCTCGCCCCCAGTCCTTTGTCCTTCTAATGAGCCTATTCAGATCAGGGAGAAGTGAAACCAACATATAGGGATATCACGGATTTCCTACCAACTCTCCTCAGACAGAAGAAGCTACTTGGATGGGTAGTGAAATGTTTCAACCTAACAACCAAGAAGTCCAGTTGCCATGACTCAGCTTCCAGATAACCACACCTGGATGACTGAGAATCTTCACAGACAACAACAACAACAGTGTGCCAGAATTGCTGGGTAGCTCTGTGGTTTAGGTATCTGGGAGTTTGATTCCCCACTGTGCCTCCTTGACAGGGGCTGGACTCGATGATCCATAGGTTCCCAGGTTGTTGTTGTTGTTATAGGTTATCAAGTCAATTCTGACTTATGGTGACCCTTTTCAGGGTTTTTCAGGTAGGAAATACTCAGAAATGGTTTACCATTCCCTTCTTCCAGGGGGTATCCTGGGACTGTGCCACTTGCCCAAGGCCACCCAGGCTGGCAATACTTGCAGAAGACACAGTGGTGATTCAGACTCCCAACCTCTGGCTCCACAGCCAAATATCTAAACTACTGAGCTATCCAGCCAGCTATGTTTGTTTACCCCCCCCCCCCCCCAAAAAGCACAAATCATATGGCAAGAAGAGGAAGGTAACTGGAAATATTTGGAGACTCAGGGAAACTCTTCAGTTTTACAGAAGTATCAGAAAATTGTCACAAGCGGAGGGGGGGTGATCCTTTCTCCCAAAAACCCCCGAAACAGTAACAATATTCCAATGAAGATTAAATACATTCTGTTTAGTGGATGCTATTTTACTCTAGGGATGAGGAGGCCTTTTACATGGTTTTATTACAACTCCCCCTTTCCCTACCCAGCAGGGCCAATGGTAAGAGATGGCAGGAGTTGTAGACTAAAATCTTTGAAAGCTCAAGGATTCCTCACCCTTAGTATACAACTACTTGGTATTGTGCCAGTGCGCTTGAATAAGGCTGGTGCTATATGGTTAAACTACACTGGAGAACTCTACCTAGGTAAAAATAGAAACCTCATTTTCTTACTTCAGGAGAGCCTTTCAGAGAGAGTGCAGCAGGAGAGAACCCCAAACTTACTTACAGAACCCCCCTTCATGCTGGCTTGCATGCATGTGGACTGTGTTGATAGACATCAAAGAAAAGAGAATAGCCACCATACTGACTTTTGAGACAGAAGGAGTAAAACCTGAATGTAGTAATTTGCATATCAATAAGTGATTGCTTAGAAAAGACAGTATGTCTGTGCTGCATACAAACCAGGTTTGTAGGTTCTTCAACCAATACGTTCTTTTCCTATATGCACTTCTTTATTCAGTATTTTGAGGGATAATCTGTACAGGCTCCTTTTCCTATGTGAGCATAAAAATCCTCAGTATGAAACTCAAGTCCTTCAACTTCCTATGTTCTATAATGGAATTGAGTCTTTTTTATCAGCAGTCTTGGTACATACCTGTGCAAAGCTCATATCTGTTGGTTTTTCCTTTAGTTGGATAAAGCTCTGCCTAGCCTGAGTAGAGACTAGCCCTTGTAATGGCTGCACTTAGAGCTTTTGTTGCTATGACTGCACATTATGCCCTTAGATTTGTTTGTTGCTATGGCTGCACATTATGCCACGTTATGTGACTGAGAAAGGACATTATGCCCAGCATTGAAATATACTTAGCCAGATCTTGGCCAATGAACATACAGTATTTGCCCCCCAACCCCGGAATAACGACGCGAGACACATAGGTATGGATTAAACAACGGGCCACACTTTATTGAAAATTATAACTGTTCAAAATTATTTTGCCATTAAATTGGCAAAGGGGGGCCTGCAGTAGTGCGGAAACAGATAAATCCATCATCATACGGGCGAGTCCCCGGCCCCAGGTTCCTGCGGTCTTAATGACAGCAGGACCCCGGCTGGCCGCTAGTAAAACACCCCCAGACCTCAAGCCATCTTCCCTTGATGACTGTTGGTCCGGAAGTGGCCCAGCGCATCTTGCCCGCCCAGGTGCTGAATCGCACGATTCGCAGCCCTGGGAAGTCCGATGCGCTGTTAGCTTACATGATGTTAAAATTGGGACTCACCGAAAAATACCTGTTTTTTCCGCACTACCCGCCACAGCATAGGGACTAGGCACTATGTCCCATGCCCGCCATTGAGCCGCTCGAGCTCGGCACGCAGACCCCCCTGGATGTCTCCAAGGAAGACATCCAAACCCAAGTCGGATAGATGGACTCCATCGTTCCGAAAAAACTCAGGCCTATCGCTCCGGATCCTTTGATGACCTATCACCGATCCAAGGCCACTGCAGATTGCTCTACAGACTTCACGATTAACATTCCTCCTGGCCATGTTAATGTGAAGAAAAAACCGGGCGTCTTTCCACGCCAAACGTGGCACAATCGTGGACCACACAATCCTCATCGTAGGGTACCTGGCCTTCAGCCATCTCAGGTCCCTCAAAATATCCAGCACCAGCGCCTTACCGGAATGCTGGGCCAAGTCATTACCTCCAAGGTGAATGACTAGAATATCTGGTGGCACCTGTCCAAAGGCCGCCAACCTGCAAAGCTGGATCCACCGCATGCCTCGGAGTCCTTTCCACGTCACCTGTGCACCAGCCCCAAGGCCCAAATCACTCCCCCAAGGGGATGCAGCGGCATAACGCCCTGCCCAGTGGACATAACTATGTCCCAATATCACAATACGTCGTCGCTGCAGCGGCTTCACCGGACCTGTAAAACAAAACAAAACCAGGCCCCCTGCCTACACGTTAGGTAATGTTCTGACATAACGATGAAAACAGGCTGAAGACCATCGTCCCAGCCTCTTAATCTCATCTGAACTGTACCCTAGCGCTGCTGCAGTGGATGCTGCCCCTATTCTAAATGAATGGGTGCCGAACCTCAGGCCGCTCACGCCCACTCTGTGCAAAGCTTGGTCTGTTAATTTCCAAAATTGGAACTTTGTAAGGGGTGACCCGTCGGCGTGCTGGAAAAAATACCCTGGATTCGACCCCCTAACCTCTGAATATATTCGAATAGCCTTAACAGGGCAGATGTCGCCTATGCTACATTGGCCCAGCTCCACCATTGCACCCTTACCTTTTTGATCGGCCTTGGATCGCCGAATACAAATGTTTATCTTACCCTCTGTCATAAATACGTCCTGCCACTGTAGGGTAACTTTGGATTGATCCTTCCTTCCTGACGCCACTACCTCACTAATGCGGAAAGCACCAAAAAATGTAACTAAAGAGGCTGCCTTGAATAGGGCAATTTCGTAAGAATCCCTACAAAGCAGCGCCCACGTGCCACAAATGCGCTCTAACAATTGTGGCGAAATAGGAGCCCTGGTATCCTGCACTCTCCCCCTCTCTTTGGACCAACCGTCTAACATTTTCCTAATACGGAAATCACCCGTGTAATCCCTAAAACCATGGATTTTCGCAAAATAGGCTATAGCCGAAAGCCTGCCCTGAATAGTTCCGGGTGCCAGTCCCTTTCTATTCAAATATACCATGAATTGTTGTAAATGTTCGACCGGAGCAGGCCAAACCTGCCCAAGGCCGAACGTCTCCCTGAATTCCTTAAACTCCATACTCACGGATGCATAACCCTTCCTGGTCCTTAGAGCCAGGGCCAAACCTATTGCTCTTGCTGCGTCCTCTCGCCAATCTCCCAAACCTCCGAGGGCAACACTTCCGGCAACTCCTTGGCTCCGGGGTCTAGTTCCCTGAACAAATCCATCTGTTGGCGTGACAACGCATCAGCTATCCTGTTTTCCAATCCTGGCACATGTCGGGCGTGCACTAACACATTAAATTGCAACGCCCTTAAAGTAAATGCCCTCACTAATGACATAACCCTTTCCGAATGCGACGTAAGATTGTTTATAACATAAACAACCGCCAGATTGTCACACCAGAAACGAACTACCGAATTGGACCATTCCTGGGCCCAAAGCCAAAGTGCACCGACTATAGGAAAAAATTCTAAAAACGTGAGGTCTCTAGTAATGCCCTTAGCGTGCCACGCCTCCGGCCAAGTGCCAGCGCACCACCGTCCTCTAAAATAAATGCCAAATCCAAGAGATCCAGCAGCATCGGAATGCACCTGGAAATCAGCTCTCAGCCCAATTTCGCCTCGCCAAAACGAGATGCCATTGAAGTCTTCTAAAAACCTACTCCATACCAGCAAATCCTCCCGCATACCTCGGGTGACCCTGGTCTTATGCCATGGTTTATGAAGACCCTGCATGGCAAAACACAACCTTCTGATAAATGGCCGTCCTGGGGCAATGACCCTACAGGCAAAGTTTAAATGCCCCACTATTTGTTGAAGCTCCCTAAGTGTAACTTTTTTCTTCTGCAGTATATTCGATATTCTACTCCTAAGCTCCACTAATTTATCATCCGGCAACCTTGACGCCTGCCGGATTGTATCTAACTCAATTCCCAAAAATGTAAGGGACGGTGATGGCCCTTCCGTTTTTTCCTCGGCTAACGGCAACCCCAATTGCCGCGCCAACGCCTGAAATTTTTCCAATATGAAGCTACACTGTCCTGTGGTCTGTTTCCCACAAAATAAGTAATCATCGAGATAATGGGCGGTAGACCCATATCCCGTCCAATCCCTAAGCTTCCATTCCACAAAAGTGCTAAACTTTTCAAAAACCGAACAGGATATTGAGCATCCCATGGGCAGGGCCCTATCTATATAGAAGGCTCCTTGAAACTGGAAACCTAACAGGTCAAAATCATCGGGGTGAACGGGAAGAAGACGGAATGCTGACTTAATGTCACATTTCGCCATCTCCACCCCCACCCCACATTTCCGTACCATACGCACGGCCTCGTCTAAAGATGTGTAGCGTACTGAGCACAGCTCGGGAGGAATAGCATCGTTCACCGATGCTCCCTCCGGAAATGAAAGGTGATGGATGAGCCTAAACTCCCCTTGAGCCTTTTTGGGCACAATACCCAGGGGTGAAATCCTGAGATTCGTGATAGGCGGACTTGAGAAGGGGCCGAGGACCCTTCCTTCAGCCACTTCCTTGTTTATTTTTCCCTGCACTATGTCCTCCATTCCCTTCACTGAAGAAAGGTTCCGCGCCCAATAAGCACTACGTTCTCCCAAGTATGGAATGTGAAAACCATGCCTAAACCCATCTAGCAAGTATTCTGCATCATCCCTATTCGGATATACTCTCAACCATACTTCCAGCACATCAATTTTAATTGGGCTGGGGCCCCTTTCCAGGCGCCCCCCCCCCCGCCACTGCTGGGCTTCTTCCCCCCTCCAGGGCTTTTGTTTTGCTTCTGATTTCCGGATTTGAAACACGTAGCATTGGGGTGACGACCCCCGCATGTGCTACACTCATGCTTGAAATAGCATGGCTTCCTGGAACAATATCCTTTTGAGTTGTACTCCCAGCAGTACATGCGGGGTTGAACCGCCTTCCCCGCTGCTAAGCGGGGATTCTGACTCGCAGCTGGTTTCTTATTCAAATGCCCACTATCAAAACGTTCCCCAGCATTTGGTCTAGCTGGAGCCATATGCTGGAGCCATAAACCAGGTTGAGGCTCATCCCAACGCAAGTTGGGTTGTATTGCGCTTCGCATTCTAAATGCCTGATCGTAGTGTAACCAAGCCATGCCCGCAAAATCCAGGAAGGCCCTATGGATGATGTCCAAATATTGGAACAGGGACTGTGCCCTCCAAGGTTGCGCCTTAACTATGACACCTGCGTATATCAAATATCCTGATAGCCAGTTGGTCCAATTTCTTTCTGGCTTCTTTCTCCTCAACCTTTCCTTTTCTTTCTCATCCTCCTTGTCCAATTCCTTCTTTTCTATGTCTCTATTAAGTAATTCAAATAAATCCAAGTACTCCCCCCTTCAAATTTTTTCTTTAACCGCTGGGGTAAGATGATCCCCAAGCGGCGTAGAATAATCCCCGTACGGAAGGGCACATAAAGGCACTGTATTGTAGCCTGTGTTAGCTACAGAAGGGTGAGGCCACCCGCCAGCACTGGCCGGGGTGCCCTGACTTGCTGCAGCTATATTAGGGGGTGCCATCCCCCAGCTACCAAATGGTGGCATGGCATAAGGCCAAAATGTGCCAGTCGGCCCCATGTTCTGTGTATTAGCCTGCAAAGGTGTTATGGGTGCAGCTTGACCTCCACCAGCCCAAGGCCACGTGGCGGTCGGTGTGTGTGTGCCGTAACCAAAATTCCACTGACCCGTAGACGTTGAGGGAACGGCAGCAGCTTCCATTGCCTGTTGACTGTCCTGGGGAATCTCCAAGACTTCCTCCTGACCTTCCTGGGGCTCAGAAGTGGCTGGAGTTGTTGGGAATGAAGCTCCACTGCTCCTCTCAGTGTGCCCAGATTGTGTAGCCGATGTGTCCCCTGCGGACTCGGTGTGCTTGCTCCCTCTGGGTACCTGATCAGTCTCAAGGATATTAAAGCACTCCATTAGGTCATGTGCTAAAGCTTTCAGCTTAGCCCTACGGTGACCCTTAGAGTCCCTGTCAGACCTGCGGGGTTGACTTCCCCCCGACTGTTGTACTTGCTTGGCCACCCTGTCCGCCTCAAAGGCGGCAATTTTTTCTTGGAGCTCCTTCCATATGGGCCAGGACTCTTCATCAGAAGAAGACTGGGGCAGCGTCACCTGTGGAGCTGCTCGTCGTTTTGCGGGTTGTTTCCCTTTCTTGTTGGCTCCGCCCTTTTTGGGAGCCATTGCACCCTTCAATAGTCTAAAAAGACCCTGGTTGCAAGAATATCTGGTAAACTTCTAAAAGTCCACCCTTCTCTCCCCACTCCTTCTCACCCCTTCTTCTTGCACACTTCCCTACTTACCTGTCCGACTCTCTGTCTCTCCTTTAATATTTATTTATTTATTTATTTATAATAATTTAATTAACAAGTAACTATTTACTAGTAACTAATTACTCCAAAGTAATCAGTTACCGATTATTCTTAATTACTAAAATACCTTAAGGTATTTTACCTTGTGCTTTGCACCATGACAAAGCTATAACTACTTCCAAGGTAAAGGACGCTTCCTTATGCAAGCATCCAAGCTTAAGAATAGCCCTATAACAACTGCAAAGGGAGCCAGGACTATGAAAACCCCTTAATGGCAGTAAAACCTTTACCACTTCCTTAACACGTTGTTACCTTACAAGAAGCAATCCTTCCCCCAGCCAGAGATAAGAAAACCTTTATCCACCCAGGTCCCAATTATTAGAGAGCTAAAGGAATTTAAATGAATCCAATTTATGTTATCCAACCCTCAAACAGCCTTTATATTTCCTCCAATTACGTAATTAAAATCAATGAGCCAACGACTGGGTAATCTCAATTAAATAGATTAGGTCTAAACAGATAGCTTCCCTTGCACCTCGACCCAGAATTCACTAAGAACTAAGCAAACTGGGGAGGGGGTGGAGGCTAAAGGCGATCTCACTCCCCGGCTTTGCAACGAACCAGCCCCAAAAAGTCCCCAAACCCAGAATCAAGGGAAAGGGAGGGGAGGCTAACGAACAGAATGATTAATAAAAAGACCACACGAGGCTAAGAACAGATCAAACAGTGAACAAACAGCAACAAGTCTAGTAAAAGGTAGACTAATAAAACCAAATAGTAAGAAAGCAAAACCCAATATCAAGCGCTCGCGCCTGAGCGCGCGGGCACAAAGCACCGCCCCGACAACCCCCCGCTTTTACCAATGCAACCAGTAAATATAACCCAAAATAGTATCAAATAAATATAACATCAAACAGTAATTTCTTAGCGTGCGAGGGAGCGATAGCAGCCCTCAGATCCACAGAAGCTCAGAGTGACGCAGCTGATTAAGCAAGCAAACGACGGAGCTTCCTTCTCATCCAAGTGCCTGAGAAAGAAAGAGGCTGCTAACGCGGGAGGACGTCCCTTTTATGCTTAACGTCCTCCCACTTTTCCAAACAATCCAATAAGGAACAAGGAATCTCGCGCCATCCGTGGGGGGGGGGCAAGCTGCCGTCGCTTGACGAAGCCTCCGGCTCGCCTGCGACTTTAATAATCACAGAAGTGAGTACACCCCCTCACATTTCATAAATATTTTAGTATATCTTTTCATGTGACAACACTGAAGAAATGACACTTGGCTACAATGTAAAGCAGTGAGTATACAGCTTGTATAATAGTGTAAATGTGCTGTCCCCTCAAAATAATGCAACACACAGCCATTAATGTCTAAACCACTGGCAACAAAAGTGAGTACACCCCTAAGCGACAATGTCCAAATTGGGCACAAAGTGTCAATATTTTGTGTGGCCACCATTATTTTCCAGCACTGCCTTAACCCTCTTGGGCATAGAGTTCACCAGAGCTTCACAGGTTGCCACTGGAGTCCTCTTCCACTCCTCCATGACGACATCACAGAGCTGGTGGATGTTAGAGACCTTGAACACCTCCACCTTCCATTTCAGGATGCCCCACAGATGCTCAATAGGGTTTAGGTTTGGAGACATCCTTGGCTAGTCCATCACCTTTACCCTCAGCTTCTTTAGCAAGGCAGTGGTCATTTTGGAGGTGTGTTTGGGGTTGTTATCATGTTGGAATACTGCCCTGCGGCCCAGTCTCTGAAGGGAGGGGATCATGCTCTGCTTCAGTATGTCACAGTACATGTTGTTATTCATGGTTCCCTCAATGAACTGTAGCTCCCCAGAGCTGGCAGCACTCATGCAGCCCCAGACCATGACACTCCCACCACCATGCTTGACTGTAGGCATGACACACTTGTCTTTGTACTCCTCACCTGGTTGCCGCCACACACGCTTGACACCATCTGAACCAAATAAGTTTATCTTGGTCTCGCCGGACCAAATGACATGGTTCCAGAAATCCATGTCCTTAGTCTGCTTGTCTGCAGCAAACTGTATGGGGGCTTTCTTGTGCATCATCTTTAGAAGAGGCTTCCTTCTGGGACGACAGCCCTGGAGACCAATTTGATGCAGTGTGCGGCGTATGGTCTGAGCACTGACAGGCTGACCCCCACCCCCACCCCTTCAACCTCTGCAGCAATGCTGGCAGCACTCATACGTCTATTTCCCAAAGCCTATCTCTGGGTATGACGCTGAGCACGGGCACTCAACTTCTTTGGTCGACCATGGCGAGGCCTGTTCTGAGTGGAACCTGTCCTCTTAAACCGCTATATGGTCTTGTCCACCATGCTGCAGCTCAGTTTCAGAATTTTGGCAATCTTCCTAAAGCTCCAAGCCCTTTTCTTGAAGAAGAAGCTGAGGCAGGAGGGCAGGTATGTTTGGGTAGACTTTTTGGTGAGGTGTTTTTCTAGGCTGACCTTTGTTTTCCCTGACCGCATGGTCTGAGGGGGGCGGGGTTTCAGCTTTAAATGAGGGTGAGCAGGAGCTCTAAGCCCTTTTCTTGAAGAAGAGGTGAGGTGTTTTTCTAGGCTGACCTTTGTTTTCTCTGATTCTATTTTTGACCCTAATTTGGTAAATAGGAAAGCCAATTAGCATTGCATACACCTGGGGTTAGGAAACTTTTAAGGGTCGGATCATACTTGCGCACTATTAGAGAGCAGGCCGGGTAGGTGGGGCTTGTCAGCCTGGGAAGGCAGCCCATCTAGGAGAAGGAAAACTCCGATTTCAAACCTCCACTGCCTTGTGGCTATATCCACTGATGGAAAAGGCTTCAGGAGTTAACCTCGAGGCAAAATCCGCAGCCGGAGTCCCGGAGGCAGTTCGTGTCGTTCTGGCAACTCCTACAACATCGCTGGAACCAGTTGTATTGGCTCTTGCCTTTCCATTGGACTATTTCAGTGATGTGGAGAGGGAGGATTTGCTGCTTGGGTAACAGCCTATCCTCCATATTTTTTTACCCAGGCTTCGTGCTCTGGAGAGGACACTCCAGCTTCGCATACAGCATCGAAACAACACGAGAAGTAGCAGTTACCGGTTATAAGTCTTTGCTCGATTGGCGTAGAGCATGACGCCAGGGGCTACTTCTGATGGTGGGAGAGGTCATTGCACCTCACTAGGTAGCTACCGCCCGCCTTAAGCTGGGCAGCCCCCGGCCAGTAAGGTACTACCTCGCTAAGGTCTGTTAACCTCATGGGGTGCGTGGGGTTTAGGGTGAAAGCTGACAAGCAGATCGATAACCCTGCACCATGCAACAATTGTATGAAAACTTGTGCCCTAAAGCTGGGCACCTGGAATTTTTGGACAATGACCCCTGGCTTTTCTGACGACCTGCAGGAAATAGATGACGTGCGCAAGAAAACTGTCATCGACATGGAACTGAGTAGACTGCAGATGGACATTGTTGCCCTGCAAGAGACGAGATTGCCAGATTCGGGATCTGTCAAAGAAAAAAACTTCTCATTCTTCTGGCAGGGGAAACCATTGAATGAGACCAGGGAATATGGTGTTGGCTTTGCAGTCAGAAATACTCTTCTGAGATCCATTGTTCCACCTACTATGGGGAGTGAAAGAATCCTGTCTCTGCAGCTCCATTCATCAGCGGGACCGGTCACCCTCATTAGTGCATATGCACCAACACTGTCATCCACAACAGAAGTGAAAGACAAATTCTACGACGATCTGGCAGCTACTATCAAAAAAGTCCCTAAGAGAGAGCCACTGTTCATTCTCGGAGACTTTAACGCTAGAGTTGGTGCTGATCACAATTCTTGGCCCACTTGTCTAGGCCGTTTTGGCATTGGAAAGATGAACGAAAATGGCCAACGCTTCCTGGAGTTTTGCTGTTATTATGGTCTTTGTGTCAGCAACACGTTCTTTAATACGAAGCTTCAACACAGAGTTTCCTGGAGACATCCAAGATCCAAGCATTGGCATCAGCTCGATTTTATCCTCACTAGACGTTCTAGCCTTCCTAGTATTATGATCACACGCAGTTACCAGAGTGCTGATTGCGATACTGATCACTCCCTGGTGTGTAGTAGAGTAAAATTGCGAACAAAGAGATTGCATCACACAAAAAAGGAAGGAAGACCATGTATTGACATCAGCAAGACTCGCGATCAAAGAAAAGTGAGGAATTTGCCCAAGCGCTTGAGGAAACCCTTCCAGGCCCTGCTGATGCAAATGCACCTGAACGATGGGAACATTTCAAGAACGCTGTGTATAACACTGCCTTGTCCACATTTGGCAAGAAGACCAAAAAGACGGCCGACTGGTTCGAAGCCCATTCGGAGGAGTTGATGCCAGCCATCGAGGATAAGAGGAGAGCTCTAGCAGTATACAAAGCCTGTCCTAGTGAGTACAACTTGCAAGCTCTTTGAGCTGCTCATAGCCAAGTCCAACAGGCTGCCAGGAGATGTTCCAACGATTATTGGCTTCAGCTCTGCTCTCAGATACAGATAGCAGTGGACACAGGTAACATCAAAGGAATGTACGATGGCATCAAGCAGGCTTTAGGTCCAATACAGAAGAAATCTGCTCCCTTGAAGTCTGGTACAGGCGTGATCATCCAGGACCGAGCACAGCAGATGGAATGCTGTGTGCAGCACTACTCTGAGCTATATTCCAGAGAGAATGTAGTAACTGAAGAAGCATTAAATAACATTGAGTGCCTGCCTGTCTTGGAAGAGTTGGACAGCGAACCAACCTTAGCAGAAATAAAAGCAGTCCTGGATTCCCTCGCCTCCGGCAAGGCACCTGGGAAGGATAACATCCCTGTTGAAGTGCTGAAGTGCTGTAAAGAGATCATCACCACCGAACTGTATGAAGTCTTTCGTCTTTGCTGGAGCGAAGGTGGAATACCACAGGACATGAAGGATGCAAACATCGTCACATTGTACAAGAACAAAGGAGACAGGGGCGACTGCAATAACTACCGTGGCATCTCTCTTCTCAGCATTGTAGGGAAGCTGCTTGCCCGTGTTGTGCTGAAGAGGCTCCAGGTGCTTGCAGACAGAGTCTATCCAGAATCACAGTGTGGATTTCGAGCTAATAGATCCACCACTGACACAGTATTCTCCCTCAGACAGTTGCAGGAGAAATGCAGGGAACAACAACAGCCACTCTTTGTGGCCTTCATAGATCTCACAAAGGCCTTTCATTTGGTTAGCACGGATGGCCTTTTTAAAATACTTCCCAAGATTGGATGTCCACCTCAACTCCTTAGCATCATCAGGTCCTTTCATGAGGAGATGAAGGGCACTGTAGTTTTTGATGGCTCAACATCAGATCCCTTTGACATCGAAGCGGAGTGAAACAGGGCTGTGTTCTCGCGCCAACCCTGTTTGGGATTTTTTTTTGCTGTCATGCTGAAGCACGCCTTTGGAACTCCAACAGAAGGTGTCTATCTCCGGACTAGATCAGATGGAAAGCTCTTTAATCTCTCTAGATTGAGAGCGAAGACCAAAGTCCAACTGAAATGCATGCGGGACTTCCTGTTCGCCGATGATGCAGCTATTGTTGCCCACTCTGCTGAAGACCTCCAACAACTCATGAATCATTTTAGCAAGTCCTGCCAAGACTTTGGACTAACAATCAGCTTGAAGAAAACACAAGTCATGAGCCAGGGCGTGGACTCACCTCCCTCTATTACCATCTCCACGCAAGAATTGGAGGTTGTTCATGACTTCATGTACCTTGGCTTTACGATCTCTGACACTCTCTCCCTAGATGTCGAGCTGGATAAACGCATTGGCAAAGCAGCTACCATGTTCTCTAGACTCACAAAGAGGGTATGGCTGAATAAGAAGCTGACGGCATATACCAAGATCCAGGTCTATAGAGCCTGTGTCCTGAGCACACTCCTGTACTGCAGTGAGTCCTGGACCCTTTGTGCATGGCAGGAAAGGAAGCTGAACATGTTCCATATGCGTTGTCTCAGACGCATTTTTGGTATCACCTGGCAGGACAAAGTTCCAAATAGAGTAGACCTAGAACGAGCTGGAATTTTTAGCATGTATACATTACTGAAACAGCGACGTCTACGTTGGCTTGGGCATGTCGTGAGAATGGCTGATGGTCGGATTCCAAAAGATCTCCTGTATGGAGAATTAGTTCAGGGAAATCGCCCCAGAGGGAGACCACAGCTGCGATACAAGGATATTTGCAAGCGGGATCTGAAGGCCTTAGGAATAGACCTCAACAGATGGGAAACCCTGACAGATGAGCGTTCAGCCTGGAGACAGGCGGTTCATCACGGCCTCTCCCAATTTGAAGAGACACTTGTCCAGCAGACCGAGGCCAAGAGGCAATCCCGAAAGCAGCAAAATCAGGGATCTGGACAGGGGACAGATTGCACTTGTCTGCAATGTGGAAGGGATTGTCACTCTCGAATTGGCCTTCTCAGCCACACTAGATGCTGTTCCTAATCCTCCACACAGAGCACGTTACCATAGTCTCTCGAGACTGAAGGATGCCTAAACTAGTATACAATGTTCTCAAAATCCTCTAATAACATACTTAATAAAAGTAATTCCAGTTCCAAATCTATATAATTTGAGGTGATTTAACCGACAAACTTTGTATTTTACACCAGTGACAACTGAGTACGTTCCTAACACATAATAGATGTTATCTAGAGCATTTTATACAGATTTTTTTTGTATAATTGTTTAGCCATTTCTGTCTCCACATTTTCTATCCTGTCTATCATACTATTTATTTGCCCCACCCTTATATCTAGCTTCCATTTACCTTAAAAAACCACCATATTATGCCTTTACCCTGATTAGTGCTCCCTTATTTTAGTTTAATTCTCTTTTTTAATATATAAGATATGCCTCTTTAAAATTCCAGAAGTTAGGTATATTCATGCTTTTCAACATTGAGGGCCACCTTCCTATTTTTCCCTTTTTCATCTTTCTAAGTATTTCCTTCTTTTATTTGTCTTTTTTCAATTTTTGTTTCTGTCTTTCTAAACATTCTGCCATCTTTTGTGTCCTCTGAAACCATTTTATGCATTTGATTTATCTCCAATAGAACTTTATATACTTGGTCTATCTCCAATAGATCTTCCAGGCTATTTTTAATTAATTCTGCTGATTTTCTCCCCTTATCTTCCCTTAAAACTCTCCTCGGCTCCAAGGTTAAAATTGTTTCTCCTAGGTTTTCCCCATTAATTTCCTCCAGCCCCTCTTTTGATTGGCATACACCATCCATCACCCTCTCATTTCCTTGTTCATTATTCCCTCTCTCCTGTTGACCATAATTCTTCTTTAACTGCTCATTTGAATTATTTTGCCTCTTCGTTGTGGGATCTCACTATTTCTAAGATTGCTTGAAGGGTAGATTTTGTTTCATCCCAAAATTGTCCTTGTTGTGTCATTATGTTCCAGCTGTCAAAATTTTTTATTCCAAGTTAAAGTTGTCCAGATGCTTAAAGTAATCAGTCCAGTTCTTAAGCTTGAATCCAGTCTCAAACGTAGGAGAGTTTCCCCCGCCTAAAGGCTCAAGGTCCCATCCAGTTCAGCACCCAGGATACAGTTTATAAGTTCCACTTTGGCTAGATTAGGCTTTCTAGGGTTAATTTGTCTGTAGTTCAGTTCCGTCCTCAAAGAGAAAGGGAATTCCAAACAGCCATAGAATGTTCAAGGTCATTGATTCTAGACTTTTTGCCAGTGCCTTAGATAGTTGTTACACAAAGCATAAACAGGTTTTGTTTCCCAGAGTTGTTGCCCGTAGTGTTTTCAGGAGAAAGATTCTTAGGTTTACAACGACAAATTAATACCGAACATCCTTCCTTTAAGTATAATTAAATGTCTAATTAATGTCCAATTTATTTTCCTTGCATCTCCCTGCATCTCCTCCTCTCTCCAGCTTCTCCGCAGCTCAATCAGTGATGAAGAGCTATGAGACACTATTTCTGCCATAGGAATTGTCTCGTCCAGGGATAGTAAATGAATACAGTTTAAAAAAATGTTTCTCACCCAGGTGTAACACGATGTTAATTAGGCTGATTTATCGCTTCTTCATTCCCGGCTGCCGATGACTTGCAAGGTAGCTAGTTCAGCTGCTTGTTTCCGCCCACTGGTTGATTGGGGAGTTTCCTGGATCAAACGTGGGTAACCGCCGTCCCCCCCCATGATCAACAGGCTTCTCCCCCATTTTACCACCTCTTTGGGGTGGTTTTGTCAACGCGTGTAATCTCCTGGACGCGCTGATAATTAGCAGAGTTCTTCCTGCAAGCACTTGATGAAGGAAACACGCACACACACTCTTCTTCACAACAAGACACGTGTATTTACAATATATACAAATATACAGAGCAGCAGTCCTTCGGCATAGCAACAACACAAGTAGAGGCAGGAGGCAAAGAAATGGAGTGTAAAGAGAAAGAGGTAAAAGACATTTTGTATACATAGTCCAGTTATATACATGCAGGCAGCTGCCTTTGCCCAATCAGGACAGGTGTTGCATCATCCTTAGTCACACCTCTTCTAAGTCACTGTGACTCAGCACTTCTGAGTCTGCACAGGTGAACATTATGGCAGCTCATAAACTTCTACTGTCTTGACCTGTTCAGGCCTGTAAATTCTCAATGTTCTGACACCCCTCCTAATTTACGCCTGAACAAACCATAATCCCATCTCTTTAATTATTTCATTATGCTTCTGAGCATTTAAAGGTTTTGTTAATATGTCTGCTACATTTTCTTCTGTTTTGCAATAATGTAACTCAATTAGTTTCTCCTTTATGGCTTCCCTCACATTGTGATATTTAATATCCACATGTTTGCTCCTATTCCTCATTTTTTCAGTTTCAGCCATTTGTATACATGTAGTGTTATCCTCTAACACTTTTATTGCACCCTGTGTTTCAACTTTCAAATCTTTTACCATTTGTTTGTACCATATCACTTCAGAACACAACTCTGATAAAGCAGCAAATTCTGCTTCTGCAGTTGAAGTGGCCACTGAACTCTGTTTTCTAGATTTCCACCCAACTAAAGCATTTCCAAACATTATTACAAATCCAGACATTGATTTTCTGTCACTCTCATCATTGGCCCAATCACTGTCAACATAGGCTGTTAATCTCAATTCCTTTGAAGGTTTTATCATCAAATAATGGTCACAAGTTCCTTTCAAATATCTAAAAATTCTTTTCACACCTTGCCAATGTTTTATACTGGGTTTTGACACATGCCTGCTCAAAATATTTACTGCTGCTGCTATATCTGGTCTTGTCCAATTTGCCAGATACATTAAACTTCCAATTGCGGATTGATATAGTTCTTGATTTTCAAATTCTTTACTGTTCTCATCACACTTTTGAAAATCCACAACCATAGGGGTGTTTATACTTTTGCACTCTTGCATACAGTATCTCTCTAACATTTGTTTAATTTTTAAACTTTGACTTAATACAAAACCTTGATTTTGTTTCTGTATTTGTACTCCTAAATAATTTTGTATTGGTCCTAAATTTTTCAATTTAAATTATTTCTTTAACTGTCTTTCAAATAATTCCATCTGTTTCTGATTCTTTGACATAAAGCAGATATCATCAACATACGCTAATAACACATTTAATTCACTTCCATTTTCTTTTGTGTAAAGACAAGGATCTGCTAGACTGTTTTTATATCCCATTTTTACCAACACTGCATGTAAACACTGGTTCCAGTTTCGGGCTGATTGTCGCAGCCCGTAAATAGCCTTGTTTAATTTATAGACCAATCCTGGTTTTGAACCTTCAAAACCTGGTGCTTTGGCCATGTATAGCTCCTCTTTCAAATCGGCATTTAAATAAGCAGTGGTAATGTCATAGTGATGAATTAAATAATCTCTTGAAGCTGCAAGAGCTAATGCCACTCTCATTGTCTCAGCCTTTACAGTAGGAGAAAATACCTCATCATAATGAACATTTTTCTTTTGTGTGAAACCTTGGGCCACAAGTCTTGCCTTATATCTAAATTCCCCATTGTTTTGTAATTTTCTTTTGAAGACCCACTTGCTGCCAATTACTTTATGTTCTGTGGGCAACTTGGTCTCTGTAAATACCTTATGTTCCTCCATGGATTTCATTTCTTCTTTCATGGCATCCTGCCATTTTCTTTTTTCTACATCAGGAAGTGTCATTACTTCCTCATAATTCCTTGGTTCCTGATATACATGGCAAACTCTAATTTCTCCTACCCCAAACCTTTTGGGTGGAATCCCCTTGTTTGCTCTCTCTGATCTCCTGGGGATTTGTGGCTCTGGTTCAATTTGTGTTTCACTTATTAACTCACTACATAGCCCATTGCGTTCTTCTTCTTCTTCTTCTTCTTCTTCAGTTGTAGACTGGCTCGTGCTTCTTTCAGCCTCCTCTTCCTCTGGTTCTGTCTGTCTATACTCATTTCTTTTTGTGTCTGAGATTGGGATGAACACTTGGGAATTCGCATGAATTCTATCCCAATTTTCATGTTCACTAAAATTTGCTGACCTAGATATAACTATATTTTTGTTTCCATCTAGAAATCTGTATGCTTTTGAACCTGGTTCATAGCCAAGAAATTTCATTTTCTTTGCCTTGGCTTTTCCCTTCCTTCTTATTTCTTTTGGGATGTGCACCCATGCACTACACCCAAAAATTCTCATGTGCTTAAGAGATGGCTCCTTGCCATATAGCGTTTGGTCTATAGCTGATGACCAAAGCCTGTTTATAATGTAGTTAGATGTCAGCAAAGATTCTCCCCAATAACCATGGCTCATGTTAGCATCTGCTAACAAAGCATCCTTCATGGTCTGGAGTACACCATTTCTTCTCTCAGCCACAACCATTCTGAAAAGGTGAATAGGGGCTAGTTTTTCTGTGTCTTATCCCAATCTGCTGTAACCAATTCTGAAATTTATTGCACAAAAATTCAGAACCTCTATCTGTTTGCAATTGTGCCACCTTGTGGTCAAAACGTCTCTCAATAAATTTCACCCAGCTCTTAAAATTATTAAACACTTCTGTTTTAGATTTTAACAAATAACAGAAAGAATATCTGGAATAATCATCAACAAGCACCAGCACATACTTTGCTCCACCCAAAGATGGGGCAAATGGTCCTATCAAGTCTGCGTGGACCAATTCAAAAGGCCTGTTAGTTTGTCTGGTGCTTATTTTACTTTTAGATGCCACCTTTGATTTTGCCAGTTTGCATACGTTACAGTCTAGATAATTCTGACACTCCTTTAATTGAACACCTTTTGCTATGGTTTCCATCTTTTGGAGTGTTCTAAAATTTACATGCCCAAGCCTTCTGTGTAGCAAATGCGCACATTGATCATGCTGTGGCGTGTTTCTCCCAACAATGTGTGTATCTCTTTGTGTTTTGTTTCTCAATATGTATAAATTGTTCTCTTGTTTTGCTTTTGCAACAACACAGTTCCCTTTCTTAATTTTACATTCACCCTTATCAAATATGACTGTAAAACCTTGCTTATCTAAAGCAGATACACTTAAAATATTACAAGCAAGCTGGGGAACAAGTAGCACATTTTCAAGTTCTTTGTCCAAACCTGGCACAAAAACTTTTCCTTCACCAGAAACTTCTGTTCTCTGTCCATTTGCCAGGCTGACGCAGTTCTGCTCCGAGGTACCTAAATAAGAAAACAAATTCTTTTCATTAGTCAAGTGAGCTACGGCTCTGCTATCAATAATCCAGCAAGCTTGCTGGACGACCTTGGAAGCTTTATCTCTTGTTGACTTCACAAGAGAAATCCTCCCTTTTCTCCCTTCATCGGTGCCTCGGTAAACTGTTTCTCTTCGGTCTCTGCTCCTGGCTTGTTTGCAATCTTTTAGCAAATGTTGTTGAGAACCACAACCGAAGCAGCGCTTCACAGCCATCGCACGCCCACTCTGCTCTCTCTCTCTTGGAGCCGGCTCTCTGTGCTTTCTGCTGTCATCTGTTTTTCGTCTCCAGCCTTCCCGGTTACTTCTCGGGCTGTCATATTTCACTTCGCTGTCAGATCTCTCATTCTGACGTTGCTCCTCTTGCAGCAAACGACCCGTCAAATACTCCAAGGTCAAGTCAGCGTCCGTCATCGACTCTAGGCTTGTTACCAGCATGTCATAATTACTAGACAAGCTGCTCAATATTACGTAGACTTTATGTTGCTCTGTAAATAATACATTCCTTTGCTGTAACTCACTGAAAAGTCCATTCATTGTTTGCAAATGTTTAGACACGCTCTCACCAGGCAGTAATCTACATCTGTAGAGCCTTCTTGTTAAGGACACCTTCATCCCTGCTGTATTTCTGACGTAAATATTTTTAAGACGATCCCAAACGTCCTTCGCTGTAGCCAAGCCACGGACATGGATCAGTTGGCTATCTTCTAAACAAAGTACCAACGTACTTAAAGCTTTTTCATTTTCACGTTCCTGGTCTTCATCAAACTGTGCTGGAGGGTCAGTTACAATCTGCCATAGATTTTCCCTCCTTAACAGCATCTCGGCTTTGACAGACCATGTCTGGTAATTACTGTCATTCAGCCTTGTTAACGGAAAGCCTCCCAAGCCTGCTGCCCCAAACGCCATTCTGTCTGCTCTGCTTTCAGTTCTCTGTTTTCTCTCCCCTCCTGGGCTCACAACAGCTGAACTGCTTTCTTCAAAAACTTCACTCTCTTCCTTCATCTGTTATTGTAGCACTCACGGGTACTCACCAACCGTTCTTCACTTCAGACGGCTTGCGCAGTGGAACCGTGCTGGGCCATAACCTCTGTCAACGCGTGTAATCTCCTGGACGCGCTGATAATTAGCAGAGTTCTTCCTGCAAGCACTTGATGAAGGAAACACGCACACACGCTCTTCTTCACAACAAGACACGTGTATTTACAATATATACAAATATACAGAGCAGCAGTCCTTCGGCATAGCAATAACACAAGTAGAGGCAGGAGGCAAAGAAATGGAGTGTAAAGAGAAAGAGGTAAAAGACATTTTGTATACATAGTCCAGTTATATACATGCAGGCAGCTGCCTTTGCCCAATCAGGACAGGTGTTGCATCATCCTTAGTCACACCTCTTCTAAGTCACTGTGACTCAGCACTTCTGAGTCTGCACAGGTGAACATTATGGCAGCTCATAAACTTCTACTGTCTTGACCTGTTCAGGCCTGTAAATTCTCAATGTTCTGACAGGTTTTAACTCCCTGGGGTGTCCCAAACAGGTCAGAATTCAGCCCAGGGGAGAAGCTCCGTCCTCCTGCAGGGATGTGGGACCAACCCTCCCAAGTTATAGACCAACACACTACTCATTGTGGGTGTCTGGAGGGAGGGCAAGGAAGGGTGCTTGACCCCTTTCCCAATCATAAACATGATATTTCTTTAAATGTAGATAGATAAAAACTACAGGCGTGTCAACAATCAATATCTATTATTAACAGAATTTGTCCACCCACATTATTACTTTGGACACCTTGCTATCCATGTCTGCACGTTGGTTCTCAGAACCCTTTCAGGCACTGCTAAAGAAAACTGCTAGCAGAGTCGATCTGCAAAGAACAGGGGACAACATGACACGCCTGACATGTTGTTTAAAGACACTGTTGTTAGCGTGTCCGGGTAAGCTCTGGGCTTATGCAGTAATTCATACTACAGTAAATTCATACTAAATGCCCTCCAAAGGGATGGCCACGCACAGCACCACCTATAAGACAAGGTGGACTCTCAACACCAGCTATGTGGATTCTTCACAATGACCGGAGGTGACTACAAACTGAAGACACCAGCAGAACCACAGAAAGTTGCTATAAATTATGGTGAAACATCTGTTGCTTTTAATGTTTATTTGCTGCACAAAACGGCTATTCTTGTTTTCTGTTTGGCTGGGATCAATTTTCTATGTAAATATATCTGAAATATATTTTAAAAATGCATTTTTCCATAATCCAAAGAAAGACATCTGTGATGTGGAAAACCCACTGAATAAATATGAAGACATGTTTTTCTTTCAAAAACAATCAAAGAATTGTGTCATTCTGTGGTGAGAAGTTGTTCCCTTTATCTTCGATGATTACTCTCTGAGGTTTCTTCTTCTGTTTCATCAGTTTTAAGCCTCCCCTCCCCTCCCCCATCTGTTGCTTGTAGCTGAAGTCCTTGTATCTGAAGATCCCTGCAAGAAGGGCCAACACTGTGATTCCACCTCTGGTAGATTTGCATAGATTTACATTCCCACCCTTCATAAGACCCCATGTAGATGCTTGTTGTGTGGAAGGTTGGTTGCCAGTCAATATTTCCTAGGAAAGGAAAGGAGAGTTTCCTGGAGATTTTTTGTCTGAGTTCTCTGGCAAATGTTACAGATTTACCAAAGAGCTTTGTTTTTCTCCTTCTAGGATCCCATGGGCAGATCACCGTGACTCAGACTCCATCATCTTTCCAGGCAAATCCTGGGGACACTGTGACCATCCGATGCAAAGCTTCCTCAACTGTTAGTACTTATATGAATTTCTATCAGTTTAAATTAGGACAAAACCCCAAGCTTCTTATTTATCAAGCTTCAACCCGTTTTGGAGGGACCCCGGATCGCTTTAGTGGCAGCGGCAGTGGCACTGACTTCTCCTTCACCATCAGTGGGGTACGTCCTGAAGATGAAGGGGACTACTATTGCGGCCAAGGCTACAGCACACCTCTACACAGTGATACATTTCATTACAAAAACCAACTTTGTGTTCTCATACAGAAAGAATGGTGGAGATGTCCCATGGCAGAATCTCTTTTCAATCCTCTCTGCCCACAGGACCTTTTGTGTGAAACAGAGCATGAGAGCACGACTGTTGGTTTACAGTTTCCATTCAGGCTAATGAGCCAAGAGGAAGTAAGTCAGGGCACACCTGCTGAAGGGGCTACAGCCCCTCCACGGCCTCAGCTGATGGAGAAGCAGCCACTGAAGGAGTAGAGGAAAGAAGCAGATCCACTGAGTAGAGTTGTACATGACAGTGTAGATGCCTCCTTTGGCTGGAGCACTGGAAGAGACAGACTTCTGCAGGAAGGAGGGAGGAGGCCCCTTGAAATAACGAGGGCTTCACGATGGTCGGTGAATTCTTCTGAATTCCTTTGAATTCATAATGATCAAGGGAAATGGAAAGCACTTTTACACCTGTGCTTATGTTTCATTAACTCCTTGCTGAAAGGACATAAGCACAGTAGCTACTAAACACGACCATTCATGTATTACACCTACATGTGAAGTAAAGGTGCTGTCAGCAGAAATTGAACATTGGATCTGGGGCCAGTTTTGAGGTGGCCTCATGCCAGAAAGCTTGTTCCATTAAATATCTCTTGAGTAGGAATGTACTGGAGCAGGCCCATTTGAATCAATGCAACCCATGGAGGAGCTGAGTCACCAAATCCCCACTGTTTCAGTGGCCCTAACCTACGGCAATGTACAATGGTTAGCAGCAGGATTTTAGCCAGTATTTTTTTTAGATTTTCTTTTTATTTCCTGGAATTTAAACCTTTCAAACCTTTTTTTTTGTTGAAATTTTTTTAACATCACCAAAGTTGGATTCAGTATGAGGTATCTGTGACAGTTCTGCTCCATTCTGTGAGTGCCTGTGGGCTCTTTGCTTTACTCGGTGGAAATGTACAAATATCCCTGGTTTGGTTTGTTCTTACACACCTGTCTGAAAACAGGGCACATACCCACTGCTGAGCATTTAAGAAGAGGAACAATGTGCCAGTCCAGGTGGTGGGCATGCACTATCTCAGGATATTATTGTGTACCCACCTGCTTGTCCCATAGGCACCAGCTGAACCACAGAGAGTAGCTAGAAATGATGGTGATACATGTGATGCATTTAATCTTTACTTCGGAAATTTATTTGCTGCACAAAGATCCTGTTCTTGTTTCCTATTCCTCTAGAATCAATTTCCTTTGTAAACATATCTGACTTGTATTTTAAATACATATTCTCCATTGCCAGTTCTCAAAGAACCATGATATGGAAAACCCCTTGATTATATATTAACACAAACTTTTATTTCCAGAAACATCAAACAATTGTGTGATTCTGTAGCTTTGATCTAGTGAGATGTTTTTCTTTTTGTCTTAGATTATTACTCTGTGTGGTTTCTTTTCATGCTTCACCAATTTTAAACCTCTCCCTCCTCCCCCCACCCAGATGTTGCTGGAGGCTTGTAGCTCAAGATCCCTACAAGAAGGGGCAACACTGTCCACTCATTTTAGTCCACTCATGGTAACAGAAAGGTTAGAACAACAGTAAGCCATGGCATGCTAGAAAGAGAAGTCCTGTGCCAGCCAAGGTTCCGGGCACATATGATTTTCATGTAAATATTTTCTTGCACATTGAGAATGGCAGGTAACTTAACTACTCAGATGCTGCTTTTCAGAAAAGGCACTCATGGCACAAAATCCTGTTGTATATCGCAGTAGAAGAGGTCCATTGAATCAATGGGGATTTGGGGAGTCAACTCCTCTGTAATCCTCATTGATTCAATGGGCCTACTCTAGTGAAATTTACTGCACTAAGCACAAGGATATTGGTTACAGTCTCATCCCTCTGCTGTCTTGAATGCCCCCCGCCGCCGCCGTCAAAGGTGATGGCAAGTAATTGGCTGATTTCGTTTTCATTCAGAAGGGAAACTATTTCAATTAAAGCAGTGGATGGATCCAGCCTCTGTGTCAGCCATGGCATAACATACAAGGGTGATACACAGTAACACAATCATGAGCTATGTAACTGGAGAGGCAGGCTTCTCAGGACTGATCCACAGACGAGTTGCCTTGTTTCAGGTGAGACCTGAATGTCTTTGAAGTGGAGCGCTACAGGTCAACATTTAGGTTGTGGCCCAATGCGTGTACACCCCCTAGTCCAAAGCACTATAAATGCAATGGCAATGAGTCCCTAACTTCCTCATTTGCTTTACTCCACCCACATGCCCTTTCCTCTTTGGTATAAATCAGCTGCTGCCCATTTAGGACTTCATTGGCCAGTGGCAGACACACTAGGTAGCCAGCATTATGGAGTCCTTAGTGTATCTTTCCTTGAGTCTCTTGTTCTGGATCCAAGGTAAGAGGACGAGCTCCATCAAGCAGTGATTCATTTAATATTTGGAAACAATTTGCTGATGTCCTTGATTTTTCCTGGGGAAGATCCTAGCTGGAGGTCTTCCATAAATATACTGTGACCCATGTAGTTTCTCCCCTTCTTCCTTCATCTAGGCACCAGCGGGCAGATTGTGTTGACTCAGTCTCCCAAATCACTCTTCTTATCTGTTGGAGATCCAGCTACAATCAAATGCCAGTCAGACACCGACATAGATGATGATATGAACTGGTACCAGCAGAAACCAGAACAACCCCCTAGGCTCCTTTTCTCTGAGGAACATACCCGCCAGAAAGAGGTCCCAGCTCGGTTTAGCAGCAGTGGCTATGGAGAAGATTTCACCTTGACCATTAGCAGTGTTGAAGCTGAAGATGAAGGATATTACCACTGTCAGCAAAGCGACCAAACTCCTCTGCACAGTGATACAAAGCAGTACATAAACCCTTGTGAGAATGAGGATGTGTCTTTCAGTTGACCAGCTGTTCAGCAGAGGGCACACAGAGAAACAGAGCACTACTCAATTCTGCTGTATCTGAATGAACCACAAAACACCCTGAACAATAATCCTTCAAGATCCTGGCAGTCAGCAAGGGCTCTGTTGTTTCAACTGCTTTAGATCCCTGCCATGCCCAAGAAGGAAGATGTGGGTTTGTTTGTTTGTTTGTTTTTAACCATAGGATACTTGCCCCAAAGGTCACTGCCTGGAAGTGTGCACAGAAACAACAGGTTGCTTACCCTTGGTGTAACTGTGGCTCTTCGAGTGATGATTTGTAGAGTTACACTAATGGGCTTGCACCTAGAAAATCATTGGGAAATCATATGCTTTTGACATCAGCTTTGAAAAACGTGGAGGACACTCTATCCAAAAAGAGAATTGGGCATTTCCTGAGAAATCATCATAGTCCTACTCCAAAGCTAATTATTAAAAAATGGAAGCAACAGGGGACATCCTGATATTATTACTGGATGTTACATGGAGGAGGGAGGTGTTGCAGCTTCATCTTGATTCCCAGTTACTATGGGAATAAGGAATAAAGAAATGCGAGAAATGTTGTGTAGAAGCAAAACAGGCACGGCTGGCACTGAACTGTGGAGGAGTAGAGGGCTAGATCGGTGGAAACACACCCAGAAAGAAATGTCATCTTATGTAACACATTTAGAAACAACAGGAAACAGCATGAATCAACACATTACAAGGATCTACATGGGCAGGAGATACACCAATGTAGATCAGAGCAAATCAGAACAAACAAAAATGCACCCCAGGCTGCTGGTGGTACAAAAATCCCAGCAAATTTGGCTGTCTGTCCCACTTTGGCACTAGTTTCATCCTTGTGCCATGCGGATACAAGAAAAAGTGTTGGTATCATGAGTGTGAAAAAAATTGAACAAGTGCTGAGTGTGGATGATGGCTGGAACACAAAGTATTTCAGGGTTGTGTGGTCTTATGAGCAGCTAAGTTAACTTACAAAAACACCTGTTCATCATTTTTCTAAAGGGATTGATCCAGCAGTCTGTATTTTGGGGCACTCCTTATGGGGATGGGTGTTCTTTTTGGGAATGTCCATAATGAGCCCATATGCTCCCAAATTTACCCCTGCAGGCTAACTGAGGGCAGACATAAAAAGCAGCAATTCACAAAGCAGCGAGTCATCCTTCCCCTGGTTCAGTAGAAATGGCGGGACACCCTTGAGATGAAAGACCAGTGGGGTTTGATGCCATCTTCCATGATCTGCTGTCTGAGCCGATTGTTTTGCTTTGCCTTGTGGCTGGGCCTTACTTCTGTGTATCACTCCATTCAGCTCCTTGTTAATTTTCTTTGCACATATGCTGGCTTTGTTTTTTTAACATTGGTTTTCTTATTAAGATTTTCATAGGAGCTGAACATATCTTAATATAGTATTTTACACTGGAAAATATCCCCCTTGTTATTAAAAAGCTTCTGGTTCTCCTTCAGTCATACTGCTCCCATCCAGTCCTTTTGGGCAGAGACAATTATCTTGTTTGCACCCCTTTGACAATTTGCGTAGATTTCCATATTTGACACTTTAAAACTTACTTATATCCTAGTTATGCTGAAGATCAACTGCCTGCTAATAGTTCTGAGAGACAAGATAAATAGTTTGATAGACCGCAACATCATGATGTTGCAGATGTACAGTATTTGATTTGGCTTGTCTTTAATTTGTTTGAGAGTAAGTTTTAATGTTATGGACACTGCTTCATTGCTACATGCTTCATTTCTTTCTTTCCCGAATCCAGTGGGCAGATCGTCATCACTCAGACACCAACATCATTGCAGAGAAATCCTGGGGACACTGAGACCACCCAATGCCAAACTTCCTCATATGCCAGTTATAAGATGCATTTCTATCAGTTTAAATTTGAAGAGAAGGCATAGGACTTCAGAGATAGGCCAGGGTGGCAGAAGGATGCTGTGGTACCCAGGGAGGAGACAAAACCTTTGTGCAGAGAGGATCCCCCTCAGACACCTGAAAGCTTTCCTTGCACCCGCTGCAAAAGAAGGGGGTGTTTGTATTTGTGTCCCTCTCCTGGGGATTTGTTGTGTGTGTGTCAGGTCCTTCTTTTTCCTTTTCATCCCCTTCCTTAGGCTCTCCCGAAGTGACACATCTTAGATAAAATCCCTTTCTTGCAGAAACAGCAGCAACTGTATCTTTCCCCGGCATTTCTTTTTCCCCCCCATAAAAATAGTTTGGGTCATCCCTTCTCAGAAACTAGGGACTTCTTTCTCCCCCAAAGGGCCTGTTTCTCATACACACACATGCACACTAACTTTGATATCCTGCTCTGAAAGATCAAGGTAGAAATTATTTAACAAGACCTACAACACATATAACGCAACCTGCGACCTCCCAGAAAATGCTTTTTGACCTCCTCAGGGGTCCAAACCCCCAGTTTAGGAAACACTGGGGTAGACGAAAGAAGCAGAGCAGCTGAGTAGAGCTGTCCGTGGCAGTGTGGACGTCTCCTTTGGCTAGATCATTGGAAGCGGTGTAGGAGAGATTTCTACAAGAAGGAAGGGAGTCCAGCAGAAGGCTCCTTGAAACAATGAGGGCTTCACAATTGTGGCTGAAGTAGCCTCTCTGAATTTCCTCTGATATCTATTTGTCATAGATCAAGGGAAATAAAAAACATGATTACATCTGTTCTAATGTTTGATTAAACCCTTCCTGAAAGGACATAAGCATATTTCCTATGGAACATGACCATTCAGATATTACGCTTTCATGAGAAATAAAGCTGCTATCAACACAAATAGAATGTTGGGTCTGGGGGCTGTTTTGAGCACGGGCTGTGCCAGAAAGCCTATGGGCACCATATATCTATTGAGCAGGAATTTCCATTGTCCTTGTCATCTGCTCCAAGCCTGAATAAGGACACACAGCGTTGTGCCTGTCCCTTCCTCAGACATCCTGACCCAGTCCTTTTCCAGGTCCATGATGGTATTTGTGGGTTTCTGGATTTCTGGAAAAACTAATCCCTGCCAATAGGAATAACAAATGACAAACAATGGTCATTGCAAATCATGCAACTATATCAGGCCCTAGAGTGTCTTTGGAGGAACAGTGGAAGTGAAAATATAGGTAGGACAGAAGCACTTTTGTCCAGGACAAAAAGGGCTTCTAGAGCTGGACACTAGAGCTGTTTTATCTTCCTTCTCTTTTAATCCAGGTTTTAAACCTGCTCTTCATTCACCCAAATTCTGTCCCGTTTCTTAGCCTGCCAGATCATCAGAACATCAAGTAGATTTATCAAAAAAAAAAAAAAAAAAAAAAGGTAATTTCTTTGTTGGAAAAAAGGTGGAAATATCTTCGTGTTCTACTTCTACACTATCCATCTTTCACTTTCTTTCTCCCTATTTTTCTCATTACAGGAGCTGAAATTATTGATGCTGAGACAACACACCCCTAAGTATAACTCTGGCTGTGAGGACATACTCAAGACCTTGGATAAATGAAGAAAGAAACCTCTAAACAGCAGACTTCATTAATGTAATCAATGATGTTTCATTAAAGGCAAGGATGGTTCACATCTGATGCAAAGATCCTTCTTCATTACCATTAACTAGAGGTACTCTACTTGTGCTTTACTTTAGCGTAGTAAGTCACAACTGATGTAGGCCCATTTGAATCAATGGAAGTCAAGGATTCAGTAGGCCTCCTCTACTGTGACTAACTATGCTACGTGACAGGATTTCAGCCCCTATCTTCTTCTGTGTTTTGTATATGTTTGTATTTCTCATGAAAAAATTGAAAAGATCGGAAATTCGTTCTGTAATAAAAACTAGAGCAGGAAATAGCTCCATCTAATACATTCTTTCTGAAAATACAAATGATCATGTAAAAAAACAGCTTCTGATTTCTGGTGGTAAACAGGTCTCCTTGACTAAAGGTGTGATCCCATGGGCATGTAGCTCACATCTTGAACCACTTGTGGCAAATGGGAAGAAGGAAGTCACACGAGCATAATGTGCAATTGCCAGCTCCAGAAATTCTTTGCTGTTGTTCTTGTTGTTTCATATCATTTGGCTGCTTCAGACTTATGGTGAGTGTTCAGAGTATAAGAGATGTTCAAGGAGTGGTTTACCTTTGCTTTCTCCCAGCGAGCTTCCATGACTCAACAGGGATTTGGGACCAACCCTCCCAAATTATAGACCAACACACTACCCATTGTGGGTGTCTGAAGGGGAGGCAAGGAAGGGTGTTTGACCCCTCTCACTGTCATAAACTTGATATTTGCATGACTACACTACACCTGCTTCTGGGAGGACATAAGCACAGTAGATACTGAACGGGACCATTCAAGTATTACGCTTACATATGAAGTGAAGGTGCCATCAGCGCAAATTGAACCTTGGGTCTAGGGGCAGTTTTGTGCTGTTCCCATGCCAGAAAGCCCAGGGCACCATGTATCTATTGTGTAGCAATGTGCATTGCCTTCTCCAACTGGTCCATGCCTCAGTAGGGACACACAGATTTGTACTTGTCCATCCCCGTGACCTTCCTGAGACATCCTGCCCAAACCATGTCTAGGTCCTTGATGGTATCTGTGGGTTTCTGGATCTCTCTTTTGTACAATTCAGTACAAAAACCAACTTGGTGTTCTCACACAGAAAGAACAGTGCTGGATATGCCCTGTGGCAGAATCTCTTTTAATCCTATTGGTTGACAGGACCTTTTGTGTGAAACAGAGCACAAGGGCAAGACTGTTGGTTTACAGTTTCCATGCAGGCTGGCCAGCCAAGAGCAAGTAAGCCAAGGCTCACCTGCTGAAGGGGCCACATCTCCTCCACAGCCTCAACTGATTTAGAAGCAACCACTGAAGGAGTAAAGCAAAAGCAAAAGCAAAATGTGCTGCTTATATACTGCCCCACAGCGCTTCACGCCTTCTAGGGTGGTTTACAAGTTAATTATGCAGGCTACACATTGCCCCTCCCACCATAGCGAGCTGGGTACTCATGTTACCGACCTCAGAAGCATAGAGGGCTGAGTCAACCTTGAGCCGGCTGCCTGGTATTGAACCCCGGGTCCTGAGCACAGTTTTGGCTGCAGTACAGCAGTTTAACCACTACGCCATGAGTAGAGGAAAGAAGCAGAGCTGCCGAATAGAGTTGTACATGGCAGTGTGGATGCCTCCTTTGGCTGGAGCTGGAAGAGATCTAAGAGAGACTTCTGCAGGAAGGAGGGAGGAGGCCCCTTGAAACAGCAAGGGCCTTATGATGATGGGTGAAGTGGCCCTTCCGAACTCCTTTGAATTCATGACTGATCAAGGGAAATTGAAAGCATGTTTACACGTAGGCTTCTGTTTCACCATCCCCTCGCTAGAAGGACATAAATATAGCAGCTACTGAAAATGACCGTTCAAGTATAAGTATTACAGTTACATGTGAAACAGGGGTGCTATCATCAGAAATTGAATGTTGGGACTGGAGGAAGTTTTGAGGTAGCTCCATGCCAGAAAATGTGTGGCACCATATATCTAGGCATTATGATATATTTTTTCAAAGAGACTCCAGAGTCAAGTTAATTTTTACCATTAACCACCTCTGAGGACCACTTGCCCAAATTCCATCATTCACACAGCTCTTACTCTTTTCTTCCTCCTTAACCTTGTGTCTATGTGTGTTTTCCTCCAAGATGGAGCAAGCCCGAGGGAAAGTGTCAAGAGGCAATAGAGGTATCTAGGAAAGAAATACACGGAGTATTGTTACTGGAAGAGGAGGAGGAGGGAGGAGGGTAGTATTATTATCATTATCATTATCATTATTATTGTTGTTGTTGTTGTTATTATTATTATTATTATTATTATTATTAAAAAACTCCAGGCACAGTCAAAATTATAAAAACATTGACTAGAAATCTGTTAAAACAGATACAAGTTTTAACCAAAACCCTAAGTATCTGTTAAATATCAATGCAGTATGTATGCTGTTCCTAATATTGCTGGTTTTTGTAGCTCTGATGGTGGTGTGATTTCTGAGATCTGCAACTGCTTATAGTACTGTGTGAAATTTCTTGATATTGTTCCTAAAGCCCCATGACTACAGGGACCACTGAAGTGTGTTTCTTCCAGAGGCAAGATGTTTCGATTGCCAGGTCTCTGTACTTTGTTAGTTTTTCCAATTCTTTCTTTTCAACTCTGGCATCCCCTGGAATTGCAATGTCAATGATCCGGACATTTCTTCGTTCTATTACTACTAGGTCTGGGGTCTGTCTGTTTGGATCCGGAAATCCCACAAGATCTTGACTTCCTCAGTTTCTGACACCTTCTCTATCTGATGTTCCCATGGGTTTTTTGAGGCCGGCAAGCTATATTTTTTGCATAATGACGAGTGCACTAACTTTGCCACTCTATCATGTCTAACCTTGTAATCTGTTTGTGTGATCTTTGGACATTTACAGATGAGGTGTGACACAGTTTCATCTTTTTCTTGGCAGAGTCGACATTTGCTGTTAGCACTAACTCCTTGGATCTTAGCTTTCATCATGTTGGTTTGGAGTGCTTGTTCTTGTACAGCAAAAATCAAGCCTTCAATTTCTTTCTTAAGGGTCCCCAGTTTTAGCCATGCCCATGTTGAATTATGATCATGCTTTCCATCAATATTTCTCAGGTGTTGTCCATGTAGTGGTTTATTTTTCCAGCTGTTTAATTTCTTTTCAAATTGTTGTTTCTTATATTGAGCCTTTGTTTCTGTTGTTTTCAAAATGTTCTCCATTTTCACTGCTTTCAGTAATTTTTCTCTGCTTGTATTGATATAATCATTTAGGCTTCTTTTTTCTTCCTCTACTACCTCCTGTATTTGTAGTAATCCACAGCCTCTGATTTTTCATGGTAAATATAATCTGTCTTCTTCTTCTTCTTCTTCTTCTTCTTCTTATTATTATTATTCTTATTCTTATTCTTATTATTATTTCTGGGTGTGCTGTAGGAGACCAGAAAGTTGTCACAATGGATAGCAGTCATGTTTTCTAAGATGGAAAAGGTGCAATTATGTTATAATACATGTATAAAAAAGTAGAAATTGGGAAACATGTTGCTGAGCAACTTGTGTAGCTCTAGGTCTTCTGTTCAGCCACTACCACCTTCTGAGCTGTTCAGGCCACAAGTCAGACTGGACTGGAAGTAATTGGAAGTGCTTGGCTGGAAATCTAGATGAGGAGACAGTGCCTAGCATTCCTGGAGGCATGATGAATGGGGGCAGGGGAGGTGAAGAAATTGGGTGGGAAAGAGAACAGAGAAAAGGCATAGGGTCTCCATAAGTCAGAATTGACTTGATGACACATGATTATTATTAAGTAAAGAAGAAAAGAAGAAGAAAGAGCTACCAGGTGTGGTGGTAGTGGTGTCACAGAACATTGTGGGCAAAATGGATTGTTAAAATCTGTTACATCTGGAACTGAACAGGTGTGAATCACTGAAATTTCATAACTCATAAAGACATACAAATCCTATAATATCTCCAAGCTATTAAGCCATAGATAAGGAAGACTGACACACAGATCCACTAAACCTACTTTTATGAACAGTCTTCCCCTTTTAACATAAACCACATCAATCAAGATGAGCAAAGGGACAACTCTAAACCCTTAGGTCACTAGGTAAGGAACCTGGAAGGTATGGAAAGTGTACGGGTGCCAAAGCAGATCACTCACTATAGTTAGAGAACATACAGAAGCAAACAGAGTTGGCGTAAGTAATTTGGACAAAACTGATTCATCAGTACTTGTAAGACATGTCTTCTCCAAAATGTATACTAAAGGTAAAGGTAAAGGTTCCCCTTGACAATTTGTCCAGTCGTGTCTGACTCTAGGCGGCGGTGCTAGCGTTTGTCCACAGACAATCCTCTGTGGTCACGTGGCCAGCGTGACTAGACACGGAACGCCGTTTACCATCCCACCGAGGTGGTACCTATTTATCTACTCGCATTTTTGCATTTTGCATGCTTTCGAACCGCTAGGTTGGCGGGAGCTAGGACAAGCGACGGGGGCTCACTCCGTCGTGTGGATTCGATCTTACGACTGCAGGTCTTCTGACCTTGCAGCACAGAGGCTTCAGCGGTTTAACCCGCAGCGCCACCACGTCCCTTTGGTCTATACTAGACTTGCTTTAAATTCTTTTGGGTTTTTTTTTCTCATGGACTAGGATATCCATTCTGTATCAAAAACTAGAGCTGTGGTAATACCTTTCTCTAATACATTTTTTCTAAAAATACAAATGATAACAGGTAAATAAACAGCTTCCTATTTCTGGTGATAAGTTATTCTCCACGACTAAGGGTGCGATGCCACAGGGATATAGGTCATATCTTAGACCACTTGTGGCCAATGGGATGAAGGGACTCACACAAGCATAATGTGCAATTGCCAGCTCCAGAGACTCTTTGTGATTGTTCCATATCATTAGGTTGCTTCAGACTTCTCATGTTATTAACAGAGTGTTCAGAGTATAAGAGACGTTCAAGGAGTGGTTTACCTTTGCTTTCTCCCAGTGAGTTTCTTTTTTTAAAAATACATTTTATTAGTTTTTCAATCTATCTACATTCAATTCGTGCTTGTCAAACATCGTGTTACCGGGGTTGCTTACAATTATTTGTTTTGTGCATCTTGGTGTCTTCCCAGTTGTCCCCCCAAATTCCACACATCTTTCAAACATTCAAACCATTCATGTATGTATTTTAGTATACAAAATTGGCTACTATCATAATATTACTCTCATAGTATACAATGTTCTCAAAATCCTCTAATAACATACTTAATAAAAGTAATTCCAGTTCCAAATCTATATAATTTGAGGTGATTTAACCGACAAACTTTGTATTTTACACCAATGACAACTGAGTACGTTCCTAACACATAATAGATGTTATCTAGAGCATTTTATACAGATTTTCTTTGTATAATTGTTTAGCCATTTCTGTCTCCACATTTTCTATCCTGTCTATCATACTATTTGTTTGCCCCAGCCTTATATCTAGCTTCAATTTACCTTAAAAACCCACCATATTATGCCTTTACCCTGATTAGTGCTCCCTTATTTCAGTTTAATTCTCTTTTTTAATATATAAGATATGCCCCTTTAAAATTTATTTATTTATTTATTTATTAGATTTCTATCCCGCCCTTTTAGACAGAGTCTACTCCGGGTGGGTTCCATTAAACATTGTAATCTAAAACAGTTAAAAACAATTCAAAACAATAGTGATTGATAATGCTTAGTAATGCTCAAGATGGAGAAACAGAAAATTATAATAAAAATAAAGTCAAGTATTGACAGGAGGGAAGGCCTGCCTAAAGAGCCAAGTTTTTAATTGGCTCTTAAAAACACCCAGCGAGGGAGTCAGGCGGATCGCTGATGGGAGGTTATTCCAGAGCCGAGGGGCCACTGCCGAGAAGGCCCGGTTTCTTGTTCTTTCTTTCCGGGCCTCTCTCAGCGTTAGGCCCCTCAACCGTCCCTCCTGGCTATGGTGAGTGATTCGGGTAGATCTAGGTGGGAGAAGGCGATCTGCCAGGTATCGAGGTCCTAAACCATTTAGGGCTTTATACGTCATCATCAACACTTTGAAGTCAATGCAGAAGCGAATGGGCAGCCAATGCAAGGCAGCCAGAGTGGGAGAGATATGCTGGTACTTTCTCACCCCACTAAGGAGTCTGGCCGCCGCATTCTGCACCATTTGAAGCTTCCGCATCATTCTCAAAGGTAGCCCCATGTAGAGCGCATTACAGTGGTCAAATCTCAAGATTACAAGCACATGGACGAGAGTGGTGAGAGCCCTGCCATCAAGATAGGGTCGCAGCTGGGCAATCCGCCACAGATGGAAATAGGCGGAGCGGGCCACGGATGCCACCTGGGTTTCCATGGTAAGCGCCGGGTCCAGATGTATCCCCAAGCTGCGCACCACACTCTTTGCGGTGAGAGTCACCCCCCCCAAAAGAGAGGGAGTTTCCCAAACCGCCAATGGAGGGGCCGCCCACCCTCAAGACCTCCATCTTGTCCAGGTTCAACCTCAACCCATTCAGCTGCATCCATTGCAGCACAGCCTCCAGACAGCGCTGAAGGAACAGAACGGCATCCACTGAGGTAGGTGAAAAGGAGATGTAGAGCTGGGTGTCATCAGCGTACTAATGGCACGAAGCCCCACACCCCCTGATGACCCCACACAGCGGCCTCATATAGATGTTAAACAGCATTGGGGAGATGATCGACCCCTGCGGAACCCCACAATTGAGACTCCACGGGGCCGAAACGCTCTCCCCAATCTGTACTCTCTGGGGACGGTCCTCCAAGAAGGATCGGAACCAGGCGAGCGCCAGGCCACCGATTCCCAGCTCGGAGAGCCTCCCCAGGAGGATACCGTGGTCGACGGTATCGAAGGCGGCTGAGATATCGAGGAGGACCAACAAGGACATTTTGCCCCGGTCAGCCTCCCTCAACAGGTCATCCATCAGTGCGACCAGTGCCGTTTCTGTGCCATGGCGCGGCCTGAAGCCCGACTGGAATGGATCCAGGGCATTGGTTTCATCCAAAAGAGCCTGAAGCTGATCAGCCACCACCCTCTCCACCACTTTGCTAAGGAAAGAAACATTGGCAACGGGCCTGTAATTGCCAATATCGTCCGCTGCCAAATTTGGTTTCTTCCTGATGGGCCTAATGAGTGTCTCCTTGAGGGCTAGGGGAACCTTGCCCTCCTGGAGAGACCCATTAATTATCACTGTGGCCCATTCCATTGTTATAGGCCTGGCTGCTTTGATTAGCCAGGCCGGGCAAGGGTCAAGGGAGGAGGTGGTGGCCCGACAGCAATCAAGCGCTTTGTCCACCATGTCTGGCGTCACAGGCTGAAAGAATTCAAATCTCACCAGGCAGGACGGAGCGCTGGACATCTCTGCTCGATCCACTGTATTTAAAAAAGGAGAGAGATCCCGGCAGATGGCCTCCACTTTAGATTTAAAAAATGCTGCAAATTGGTCAGGTGAGATATTAGTAGGAGGCCTGTCACCTAGACCAATTCCAGATAGATCGCGAACTATACGGAAGAGTTCCGCCTGCTGATTTGAAGCTTCGCTTATCCGGTTAGCGAAGTGTGATCGTCTAGCAGCCCGCATCTTAGCAAGGTAGCAGTTAGTCGCGATCCTGACAGCTTTCTTATTATAGACCGTCGGTTTCTGTCTCCATTTGCGCTGTAGCCATCTCCTGTTTCACTTCATAGCTCGCAGTTCCTGATTAAACCAAGGCCCTGGCCTAGCTCTGCGCCGGAGAGGGCGTTTAGGAGCGATCGTGTCTACAGCCCTAGTGGTGGCAGCAAGCCAGCCATCAACCAGAGCCTCGACAGGCGCGCCAGACAGATCAGCTGGAATCCCTCTCATGGCATCCTGGAATCGCAATGGATCCAGTAGCCTTTGAGGGCGGACCATTAAAATAGGTCCCTGCTCCCTGCGGGGAGGGAGAGCCACTGAGAGGTTACATTTTATTAGGTGGTGATCTGACCATGACAAGGGAACTGAAACAAGATCAGTCACCATCAGACCACACTCGCTCCGCTCAGTGGAGAACACCAGGTCTAGCATATGACCGCCCACGTTGGTGGGGCCGTTAACATGTTGGGACATGTCCAAGGAAGCCATAGTTTCCAAGAACTCAAGAGCTGGACCGGCAATCTCTGCCTCCGCATGGATGTTGAAGTCACCCAGGACCAGAAGCCGCGGGGGCTCCAACAGTGCCGCGGAGACAAAGTCCGCCAGCTCCGGTAGGGAGGTGGCTGGGTCGCGGGGAGCGTGGTAACCCAGCAAGATCCCAATACCATCCCTGGCCCCAATCAACACTTGGAGGGCCTCCAGACCCGGCTTCACCACCGAAGAGCGCCTAATAACCTCCAAGGTATTTCTATAAACAATGGCTACTCCCCCCCCCGCCCCTCCAGTCTACCCTGGTGCTGGACTGCATAACCAGGAGGACAGACAAGGGTCAGAGGAACTCCCCCTTCCCCGCCCATCCAAGTTTCGGTTATGCACACCAGGTCTGCATCCTCCTCCAGAATAAGATCTTGTATAATCTGGGACTTATTGGACACAGACCTGGCGTTCAACAGCACCAGTTTTAGAGTGGAGGGCCGGCTGATCTGGCTACCTCGAGACTGGCAGTTGGTCACAGTGCCAGAACAGTGAACAGCCTTCAAACATCTGTTCACTGTTCTTCTAAAACGAGTAGGCACTGTGCCAACGCCATATCTCCCTCTACCCGTAATCACACTGATGTTAGACCCCCCGCTGGGGGGGCAAGCCTTCCACTCCATGTCAAGAAAGAAGAAAAACAAGATACACTAAATTAATACAGTGAACAATAGTAAGAGAATTAACAAAATAAATTCAACATTGAACAATAATACAAGCTCAAACAATTATCAATTATCAAATTAATCAAATTATTAAATTAAACAATTTATCAAATTAGCAATTTAAATGAAATTTAAATTGGGCAACTTAAATAAAATTTTAAACAAAAATACATTTGTTTCAAAAATAAAAATAAAAATAGAATAGAAACAGCATAATACAACAACTAATATAAACTAAACAAGACATAAAAAAAATAAATTAAACAAAAATAATAAACAAAATAAACCCAAGATTCTCCCCCACACAATTGAACCTGTCCCACCGCGTACTGGCCGCAGATCTTCTTTCCCTCAAGGAGGCTGTCGGAGATGAATTCAAGTTTATGGGGGCAGAGGCCCCAAGCCAAGCAGTCAGAAGCAAAGGCAAAGCAGGAAATAACATCTGAAGGAGGGGGAGCTGAGGGAGAGCCGCTGGAAACATGGCGACGGGGATACAGTCAGAAAATTCCCCCTTAAGCATGCCAGGGTCCGCTGCTGAAAAGGAGCCTCCCCTGGCCATAGGTATCGATGACTCCCAGTTCCAAACGGCCCCCCAGAAAAGTTCCCAAAAGAGTCCCATCACAAGCCGGCACCAGCTTCACTAGTCCTCAGCCAGCCTCTCAGTCCCCGACTCCAGGCTCACCATGCCTCCTCCAGCTGGCGTCCGCGATCTCTCCGGGGCTTCACCATTCGAGCAAGCGGGCTCCTCCGCACCTCTCCACGCTGGGCTCTTCTCCGAGACCCCAGCGCCAGGCCACCAAGACTAAGAGGTTCCTTCAGCTCTTCCAACCCCGCAGCATGAAAGGAGGCTCCCGCGACGCCAAGCTCCGCCTCGCTACGACCAAGTCAGCTGCCTCAGCCCCGATCTTCCGACTCGCACCAGCAGCCTCCAACAGCGATGTATATAATTACAGAAATTGATTTCCTTCAATTATTATTATTTTGCTGAGAACACCATCCTTCTCTTTTTCCAAGCAACTGACTGTATTCCAATCTGCCTGCCTGTTTCCCTAACGGCAGCAGCTGCGGCGGCATTGTTGTTGTTCTTCTTGCTCCCGGTGATAGTGGAAGCAGCAACAATTGTAATGTTTGTTGCTGTTGCAGCAGAGATAAAAGAATAAAAGGGAATTCCAAACAGCCATAGAATGTTCAAGGTCATTGATTCTAGGCTTTTTGCCAGCGCCTTAGATAGTTGTTACACATAGCATAAACAGGTTTTGTTTCCCAGAGTTGTTGCCCGTAGTGTTTTCAGGAGAAAGATTCTTAGGTTTACAATGACAAATTAATACTGAACATCCTTCCTTTAAGTATAATAAAATGTCTAATTAATGTCCAATTTATTTTCCTTGTGTCTCCCTGCATCTCCTCCTCTCTCCAGCTTCTCCGCAGCTCAATCAGTGATGAAGAGCTATGAGACACTATTTCTGCCATAGGAATTGTCTTGTCCAGGGATAGTAAATGAATACAGTTTTAAAAAAGTTTCTCACCCAGGTGTAACACGATGTTAATTAGGCTGATTTATCGCTTCTTCATTCCCGGCTGCTGATGACTTGCAAGCAAGCTAGTTCAGCTGCTTGTTTCCGCCCACTGGTTGATTGGGGAGTTTCCTGGATCAAACGTGGGTAACCGCCATCCCCCCCCATGATCAACAGGCTTCTCCCCCATTTTACCACCTCTTTGGGGTGGTTTTAACCCCCTGGGGGGGTCCCAAACAGGTCGGAATTCAGCCCAGGGGAGAAGCTCCGTCCTCCTGCAGGGATGTGGGACCAACCCTCCCAAGTTATAGACCAACACACTACCCATTGTGGGTGTCTGAAGGGGAGGCAAGGAAGGGTGCTTGACCCCTTTCCCAATCATAAACATGATATTTCTTTAAATGCAGATAGATAAAAACTACAGGCGTGTCAACAATCAATATCTATTATTTGTCAACGCGTGTAAACGCCTGGACGCGCTGATAATTAGCAGAGTTCTTCTTGCAAGCCCTTGATGAAGGAAATAACACGCACACACGCTCTTCTTCACAGCAAGACACGTGTATTTACAATATGTACAGGTATACAGAGCAGCAGTCCTTCGGCATAGCAACAACACAAGTAGAGGCAGGCAAAAGGAAGGTGGCAAAGAAATGGAATGAAAAGAGAAAGTAAGGAACATTTTGTATACATAGTCCAGTTATATACATGCAGGCAGCTGCCTTTGCCCAATCAGGACAGGTGTTGCATCATCCTTAGTCACACCTCTTCTAAGTCACTGTGACTCAGCACTTCTGAGTCTGCACAGGTGAACATTATGGCAGCTCATAAACTTCTACTGTCTTGACCTGTTCAGGCCTGTAAATTCTCAATGTTCTGACACCCCTCCTAATTTACGCCTGAACAAACCATAATCCCATCTCTTTAATTATTTCATTATGCTTCTGAGCATTTAAAGGTTTTGTTAATATGTCTGCTACATTTTCCTCTGTTTTGCAATAATGTAACTCAATTAGTTTCTCCTTTATGGCTTCCCTCACATTGTGATATTTAATATCCACATGTTTGCTCCTATTCCAAATCGGCATTTAAATAAGCAGTGGTAATGTCATAGTGGTGAATTAAATAATCTCTTGAAGCTGCAAGAGCTAATGCCACTCTCATTGTCTCAGCCTTTACAGTAGGAGAAAATACCTCATCATAATGAACATTTTTCTTTTGTGTGAAACCTTGGGCCACTAGTCTTGCCTTATATCTAAATTCCCCATTGTTTTGTAATTTTCTTTTGAAGACCCACTTGCTGCCAATTACTTTATGTTCTGTGGGCAACTTGGTCTCTGTAAATACCTTATGTTCCTCCATGGACTTCATTTCTTCTTTCATGGCATCCTGCCATTTTCTTTTTTCTACATCAGGAAGTGTCATTACTTCCTCATAATTCCTTGGTTCCTGATACACATGGCAAACTCTAATTTCTCCTACCCCAAACCTTTTTGGTGGAATCCCCTTATTTGCTCTCTCAGATCTCCTGGGGATTTGTGGCTCTGGTTCAATTTGTGTTTCACTTATTAACTCACTACATAGCCCATTGCGTTCTTCTTCTTCTTCTTCTTCTTCTTCAGTTGTAGACTGGCTCGTGCTTCTTTCAGCCTCCTCTTCCTGTGGTTCTGTCTGTCTATACTCATTTCTTTTTGTGTCTGAGATTGGGATAAAAACTTGGGAATTCGCATGAATTCTATCCCAATTTTCATGTTCACTAAAATTTGCTGACCTTGATATAACTATATTTTTGTTTCCATCTAGAAACCTGTATGCTTTTGAACCTGGTTCATAGCCAAGAAATTTCACTTTCTTTGCCTTGGCTTGTCCCTTCCTTCTTATTTCTTTTGGGATGTGCACCCATGCACTACACCCAAAAATTCTCATGTGCTTAAGAGATGGCTCCTTGCCATATAGCATGAAGTAGGGCGTTTGGTCTATAGCTGATGACCAAAGTCTGTTTATAACGTAGTTTGATGTCAACAAAGATTCACCCCAATAACCATGGCTCATGTTAGCATCTGCTAACAAAGCATCCTTCATGGTCTGGAGTACACCATTTCTTCTCTCAGCCACACCATTCTGAAAAGGTGAATAGGGGCTAGTTTTTCTGTGTCTTATCCCAATTTGCTGTAACCAATTCTGAAATTTATTGCACAAAAATTCAGAACCTCTATCTGTTTGTAATTGCGACACCTTGTGGTCAAAACGTCTCTCAATAAATTTCACCCAGCTCTTAAAATTATTAAACACTTCTGTTTTAGATTTTAACAAATAGCAGAAAGAATATCTGGAATAATCATCAACAAGCACCAGCACATACTTTGCTCCACCCAAAGATGGGGCAAATGGTCCTATCAAGTCTGCGTGGACCAATTCAAAAGGCCTTTTAGTTTGTCTGGTGCTTATTTTACTTTTAGAGGCCACCTTTGATTTTGCCAATTTGCATACGTCACAGTCTAGATAATTCTGACACTCCTTTAATTGAACACCTTTTGCTATGGTTTCCATCTTTTGGAGTGTTCTAAAATTTACATGCCCAAGCCTTCTGTGTAGCAAATGCACACATTGATCATGCTGTGGCGTGTTTCTCCCAACAATGTGTGTATCTCTTTGTGTTTTGTTTCTCAATATGTACAAATTGTTCTCTTGTTTTGCTTTTGCAAAAACACAGTTCCCTTTCTTAATTTTACATCCCCCCTTATCAAATATGACTGAAAAACCTTGCTTATCTAAAGCAGATACACTTAAAATATTACAATCAAGCTGGGGAACAAGTAGCACATTTTCAATTTCTTTGTCCAAACCTGGCACAAAAACTTTCCCCTCTCCAGAAACTTCTGTTCTTTGTCCATTTGCCAGGCTGACGCAGTTCTGCTCCGAGGTACCTAAATAAGAAAACAAATCCTTTTCATTAATCAAGTGAGCTACGGCTCCGCTATCAATAATCCAGCAAGCTTGCTGGACGACCTTGGAGGCTTTATCTCTTGTTGACTTAACAAGAGAAATCCTCCCTTTTCTCCTCTCATCGGTGCCTCTGTAAACTGTTTCTCTTCGGTCTCTGCTCCTGGCTTGTTTGCAATCTTTTAGCAAATGTTGTTGAGAACCACAACCGAAGCAGCGCTTCACAGCCATCGCACGCCCACTCTGCTCTCTCTCTCTTGGAGCCGGCTCTCTGTGCTTTCTGCTGTCATCTGTCCTTCGTCTCCAGCCTTCCCGGTTACTTCTCGGGCTGTCATATTTCACTTCGCTGTCAGACCTCTCATTCTGACGTTGCTCTTCTTGCAGCAAACGACCCGTCAGATACTCCAAGGTCAGGTCTGCGTCCGTCATCGACTCTAGGCTTGTTACCAGCATGTCATAATTACTAGACAAGCTGCTCAATATTACGTAGACTTTATGTTGCTCTGTAAATAATACATTCCTTTGCTGTAACTCACTGAAAAGTCCATTCATTGTTTGCAAATGTTTAGACACGCTCTCACCAGGCAGTAATCTACATCTGTAGAGCCTTCTTGTTAAGGACACCTTCGTCTCTGCTGTGTCTCTGACGTAAATATTTTTAAGACGATCCCAAACTGCCTTCGCTGTAGCCAAGCCACGGACATGGATCAGTTGGCTATCTTCTAAACAAAGTACCAACGTACTTAAAGCTTTTTCATTTTCACGTTCCTGGTCTTCATCAAACTGTGCTGGGGGGTCAGTTACAATCTGCCATAGATCTTCCCTCCTTAACAGCATCTCGGCTTTGACAGACCACGTCTGGCGATTACTGTCATTCAGCCTTGTTAACGGAAAGCCTCCCAAGCCTGCTGCCCCAAACGCCATTCTGTCTGCTCTGCTATCAGTTCTCTGTTTTCTCTCCCCTCCTGGGCTCACAACAGCCGAACTGCCTTCTTCAAAAACTTCACTCTCTTCCTTCATCTGTTTTTGTAGCACCCACGGGTACTCACCAACCGTTCTTCACTTCAGGCGGCTTGCACACCGGAAGCGTGCTGGGCCATAACCTCTGTCAACGCGTGTAAATGCCTGGACGCGCTGATAATTAGCAGAGTTCTTCTTGCAAGCCCTTGATGAAGGAAATAACACGCACGCACGCTCTTCTTCACAGCAAGACACGTGTATTTACAATATGTACAGGTATACAGAGCAGCAGTCCTTCGGCATAGCAACAACACAAGTAGAGGCAGGCAAAAGGAAGGTGGCAAAGAAATGGAATGAAAAGAGAAAGTAAGGAACATTTTGTATACATAGTCCAGTTATATACATGCAGGCAGCTGCCTTTGCCCAATCAGGACAGGTGTTGCATCATCCTTAGTCACACCTCTTCTAAGTCACTGTGACTCAGCACTTCTGAGTCTGCACAGGTGAACATTATGGCAGCTCATAAACTTCTACTGTCTTGACCTGTTCAGGCCTGTAAATTCTCAATGTTCTGACATTATTAACAGAATTTGTCCACCCACATTATTACTTTGGACACCTTGCTATCCATGTCTGCACATTGGCTCTCAGAACCCTTTCAGGCACTGCTAAAGAAGACTGCTAGCAGAGTCGATCTGCAAAGAACAGGGGACAACATAACATGCCTGACATGTTGTTTAAAGACACTGTTGTTAGCGTGTCTGGGTAAGCTCTGGGCTTATGCAGTAATTCATACTAAATTCATACTAAATGCCCTCCAAAGGGATGGCCACGCACAGCACCACCTATAAGACAATGTGGACTCTCAACACCAACCATTTGGATTCTTCACAATGACCGGAGGTGACTACAAACTGAAGAAACATCTCCCTATGCTCACCAGGTAAAAACATTATTTTGTCTTTAATTTGGCATAAGTGGGTGAATAAACAAAATTATAATCCATAACTTGTGCTAGAGGCTGCTTTCCCCACCCACCCCAAAGAAGCATCATGTTTCAAGCAGGCAACGTGTGTGTGTGTGTGTGTGTGTGTGTGTGAGAGAGAGAGAGAGAGAGAGAGAGAGAATCAACAAGGCAATTTTTAGCCGTAGGTCTTAAAGGCAAGGTGTAAAAAAGCCCAAACCAGGAGTGCTAATCCTGATGAAGTGGAATTTTCTCCATGAGAGCTTGCAATTTGTTTGATTTTTTTAATGGTCCAATACAAGTTGTCTTTCTCAGTGCTCACTTAACTCTTTCTGTTCTTGTACTGCAACCAGTCATGTAACAGGGAGTGCAACAGGGAATCAGTCACAAAGTGGGCACTCACACATAATTTCCCTTTTGCTCTGCATTTAGGCAACAGGATACTGGCCATAAATAATAATAGTCTTCTGCCACAAGTCAACTGTGGCCTGTGGATTCCTCTTTCAGGGTTTTCCAGGTAGAGAATACTCAGAAGTGGTTCACCATTCCCTTCTTCTGGAATCACCTTGGGACTGGGTAGTTTGCCCAAGGCCATACAGAGTGGATCAGCTCACATGAGGCAAACTGAGGAATTGAATGCCCGACCTCTGGCTCTACAGCCTGATATCTAAGCCATGGAGCTGTCCAGGCAGGATAGCCCATAGACACCAGGAGAACCACAGAGAGTTGCTATAAATTATGGTGAAACATCTGCTGCTTTTAATGTTTATTTGCTGCACAAAACGGCTATTCTTGTTTTCTGTTTGGCTGGGATCAATTTTCTATGTAAATATATCTGAAACATATTTTAAATGCATTTTTCCATAATCCAAAGAAAGACATCTGTGATGTGGAAAACCCACTGAATAAATATGAATACATGTCTTTCTTTCAAAAACAATCAAAGAATTGTGTCATTCTGTGGTGAGAAGTTGTTCCCTTTATCTTTGATGATTACTCTCTGAGGTTTCTTCTTCTGTTTCATCAGTTTTAAGCCTCCCCTCCCCTCCCCCATCCCCCAGGTGTTGCTTGTAGCTGAAGACCTTGTATCTGAAGATCCCTGCAGGAAGAGTCAACACTGTGATTCCACCTCTGGTAGATTTGCATAGATTTCCATTCCCACCCTTCATAAGACCCCATGTAGATCCTTGTTGTGTGGAAGGTTAGTTGCCAGTCAATATTTCCTAGGAAAGGAAAGGAGAGTTGAATTAGCAGCTCTGTCATCATGTTGCACATCTATTTGATTTGTCTCACCTTGACCTTGTTTGAGGGTAAGTTTCCTGGAGATTTTTTGTCTGAGTTCTCTGGCAAATGTTACGGATTCACCAAAGAGCTTTGTTTTTCTCCTTCTAGGATCCCATGGGCAGATCACCGTGACTCAGACTCCATCATCTTTCCAGGCAAATCCTGGGGACACTGTGACCATCCAATGCCAAGCTTCCTCATCTGTCAGTGATTACATGCACCTATATCAGTTTAAATTAGGACAAAACCCCAAGCTTCTTATTTATAGAGCTTCAACCCGTTTTGAAGGGACCCCGGATCGCTTTAGTGGCAGCGGCAGCAGCACTGACTTCTCCTTCACCATCAGTGGGGTACGTCCTGAAGATGAAGGAGACTACTACTGTGGCCAAGGTTATGACACACCTTTACACAGTGATTCATTTCATTACAAAAACCAACCTTGTGTTCTCATACAGAAAGAATGGTGGTGGAGATGTCCCGTGGCAGAATCTCTTTTCAATCCTCTCTGCCCACAGGACCTTTTGTGTGAAACAGAGCATGAGAGCAGGACTGTTGGCTAACAATTTCCATTCAGGCTGATGAGCCAAGAGGAAGTAAGTCAGGGCACACCTGCTCAAGGGGCCACAGCCCCTCCATGGCCTCAGCAGATACAGAAGCAGCCACTGAAGGAGTAGAGGAAAGAAGCAGATCTGCTGAGTAGAGTTGTACATGACAGTGTGGATGCCTCCTTTGGCTGGAGCACTGGAAGAGAGAGACTTGTGCTGGAAGGAGGGAGGAGGCCCCTTGAAATAACGAGGGCTTCACAATGGTAGGTGAAGTGGTCCCTCTGAATTCCTTTGAATTCATAATGATCAAGGGAAATAGAAAGCACTTTTACACCTGTGCTTATTTTTCATTAACTCCTTGCTGAAAGGACATAAGCACAGTAGCTACTAAACACGACCATTCATGTATTACACTTACATGTGAAGTAAAGGTGCTGTCAGCAGAAATTGAACATTGGATCTCGGGGCAGTTTTGAGGTGGCCTCATGCCAGAAAGCTTGTTCCATGAAATATCTCTTGAGTAGGAATGTACTGGAGTAGGCCCATTTGAATCAATGCAACCCATGGAGGAGCTGAGTCACCAAATCCCCACTGTTTCAGTGGCCCTAACCTATGGCAATGTACTATGCTTAGCTGCAGGATTTCAGCCAGTATTTTCTTTAGATTTTCTTTTTATTTCCTGGAATTTAAACCTTTCAAACCTTTTTTTTTTTGTTGTTGTTAAAAAAAATTTAACCTCACCAATGTTGGATTCAGTACGAGGTATCTGTGACAGTTCTGCTCCATTCTGTGAGTGCCTGTGGGCTCTTTGCTTTACTCGGTGGAAATGTACAAATATCCCTGGTTTGGTTTGTTCTTACACACCTGTCTGAAAACAGGGCACATACCCACTGCTGAGCATTAAGAAGAGGAACAATGTGCCAGTCCAGGTGATGGGCATGCACTATCGCAGGATATTATTGTGTACCCAGATGCTTGTCCCATAGGCACCAGCTGAACCACAGAGAGTAGCTAGAAATGATGGTGATACATGTGATGCATTTAATCTTTACTTCGGAAATTTATTTGCTGCACAAAGATCCTGTTCTTGTTTCCTATTCCTCTAGAATCAATTTCCTTTGTAAACATATCTGACTTGTATTTTAAATACATATTCTCCATTACCAGTTCTCAAAGAACCATGATATGGAAAACCCCTTGATTATATATTAACACAAAATTTTGTTTCCAGAAACATCAAACAATTGTGTGATTCTGTAGCTTTGATCTAGTGAGATGTTTTTTGTTTTGTCTTAGATTATTACTCTGTGTGGTTTCTTTTCATGCTTCACCAATTTTAAACCTCCCCCTCCTCCCCCCCCCCACAGATGTTGCTGGAGGCTTGTAGCTCAAGATCCCTACAGGAAGGGGCAACACTGTCCACTCATATTAGTCCACTCATAGTAACAGAAAGGTTAGAACACCAGTAAGCCATGGGATGCTAGAAAGAGAAGTCCTGTGCCAGCCAAGGTTCTGGGCACATATGGTTTTCATGTAAATATTTTCTTGCACATTGAGAATGGCAGGTAACTTAACTACTCAGAGGCTTCTTTTCAGAAAAGGCACTCATGGCACAAAATCCTGTTGTATATCGCAATAGAAGAGGTCCATTGAATCAATATATCTGGCGGAACGCCTCCTCCCACCTAAATCTACCCGTATCACTCGATCTAGTCAGGAGGTACGGCTGAGGAGCCTAACGCCGAGGGAGGCCCGGAAGGAAAAAACAAGAAACCGGGCCTTCTCGGCAGTGGCTCCTCGTCTTTGGAATAACCTCCCTTCAGAGATCCACATGGCCCCTTCACTGGGTACTTTCAAAAGCCAACTGAAAACCTGGCTGTTTAGGCAGGCCTTCCCTCCAGGCACTACTTGATTTATCTTTTCTGTTTCTTTTCCATCTTGAATAATTGTTTACTGTTGCTGTATATTGTTGTTACATTTTAAATTGCTTTATTCCACTTGTTGTAAGCCGCCCAGAGTAGTCTATGACTAGATGGGCGGGATATAAGTATAATAAATAAATAAATAAATAAATAAATGGGGATTTGGGGAGTCAACTCCTCTGTAATCCTCATTGATTCAATGGGCCTACTCTAGTGAAATTTACTGCACTAAGCACAAGGATTTTGGTTACTCTCTCATTGCTGTCTTGAATGCTGCCCCCCGCCACCGTCAAAGGTGATGGCAAGTAATTGGCTGATTTCGTTTTCATTCAGAAGGGAAACTATTTCAATTAAAGCAGTGGATGGATCCAGCCTCTGTGTCAGCCATGGCATAACATACAAGGGTTATACACAGTAACACAATCATGAGCTATGTAACTGGAGAGGCAGGCTTCTCAGGACTGATCCAGAGACGAGTTGCCTTGTTTCAGGTGAAACCTGAATGTCTTTGAAGTGGAGCGCTACAGGTCAACATTTAGGTTGTGGCCCAATGCGTGTACACCCCCTAGTCCAAAGCACTATAAATGCAATGGCAATGAGTCCCTAACTTCCTCATTTGCTTTACTCCACCCACATGCCCTTTCCTCTTTGGTATAAATCAGCTGCTGCCCATTTAGGACTTCATTGGCCAGTGGCAGACACACTAGGTAGCCAGCATTATGGAGTCCTTAGTGTATCTTTCCTTGAGTCTCTTGTTCTGGATCCGAGATAAGAGGACGAGCTCCATCAAGCAGTGATTCATTTAATATTTCTAAACAATTTGCTGATGTCCTTGATTTCTCTTGGGGAAGATCCTAGCTGGAGGTCTTCCATAAATATACTATGACCCATGTAGTTTTCCCCCTCTTCCTTCATCTAGTGGGCCCACCAGATCGGTGGAAACACACCCAGAAAGAAATGTCATCTTATGCAACACATTTAGAAACAACAGGAAACAGCATGAATCAACACATTACAAGGATCTACATGGGCAGGAGATACAACAGTGCAGATCAGAGCAAATCAGAACAAACAAAAATGCACCACAGGCTGCTGGTGGTACAAAAATCCCAGCAAATTCGGCTGTTTGCCCACTTTGGCACTAGTTTCATCCTTGTGCCATGCGGATACAAGAAAAAGTGTTGGTATCATGGGTGTGAAAAAAATTGAACAAGTGCTGAGTGTGGATGATGGCTGGAACACAAAGTATTTCAGGGTTGTCTGGTCTTATGAGCAGCTAAGTTAACTTACAAAAACACCCGTTCATCATTTTTCTAAAGGGACTGATCCAGCAGTCTGTATTTTGGGGCACTCCTTATGGGGAAGGGTGTTCTTTTTGGGAATGTCCTTAATGAGCCCATGTGCTCCCAAATTTACCCCTGCAGGCTGAGGGCAGACATCAAAAGCCGCAATGCACAAAGCAGCAAGTCATCCTTGTCCTGGTTCAGTAGAAATGGCGAGACACCCTTGAGATGAAAGACCAGTGGGGTTTGATGCCATCTTCCATGATCTGCTGTCTGAGCTGATTGCTCCGCTTTGCCTTGTGGCTGGGCCTTACTTCTCTGTATCACTCTGTTCAGCTCCTTGTTAATTTTCTTTGCACATATGCTGACTTTGTTTTTTTAACATTGGTTTTCTTATTAAGATTTTCATAGGAGCTGAACATATCTCAATATAGTATTTTACACTGGAAAATATCCCCCTTGCTTCTTGTTCTCCTTCAGTCATACTGCAGTACGATACTCTCATCCAGTGGTTTTTGGGCAGAGACAATTATCTCCTTTGCACGCTTTTGCAAATTTGCATAGATTTCCATGTTTGACACTTACTTATATCCTAGTTATGCTGAAGATCGACTGCCTTTTCACTGAATGAGGTATGTGAAGTGAAGCATGGGAGAAAGGTTAGAGACCCATGGCATCTCTGCAGTTCTACTTAACAGGAAGGAAGACTGACTACACCTGCTTAAGTGGAGGACACGCCTTCCCTACAGTCTCAGTTTAATGCAGAAGCAGAAGGCAATGGCATGCTGGCAAGACATGGAGGGACAGGAGCTAAACTTTTGTTGCCTTCCCCAGGTCTGCCAGAATCTCCACACAGCAGACAGAAGAGGGTTTAATCCACAAGATCACCTCAGTTTGGATGACCTTCAAATGCAGGTTCTGTGTGGTGGAAGCTTGTTCTACTGATGGACATTGACTGCACGCATCAGAAACAATCCGGGCAGGATTTGAGAACAGGTTGTTCTCCAGGTATTCTTGGAGTACAACTTCAAGCAGCTCTATCCAGCATTGCCAGTGATGGGGGAGCATGGGAGATGTAGTTCAGCAGTGTATAAAAGTTACCTGCCCTGGTATATGTTCCCTTTCCTTAACCATTCAGGCTGATGAGCCAAGAGGAAGTAAGTCAGGGCACACCTGCTCAAGGGGCCACAGCCCCTCCACAACATCAACTGAGAGAGAAGCAGCCACGAAAGGAGTAGAGGAAAGAAGCAGATCCACTGAGTAGAGCTGTACATGGCAGTGTGGATGCCTCCTTTGGCTGGAGCACTGGAAGGGATCTAAGAGAGATTTCTGCAGGAAGGAGGCCCTTTGAAACAACGAGGGCTTCACAATGGTGGGTGAAGTGGCCCCTCTGAAATTCTTCTGGTATTTATTCATCACTGATCAAGGGAAATAAAAAGCATGACTACACCTGTTTTGGGGACGACATAAGCACAGTAGTTACTGAACGGGACCATTCAAGTATTATGCTTACATATGAAGTAAAGGTGCCATCAGCTCAAATTGAACCTTGGGTCTAGGGGCAGTTTTGTGGTCTCCCCATGCCAGAAAGCCCATGGCACCATATATCTATTATGCAGTTTCAGGCACCCACAAAATGCATCCCCACCAGGAAAGTGCCCTTTAGCAGCTGGCAGGGGGAAACCCAATCTTCACCAATCTTGGAGGGATTGTAGAGGAGAGTCAGGGGAAGCTTCTTTGTGATTTTGGTGCCTCTGGGTGCTTTGGGGAAACCTTTCTGGGGTCCCCTCTTTGTGGATGTATAACTCAGACATCTGAAACCCAATCTTCACCAATCTTGGAAGGAATATTGAGGAGAGTCATATTTATTTATTTATTATTTTTTATTTGATTTTTACCCCGCCCCTCTAGATGAAGTCTACTCGGGGCGGCTTACAAACAGTAATAAAACATCATAAAATACAATCGTATAAAAGCATCACTGTTACTTATCAAAAATATGTCATAAAACAATTACATGATTGAATCAACAAATTTGGAAGTTGAAGATGGAGAAAAAGGAAAACTAAAGAGGAAAAAAAAATCAAGTGTTGACTGGAGGGAAAGCGTCCCTGCAATTATGGTGTCTCTAGGCTCTGGGGGTGGCATTTTAGAGTCCAATGAATTAATCGATCAAAAATTAGTAAAGATTCATTGATTCATATTCATCAGGATAATTGATTTGTATGAATATGAATTGAAGCATTACCGGTTTTTGAATCAATTTGGAGATTCTTTTTAAATTCATGTCCATCTCTAGTCACAAACATGAACCCCTCCAACCAGGTTGTTTCTGTCCTTTACAGCATAGAATTCCTACAATAAAAAACAATAACCTCTTTTCCCTTTGGAGGAATTGCGTAGATTTTCAAGCATGAATACATATTTTTCTTTTTAAAATAATCAAAGAATTATGTCATTATGTGGTGAGAAGTTGTTCCCATTGTCTTCAATTATTATTCTCTGAGGTTTTTTCTTCTGTGACATCAGTTTTAAGCCTCCCCTCCCCCAGCTGTTGCTTGCAGCTGAAGGCCTTGTAGCTGAAGATCCCTGCAGGAAGAGTCAACACTGTCTTTCCATCCCCTGGTAGATTTGCATAGATTTCCATCCCCACCCTTCATAAGACCCCATGTAGATCCTTGTTGTGTGGAAGGTTGGCTGCCAGTCAGTATTTCCTAGGAAAGGAAAGGAGAGTTGAATTAGCAGCTCTGTCATCATGTTGCACATCTATTTGATTTGTCTCACCTTGACTTTGTTTGAGGGTAAGTTTCCTGAAGATTTTTTGTCTGAGTGCTCTGGGAAATGTTATAGATTCACTGCAGAGCTTTGTTTTTCTCCTTCTAGGATCCCATGGGCAGATCACCGTGACTCAGACTCCATCATCATTCCAGGCAAATCCTGGGGACACTGTGACCATCCAATGCAAAGCTTCCTCAACTGTTGGTGCTTATATGAACTTCTATCAGTTTAAAGCAGGACAAACCCCCAAGCTTCTTATTTATCAAGCTTCAACCCGTTTTGAAGGGACCCCGAATCGCTTTAGTGGCAGCGGCAGCGGCACTGACTTCTCCTTCACCATCAGTGGGGTACGTCCTGAAGATGAAGGGGACTACTATTGCGGCCAAAGCTACAGCAGACCTTTACACAGTGATACATGTCATTACAAATACCAACTTTGTGTTCTCATACAGAAAGAATGGTGGTGGAGATGTCCCATGGCAGAATCTCTTTTCAATCCTATCTGCCCACAGAACCTTTTGTGTGAAACAGAGCATGAGAGCAGGACTGTTGGTTTACAGTTTCCATTCAGGCTAATGAGCCAAGAGGAAGTAAGTCAGGGCACACCTGCTGAAGGGGCCACAGCCCCTCCACAACATCAACTAAGAGAGAAGAAGCCACTGAAGGAGTAGAGGAAAGAAGCAGATCCACTGAGTAGAGTTGTACATGACAGTGTGGATGCCTCCTTTGGCTGGAGCACTGGAAGAGAGAGACTACTGCAGGAAGGAGGGAAAAGGCCCCTTGAAACAACGAGGGCTTCACAATGGTGGGTGAAGTGGCCCCTCTGAAATTCCTCTGGTATTTATTCATCACTGAACAAGGGAAATAAAAAGCATGACAACACCTGTTTTGGGGAGGACATAAGCATAGTAGTTACTGAACAGGACGATTCAAGTATTACACTTACATATGAAGTAAAGGTGCCATCAGCGCAAATTGAACGTTGGGTCTAGGGGCAGTTTTGTGGTCTACCCATGCCAGAAAGCCCATGGTACCATATATCTCTTATGTAGTTTAATACACCCACAAAATGCATCCCCCCTGGAAAGTGCCCCTTAGCAGCTGGCATGGGGAAACCCAATCTTCACCAAACTTGGAGGGACTGTAGAGGAGAGTCAGGGGAAGCATCTTTGTGATTTTGGTGCCTCTAGGTGCTTAGGGGTATTAAAAGTATTATTGAGAAAGAATATGGAAAAGGTGGAGGATCTAAAACAGTGTGGGAAACAAATTTAAATATTAATATACCCGAGGAAATCTGGACAAGAATATGGAATAAATACCCATATAAATCTATATCAGCAAATGTGAAAGAAATGGTTCTGAAGGTAGTGCATCGGTGGCATCTATATCCTACAAAGTTACATAGAATTAATAAAGATATATCGGATAAATGTTGGAGGAACTGTGGACAAAAAGGAACTTTGGAACATATGTGGATTTCTTGCCCCAAAACAGAAGCATTCTGGCACGAGGTAATTAGATGGATAGAGACGCTGACTAATCAAAAAATAGATATGAATGAAACATTATTGTTATTTTCATTATTTACAGGGGGAAATGAGAAACTTGAAAATAAAGAATTAGTTGCAAATCTTATAGGCACCGCAAGATCTGAGATCGCTAGAAATTGGAAAAACGCTCAAGATCTCTCATTACAAGCATTTACGAATAAGATATGGCATACAATGTTGATGGGAAAATGACTAATAAAGTTAGATTATATAGAGGAGAAATAAGGCACAGTCAATTCACTGAAAATTGGAAGCCTTTATTAAAATATGCCAATAATATAAATTTTGAGACACGTGGTTTGGAAAACAATTTGGAGCATTTAGATTGTTGGTCGATATTTCTTTAAGATGTGACGGGGAATGGTGTAAATGTGATTTGGAGAATTGGGAATAGCAATTGGTTAACAGTTAAATTTTATAACATTGTAAGATGATAGTTTACTATGTTAAGCTTTGTATTTATTATTTGTAATATGATGGATTGTCTTTTCTTTAGAAATAAATAAATCAAAAAAAACTGACGCCACCTCCTCATAACTGGAAGAGATCTAAGAGAGACTCCTGCAGGAAAGAAGGAGAAGGCCCCTTGAAAAAACGGGGGCTTCACAACGGTGGGTAAAGTAACCCCACGGAAATTCCTCTGATATCTATTTTCCACAGATCAAGGGAAACAAAAAGCTTGATTACTTACACCTCTGCTTATTTTTGATTAAGCCTTTCCTGGAAGGACATAAACCTATTAGCTAGTGAATGTGAGTGTTCAAGCACTTACATGTGCCGTTTTGAGGTGGCCCCATGCCGGAAAACCTACGGCACCCTACATGTGTTGAATAGGAGTGTGTGTTGCCCTTTTCATCTGGCCCATGCCTCAATAAGGATACAAAGAATTGTGCCTGTCCCTCCCTGTGCCCTTTCTGAGACATCCCCACCCCATCCTTGTCCAGGTCCAAGAGGGTATCTGTGGGTTTCTGGAACCATGTAAAAACTAATTCCTGCTAATAGGAATATCAGAGGACAAACTATGGTCATTGCAAGCTATGCAACTATACCAGGCCCTAAGTTTCCAGAGCTGGACACTCTGTTTTATCCTCCTTCTGAAAGCCAGGTTGTTAAGACTGCTCTTCATTCACCGAAACCTGGAGTTTGACACCCTCCTGTTCCCTCTCTCACCCTTCTCTTGCCCTGTAGATCAGAACATCAAATCGATTTATCCAAGAAGAAGAAAAAAAGGTAATTTTTTGTTGGAAAAAAGGTGGAAAAATCTTCGTGTTCCACTTCTACACTAACCATCTTCTCTTTCACTTTCTTTCCCCCCATTTCCCCCTTACAGGACATGAAATTATTGATGCTGAGACAACACACCCCTAAGTATAATTCTGGCTGTGAGGACGTACTTAAGATTTTGGATAACTGAGGAAAGAAACCTCTAAACAGCAGACTTCATTAATGTAATCAATGATGTTTCAGAAAAGGCAAGGATGGTTAACATCTGATGCAAAGATCCCTCTTCATTACCATCTACTCAATGGCTGAAATCCTCAAGAGGACAGACATTACATTTCACAGAAATGTTCCATCAATTTTTGAACAAATTCTCTAAACTATTCATCACCGGGGAGTGCCAAGCCTGATGAGGTGGAATTTTTTTTCCAATAAAGCTTGCAATTTGTTTAGTTTTTTAAGGGGCCAATAAAAGAGGTCACCCTCAGTGCCCACTTAACCTGGCAAAGGAGTTGTAGCCTCCTTTCAACATGGCTAATATTCTCTTGCCTGAAGGCAGAGTGGAAGAGAAATGGTGTAAGTGCCCCTTAACTCTGGCAGGCTCCTCACTGCATATCCGTACTTGCACTGCAACTAGTCATGTAATAAGGAGTGCAACATGAAATCTGTCACAAGATGGGCATCCACACATGCTTTCCCTTGTGCTCTGCATTTAGGCAACAGGGTACTGGCCATAAATAATTATAATCATGTGCCAAAAGTCTATTCTGGCTTATGGGTTTCCCAGGTCAGGAGTAGTCAGAAGTGGTTCACCGTTCCCTTCTTCTGGGATCACCTTGGGACTGTGTAACTTGCCCAAAGCCATACAGAGTGGATCCGCTCACCGGGGGCAAATGAGGAATTGAAGGCCCGACCTCTGGCTCTACAGCCTGATATCTAAGCCATGGAGCTGTCCAGCCAGGAACTTGCAATCATTGTGTGCCCAGCTGTTTGTCCCATAGGCACCAGCTGAACCACAGAGAGCTGCTATAAATGATGGTGATACATCTGCTGCTTTTAATGTTTATTTGCTGCACAAAGCATCTATTTTTTTTTCTGTTAGGCTAGGATCAATTTCCTATACAAACATACTGTATCTGACATATATTTTAAATGTGTGTTTCCATAACCGAAGGAAAGAAATCTGTGATGTGGAAAACCCACTGAATAAGTATGAATATATGTTTTTCATTTAAAAATAATTAAACAATCGTATGATTGCCTCCCCAACCCCGGAATAAAGACACGAGACAGTAATTTGGATTAAATACGGGCCACACTTTATTTAAAATAATGAAATAAGAGAATTGCCATTCGGCCAGGAAAAGAAGGGGGGCCTGCTGTAGTGCGGAAAACAGGTTAAATGCGGGGTATGCCTATACCCCCTGATCAATAAATGGGCGAGTCCCCGGCCCCCAAGTTCCGGCGGTCATGAGACCGCAGGATCCTGGCCAGCCGCTACTAAACACCCCCAGACCTCCAGACATCTTTAACTGATGACTCTTGGTCCGGAAGTGGCCCAGCACATCCTCCCCCCATAGGCACTGTAATCGCACGATCCGCAATGCCGGGAAGTCAGATGCACTGTTGGTTTACCTGATATTACAAATTGGGACACACCGAAATACCTGTTATTCCCGCACTACCCACCACAGCATGCGACTAGCCAAGCTATGTCACATGCCCGCCACAGAGCCGCTCGAGCTCCAGAAGCAGGCCCCTCTTGATGTCGTCCAAAAATAAGTCCAAACCTGCGTCTGACAGGTGGACACCATCAGTCCTGAATAATTCAGGCTTTGAAACTTGGATCCGGTGATGGCTTATCACTGATCTGAGGCCGCCGCCGCAGACGCCTCTACAAACTTCTCTATTAACGCCCCGCCGGGCTTTATTGACAGCATCAATCCTCCCAGAGCCTCGCCAGGCCAACCGAGGAATAATATTGGACCATAAGATCCGCATCAAAGGATATCTGGCATTCAGCCACTTAAAATCGTGGAGAATGTCCAGTATCAATGCCTTACCAGTAGACCTGGGCAAATCATTGCCACCTAAATGCACCACCAGCACATCTGGTGGGGACTGACCGAACGCTGTCATCCTGCCGAACTGTATCCACTGCATCCCTCGGAGCCCTTTCCACGTAATATGCGCATGGGCTCCGAGTCCCAAATCACTCCCATATGGGGAGGTGGCGGCAAAGCGCTCTGCCCAATAAATGTAACTATGGCCGACGATCACAACACTCTTTCGCCTTCCCGGCATTAAAGGACCTGCAAGACACAAACCATGCCCTACCTACACATTAGGCAAACTGTTTAATTTCTTCAGAGCTGTAACCCAGGGCCGCTGCAGTGGATGCCGCCCCGATTCTAAAAGAATGGGTGCCAAACCTTGTTCCCTGAACCCCCACTTTACCTAAAGCTAAATCTGTTAGCTTCCAGAATTGATATTTGGTTAGAGGAGACTTATTGGCGTGTTGGAAGAAATATCCATCTTCCTGCCCTCGATACTCTTTGTATATATTCACTGCTCTCACTGGGCATATGTTCACTATACAACATTGCCCCAAAACCAATAGCTTCCCTTTGCCCGTCTGGTCAGCCTTGGATCGTCTGATAATCAATTCTACACTACCACCCAGGACTTTAACGTCCTGCCATTGTAAAGCTAACCTCGATTTGTCCTCCTTACCTCCAGCTACCAGCTCACTAATCCGAAGGGCACCAAAAAACGCTATTAAAGAGGCAGCCTTAAATAATGCCCTTTCGTATTCGTCCCTACGCAGGATCACCCCTTGCTCACATATGCATTCCAACAATGGAGGAGAAATGGGCGCCTTAGAGTCCTGCACTCTTCCTCTCTCCTTAGACCATCCCTCCAACATTTTCCTAATCCGATAGTCCCCTGAAATATCCTGAAAGCCATTAACCTTAGAATGAAATGCCAGAGCCGACAGTTTTCCCTGAATAGTGCCTGGCGCCAACCTCTTCCTATGTAGATAGACCATGAATTGTTGCAAATGCTCTACAGGGAGTGGCCATACCTGCTCCAATTCAACCATACTCCTAAAGTCCTGAAACTCTTTACTCACGGCTGAATAACCCTTCCTTGTCCTTGCTGCCAAAGCCAAACCTATTGCTCTGGATGCTTTGCGCTCGCCTACCGCCAGTATCCTAAAACCAAACTTAAAACCCTCCAGCAGATATCTAGCGTCATCTACCCGCGGGTAATTTTTCAGCCATTGTTCTAAGACCTCCACTTTAATTGGGCTGGGCCCCTTTTCCAGGGTTACCCCCGCCACTATTCTGCTTCCTGGGACCTCCTGCCCCTTTATCCTGCTTCTGAGCACCTGCTTTAAAGCAACTTGTGTTTGGGTGCTGCCCCCCGCAGGTAAGGCATTCGTGCTGAAATCTATAGGGCTTCTTTCCACAGAAACCTCTGGAGTTGAACTGGAAACACAGCAAGTGGGGTTGAACCGCCTGCCCCGCCATTGGGCGGGTAGGTTGCGTTTGCATCATCTTTCTATTTAAATGACCACTATCAAATCTGTCACCTAAATTTGGTCTGGCTGGCGTCATGTGTTGTAGCCACAATCCAGGATGCGGCTCATCCCAACGAAGGTTGGGCTGAATAGCGCTCCTCATTCGGAACGCTTGATCGTATTGAAACCAAGCCTGGCCTGCAAAATCCGAGTAAGCCCTAATTATAATATCTAGATATTTAAAAAGGGGCAGTGCCCTCCAGGGTTGCATTTTAATAACCACCCCAGCATAAATCACGAAGCCAGGAAGCCAGTTGGCCCATGTTCTATCTGGCTTCTTCCGTCAACGTTTTTCTTTTTCTTTCTCGTCCTCCTTATCAATGTCTTTTTTATCAATTTCTCTGTTAAGGAGGTCCAAAAAATCTACAAATTTACCTTCCAGATCTTCTCTTTCGTCTCGGGAGTCAAATGGTCTCCCAGCGACATCGAATAATCCCCATACGGCAGGGATCCCACTGGCACAGTATTGTAACCAGTGTTGGGAATTGACGGGTGCTGCCAGCTCCCCCCACTTGATGAGCTAGCCGACTGCGCCGGTGCGGGGGCTAATCCAAAGGGCATGCCCCAGGCTCCCCACTGAGGACCCGCATATGGCCAAACTACATTGGGGAACCCCGTGTCTCGTGCAAACTGTAGTGCACTTGTGTGTGGGGCACCAGCCACTCCGCCCGCCCAAGGCCAACCGGGCAGAGGTGACTGGATGTGAGGTGCGATAATACACTCACCATCAGAAGTAGAAGCCACACAAGGCTCGATCGGTACACCTGGCGTAGCAAAGCCAACTTCCTCTACCTCTCCTTGCCCCTCCCATCCAGATGAAGATGGATCCGTCACCCCAAAAGATGATGGTGTCAGTTTCTCAGCGTTCTTTGAGCTAGATGGTACCGGAGGCCCTTCCGCATTCTTCCTCTGTACCGTCTCGGTTGCCTGCGTGGGCTCAAGGGCGGTAAAACGGTTCATTAAATCCTGAGCTAAAGACTTCAATCTAGATTTCTTGAGACTCCTTGATTCCCTGGCCGACCTACGCGGCTGCTCTTCCCTAGGCTGAGGAGGTTGCTCAGCAAGTCTCTGTGCCTCCATAGCAGAAATCTTCTCTTGTAGTTCACGCCAAATTGGCCATGACTCTTCATCCGAAGAGGACTGCGGGGGTGACAACTGTGGTGCTATCTTTCTCTTAGCTGGTTGCTTTCCCTTCGAATTACCGCGTCCCTTACGCAACGCCATTGTTAGACGCTTGTATAGCTAAACAATTTGTCCTTTACAAAACCCAATAGCTATACCCGCTACCAATAAACAACCTAGTTCCCTGGTAGCACTATTCTCCTAAGCAGAACCCGTACCAGCAGCGACCCAACCACTGAAGTTACCACCCTGCTTACAGGACCTCCCTTCGTACAACTACTGCCACTAGGGATCCTTTATGAATTTAATCCCTATATGGGTATGAAGTAATTCCACACAATGTATGAACTTACTCCCCACTATTATGATTATTATTCAATTATTATTTATTATTCTTACTACTTATTTTATTTATTTATTTATTTATTTAATTTTAATTTTTATTTTTTATTTTTTATTTATTTTATTATTATTATTTATTATTATTATTATTATTATTATTATTAATAATAATAATAATAAATCTTGCACTGAACTAGCAGCCTTTATTACTGGCACGAATAGAACTCTTAAAAAACCAGTGAACTAGAGCAGCTGCCCAGTAGTTGTTTTTTTTAAACCCAAACAATTAACTTTAAACTTTATCAACTAAGACCCGATAAATTTAAATGAAACACAAAGCTGCCTTACTATTATTAACAATCCAAAATCTACACCTGGCAACCCTGTTACAACCCCTTCGTGACCAACCTTGGTGAATTAATTCAACACTTATTAACTGCGTGACAACACTAGTACTGAAATCATAAAATTTAAAAACTAATCCAATATTCTTGTACCTTTAAATTTGAGTATACTACCAATAAAACCTATGTAATTATACTAAGACTATTAATTAAAGCTTATAACTCTAAAACCAAATCGCTATGAATAGCCTTTATCCAATATCAATGCCAAACTAATAGGCCCAGTGCTTTACAACACTAAGTACGTAGCCGTTAGGGTCCCAACAAATTGGCGCGAAAATTTTAAAATGGCGCACAAACCTAAAATGGCGGCTGGGTTCACATCCATGGGGTCTCACCCCAACCACACACTAATACACCCGGACCCACACGCTAAACTCACGACTAAAAAACACCCACCCACTCACATACACACGCGCGCACACACACACACAAAAGAGGGGTTAGCCGAGAGCTCCTTCACTTTAAAGGATCCGCCCAATTGCCATACTGCTTAACAACGTTCGCGCCTTGGCGCGGTGGCAGAAGCCGCAGCACCGTGGCGAGAAGCTTTTCCACGGACTATACCCCTCCAATCAACCACTCCTGCAGAAAGCACACCACCCAGATGAATCAAACTATAGCCGCCAATTTATTTATTTATTTATTTATTTAACTTATATGCCGCCCACACTACCCAGAGGTCTCTGGGCGGCTTACAACATTTAAAATACAATAAAAAGACAAAACAATTAAAATGCAATTAAAATATATACTCTAAAAAATTGCCATCGGACCCACAGCTGATATCATTTCAATTAAAAGCCTTCTGGAACAGGAAGGTTTTGACCTGGCGCCGAAATGTCATCAGCGTCGGCGCCAGACGAATCTCAGTCAGGAGGGCATTCCATAGTCTGGGGGCAGCTGCCGAAAAGGCCCTTTGTCTACAAGCCATCCCTCTTACCTCCTTGAGGGACGGCTCTTTCAAAAGGGCCCCCTGGCTAGATCTTAACTGCCGGGTAGGTTCATATGGAAGGAGGCGGTCCTTCAGGTATCCAGGGCCCAAGCCGTGGTTTAAATTTAGCTTTAAACCGATCAGAAACCAAACCCGGAAGGACAGCTGATGCTGTCCTTCATCCAGCAGCCACACACTCTCTCCCAGCGGAACGAACCCAAAGGGAGCGAAACGAAATCACCAAGTGTCATGAGTGCAGCTGAAGACCTGGAACCGGAAGGGTTAACTGTGGCTGAGGAGAATGCTGAGCAATTAGAAATGCAAACACCTGAATCACCCCCAGATTCTCCTCCCCCAGTAGACAGGCTGAGGGCCAGGCTTCGGGGAAGACTTATGACAAAAAGGTCAGAAGATCGCTCGAAGGCTGCCCACAGAAACATCCGATCAACTAGCCCTGAGTACTGACAGGATGGAAAAGCTTCCAGCAGCTCAAGGGGCTGTTTTACTATATAAACAGCTCTTAGTCGGCTAGAAATCCGTGGAAGCAACAAATTGAATCTCTGGCTCGCATCCACGCTCCTGACTACCTTGAACCTTGTTCCCTGGACCTTTGGCTTTGGACTCTGACCCCGGACTGTGTGATTTGGCTTTGGACCCTGACCTTGGATTACGGTTTGTGATTTGGCTTTGGCATTTTGGTATTGGCTCTGAACTTGGACTGGCTTATCGGACTCTGGTGTTGAAACCCCCGGGAATGTGACACCAAGTGACGCAGCCAAGGCAGAGTCACACAGCAACACTTCTCTGTAATCGGTTGCCCGAAAAGAAGAGGACAATGTGGGGTGGAGCTATCCCTTAAATAGGTCAGTCTCTCCACCCCAAAACACGTCACGTGCTCCTGCGAGGTCTCGGTCTATCCGGGGTGGGAGGCAAATAACGCTCGTGTTGCTCAAAGTCCTAAGACTTAGCAACGAGCTAAAGCTTCTCTGGCTTTGATCTGGTGAGAAGTTGTTACCTTTGTCTTCGATTATTATTCTGTGATGCTTCTTCTCATGCTTCATCAGTTTTAAGCCTCCCCAAGTCTTGCTGCAGCCTTGTATCTGAAGGTCCCTGCAGGAAGGGCCAACACTTATTTTATTTATTTATTTAACTTATATGCCGCCCACACTACCCAAAGGTCTCTGGGCAGCTTGCAACAATTTAACAACAGTAAAAAAGATAAAACAATTAAAATACAATTAAAATATATACTCTAAAAATTGCCATCAAGACCCACAGTTGATATTATTTCAATTAAAAGCCTTCTGGAACAGGAAGGTTTTGACCTGGTGCCGAAATGTCATCAGCGTCGGCGCCAGACGAATCTCAGTTGGGATGGCGTTCCATAGACTGGAGGCAGCTGCCGAAAAGGCCCTTTGTCTACAAGCCATCCCTCTTACCTCCTTGAGAGATGGCTCTTTCAAAAGGGCCCCCTGGCTAGATCTTAACTGCTGGGTAGGTTCATATGGAAGGAGGCGGTCCTTCAGGTATGCAGGGCCCAAGCCGTTTAGGGCTTTATACGTCAAAACAAGCACTTTGAATTGGGCCCGGGCAGCAACTGGTAACCAATGTATTTTAAACAGAATCAGCTTGATGTGTCCCCTAGCCAGCCGTGCAGCTCGATTGTGGACCAGTTGCAGTCGCCAGACCGTCTTCAAAGGCAGCCCCACGTAGAGCGCATTGCAGTAATCTATACGAGATGTTACCAGTGCATGTGTAACTGTCATGAGACTCCGCTTGTCCGGGTAGGGCCGTAGCTGGTATAATTTCCGCAGCTGAAGGAAGGCGCCCCTGGCCACCGAGTCCACCTGGGCTTCCAGAGTTAGACTGGGGTCCAGGAGCACCCCCAGGCTGTGGACCCTGTCCCTTAGGGGGAGTGCAACCCCATTCAGGGCAGGGAAATTGGCGTCCAGCCTGTCTGGAGAGCACCCACTAACAGCACTTCCGTCTTGTCTGGATTGAGTTTCAATTTATTAACCCTCATTCAGTCCATTATCAGGTCCAGACACGAGTTCAGCACAGAAACCGCCTCACCTGGATTGGTGGAAAATGAGAGGTAGAGCTGAGTGTCCTCAGCATATTGCTGACTCCTCAGCCCAAACCTCCTGATGACCTCTCCCAGCAGTTCCATGTAGATGTGAAACAGCATGGGGGACAGTATCGAGCCCTGAGGAACTCCATGACATAAACGCCATAAGACAGAGCAACTGTCCCCCAGCACCACCCTCTGGACATGGTCAGCCAGGAAGGAGCGGAACCACCATAAAGCGGTGCCCCCAACTCCCAACCCAGCCAGCGTATCCAGAAGGACACCATGGTCGATGGTGTTGAAAGCCGCTGAGAGGTCCAGGAGCATCAACAGGGTCAAACTCCCCCTGTCTCTCTCCCAGCAAAGGTCATCGTACAGGGCGACCAAGACAGTCTCTGTACCAAAGCCCAGCCTGAAAGCCTATTGAAATGGATCCAGAAAATCCGTTTCATCCAGCAGCGCCTGGAGTTGCCCGGCCACAACCCGCTCCAACACCTTGCCCAAATAAGGGAGGTTCGCCACTGGTCGGTAGTTAACCACCAGCCTTGGGTCCAAGTTAGGCTTTTTTAAGAGTGGCCGAATTACCGCCTCTTTTGAGGTGGTAGGGACCACTCACTCTCTCAAAGAGGCATTTACGGCTTCCTGGACCCAGGTGCGAACCCCCCTGGCAGATCTTCCAATTAGCCAAGATGGGCAAGGGTCGAGCAGAGTGGTGGTAGAACGGACAGATCCAAGCACCCTGTCCACATTCTCAGGTCTCAACAATTGAAACTCATCCATTAAAACTTGACCTAAGCACGGCACACTGGACACATCCTCTGATTCTGCAGTAACGGTGGAGTTCATCCCACTGGGAATCTGAGCGATTTCCCCCTCAAAATAAATGGCAAACTCATCACAGCGAGCTGATGAGCAGTCCGGGACCTCCACCGGATTTCCCGGTTGAAGAAGATCCTGGGCCACCTGAAACAGCTCTGCTGGACGACATTCTGAGGAAGCAATACGGCTGGAGAAATATTGCCATTTTGCCAGCCGTATTGCCACGAAATAGGCCCGATAATGGGCTCTAAATCGTGTTCGATTGGACTCGCAGCGGGATTTCCTCCACCTGCGCCCCAGCCGTCTCCCCTCTCGCTTCATTGCCCGCGGTTCAGATGCATACCAAGGAGCTGTCTGGGCTCTGAATGCAGGGAGAGCGTGCTTAGGCGCAATCGTGTCAACCGCTCGGGTCATCTCCCTATTCCATACGGTGACCTGAGCAGATGGATAATTCCCCAGAGCATTCAGGAAACCATCCGGACATTGGTGCTGGACCAAGTACCCAGGCGGACAGAGCTGGGAGAGGGGAACACCACCCTCCTCTCCCACCCAGGTCTCAGTAATGCACGCCAGGTCAGCACCCTCATCCAGAATTACATCATGGATGAGGGCAGTCTTATTTTGTACTGACCAGGCGTTCATCTACAGCACTGTGTGGCTCGAGGGTTTGCTGATATGGTCACCTGATACCATCTGGTTGGGGTAGGTCTAGAAGAGGGGATAGATGTAAGATATCTAACCTCTCTTCTCCTACGTGGGCATGTTCTACCCCCCCCCACCATTCCTTCCCCTACCCAGCACCACCTCAATGGCTGCCCCCTCCAACGCCCTCCCCCCTTCCTGTTCCCTCAGATCCACTGTGGGTCTCTACGTACGTAACCTGATGGCAACTGATAATCACAATAAAAACCCCTTCTAAACTCCTTCTCCCCCCAAGCCAGGTGGCTGATGTTGAGGAGGGGGTGGGGCAGCCAGAGGCAGCAAGGCCCCAGTCCCGCAAGGCCGAGGGAGTCCAAGCCAAACTCCCCCAGGAAGGCTGGCAACCGGTGACAGCACAGCCACACTATCTCTCACTCAGTGCCTGCGGGACAGCAGATGATGAAGACTCCCCCAAAGGCAGGAATGTTGGTCCTGCAGGGCCCTGGCACAGGCTCTGGCTTATAAAGCCCCTTCTCCCCCTGAGCCAGGTGGCTGATGTTGAGGAGGGGGTGGGGCAGCCAGAAGCAGCGAGGGCCCAGTCCTGCAAGGCCGAGGGAGTCCAAGCCAAACTCCCCCAGGAAGGCTGGCAACTTGTCTTTCTATCCCCTGGTAGATTTGCATAGATTTCCATTTCCACCCTTCATAAGATCCCACTTAGATTCTTGTTGTGTGGAAGGTTGGTTGCCAGTCAGTATTTCCTAGGAAAGGAAAGGAAAGTGGAATTAGCAGCTCTGTCATCATGTTGCACATATATTTGATTTGTCTCACCTTGACTTTGTTTGAGGGTAAGTTTCCTGGAGATTTTTTGTCTGAGTTCTCTGGCAAATGGTACAGATTCACCAAAGAGCTTTGTTTATCTCCTTCTAGGATCCCATGGGGAAGTTGTCGTGACTCAGACTCCATCATCTTTCCAGGCAAATCCTGGGGACACTGTGACCATCCAATGCCAAACATCCTCATCTGTTGGTTCTCATATAAACCTCTATCAGTTTAAAACAGGACAAACCCCCAAGGTTCTTATTTATTATGCTACTACCCGTTTTGAAGGGACCCCAGATCGTTTTAGTGGCAGCGGCAGTGGCACTGACTTCTCCTTCACCATCAGTGGGGTACGTCCTGAGGATGAAGGGGAGTACTACTGTGGTCATTGCTACAGTTTACCTTTACACAGTGATACATTTCATTACAAAAACCAACTTTGTGTTATCATACAGAAAGAATGGTGGTGGAGATGTCCCGTGGCAGAATCTCTTTTCAATCCTATCTGCCCACAGAACCTTTTGTGTGAAACAGAGCATGAGAGCAGGACTGTTGGTTTACAGTTTCCATTCAGGCTGATGAGCCTAGAGGAAGTAAGTCAGGGCACACCTGCTGAAGGGCCCACAGCCCCTCCACAGTCTAAGCTGAGCAGTTGAGTCGAACTGTGCGTGGCAGTGTGGATGTCTCTTTTGGCAAGAAGAGATCTAAGAAAGACTTCTGCAGGAAAGAAGGAAAAGGCCTCTTGGAACAAGAGGACTTTACAATGGTGGATGAAGTAACCCCTCTGAAATTCCTCTGATATCTTTTCATCACTGATCAAGGAAAATAAGAAACATGATAACACCTGTTTTGGGAGGACATAAGGACAGTAGTAACTGAATGGGACCATTCAAGTATTACGCTTACATATGAAGTAAAGGTGCCATCAGTGCAAATTGAACATTGGGTCTGGGGGGAGTTTTGTGGTCTCCCATGCCAGAAAGTATATGGCACCTATATCTATTACGTAGGAATGTGCATTGCCTTCTTCAACTGGTCCATACCTCAGTAAGGACACACAGATTTGTACTTGTCCATCCCTGTGACCTTCCTGAGACAACCTGCTCAAAGCGTGTCTAGGTCCTTGATGGTATCTGTGGGTCTCTGGAAAAACCAATTCCTGCTAATAGGAAACACAGATGAAAAGCCAAGGTCATTGTGAATGATGCAACTCCACCAGGCCCTATAATGTATTGGGAGGGGGCGTGCAGTGAAATATAGGTAGGACAAATGGCCTTTTAACCAGGACAGAAAAAGTTTCCAGACTTGGGCTCTCCATTTTATCTTTTTCCTCCTTTTGTAAGCCAGCTTGTTAAGCCTGTTCTTCATTCACCGCACCTGGAGTTTTAGCCCCTCTTGTTCCCTTTCTCAGCCTTCTCCTGCCCCATTGATCAGAATATCAAGTCAATTTCCCAGCATTTAGAAGGCTTCTGAGAACACTGCTTTTCAGAGAGGCCTTGCAATGCAACCCTGCCTGATACTATGACCCATGCTTTGCCTTCTTTTTGGATATTATGCCTTTCATAATATTTTGCTTTATTTGTCTGATTGGTTTTATTTATTACATAGCTGTTCTTGTTGTTTTATTCCTGATGTGGTAAGCCACCCAGAATACTGCTTTGCACTAATGGGACACTATATAAGTTAAATAATTTAATCAGGTTTTAAAATGTTTGTTTGTTTGTTTTTTAAAAAAGGTGGAAGAAATGTTCCATTCCTACTCCTACGTGTTCCACCTTCTCTTTTATTTTCTCTCTTGCCTCTTTCCCCTTACAGAAGCTGGAATTGTTAATGTTGAGATGACACACCCCTCAGTATAGCTGTGGCTGTGAGAACCTACCCAAGACCTTGGATAACTGAAGAAAGAAACCTCTAAACAGCAGACTTCAGTGACTTCAAGCAAGTGGCAGAGACATTCACAAAGGTGGAATCAATTTAAATGACTCAATTCCACATCTTCATTAAAATAAATGGACCTCTGGTGGAGGAGTAAAAAATCTCCCTGCCACTCCAAAAAGCATGATGCCCCATCAAATTAATCTGCTCCTTCACATGCATTGTGGATTCTCTCATTTTTACAGCAATTCAAAAGAGCCTAAACCCAAATTAAATAGGGGTTTTTAAAGTAAGGCAACCACCTTCTAAAATTGCTGCATGAACTTCTCCCTGATGTTTTATGAGTAGAGACGGCCATGGATCAGAAAAATGGCAAATCATTTTGATTCATCAAAGTCACAAAATCACAAATAACAAATTTATATATTTTTTCTGATGAATCGATGAACCAGTTGGTTGATTCATTTTTTATTTTAAAACCCTATTAAACAGCTCCCCAAGTGTCCGGAGACACCAAAATCTCAGGGAAGCTTCCCCTAACTCTCCTCTACAAGCCCTGCATGTTTGGTGAAGTTTGGGTTTCGGATGTTGGAGTTATATACCCACATAAATAGCCCCCCCCCCCAGGAAAATTCCCTCCAGGCACCTGGAGACACCAAAACTGCAGAGAGGCTAGTGTGCCATTGTGTTAGTACCCCCTAACTCTGGCAGGCACCACACCCATTCTTGCACTGCAACCGGTCATGTAACAGGTGGTACAACAGGGATTCTTCCACAAGGTGAGCAGATGTACATGATTTCCCTATTGCTCTGCTTATAGGCATCAGGAATACTAGCCATAGTATCAGATTATTATTGTGTACCCAGATGCTTTCGCATGGGCACAAGCAGAACCACAGAGAATTGCTGTCAATGATGTTAATACATTTGATGAGTTTAATCTTTATTCCAAAAATGCATTTGCGCCACAAAAATGCTGTTCTTGTTTTCTATTTGGCAATATAGGCAAGAAGAAGAAGAAGAAGAAGTACTCTTGTAATATGTTTAAAAATAATATAAACAAGTAGAAACTGGGAAACATGTAGAAACAAGTTGTTAAGGAAATTACGCAGCTAAGGTTTTCTGTTCAGCCACTGCCACCTTCTAACCTGTTCCAGCCACAAGTCGGGCAGAATTGGAAGTGACTAGAGGTGCTTGGCTAGAAATCTAGATGAAAAAGCAGTAGCTGGGATTCTTGGATGCATGATGATGAATGGCGGGGGGCTGGGAGGTGAGGAAATTGAATGGGAAAGAGAACAGAGAAAAAGCAGAATTGCATTTTAAAAAGCCTAAGTCAGAATTGACTTGATGGCACATGATTATTATTAGGTAAATAAGAAAAGAAGAAGAAAGAGCTACCAGGTGTGGTGGGGGTGGTGTCATAGAACATAAGAGATGTTCAAGGAGTGGTTTACCTTTGCTTTCTCCCAGAGAGTTTCCATGACTCAACAAGGATTTGGGACCAACCCTCCCAAATTATAGACCAACACACAACCCATTGTGAGTGTCTGAAGGGGAGGCAAGGAAGGGTGCTTGACCCCTCATAATATCATAAATCTGATATTTCTTTAAATGTAGGTAGGTACATATTTTTCTACGCTTTTAATTGTATTTATTTTATTGTAATTTTATCCTCACTGCACTTTATGATTTTTTATTTTCGCCCCTATGTATTGATGTTGTTATTTGCTATTTTGTTACTTTGTTGTTTTATGTCATTTGTTGTAAACCGCCCAGAGTGGCCTTGGCTGCCAGATGGGCAGTACATAAATAATATAAATCAAATAAATAAATAAATAAAAACTACAGTCATGTCAACAATCCGTATGTGTTCTTAACAGACTTTACCCACCTACCACCCACATTATTTCTGTAGATGCCCTTGCTATCCACTACTGCACATTGCCTCTCAGAAACCATTTAGGCACTTGAAAAGAAGACTGCTAGCACTTACACGTGCAGTAAAGGTACCATGAGCACAAACTAAATGGTGGAAACAGGTGGCAGTTTTGAGGTGGCTCCATGTGAGGAAGCATACTCTCTGCAGTTTCTTCCCATGCTTCATCAGTTTTAAACCTCCCCTCCTCACCCTTCCCCTCGCGAGGTATTGCTGGAGCCTTTTAGCTCAAGATCCCTTCAGGAAGAGACAACAGTCACTTTTCACACCTTGTAGATTTGCATAGATTTTCATCCCTACCCTTCATAAGAATCTACGTCGATCCTTTTTGGGCTGAAGATCAGCTGTCGGTCAGTATTTCCTAGGAAAGGAGAGGAGAGTTGAATTAGCAGCTCTGTCATCATGTTACACATATATTTGATTTGTCTCACCTTGACTTTGCTTGAGGGTAAGTTTCCTGGAGATTTTTTGTCTGAGTTCTCTGGCAAATGTTACGGATTCACCAAAGAGCTTGGTTTTTCTCCTTCTAGGATCCCATGGGCAGATAACCGTGACTTAGACTCCATCATCTTTCCAGGCAAATCCTGGGGACACTGTGACCATCCGATGCCAAGCTTCCTCATCTGTCAGTGATTACATGCACCTACATCAGTTTAAATTAGGACAAAACCCTAAGCTTCTTATTTATAGAGCTTCAACCCGTTTTGAAGGGACCCCGGATCGCTTTAGTGGCAGCGGCAGCGGCACTGACTTCTCCTTCACTATCAGAGGAGTACGTCCTGAAGATGAAGGGGACTACTATTCTGGACAAACAGACAGCACACCTCTACACAGTGATACATTTCATTTCAAAAACCAAATTAGTGTTCTCTCACAGAAAGAAGAGTCCTGGAGATGTCCTGTGGCAGACTCTCATCTTAATTTTAGCTGCCCACAGAACCATTTGTGTGAAACAGAGCACGAGAGCAGGACTGTTGGTTTACAGTTTCCATTCAGGCTGATGAGTCTAGAGGAAGTAAGTCAGGGCACACCTGCTGAAGGGGCGACAGCCCCTCCATGGCCTCAGCAGATGGAGGAAAGAAGTAGATCCGCTGAATAGAGTGGTACATGACATTGTGGATGCCTCCTTTGGCTGGAGCACTGGAAGAGACAGACTCCTGCAGGAAGGAGGGAGGAGACCCCTTAGAACAACAAGGGCTTCATGATGGTGGGTGAAGTGCCCCCTCTGAAATTCCTCTGGTATTTATTCATCACTGATTAAGGGAAATAAAAAGTATGATTACACCTGTTTCTGGGAGAACATAAGCACAGTAGATAATGAATGGGACCATTCAAGTATTATCCATACATATGAAGTAAAGGTGCCATCAGTGCAAATTGAACATTGGGTCTGGAGCCATTTTGGTGGTCTCCCCATGCCAGAAAGCTCATGGCACCATATATCTATTACGTAGGAATGTGCTTTGCCTTCTCCAACTGGTTCATGCCTCAGTAGGGACACACATATTTTTACTTGTCCATCCCTGTGACCTTTCTGAGACATCCTAGACCTTGTCTAGGTTCTTGATTGTATCTGTGGGTCTCTGGAAAAACCAATTCCTGTTAATAGGAAACACAGATGAAAAGCCAAGGTCATTGTGAATGATGCAACTCCACCAGGCCCTAGGATGTATTGGGAGGGGGTGTGCAGTGTGATATAGGTAGGACAAAAGGTCTTTTAAGCAGGACAGAAAATGTTTCCAGACTTGGGCTCTCCATTTTATCATTTTCCTCCTTTTGTAAGCCAGCTTGTTAAGCCTGCTCTTCATTCACCGCACCTGGAGTTTTAGCCCCTCTTGTTCCCTTTCTCAGCCTTCTTCCCTCCCATATATCAGAATATCAAGTATCCAAAATTTTAGTAGGCTTCTGAGAACATTGCTTTTCAGAGCGGCCTTCCAATGCAACCCTGCCTGTTACTATGCTTTGCACTCTCTCTTCTGTTTGGATATTTTGCCTCTTGTAGTATTTTGCTTTATTTGTCTGACTGTTTTTATTAATTACCTTGTTGTTTTTGTTGTGTTTTATTCATCATGTGGCAAACCACCCAGAATACTGCTTTGCACTAATGGGACAGTGTACAAGTTAAACAATTTCATAAATTTAAAGAAAACAAGAAAGGTTTATTTTTTGGAAAGAAAAAAGGTGGAAGAAGTGTTCCAGGACTGGGTTTCAGACACCCACAAAATGCAGCCCCCCCAGAAAAGTGCCCTTTAGCAGCTGGCAGGGGGAAACCCAATCTTTACCAAACTTGGAAGGATTGTAGAGGAGAGTCAGGGGAAGCTTCTTTGTGATTTTGGTGCCTCTAGATGCCTGAGGGGGAACCTTTCTAGGGGGGGCCACTTTGTGGGTGTATAACTCAAACATCTGAAACCCAATCTTCACCAAACGTGAAGGGATTATTGAGGAGAGTCATAGAAAGCGTCCCTGCAATTATGGTGTCTCTAGGGTTGGGGGGGGTCTTTTAGGGCCCAATGAATTGATAAATCAAAAATTACTAAAAATTCATTGATTCATATTCAACAGGAGCATTGATTTGTACAAATATGAATCGAAGAACTACTGGTTTTTAAATCAATTTGGAGATTCTTTTTTTAATTCATGCCCATCTCTATTCACGAACATGAAACCCTCCAACCAGATTCTGTCCCTTACAGCATAGAATTCCTACAATGACGTCTTGCACCCTTTGAGGAATTGCACAGATGTCCAAGTATGAATACACGTTTTTCTTTTTAAAATAGTCAAAGAATTGTGTCATTCTTGTTAGAGATCATTATGTGTTCTGACCAGTTATCTTCAATGAGCTAAATTAAGTACAGAGTCAAAAACATGGAGTTAACTTGTAATAACTTTATAAGAGGTTTATTAACTACAGACGTTAGTATTTCAGTAGTTAACGCCAAAATATAGCATTTGAGTGAAAAATAAAGAAGGCATTTGCTTTACATATTCCAGGTAAGTTTCTTTACTGTTAAAGAATGTTTCTAAACTGGGTAAACCACCCCCTAAAGCTGGATGGCATGGATGCAAGTGTGGATGGAGAGAGAGCCATCAGATAGCATGTGCTCAGGCAATCTCCATCTTGGAAAAGGGCCTTCTTCAAGGAAGAAGGCACACAAGAGAGAGGAGGGGCAGGAAGTGACCCATGCACAATAGCGCCCCAATAGCAGGGTAGAACTGAGTGACTGGCAGAATCACCCGTTGCATACTGGGACACAATGGATCTGCATACTCCAACAATTCTGTGGTGAGGAGCAGTTCCCTTTGTCTTCCATGACTACTCTCTGAGGTTTCTTCTTCTGTCTCATCAGTTTTAAGCCTCCCCTCCCCTCCCTCCCAAAGGTGTTGCTTGTAGCTGAAGATCCCTGCAGGAAGGGCCAACACTGTCTTTCCATCCCCTGGTAGATTTGCATAGATTTCCATCTCCACCCTTCGTAAGACCCCATGTAGATCCCTGTTGTGTGAAAGGTTGGTTGCCAGTCAGTATTTCCTAGGAAAGGACAGTAGAATTAGCAGCTCTCTAAAGGCAGAGTGGAAGAAAAATGGTGTAAGTGCCCCCTGACTCTGGCAGGCTCCACACTGCATATCCGTACTTGCACTGCAACTAGTCACGTAATAAGGAGCGCAACATAAACTCTGTCACAAGGTGGGCATCCACACATGATTTCACTTGTGCTCTGCGTTTAGGCAACAGGGTACTGGACACTGTTGGTGTGCTTTTATCGATGCTCAATAGAAAGTGTATTGTCATACTGTATGTGCACGTGGTACGCGGGTTGTACAGTGGCCCAGAGACTAATACAGGGTGATTAATACAGCACAGAAGATTGTTGGGTGTCTCTTCCCCACCTTGGAGGAACTCTACAGGTCCTGCTGTCTTAAAAAACCACAAAATATAAAGGATACCTCCCACCCTGGACACTCTTTGCTTGAACTACTGCCATTAAGAAGACGATATAGATCTATTAAAACAAGGACAAATAGTTTTAAAAACAGTTTTTATCCAAGGGCGACGACTTTGCTTAATTCAGTTAAGATTTAATTTGACTTATTGTAGAGTTGCATGTGAATGTGGTTTTGTTGTAGTTGTATTATGTCGAATTTTGTAAGGAGTTCACATGGAGTTTTAGATGCACTGTCTGGATAGCACTCTGGTGATTTCGTTGCATATACAATGACAATAAAGTGTTATTCTATTCTATTCTATTCTATTCTATTCTATTCTATTCTATTGGCCATAAATAATTATAATTATGTGCCAAAAGTCTATTCTGGCTTATGGGTTTCCCAGGTCAGGAGTAGTCAGAAGTGGTACACCATTCCCTTCTTCTGGAATCACCTTGGGACCGTGTAACTTGCCCAAAGCCATACAGAGTGGATCCGCTCACCGGGGGCAAATGAGGAATTGAAGGCCCGACCTCTGGCTCTACAGCCTGATATCTAAGCCATGGAGCTGTCCAGCCAGGAACTTGCAATCATTGTGTGCCCAGCTGTTTGTCCCATAGGCACCAGCTGAACCACAGAGAGCTGCTATAAATTATGGTGAAAAATCTGCTGCTTTTAATGTTTATTTGCTGCACAAAGCGGCTAATCTTTTTTTCTATTTGGCTAGGATCAATTTCCTATGCAAACATACTGTATCTGACATATATTTTAAATGTGTGTTTCCATAACCAAAGGAAAGAAATCTGTGATGTGGAAAACCCACTGAATAAGTATGAATATAAGTTTATCTTTTAAAAATAATCAAACAATTGTGTGATTCTGTGGCTTCTATCTGGTGAGAAGTTGTTACCTTTGTCTTAGATTATTATTGTGTGACGCTTCTTCTCGTGCTTCATCAGTTTTAAGCCCCCCCTCGCCTCCCGAAGTCTTTCTGGAGCCTTGTATCTGAAGATCCCTGCAGGAACAGCCAACACTGTCTTTCCACCTCTGGTAGATTTGCATCAATTTCCATCTCTACCCTTCATAAGATCCCACTTAGATCCCCCTTGGAAATGTACAAATATCCCTGGTTTGGTTTGTTCTTACACACCTGTCTGAAAACAGGGCACATACCCACTGCTGAGCATTAAGAAGAGGAACAATGTGCCAGTCCAGGTGATGGGCATGCACTATCTCAGGATATTATTGTGTACCCAGCTGCTTGTCCCATAGGCACCAGCTGAACCACAGAGAGTAGCTAGAAATGATGGTGATACATGTGATGTATCTTTACTTCGGAAATTTATTTGCTGCACAAAGATCTTGTTCTTGGTTCCTATTCCTCTAGAATCAGTTTCCTTTATAAACATATCTGACTTGTATTTTAAATACATATTCTCCATTACCAGTTCTCAAAGAACCATGATATGGAAAACCCCTTGATTATATATTAACACAAACTTTTATTTCCAGAAACATCAAACAATTGTGTGATTCTGTAGCTTTGATCTAGTGAGATGTTTTTTGTTTTGTCTTAGATTATTACTCTGTGTGGTTTCTTTTCATGCTTCACCAATTTTAAACCTCCCCCTCCCCTCCCCACAGATGTTGCTGGAGGCTTGTAGCTCAAGATCCCTACAAGAAGGGGCAACACTGTCCACTCATTTTAGTCCACTCATAGTAACAGAAAGGTTAGAACACCAGTAAGCCATGGGATGCTAGAAAGAGAAGTCCTGTGCCAGCCAAGGTTCTGGGCACATATGGTTTTCATGTAAATATTTTCTTGCACATTGAGAATGGCAGGTAACTTAACTACTCAGAGGCTTCTTTTCAGAAAAGGCACTCATGGCACAAAATCCTGTTGTATATCACAATAGAAGAGGTCCATTGAATCAATGGGGATTTGGGGAGTCAGTTCCTCTGTAATCCTCGTTGATTCAATGGGCCTAACTCTAGTGAAATTTACTGAACTAAGCAACAGGATTTTGGTTACTGTCTCATCGCTCTGCTGTCTTGAATGCCCCCCCCCGCCGCCGCCCCCGCCGTCAAAGGTGATGGCAAGTAATTGGCTGATTTCGTTTTCATTCAGAAGGGAAACTATTTCAATTAAAGCAGTGGATGGATCCAGCCTCTGTGTCAGCCATGGCATAACATACAAGGGTGATAAAGAGTAACACAATCATGAGCTATGTAACTGGAGAGGCAGGCTTCTCAGGACTGATCCACAGACGAGTTGCCTTGTTTCAGGTAAGACCTGAATGTCTTTGAAGTGGAGCGCTACAGGTCAACATTTAGGTTGTGGCCCAATGCGTATACACCCCCTAGTCCAAAGCACTATAAATGCAATGGCAATGAGTCCCTAACTTCCTCATTTGCTTTACTCCACCCACATGCCCTTTCCTCTTTGGTATAAATCAGCTGCTGCCCATTTAGGACTTCATTGGCCAGTGGCAGACACACTAGGTAGCCAGCATTATGGAGTCCTTAGTGTATCTTTCCTTGAGTCTCTTGTTCTGGATCCAAGGTAAGAGGACGCACTCCATCAAGAAGTGATTCATTTAATATCTGTAAACAATTTGCTGATGTCCTTGATTTTTCTTGGGGAAGATCCTAGCTGGAGGTCTTTCATAAATATACTGTGACCCATGTAGTTTCTCCCCCTCTTCCTTCATCTAGGCAGCAGTGGGCAGATTGTGTTGACTCAGTCTCCCAAATCACTCTTCTTATCTGTTGGAGATCCAGCTACAATCAAATGCCAGTCAGACACCGACATAGTTGATGATATGAACTGGTACCAGCAGAAACCAGAACAACCCCCTAGGCTCCTTTTCTCTGAGGAACATACCCGCCATAAAGAGGTCCCAGCTCGGTTTAGCAGCAGTGGCTATGGAGAAGATTTCACCTTGACCATTAGCAGTGTTGAAGCTGAAGATGAAGGATATTACCACTGTCAGCAAAGCGACCAAACTCCTCTGCACAGTGATACAAAGCAGTACATAAACCCTTGTGAGAATGAGGATGTGTCTTTCAGTTGACCAGCTGTTCAGCAGAGGGCACATGGAGAAACAGAGCACTTCTCAATTCTGCTGTATCTGAATGAACCACAAAACACCCTGAACAATAATCCTTCAAGATCCTGGCAGTCAGCAAGGGCTCTGTTGTTTCAACTGCTTTAGATCCCTGCCATGCCCAAGAAGGAAGATGTGGGTTGTTGTTTTTTATTTCTAACCATAGGATGCTTGCCCCAAAGATCACTGCCTGGAAGTGTGCACAGAAACAACAGGTTGCTTACCCTTGGTGTAACTGTGGCTCTTCGAGTGATGATTTGTAGAGTTACACTAATGGGCTTGCACCTACAAAATCATTGGGAAATCATATGTTTTTGACATCAGATTTGAAAAACGTGGAGGACACTCTATCCAAAAAGAGAATTGGGCATTTCCTAAACAACAAAAGAAATCATCATAGTCCTACTGCAAAGCTAATTATTAAAAAAGGGAAGCAAAGGGAAGCAACAGTGGACATCCTGATATTATTACTGGATGTTACTTGGAGGAGGGAGGTGTTGCAGCTTCTTCTTGATTCCCAGTTCCTATGGAGAATGGGAATAAGGAATAAACAAATGCGAGAAATGTTGTGTAGAAGCAAAACAGGCAGGGCTGGCACTGAACTGTGGAGGAGTAGAGGGCTAGATCAGTGGAAACACCCAGAAAGAAATGTCAGCTTAGGTGGACTCGGTGGCCAGGAACGCTTTCCTTCAGCTGCAGAAATTATACCAGCTACGGCCCTACCTGGACGAGCAGAGTCTCATGACAGTTACACATCCACTGGATTACTGGAATGTGCTGTATGTGGGGCTGCCTTTGAAGACAGTCCGGCGACTGCGACTGGTTCAGAATTGAGCTGCACGGCTGGTGAGTGGTGGGGCCACTAGGGAACACATCAGGCCGATTCTGTTCAAATTACATTGGCTACCGGGTCGCTGCCCGGGCCCAATTCAAAGTGCTTGTTTTGACGTATAAAGCCCTAAACGGCTTGGGCCCTGGATACCTGAAGGACCGCCTCCTTCCATATGAACCTACCTGGCAATTAATATCTAGCCAGGGGCCCCTACCTCAAGGAGGTAAGAGGGATGGCTTGTAGACAAAGGGCCTTTTCGGCAGCTGCCCCCAGACTATGGAACGCCATCCGGAGGGAGATTCGTCTGGTGCCAACGTTAATGACGTATCGGCACCAGGTCAAAACCTTCCTGTTCCAGAAGGCTTTTTAATTGAAATAATATCAACTGTGGGTCCTGATGGCAATTTTTCGAGCATTGTATTTTCAATTGTATTTTAATTGTTTTTATCTTTTTATTGAATTCAAATTCTTGTAGGCCGCCCAGAGACCTTTGGGTAGTGTTGGCGGCATAATAAATAAATAAATAAATAAATAAATTAAAAAACACATTCAGAAACAACAGGAAACAGCATGGATCAACACATTACAAGGATCTACATGGGCAGGAGATACACCAATGCAGATCAGAGCAAATCAGAACAAACAAAAATGCACCCCAGGCTGCTGGTGGGACAAATATCCCAGCAAATTTGGCTGGCTGTCCCACTTTGGCACTAGTTTCCTCCTTGTGCCATGCGGACACAAAAAGTGGTGTTGGTATCATGGGTGTGGAAAAAAATGAACAAGTGCTGAGTGTGGATGATGGGTGGAACACAAAGTATTTCAGGGTTGTCTGGTCTTATGAGCAGCTGAGTTAATTTACAAAAACACCCGTTCGTCATTTTTCTAAAGGGACTGATCCAGCAGCCTGTATTTTGGGGCACTCCTTTTGGGGAAGGGTGTTCTTTTTGGGAATGTCCACAATGAGTCCATGTGCTCATCCATGAGATGAAAGACCAGTGGGGTTTGATGGCATCTTCCATGATCCGCTGTCTGAGCCGATTGCTTTGCTTTGCCTTGTGGCTGGGCCTTACTTCTCTGTATCACTCCGTTCAGCTCCTTGTTAATTTTCTTTGCACATATGCTGGATTTGTTTTTTTAACATTGGTTTTCTTATTAAGATTTTCATAGGAGCTGAACATATCTCATTATAGTATTTTACACTGGAAAATATCCCCCTTGCTATTAAAAAGCTTCTGGTTCTCCTTCAGTCATACAGCAGTGTGATGCTCCCATCCAGTGGTTTTGGGGCAGAGACAATTATCTCGTTTGCACCCTTTTGGAAATTTGCAAGATTTCCATATTTGACACTTTAAAACTTACTTATATCCTAGTTATGCTGAAGATCGACTGCCTGCTAATTGTTCTGAGAGACAAGATAAATAGTTTGATAGACAGCAACATCATGATGTTGCAGATGTATTTGATTTGGCTTGTCTTTAATTTGTTTGAGAGTAAATTTTAATGGGGTTGCTGTCTTCCCTGACTTCGAAAGGAAATGTTATGGACTCACCTACATGCTTCATTTCTTTCTTTCCCAAATCCAGTGGGGAGATTGTCAATACTCAGACGCCGCCATCTTTACAGGCAAGTCCATGGGACAGAGTGACTATCCAGTGCAAAGCTTCCTCCTCTATGAGTGATGACATGGAGTTCTTTCAATATGTACCAGGACAAAATCTCAAGCTCCTTATTCATGATGCCACTAGCCATTTTGGAGGGACCCCAGAACGCTTCAGTGGCAGCTACAGTGGTACTGACGTTTCCTTCACAATCAATGGTGTACAATCTGAGGATGAAGCACAGTATTACTGTGGCCAAAACAATACAAAATTCACCTCACTGAAATAAGACACCCGGAACGATACTGAATGGTTTTTGTCAGTGTCTCCATGCCTTTTCACTGAATGAGGTATGTGAAGTGAAGCATGGGAGAAAGGTTAGAGACCCGTGGCATCTCTGCAGTTCTACTTAACAGGAAGGAAGACTGACTACACCTGCTTAAGTGAAGAACACTTCTTCCCTACAGCCTCAGTCTAATGCAGAAAGAAGCAGAAGGCAATGGCATGCTGGCAAGACATGGAGGGACAGGAGCTAAACTTTTGTTGCCTTCCCCGGGTCTATCAGAATCTCCACACAGCAGACAGAAGAGGGTTTAATCCACAAGATCACCTCAGTTTGGATGACCTTCAAATGCAGGTTCTGTGTGGTGGAAGCTTGTTCTACTGATGGACATTGACTGCACGCATCAGAAACAATCCAGGCAGGATTTGAGAACAGGTTGTTCTCCAGGTATTCTTGGAGTACAACTTCAAGCAGCTCTATCCAGCATTGCCAGTGATGGAGGAGCATGGGAGATGTAGTTCAGCAGTGTATAAAAAGCCAGAGTTACCTGCCCTGGTATATGTTCCCTTTCCTTAACCATGCAGGATGATGAGCCAAGAGGACGTAAGTCAGGGCACACCTGCTCATGGGGCCACAGCCCCTCCACAATATCAACTGATGGAGAAGCAGCCACGAAAGGAGTAGAGGAAAGAAACAGATCCGCTGAGTAGAGCTGTACATGACAGTGTGGATGCCTCCTTTGGCTGGAGCACTGGAAGGGATCTAAGAGAGTCAGGGGAAGCTTCTTTGTGATTTTGGTGCCTCTAGGTGCTTGGGGGGGGGAACCTTTCTAGTGGGCCCTCTTTGTGGAGCACTGGAAGGGATCTAAGAGAGACTTCTGCAGGAAGGAGGGAGGAGGCCCCTTGAAACAATGAGGGCTTCACAATGGTGGGTGAAGTGGCCCCTCTGAAATTCTTCTGGTATTTATTCATCACTGCTCAAGGGAAATAAAAAGCATGACTACACCTGTTTCTGGGAGGACATAAGCGCAGTAGTTACTGAACGGGACCATTCAAGTATTACGCTTACATATGAAGTAAAGGTGCCATCAGCTCAAATTGAACCTTGGGTCTAGGGGCAGTTTTGTGGTCTCCCCATGCCAGACAGCCCATGGCACCATATATCTCTTACGTAGTTTCAGGCACCCACAAAATTCATCCCCCCCCCCCAGGAATATGCCCTTTAGCAGCTGGCATGGGGAAACCCAATCTTCACCAATCTTGGAGGGATTGTAGAGGAGAGTCAGGGGAAGCTTCTTTGTGATTTTGGTGCCTCTAGGTGCTTGGGGGAAACCTTTCTAGGGGTCCCTCTTTGTGGATGTATAACTCAGACATCTGAAACCCAATCTTCACCAATCTTGGAAGGAATATTGAGGAGAGTCATAGAAAGCGTCCCTGTAATTATGGTGTCTCTAGGCTTTGGGGGTGGCATTTTAGAGTCCAGTGAATTGATAGATCAAAAATTAGTAAAGATTCATTGATTCATATTCATCAGGAGAATTGATTTCTACGAATATGAATTGAAGCATTACCGGTTTTTGAATCAATTTGGAGATTCTTTTTAAATTCATGTCCATCTCTAGTCACAAACATGAACCCCTCCAACCAGGTTGTTTCTGTCCTTTACAGCATAGAATTCCTGTAATAAAAAACAATAACCGCTTTTCCCTTTGGAGGAATTGCGTAGATTTCCAAGCATGAACACATGTTTTTCTTTTTAAAATAATCAAAGAATTATGTCATTATGTGGTGAGAAGTTGTTCCCATTGTCTTCAATTATTATTCTCTGAGGTTTTTTCTTCTGTGTCATCAGTTTTAAGCCTCCCCTCCCCTCTCCCAGCTGTTGCTTGTAGCTGCAGTCCTTGTATCTGAAGATCCCTGCAAGAAGGGCCAACACTGTGATTCCACCTCTGGTAGATTTGCATAGATTTCCATCCCCACCCTTCATAAGACCCCATGTAGATCCTTGTTGTGTGGAAGGTTGGTTGCCAGTCAATATTTCCTAGGAAAGGAAAGGAGAGTTGAATTAGCAGCTCTGTCATCATGTTGCACATATATTTGATTTGTCTCACCTTGACTTTGTTTGAGGGTAAGTTTCCTGGAGATTTTTTTGTCTGAGTTCTCTGGGAAATGTTATAGATTCACTGCAGAGCTTTGTTTTTCTCCTTCTAGGATCCTATGGGCAGATCACCGTGACTCAGACTCCGTCATCTTTCCAGGCAAATCCTGGGGACACTGTGACCATCCGATGCAAAGCTTCCTCAACTGTTAGTACTTATATGAACTTCTATCAGTTTAAAGCAGGACAAACCCCCAAGCTTCTTATTTATTATGCTACTAACCGTTTTGAAGGGACCCCAGATCGTTTTAGTGGCAGCGGCAGTGGCACTGACTTCTCCTTCACTATCAGGGGGGTACGTGCTGAGGATGAAGGGGACTACTACTGCGGCCAAACCCAGAGCTTTCCTTTACACAGTGATACATGTCATTACAAAAACCAGCTTGGTGTTCTCATACAGAAAGAAGGGTGCCAGAGATGTCCTACTGCAGAATCTCTCTTCAATCCTGGGTGCCCACAGAACCTTTTATGTGAAACAGAGATACAAGTAGGACTGTTGGCTAACAGTTTTCATGCAGAGTGGTGAGCCAAGAGGAAGTAAGTCAGGGCATACGCGCTCAAGTGGCCACAGCCCCTCCACAACCTCAGCTGATGAAGAAGCAACCACTGAAGGAGTAAAGAAGCAGAGCAGCTGAGCTGTGCAGGGCACTGTGGATGTCTCCTTTGGCTAGAGCAGTGCTTTAAGTGAGTTCTAGTTCAGGGAAAAGCATTCCATTCATTTCCTTTTCTTAAAGAAAGAGTGTGCAGGTGGATGCAAAAATACTTTCTTAATTAACTGCTGGGTTTTCTCCCCAATGACTTTGGTGGGGTTTAAAGGGTCTTCCAACTTGGGATAACATAAATAATTGTCCCCTTCTAGTCCAGTCTCTAATACCATGAGTTCCCTCCAAACCTCTCATAGTCTGGGGGTTGTGGAGGGCCGTATTGCAGCCGGCACACATGGTTCCACAAGAAGGGTGACACGCCCACTCCCCTTCCGCTGACTTCTCAGGGACTGGCATTTTGACTAGCGGTACCTCCTTCCTCAAAGGATCCCCTCTCACAGCATAGACCATGACTATCAATTCTAGGCTCCAATAGGTGGGTGCTAACCCCTTTTCTTTCCCACCTACTTTTGCTCTTTCCTTTCCCTTTCTCCCCAATACAAGAGTTGAGGTGAGGGCTTGCTCTTCGGTCTCTTATGTATCTCTTTGATAGGACGTTTCATACAGACTATCTCCTTCCTCCAGAGTTCCTCCAGCTCAGTCCTATCTCATCCCAGAGGTAGATCATCAGCCTCTTCCTTTCTCTTTTCCTCTGGATTCTCCACCTTCTCTGCCTTCTCCCCCTGGTCTAACCCCTCTTTCATCTCTTCCTCAATTCCTACTTCCCTCTCTTCCTTTCTCACCATCAAGAATCCTTCTATGATTGGCTCACTTTCCCTTCCCTTGGTTTCCGACCAGAGTTTGCCCCTCCAATCCCAGTGTCCTTTTTTCCTTTCACCTCCTCCTTCCACATGGGTTAGATCTCTCTCTCCCATGGGAGATAGGAGGCTATACATTGTCTTGTACTGCTCCCCCATGACCGATCGGAGCCAACAGCCTCTGAGGCCACCTCCTCACAACTGGAAGAGATCTAAGAGAGACTCCTGCAGGAGAGAAGGAGAAGGCCCCTTGAAAAAACGGGGGCTTCACAATGGTGGGTAAAGTAACCCCACGGAAATTCCTCTGATATCTATTTTCCACAGATCAAGGGAAACTAAAAGGTTGATTACTTACACCTGTGCTTATTTTGGATTAAGCCTTTCCTGGAAGGACATAAACCTATTAGCTAGTGAATGTGAGTGTTCAAGCACTTACATGTGCAGTTTTGAGGTGGCCCCATGCCAGAAAACCTATGGCACCCTACATGTGTTGAATAGGAGTGTGTGTTGCCCTTTTCATCTGGCCCATGCCTCAGTAAGGATGCAAAGAATTGTGCCTGTCCCTCCCTGTGCCCTTTCTGAGACATGCCCACCCCATCCTTGTCCAGGTCCAAGAGGGTATCTGTGGGTTTCTGGCGCCATGTAAAAACTAATTCCTGCTAATAGGAATATCAGAAGACAAACAATGGTTATTGCAAGCTATGCAACTATATCAGGCCCTAAATTGTCTTTGCAGGCCACGTGGGGTGAAATATCGGTAGGACAGAAGAACTTTTGTCCAGAATGGAAGAAGTTTCCAGAGCTGGACACTCTGTTTTATCCTCCTTCTAAAAACCAGGTTGTTAAGACTGCTCTTCATTCACCGAAACCTGGAGTTTGACACCCTCCTGTTCCCTCTCTCACTGTTCTCTTGCCCCGTAGATCAGAACATCAAATCGATTTATCCAAGAAAAAAAAAGGTATTTTTTGTTGGGAAAAAAGGTGGAAAAATCTTTGTGTTCCACTTCTACACTATCCATCTTCTCTTTCGCTTTCTTTCCCCCCATTTCCCCCTTACATGACCTGAAATTACTGGTGCTAAGACAACACACCCCTGAGTATAACTCTGGCTGTGAGGACGTAGTTAAGGTTTTGGATAACTGAAGAAAGAAACCTCTAAACTGCAGCACTGGAAGAGATCTAAGAGAGACTTGTGCAGGAAGGAGGGAGGAGGCCCCTTGAAATAACGAGGGCTTCACGATGATGGGTGAAGTGGTCCCTCTGAATTCCTGATAATCAAGGGAAATAGAAAGCACTTTTACACCTGTGCTTATTTTTCATTAACTCCTTGCTGAAAGGACATAAGCACAGCAGCTACTAAACACGACCATTCGTGTATTACACTTACATGTGAAGTAAAGGTGCTGTCAGCAGAAATTGAACATTGGATCTGGGGCCAGCTTTGAGGTGGCCTCATGCCAGAAAGCTTGCTCCATGAAATATCTCTTGAGTAGGAATGTACTGGAGTAGGCCCATTTGAATCAATGCAATCCTTGGAGGAGCTGAGTCACCAAATCCCCACTGTTTCAGTGGCCCTAACCTACTGCAATGTACTATGATTAGCAGCAGGATTTCAGCCAGTATTTTCTTTAGATTTTCTTTTTATTTCCTGGAATTTAAACCTTTCAAACCTTTTTTTTTTTTTTTGTTAAAATTTTTTTAACCTCACCAATGCTGGATTCAATACGAGGTATCTGTGACAGTTCTGCTCCATTCTGTGAGTGCCTGTGGGCTCTTTGCTTTAATCGGTGGAAATGTACCGAATCCACTCAGTGATCTATAGGGTCCACTCAGCACCCTGATACCTAAACCACTGAGCTAACCAGCAGTGGTGGATACCTAACCCTGTGGTGGAGGTGTGGGGGTCACTCAAGGCAGCAGTCTTGTGCTTGGGAACATTCAACTCGTGCTGGCAGAGGCCACCATCTGTTTTGCGCCCTTCACAGATCTGCATAGATTTCCATACTTGAAATATAATAATGCCCCTCTTGAATTCTCATCACCCTGTAGCTTGAGTTAAAGCTAATATTTCTGGGAAACAAGGGCAACAGTTGGATAAACAACATCATTATCATGTCACAAGTGTATTCATTTTGCACACTTTGAGCCTCTCTGTTGCTCACTGTTACTTAGGGTAGTAAATCACACTAGAGTAGGCCCTTTGAATCAATAGGGATTTAGGGAGTTACCTCCTCTGTAATTTCCATTGATTCAAATGGGCCTACTCTGACTCTGATGTGATTTAGCATAGTTAAGTCAGGACCCTTTAAACCAATGGAAATTACGAAGGATTTGACTCACTAAATCCCCATTCATTCAATAGATCTACTGTGATGTGATTCATTGGGATGAGCAACAGCATTTTAGTACACTCAGCTTTAGACTGGAGAGCCCCAAATAGTAACAGAAAGGTTAGAACACCAGTAAGCCATGGCATGCTAGAAAGAGAAGTCCTGTGCCAGCCAAGGTTCTGGGCACATATGGTTTTCATGTAAATATTTTCTTGCACATTGTGAATGGCAGGTAACTTAAGTACTCAGAGGCTGCTTTTCAGAAAAGGCACTCATGGCACAAAATCCTGTTGTATATCGCAATAGAAGAGGTCCATTGAATCAATGGGGATTTGGGGAGTCAGTTCCTCTGTAATCCTCGTTGATTCAATGGGCCTAACTCTAGTGAAATTTACTGAACTAAGCAACAGGATTTTGGTTACTGTCTCATCGCTCTGCTGTCTTGAATGCCCCCCCCCGCCGCCCCCGCCGTCAAAGGTGATGGCAAGTAATTGGCTGATTTCGTTTTCATTCAGAAGGGAAACTATTTCAATTAAAGCAGTGGATGGATCCAGCCTCTGTGTCAGCCATGGCATAACATACAAGGGTGATAAAGAGTAACACAATCATGAGCTATGTAACTGGAGAGGCAGGCTTCTCAGGACTGATCCACAGACGAGTTGCCTTGTTTCAGGTAAGACCTGAATGTCTTTGAAGTGGAGCGCTACAGGTCAACATTTAGGTTGTGGCCCAATGCGTATACACCCCCTAGTCCAAAGCACTATAAATGCAATGGCAATGAGTCCCTAACTTCCTCATTTGCTTTACTCCACCCACATGCCCTTTCCTCTTTGGTATAAATCAGCTGCTGCCCATTTAGGACTTCATTGGCCAGTGGCAGACACACTAGGTAGCCAGCATTATGGAGTCCTTAGTGTATCTTTCCTTGAGTCTCTTGTTCTGGATCCAAGGTAAGAGGACGCGCTCCATCAAGAAGTGATTCATTTAATATCTGTAAACAATTTGCTGATGTCCTTGATTTTTCTTGGGGAAGATCCTAGCTGGAGGTCTTCCATAAATATACTGTGACCCATGTAGTTTCTCCCCCTCTTCCTTCATCTAGGCACCAGCGGGCAGATTGTGTTGACTCAGTCTCCCAAATCACTCTTCTTATCTGTTGGAGATCCAGCTACAATCAAATGCCAGTCAGACACTGACATAGATGATGATATGAACTGGTACCAGCAGAAACCAGAACAACCCCCTAGGCTCCTTTTCTCTGAGGAACATACCCGCCATAAAGAGGTCCCAGCTCGGTTTAGCAGCAGTGGCTATGGAGAAGATTTCACCTTGACCATTAGCAGTGTTGAAGCTGAAGATGAAGGATATTACCACTGTCAGCAAAGCGACCAAACTCCTCTGCACAGTGATACAAAGCAGTACATAAACCCTTGTGAGAATGAGGATGTGTCTTTCAGTTGACCCGCTGTTCAGCAGAGGGCACATGGAGAAACAGAGCACTTCTCAATTCTGCTGTATCTGAATGAACCACAAAACACCCTGAACAATAATCCTTCAAGATCCTGGCAGTCAGCAGGGGCTCTGTTGTTTCAACTGCTTTAGAACCCTGCCATGACCAAGAAGGAAGATGTGGGTTGTTGTTGTTTTTTTCTAACCATAGGATGCTTGCCCCAAAGATCACTGCCTGGAAGTGTGCACAGAAACAACAGGTTGCTTACCCTTGGTGTAACTGTAGTTCTTTGAGTGATGATTTGTAGAGTTACACTAATGGGCTTGCACCTACAAAATCATTGGGAAATCATATGTTTTTGACATCAGCTTTGAAAAACGTGGAGGACAATCTATCCAAAAAAAGAATTGGGCATTTCCTGAGAAATCATCATAGCCCTACTGCAAAGCTAATTATTAAAAAATGGAAGCAAAGGGAAGCAACAGGGGACATCCTGATATTATTACGGGATGTTACTTGGAGGAGGGAGGTGTTGCAGCTTCATCTTGATTCCCAGTTCCTATGGGGAATGGGAATAAGGAATAAAGAAATGTGAGAAATGTTGTGTAGAAGCAAAACAGGCACGGCTGGCACTGAACTGTGGAGGAGTAGAGGGCTAGATCAGTGGAAACACACCCAGAAAGAAATGTCATCTTATGTAACACATTAGAAACAACAGGAAACAGCATGAATCAACACATTACAAGGATCTACATGGGCAGGAGATACACCAGTGCAGATCAGAGCAAATCAGAACAAACAAAAATGCACCCCAGGCTGGTGGTGGAACAAAATCCCAGCAAATTCGGCTGTCTGTCCCACTTTGGCACTAGTTTCATCCTTGTGCCATGCGGACACAAGAAGAAGTATTGATATCATGCGTGTGAAAAAAATTGAACAAGTGCTGAGTGTGGATGATGGCTGGAACACAAAGTATTTCAGGGTTGTGTGGTCTTATGAGCAGCTGAGTTAACTTACAAAAACACCCGTTCGTCATTTTTCTAAAGGGACTGATCCGGGTAGGTGGGGCTCGTCAGCCCTGGAAGGCAGCCCATCTAGGAGAAGGAAAACTCTGATCTCAAACCTCCACTGCCTTGTGGCTATATCCACTGATGGAAAAGGCTTCAGGAGTTAACCTCGAGGCAAAACTCGGAGCCGGAGTCCCGGAGGCAGTTCGTGTCGTTCTGGCAACTCCTGCGACGTCGCTGGAATCAGTTGTATTGGCTCTTGCCTTTCCACTGGACTATCTCAGTGACGTGGAGAGGGGGGATTTGCTGCTTGGGTTACAGCCTATCCTCCATATTATTTTACCCAGGCTTCGTGCTCTGGAGAGGACACTCCAGCTTCGCATACAGCGTCGAAACAACACGGGAAGTAGCAGTTACCGGTTATAAGTCTTTGCTCGATTGGCATAGAGCATGACGCCAGGGGCTACTTCTGACGGTGGGAGAGGTCATTGCACCTCACTAGGTAGATACCGCCTGCTTTAAGCTGGGCAGCCCCCAGCCAGTAAGGTGCTACCTCGCCACGGTCTGTTAACCTCATGGGGTGCGTGTGGTTTAGGGTGAAAGCCAACAAGCAGATCGATAACCCTGCACCATGCAACAATCATAAGAAAACTTCTGCCCTAAAGCTGGGCACCTGGAATGTACGGACAATGACCCCTGGCTTTTCTGACCACGGCTTTTCTGACGACCTGCAGGAAATAGACGATGTGCGCAAGACAGCTGTCATCGACATGGAACTGAGTAGACTGCAGATGGACATTGTTGCCCTGCAAGAGACGAGATTGCCAGACTCGGGATCTGTCAAAGAAAAAAACTTCTCATTCTTCTGGCAGGGAAAACCATTGAATGAGACCAGGGAATATGGTGTTGGCTTTGCAGTCAGAAATACTCTTCTGAGATCCATTGTTCCACCTACTGTGGGGAATGAAAGAATCCTGTCTCTGCAGCTCCACTCATCAGCGGGACCGGTCACCCTCATTAGTGCATATGCACCAACACTGTCATCCACTACAGAAGTGAAAGACAAATTCTACGACGATCTGGCAGCTACTATCAAAAAAGTCCCTGAAAGAGAGGCACTGTTCATTCTCGGAGACTTTAACGCTAGAGTTGGTGCTGATCACAATTCTTGGCCCACTTGTCTAGGCCGTTTTGGCATTGGAAAGATGAATGAAAATGGCCAACGCTTGCTGGAGTTTTGCTGTTATTATGGTCTTTGCGTCAGCAACACATTCTTTAATACGAAGCCTCAACAGAGTTTCCTGGAGACATCCAAGATCCAAGCATTGGCATCAGCTCGATTTGATCCTCACTAGATGTTCTAGCCTTCCTAGTATTACAATCACACTCAGTTACCAGAGTGCTGATTGCGATACTGATACTGATACATACTCCCTGGTGTGTAGTAGAGTAAAACTGCGAACAAAGAGATTGCATCACACGAAAAAGGAAGGAAGACCACGTATTGACATCGGCAAGACTCGCGATCAAAGAAAAGTGGAGGAATTTGCCCAAGCACTTGAGGAAACCCTTCCAGGCCCGGCTGATGCAAATGCACCTGAAAGATGGGAACATTTCAAGAACGCTGTGTATAACACCGCCTTGTCCACATTTGGCAAGAAGACCAAAAAGACGGCAGACTGGTTCGAAGCCCATTCGGAGGAGTTGATGCCAGCCATCGAGGATAAGAGGAGAGCTCTAGCAGCATGCAAAGCCTGTCCTAGCGAGTACAAATTGCACGCTCTTCGAGCTGCTCGTAGCAAAGTCCAACAGGCTGCCAGGAGATGTTCCAACGATTATTGGCTTCAGCTCTGCTCTCAGATACAGATAGCAGCGGACACAGGTAACATCAAAGGAATGTATGACGGTATCAAGCAGGCTTTAGGTCCAATACAGAAGAAATCTGCTCCCTTGAAGTCTGCTACAGGCGTGATCATCCAGGACCGAGCACAGCAGATGGACCGCTGGGTGCAGCACTACTCTGAGCTATATTCCAGAGAGAATGTAGTAACCGAAGAAGCATTAAATAACATTGAGTGCCTGCCTGTCTTGGAAGAGTTGGACAGCGAACCAACCTTAGCAGAAATAAAAGCGGCCTTGGATTCCCTCGCCTCCGGCAAGGCACCTGGAAAGGATAACATCCCTGTTGAAGTGCTGAAGTGCTGTAAAGAGACCATCACTACCGAGCTGTATGAAATCTTTTGTCTTTGCTGGAGGGAAGGTGAACAAAGGAGACAGGGGTGACTGCAATAACTACCGTGGCATCTCTCTTCTCAGCGTTGTAGGGAAGCTGCTTGCCCGTGTTGTGCTGAAGAGGCTCCAGGTGCTCGCAGACAGAGTCCATCCAGAATCACAGTGTGGATTTCGAGCTAATAGATCCACCACTGACATGGGATTCTCCCTCAGACAGTTGCAGGAGAAATGCAGGGAACAACAACAGCCACTCTTTGTCGCCTTCATAGATCTCACAAAGGCCTTTGATTTGGTTAGCAGGGATGGCCTTTTTAAAATACTTCCCGAGATTGGATGTCCACCTCGACTCCTTAACATCATCAGGTCCTTCCATGAGGGAATGAAAGGCACTGTAGTTTTTGATGGTTCAACATCAGATCCCTTTGACATCCGAAGTGGAGTGAAACAGGGCTGTGTCCTCGCGCCGGCCCTGTTTGGGATCTTTTTTGCTGTCATGCTGAAGCACGCCTTTGGAACTGCAACAGAAGGTGTCTATCTCTGGACTAGATCAGACGGAAAGCTCTTTAATCTCTCTAGATTGAGAGCGAAGACCAAAGTCCAGCTGAAATGCATGCGGGACTTCCTCTTCGCCAATGATGCAGCCATTGTTGCCCACTCTGCTGAAGACCTCCAACAACTCATGAATCGTTTTAGCAAGGCCTGTCAAGACTTTGGACTAACAATCAGCCTGAAGAAAACACAAGTCATGGGCCAGGGCGTGGACTCACCTCCCTCTATTACCATCTCCACACAAGAATTGGAGGTTGTTCATGACTTTGTGTACCTTGGCTCAACGATCTCTGATACTCTCTCTCTAGATGTCGAGCTGGATAAACGCATTGGCAAAGCTGCTACCATGTTCTCTAGACTCACAAAGAGAGTATGGCTCAATAAGAAGCTGACGACATATACCAAGATCCAGGTCTATAGAGCCTGTGTCCTGAGCACACTCCTGTACTGCAGTGAGTCCTGGACCCTTTGTGCACGGCAGGAGAGGAAGCTGAACACCTTCCATATGCGTTTCCTCCGACGCATTTTTGGTATCACCTGGCAGGACAAAGTTCCAAATAGAGTAGTCCTAGAACAAGCTGGAATTTTTAGCATGTATAAATTACTGAAACAGTGACGTCTACGTTGGCTTGGGCATGTCGTGAGAATGGCTGATGGTCGGATTCCAAAAGATCTCCTGTATGGAGAATTAGTGCAGGGAAATCGCCCCAGAGGGAGACCACAGCTGCGATACAAGGACATCTGCAAGCGGGATCTGAAGGCCTTAGGAATGGACCTCAACAGATGGGAAACCCTGACATCTGAGCGTTCAGCCTGGAGGCAGGCATTGCATCACGGCCTCTCCCAATTTGAAGAGACCCTTATCTAGCAGACCGAGGCAAAGAGGCAGTCACGGAAGCAGCAAAATCAGGGAGCTGGACAGGGGACAGATTGTATTTGTCTTCAGTGTGGAAGGGATTGTCACTCTCGAATTGGCTTTCTCAGCCACACTAGACGCTGTTCCAAGTCCTCCATACAGAGCATGTTACCATAGTCTTTCGAGACTGAAGGATGCCTAATAATAATAATAAAAAAATGATCCAGCAGCCTGTATTTTGGGGCACTCCTTATGGGGAAGGGTGTTCTTTTTGGGAATGTCCATAATTAGCCCATGTGCTCCCAAATTTACCCCTGCAGTCTAACTGAGGGCAGACATCAAAAGCAGCAATTCACAAAACAGCAAGTTATCCTTGCCCTGGTTCAGTAGAAATGGCAGGACACACTTGAGATGAAAGACCAGTGGAGTTTGATGCCATCTTCCATGATCTGCTGTCTGAGCCGATTGCTTTGCTTTGCCTTGTGGCTGGGCCTTACTTCTCTGTATCACTCCTTGTTAATTTCAGCTCCTTGTTAATTTTCTATATCACTCCTTGTTAATGTTCAGCTCCTTCTTAATTTTCTTTGCACATATGCTGTTTTTTTACCATTGGTTTTCTTATTAAGATTTTCATAGGAGCTGAACATATCTCAATATAGTATTTTACACTGGAAAATATCCCCCTTGCTATTAAAAAGCTTCTGGTTCTCCTTCAGTCATACTGCAGTGTGATGCTCCCATCCAGTGGTTGTTGGGCAGAGACAATTATCTCGTTTGCACCCTTTTGGAAATTTGCATAGATTTCCATATTTGACACTTTAAAACTTACTTATATCCTAGTTATGCTGAAGATCGACTGCCTGCTAATTGTTCTTTCAATATGTAACAGGACAAAATCTCAAGCTCCTTGTTCATGATGCCACTAGCCATTTTGGAGGGACCCCAGAACGCTTCAGTGGCAGCTACAGTGGTACTGAAGTTTCCTTCACAATCAATGGTGTACAATCTGAGGATGAAGCACAGTATTACTGTGGCCAACACAATACAAAATTCACCTCACTGACATAAGACACCCGGAACGATACTGAATTGTTTTTGTCAGTGTCTCCATGCCTTTTCACTGAATGAGGTATGTGAAGTGAAGCATGGGAGAAAGGTTAGAGACCCATGGCGTCTCTGCAGTTCTACTTAACAGGAAGGAAGACTGACTACACCTGCTTAAGTGGAGGACACGCCTTCCCTACAGTCTCAGTTTAATGCAGAAGCAGAAGGCAATGGCATGCTGGCAAGACATAGAGGGACAGGAGCTAAACTTTTGTTGCCTTCCCCAGGTCTATCACAGAATCTCCACACAGCAGACAGAAGAGGGTTTAATCCACAAGATCACCTCAGTTTGGATGACCTTCAAATGCAGGTTCTGTGTGGTGGAAGCTTGTTCTACTGATGGACATTGACTGCATGCATCAGAAACAATCCGGGCAGGATTTGAGAACAGGTTGTTCTCCAGGTATTCTTGGAGTACAACTTCAAACAGCTCTATCCAGCATTGCCAGTGATGGGGGAGCATGGGAGATGTAGTTCAGCAGTGTATAAAGTTACGTGCCCTGGTATATGTTCCCTTTCCTTAACCATGCAGGATGATGAGCCAAGAGGACGTAAGTTAGGGCACACCTGCTCATGGGGCCACAGCCCCTCCACAACATCAACTGAGAGAGAAGCAGCCATGAAAGGAGTAGAGGAAAGAAGCACATCCGCTGAGTAGAGCTGCACATGACAGTGTGGATGCCTCCTTTGGCTGGAGCACTGGAAGGGATCTAAGAGAGACTTCTGCAGGAAGGAGGGAGGAGGCCCTTTGAAATAACGAGGGCTTCACAATGGTGGGTGAAGTGGCCCCTCTGAAATTCCTCTGGTATTTATTCATCACTGCTCAAGGGAAATAAAAAGCATGACTACACCTGTTTCTGGGAGGACATAAGCACAGTAGTTACTGAATGGGACCATTCAAGTATTATGCTTACATATGAAGTAAAGGTGCCATCAGCTCAAATTGAACCTTGGGTCTAGGGGCAGTTTTGTGGTCTCCCCATGCCAGACAGCCCATGGCACCATATATCTCTTACGTAGTTTCAGGCACCCACAAAATTCATCCCCCCCCCAGGAATATGCCCTTTAGCAGCTGGCATGGGGAAACCCAATCTTCACCAATCTTGGAGGGATTGTAGAGGGGAGTCAGGGGAAGCTTCTTTGTGATCTTGGTGCCTCTAGGTGCTTGGGGGAAACCTTTCTGGGGGGCCCTCTTTGTGGATGTATAACTCAGACATCTGAAACCCAATCTTCACCAATCTTGGAAGGAACATTGAGGAGAGTCATAGAAAGCGTCCCTGCAATTATGGTGTCTCTAGGCTCGGGGGGGGGGCATTTAAGAGCCCAATGAATTGATAGATCAAAATTTAGTACAGATTCATTGATTCATATTCATCAGGAAAATTGATTTCTACGAATATGAATTGAAGCATTACCGGTTTTTGAATCAATTTGGAGATTCTTTTTAAATTCATGTCCATCTCTAGTCACAAACATGAACCCCTCCAACCAGGTTGTTTCTGTCCTTTACAGCATAGAATTCCTGTAATAAAAAACAATAACCTCTTTTACCTTTTGAGGAATTGCGTAGATTTCCAAGTATGACTACATGTTTTTCTTTTTAAAATAATCAAAGAATTATGTCATTCTGTGGTGAGAAGTAGTTCCCATTGTCTTCGATTATTACTCTCTGAGGTTTTTTCTTCTGTGTCATCAGTTTTAAGCCTCCCCTCCCCTCCCCTCCCCCAGGTGTTGCTCGCAGCTAAAGGCCTTGTAGCTGAAGATCCCTGCAGGAAGAGTCAACACTATATTTCCACCTCTGGTAGATTTGCATAGATTTCCATCTCCACCCTTCAAAAGAACCTACTTTGATCCTTTTTGGGCTGAAGATCAGCTGTCAGTCAGTATTTCCTAGGAAAGGAGAGTTGAATTAGCAGCTCTGTCATCATGTTCCAGATATATTTGATTTGTCTCACTTTTACTTTGAGGGTAAGTTTCCTGAAGGTGTTCTGTCTGGGTTCTCTGGGAAACGTTATAGATTCATTGAAAAGCTTTCTTTTTCTCTTTCTAGGATCCCATGGGCAGATTGTCGTGACTCAGACTCCATCATCATTCCAAGCAAATCCTGGGGACACTGTGACCATCCAGTGCAAAGCATCCTCATCTGTTGGTGCTTATATGCACTTCTATCAGTTTAAAGCAGGACAAAACCCCAAACTTCTTATTTATCAAGCTTCAAACCGTTTTGAAGGGACCCCGGATCACTTTAGTGGCAGCGGCAGCGGCACTGACTTCTCCTTCACCATCAGTGGGGTACGTCCTGAAGATGAAGGGGACTATTACTGCGGCCAAGGCAACAGCATACCTTTACACAGTGATACATTTCATTACAAAAACCAGCTTGGTGTTCTCATACAGAAAGAAGGGCGGTGAAGATGTGTTGCAGAAGTTCTCTTCAATCTGGGCTGCTCACAGAACCTTTTGTGTGAAACAGAGATATGAGTAGGACTGTTGGCTAACAGTTTCCATGCAGAGTGGTGAGCCAAGACGAAGTAAGTCAGGGTGTAAATGCTGAAGGAGCCACAGCCCCTCCACAACCTCAGCTGATGGAGAAGCAACCACTGAAGGAAAGAAGCAGAGCAGCTGAGCTGTGAAGGGTAGTGTGGATGTCTCCTTTGGCTAGAACAGTGCTTTAAGTGAGTTGTAGTGCAGGGAAAAGCATTCCATTCATTTCCTTTTCTTAAAGAAAATGTGTACAGGTGGATGCAAAAAACCTTTCTTAATTAACTGCTGGGTTTTCTCCCTAATGACTTTGGTGGGGTTTAAAGGGTCTTCCAACTTGGGATAACATAAATAATTGTCCCCTTCTAGTCCAGTCTCTAATACCATGAGTTTCCTCCAAACCTCTCATAGTCTGGGGGTTGTGGAGGGCTGTATTGGTTCCACAAGAAGGGTGACACGCCCACTCCCCTTCCGTTGACTTCTCAGGGACTGGCGTCTTGACTAGTGGTACCTCCTTCCTCAAGGGACCTCCTCTCACAGCATAGACCATGACCATCCATACTAGGCTCCAATAGGTGGCTGCTAACCCCTTTTCTTTCCCACCTACTTTTCCTCTTTCCTTTCCCTTTCTCCCCAATACAAGAGTTGAGGTGAGAGCTTGCTTTTTGGTCTCTTATGTATCTCTTTGATAGGATGTTTCATACAGACCATCTCCTTCCTCCAGACGTCCTCAATCCTATCTCATCCTAGAGGTAGATCATCAGCCTCTTCCTTTCTCTTTTCCTCTGGATTCTCCACCTTCTCTGCCTTCTCCCCCTGGTCTAACCCCTCTTTCACCTCTTCCTCAATTTCTACTTCACTCTCTTCCTTTCCCACCATCAAGAATCCTTCTATGATTGGCTCACTTTCCCTTCCCTTGGTTTCTGACCAGAGTTTGCCCCTCCAATCCCAGTGTCCTTTTTTCCTTTCACCTCCTCCTTCCACATGGGTTAGATCTCTCTCTCCTATGGGAGATAGGAGGCTGTACATTGTCTTGTACTGCTCCCCCATGACCGATTGGGGGAGCAGCACATTCTTGGAGCCAACAGCCTCTGACGCCACCTCCTCACAACTGGAAGAGATCTAAGAGAGACTCCTGCAGGAAAGAAGGAGAAGGCCCCTTGAAAAAATTGGGGCTTCACAACGGTGGGTAAAGTAACCCCATGGAAATTCCTCTGATATCTATTTTCCACAGATCAAGGGAAATAAAAAGCTTGATTATACCTCTGCTTATTTTGGATTAAGCCTTTCCTGGAAGGACATAAACCTATTAGCTAGTGAATGTGAGTGTTCAAGCACTTACATGTGCAGTTTTGAGGTGGCCCCATGCCAGAAAACCTATGGCACCCTACATGTGTTGAATAGGAGTGTGTGTTGCCCTTTTCATCTGGCCCATGCCTCAGTAAGGATGCAAAGAATTGTGCCTGTCCCTCCCTGTGCCCTTTCTGAGACATCCCAACCCCATCCTTGGGTATCTGTGGGTTTCTGGAACCATGGAAAAACTAATTTCTGCTAATAGAAATATCAGATGACAAACAATGGTCATTGCAAGCTATGCAACTATTGTTGCTGTTTAGTCTTAAAGTCGTGTCCGATTCTTCGTGACCCCATGGACCAGAGCACGCCAGGCCCTCCTGTCTTCCACTGCGTCCCGGAGTTTGGTCAAATTCATGTTGGTAGCTTCGATGACACTGTCCAACCATCTCGTCCTCTGTCATCCCCTTCTCCTCTTGCCTTCACACTTTCCCAGCATCAGGGTCTTTTCCAGGGAGTCTTCTCTTCTCATGAGATGGCCAAAGTATTGGAGCCTCAGCTTCAGGATCTGTCCTTCCAGTGAGCACTCAGGGTTGATTTCCTTCAGAATGGATAAATTTGATCTCCTTGCAGTCCAGGGGACTCTCAAGAGTCTCCTCCAGCACCACAATTCAAAAGCATCAATTCTTCGGTGGTCAGCCTTCTTTATGGTCCAGCTCGCACTTCCATACATCGCTGCTGGAAAAACCATAGATTTCACTATGCGGACCTTTGTCGGCAAGGTGATGTCTCTGCTTTTTAAGATGCTGTCTAGGTTTGTCTTACTTTCCTCCCAAGAAGCAGGTGTCTTTTAATTTCCTTGGTGCTGTCCCCATCTGCAGTGATCATGGAGCCCAAGAAAGTAAAATCTGTCACTGCCTCCATATCTTCCCCTTCTATTTCCCAGGAGGTGATGGGACCAGTGGCCATGATCTTAGTTTTTTGATGTTGAGCTTCAGACCATTTTTGGTGCTCTCCTCTTTCACTCTCATTAAGAGGTTCTTTAATACCTCCTCACTTTCTGCCATCAGAGTGGTATCATCTGCATATTGGAGGTTGTTGGTATTTCTTCCGGCAATCTTAATTCCATCTTGGGATTCATCCAGTCCAGCCTTTTGCATGATGTATTCTGCATATAAGTTAAATAAGCAGGGAGACAATATACAGCCTTGTTGTACTCCTTTCCCAATTTTGAACCAATCTGTTGTTCCATATCCAGTTCTAACTGTTGCTTCCTATCCCACATATAGATTTCTCAGGAGAGAGATAAAGTGGTCAGGCACTCCCATTTCTTTAAGAACTTGCCATAGTTTGTTGTGGTCCACACAGTCAAAGACTTTTGCGTAGTCAGTGAAGCAGAAGTAGATGTTTTTCTGGAACTCTCTGGCTTTCTCCATAATCCAGCGCATGTTAGCAATTAGGTCTCTAGTTCCTCTGCCCCTTCGAAATCCAGCTTGTACTTCTGGGAGTTCTCGGTCCACATACTGCTGAAGCCTGCCTTGTAGCATTTTGAGCAGTTTTCCAAACTTATTTATTTATTTATTTATTTAACTTATATGCCGCCCACTCTACCCAAAGGTCTCTGGGTGGCTTACAACAATTAAAATACAATTAAAATATATACCCTCAAAATTGCCATCAAGACCCACAGTTTATATTATTTCAATTAAAAGCCTTCTGGAACAGGATGAAATGTCATCAGCATCGTCGCCAGACGAATCTCAGTCGGGAGGGCATTCCATAGTCTGGGGGCAGCTGCCGAAAAGGCCCTTTGTCTACAAGCCATCCCTCTTACCTCCTTGAGAGATGGCTCTTTCAAAAGGGCCCCCTGGCTAGATCTTAACTGCCCGGTAGGCTCATATGGAAGGAGGCGGTCCTTCAGGTATCCAGGGCCCAAGCTGCTTAGGGCTTTATACGTCAAAACAAGCACTTTGAATTGGGCCTGGGCAGCAACTGGTAACCAATGTAATTTAATCAGAATCGGCGTAATATGTCCCCTAGCGGCCCCACCACTCACCAGCCACGCAGCTCGATTCTGGACGAGATGCAGTCGCCGAACCGTGTTCAAAGGCAGCCCCACGTAGAGCGCATTGCAATAATCTATACGAGATGTTACCAGTGCGTGTGTAACTGTCATGAGACTCCGCTCGTCCAGGTAGGGCCGTAGCTGGTACAATTTCCACAGCTGAAGGAAGGAGCCCCTGGCCACCGAGTCCACCTGGGCTTCCAGAGTTAGACTGGCGTCCAGGAGCACCCCCAGGCTGCGGACCCTGTCCCTTAGGGGGAGTGTAACCCCATTCAGGGCAGGGAAATGGCCCTCCAGCCTGTCTGGCGAAGCACCCACTAACAGCACTTCCGTCTTGTCTGGATTGAGTTTCAATTTATTAACCCTCATCCAGTCCATTATCAGGTCCAGACACGAGTTCAGCACAGAAACCGCCTCACCTGGATTGGTGGAAAACGAGAGGTAGAGCTGAGTGTCGTCAGCATATTGCTGACTCCTCAGCCCAAACCTCCTGATGACCTCTCCCAGCGGTTCCATGTAGATGTTAAGCAGCATGGGGGACAGTATCGAGCCCTGAGGAACCCCATGACATAAACGCCATGGGGCACAGAAACTGTCCCCCAGCACCACCCTCTGGACACGGTCAGCCAGGAAGGAGCGGACCCACCATAAAGCAGTGCCCCCAACTCCCAACCCAGCCAGCCTATCCAGAAGGACACCATGGTCGATGGTGTCGAAAGCCGCTGAGAGGTCCAGGAGTATCAACAGGGTCACACTCCCCCTGTCTCTCTCCCGGCAAAGGTCATCATACAGGGCGACCAAGTCAGTCTCCATGCCAAAACCCGGCCTGAAATCCAATTGAAATGGATCCAGAAAATCCGTTTCATCCAGCAGCGCCTGGAGTTGCCCAGCCACAACCCGCTCCAACACTTTGCCCAAATAAGGGAGGTTCGCCACTGGTCGGTAGTTAACCACCAGCCTTGGGTCCAGGTTAGGCTTTTTAAGGAGTGGTTGAATTACCGCCTCTTTCAAGGTGGTAGGGACCACTCCCTCTCTCAAAGAGGCGTTCACGGCCTCCTGGACCCAAGTGCGAACCCCCCTGGCAGATCTTCCAATTAGCCAAGATGGGCAAGGGTCGAGCGGAGTGGTGGTAGAACGGACAGATCCAAGCACCCTGTCCACATCCTCAGGTCTCAACAATTGAAACTCATCCATTAATATTTGACCTAAGCACGGCACACTGGACACATCCTCTGATTCTGCAGTAACGGTGGAGTCCATCCCACTGCGAATCTGAGCGATTTTTCCCTCAAAATGAATGGCAAACTCATCACAGCGAACTGATGAGCAGTCCAGGACCTCCACCGGATTTCCCGGTTGAAGAAGATCCCGGACCACCCGAAACAGCCCTGCTGGATGACATTCTGAGGAAGCAATACGGCTGGAGAAATATTGCCGTTTCACCAGCCGTATTGCCACGAAATAGGCCCGATAATGGGCTCTAAGTCGTGTTCGATCGGACTCCCAGCAGGACTTCCTCCACCTGCGCTCCAGTCGTCTCCCCTCTCGCTTCATCGCCTGCAGTTCAGAAGTATACCAAGGAGCTGTCTGGGCTCTGCATGCAGGGAGAGGGCGCTTAGGCGCAATCGTGTCAACCGCCCGGGTCATCTCCCTATTCCATAGGGTGACCTGAGCTTCGACAGGAGCGCCGACCATATCAGACAGATAATCCCCCAGAGCATTCAGGAAACCATCCGGATCCATTAGTCTCTGAGGGCGGATCATCTTAATAGATCCCCCACCCTTGCAGAGGGAAGAAGAAGCTAATAGACTAAACTTGACCAGGAAGTGGTCTGACCATGACAATGGGGTCACAACCAGCCCCTCCACATCCAAACCACCATCTTCCAGTCCCGTTGAGAAAACCAGGTCCAAGGTATGGCCCTTCTCATGTGTCGGGCCTATGACACATTGAGACAGCCCCATGGTTGTCATGGCGGCCATGAAGTCCTGAGCCGCCCCAGTCAAGGCAGCCTTGGCATGGATGTTGAGGTCCCCCAGCACCAACATCCTGGGAGTCCTCAACACCAGGTCCGAGACTACCTCCGTCAGCTCAGGCAGGGAGACTGTTGGTACGCAGCAGGGTGGGCGGTACACCAACAGAATCCCTAATCTGTCTCGTAAGCCCAACACACAATACAGGCCCTCAAGACCTCCTCTCAAAGGGATAGGAAGCCTGGTCAAGGAGATAGAACTCCTATAGACTATAGCAACTCCCCCTCCCCGACCCTCCGAGCGACATTGGTGCTGGACCGAGTACCCAGGCGGACACAGCTGGGAGAGGGGAACACCACCCTCCTCTCCCACCCAGGTCTCAGTAATGCACGCCAGGTCAGCACCCTCATCCACAATTACATCATGGATGAGGGCAGTCTTATTTTGTACTGACCTGGCGTTCATCAACAGCACCGTGTGGCTCGAGGGTTTGCTGATATGGTCACCTGATACCATCTGGTTGGGGGTAGGACTAGAAGAGGGGATAGATGTAAGATATCTAACCTCTCTTCTCCTATGTGGGCATGTTCTACCCCCACCACCATTCCTTCCCCTACCCAGCACCACCTCAATGGCTGCCCCCTCCAATGCCCTCCCCCCTTCCTGTGGCATAACTTGCGGGCATATTCAGTGTGGCACCTTAACAGCATCATCTTTTAAGATTTTAAATAGTTCAACAGGAATGCCATCACCTCCACTGGCCTTGTTGTTAGCCATGCTTTCTAAGGCCCACTTGACTTCACTCTCCAGGATGTCTGGCTGACCTTGAGCTGGGTTGTCCAGGACATCCAGATCTTTCTGGTATAATTCCTCTGTGTATTCTTGCCACCTCTTTTTGATGTCTTCTGCTCCTGTTAGGTCCCTACCATTTTTGTCCTTTATCATGTCCATCTTAGCACAAAATGTTCCTTTCATATCTCCAATTTTCTTGAACAGATCTCTGGTTTTTCCCTTTCTATTATTTTCCTCTATATCTTTGCACTGTTCCTTTAAGAAGGCCCTCTTGTCTCTCCTTGCTATTCTTTGGAAGTCTGCATTCAATTTTCTGTAACTTTCCCTATCTCCCTTGCATTTTGTTTCCCTTCTCTACTCTGCTATTTGTAAGGCCTCATCAGACAGCCACTTTGCTTTCTTGCCTTTCCTTTTCTTTGGGATGGTTTTTGTTGCTTTCTCCTGTACAATGTCACGAGCCTCCATCCATAGTTCTTCAGGCACTCTGTCCACCAAATCTAGTTCCTTAAATCTGTTCTTCACTTCCACTGTGTATTCATAAGGGATTTGGTTTAGATTATACCTGACTAGCCCAGTGGTTTTTCCTACTTTCTTCAGTTTAAGCTTGAATTTTGCTATAAGAAGCTGATGATCAGAGCCACAATCAGCTCCAGGTCTTGTTTTTTCTGACTGTATAGAGCTTCTCCATCTTTGGCTGGAGAGAACATAATCAATCTGATTTCGGTGTTGCCCATCTGGTGATGTCCATGTGTAGAGTCGCCTCTTGTGTTGTTGGAAAAGAGTGTTTGTGATGACCAGCTTGTTCTCTTGACAAGACTCTATTAGCCTTTGCCCTGCTTCATTTTGAACTCGAAGGACAAACTTACCTGTTGTTCCTTTTATCTCTTGACTCCCTACTTTAGCATTCCAGTCTGCTATAATGACAAGAACATCTTTCTTTGGTGTCAGTTCTAGAAGGTGTTGTAAGTCTTCGTAGAATTGGTCAATTTCAGCCTCTTCAGCATTGGTGGTTGGTGCATAAACTTGGATTACTGTGATGTTGAAAGGTCTGCCTTGGATTCGTATTGAAATCATTCTATCATTTTTGAGATTGTATCCCAGTACAGCTTTTCCCACTCTTTTGTTGACTATGAGGGCTACTCCATTTCTTCTACGGGATTCTTGCCCACAATAGTAGATATGATAATCGTCTGAATTGAATTCGCCCATTCCCATCCATTTTAGTTCACTGACGCTCAAGATGTCAATGTTTATTCTTGCCATCTCCTGTTTGACCACATCTAGCTTCCCAAGGTTCATAGATCTTACATTCCAGGTTCATATGCAGTATTTTTCTTTGTAGCATCGGACTTTCCTTTCACTTCCAGGCGCGTCCACAGCTGAGCGTCCTTTCGGCTTTGGCCCAACCACTTCATTAGCTCTGGAGCTACTTATACGTGTCCTCCGCTCTTCCTCAGTAGCATGTTAGACGCCTTCCGACCTGAGGGGCTCATCTTCCAGCGTCATATCTTTTAGCCTTTTGTTTCTGTCCATGGAGTTTTCTTGGCAAAGATACTGGAGTGGCTTGCCAGTTCCTGCTCCAGGTGGATCGCGTTTAGTTAGAACTCTCCACTATGACCTGTCCGTCTTGTGTGTCCCTGCACGGCATAGCCCATAGCTTCTCTGAATTACTCAAGCCCCCTCGCCACGACAAGGCAGCAATCTGTGAAGGGGTGTGCAACTATATCAGGGGCTAAATTGTCTTTGGAGGGCACATGGGGTGAAATATAGGTAGGACAGAAGAACCTTTGTCCAGAATGGAAAAAGTTTCCAGAGCTGGGCACTCTGTTTTATCCTCCTTCTAAAAACCAGGTTGTTAAGACTGCTCTTCGAAACCTGGAGTTTGACACCCTCCTGTTCCCTCTCTCACCCTTCTCTTGCCCCGTAGATCAGAACATCAAATCGATTTCTCCAAGAAGAAAAAAAGGTAACATAGGGGGAAGTAGTTAAGATTTTGGATAACCGAAGAAAGAAACCTCTAAACAGCAGACTTCATTAATGTAATCAATGATGTTTCAGAAAAGGCAAGGATGCAGGCCGAGGCGAAGAGGCAGTCCCGAAACCAGCCAAATCAGGGAGCTGGACAGGGGACAGATTTTATTTGTGTTCAGTGTGGAAGGGATTGTCACTCTCGAATTGGCCTTCTCAACCACACTAGACGTTGTTCCAAGACCTCTATTCAGAGCATGTTAAGAGCCTCAAGAGGACAGACATTACATATTACAGACATGTTCCATCAGTTTTTTAACTCTAGTCTACAAATTTTTTGAACTATTCATTACTGGGGAGTGCCAAGCCTGATGAAGTGGATTTTTTTCCAAGAAAGCTTGCAATTTGTTTTTTAACGGGCCAATAAAAGAGGTCACCCTCAGTGCCCACTTAACTCTGCAAAGGAGTTGTAGGCTCCTGTCAACGTGGCTAATATTCTCTTGCCTGAAGTCAGAGTGGAAGAGAAATGGTGTAAGTGCCCCCTAACTCTGGCAGGCTCCTCACTGCGTATCCATACTTGCACTGCAACTAGTCATGTAATAAGGAGCGCAACATGAAATCTGTCACAAGGTGGGCATCCACACATGATTTCCCTTGTGCTCTGCATTTAGGCAACAAGGCACTGGCCATAAATAATTATAATGATGTGCCAAAAGTCTATTCTGGCTTATGGGTTTCCCAGGTCGAGAGTAGTCAGAAGTGGTTCACCATTCCCTTCTTCTGGGATCACCTTGGGACTGTGTAACTTGCCCAAAGCCATACAGAGTGGATCTGCTCACCGGGGGCAAATGAGGAACTGAAGGCCCGAGCTCTGGCTCTGTCGCCAGATATCTAAGCCACGGAGCTATCCAGCCAGGATAGCCAATAGATACCAGCAGAACCACAGAGAGTTGCTATAAATGATGGTGATACATCTGCTGCTTTTAATGTTTATTTGCTGCACAAAGCAGCTATTCTTTTTTTCTGTTAGGCTCGGAGAAATTCCCCATGCAAATATACTGTATCTGTCATATATTTTAAAGGTGTGTTTCCATAACCCAAAGAAAGAAACCTGTGTTGTGGAAAACTCACTGAATAAGTATGAATATAAGTTTATCTTTTAAAATTAATCAAACAATTGTGTGATTCTGTGGCTTCGATCTGGTGAGATCAGGCAGCTTTAAATCCTCCCTTTTAATAAGCAGAATAAAGACACGGAGGGTTTAGGAAAAACTCAGAGAGAGTCTGATAAGAACGTATGACATAATATATTCAGACTTCATATATCATCATAGATCATACATATATACATGGCATTATATACATAGCTTGTGCATAAATCTCGTAGAGCAACATAGACATTCAAAGAAGTAAAGTAAAGACCACCAGACTCACTACTGTGTGGCAATGTGCTGTTCTTACTCTTCTGCTTATAAAGTAAGAGCAGTCTATCACTATAGACAATGCAGTTGAATGTGGTTAACTAGCACTACCTAAGCTTGTTCCAGCTGCATGTCATTAGTCATCTATTTTACATTGTCTTTTACAGGCATGACTTTGCATTTGTCATCCATTTTACATTCCCTCTACAATATTAAATTTAACCCATTGTTCACTTGTTAGGAACAAATCCTGACACTCCTCCTTAAATTTACATATTGTTTAAACCCATCTGATTACATATATACACATGTTTTTCAGTTGTTAATGGTTTCGTGAAAATATCAGACATATTATTTTCACTTGGGCAATATTCTAGATCAGTCAACTTACTATCTACAGCATCTTTCACGTTGCAAAATCTTATGCCAATGTGTTTACTCCTGCCTTTTACTCTGCATTCATTGGCTAGCTGAATGCATGCTGTGTTGTCACAAAACACTTTAATAGGTGATTCAATTATTATATTTATGTCCTTTAATAATTGTTTGAACCATGTGACTTCATTGCACATTTCACTCAAGGCAACATACTCTGCTTCTGCTGTACTTGTTGCAACTATGGTTTGCTTTTTAGATTTCCATCTGATTAAGGACTTATCTAAAAACATAGCTAAACCTGAAATTGACTTCCGGTCAACTTCACTAGTTGCCCAGTCAGAATCTGCGAAACACTGCAGTTCTAGACTGTCACCTACTTTTAACAACATTTTTTTATCTTTGGTGCCCTTTAAATACCTTAGTACCCTTTTTACTCCATTCCAGTGATTTTGATAAGGTTTTGCAGCGAACTGACCTAGAATGTTAACAGAAGCTGCAATATCTGGCCTTGTCCAGGATGCTAAATATAAAAGCGATCCTATTCTGGATTGGTATAATTCCCTGTCTGGGAATTCCTCACTTTCAAGATTTCTATGAAAGTTTGTTTCCGTAGGGGTTTTAACTGGATTGCAATTTTCCATGCCACTTTCTTTTAACAAGTTTTCAATTTTCTTTTTCTGGCATATAGAAAAATTCCCATCTTGGTCTCTGTCTACTTCAACTCCAAGATAGTTACGTATCAAACCTAGATGCTTTAACTTGAATTCTTTACCCAGTTCTGATATAAACCACTTAACATAAGCATTGTTTGGTACAACTGGACACAGGTCATCTACAAAAACCAACAACAACAACAATTATACATCCCCCTGATTTTTTACATATAAACAGGGAATGGCTAAACTCCTTTTGAACCCCAAATGTTCTAATTTCTCATTTAGACAATTGTTCCATTTTCTGGAAGCACTCTGTCTCAACCCATATAAAGCTTTATGTAGCTGTAGAACTAGACTTGTGTTCTTCAGCTCAAATCCTGGAATTTGCCTCATGAATATTTATTTATTTATTTATTTATTTATTTATTTATTTATTTATTTATTTATTTATTTATTTATTTCATTTATACCCTGCCTATCTGGTCAATTGTGACCACTCTAGACGGCTTACAACAGACACTATAAAACAATTAAACAGATAACATACACATAACATAACATAATTTTCCCAAAGATGGCAAGAAACAAGGTGTATTGTAGTGGAAAAAGAAAAAAGAGTAATAGGAGTTAACTGGAAAGGAGGAAGGCCTGCCTAAACATCCATGTTTTCAGTTGTTTCTTGAAAATACCCAGCGAGGGAGCTGCGCGAATCTCAGGAGGTAAGCTGTTCCAGAGGCGAGGAGCCACCGCCGAGAAGGCTCGGTTTCTTGTTTTTTCCTTCCGGGCCTCCCTCGGCGTCAGGCTCCTCAACCTCACCTCCTGACTCGCGCGAGTGACACGGGTAGAACTGGGTGGGAGTAAGCGTTCCGACAAGTATCGAGGCCCTAAACCGTTTAGGGCTTTAAACGTAAGCATCAAAACTTTGAAGTCAACGCGGAACCGAATGGGCAGCCAATGCAACGCGGCCAGGGTAGGGGAGATGTGATGGTATCTTCTCACTCCACTTAGGAGTCTGGCCGCTGCATTCTGCACCACTTGGAGTTTCCGCGTCAGCCTCAAAGGTAGCCCCACGTAGAGCGTGTTACAGTGGTCTAATCTTGAGATTGCGAGCGCATGGACCAAGGTGGTGAGCGCCCCCACATCGAGATAGGGTCGCAGCCGGGCTATCCGCCAGAGTTGAAAAAAGGCGGTGCGGACCACCGATGCCACCTGAGTCTCCATGGAGAGCACCGGGTCCAGATGGATCCCCAGACTGCGAACCTCTTTGCGGCCAGGGTCACCCCCCCAAACGAGAGGGAGTCGCCCAAGCCGCCAACAGTGGGGACACCCACCCTCAAGACCTCCGTCTTGTCCGGATTCAGTCTCAGCCCATTCTCCTGCATCCATTCCAGTACAGTCCCCAGGCAGCGCTGAAGGGACAGGACGGCATCACCTACAGTTGGTGAAAAGGAGATGTAGAGCTGGGTGTTATCTGCATACTGATGACACGATGCCCCACATCCCCTGATGACCCCACCCAGCGGCCTCATGAAGATATTGAACAGCATTGGGGAGATAATCGACCCCTGTGGAACCCCACAATTAAGACTCCATGGGGCCGAGACACTCTCCCCAAGCTGTACTCTCTGGGGACGGTCCTCCAAGAAGGAACGGAGCCAGGCAAGGAACCCCCTCCCCACCAATCCACGTCTCGGTTATGCATGCCAGGTCTGCATCCTCCTCCAGGATAAGGTCGTAGATTACCTGGGATTTATTAGACACAGACCTGGCATTCAACAGCAGCAAGGATAGAGTGGAAGGCTGGCTGGGCTGGCTACCTCGATACTGAGGGTTGGTCACAGTCTCAGAACAATGAACAGCCTTCACGCATCTGTTCATTGTTCTTCTAACACGAGTAGGGACTGTGCCAACGCCATATCTCCCACTACCCTGATCACTGGGATGTTAAAAGGCCCCTCGCAGGGGGGGGCAGGCCTTCCAATCCATATCAGGGAGAGGGAGGGGGGAAGAGAGCAAAAGAAAAAGAAAGAAAAAGGAAAGAAAAAAGAAAAAAATCAAATTACAAATAAATACAAAATTCAAAATACCAAAATTAACAGAAAACAGTGCAGTCAAATTATATAAATTAATTAATATGCATATAATAAAAATACATAGCCCAATTGTAGTCTAAAACTTAATACCAATTAAATTAAAAAGAAAATTATACATTAAAAGGAAAAAAGAAAGAGGGAGAAGAAGAAACCAGCTATAAAGATCCCACGGTGATTATCCCCCACATATATTTCTGAACTGTCCTCCTTTACTATATAATCTTGTCCTTTTTGATGTTAATCGTCCTGGTGGTATTAATGGCGGCGCTGGTATGCGAGTCTTAATGCAAGAACAGGACTCCCAGATCTTAATGGCGGCTACAGCGTTCACAAAGAGACTCACAGACAGGATCAAAGTCACTACAGACCAAGCTGGAAAGAAGCATGCCATTCTCCAACCTTGTGAGCTGGCTGGGATAGCTTCATCGTTAAGGCACCAAAAACAGCTTGAGGAGAGGGAAGCTGAAGAAAGGGTTACCCTCCGGTTGTCAAACATGGCGCAGCGTTCCAACGCTCCTCGCAGGCACCCTCGGCAGCCACAGCTTCCAGGCACACAATCCAGACCCACTGCAGCAGTCTCCAGCCCCCAATTCGCAGGTCCTCCACTAAAATACCTCCAGATGGAAACAGGGTTAAATCGGAGTCTCCGCAAAGGTGCCTCCAGATGGAAATAAAGTTGAAGCCAGAAATAAAATTGAAGCCTCCGAGCTCCGACGAGCAGTCTAGAAACGACCCCCGCGTTCTGAGCCCCAGCTCCGCCTGGCTAGACTCGCCCCGTTTGCTCTCGCACCGATCAGCTGCTGCAGCTCTCTCTCTCTGCAGCACTCTCTCTCTCCACAGCTGAGAAGATCTCCAAACTCCGTCTCAGCACCGCAAATAAGGGAGGGAGGAAGACTATTCGGGGGGGGGGGGGAGAATTTAAATATAAAAGGACCAAAAGCAACCAAAAAGTGTGAAGGAAAAGAAGAAAAAAGTAGGGAAAAGCAAACCGGGGCGGCGGCAGTAAAAACGCTATCCGCCCGCCACCGGCGCCATCTTGGGGATCTTTTATCTCCAATATTCTCTCTCTCTCTCTCTTTTTAATTTCCGAAACAAATACAAGAATACTTACTAATACAATCTAAAATACAGTGCACCCCCATACCCACGGGACCCTTTGGAGCATAGTTTTATTACAAACCTCCTTTCCAAAATTGTATTGATTGTTGCTTAGAGGCTTTCCCCTTTCCTTTCACTAATACAAATTCAATAAATCTACCCCAAATAGCATAAAAAATATTTAAACTTATTTCCCCTATTTTCATCTTAAGTTCAGTAGTCAATTTAATGCAATGTCCCATACTTCATTTTACCAATCTTCTAATTTAATATCATTTTTATCTTTCCAGAATCTAGCTATTAATATTCTAGCACTTGTCATAAGATTAGAAATCAATTCCTTTGAGCAATAATCAAGTTCTATCATATCAAAAATTGACAGCAAAGCAATTTTAGAATTAAGTTCGATATTTTTTCCAAATATATCACATATTTCCTTAAAAATCAATTTCCAAAATTTCTGAATCAATTTACACTCCCACCACATATAATAATACATGCCAATTTCTTCATCGCATTTCCAACAGGCCTTAGAATAGTCTGAATTAATTATGTTCAATTTCACTGGAGTCATGTACCACATTAAACTAATTTAATTTTTTTCCTTTATTCTTACCGACATTAATCTTAAAACTCTCATCTTCCAAATTTTTGTCCAATCCTCTGTTTTAATTTCTGTCTTTAAATCATGTTCCCAAATTGGTTTCAAACCTTCTATTTCAGTCTCTTTTTCCTCTTGTTCCAAAATTAGGTTATAAATTCTACTTACTACTCCCTTCCTCAAAGCATCTTTCTGCATGTCTTCATGTGATGACAGAAATTGTTCATACTTAGTACATTCTCTACATTTGCCATTAGTCTTCAACCATTCATTTGCCCAACTATCTAATTGGATATAATTATACCATGATAGTTTATTAGTTTGAAGTTTAACTATAATCTGATCCTTCGATCTCATTTTAATCATCCAATCCTTCAATCCGGCAACTTTTTTATCCTTAAACAAATCAGCTTCAGGATTGCTGGGAAATTTTATATTTCAGTCACTAATTTTAGTGGTGAAGTAAAGGGACATAACTTCTTTTTATATCTGTTCCAGACATTTAACATGTTTCTTTTTAAAAAGGGTTGTTCACCTGATTTATTGTATTTCTTTTTACTACATTAAACAAATATTTTTCAATATTCCTATTTATTTCTGAGGATTCCATATTCCACCAAATTAACCTTCCTTTGTTATACATAATATCTCCAATAAATCTTAGTTGATTTGCTAAATAATAATTTTTTTATATTAGGAATACCTAAACCTCCATTTTTTGAGCCTTATACCAATGTCTTTTATTTATCCTTGATTTTTTACCTTGATTACAAAATCCATTAATTAATCCCTGCCAATACTTAAAATCTTCTTCTTCTAATTGTATTGGGAGCATCCTGAATAAAAAAGTATTTTTTGGTAATATTTTCATTTTGATTATAGCGATTCTCCCAAACCACGATAGTTTCAATTTAGAATACTCCTGCAATTTATCTTTAATATCACTTTTTAATTTGTTAAAATTTTGCTCCTTTAATTTTTGAGTCACTTTAACTATATTTGTACCTAAATATTTAATATAATTACACATTTTAAAACCATATTTATTTACAAATGTTTCTTGTTCATATTTATTGTAATTAAACATCATTATTTGTGTTTTTGCCAGTTAATAGTTAATCCTGTTATTTCCCCAATTTTTTCTAAATGATTTTTAATTTTATCCATACTTTCTAATGGGTTTTTAATAGTTAATAATGAATCATCAGCAAATAAATTAATCTTACTTGTATCATTTTTACCTAATCCTTTAATTAATTCATCATTTCTTATTGCATTAGCTAACAGTTCTATAATCATACAAAACAATATTGGTGAAAGTGGACAGCCTTGTCTTGTACCTTGGCCTAGAAAAATCCACTCTGTTAAACCATCATTAACTATTACTTCTGAAATATTATCTGAATATAATTGATCTATAACCCCAATAAACCTTTTACCAAATCCCCAAACCTTTATAAGCAGCTTTAATGTTGGCCATTCCACACAATCAAAGGTCTTAAATATGTCTAGTGATAAAACAGTTGCCTTTGTTTTTTCCTTTTCTACCTCATACATAAAGTTCAAAACTTGCCTAATTAAATTATCCATTTGTCTTCCCTTTATAAAGCCACATTGATCCTCTTTAATATAATTTGCTATAAATCTATTTAATCTATTTGCTAATATAGCAGTAAAAATCTTAGCATCTTGATTTATTAGAGATATAGGTCTATAAGATCCCGGATCTGTTAGATCCTTGTTGGGTTTTGGAATAAGAATTGTTAATGAGTGTTTCCAAGAAGGTGGCATTGTCTCTTCTTCCAATATTTTATTATAAAACATTTTTAGCTTAGGTATCAAAATGGAACTAAGATGTTTATCATATTCTGGACCCAATCCATCAGGGCCTGGTGTTTTACCATTTCTCAGTTTATTAATGACTTCAGCAATTTCTTCTTCTTTAATCTCTTCTTCTAATATTCTTTTATCACATTCCAATAATTTAGTTTTTAAATTCTCATTTATATAATTTTCTATATCCTCTTTCAATACATTGTTTCCTTTATATAATTTCTGATAAAATTCTTGAAAAATCTTCAATTTATCTTTCATTATATTACACCTCTTGCCTGTTCTATCTTTAATTACCTCAATCGTGGTTTTTAATCTTCTATTTTTGCACATTCTAGCTAATAATTTTGAGTTTTTATTGCTAAATTCAAAAAAATCCTCTTTATATACATCAAATCCCTCTGAACTTTCTCTGTCTCTAAGTTTTCTAGTTCCTTTCTCTTTGCCTGAATTTCTGCCAATATCCTTCTATCTCTTTCTAAAAAAAACTTGCTTTCCAAATTTCTCAATTCTTCTTCCAGTTTTTTCACGTTTATCTCCTTAATTTTTTTCAGTTTACAGGATTCCCTTATTGTTATTCCTCTTGAAATTGCTTTCATCGTGTGCCACAACAGGCCTAATTTCGTACCTCCTGCTTCATTTATTGTCCATAATTCTAACCATTCTTTCTTTATCTTTTCTATTACCTCTGGGTACTGGAAGATGTTGATATCCATTCTCCATCTTTTAGAGTCTTTATAATCTTTTTTAATCTCAATCTCCATTGATATCAAAGCATGATCTGTTATTTTTATAGAATTAATCTCAGTATTAACTATTTTAGGAATTAAATCTTGAGATGTGAATATGAAATCTGTTCTGGAATAACTATTATATACTGCTGAAAAATAAGTATATCTTCTTTCATCACCTTTCATTACCCTCCAAATATCTTTCAAGTGGTTATTTTTTACCTCCTTCTGAATTTCAAAGAGCTGAGCCCACTACCAAATGTTGCTCTTTTGCCCCTGTACTCTTGCTCTCCAGCAGTTCTGGGATCCAGGCTTTGTGCTTTCAGAAAAGTAGAACAGCCATTCGATTTTTGTTCCAGTCTACATTGCTAGGTGTAACCTGACATCTTCATTCCCTCGGCAGTCTCCATCTTGAGAGTGACTGAATCTAACTGCAAAGCTCCTGGCTGCAACATGCAGCCTAATTTGGGGATTTTTCTGTTACTTTCCCATGCCCAAATCCTAGTTGGCACCTTTTCCAACTGAAACTTAGCCATAATCATGCTGGAAAAATGGACATTTCTGGGGAGTCTGTGATTCCATTAGTTCTTATAAGCATATGTGGGGGGTGGTATGTGTTATGAATATATTCTGAGATCAGATCTTTGATCTTACGTAGCAAAATTACTGAACACAGGAGAGTTTGGGATTTTCATTAGCGCATGAGCTGTCAAGCTCATTCTGATCTGGGCTTCCCAATTCTTCTGTTACACCTTTAATGGCCGTAATTGCTTTTTTAAAAAAGCTTCAGCTTTTTTAGAGAGCCCCAATTCAATTTTAATGCCTTTAGGCTTCCTCTCTTTGTTTTGGACCAGTTCTGGAACTGACAAATGCCCTGGCTGTGCTTTGGATTCCAAACAATTTCTGAACCCAAAGCACATCCCTAATATCTCGTTATCAAAACAAGTTTTCCCATCAATCCATTTAGATGCCAATGAGCATACTCTGCTGACTTGGTCATTAAAATTATTATTTTTATCTCTTGGACATATGGCTACAATTAAATGCCAGTCAGACACTGACATAGATGATAATATGAGTTCCAGCAGAAATCAGACCAATCCTTAAACTCCTTTCCTGTGAGGTAAACAAGTGCCACATTGAGATTCTGGCTTGATTTAATAACAGTGACTATGGAGATTTCACCTTGACTATTAGCAGTATTCAAGCTGAGGACATTACCACTGGAGATGTGGTACCCACGGCACAATCACACTGAGCAGTACCTAAACCCAGAATATAGAAGTAGTTCATTGGTCTTAGTTAGTTAAATTGTGATTTGTTAGTTTTCCACTAAAGCAGATAACAAAGCAACAGTTCCATGGCTGAAGCTGGTTTAAAGCTTTCTATGTGTGTATCTGATATTAATATTCATTTCTGCCCTCTGCATTGAGAAAGGCCAGCTTGCTCATAAACATGTTTGAACTTGCTTATGTATTCAAATGTAGGTTGCAGAGAAAATGTGAAATGTCATAGCAATCCTCCCCCTAATAATTATTATAATTATTACTGAGATACATGGAGAATAATAGTAGCCACAGGTTTACATAACACACAGGACATGGTAGAAAAGCAGGGGACCAGATGAAATGGGGGAAAAGAAGGTGACAATTGCATTGGTATCAAAATGACGATGGCATTTTTATCAGTAATGATCACTTCAAATGCTGATCATGCAGACATCCTGCTGCCAGGCATTCTCTTACCAAGGAACAGATGTTTTGAGGACGTGCGCCTCAGTTGGCAAAGGATGGCTTAACTCACATTAGCAAGAAACTAAGCTCCTGATATTGTGGGTGATGTTGTTGGGGTCCGTAATGGTGTTGCCAGAGTAGGTATGGAGACACAGTTGGAATATGGGTTCCTGGAAAAGTCTTGCTCCTGCCTCCATATCCCTTTGGTCTGTCTTCTTGTGTTTCAATAGTTGTTTCAAACTGCAGGACTGTCCATAAGTCAGTGCAAACTGGCCACTCTGAACAAGCTGGGAGAGGTATGCAACATAATATGGCAGGGTGGGCTGTAGGCTGAGGAACACAACAAAAAATCATTACAGAACAAGTTTCATCAGGATAGGCAGATATGGGGCCAGTTGCAGGGAAACTGGTTTTCCCCAACAAAGTGTATGCCTACAAGCTATCCAAAGTCAACCATGATTAAAACAGGGCCAGGATGACAAGAACAGAAGCGCCAAGAGAACAGATGACAGAAAAGAAGCCTTGTGCCACTTAGCCCATGCCTTGCTTCTTACAAGCAATGAGTGTGGCATCCTAAACATGCTGAACAGCACTCTGGTTTATCTCTTTTAAAATATGATCTTTTTATCTAAGCTGGACCCTATGGCTTCATTTCACAGAACCTGTGACATTTTAAGAGAAGTCCTGCTCTCCCTAAGACTGATTTAAGCTGTGTTCAAATAATTGAGCAAATGGATGGTTCTAATTTCATGGGGTCGCCCGCTAACGAACCCGAAAGGCTGTGAAGAGCCAGTGCCAGATGCTTCAAGCTGCAAGGCAAACTGCATACAATTTGAAGTGTGGAAAACCTATGATTTTCTTTCTGAAGAATTCAAACAATGATGTAAGGAAGCAGCTCCAGACTTTTAAGGACAAAGTGTACAACCGAAGAATCCATGGCTCAGATTTCTCTATGGGGTTCTTTCTTCATCAGCTTGCAGCCACACACCCACACCCACACCCACACCAGTGTTTCTGATGCCTTGCAGCACACAGTTCCTACAGGCGGCCCTGAAACATTTGCATACATTTCCATACTGGAAACTTCATAAATCCCACTTTAATTCTTCCTCACCATGCTGGGGCTTGTCTTGTCTGCTGGTGTTATCTGGGAAACAACCAAAATTGTTGAATAAACAGCATCATATAATCATGTTACAATTCTATTTGATTTGGCTTGCCTTGAGTCTGTTTGAAGGTAAGTGCGAATGGAGGTCCGCTCTGAGTCCTGAACTACATGTTACAGATTCAAAACGGTGCTTTATTTCTCTCTTTCTAGAATCCAGTGGAGAGATCGTCATCAAGCAGACACCACTGTCTTTCCAGGCAAATCCTGGGGACCGAGTGGTCATTCAGTGCAAAGCTTCCACTTCAGTGAGCAGCTATATGGCCTTATATCAGTTCAAAGATGGACAAAAGCCAAAGCTACTTATTTATGAAGGCTCGAGCCGTTTTGAAGGGACCCCAGACCGTTTTAGTGGCAGTGGCAGTGGCACGGATTTCTCATTCACTATCAACAACGTAAGACCTGAGGATGAAGCACAGTATTACTGTGGGCAATATAACAGCTTCCCTCTCACAGTGATACATATCAGTACAAAAACCAGGCTGATGGGCTGGAACAGCACTGAGCAACAGGAAAGGTACTGGCCTATGTATCTATCCTCCCACAGCTCACTGTGGCATATCTGGGGTATGTGTGAGAGGACGTACAGGGGGAAGGACAATGGGTTATTGATTTCTCCACAAAGTTATCAGCAGAAAGGAAATCTGAGCATGTGTCTTTAAAGGAACGATGCCTCCTCTCAAGCTGAAACCTAGAAAGAAGCAGTGACTGAAGGAATGCTAATAAAGAGCAGTGTGTTCTCAGCTGGTGACACCTACTGGGCCTGAGCATTTTATGTGGGGTGGGGTGAGACTCATCTATAGCAGTATTGGTGTCTGCACTAGTTAAGGCACTAGAGATGGTTCCAGAAAGACTGCAGGAAGGAGGTGAGGCCGGGGCAAGACCAATCATACATATGAAGACAAACCAGTGGGTGGCAGATCTGACATCCCCTCTTCTATGAGGGAAATAACTGTTCAACAACACTGTTCTCACCCCATATATTAGTGTCTAGAAATATGATAGGGGTGCATCTGGACACATATATACATTTGCACGGCAAGCATGCACACATGTGCACGCACACACACATCATTCTTTCTTCTTTAATGAAACAGTGTTTGATCCCACAATGGCTTTTGTCTTATGTATTACAGCACAGTGCAGAAAGCTTTCAGTAACAAAGCTTTACTGAAGACCCTCAAAAGAGCTGGTCGTGGGGAGGCAGAAAGGCACTTTGGATAAAATTCCCACCCACAAGATGCACCCCCCTCCCCCAAATTCCTCTTCCAATTGGATAGAATAAAAATAGGTTTAATAACAGTCAGCACAGAAATCCTCTGACATGAGGGAGACTTTGTACTGCAGTTGCCTCAATTTGTAGTTATTGTGTATGGCCAAATACCCACTTTGTACATGTTAATGGGCACTCTTGTTTATCCCCCTATAAAACATTATGTGACATTTTTCATTGTGGTTGACCTCCCCCAAGGAAATTCTCAGAATGTTTGCTTGTAAATTCAGCACTTAATGATTCCCTGCTTAACCCTAGGGCATGGATACACCCTCTTGGTTAGCTTGAGGTTGTGTGGGGATGTGTTGTCATGACCCTGTGAGCCTTCTCCCTCCCCCATCACCTGATCCCATCACCTGACAGGCCAGACCTGACCCACAGATGGCTCCAACCACTGCATGGTGCACCTTTGCATCAATGTTGAACAGCCCTATTGGCTTTGCTGCTCCATTGATGGTAGCCTCACTAGCTGATCAGAGCTTAGACTAAAACAACACTGGCAGTAATCTGCAGTGAGAGTATTTACTGCAGGATAGCTGCAGAAAAGTACCAACCCTCTTGCACCGCACCACCTGTTTTAATGAGATTCCCTGCATTACTGCATATTAAAGCTATCAAGCTAGTGGAGCCTCAGAAGTCCCAAGGGTGAGCTCCCACTGGTTGGTCAACTCCAGATCCGACCTCTCTCTCAGTTTGTGGGTTCCTGTCTGGGAGAGACTTCCAAGGAGCATAAAAGATTGGTTGCTGTTTTTAAATTGCAGTAGGATTTTCATCACGTGCAGTGACAGGAGTCACTGTGAATGCCTCCTGGTTGTTCCGGGGTCTCTAATTTTGGCCTTAGTGTGGCCTGCCACCTGATTACCTTTGTTATTAGGATTCCACCAAGCTTATCACTCTTCTCTTGGTCTCCCCATCATTGTAACCACCAACGCTTTGAACTGTGTAGACACTGCTAAAGAAGACTCCCGTGGGAGACCACCTGCAAAGAACAGAGGAAAGGAACTGCATAGTCTCTCACAAGCTCTCTTTCAAAACCTGTATAAAGCCACTGATTAAGCAGTAGATCTGTCAATCACATTATATGCTCTGGCCCTTTCCTTTCATGAAGGAGCTTACCTGTGGAAGAATTAATGAAAGCTATCCGTCCATTTTGCTTCCAAGATTAATACTTCCAAGATGAATACTTTGCATTCAGTTTGGACAGTCATAACCCGTAATTTTGGCAATAGGGGTAAGAAGCACCATCTCTTACCAACTCTGTTCCTGGCAAGGTTGCAAATAATATTCTAGAAATGAGTTCCTAACTTCCTCATTCACCTCTCTGTAATCAGATGCCATTTCCTGTTGTCTCTGATCACTAGGTATAAATCAGCCACTAACCTGTCATCGAAACTATCAACATGAATTTGACCCAACTCCGGGAGGCAGTGGAAGACAGGAGGGCCTGGCGTGCTCTGATCCATGGGGTCACGAAGAGTCGGACACGACTAAACGACTAAACAACAACAAAAACTGCGATTCAATATGCAGTAGATTAAGGTGGTAAGACATTGGCATTCCATAGGTCTCCAGAAGTACAGAAGTGCAGTAGGTGGAAGAGGTTAGGGACGCAGAGGTAGCATGGAAGATGCAGCACGCTTTGGAACCATCTGTTTTCCTCCTTGTTTTGTTCCAAATTTTCTTGAAAGTTTGTTTAACCTTGGTTGGGAATTTGATTCCCAACTGTGCCTCCTAGGAGAAGAACCAGCCTGTGCAGCCTTGGGCAAGCTGAATGGTCCCTGAATGCCATCAGAAGGATGGCCAATAAATCACTTTTGAGTCCTTTGTGTCTAGAAAAGCCTGGAAAAGGTTGCCGTAACTTGGGATCAGCTTGGTAGTACATGCAGTGATTATTATTAGGTGAGCGAACAAATAGCCAAGCAATCTGAAATCTGGAAGAGTGATGGTGTGAGGTTATTGTAAGGTGAAGTTAAATTAATACTCTCTTTTTTTCACAGAACAATATCCACTTTATGCTTGCGTGTTACACAATCTCTCTGCTTGAGGCCAAGATTTCTATGTAATCAAAAGATTGAAGGTTCATTGCCAGTGTCACTTGGAAGTTCATTACCTGTGTCTGTATCTCTCTTCTCTTGGTCTTTACTCCCCAACACTATGTATATATGCCTGTGGCTAAATATTGCACTCTATGTAACTGAGAAAAATGATTGTCATCTATGAAAATTCACATTGAAACAGATTTGTTTGTCTTTAAGGTGCCAAAATCTTTTTCTTTTTCTTTTTATTACCCATGTTCCTATCTTGTGTATTTGCATAAGATAAAAGAACAGCAATTAATTGTAATCTCTACTTTTCGACCCATGCTTTTTTTTCCCCAAAAAAGAAAAGCTGCATTGAGGGTGGAGCTAAACACTAAGCTGTGTTTGGTGATGGCAAAAATGGTTGCTTTAATGAAGTCTCACCAGCTAGAAGTTAACTTTGTTTGGGTGGCAAAACGTGGTTGATTGGTTTTGGTAGTACTTCCACTCTCATCATTTTGTCTCATTTTTGGCTTGCGTGATAACTTAATCAGTCCCTTGGAAGAGTTACCGTGAATATCTTGATCACATTAAGGTGGTGTGTGTGTTATTTCAACATTACTGCTTTCAGGCTCTTACCTTTAGGATCGACACCTTTAAAAAAAAAGAATTTATTTTATTTTGTTTTGTTTTAATGTTACTAGTTTACCATAAAATAACTAGTTTACCATAAGTGACAAAGCAGGCGTTCAGAAGTAGCTGTGCCTTGTCAGTTCAGTTCTCTGTCTGTTCAGAAACTGAACCAAAACAAGGGAGCCTGGTGGAGACATAGGGGGATAATGGCAGAGGAGAATGTGAGGTACTATGGGGAGAAATGTACCTCATTTTACCCTGCGCTGTGTGGACACTTGTGGCACACCTGTTCCACATGAATGATGACACCAATTTCAGCCAGTAGAAAGATCCAAGGTGTGGAATAGAAAAGGTTGTGTTAGCCTGGAACAGCCACCCATTTAGTCCCTCCCCTAAATGAATGCAAAATACTGCTTGCCCTGGGATTTCATATGCAGCAGATCAAAGTGTTGGGCTGCTGGCACTCCACAGGTCTCAAGACGTACATGAGTCCAGTGAGTGGAAGACGTTAGGGAAGGTTTCAGAATCTGGGAACTGTTCTGCAGTGAGTAGTGGTGGTTTTCTCATTAGAGGAAGCAGGTCACGGCCCTCTCTCAAGTTAGCAGCAGCCACCCCACTCCTGTCTGCCCCTTTAGCAACCATGTGTGAATCCTTGCCTTCCTGTCTCTTTGTTTGTGTGACTATGCCAGTGTGCCTGTGTGTACCCATGATTATTTGCTTTTGATCCTGACTCTGCCCACCAAAGGTTGTTGGACCTTCTGCCCCACCCATGACAAAGATAGCACTTGTTTTGAGTCTGGTCATGGGAGTGCCACCTCGTTCAACTTAGTCATCAGAGGATGACCAAGCATGGAAGGCACTCCATCCTAAGGAACCAACTGGTTCATTCCTCATTTCGTTCCCAATTTTCTTCAAATTGTACAACGTGAGCTGAAGCCTGGCAATACAGAGCACCGAAACAGCCAAGGAACCTGAAAGCAGACCACACTCACTGCTCTCAGTCTGCATAGTTATTCACATCAAGGGGACTGCAATAAATTATAGTGGCACCACAGATGTGTTGTGATATATACATGTATCCACTTTTTCTCCAAAAAACACAAGTTGCTTCAGCCGGTCCAACACATGGAGCCATCTATGGTACAAGGCAAGATGATGTGCTCCTGTTCTAAGAGCTGAGCAGGCAGGCAGCTAGTTTGATCGCAGCACCAGTGAAAGGGCCTTTCAAGATCATATTGGATTACTGTTACCTTATTGTTGGTCCATGAATTGTTTTCTATTCTGCTCAATGTTAATTTTCTTTCTACACATTCCTAAAATATATTTTACATTTGGTCACTCTGTTAAGACAGGGGGAAAAAGTGGGGAGTTCATTCTGTGGAAAACTGGACCTGAAATTACCTGCAGATAATACATTCTTTCTTAAAATATGAAATGATCCACTAAGTAAGTATTTCAGATCTTTTATTGTCTTTGACTATAGCTAAGCTTCCTCCTCATGCGTCATTAGCTTGAAGCCCCACTCAGGTATTTCTCATGCTTTGCAGTGCACAGTTTCTACAAGCAGAGACAGTGATAATTTTAAATCTCTGAAAATGTGCATGGATTTCTATACATTAATAAGACTCCTGTTTAATCCCCCATCATATTCAAGCTTAGCAGATTGCTACTAGTGTCAGGGAAACAAGAGAATTCGTGGAATGACGAGTGTGATCATGTTACAGATATATTTGATTTTTCTGGAAAAACAGGTTCTGTATGAATGGCTTTCTTGTGATATTGACTCCTCATTCACAATCAGTAAAATCCATCCTGAAGATAAGCATTACTCTGGCCAGGACTACAGCTTCCTGGTGTATCACAGAAAAACATTTCAACACAGAAACCAGCTCAGTCATCTAAGCAAGCCTCAGTTTCTGCTTGGTAAAGCAGGGATCTGGGTTACCAGTGAGGGGATGGAAATGAGCCACAATAAGTTTTCCTAGTGTACATTGAAACACTCCAAAGCCTCTGTGTTTTCTTGTTTGAAAATGGCACACATTTAGAGCTCAGAAGCTTCATTGAGGAAGATATGTTGGATGACATTTCACACTGTAGGACAGTTATCTGTAGTAATAATGATCAGCGGTTCAAGTGCTGATCACATAGACGTCCTGCTTTTTGGGTATCCTGTTATAAAGTACCAAAAGATTTCCAGGAAGTGTGTCTTGGTTACACTTGTGTCAAGGAAAGTAACTTTTTGGTTATCGTTAGAGATGGGCATGAACTGGGAAAATGGTAGTTCGTGATTCGTTACTATTCACGAACCATAAACCACAAACTTTCATAAACATTCCTGATGAAATGAACTGTTGTGTGATTTGTGTGATTTGGAACTTCTGGGAGATGCCAAACTCGCAGTGAATCTTCAGCTGACTCTCATCCCCACCCCTTCCAAGTATGGGAAAGATTAGATTTGGGATGTCTGAGTTATATAGCCACCCAAAGCAGGTCCCCCCAGGAAAGTGCTCTTTAGCATCCGGCTCAGGGAAAATGGCGGCGGTGGTGGTGGAGGTGGCAGGACCAAGTCAGAAGGTGATGGGGGCAGTGGGAAAGGAGCAGGCAGGTATTCCCCCTGTGTGTACCCAAAAAACAGATGGTGAACCAGTTCATTTTTCAGTGGGTATGTAATGGTTCGTGGTTCATGGATTGTGGGTAGCCACGAACAACGAGCTATCATGACCTGCTGGTTTGTCAGTTCTTGCCCATCTCTACTTGCATGTTTTAAGATGCAGAGAAGCCCAAAAAAATGGTAACCAGAAACCAAAACTTTCTCTGCAATGGTGCTACCTTTATGGAATACTCTTCCACAGGAAATATAACAGGTGCTGTTTTGGGTTATGATCTATGTCTGTGATAGTTTATTGTTCATATTAGTGTATAATGTACCTTTCATTTGTTGTACACTGCCCAGAATAGCAATCTGTTAGATGAGCACTATAAATATTGAATAAAAATAAAGTAAGTCACACAACAAAAAATTACTATGGAACAAATATCATCAGGATAGGTAGATGTAGGTAGAGTAGAAGGGAAGCTGGTTCAATGATATTTTTCTCACCAAAGTGTTTGCCCACAACCTACCCAAAAACAAACTGGATTAAAATAGGACCAGCACAGCAAGCATAGAAGCAGCAGGAAAATGTATGACTGAAGAGAAGTCTTATACTACTTCACCCATGCTTTCCTTACTACAAGGACACTTGACAGACACTTGTTTATTGTTAAATGCACACACACACACACATATAGGTTTATTGCGTGGCACACAGGCCGTTGCAAAGTACATCAAATAAAAACAACACAATACAGTACAATTCAATACACTATAGTAAAAACAGCTAAAAAAGGAGTAAACAGGGCACTGCAAACATGCTAAACAGCACTCTGGTTTATCTCTTTTAAAATATGATCTTTTTATCTAAGCTGGACCCTATGGCTTCATTTCACAGAACCTGTGATATTTTAAGAGAAGTCCTGCTCTCCCTAAGACTGATTTAAGCTGCGTTCAAATAATTGAGCAAATGGATGGTTCTAATTTCATGGGGTCGCCCACTAACGAACCTGAAAGGCTGTGAAGAGCCAGTGCCAGATGCTTCAAGCTGCAAGGCAAACTGCATACAATTTGAAGTGTGGAAAACCTATGATTTTGATGTAAGGAAGCAGATCCAGTCTTTTAACACACACACACACACACACACACACACACACACACACACACACCGGTGTTTCTGATGCCTTGCAGCACACAGTTCCTACAGGCAGCCCTGAAATATTTGCATACATTTCCATACTGGAAACTTTATAAATCCCACTTCAATTCTTTCTCACCATGCTGGGGCTTGTCTTGTCTGCTGGTGCTATCTGGGAAACAACCAAAATTGTTGAATAAACAGCATCATATAATCATGTTACAATTCTATTTGATTTGGCTTGCCTTGAGTCTGTTTGAAGGTAAGTGCGAATGGAGGTCCTGTCCGCTCTGAGTCCTGAACTACATGTTACAGATTCAAAACGGTGCTTTATTTCTCTCTTTCTAGAATCCAGTGGAGAGATCGTCGTCATGCAGACACCACTGTCTTTCCAGGCAAATCCTGGGGACCGAGTGGTCATTCAGTGCAAAGCTTCTACTTCAGTGAGCAGCTATATGGCCTTATATCAGTTCAAAGATGGACAAAAGCCAAAGCTACTTATTTATGGAGGCTCGAGCCGTTTTGAAGGGACCCCAGACCGTTTTAGTGGCAGTGGCAGTGGCACGGATTTCTCATTCACTATCAACAACGTAAGACCTGAGGATGAAGCACAGTATTACTGTGGGCAATATAGCAGCTTCCCTCTCACAGTGATACATATCAGCACAAAAACCAGGTTGATGTCCTGGAGTGCAACTGAGCAACAGGGATGGCACTAGGTTGCACTATGGTCTCTGTTTCTATCCTCCAACAGCTAACTGGAATATTATTGAAAGAAAGAACAGGAGGACAATGAATTGTTAATTTCTCTGCAAAGGTATCAGCAGAAAGGAAATCTTTAAAGCAATGATGCCTCCCGTGCAGCCTGAAACCTAGAAAGAAGCAGAAACTGAGGAGCACAGTGTCCTCAGATGGTGACACCTACTGGGCCTGAACATCTTATTTTGGGCAGGATGAGATTCATTCATAGTATTCATAGCAGTATCCATGTCTGGACTAATTAAGGCACTAGAGATGCTCCAGAAAACTTGCAGGAAGGAGGTGAGGCTGGTACAGGACCCTTAACACATACAAACCTGACATGTGGGTGGACAAAGGAGATCTTCTGACATTCCCTCTTCTGTGCACAAAATAACTGCCCTACAGCACTGTTCCCATCTCAAATATTGGTAGCTAGAAATATGGGGGTGTGCGAATCTGATTACCTGTATTTTGGGGATTCCACCAAACTTAACACTGTTCTTGGTCTCCTGTTTTTGTAAGTGCCAACACTTTGAACTCTGTAGACACTGCTAAAGAAGACTCCCATGAGAGACCACCTGCAAAGAACAGAGGAAAGGAACTGAATAGTCTCTCACAAGCTCTTTTTCAAAGCCTGTATAAAGCCACTGATTAAGCAGTAGACCAGTCAATCACATTATATGCTCTGGCCCTTTCCTTTTATGAAGAAGCTTACCTGTGGAAGAATTAATGAAAGCTATCCATCCATTTTGCTTCCAAGATGAGTTGCCATACTTTCCATTCAGTTTGGACAGTCATAACCAGTGATTTTGGCAATAGGGGTAAGAAGCACCATCTCTTACCCACTCTGTTCCTGGCAAGGTTGCAAATAATATTCTAGAAATGAGTTCCTAACTTCCTCATTCACCTCTCTGTAACCAGATACCATTTCCTGTTGTCTCTGATCACTGGGTATAAATCAGCCACTAACCTGCGATTCAATATGCAGCAGATTAAGCTGGTAGGACATTGGCATTCCATAGGTCTCCAGAAGTACAGGAGTGCAGTAAGTGGAAGAGGTTAGGGAAGGCAGAGGTAGCATGGAAGATGCAGCACACTTTGGAACCATCTGTTCCTCTCCTTGTTTTGTTCCAAAATTTCTTGAAAGTTTGTTTAACCTTGGTTGGGAATTTGATTTCCAACTGTGCCTCCTAGGAGAAGAACCAGCCTGTGCAGCCTTGGGCAAGCTGTATGGTCCCTGAATATCATCAGAAGGATGGCCGATAAATCACTTTTGAGTCCTTGATGTCTAGAAAACCCTGGAAAAGGTTGTCGTAACTTGGGATCATCTTGGTAGTGCATCATTATTATTAGGTAGGGAAAAAATAGCCAAACAATCTGAAAGTTGTGAGAGTGACTATGTGGGGTACATGTAAGGTCAAGTTAAATAATCACTCTTCTTCTTCTTCTTCTTCTTCTTGCAGATCAAAATCTACCTTATGCTTACTTGGTAGACAATCACTATACTTATGGTCAATTAGTCAACAGACTGAAGGTTCCTAATTAATTATGGGATTAATAATGCTGGTGTCACTTGTATGTTCATCACCTGTGTGTCTGCACCAATCTTCTCTTGTTCTTCACTTCCCAATACTATGTATGTAAGCTTGTTGTTTAATATTTCACTCTATGTATCTGAGAAAGTTGATTGTAATCCTTGAAAATTCACATTGAAACAGCTTTCTTTGTTTTTAAGGTGCCAAAATATTTCTGTGTGTAGCAGACACCCTGCCTTCCCATATATGTAATGATATTAGCCTGCACCAATGGGAGCTGTTGGGAGGCAGAGCCAGCTAGATAGAAGGGGGGCTGTAGCAGAATGGAGTGAGAGATAGACATAGAGTTTTGAGGGCAGAGAGAGAGAATGGTTTGAAGAGAAAGGAAGATAGTTTGGGCTTGAGGGAGAGAGAGAATTTAAGGAGTGAATAGTCAGAGTGTTATCTCTATTAGTTAAGATAGAAGAGGTTAAAGGAAAATACTGAAGCTTTGTGTAACTTTAAGAATGTGCTTAAGAACTATTCCTGAAACAACTTGTAACCAATAAACCTGTTTTTATTTCAACGTTAAGTACTGAATGGACCTCAGGCTTTCATAGGAAATATAGTTGGTAAAGAGATCAACTGGTGGCAGCATGGTAAACGACATGTTGGGATACTCACGTGAGCTCTTTGTTTGGTGAAACAAGTAAGGGCCACGGGGTGAACGTCACAATTGGTGTCCAGCGGCAGGATACAAAATAATCCAGTAAAGCCAAAGTTTAAAAGTGAATTTTCTGGAGTCGTGGGTACATTTTAGTCAGAGGTCTGTGGTGAAGAAGTGGGTGACCTGCTAGAGCTTTTGTGGAAAAGCTTAGTGGCGGGGCTTCTGAACCCAGATCTGGGGGAACTTAAGATAGGGAACCGACTCTAAAGAAAAAGTCTTGTTTGTTTACCCCAGGATTTGAGAGACCCAGTGGGCTATCTCAAAATCCAAGGCTCTGAGAGAAAAGGGAGCAGTGGTGGATAAGAGTGGAAGCCAGAGTCAGAGCAGATCTGAGGTGATAGGAAAAGAAAAGCAGAGGCTTGAAAATAAAATTATTTTGGTTGTCTGAGAGCAAGAATAGCTCAGATAGAGAGACACAGTAACTAAAAGGTTGTGAGCTGGAGAGCAGCAGAAAAAGCTGCTGAGTGAAGCAAGAACAACATAGTTACTGGAATAAACAGCAGAAAGACAGGTCCTTTTTAAAAAGCAGTACAGACATTAAAGACTAATTCACTCAGACTTAAACATGCCACCCAAACGAAGCCAAAAGGGGAGTCAGGAGGCACAAGGTTTACCTCAGGAAGTGGAGGGAAATGGAGACCCTCTAGCTCCAGTGGAACAGGAGGAGACTGATGAGGGTGCCTCAGAAAAACAAGGTGTTCTAAGCTCCCAAGATTTTGAAAAATGGAAGTTGGAACAGGAATTCAGACTTAGAGAAAGGGAACTAGAAATTAAAGCCAGGGCTGAAGAAAAAGCTAAGGAAATGGAACTCAAAGAATTAGAGATTAAGGAGAGAGAGAGAGAGCTGACGCCAGACAAATGGAATTAATAGAAAAGGAATGGGAATTTGAGCTAGAAAACAGGCAAAGAGAAATGCAATTTCAAATAGAGATGAAGAAACTGGAATTAGCTACTCAAAATGATAATAATAATAACAATTCTAGTGAGGTAAATCTCTCAAAAATCGACCTAAAGAAATTTCCTCAATATAGGAAAAGGAATTGTCCTGAATGAGCTTGTTGGGACTTTGAGGTACAAGATTATGAGAGGATGATAATTTTGAGATCACAAATAAGTGGGGTGTTAGCTGAGCTTTATTCTCAGATGCCTCTGGAGCAGGCTAGAGATTTTGAGGCATATAGAAAAATGGTGTATTCCAGATTTGGAATTAATTCAGAGCACCTCAGAAGAAAATTTCACTCAATTTCAAAGAAACCTGAGGAGTCTTTTGCCCAGCTTGGAGCATGTTTACATCAATATTTTAATAGGTGGTTGGAGCAAGAACATGTCACTTCCTTAGAACAAATGAAAAATGTGATTGCATTAGAACAATTTTATTCCATTTTGCCAGGGGAATTGCGTTATCTGGTCAAGGACAAGGATCCTAAAACTGTGCTACAGGCATCTGAATATGCTGATTCCATTAGTGAGATCAGAGATCCTCGATTTTCTGAGGTAAAAATTGGTAGAAAATTGGATGACAGTAAAACCAGTAAAAACAAAAGTTACCTCAGTCAGGCACAAGCTAAGGGAAGCCATTTTAGAGACAAACCCTCATCTCCAGAGCACAGTCATCTGAAATCTAATAGTTCTGAGGGAAAAGTTAATAAGGCCCTTTATTTTGAACCCAAGGCCAGTAAACAATGTTATGCGTGTGGGGAGAAAGGTCATTTTTGGGTTCAGTGTGGGACTCAAAAGACTAGGGATTTTAACCAGCATAAAGGTGGAAATTCCAGTCAGCCTAAGAAGGTGTTTTGTGTGCAGCATAATAAGGCACAGCAATCGGCAGTTGAAGTTGAGGCTTCTTCCCACCATGGCACGGTTGCTAAGGAAATGGACTTGGCAGAGTGCCCAGACATCCCAGAAGCGAGAGTGATACAATGTTTCCTAATTAAGTGCAATCAGGATTTACTGAATAACTCTGCAGAGCCTATTTTCATTGACAATGTAAAGTATCTGGCTCTGAAAGATACATGTTCCCAAGTTACTATTTGTCACTCAGACCTCATTCCTGAAGAGAATATGTTAGAACAAAACATCACCCTTAAAGGCATTAGCTCAGACGTGCTGCTGCTGCCAATGGCCAAAGTAGCAGTGAGATACCAGGGTTGGTCTGGTATATGGAAGGTACCAGTGTCAGACCACATCCCTGCTCCATGTTTGATTGACTTAGCACGTGCACGTGCAGAGTGTTTTAGTGGTAACCCGCTCCCAGGGCAAGCAAATTACAGTCCCTGAGGAAAGATTGGGAGCCCTAACCTCTGAATCAAACCTGGGATGTCCCAGTCTAGAGGAAAACCCTGAGGTAGCAGAAATGGCTGAGGAGGTCATATTGAAAAATCCTAATAATACTTCCTTTATTTTAGAACAGAAGGAAGATAGCACCCTGATTCCATGTTTAGAGAAAGCCAAAGAATCTCCCTTCCCATTATCTTCTGAACACCCAGAGAGGTTCATAGTTGATAAACACCTGCTATATAGGGAAGTTTTATTAACACCTCATAGGAGTGGAGATGGACATCTCAAATAATTAATTGTCCCTGTAAAATATAGGGAGAAGTCCTTAGCAGTAGCAGAGCCAAGTTTGGGGGTTACTCATGGAAAGGAGAAAAGCTTGTGTGATGAAAAGGCCCAGGAAAGAGCATTCCGTCCCGAGGACAAACTAGTGAGGCTGAGACCCATAGAGGGGAGTGAATTGCTGTTGGCATGGTCAGAACCTGTGGATTTCTTGTAGCGGCACTGGAGGGCTGAGGAGACTAGTATTGGGAAGTCTCCACCTGCAGCTGCAAAAGCACTTAAAATCTTACAAGGCAAACCCCTACCTGAGAAACCTGAGAGTAAAGGGATAGAACCAGATGATGGAAATCTCAAAACATTGGAAATAAGCCAAGTGTGTGAGATGGCACTTAAAAGAAACTTACCTATGAATTTTGAGGTGACCCAGGATAGTGGTCCCCCACATATGGAGAGATTTGCAACAAAAGTACCTGTGGGTGAATTTATTGGAGAGGATGAAGGCAAAAGCAATAACATTTCCAGGAAGAATGCAGTCATAACTGTTCTGGAGGAGTGGAAGAAATTACCTACCCTTTCCACAGTTGAGAAAGTGAAGCCACTACCCGAAAAAAAAACTGGCTTAACCTGGAAACGGCGAGCAAAGGACATCCAGTGAATGTCTGAGTGTCAAGTGGCTGTCGATTGTCTGAAGAGAGTGCGGACTTCAAGACCTGTCCTTGTTGCACTGGACTTCAACCAGGAGTTCATCATGTACACCGATGTGTCGAGCGTGGGTCTGAGAGCTGTGCTGTGCCAAGCGGATGACAGCGGGAATCTACACCCAGATGACTCTGATCAGCAGGAAGCTCCAACCTGGTGAGACATTTGTCTGCCATTGAGAGGGCGTGCCTATGCATTGTCTGGACACTGCAGAAACTAAAGCCCTACATTTGTGGAAGGAAGTTCCTCCTTTTCACTGACCATTTCCCTTTGGTGTGGCTATGGATTATGAATTCCAATAACAGTAAACTTGCAAGATGGACGCTGAACCTGCAAGACGTTGACTTTGTGATCCACAGTGTAAGAGAAACTCAGAGTGTGGATGCTGACGCCTTGTCTCGAAGGCCAAATGACTAATGGGTGGATAAAAAGTTGGTAATATTGTATTAAATGTTCTGTTAATATAAGAGTTATGAAATATGATTAAAGTGCAAAGTTTGTTTGGATGCTGATGAACTGAGAGGTGTATAATGATGGTAAAAATAATGGTGAGTAGCCTTATCAATGTAGAGGTAATGTAATTTGTATTAATGTGAGTAATGCAAATGTTTTAACTGTATTGATTGTCTTAAATGTTTAAAGTGGTAGGTTTGATTTAGTGATCATAGTAATAGAGAGAAAATTGTATTATAAGGTATGTATAAGTATTGGTAAGTTATTGTTATATTTGCATGTACTTAGCTGTTTGTTTATGAAGGCAAACTGCTAGGTTTCCCCTCATAAAGCAAACTTATTAAGAGGGGAGGTATGTAGCGGACACCCTGCCTTCCCATATATGTAATGGTATTAGCCTGCACCAATGGGAGCTGTTGGGAGGCGGAGCCAGCTAAATGGAAGGGCGGCTGTAGCAGAATGGAGCGAGAGATAGACATAGACATAGAGTTTTGAGGGCAGAGAGAGAGAAAGGTTTGAAGAGAAAGGAAGATAGTTTGGGCTTGAGGGAGAGAGAGAATTTAAGGAGTGAATAGTCAGAGTGTTATCTGTATTAGTTAAGATAGAAAAGGTTAAAGGAAAATACTGAAGTTTTGTGTAACTTTAAGAATGTGCTTAAGAATTATTCCTGAAACAACTTGTAACCAATAAACCTGTTTTTATTTCAAAGTTCAGTACTGAATGGACCTCAGGCTTTCATAGGAAATATAGTTGGTAAAGAGATCAACTGGTGGCAGCGTGGTAAAGGACGTGTTGGGATACTCACGTGAGCTCTTTGTTTGGTGAAACAAGTAGGGGCTACATGGGTAAACATCACACTGTGTTTCTTACTCATGCATTTACATAGCCTAAAGGAATAACAACTAATTGTAATGTACTTGTAGAATCCTCCACACACACCTTTTTTTCTCCAAAATAGAAAAACTACTTTGGGGTTGGTGCTAAACCATGAGCTGTCTGTAGTGATGGCAAAAATGGTTGCTTCAGTGACAGAAGACTCACCAGCTAGGAGTTAAATTTGTTTAGGTGACAGAACTTGTTTGGTTGGTTTTGATATACCCACTCTCATAATTTTGTCTTGTTTTTGGCTTGTGTAATAACTTATAATCAGTCCTTTGGAAGAATTACATGGTGTGTCCTGATCACATTAAAGGCTGGTGTGATAGCTCAGCGTAACTACCTTACTTTTAGGACTGACAACTTTAAAAAAACAAAGATTTTATTTTATTTATTTTTTTAAAATGTTACTAGTTTACCACAACATCAGATAAGTGACAAAAGAGAGGTTACCTACCTGTAACTCTGGTTCTTCGAGTGGTACTCTGTGAATTCACACTAATGGGTTAACTCTGCGCCTGCGCAGAGATCTCTGGAATATTCTAGAGCTTTATGCTAATCTATGTAGGACCACCCCCCTCCCATCCACGAGGTCCGCCCGCCCTCCAGGCACCTCAGTTCTAAAGGTAGTCCGCCGGTGCATAATTAACGCAAGAGTGACGGACAGAGTGGAGGACGGGCGGGAAGTGTGAATTCACAGAGTACCACTCGAAGAACCAGAGTTACAGGTAGGTAACCTCTCTTTCTTCTTCGTTGTCTCTGTGAATGCACACTAATGGGTGATTAACCAGCTTACCTCAGAGGTGGAGGGACGTCACGACATGATCGAGGATAGCACAGCCCTACCAAAGGAGGCATCAGTCTTGGCCCTCAGGTCCGGTCTGTAGTGGGCGGCGAATGTGGATGGCACGGACCACGTGGCAGCTTTGCAAATGTCCGGGAGAGGAACTCCACGAAGGAAAGCTGCAGACGTCGCAGTGGCTCTAGTAGAATGAGCTTTGATGCCATCAGGCAACTGTCTCTTGGCAATTTGGTACGCTAGCTTAATAGTGGAGACCAACCACCTGGAGATAGTTTGTGAAGACACATGGGATCCTCTGTGAGGAGGGTGTGGAGAGATGAAGAGTCTCTTAGACTTTCTGAAAGAGGCCGTCCTGGAGAGGTAGAAGGAGAGGGCTCTCTTTACGTCTAGTGAACGCAATGATCTCTCTAGGTCCGTTGACGGGGATGGAAAAAACGTGGGAAGAATAATAGGTTGTGATAGATGGAACGTTGACACCACCTTAGGTAGGAATGAGACGTCCGGAAATAAGGTAACCTTTTCGGGATGGAACTGGAGAAAAGGAGGGTCGGTCTGCAAAGCGGCAAGTTCCAAAGCTCTACGTGCGGAAGTGATGGCGACAAGTAATAGTGTCTTCAGTGAGAGGAGGTATTCAGACGCAGTTGCTAGTGGCTCAAATGGAGGACGAGAGAGGCAGTGGAGTACCAGGGGAAGGGACCACTGTGGAGGTGGTGAAGGGGCAGGAGGACGCATGTTGGCGATACCTCGCAGGAACTGTTTGAGTCTTGGGTGACAGAAGAGCATGGAGGCATCTGAAGTTTGCGGCTGATTAGCGATGATTGCGGAGAGGTAGACTTTCAGTGTTGAGAGAGATAGGCGATTATGAAAAAGGTGGGATAGAAACCGGAGAACAGTGTCAAGGTTGGTAGGTGAGGTTGGTAAATTGAGCTGTGTAGCAAATTTATTGAAGCTAGACCACTTGTAGGAGTACAGCTTAGTTGTGGAAGGCTTACGTGCATGAGCCAGGATTTCATTTACTGAGGCGAGATCCTCCAGGCTGTGAGATTGAGGGTTCGTATGTCTGGGTGGTGAGTTTGGCCGTGGTGTTGCGATAGCAGGTGTGGGACTGGTGGCAGTCGGAAGTAGTCGCTGCTCAGTGTTTTGAGGAGTGTGAACCACGGCTGCCTCGGCCACCATGGGGCAATCAGGATAATGTTGGCGTGGTCTAGTCTGATTTTGGATATGGTGCGCAGAAGGAGCGGGAAGGGAGGGAACATGTAAATGAGGTCTATGGACCAATCTGCCATCAGAGCATCTCCCATGGATCCACATCCGATTCCTCCTCTGGAATAGAAGATATCGCATTTGGTATTGCTGGGGGTCTCAAACATGTCGATGTCGGGAGTTCCCCAGCGCTTGCACAGGTTGAGGTACATTGTGTGGTCTAGCGACCATTCGTGCATTTGACTTTGCAGGCAACTGAGTTCGTCTGCCACCGTATTGTTGTGTGTGGCTATGTAGACTGCCACGGGAAAAACGTGGCGTTCCAAACACCATTCCCATATTTGAACAGTTAGATAAAGAAGGGGGAGGGAGTGGGTGCCTCCCTGTTTGTTGAGGTAAAACAGAGCTGTTGTGTTGTCTGTAGTAATTTGTACGACGGTGCCCGTTAAGAGTGGTTCGAAGGCCTTGAGGGCTTTGAAAATGGCGAGAAGCTCCAGGTTGTTTATGTGAAGTATTTGTTCCTTGTGTGACCACCTGTCGTGGATCTTTATTTTGTTGCAGTGTGCGTCCCATCCTGTGATGCTGGCGTCTGTCACGATTTGAGTTGTGGGTTGTAGAGGGGAGAAAGAGCGACCCATGAGGAGGTTGCATGGTGTGTCCCACCAGCGAAGTTAGGAAGAGAGTTCTGGTGTTACTCGCAGAAGTTTGGATTGGTTGTCTGTCATGGGGTCGAAGAGGGTGAGGAACCAGGATTGGAGGGAGTGAAGTTTGAGTCTGGCGTGAAGAATGGTAGAAGTTGTTGAGGCCATTAGGCCCAGAAGACGTTGGGCAGTGTGAGCTGTGACGAGGGCGTATGGGTGCAATTGGCGTAGTAGGGTGTGAATTTTTGTGAGTCTTTCTTGGGGAAGAAAGGCTCTCGCCCGTGTGGAATCTAACTCGGCGCCGATGTAGGTAATGCGTTGGGTAGGAGCGAGAATGGACTTTCACTCGTTGACTCTGAGACCCAGATCCGCCAGGAGGGAGAGAGTGATGTGAATGTCCTTTAAGGCTTGTGAGCGGGATGGAGTGACCACGAGCCAGTCGTCTATGTAAGGGAAGACTGTAACTCCCAGGGTACGCAGGTGTGCCGCCACGGGCGCCATGCACTTTGTAAATACTCTTGGCGCCATGGAGAGGCTGAAGGGGAGGGCTTTGAATTCGAAAGCGTGTTGTCCTACGACGAACCGCAGGTATTTGCAATGCTGGTGGCGTATAGTAATATGAAAGTATGCGTCGCTGAGATCTATGACGGCGAACCAATCGCCTGCTTGAAGTATGGGTAATATTCGTTCTAGCATGACCATCCGGAAACGTCTGGAAGAGATGTAATAGTTGAGATCCCTTAGATCGAGGATGGGTCTCAATCCCCCGTCTTTTTTCGGAACGGTAAAGTGCCGAGAGAAGAAACCTGGATGGTCTTCTATGATGGTGATGGGTGAAATAGTGTCCTTTGAGATGAGGGACCGGATCTCTTGGTGAAGGACAACGGATGGAGAGGTTATGATGAGGTTGTGAGGTGGTAAGTGTGTGAATTCTATGGCGTAGCCGATGGCGATGATGGCAAGTACCCAGTTGTCTGATGTGATGGAAGTCCAGACTGGGAGGTGTGGTGATAACCTGGTGGTAGGTACAGGAGGAAGGTAAGTAGGGAGGATCTGAGTCAGAGTGAAGTCAAAGGCTCTGTTTTTGTTTCTTTTCCGGACGACGGAAAGGTTGTTTAGGCTTCTGGCACTGCATAGTGTTCGTTTGATGGAAAGAGGTGGCAGCGTGTGTAGATTGTCTATTTCTGTTATAGTATGGCCTTGATTGTTGGTATTGGTAAGGACGACGCCATTGTGTTCTGTATGGTCGATATTGTTGTTGCGTGTTGTATGATAGTGCTGTCTTTTTTAGTTTTTGCAAGTTTTCCAGTATGTCGTCGGTTTTGTCGTCAAAAAGGCCGGAGCCATTGAATGGTAAGTCTTCAATCCGCATTCTAATGTCGTCTGGTATTTGCGCAGATTTAAACCATGCATACCTGCGGAGGGCTATTGCCACTACCAGTTGTCTGGCTGAGGCATCAATAATGTGCCTAGCTGTTATCCTCTCCTGACGAGCAAGAACTATGGCTTCTTGGTGGTATGCCAGTCCTCATGTCTTGTATTCACCAGAGGCTGATTGGAGAGATGGGAGGGCCTTGGACCATAGATGGCGATGGTACGCTCCCATTGCTGCAATGTAGTTGGCAGCGCGAAGGTTGAATGACGCAAGCGAGTAAACCCGACGGGCTGCGACATCTAATTTCCTCCCTTCTTTGTTATTGGGAGTCGTGGAGGAACAGTTGCGTATTCTGCTCTGAGTCGCGTCTACGATGAGTGAATTAGGTGGCGGGTGTTTATAGAGGAACGTGGTATCGTTCCCATGGGTCCTATAGAAGTTTTCCACCTTGCGCAACATTTGCGGGATGGAGGATGGTTTAGACCATGTCTCCTTGGTAAGTTCGAGGAGTGACGGTATGAAAGTCATACTTGGAGGAAGAGATTGCTGGTTATTGATATCCTCGTATACTTTATCAGTTTGCATCAGAGGAGGTTGTTTGACGTCCAGGTCAAGCGATTTGGCTACTCGCAGAATGAGCTGTGAGTAAGATGAAAAGTCATCTGAAGGGGACAGTTCGTTGCGATTACTGTCAGAGTCCGGTGTTGGGAGATTCGGGATGGACCCTTGGTCCGGTACCGAAAGAGAAGAGCGCGATGAGATAGAACGTGAAGAAGGGGCAGGGGAGGATGGCCCATAGAAAGGAGGTGGCGAAGCAGGCGCAGTATGAAGAGATCTAGAGGAGGATGGTACTGGAGCAGTGGGCGTCTGGTGGGCTTGCGCTGGTAGATGTTGGCTCGGTACTGGCGTCTGTTTATGATGCGCTCTGGTCGATTGCTTGGTACCTATGGCCGAAGGTTGAGGGCCGGAGTAGGTCGTAGTAGACTGTACCGACTTTTGCGGTATCGGAACCGAGGTATGAGGCCTTTTTGGTGGTACGGTACGGGACTTGGCAATATCCGCATGTCTTTTTCTAGAGGTACGGGATGGTACCAGGGATTCCGGTACCGAGTCAACCTCCGATGAGGATCGGGAACAGTAGTCATCTCGGTACCGATGTCTGTACTGTGAATATGCAGATGAGGATGAAGTGTCGGTATCGTAATAATATCGGTGTCGGTAACGACGATCCCGGTAGTAATCGGGTTCGGAGGGGTGGTACCGATGAGTCCGGAATCGGGATCATTTGCAGATTGGGTCATAATACTCTTTGGAATGGTAGAGTTTGACCTTCCTGGAATGCCTGTGCCTTCGGGATAGTTCCTGGGATGGAAGGGACCCAGTAGGTGTAGTGGGCCTATCCAAATCGGTACCGTGGGAGGTATGTCGTTCCTTCCTTTGCCTCTTACGTGGTAGAGGACATTGCGGTACCGTAGAGACTGAATCCGACTCGCCCACGGACGTGGAGCGATGAGTCGAAGGTGGGCTCGAATGCGGAGACAATGGTACCATGGTCAAATCCGCCTTGACCGGTGAAACCGGGAGTTGAGCCAATGGATGAGATTCAAGCTGAGCAGATGGGATCAGCGCATCTTCCGACGAGTCGATGTGGATCGTAGATAGAGAAAATTGTTTTTAAAGAGAAAAAATCGTTCTTTTATAGGAATCGCGATGGCCAAAAAAGAGCAGCTCTAAGGAGGAGACCTCATGCAGCGGCGGTAAAAAAGAACTGAGGTGCCTGGAGGGCGGGCGGACCTCGTGGATGGGAGGGGGCGGTCCTACATAGATTAGCATAAAGCTCTAGAATATTCCGGAGATCTCCGCGCAGGCGCAGAGTTAACCCATTAGTGTGCATTCACAGAGACCACGAAGAAGAAGCAGGCGTTCAGAAGTAGCTGTGCCTTGTCAGTTCAGTTCTCTGTCTGTTCAGAAACTGAACCAAAACAGGAGAGCCTGGTGGAGACATAGGGGGATAATGGCAGAGGAGAATGTGAGGTACTATGGGGAGAAACGTACCTCATTTTACCCTGCGCTGTGTGGACACTTGTGGCACACCTGTTCCACATGAATGATGACACCAAGTTCAGCCAATAGAAAGAGCCAGGGTTTGACAAAAAAAAACACACACATTGTGTCAGCCTGAGTCAGCCACCTACTTAGTCACTCTCTCAGTGAGTGCAAAACACTGCTTGCCCTGGGATTTCATATGCAGCAGATAAAAGTGTTGGGCTGCTGGCACTCCACAGGTCTCAAGACGTACATGAGTCCAGTGAGCGGAAGACGTTAGGGAAGGTTTCAGAATCTGGGAACTGTTCTGCAGTGAGTAGTGGCGGTTTTCTCATTAGAGGAAGCAGGTCACGGCCCTCTCTCAAGTTACCAGCAGTCACCCCACTCCTGTCTGCCTCTTTACAAATCATGAGTGCTAAATGGATGTGTACATGTGTGAATCCTTGCCTTCCTGCCAGTTTGTTTCTGTGATATGCCAGTGTGCCTGTGTGTACCCATGACTTTGCTTTGGCTCCTCACCCCCACTCACCAATTGTTGTTTGGTCTTCTACCTCATCCATTACAGAGATAGCAGGTGTTTTGAGGCTGGTCATTGGAGTGCCACCACATCAGACTTGGTCATCAGAGGCTGACCAAGCATAGAGGGCACTCTGTCCTTCGGAACCAACTGCTTCATTCCTCATTCAGTTCCAAATGTTCTTAAAATATTACACCTTGAAGCAAAGCCCAGCAATACAGAGCACCCAAACAGCCAATGAACCTGAAGGCAGACCACATCCACTGTCCTCAGTCTACACTTACACACCTCAAGGGGACTGCAATAAATTATAGTGGCATCACAAATGTGTTTTGATATGTATAGGTATCCAGTTTTTCTCCGAAACACACAAGTTGCTTCAGACTGGTCCAAGGCATGGAGCCATTGGTGGTGCAGGGAAAGATGATGTGATCCCATCTCACAAATTCGAGTTCAGTTTTTCACAGCATGGTTTTGTATACCTGAACTCCAAGTGCAATGAAGAAGCCTACAATAGCCACACACTAGGAGTGCATGCAATACTATCACAGTTGTGCAGAGAACACCTACTTTGTATATTTCCACCTGAAGGTGTATGTCCATTCAGTTAAAGAGCTGACAGATGAACATTTTGTGTGTCTAATCTTAGTGCTTGCACATCTAATTCCAGAGAGCTTATCTCATGCTCTCAGTTCAGTTAGCTCTTTATTCAAGAAAACTGGAGATATTCTTTAAATTTATGGTCACATTATATCCCATCTTGACTGCACACAAATTTCCTCCTCCTCAGTTTATCATCAAATTGGAAATAGGATGAGAAATTTGTACAAAATATTCAGTGTCTCTGTATCTCTGCTTAAAATATGTTTGTGTATTTATTGGTTGGGTTTTTACCCCCTGATCAACGAAGGCTATTGATACCACACTGCCACCATGCCTTTGTCACTACTGGTCAAGCTAAATGTCAGTCAGAAATCCATGCTCATCATGCTTTTATTCTATGTCTAGTCTTTTCTTCAGATCTGTGACTGTGGATGCAGGAAATGTTCAATATGTTTGATATCGAAGTAACATGTACAGCTGCAGAAAGTCACATTTGAGGAACCAATGCAATTCAAAAGTAAGAGATTATTGAAGATGTAGATATTGTTTTTCTCTCTTAGACTAGGAAAATCACCCGTGTCATCTTGTGAGTTGTTCATGACTGGTATCTAGCTACTGAAGCTCTACTACTCTCTAAGAACAAGTGCTCTTATTTATGTGAGGTGTATCTCTTGGGAAATCTTTCATCTCATCTTGTTAATGGTCCTTGAAGGGAGGCACTTCAGATTTTGTGACAGGTGTTGGTTACAGCAAAGCACCGTGGTACACTTTTGGCCAAGGGACCAAGGTAGAGATGAAACGTAAGTATGGATTTTCATCTGTTTCTTGAAAGTATGTGGAAGTCTACATTTCACAGTAATTTTTTTTTCTTCAGCAGTAGGCACTGCGATTAAAGAGCTACACAAGGTGGGAAAGGGCAATAACAGATTTCAGAATACTGAAGTTGAATTTAGAATTTAAAATGTCTGCTTTTAGTAGCTGAAGGCATTTGTGTTTCATTTAAATGGGCAGTGAGGAAAAGAATAGCTGTACATCAGGGAAGATACATCAGGAAACTCTGTGATCAGCTCCAGCAAATGGCACCAAGGTCAATCAGGGAGTGTCTTTTACTGTTCAATATTTACTGAAAATACTGTATATGTTCTATCTTGCATTTGTCTCTTTTCCATAATGTCCTGGATCTGCAGGAAGGTAATGAATGCTAAAAAAAATGAGGACTGAATAAGAAATTCTTCTGTAAAAGGAATTCAACTGGGTTGATATTGCTTTGTAAACCATGTGGCATCCAGTTGAAAGCTGCCTTCTTTGTAGAGGCTGTTAAAAGTTTTCAGACTGAAGCAATGAGGTGAACTGAATTAAAAATAGAAGAGTTCATATAGACTTTGTTTTTACAACAAATTCCAGAATCCCTTATAAAGAAACTTTGGCAAAATAGAAAGAGGGGAGAAGGGGGAAAAAGAAAACTTGAATGCAGATAGACAGCTCTTTTCTGCTCTGTGCCATTTCTTAAGATTTTCTGCAACCAAGGGCAGCTTGTGACTGGGGTGGAGGGGGAGACATTTTCCTCTGAAGTGTTGGGCTGAGGTGCTGCTTTTGTCTCAGTTCGCTAGCCACCCCAGTCGGTGGTTAAAATATCTTAAATGCAGGAAACATTAAGTAACCTGAAACAGAAAACAGGTGGGGGAAAATAGATTTGGCACCACTATGCCAAGAACACTTGCCTGAAAACCAGTCGTGTTCATTTTGCTGGTGTGTATTCCAAAGTAAGTGAGCACACTTCAGAATAATAGTTGCCCAGAGGCCAAAAAAAATGAACAGAGGAGTACTCCGGGAGCAGCATTTGTCACATCATTTACGTTCATGACAGTATGTGGAATTCTTTACTCTTTTAACAGTAAAGTAACCTGAGAATATTGCTATTTCTAAGTGTTTGGTATTTGTCCACAAATAATGCTAAATATCCATCAAAGTGTCCAGAGATACAACCTGCTGCTCATCTCTATAGAGTTTTAGTCTGTTCTGCAAAAACCACTGTTAGAAAAAGAATTGGAGTTGCTTCCAAAAATTAATGTGACAAACTTTGCCCCCAAGACACAGTAATGTGTGTAATTTTGTTTTTTCTTCTTCTCCAAAGCACCAGGGACTTTGATCTCAATTGTGATCAACTGCAGTTTGAATTAAAATGTATGCTATTATGGATAATCAAATCAATTAATATAGGCAGGCAGATCACTTACAACAGGACAATTAAATTGCATGTCTTTTTAATACCTTAGAGCACAAGCTCATCTAAATTAAGCCCTTTGTAATTTTAGTGCATGTTTATCTTTTATCCCACTAAAATTAATAGGACTGAAATGCTAACTCTGTTGGGCAGACTGGATACTTAGTAGTTATTTGGCCGTCTCTGTATATTAAAACGTATTTTTGTAATGGAATACTGAATTCAGATCTCTTAAGTTATCTATTTCCTGATTACCAGTGAGACAAGTTTATTTTTAACATATACAATGTATAAATCATTTACAAGGCCAAAAAAAGAGTCTGCACTGTGGGCAAAAGTATAACAATACATCACACAGAGTTATCTGTGAGGAGAGTTGGCCTCTCTCATGAATATTTTTTAATTTGTAATTTCCTTATGTGTTCTCCTCATACCCTTAAATTTCTCTGTACAGTGTCATCCCTTACTAACTGCCCCAAGAGCTGGTCCTCACATTAGATAAAGTGAGACAGCTATTTCATGCAGCAAATGGTGGGTGTCTTGGATAGGCAACGAATTGTTTGCTTTTTTTTTTCCATCTATGGCTCTGTCTTTACTGCCACTATGTTGGAGGGGCACTTATGAGATTTATCTGCCTCAGGTGTAAAATTTGATTGGCCATGGGTACTATCAAACTTCATTAGGGATATAATATTTGTTCCCCTGCCTCAGCAAGGAAAATCTCCTGGGCCAGCCATGGCGGGTTGGGGTGGGTGGTCTAGACAACTTCACAATACATGACCTATAAAGCATTCAGATAGAAGTGTGTGTGTGTGTGTGTGCGTGCGTGCGTGCGTGCATGTGTGTGTGATTTCTTTAGTGTTTTTGGTACATTAGTTTCTAATAGAAAGATGCTAATTTTTTAAATTTCCCATTTATTTTACAATATTGCTAGAATTTTGGCTGGCAAAAAACGACTCAATGTCCCATCACTGGGTGTTGTCCGAGGCAGCAGGTCTTGAATAGACTTTTCTATTGTACATATACATACACCACTGCTTTCTTTCTCTATACACACTTGTCAGAAATAGACTTAGTTACTCTTTCAGTAGAGTGAACCCACTAAAATCAATGGGATTTAAGCCAGTGATGCTTAGCCTAAGACCCATTTATTTAAATTAATATACTCTCTAAGTATAAACGTTTCTGGCTCCAAACCATTGTTTGGAACATTTTATGATTTTGGATTTGTTGGGTCGTTTCCCCCCCCCCCCCCCGTGTTTCCTTAGAAACAAATCCCTCCTAGATGAATGCATAAAATTATATAGGGTGTGAAACATACTGGGCCGCTCCCCCACCATATATGTTCAAGAAAACATGCTGGGTGGAAATGTCTGACGCTAAATCTACTTGTCTCTGTTCATCAGTTTACCAACTGCACTGTTTGTCCACCCTCTGTAACAGATCTTGTGCTAGTAATTGGCAGGGAGTGAGCATTGATAATATTATTCTCCGCATCTCAGTGTTTATTTTCCTGTTGTGGGACAGCAGTTGAGCATTGGGTCCATGTCAACTGAGGGATGAGACAGTAAGAGAGAGCTCCTCTTTCTGACCTGAATCACACAAGATAGGGTCAGCTCAACAGGGCAACCCAACGACCTCAAAGCAAAACTGATCCTGAAAGTCATGGAGGTGGTGTCTGCACCCCCCCAGGCATGAATAACAGAATGTTCTGTCTTTGTGTTCACTTCTGCAGGCAGTGACGCCACACCTTCAGCATCCATTTTCCCTCCCTCAGAGGAGCAACTTAAAACCAGCTCGGCAACTGTAGTGTGCCTGATTGACGGCTTCTATCCGAGTGAATTGGGTGTGGTCTGGAAAATGGACGGTACTGCCACGACCAGACAGGTCCAGACCAGTTCTGTGGCAAAGAATACAGACCAGACGTACAGACTCAGCAGCACCCTGGCGCTCTCCAAAGAAGAATATGATTCCCATGAAGTGTATACTTGTGAAGTGACGCACAAAACTTTGTCCCAGCCCCTGGTGAAGAGTTTCACGAGGACTGGGTGTTCTGGTTAGGAAAGGACCCCACAATGCAGAGATACCCCCCACATAGCATAGTAGCTCCTGTAATGCAATGCATCTTCTATTTCTCTCATTAGAACCTCCTTCTGTTTCAGCTACGAAACAACTATCTGTATCAGAAATTGTATTACTTCCTAGGCATTATGATGAAACAAAGAGGCCTACAAAGTCTCGTATTTTCTTCTTGAATCACAATATGTGACTTCTAACATTGTCTAATCCGTGTCCCGCTTTTATCAAGGTAATCTCAGAAAATAAAATGAATACATAAATAAAGGCATTTAATTTAAAAGCATCTGCTGTCTGTCTGCTTTTTGCTTCTCTTGTGATGATCATCTGAAATGAAACAGCAAACTCCAGTGAATTACATAAAAGGTTGGAGGAAGCTGCAATAATAGGAGGCTGTGCACAGAATTTCATTTTATTAACAGCTCAGCACTATGAGTCCAGAACAGTATATGTGTGTTTGTGTGAGAGAGAGTGTGCATGTGTGCAAATGCTCACACATGTGGATGTATGTTCCTCTTTACCATTGTTCACCACCTTCCCTACTGACTTTGATACGTGAACATCTCTCATTGGTACAATAGGACCTGGGAGCTTAGAATCCAGGGACAGACACTGCCCACAGGAATCATCACTGGATATCCACTTTTGTTTTGTATAGGCGGGATACTTTTGTTTGTGTACAATTTGGGGGTGAAGACTGGACCAAGACATTTTGCTGTCTGGCTGAGGTCGGGCTGTAAAGGGCACCCCCTCAACCAGTCAAACCCTGTAGTATCCAGTGGCAGCCAACTTCTTTTAACATCCAAGATAGACAATCGCACAAAATTTTCTCCTTCTCCCTGGCAATAAAAAAAAGCCCACATCAATATGAATTTGATGCATGACATTGATCCAACATCAGCTGCCTGTAGCAGCTTCCTCACTTTGCCAAGTGGTAGAACAGACTGTTAGACACACAGCTCTACATCTCCTTTTTGCCAACTACAGTGGATGCCGTTCTGTCCCTGCAGCGCTGCCTGGGGTCTGTATTGCAATGGATGCAGGAAAATGAGCTGAGGCTGAACCCGGACAAGACGGAGGTCCTGAGGGTCGGGGGGCCTACCATCAGCGGTTTGGGAAACTCCCTCTCTTTTGGGGGGGTGACTCTCACTGCGAAGAGTGAGGTGCGCAGCTTGGGGGTTTATCTGGACCAGGCGCTCGCCATGGAATCCCAGGTAGCGTCAGTGGTCCGCACCGCTTATTTCCATCTCTGGCGGATAGCCCAGCTGCGTCCCTATCTAGATGTTGGGTCGCTCACCACTTTGGTCCATGCGCGCGTAATCTCGAGATTAGACTACTGTAATGCTCTCTACGTGGGGCTGCCTTTGAAATCTATGCGGAAACTCCAGATGGTGCAGAATGCGGCAGCCAGACTTCTCAGTGGGGTAAGGAAACATCAACATATTACTCCCACTCTGGCCGCCTTGCATTGGCTGCCTGTTCGGTTCCACGTAGATTTCAAAGTTTTAATGCTTACGTATAAAGCCCTAAACGGTTTAGGGCCTCGCTACCTGACGGAACGTCTTCTCCCACCTAGATCTACCCGTATCACCCGATCTAGCCAGGAGGTGAGGCTGAGGAGCCTAATGTCGAGGGAGACCCGGAAGGAAAAAACAAGAAACCGGGCCTTCTCGGCAGTGGCTCCTCGTCTTTGGAACAGCCTCCCTCCTGAGATTCGCATGGCCCCGTCGCTGGGCATCTTTAAATGCCAACTGAAAACCTGGCTGTTTAAGCAAGCCTTCCCTCCACCCACCGTCTGAATTTTTGTTATTTTGTGTTTTCTTCCATCTTGGATCATTGTTTATTTAGTAATATATTGTTATGATTTTAAATTGTTAAATTGTTAGATGATATGTTGTTACCCTCCCAGAGTAGTCTATATGACTAGATGGGCGGGCTATAAATGTAATAAATAAATAAATAGGCTCCAGAGGGTTCTTTGCAATACTGCATTTAGGAGAAGCAAACTAGATTGGGAATCTGACATGTAGACAGGTCTGTCACTTAGCAGTTGAAGGAACATATTGTGTGCATGTAGTCCTTTGCCTCCACTTTTGCCCCTTCACGTCTTCATGTTTTTGCTCACATTAGCAAGTACTGGAATATTTGGTACCTCCATACACTGCTATAGATGTTTTTTCTTTTTCTTTTGACATACAGTATGCGAGGTCCACTCTTACCATCATTAAAGCAATGAAACAAGGTGGACAGGGAAGACTTAACACTCTCCACTAAGGCAGGGTAGGGTGAACTCTCCATTCAATGATGAGGGAAAGAACCAAAGTTCCTGTGCATTTCTTCCCTCAGGAATGATAAATAAAAAGAAACCAAAAGTGAGCAGCAAAAAAAAGCATATTGAAACAAGATTAACACTGCTGTTATAATTGAGGGCTCCAGGAATATACTTCCTTACCCTACCCTCATGGAAAAACTAAGGCTGCAATCAATCCCATGCACACCTATGTGAGAATAAGCCCCATGGAAAACAACGGGAGGAGATTCACAAGTGAGTAAGCACTGCGCTTAAGAGCTTTTTAGTCAAGAGACTGAATGATAAAGAAGCAGAAGTAATTTGTCCTCCCCCCACCCTCACCCCACCCCCAATGACCTGAAGGCCCCACTGGAGATATCAGCCAGGCCTGGTCACAACAAAAGAAGTAGCCAGTCCCACTATCAGTAGCCTTATATCAATACTGTGTTTCCTCGAAAATAAGACAAGGTCTTATATTAATTTTTGCTCAAAAAAATGCATTAGGGTCAGGGGATGTTTTATTTTTTTTCATGTACAACAATCTACATTTATTCAAATACAGTCATGTCATCTTCTCCTGGTTCCTGCACAATGGTGGAGGGCGGGGTTTCACTCAACTGGGGCTTATTTTTGGGGTAGGGCTTATATTATGAGCATCCTGAAAAATCATACTAGGGCTTATTTTCAGGTTACGTAGGTCTTATTTTCGGGAAAACAGGGTACCAACATCTATACCAACAACACAAGTTGGATAGATGTACCTGTTTATTCTGTCATTCCCCCAAAACTTCATAGTATAGATAGGGGATCCTGTGGATGTGCCCCTAGATACTTTTTTTTTTTCATTAAGGAGACGCAAAACATCTAAGGGGTCGAAAAGCCTTAGTCGTACTTTTCATTATTAATGATCCTGATAACAGAATCTGAAGTAGACAAAATCATTGGTTCCATTCAATTCAATGGAAGTCAAGGCAAAATAGAGCCTTACTCACTCTCCTTCATTATGTGTAATTCTTTTGTTGTTTCTATCTCAATGTGATATATACTATGATATACATCAGCTGAAATCCAGTAGTAACTCACAGCTAGAGCAAGCCCGTCTGAATCAATGGAACTCATAGAGGAGTTGACTCATCAAATCCCCACTGATTCGGTGGATCTATCCTAGTTGTGATTTACTACTGGATTTCAGCAATTTTGCTGTTATTGTCCACTGGAGGTTGTATTACATACAGAATATTTAAATCTACAGATGAGTTCTATGCCACATCCTATTCTTGTACAGATATGTCATAATTACAAAAAATTTAAACTCAGTTTGTACTGGGTTCTGAGTTAGACTATTTTCTAGTATTCTCATGTAATCATCTGGCTCATGTGTAGACAATGGCATGCATGCAACTCATTTTGGGTACTCTCCCACAAATGGACTAAACTGTATTTTTGAGCAGCATACAGCAACTTAATCCTATGTTAACATCAGTGATATACTAGTAAATACAGCATGCAAATAAAACTATCATAGCCAGTTTCAGGGTTTAGCACTGTTAGAGAATTGCAAAGACCACACTGTGGTATGGGGCCCATTTAGGGTTACCAGGTCTCAGGTCACTAGCTGAAGTCTCAGGAGACTGGTATGCTTCTCTGTCTTTCCAGTTTAGGAGACAGATGTGAGGCTGAATAGTGATAGAGGAGGAGGAAGTTTGGCTTTTAAGTGTTTTAATCCTAGGCACCCATTTCCACCCAAAGGTGCAAAAGGTGTTTGTGGATGACTGGTGCTTGCTTCCTTTCCAACACTTGCCTGCCTTGCCTCTGTGACATCACAAGGACCTGCCCCTTGGTCTCAGTTTTTGGCTCTGAAATTTTGTGGCATGATGGCAAAGGTAGTCTCTGAAGTCGCTTGCACTCTGAAACAATGGACCTCAGAGACTGCCTTTACCATCATGCCTTGGTTTCAGAGCCTTTGCCTTCAAGGAAAGGAGCTGGTGCTGAGCAGAGAGCCAGCTCCTCAACTAAGGAAACACAGAGATGTCAGCACATGCTGGAGAATTGTTTGTTTTCTTCCAGGCATTCAGGGAGTCCTAAGGGGGGAGGCTCAGCAATGGAGGCAGTGCTTTGCTTCCCAGCACTGATGACAAGTGAGCTGAAATTACACAACGGCCTCTGGCTTTAACTCATCAAAGGATGAGCACAGGGCAGGGCAGCCATACTCTCTGAACTGGTACCTCGAAGCATAACCTCTGGTGCACCCTACTGATGGCACTAAAGACCAATTACGAAAAGTTGGATTCAGGCAAGTTCATATTATAATAAACAGACAGCCTTTTCCTCTTAATGGAACTCTGATTCTAATCACATGTTTGTTAACTAGCTTTGCCCTATGTCTATGATATTTAGGGGAATTTAAAAGGGCGGTCATTACCAGCTTCCAACTGCCTTAGGAAAGCTCTGTGGTTGTTGCCACCTTGGCAGTGATGGGAAACAGGTCCACAGTGGCCCAATAAATAAGCCTCCCACATATCAAAGAAAATGTTTCTGCTGCCCCAAACATCAAAATGTCACTTTCTCCTCCCTTTGATTAACTACTGATATTGAACCAAAATGCTGCAGGACTTCTTTGAAACTTCTTGAATTCAATGGTGCTGGCATGGAGCATGCTGCAATAAAGAGATAAATTGAATGTATAACTTTAGCATCCTTTCCATTATTCAGCTTAGTCTGGCATACTACTAATCACTTCCGCAGAGGTAGGCTGGCCACAGATCCAGATGTAGCATAGCATAGGATTGACTACTGTGATGCCACTTCATCCATATTCATGTTTCTACCTTTGAAATCTTTTTGGAAACCATTGTTGGTCCAGAATATTGCCATTTCGCTAGAGTTGGGGAACCAGGGGGCTGGACTGCAAGTCTCATCGCTCCTAGCCAGCAGTAAAGGATGATAGGACCTGCAGTTAAACAACCTACCTAAAGTAGGTTGTTAATTGGTGCCAACCACTGGAAATAAATCTTCCAGCTACCTTAGATTTTTTCCATCTGCCAGGTAATTTGTGGACCAAATTCAAAGGGGAGTGTCCTTTAAAGTCTTCTCTGCCTTAGAACCTAATTGGGTATCCCAAGAAATGCTTGATCCCGATCAAGTTGGCCAAGTATTTGGATTGTCTTCAGAAGTTCTCTTAGAGGTGAAGCTGCCTATGAGGTCTGGTGGGTGATAATTAAAGAGATGGCCTTCTCATTTATGGAAATCCATCAGGAAGGCTAATTCAATGCGAACATTTCTGTCTATTTGGTACCAAGCAAGTGCATTTTTATTCTTCCAGGATTTAAAAGTTTTTCTTTTCTTTTTTGATGGAGTTATGGTTTCTGAAATGCTTTTGCAATCAAATTTTATTTTTCTAAAATGAAATCATGTAAGAAACATGACTGGAGAGTAGGATGTACAGTATTAAAATGAACTAAAGAGTAGAATTTGAATGTGTTACCACATGCCTTTTGCGAGACCATTCATCAGGAAATCTCGAGCACCACAAAAATCATTTGGGAACTGCCGTTTTCCTATGACACAAATAAATGTTATTGAATTGTACACAGCTTCAGCTTCCTTTTCTAAAAGAATGTATAATGATGTGTGTGAAGTTCTTTAAACATCCAAACTGTTTCTGTTCCTGCTGATGCTGCAGCTGCCTCTCTCCTCCTCCACCACCCTCTTCCTCCTCCTTATTCACCCCTCCTTGTCGTCAGCAATCAGCCCTAAGCTCCTCTTCTGAGTTGGAAAAAACAAATTACGATTTACGAGGCACAAGGTTGTTTTCTATTCACACTGTGTCCAGGTGCATTGCAACGTGAGGGTTTCAGTTCCTTAAAAAATCAGGCACTGACTGATACCGTTGCCTTGGTGAGAGCTAAATTAGCTCATGAAGATACCGTCTTGGCATCTGTTTAGACTTTCGAAACAAGTCAGGTTGAAACTTTAACCCACAATGAAAAGGTTGGTGCACAGTTTCCAACATTTGCCTCATTCAGAATCAGAAAGATGTTGTTTACTGTTTCATCTCTCAGTACCAGAGAGATGAAAGAGACCTTGTCACATATTTCATTTAAAATAAACATCAAATAGAAATCTGAGCATTAAAATTATAGTTGCCTGGAATTTGGCGATATCATGGCTGTGGTATTACCTTGCAAAACAGTGTAAATATATTTTCAAATATCATTTCAATGCAAGGCAGGCAACAGTTCTGTTATATGTCTCTTCTGCTGCTTCAATTTTTTGTGCCTTTGGTTACAGCAGAGTACTCCTTTTAATGCTTGTACTTGAAGTTGAATACTAAAGAAGAACAGATTTGTGTAACTGTGTGCCATCATGTCAGTTCTCACTTATGGTGTTAAGAATTTATTAATATACTGATTTCCTCACTGTTTAACAGTCTCCTCACCTGAGGAGATAAAAGTATAAAAGATAAAAGTATCCTCTGGTCTATTCGTAGGGTTCCCAAAGTAGTTTTTCAACATTCATGTCAAGGCTACCTTGTCTGGGGTGACTCAGAGGTTCTGTGGCCACATTACATACATGGAACTATACATTCATATCAATGACCCCCAACATATGTGGCATGGCACATTCTAGACACAGTGTCAAAATTAGTTAGAAACTAGCCATTAATAATTACTGATAATCTAACTAGGGCAGTGGTTCCCAATCTTGGGTAACCCAGGTGTTCTTGGACTGCAATTCTTGGAGGCTTTAATAGCTTCTTGTTGGTCAAAAATCAAATATCCTCTTCTGGACATGGTGCCTCATTGAGTGGTTGTTGTGCAACTCCTAGAGTTCTTGGATGAGAAAACTGATCTGACTCCATTTCAAGCTGGCTTCAGGCCTGGTTTTGAAATTAAATCTGTCCATGTGCACATGGATTGCTTAGGGCAAGAACAGAATTGGGTTTTTGTGACCCTGTCAATGTTCTTGCACTCCTCAGAGGTTTTTCACTGATCTAAATGCATCATCCTTGATCCTGGTGGATAGGCTGTGTGACTGAGGAGCTAGAAGTCCATCATTCAGGTTATCCTGCTTCCACTTTGCCAGTTCTAGAAGAAGGTGCTGGAGGCCTATTCCTTAACCCCACGTCATTCATATAATGAATGTCCAACAGGATTCTATCTTTCCCTCTATGCTTTTTCACATCTGTGTGAAAGTTCTGAGAGACATAATTATAGATTTGGGTTGGTAAGGAAATAAGAGAAGTATTGATAATTAGCTATCAGTCAAGGTGGAATGCAAGATCTATTTAAAAAAACTGTATGTGCAGCAAGAATGTCTTTTTAATTATTTGTTTCTTAGGATATGTCAGTTTAATGTTTATGGAAGGAAATTTTCATGTCCCCTCCTCATGTGTTGGCTCCAGAATCCTCTGAAATGGTCAATGGAATGTTCACCTGAAAAATGTGGGACATATCATGAGGACCTGCTAAGAGAACTAGCGTACTTTGGCCAGTTCACCCTTTCTCCAACACCTCCCACAACTCATTCCACAGTGTTCATGAGATCCCCAAACCCCCCCCCCAAAAAAAACTTATTTAAGGGCAAATTAAGATAAAGGGATGGAGATGTTTTTAGCTGTTCGTAATATTTTCTTTTTTTAATATAGGCATCCTTGATCCAAAACAAAAGCATTGAGTTGGGCACCATGCTAACAAGTTTCAGCCTCCTGCTTTCCTCAGGGTATTATCTGTGGTGACCCAAGGTGAGTTATAGCCTAAACATTCCACATTCTTTTCTGCATATTTTGGCAATGGTTCCCAAGCAGGTACTAAGATTTACAGTGCCAAGACAGAACATTGGGCTTGAAGCAAAAACAGGAAATCTCAAAGCTAAAAATCTCCTGAAGCTGTCTCTGTCTCCTTTGTGATGATCAACTGCTTAGTTTGAGGTACACACCCATACTTCCTTATTCATTTCTATGTATACTGATATTAATTGACCCTGAGGCAGTTTGCTTCTGAGACCAGCTTCAAAATGAAGCACTGAGCCAGATGCAATCCTACAGAACACTCTCATGGAAGCGTGTGTGTTTTGTCTGAGGCACACCAAAATGTAGTTTACGGTGTCCTCCCTCACCATTCCTTATCCTTCTCCATCATTTATTCCTTCTCCATTATTGGCTGGGGGCAGTGGCATGCCCAAAAGTGTCTTTGGCCAAAACAGCTCTGGAGGACACAACAGGGTTACTCAAAGGTGACAGTCTCTTGGTGCAATCAGTGACTGCATCTGCAGATCCTGAATATTATTGTGACACTTTTCACAAGATAGCTGTTTTGTTTCACCATATTTAACAATAGAAACAAGAGTTGTGGCATGTTAAGGACTAGCAGATTCACTTTAGTGTGAGTTTTCATGGATTCTATGTCAAAGGAATCCACTCATGTCTGCGGAAGAAGATTGTAGTCCATGAAAGCTCGTACTGAAATAAATATGTTAGCCTTCAAGAGTTGCCACCCAGCTCTTTATGTTTTTAATTTTTGTTATACAATCATTGTAGAATGCATGCATGCAATTCTGACTTCAGTTATATTTCTGGCATGGGAGCAGTGTGTTTGACAGTGAACTGCATGAAAATAAACCTTGAGCTACACAGAGCATCACACCAGAAGCACTATCCTGAATGAATGTATGGTTTTGATGTCCCCAACCTAACTGATAGTTGCACACCTCTTGCACATCATGTATTCAAGACCTTAGAGAAAAGCCAGGTTTGATTGAGACTGTTCTCGTGATACTCCAAAGGGACAACACGCTGGTCATGGAGATATATGATATGCAATAGAAAAGGATTACCCTATAAGTCAGATTCAACTTGACAGCCAATTGTTGTTCTTATTCTTGTTGTTAATGCTTAGCCTAGAGGCCCAGTTCATCGAAACAATTCCTTGTTAAGGTTGCTCATTCAGCTCTGTTTCAAACTTCCATGGGAATAAAAACTGTGAATTAGGAACTAGTAACTTCTCCCAGATTTGTAGCACATTAGGTTGTCTAGTCAGCTGCACCCATTCTCTGACATTTCAGACCCAAAGCCTGAGACCAAGGGGACAGGCGTCTGAGATATCTTCAGGAAATATTGTGAAATGGTATGTGTGTGTGACAGAGAGTCAGAGCATTTAGAGTCAATGATGAATTTTAAAACTGCATGTGTAAATTCCAACAGCAGTAGCTCTATAGCATGCAAGAGAACAGAAAGACAGGGTGTCTCTGAATATGTCTAAATAGTATAGAATCATAGATTCATTGAATAATTGAGTTGGACGGGGCCTATAAGACCATCGAATCCAACCCCCTGCTCAGTGCAGGGATACAAATCAAAGGATATCTGACAGATGTCCAATTTTCTCTTTAATGCCTCCAGTGTTGGAGCTCTCACCTCCTCCAGAGGTAATTGGTTCTGTTGTAGTACTGGTCTAACAATTAGGAAGTTGTTCCTGATATTTAGCCTAAATCCAGGTTCCTGTCGCTTGAGACCATTATTATGTGCCCTGCACTCTGGGATGATAGAGAAAAGATCCTGTCCCTCCTATGTATGACTGCCTTTTAAGTATTGGAAAAGCCTTATCATATCTCCCCCCCAGTCTTCTTTTCTCAAGGCTAAACATGCCTAGTTCAGTTAGTCTTTCCTCATAGAGCTTGGTTTCCAGTTCTCTGATCATTCTTGTTGCCCTCCTCTGAACTTGGTCCAGTTTGTTGGCATCCTTCTTAAAGTGTGGTGTCCAGAACTGGACACAATACTCAAGATAAAAACTATCCAGTACTGAAAAGAGGGGGACTAGTACCTCATGGGATCTGAAGACTATACTTCTGTTACTGTATCCTAAAATAGCATTGGCTTTTTTTACAGTCACATTGCACTGTTGCCTCATATTCAGCTTTTGATCTACAATTCCAAAATCCTTCTCACTTGTAGTATTATTCAGTCAAGTATACTCCATCTTGTAACTGTGCATTTGTTTTTCTCCTCCAGATGTAGAACTTTGCACTTATTCCTGTTAAATTTCATTCTGTTGTTTTCAGCCTAGTGCTCAAGCCTATCAAAAAAAATTTGAATTTTATTCCTGTCTTTCAAGGTATTAGCTATTCCACCCAATTTTGTGTCATAAGCAAATTTGATAAGTATTCCCTGCACTCTCTCATCAAAGCATGTGCTGAGGTCATGAGAATAAGTCCCAAGTCCTAAAGTTTCCCCATTGGCAGCCTCCCATTCCCTAAGAATGAACCTCCAAATCTGAATCTAAGGGCCAAAATCTAAGACATTGCAACCCTAGACTGAAGTGATGTTTGTGTATGCCACCTCTCAAGTGCTGATGAAATGACAGATACCATGTTGCTCCAAAGCACTTTGTATTTTCCTTCTTTGTCTGTCTCACGTTTTGTGATGCTGAAGACCTGGCAACCTCAGTGGAGATAATTTTTAAGTTTGATCAGGTTACAACTAGAATTGCAGTCAATTAGGAATCTATTCAGTCAACTTCAAAACACCAAAGCTATCAAATGAAAACAGTCAAATACATCAGGATATCTGAATTCCTTGAAATAAAGAGTACCATCTCAGGTTTCAGTGGGGCAAGCAGATAAATGAAAGGCAACAGGAGAGGGAGAGTAGCACAGTTCATGTCAAAGTATCTTCTTGGTATCTTCAAATTCGAACTGCAGAAAAGTAGTAAATTTTAATGACATATTATAGACACTTTAAAAAAAACACCTCTTGACAATATTCAGTAATAGTTGCTTCTGAGGAATAATTTCAACTCAGCCAGCGCAAGCTGGCTGGAATCCCTCATTAGAACCAAAACAAAATGGCTGCCTGGCTTGGAATGAATGGATATTTGCTCTGTTTTTGAAGGGGAATAATAAGAGCACTAAACAGCAGAATGTCTCATTCCTGACATATTGCCATTTTTAGGTTCAGGATTATATTTGACACGTAACTGAAAGGTGGGGTGGGGATGGGTCAATTTATCCATTCAGTAGTAAGAGAAGAAACGTTCAACAGCTGTGTGATACTGAGAGTGAGGTGATTTTTCAGACCATCCCCCAATGTATTTTTTTCCATAGGTTAAAAGTTTCAACCTGACTTGTTTCGAAAGTATAAACTAATCTCAAGAGAACGACTACGTTGGCTAATTTAGCTCTTACCAAGGCAACAGTATCGGTCCATGCCCCAACTTTGAGGAACCGAAACCTGCAAACTGTGATGCACCTGGATGCACTGTGAAGAATAAACAACCTTGGGCCACGTAAAGGGTATTTTCCATCTCAGAAGCAGAGCTCAGGCTGATTACTGACAATAGGTATTCAACTAGAAAAATAAGAAATAGCAGCAACAACACACTTCATCTGTTCAAAGCACTGCACATAAATTACTTCATAAACACCTTTATCAATAGAAAGATTAAATTGAATCCCTCTAATTATTCAGTGGCTAAAGCAATAATTTAGTAATATTTTTTGTAGCCAACGAAAAAGGCAGTGCTAGAAGAACATGGTTTCTATTAGCGCTGAGATCCCAGGTGGCCCTACCATTGTCACTTCTGTTGTTGTTATTCTTATTATTAATTTTAATTACTAATGGTATTTAAATCTCACCTTTCCCTCAGCAAGAGCAAGGAGGTGTTACATGGCTCTTCAGAATCCAGCTGATAGTATTATCAGTTGATAGCATTAGCCAGTTGATAGTATTAGCCACAAATACTAGTTATTGTATTAGCCATAAATTGACATACACTATTCTCCCTTCCCTCACTTTCTCTCCACACCACCCTATGAGTTAGATCAGGCTGAGAGGTGACTAGAACAAGGTCACACAATGGCTAAAATCCAGTAGTAAGTTACAGCTAAAGTAGGCCAATTGAATCAGTGGAGATTCAGTGAGTTAGCTCCTCTGTGAGTTCCACTGATTCAGTGGGCTTACTTTAATTGCAGTTTACAGCTACATTTGAGCCAGTGGATTTCATGGATCAATGGGGAATAGAATCTCCCAAGTCTCGATCCATCACACTACTAGCTGTCAATAGATGAAGGATGGAAAGCAATGTCAAAATATGGCACTGGGAGGGAGAGTTGTTTCTGTTGGTACATCTTCTAAGCTGCTAGCCTGTCACCAAAGCTCAATTACAATTCAACCCATGCTGAAACCATTCTTTGGATGTAGAACAAGGCACCATCATAACCCCTAATCATGCAGCAAAAATGTTCTGGGTGAACTTTTAGCTGGGATGCCTAATGGCTTGTCTCTAAATAGGCAGGTTGGTACCACTCATCTTTCTCCTTGCTGGGCACAATCATGGCTATACTGACTTGGGATATGGGAGCCCTAAAAAAATGATGACTGCATTCCCAACCAATCTTCTAGGATCTTCACCAGTATGTTCTCCTTACTCTATTTCTTTCCTCATTGATTTTACATTAAATGCTCAGCTGTAACAACCTGTACATTTTTTTTTGTTTCTATTTACATGACCAAAACATCTTAGCTTCTTTTGCATTTTGTGTATTTTATGATCCCTTAGTCTTTATTCACTCTTCCTGGTACTTTTTCATAGTCTTGATAAAAGAAATTCTGACCATCCTGAGATAAATCCATTCTGTCTTTTTTAAACAGTAGCCTGTGTTAAAGTCCATCATTCTGTCCTATACAGTAGAACTGAGAATACATATCACAGTAAAAGATCCATCCTCAAATTTTTTTTATTGGGAAACAAAGTTGAGCTGCAGCAAACTCTAGCAGTTGAAAAGACAGCAGAACCTGTTGAAATGCTTTCAGATGACATGCTATAAATGTGTGCTCTGGATTGGGGTCAGGGCATCAGGCCCCACTCCCTGTGAATCCTCATGGTCACTCACTGTGTAGAATGAATTGACAGTACAGTGAATGGACATCATATGCAGTCACTACCTTGATCTGCCTCCTACAATACGTATTTACTGAAAGTGTGATTGTCATGTGGATTCTGTTAATTAAAACATCTCATGGATTTGGGTAATAAAAATACTCTGGGTAGAAATGGGGACTTCTTTATTAAGAGTTTGCTACTACACTACTGATTATAGAATTTCCATGGCAGCCACTAGAAAATCAGGCCTACTGTGCCATTTTCTAAGTTATGTCTGGCACAGCTAAAACCACAGTTATGCTATTTCAGTAATATTCCAGGCTTCTTGATAAATTTAGTTTTTAAAAAAGTCCCCAAGCCTTTTGAGATAGGCTTAGGTTTGAGATAAAAGGAAATGTTTGCAGGTAGTATTAAATTCAACTGAACATCAGGAAGTTAGTCCCCTTGTCCTTGTTGTGACAAAGGCATTGCTAATAATGAACATATGCTAGGCAATTTTTATGACTTTTAATTATTTTGTACAAGTCCATGATTTAACTTCATTTGACTAGCTATATTTAATATGTTAAAGGTTAATGGAAGTATGTACTGAGATTTCCACACAGGTAGTCATGTTACTCTTTTGCATTAAAAACATCAAAGAGTCATGTGGGCACTTTAGTAAGGTTTTACTTGGCATAATGCTTTGTAGGCTGCAGACTTTCTTCAGATGAATGGGGTGTAATTATTTATACACATATAGGAAGAAAGGGAATGTAAAAACATTGGTGTAATGGATCCAAAATTGGGAAAGGAGTACGACAAGGCTGTATATTATCTCCCTGCTTATTTAACTTATATGCAGAATACATCATGCGAAAGGCTGGACTGGATGAATCCCAAGACGGAATTAAGATTGCCGGAAGAAATATCAACAACCTCAGATATGCAGATGATACCACTCTGATGGCAGAAAGTGAGGAGGAATTAAACCTCTTAATGAGGGTGAAAGAGGAGAGCGCAAAAAATGGTCTGAAGCTCAACATAAAAAAAAAACTAAGATCATGGCCACTGGTCCCATCACCTCCTGGCAAATAGAAGGGGAAGATATGGAGGCAGTGACAGATTTTACTTTCTTGGGCTCCATGATCACTGCAGATGGTGACAGCAGCCACGAAATTAAAAGACACCTGCTTCTTGGGAGGAAAGCGATGACAAACCTAGACAGCATCTTAAAAAACAGAGATATCACCTTGCCAACAAAGGTCCGCATAGTCAAAGCTATGGTTTTTCCAGTAGCGATGTATGGAAGAGAGAGCTGGACCATAAAGAAGGCTGACTGCCGAAGAATTGATGCTTTTGAATTGTGGTGCTGGAGGAGGCTCTTGAGAATCCCCTGGACTGCAAGGAGATCAAACTTACCCATTCTGAAGGAAATCAACCCTGAGTGCTCACTGGAAGGACAGATCCTGAAGCTGAGGCTCCAATACTTTGGCTAACTCCCTGGAAAAGACCCTGATGTTGGGAAAGAGTGAAGTCAAGAGGAGAAGGGGACGACAGAGGACGAGATGGTTGGACAATGTCATCGAAGCTACCAACATGAATTTGACCCAACTCCAGGAGGCAGTGGAAGACAGGAGGGCCTGGCGTGCTCTGGTCTATGGGGTCACGAAGTCAGACACGACTTAACGACTAAACAACAAATGGATCCAGATCTCCCAGGGTTGAAGCCAGAGGCCTTTTTTGAGTAATGGGGACTATGACATCATCTGCTACATTTGCTCTCAGATTTTTCTGTTCCCTCTCAGTTTATCTACAATTTTCATAGAAGTTTGGAGAGAGGTGGATTTTTCCAAGATTAGTATATTCTTGCAAGCTATCCCTGTTGCAATACAAAGTATTTGAAAGTAGTTTGTTCTTGAATAGACAGTTAAGACCCATTAGCTTTAGAAAATAATGTGTGTTCTTTACAAAAGCTAAAGTGCTGAACCAGTGGCCTTCATTTTAGGACTCTGCTTGAGGGGAGGGAGCTGACTATAAGGGCTGCCATGATAAGCAACTGCACTTCTAAATTTACCACTGCAACACTATGCACTGTGTAATAAAAATGCACAAGATCCAGTATGGTGTTGGTCCCAATAATGTCATTAAGAGTTCTTTAACAGTCCTGGGGAGGTGATAAATAACATATTTTAATAGTGGACATTAATTGTCATTGAAAAGTCATTGGTTTGTAATAAGTATATACAAGTGTGGTCAGTGAGAGTTGTGAGATCCTTGAAATTGTAGTCCAAAACAGTTACTTTTCCAAGCTTGGTGTGTTGCCATACTCCAAGGGTGAGCTGGAAAAAACTGGGTATTTAGTATGGTATTAATGTGTTCTTTTGCTGTTTTGAAGTGCACTGGTCATTGGTTTTCTTCTCCCACAAAATCACAAGGAAACAGTGTCAGACAAACCATTTAAAAAAACTCAGAATAAAAGGTATCACAACCCCAAAACAACTGCAGAAACTTTTTATGGGAAAGAGGGTGGATGATGGGTAATGTTTTCTAGCCTCACTTTTCTATCAGTGTCATATCATTTCACTCTTGATCTGGAAAGACAAGTTCTTCCCTGAAATGTCACCAAAAGTTTGGGCAGTCCATTTCAGGTGCAAAAAATAAAGGAAGCAACACCAATTTTTTTAAGTGCTGAAGACTGTTAAGAAGAGATTGCATCATTCCTTGAGATCTTGTGCTGTAACAAAAGGTTTGGAGTGGGGGATGTCACCCATTTAGTGCTATTCTCGCATAATCTTTGCTGTTCTTCATAAATTCATCTCTGCAGTGACCTTGCAAAGCCAGTCAATATTTATTACATGCTAAAATGCCCTCCACACACATTTTTTTCAATGGGAACAGATTCCGTTGATACTAGTATAATGACTCTCAAACCATGGAAGCAAATGCCACCACACTGTTCTGAACAGTTGAAACAGCTTGCAAATGGCAAGGTGACAACTGTGCTTCAAACCACTTACTGCTAAATACTTCAGTGGGCCTACTACTGTAGAGCAACCATTCTGTTAATAATACCTTCCTTTCAAATTATTATGGCTACATGAGATCAGACTATCTTCTTCTGTGCAGTATAAGATAGCCAGTGTGGCGGAATGGCTGGATTGCTGGAATACAGTTTAGGAGGCCTAGGTTTAAAAGTCAACCATAAAACCCATGGGTTGATTTTGGGGCCAGAAACACACTCTTAGCCCAATCTACCTCACAGGGTTGTGGTGACGATAAAAGACGAACAGAAGAGCAAATGATATGCTGCCTTGAGCTTACTGGAAGAAAGGCAGGTTACAAATGCAGCCAATAAAATAATAATGCAAAGTACTAATGCTAATAATAGTAATATGCACACTTTCATGCAGAAGTTATTTTATGGTTCCTTCTTGTAAAAAAATCGCCCAGTGCATTTTTTAAAAGCCTCAGCAAAAATGAATAATGCTTGACAAAACCATTTGTTCAAATTAGTAATCAGCCACTCATCCTGTTTGAAGGAAGCTGAGAGTTTGTGTACAGGTGGCAGGCTATCATCACACACTGTGGGAAGGTGTTTGGTAACAAAAATGAAGCCTAATGAGCTCACATTTTTAAATTTCGTATAGTTTGGGTTTTAGAATCTCTAAGAGAACCAAACTCTGTGACAGAACATAGGTCCAGATGTCACCAGAGACTCCATCATGAATAGTAACTTAATCCCATCGCAGAATGAAAAAGAATTTGCTGTAAAAGTAGTGATTCTGTATCAAACACTGTTCTCTTGTAAATTCTGCAGAAGAAAACCAAGGCATAGTGCACTTTCAGACAAAGAACAAACACACATTATCAGTACCACTCTAAATACACTTCTCAGGCCTTCTGACATAAAGTTCAGTTCTACTGTTTGTTACAATTATGAGGAAAATGTAGGAGATGAAAATATTTGGTATCTCAGGACTTCTCTTGTAGAGTACAATTCACAAATCTGCAAAATGTAAGTTCTTTAAAGTTACTAATCATCCTGATCAGAGCAACCAACCAGATAAAACTTTTTTTTTATTTAATTATCTTGTTGTATAAATGAAAGGCTTCTTATCAAGCAAACAATATCATTCTACATTCATGACAATTAGCAAACATTTGGGGAAGGAAATATTAAGTATCAGCTGTCAGTTTTGATTATTCACTGAGCATCATTGGGCTGGAGTATCTTTTACCTTCTCCTTAAGATATTATACCCCTCCACCCCAAAAAGGTTGTTAAAAAATCTATTCTTTTCAAGAAAGGTAATGTCAAGATTGTTATGCTCATAAGGTTTGCTAGGATGATTGAAGCTTCTCCATTCTCCATCACTAAATTGTTGTGGTATTTGCTGTTACTTCTAAAAACTACACTAGTTTAGAGCTCCCTCCTGTGGTCTTTTGAAATAGTTCAAGGTTCCGGAAAATAATTCAGAATGCAGATATGAAACTCTGCAGGCTGTAACAGACCTCCAAGGATTTCTAACCTAAACAAGAGCAAAGCAATAAAAGCAAATCTTTGCTATGGATAAGCTACTAGCGTAGCTGTCTGCCAGAGTGTCCCTCACTTGTAAAACAGGAGCACTAACTGGTCAATCACATCCACGAGAAAGTTCTTGGCAGCATGACAAAATTCCACAGTGGTGCGTTATCGTAACTTGGGTACATAGCTAAGGACCATTACAACACAGTGCATCAGCCTCTGCACTTTAAAATAACAAATACGTTTGGGAGGGACCACCCCCTTTTACTCCTCCTATGTAATGGGCTGCTTTTGACCAAGTCTTCATTCGGGTCTGCTGTACATTTCTGTTTGTCTGTTACAATGCAGCTGTGCATTAATGGCCCCTCAAAATTGTCTACTCCATATGTGGGCCAGGAAACTGCAAGGGTAATTTCACTGTTTCAAGGGACAGATTTTTTCCCAAAGGTTTTTTAAAGGTCACACTTGTCGTTAGAAGTGGCTGTAGCACACTGACCTTGGATACAGAGATGTTGCATTCAAGATCAGAGTGGCTATGATGACATCCACCTCTGGAAGCAGAGGAGCAAGAGGAAAATCCTCCTTCATACTGAACTGGACGTAGTTTGCTCCGAAGCAAATATTGATAGTACTGCAGATGCAGACAAAAATGTTCCTTCAGAGAAGGTACTGGTCAGTTGAATCATAGAAAACTGAAGTTGGAAGAGGCCTACAAGGCCATCATGTCCAACCCTCTGCTCAACGCAGGAATACAATCAAAGCATATCTGCCAGGTGATTATCTAAGTTTTTCTTGAATGCCTCCAGTGTTGGAGCACTCACCAACTCCCGAGGTAACTGGTTCCACTGTTGTACTGCTCTAACAGTTAGGATGTTTTTCGTGATATTCAACTGAAATCTGGCTTCCTTTAACTTGAGCCCATTGTTGTGTGTCTTGCACTCTGGGATGATCGAGAACTAGACATGGGGATGAATAAAAAAACGGATCGCGATATTCATCTAAAATCGCTGATTTGTTAAATATGCGTCCCTTCATATTTGTGGGTTCCAGAGACCCCTACGAATACGAAGGGATGAATATTTCCCCATTTTTGTTCGTCCCCTATACAAAGAGGGGGAGGAAAGCCATCCTATGGCTTTTCCATTCTCCCTACTGGCCCGCCAATCAGCTGATTGGTGGGCCGATAGGCAGACACCCACCCCCACAGCCACCCCCCCACCCCCTTCCTCTCCCTACTTGCAAAGATGGCGGCTGCAGCTTCCTTACCCTAAATGAAGCCGCAGCCACCATCTTTGCAAAGGGCAGCCAGTTTCCCTTTTTACAGGCCGTGGCTGCGGAAGCCTGATGGAGACCTCGGTGGCGGCGGCGATGATTACGGTAAGGGGGTGTTGACAGTGGGGGCGGGGTGGAGGGGGCAGCGCGGCGGCGGGGTGTGTGTGTGTTTTAAGTAACCCCCACGAATTGACGAATAAATTCGTTATTCATTGGTTTATGGGGGCAACTTCGTGCTTCGTGAGTCATCAACTTTTGATGACTCACGAAGCAGGACGACTCTCCAAAATGGTGAGTCGTCCCCATCTCCATCGAGAACAGATCTTGCCCCTCCTCTGTATGGCAGCCTTTCAAATATTTGAAAGGTGCTATCATATCACCCCTCAGTCTTCTTTTCTCAAGGCTAAATATACCCAATTCTTTCAGCCTTTCCTCATAAGGCTTGGTTTCCAGCCCCCTGATCATTCTTGACTTATCCTGCTCCTACAAGTTATGCTTCATAAGGCTGACAATGTGATCAGCCACAGAGATTTTCCAGAAATAAATCATTTTCAATTTCTCCCCTGAAGGAACCAAGGAAATCAAGGAATCCCCAGCATTATCAGGAAGCCTATGGGGGCCCCAGGAGAGGAGAGATAATGTTACAGTCTAATTACTACTGCTGGGATGACTTTACAGGTGGTGGCAATTTTCCATAATTAAAGACTTCCCCCATCCCACAGGCCCCAAAAGCTTCATAATAGTGAAAAGGATTCATTGGGACCTTGGGGAAGAAGTCAGAACTTCTTTTATTGCTGAAAAATCACCACAGCTGATGACTTCGTCAGTCTTACAAGGCATAACTGCCACAAGAAGATTGGAGCCACTAAAACAGGATTTGAACAGCTTGTTATGCCTCACATTTCTTATTACATTCAAGATAAAATCCGACCTCAATCTGTTTTATGAAACCAGGAAATTTAGACTTGTTCCTCTTCATGCAACTATAGGTTTTACTCCATTTCTTAATGGTCATCATGCTATAGCTAGCCCCAACCCACTGACTCAACTGGCTCTCTTAGGTGTTGGCTCACCATTCAGCAACTGATTCAATGGCTCTTAGCTGGCACAAGCGACAGGATATTGGCCAGCACAAACTGCAGTTTTGCAGTGCAGTAGAGTCAGCACTGGGCTTTGCAGTGCTAATTAAAAAAATTTAAAAACTCAGAATGTGGAATAAATATCTCTTACACAAAGATCTTTTTGATTAAAAGTTTCCAGGCATCCAGACCTACTCATTAAGGAGAAACAAGATGGGGCAGCTTTAGCTTCTCGGAGGGTATCACATGCAACTATTACCAGATTTTGTGTGGATCCAAACTCTGCTGAAATGAAAACCAAACATCTTCAGATGCTGTTTTGACATTATAGTGCCTGCCTGTAATATTTATTTTCTCTTTTCTTCTTCTTTTAAATAAAAAGACAATAATAGCACATATATCAGTTCACACGTACTGGAAAGAAAGCAAGCTATTATTAAATGTGTGAAAAGACTGTACCACAGCTGGTAAAAAGAAAAAGAAAAAGGAAGCTCAAAGAGGAGTGGTCTACCTGAGGCTGTATTTCATTATTATGGCTGGTGTAGACTAGTAAGTGAATATCAGACTTTGGGGTCAAACAAGTACACATGCCCACTTCCTTTATGGCACCTGTGAACCAGGGATGGGGACTTGAGTTGTGTGACTCACTGTCAATTCAGACTTAAATAACACCGGCGACTTGACTCAGGTTTTTTGTTTTTTTTCAGTGACTCAGACTAGACTCGGAACCCACCCATCCTTCCCTTTCCTCTGGGGAAAAAAGCTTGTTTTTAGTAGTGAATCAGACTTGGGGCCTGGGACTCAGAACTTGGTACCAAAGACTTGGAATTGGACTCAAAGACTTTCCACCCAGTTGTGAACTACCCAAAGTAGACAAACTACATAGATGACACAGACTACAGGTTGATCCAGCAATGCATTTCTTTTTTACTTAGCTAGGAAGGCATTTAAACACACAACAAATATACAAACAGATGGCATTACAGCTTTTATTGCAGTGCCTAAAACACAAATTATGTGTCATATTTTGACATACAGTACCATGCAAAGCACTTCGAAAAGGAATATGGCATATTTAAAAAGTGCCCTGCTCCTGCTACATTAGTAGAATCATCCAGAGAGTCAGTCTCTGTTTGCACTTAGACATAATGGGCAGAATCCTATTGCTTATATAGACTGAGGTAAGTGCAATAGCATAAATCATAGCGGTAACGCTCCTCGTGTGCCCATTGAGAGACCTGGCATACCATGAGGAATGCAAGCGGCTACTCCTTAACCAGTGGCAATTTGCCAGTGTAGCCTATGCTGCTGCACTTATGCTGATGTACATATGCAACCGGAGTCTGGCAAACATTATGTAAATTGTCCTTGCGCAAGGAACCAACCACTTTCAAACTTGGCTTGGCTCCAAGCTGTGTTGACCAGTTCAGGTGGCTTGATGGCAATGACTGTGCAATATACTCAAATTTAAACTCCTTCCCACATTGGGAAAGACCCCTAAATAAAAGGCTGGAACAGTTCTTCAGGTAAGTATCAAACATCTCAACTCATGTCATTAACTACAGCTTGGAGAACAGAATGGCAAGCCATCGTCCATGCCACGTGGGGAAGATCTGGAACTGTGGCTCGTGAGCATGAGGCTGGCTCCATGGTACATCCCATGTCAGTGTTGGGAAGGACCAGCAACACTGCTCTACAATGCATGCATATTGCCAGCCTCATGCACGAAACCCCCTTCTTTCAGACATGAACAGTGCCATGTGGAAACAGCAACAGAGCTGTACATGATAGTTGACCAATGTTAAGCAGAAGTTAAAATTCCACTCACCCCATGGTGATCAACTGCAAAACTACCAGCTGTTCTAAAAAGGAAATAACTAGACATTTTCTGTTATTAAAATCAGTCATGGTAAAAATCATTAAAAGGCATAAATTATAGAACCAAAAAGATTCCAGTAAGGCATTTGTGAGTACCAACTGGTTACTGCTCTGTCACATAAATGCATCATCTTGGCTGGTTATGGCAGTTTAAACATAAACCCCACAAGCTGCATGACTGTCTTCCTCCTCCAGATACACTTCAAGCAGCCAGATGGTTCAAGTATCATATAAAATATCCTTTTTGGTAAACATTTTGTATAAAAACAACCAAGCAAAAAAAGTTTAAAATGCTCAAAGTGACCAATCACTTTTAAAAAATTACATGAAAAAGTAAAAAATTGATTTTAAGACGACATTCACTTTCAGTATTTGTGAAATCTGCTGGACCTTCCACTTCATACACGGAGATCCGGATAGTCACGCTTTAAGGCAAGATGTCAGATTGGCACCATGATAATAAACTATATGCAAGAGGCGGAAGGCAGAGTGGATGCGCAGGGGCTAAACAGCAGTCAGTGGACTGGCTTTTCACGTACACTGACAGAGCCATCTTCCATGCCAAAGTACACTCGCTCTGCCATGTTGAGGAAGAGACCAGTTTCCACAACTCCTGCAACAACAAGAAGAACAAGAAGTCACCAAATCATGCTTAATTATCACTAATATTTCTAGTATGGTATCTAGGTCACATTGCACAGAGTAAAAGTGTGGAGCTTTGTATTTTTGGAGTACAACTACCAGAATTACCCAGGCAGCTCAACACATATCTGTACCCCTCTAGTGTGGAGCCAATGTCCACATTCAGCCAGAACCAAATGCCGCTAAGAAAAAAGAGAAGGGAAACTTTCCAATTGATGCATTGCTGTGGCAAAAGTTGCTTTGAAGGAAATACCAAATCAATCCTGCCACCTATTGGATCCTCTGACATTTGCATGCTTATTATGTTCCTTCCACTCCGACAGTAAAGAAACCTGTTTCAGAACTCACATGTATAACACCCGCTTTCTATAGGTGAATCAAAAGGAACAAAAAGATCCGAATGGTTTAGTTTTGTTCAAGTGCTACCCAGATATTAAACATATCCTCATTTGTGAAGAAAACAATGAGAGTGGAAATCTACCTTGTATAATTTCAAAGCTATTAGTTTGCCTGTTAGAAAAGGCAAACCTGTGATTCCAAATAAGTGTATGATTCTGTTGGAATGTTAGCTGGCAACGAACAAGAGAAAATGCAAGAGAAAACAAGGCAAAAACTACCTGGTGTCATTTTGACTGCCACATTTACTTCATTCCAGTCATGCACTCTGTCAAATTTCCAGTCCAATAAGAAGTTCCCATTGTCCGTCACCACTGGGCCCTAGCATGCACAGAAATATAATGTTGAGAACACATTAAGGAGGTGTTAGGTTGTCCATTCTTCATGTGTAATAACCATAAAGCTGTAATAACCACCGCTCTCTGAAACAAGCAGCAAGTTATTTTTTAAAGAATATATTCTGAAGTAACATTCCCAGCCTTCATAGATGTGCACATTAAAGTGATATCCAAGAGAAAACTAAGGGATTTAAAACTAACCCATCATACAAACCATTAGAGCTAGGGAAATTGTTGGAAAGAAAGGGGACTATGTTGTTCTGTCTACCCAAGCAAGTCATTTTAGGTTCTGAGAATTTTATATCTATACCTCTATCTATGCATTGTCATATGGGGTCTTCTGGAGTTTTTAAGTTTTAGTCTGTAAACCGCCCAGAGTAGTATTCTCACTAAAGGGATGGTATATAAATCAATGAAACAAACAAACAAATATTAAGGCTACTGTTGCTGGCTGCACAGAAAGGCTCTCCTGCTTCTCTTTGCATACAAGCTCCCCAGGCCCTCTTCCCAACCCCAAAGGAAGTGCAGCCCTTCCTACTGACCTTTATTTCTTCTGAAAGAAAAAAGATGCTCATGCATTGTATCTGTGATGGGACAGAAGCATGAAGGAAGCCAACTGACAATGTCAATAGCACAGAGTGCTCTTGTGCAAGTTTTGAGAAATGGTGCCATGAATGCATCATGTGGCTCTGGCAGCACTAGCAGCTGCTGAACTGAGCTATGTGTCCCTCTTTGCAGCTTGTATTTTGTTTTCTGGGGAAAAGGGGGCAGAGTGACTCTGAAGAAAAAAGGCCAGGCACTGTTTGAGGGGAAGGGGGAAGTTGTGCTGCCAGTCGTTGTTGCCATAAAGGAATTAGTTCCAGGTAATGCGTTACTTGGAAACGTGTAACTGTTAAGCTCTGCAAAACATATGCAGAACACTGGGATAAAGGGAGTCCTTCACATTTGATAATAGCTTCATGATTTAAGACACAGTGCACACAATACAAACATACAGGGTAAGTGTGCAGTACACGAACCCCACTGGCATATCCCCAGCTAGTGCAAAACTGATTCAACACTGGATGATATGGAGTCATTTCATGAAAATTCTTTACCAAAGTTATAGAAAGATCTGGAATAACCACTCAATAAGGTTATGTATTAAGTATACAAGAACTGCTGGATAGCTCAGTGGTTTAGATATTTAGCCAGAGGTTGGGAGTTCGATTCCCCACTGCGCCTCCTTGAAAGGGGCTGGACTGGATGATCAACAGGGTCCCTTCCAGCTCTGTAATTCTAAGATGATCATGATTATTACTAAAAAGCAGGTGGTTGGTAAACTCATACCAAGGTCCCATCAACATATGCACAAGCATACATCCTTTTTAAAATATTAGTGTCCTAATTCTTCATTTCTAATTTTTCCTCTGAATATTAATGTTGTTCACAGTTATGAAGAGCAAGGGCATGTTTTATATACAAGCATGTCAGCTCTGAAGCACTGACAGATATTAACAACAAAAAAAAAACAGGGCATGTAACATATTGTATTGTTTTCCCTAATGTATGAAAATACTGGAGAGAGAGTAGCTTTGCTGCCATGACCCTTCAAGTTTCTGGCTTTCATACAAATCAGGTCCTATCCTAATAAATAAATAGATTTGTTTATCCATCTGATAAGCATCTGATGGATAATGTTTTGGAAATATACTATGGAGCAAAATTATCCTTATTTAAACATTTGGCATATTAGAAAAGCCGCAGACAGCTATCAACATATGCTTTGCTGATAAATGAGAAGAAGTACAAAATATGAACTTAAATCTTACAATAGGATAGTAACAGTATGGACAAGACTCCATATATACAGTAATTAAGCAGAAATTCAGACTATTACATTCAGAATATACTATCAAATGTTAAATAACATTTTCTAAGAATCTCAGTTTTCTTTATATGTTAAGAAGGAATTTTTTATTGCTTGGGACTAGAAAAATATTATCAAACAGGAAAAGGCAATGCCTGCTGGAAGGTGGTGCTTTAGTATTCTGCATACTTTCTTTCTGCTCTCAATAGACAATTAAGAAAACTGAACATGATTTATACAACCCACAGAATTTAGCTTTTCTCAAGGAAGAATCTGGAAGTATATTGTTCAACATTAATCTCACCAGATAAGCAGGGAGTAGATTCTCAGGCTGATTAGGGAAGAATACTCTATAACAGGAGCAAGGATGCTAAACTGGCAGAATTAGAACTCCAGCAAGAAGCTAATTCTTTGGCAGTCGGTAATACCACCCACCCTGCTTCAGGGACATGCTGCAGGAACGAACTATCGGCAGGCTTGTGTCAGAGACAATAATGTCTTAGGCAGCAAGATCTGAAGCCATTTAAAAGCTTAAAACCAATTTTAATTGTTGAATTATAACATTGTTTTAATCAACTTGGGCAAGAATTAAGATAATGGTTTCCTGAGCCATTATAAGTGCTACCTAATATACTGGCAATGCAAGGTGTTATCCCCCAATTCCAATCTGTAAACAGTCCCTTTGTTTATTTTAAGCATCACACAGAGTTATCACAGATGGTCTTTTCCCCACATTATAAAAAGACAAAGTGGAAAATACAACAATGCTGGGAAAAGTTGAAGGTAGCAGGAAGAGAAAAATAGCAGATGGATTGTTTCACTAAAGGAAGCCACACCCTTGAACTTGCAAGACCTGAGTTTATGATAAAACCTTCTGGAAGTCACTAATTCATAGTGTTTCCGTAAGTCAGAAGCGACTTGATAGCACATAACGTTTCTCATAAAAGCTAGTGCATAGGCAACCTGTTAGTATGAAAGGTGCAATGAATCTCTTCATTGTTCTTACTTCTAGAGAAATTAACATGGCTACAGAAGCTTAAGGCTGTGGTGAAAATGTATGTTTATTCAAGCATACTTTTATCTTGGAATGGGAGTGGGGGCTATCCTTAAACTGTCACTGCAGGTTGGCCATTGGTACTGGTCAGTAACTCCTGTTCATAGCACTTTGAAGGGACATAATGGAAACCACTAGAAAATGGCTGGCAGTAGATTTGGTCACTCCCATATCCCAAGAGGCCACATTAAGTCACCTACAAATGGGGTTATTTCAACCTTAGTTATGTGCAGCATTTTCAACTTTTATGGATCAACAATCACCACCAACGGCTAGAACATTTAAAGGGTAGGAATTTATTCATTCCCGTTATACAATGCTGTCTCTCCAAGGAGTTCAAGGCAACATTCATCCTTACCCTCCCCATTTTAATCTTCTCAACAAGCCTGCAAGAGGAATAAAGGTGAGATAACGCAAGGTCCAAGATCACCCAGTATGCTTCATGATGAGCGGAGATTTGAATTCTGGTCCCTTTGGTCCTAAACACTACACCATGCTGGCTACGAATTTGAAGAACCTGAACAGACAATAACTCTTGGTAACCAGTCACCTTGTTCAGAGCCAGACAAGGGCAGACGTCTGCAAAAAAGAAGTTTCCTATTTGCCACGTCCTGAAATGACAGCCATTTTGGAATCTCTGAAGTGCTGGTTTAATACAGTGGTTCCCAACCTTGGGTCTCCAGATGTTCCTGGACTGCAACTCCCAGCAGCCCTTGCCAGCACAGCTAATGTCAAAAGCTTCTGAGAGTTTTAATCCAAGAAAATCTGGGGGACCCAAGGTTGGGACCCACTACAAAAGTGACAAAAACAGGACATGTTACTACACTGATCTCTTCCAGTTTATCAATGCCTCTCTGCAGAAGAAAAAGAGGAATTTCAGCAGCTGCAAAGTGTTCTTCCACTACCACAACAGTGAAGACTTACAGCTTTATTGACAGCCATTCTTAGCTCTGCAACACCCCCAAACTTCGTGGTCAGAGCTCTGGTGATCGGAACATAGGCCATGGGGATGACTTCGATCGGGATCCCTTTCTTCCAATGCTCTCCAAGGCTTTTAGATTTTTTCCTAAAGAAAATAAGAATGTACATTCACAGGAAGGCCACTGCAGAGTTTGCTTACAGATGGCTGCTCTAAAATAAGGAGTCTGAAAACATGTGCCAGACGTGCCAGGGCCACCCTACCATAACCCTAGTTGTTGCTTCACACATAAAGAGCGCCAAGAAACAGCAGAGTGAGGTTTGGCTGGGCACACAGCATTTTCCCAGCTCAAAAAAATCACTTTTTTAAAATTTCACCTCCCAGAATCACTCAGCAAAGGCTGTGGGTGTCGTGTCCTCTAAAAAGGGTGGGAGCTAAAACCTCGCCTGAACGTTCAATATGATTTGAGCATACAAGCTCTGTCATTGCAAGACACCAAGTGCTGGAGACACAGAGGAGCCTGCAATGCAGTCACAGCCTAATAGCTTTTGCTATTCAGAAGCCTCTGCAGTACCTCTGTAGAAAGACTCGTTCTGCTTCTTTCTATCAGCTAAAACAGAAGTTGCATATATTCCATACCAACTGCCCATGAAGAAGAACTTCCTGTAGCCCTGCATGCCTTCTTTTAAAGGCATGCTACAGCCTTTTTCTGCAAGCACCCCAATCTGGCAGCCATTTGCTAGGAGCCAAAAAAAAATGAGCAGGGGGGCAGGTTGCCTTGGGCCGTGTACTGCTTCCCTCTGCTCTACAGTTTAAGAAAGGAAAAGCATAAGCGTGCAATGTGACAAAGATGCAAAGCCTGGCTATCAGAATGCAACCACAGTATAAATCCTTTCTCTAGTTGTATATTAACATGGTTTCATCGGATGTTTTGAGCCATTCAGGAAACACATGAAATGAAGATAAACTTATATGTAAAAATCAACCCTGGCTTTGACCAGTTTGGCCATCTTCTGCTGTATTCACTCCTATCTGACTACATCTTTCTTACTATGGGCACCCATGACTGGGACAAGACTCCAGGTATCTTCAAAGGGGAAATGGCCTCTAAGTAGCATTCTGGTGAAGGGGAGGTTTGTGCAACAACCAATTCTCAGACATTATAATGAAAAACCCAGACACATAACCTACCTCAGAGAGGGCAACTATAGCAGAACCAGGGGCCATCATCACTCCTGCCTCCAGAAGCTGCATACATGCTACCAAATATTGGCAAGAAGTCACAGGGGGAAAAGCAATCTTCTGTTCATTTTAAAGGGCCTTTTGTGGTTTGTTACCAAATTTGATGGCTGTTTGGTGGGTGGGTGTACATGTGCACACACGCACATGAACAAAGACACATGCGGCCTAGAAGTGATCTCAGTCTATATTTACAGTACACAAAGTATCACGACACAGGAACCAACTAAATTATGGCTAGGGTCATTTTTCTTCACCTTCTGGAGGAATAGCCATCACCACATTCTACCTGTAATCAGCAATAACGATGAAGCTTTTTGCATAACCAGCAACTATCTTCTCCTGTGTCAGGCAGCCCCTGGAGATAAAAGAGATCAGAACATATGCCCAGTTACGGACCGATCAGTAGACTCGATGCTCAACAACCTCAATCCAATGGCTATTTTTGTTGCCTTTGCTCTAAAAACAAATGGACGTTTAATCCAACTGCATTCATCCAATGGCAGTCACAAAGAAGGGAGAACGTCTGTCAGCTCCTGGATAAAAATACCAACTATTTATGCTGCTAGGAGAGCTTTGAACAGGCACTTACAGTAAAGCATGGTGTCACCAGACAAAACAAAGGGTGGTTTATTGTAACAGACCAAAGGAACATCTACAGTTCTATAAATGCTCTAAGAAAATGTGGCCACAATCCTGCATTAACAAGGTGTGTAAATTCTTTGAAATCAATGAGGTTTAAGCAGGCTATGCAAAAGACTGCAACCAGTATCTTTGAGGAGCTGCAGCATAATATTTTTCTGCTACATATCCTAATTTCTACAATCCTATTCCTACATTATAGAAAAAAATTAGTAACTTGTACAAAAGTATTTTCACAAATGTATTTTCTAAAAAGCAATCTCTTACCACTTAAAAGAAAAAGTGCCAATATATTACATTAGTCTCCACTTAACAGTAGTTGAAAAACAACCAAATGTTCAAATTATTTTAAAATAACTGACCATTCATTAAATAACGAACAATTCAGGCAATTTTAGAATTTAAAAAAAAAAACTGAGCAGAATCCTATAGAATACTGGCAGAGCAGAATGCTCCACTAGAGCCTAGTAATGCTGGATTCCTGGATTCATCATTGTGCAAGCATAAACAGCTACTGCAATAGCATAACTTCTCTTCATGATAGGAGGTCCTGGGTACTTCTGTGCATGAGCAAGAAAAAAGTAAAATCACTCACACAGGGGTCCACTGTGCAAATAGTTTACTGAATAGGACCCCCACCATAATATTTTATTTTTGCAATTGTCAGAATGAAAGAGGGAGAAATGTTTGAGCATTTTTTGTTCGGAAAAAAGAGCTGCTTTTTTTCCTACTACATTAGTTGAAGAACTGTAGGAAATGAATAAAAATAACACACAGGTAACACAGATCCAACACACACAGAGACCCACAAGCTTAAATCAGACCTGACATTGTTGGACCTCTGCCTGAGACTCTAGAGAGCTATGCCAAGTCCAAAATAATTGAATTAGGTGTACTCAGGATAAGGCAGCTTTGCACATCCACGTACACATTCTCTGAACTTGGATGGCTAATTGTGGTGGGCCTGGGAACAAAATTCTCCCTGCTACAGGCTGCAGGAAGCCTACAAATGGGAAGAACATGTTCATTTTTTTAAAAAAATCAGAACGAAGTAGTCATATGTCAACTACACTTTAATTTATTACTCAAATTCAAATTTAAATAAATCTTTGTATGAAACAAAACGACAATAGCGACAACCTTCTGAGATTACCAGTACTTTACAATCTGAATAAACAGAAAATACAGTGACCCATCTTTCGTTTTCTTCAGTCGCAATTATAGGGACACAACAGAACCACTGCAATCTCAAAACAAACAAACACATTTTAAATATTAAGTCATCACTGCAAGAACAAATCTCCTCTCACTCACTTATCAATGAAGGCTTAAATCCACCTGTTAATCCCAACTAGAACTGACCTACTGAATAAAGATGGGGGTATTCGTATACGAATACCTCCGCACAGGTGGAGATAATGAGGGTCCGGCTCCATGGGGCCAGACGGTTCATTCACCGATGCGCTAATCCGACGGGGTCCGCGCTGCCATCCTATCACTCTGGAGATCATGATCGCCAAGCCACTCTTCGACCTGGCAGAGAGGCTTGTCGTCCCGCCTCCTGCCAGGCTCGGCAATCGCGATCTCCAGAGCGATAGGACGGCAGCGCGGACCCCGCGGCATTAGCGCATCGGTGAGTGGACCGTCCGGCCCCATGGGGCCAGACCCTCGTTATCGCCACCTGTGTGGGGGAGGTATTCGTATTCGTACATGAATACCCCCATCTCTACTACTGAATCAATGGGATTTACAAAGTCCCCACTGATTCAGGGAGGCTACTTTATTTTGGACTTAAAACTGGAGGTATGTCTAAAGATTTCAAAGGAAGAAGTGTTAGGTGCAGCAAAACCAAAGACTCTTGTGGCACTTTATACATTAATACATTTTCTCTCATACAACCTTTCATGTACAGTCCACCTCTTCAGACATCAGTCAAATAATATTTTTTAGGTGTTCTAAGATGTCACAGAACTACAGCTGTTTTTTCTCCTGCAGGAGCTGAAAAAGTGTGGGCCCCTACACTATGTGTTGCACTCAAGCCCCCATGCAGCCTCTCCAATATTAAATGCTGACACAAAAATGTCCTTCATGCTCCTCTGTTCAATTTTTGTCTTTTTTTTAAAAAGGCCTTTATTTGGCCTAAAACAACTTGTGTGAGGGGAAGAAAACATGGAAATATGTCCCTGAGGTCCCTAGAGCAGCCATTCTCAACAGGGGCCATATGTCCCCTTGGAAGGTCCTGGAACATTTGAAAAATGTGAGAAGTTTCTGAAAGATATCTGTTCATGTTGTATGCTTGTTGGACAGGCGGCCCTGGAACCTGAGAAGAGCTCCTAAAAGGGCCATGGCCAAAAAAAAGTTGAGAATGGCTAGCCTAAAGAATCCATACTATATTTAAAAATAAACAAACCTGGAGTAATAGGGAGAAACCCTCTAAGATCCGGAGAATGACATGAAAAATCACCAGACTTGGGGGAGTTGCCCATTGTTGTATTACTGGATATCAGTGTTGTCAATTTATCCAGTCTTTTCATCTTATTCTCAATACTTGATTAGAATTACAATGGTAGAGAATTAGATGGTGTCTCTTACCCTCCTCCTTTGATAAGATTGAGGTCCATGTCAACTTCATCAGCCCCATCAATGGCAACATTCAACTACACAAAAGAAAGAGGATGTGTACTGTACTTATACCCTGCACTTTCAGTAGTGTACTGTTATCTTGAAAGTTACAGAAGTACTAAAAACACTTTTGAAGTAAATTCCAAAAAGTGTAGAACAAACAGCAGCAGCATGCTAGACAATGGTATGAATACTAATGCTTACATATAAAGCCCTAAACAGTTTAGGGCCTCGATACCTGGCAGAGCGCCTGTCCCCACCTAGCTCTACTCATGTCACTTGATCAAGCCAGACCAGAAGGTTGAGGGGCTTAACCCCGAGAGAGGCCCAGAAGGAGAGAACAAGAAACTGGGCCTTCTCGGCGGTGGCCCCTCATCTTTGGAACACCTTACCCCCAGAGATTCGACTGGCATCCTCACTGGGAATTTTTAAAAACAAGTTGAAGACATGGTTCTTCCGGCAGGCCTTCCCCCCTCCCATTACATAGATTCTTTATCCCATCTTGAATCCTGTTTTCTTTATTGACCTTTTGCTCTTGTGATCAAAGTTATTTTAATGCTGTTTTTATCTTTATATTCTGTAAGCCGCCCAGAGTAGATTCCCGAATCTAGATGGACGGGGTAAAAATGGAATAAATAAAAATAAATAAAAATATGAAAAAGCTGGATAAAACAACTCTGTTGATCCTTGAAACTCCCACGAAAATAAGAAAAGATTTTCACCTGATGCTAAAAAGAGTTGGCAACAGGTCAACATCTGGGGATAGCAATCCCACAGTCAGGGTATCATAGGTCTCTGAACTTTCTCCATGCATAGCTTCGTACAGCTAGGGTAGCTACCAAAGGACCTCAGACAACCATTTTGATGCACAGGCTGATATTTGTGCTTTTGTAGAGAAACACTGTCTCTCAGATACTTGTGTCATAAGCCACAACTGACTTCAAACATAAGCAATGGTATGTTTTTGAGTTGTGTCTGGAGATGGACAGCTGTCAATGAAGCTGTTTCACCTTTAGCACAACTTTAGCAAACTACATTCCTAGGGGTGTTCCCAGTCAACAGCCTAGCAGATACAGTAGGACCGCCGTATCTGCAGGAGATACATTCCAAGACTTACCATGGATACCAGAAATTGTGGATAATAGGGAACTATGTATATATATATCATAACATGGGATTCCCAGTGTGGTGCGGTGGATACAGTATAGACTAGGACTCTGGAGAACAAGGTTTGAATCCCCACTTGGCCATGGAAATTCACTGGGAGAGTGGAACTGGTAAAACCACTCCTTAAATACCCTGTTTCCCCCGAAAATAAGCCCTACCCCAAAAATAAGCCCCAGTTAAGTGAAACCCCACCCTCCACCATTGTGCAGCATTGCGCAGCAACCAGAAGAAGTTGACATGCCTGTATTTGAATAAATGTAGATTGTTGTACATGAAAAAAATAAAAGATCCCCTGAAAATAATCCCTAATGTGTTTTTTGGAGCAAAAATTAATATAAGACCCTGTCTTATTTTCGGGGAAACACGGTATCTCACTCACCTTAAAAGCCCTGTTAGGATCACTATAAGTTGGTTTCGAGTTGACAGTACAGAACACACACACACACACACACACACACACACACACACACACACACACACACACACAAAATATATATATATATAAACATAGTCTCTGGTGCCCTCTTGTGGCCAATTCTGGTAGTATAGGAAATACGTACTTTTTCCATTTAATATTTTAAGGCCACAGATAAGTGAAACCATGGATTTATATCCCTAGGTGCCATAAAGCAAGACAAGATCAATAACTTATGCAGACACAGAGGAAACCATCTCCTCTGCTAGTGCGCACTTTGAGCTGAAAGGAGCCTTTCTTTAATTCCTCATGGCAGACAAGCCGTCTTCGACAAGATAGCACTTGGGAATTACTGTCCCACGGAAGGTAAAGTGGCTGAACAACTGCTAAAGGTTTAGCAGGAAACGTGCGGAGTGAGAATTCTGCAGAGGCAAAATAAAACACAAAACAAAACATCTCCTCTGCCCAGTTGGCACCCACACAGCTTTTACATCTGATCAAGTTAAACAGAAAAGATCCACTTCACGAAGGAAGACTCCTGCTGCCTCCTTCTAAAGCCTTTGAGCGTAACAGCAGCGTCCTTGAGGAGCAGCTAAGAATCCAAATACAGGGGACTCACAACAGGCCATTGGCTGGCAGTAATTCTGCCACAGAGTGGGCCTGCAGAGCAAGTCTCCCAGCAATCTTCCCACCTCAATAGCGCTCCAAGAAGACTAATCTCACTCACTCTATATGGGCAATCCACGTCGGTGCCTTTGAGGGGACACTACCATGTTGCATAAGTGACACCAACACCAAGGCAGCACTGAGCCTGAGCTACAGCCCGAGGACAAGGGGTTAAGCACTCCTGGAGATGGAGGTATTTGGAAGTAAAGCAGCCCACCTCCAGGTCATCAGAAGGCCAAGCACTTAATCCCAAGCAAGTAAGTCAATAGCCAGGGCCACAGCGATAGGCACAAACTGGTTACCTAACATGATATTTATACTTTGCTTTTAGCTAAAATTGGCTTACAAATGAATTTATAATTAAAATATCTATATTTAAAATAGTAATATATAAAATCTTTATATATTAAAGATATGTGGAATTACTGATGGCCATATCTTCCAACAATTTCCAGAATATTTCACATCAAATGTTTCTCCCTACCCTTCATCTGAGGAGTGCTGATTCTAGGCATGCAAATAGTTCTGAGATAACTGTAAGAACTGGTAGGAAAAGCTATTAATATTTCAAACACAGCTGGATCTCTAAAGGAAGGCAAAGTAGTAATTTCCTGCAGCTCCTGGATATCATATTTCCATGAGTTTCTCTCACACAGCCACTGAGTTTTCCAAACACGGACTACCTCAACCACCTCATGACAACTTTCTGCTCTTCTCTCTCTCCATTTCACGTCAAGAAAACAGTTCAAGAAGAAAACAGAGGAGAGGGAAACTGATTTTGACAAATTCTCTCTACTTAGAAGGGGCAGATTCATACTCCACAGAATGCAATTCCCCCTTTTTCTGTTCCATAGGGCAGGTGTCCCCAACCCCCGGTCTGCGGCCCGGTGCCGGTCCGTGGGCTTCCTGGAACTGGGCCGCGGAGATGGATCTCTGCCCTCCACACGGTGGGCACTCGCAGAGGGACGTGTCGCGCTCGCAGAGGGACGTGTCGCGCCCGTGCGCCACGCCCCTCCGTGATCACGACACGCCCACCCGCGAACGTGACACGCCCACCCGCAAGCACAGGGGTGCCCCCGCACACGGAGCCCGCCCCCCCAACCAGTCCGCGGTCCCAAAAAGGTTGGGGACCGCTGCCATAGGGGATATTTTCTTTGTACTGCCTATAGCACACTGATGCCCCACACATTTCCTTCTCCAGTTTTCCTATTTTAGATACATTTTGCATGGCAATGGCACACAAAAACGCCCACTTCCAGATGAGAAATGGGGCTGAGAAGAGGAACTTCTCATAAGATATTTAACCTTGGCTGGCTTGCATAAAAGAATATATTTCAAAGAATGTGCCTTGATTCTGCTGGAAGAAGTCACATATGACTGTATAGGTCACACTGAGCACTTTGAATTGTGGCCAAATGCAGACTGCTAGCCAGAGAAGCTGTTATAACAAGGAGTCACACAATCCCAGTTAACTTGTATATAGTCTGGCCTCCACACTCTGGATCAGCTGAACTATTCATTTTTCAAAAGCAGCCCAACACAGGGCATGTGATAAGAATCCAACTGAGTTATAACTAAGGCATGTATCATTGTGGCCAAATCTGATGTCTCCAGAATCAAACACAACTGGCTCACTAGTCTTGACTATTCAAACATCCTCATGGCCACCAACAAAACCCGAGCATCCAAATTCAGGGTTGGAATCCAGAAGAATACTGAAATAGAGATCCCAAGCCTTCAAAGAGAGTGACCCCACCCAACACAGGCTGAAGCCCTATTCCTTGACCTGCCTTTTGACAAATCAAAAGCACTTCTGTCTTGTCTGAATTAAGTTTTAATTTGTTCACCCTCATCTGGATGACTGTCTTTTCACTTACTGACATAGCATTCCCCAGGACTGTCTTCAGCCAAGGAAGACTGTCACCATGGCTGCTGAGTAGAGATGGGCATAAACCGGAAAACTGGTGGTTTGTGATGGTTTGTGCCTACCCACGAACCACCACGAACCCCCCTTGAAAAATGAACCGGTTTGTGGTTAATTTTTTGGGGTTGGGCTGGGGGGACTGCTTGACTGCCCGCTTCCCACTGCCCCTGCCCCTGCCTTAATCAGAGACAGCAGGCCATCTTCCCTTCTAGGGAAGGACCTGCTGCCTCTGAGCATGTGCTCGCCTCTCAGCTGAGTGGCAGGCGCATGCACAGAAGCAGTGGGCCCTTTCCCGGAATGGAAGCCAGCCTGCTGACTCTGACTATGGTGACAGGACAGTGGGAAGGGAGTGAGCGGGCATCTGTTTTTCCAAAGCAAAACGAAGCGCAGAGGGGGAAAAAGTTCAGCACTTCATTTTGCTTTGGCAAAACAGGATCCCCGAACTGGGTCATGAACTGAACCATGACCCAGCCTGATTCGTCAGTTTTCTGGTTCATGGTTTGGTTTGTGCCCATCTCTACTGCTGAGGCTTTCTGAGCTGGGAGACTTTTTCAGCACAGTCAACATCTTGCTGTGGTCCCTTCCCTCCAATAACATAACCTCCTCCCTGATTAGATCTCCCCCTGGTGAGAAGCAATAGGTAATGTAATATCTCTAGTTTTTGCCTGAACAGATTGGAACTATTCCTTCCCCAACTTGTTGCCCTCCATGTGTGTCAAACTACAACAGCCCCCAGCCAGCATGATGGGAGTTGTAATCCAACGTATCTGGAAGCACAAGTCTGGGGAAGGCTGTCCTAAAGCAACAGTCATCCCTACAATTTCCTTCTTGTATGTCCTGGACTCTTTTCACTTCAGATGAAAATGTATGAAAATATTTGTTATGTTATGCTTAAGGAACTAAGCTTACTGGTGTAACTGAATTTCCTGCCACATTCATTTCCTCACCCTTTTCTCCTTTAAACTATACAATGGCTCGTCATGAGAAACTAGAGAATCATTGTTGCCAAAGCTCACACTGTGGGAGAGATGAAATAACGGTATTACTTAGAACAGGTTTGCAGACTCTTTTATACACACAAGCCATCACTGAGATGACTCCTGTATCACTCAATGTTAACTATAAGACAATGTTTTTACATGAATACAGTTCACACACTAGGCTCGGAGGCATTAAATTCTGAGTAATAAAACAATGGACATTAATGTACATGCATACAGGAACCAACGATTAGGAGTGTAAGATGTAAAGGAGCTACTACAGTTATACTCTTCCTCCCAGATTACTGCAGTTCAAGCATCCAGTACACATGTGATTCACCCATGGCATAAATTGCATGGGATGAATGGCAAAAAATACCATTTGAGCATGGGAATCCATGGAAATATACGAAGGCAAAAGGGCCCTATTCACTTAATCCTTCAATGCATTATCCTAGACTGCTTGTACAGAATGAAAGTATGCCTACACTCTTACCTCGGGGTGTCTATCCAGGTCACTTAAGGTTAAGCCATTCTGCAGAATCAACTGACGAGCCTACAAGAAAATTAAAATATTACATTGTTTCTCAAAGGACAGGGGAGAATATATATATATTAATTTCAATATTTGTATCACCAACGAGGTGATGTACTATAAACCTCTTTTTAAGAAACTAAGGTGAATGCTAATCTTTCACAAAAGGAACATGACATTCATATGGAAGGAAAGGATAAAATCAGGAAGCGAACAGCAAGTAAAGCCACTCTTCTCTTTCAATAACAAAGGTGTTAGAACTCTTGGCATCCTCAACTTTGCAAGCTAAATGTCATACCTGATTTAGTATCTTATCAATCTCATTCATTCATTTGTTACATTTCTATCCCCACCTTTCTTCCAATGAGCTCAGAGTGTGCATGGGATTTTCCTTCTACTCACATTATCCTCATAACACTCCTATGAGGTAAGTCACGCAGCTGACCGAAGGTCACCCAGTGAGTAGCACTTGGGTCTCTCAGGTCCCAATCCAACACCTTAACCACTGCTGTCTCTCTGGTAGATAATTAGCCTCAGACTCTCTGAATCTGTACCAAGTAAACAGCCTATGATGTCAAATGGATGTGTGCATGACAAGGATCACAGCTCAGTGACCAGGAGGCATGTTTTGCACAGAGATGGTCCAAGGTTCGAGCCCACAGATGAGCAATATGCAGCCCTGGGGACCTAAAGGCAGTCCCCAGCAGCCCCCCTGCCACCATTTAAACATTTTTTAAACAAATACACTGTCTTGGAATGTACCCTTTACCCTCCTATAAGGCAGGGAAGCAATTTTGCAATGTTTTGAGTATCCTCAGCCTCCTCAGCTGCAGGGTACAAAGAGGTATTTTCCATTAAAAAAGGGATTTTTGCATGAATTTTTTTTAAGGGTGCAAGTCATAGGACTAGTCCTCCAAGATCCAGGGATGGGCATGTGGTTCATCTGGATTTCTAGAGATCACCCACCTCTGTTCAAGCCTCTCCAAGTACAACTGAGAAGGACCCGCGTAGAGAACCCTGGAAAGCAGCTGTCAGTCAGTGCTGATAATACTAAACTGGAGAAATCTCTGGTCTTTCTTGGTACTAAGTAGTTTCTGACTTTTTTTGTGTGAAATGTCCCCTTTTATCAATCTTAACTGAAACACAATGCATTCTTTACCCAAATTCTTTCATCCAAGTATTGAAAAAGATTAGCATTGCAAAGTTCAATGAAAGCAGGCTTACATAACCGCCTAAGTAAGCAGACCTAGGGTGTGGTCTAACCTGATATTTGAGTCGGGCAGTGTTCCATGAAAAACAGGGATTAGATGAACTCTGGACTCTTACCTAGACACGTTCAGACAATTTTCTTTGTTTAGCATGCTGAGATATGACTGCACTTCATGGACTCCACACTCGCCCACCTTGTTCATTCTTTCCCGGGAGCCAAAAAACAAGCCAGGAAGTCTTCTGTCAAATGTAATTTCCCATTACAGGTATATTTGAATCAGAAAATGAATTAGTTCATGGACAAGCCATGATACCCAACTTTCATTCATGGCTCCATACCCTGACTCATTCAGAAGCCATCAACCAATTTTCCAGGTTGGACAGAAAAGGAAACAGCAGTTACGTGAAGACTCCCTGACATGGGTTTGGCTTGTGCCAAGAGTTGAATGCACACCCAAAGGCTTATGTGTACCTTGGCTCATATTCCAAACATAGTTATCCACTATGCTACACAGGTACTGCAAGTTCACATGACAACTGCAGAACTGGAATGCTATAGGCAAATGGTTGTCAGATGATTAGGAGCAGAAAATGTAGCAACAGTTATGCCATGCTCAATAAAACAAAACCAAACACCAACTAGCCCTGGGTAAATTTACTCTGGGTGACCAGGTACCTGTGTCAAGGAACTTGAGTTTTTTGGTAGCTTGGGACCACTGTGGGCTGTCAAGTGACATGGCTAGTCAAGACCCAACTGAATACTCCAGCACAATTCAGACTCCCCCCCCCACCGCCAACTCCTCTTGGCCCAGCCTTCTCTGGGTCAAAAGAAAATGCAGCAACAGGTTTCCCATCCCCTTGGAGCAAGTTTTTAGGATGAACCAGGGATGTATAAAAGTGGCTGCTTCTGGCAGGAACAAGGGGATCTACTGCAAGTGTACACTATTGGATACTAGAATCTGAGCCACAACTCAGTAAGCACTTCTGCAGAATGAAGGCCTAATAAAATCTAGAGATACAGGTCACGTGTGATTAAAAAAAGGAATGGTTGTGGCACCTGTGTTAGGGCCAAGTTATGATGCAGCTTCCAACACTGGGAGTCTCACTGAATCCCTGCAGCTTCCAAACTCTTTGTGGACGCCAGAGAGAGCCTTTGAAGAATAGGAGATGGGCTGTTGGGATTCAGAGCAGAATGCAAAACTCAGCACCATGATACAAGAAGCCCTGGCTCAGCTTTAATGAGGCCGCTGGAAGTTTGTGGAAGCGTCCATATAGACACAGACAACAATAATACAAAACAGAGCACATACATAAACTTCTGTTGAAAAGTAATCCATAAATATTGTTAATCGTCAATTTGATGTCAATGAAAACAACAGAGCATCCACTGGTGCCTTTCAATTCTAAAAGTGTTTCCAGGGATTTTATTTTGTGTGGACAATGTATATCACACAAAGGTGCCACTTGAAATCAACATTAGAAAATCCTCTATGTACCACCAATTAGTGATTTCTGCATATATCAAACCTTGGACCCCCAGATGTTCTTGGACTAAACCTCCCAGAAGCTTTCACCACTAGCTGTGCTGGCCAGGATTTCTGGGAGCTGTAGTCCAAGAACATCTGGGGACCCAAGGTTAGGGACCACTGATCTATACAGATGGTTTCCGTTGATTACGACCAACAGATATGACACAACAATTTACAGGGTTAAGCCACCGTTGGAGTAGTCAGTTGAACTGGATCCGTTCCAGTCGGGCTTCAGGCTGTGCCATGGTACAGAAACGGCACTGGTCACACTGTTGGATGACCTGCCGAGGGAGGCTGAGGGGGGCAAAATGTCCTTGTTGGTCCGCCTCAATATCTTAGCCGCCTTTGATACCGTCGACCACGGTATCCTCCTGGGGAGGCTCTCAGAGTTGGGAATCGGTGGGCTGGCACTTGCCTGGCTCTGATCCTTCTTAGAGGACCGTCCTCAGAGAGTACAGCTTGGGGAGAGGGTTTCGGCCCCGTGGAGTCTCAATTGTGGGGTTCCGCAGGGCTCGATTATCTCCCCAATGCTGTTTAATATCTACATGAGGCCGCTGGGTGGGGTCATCAGGGGGTGTGGAGCTTCGTGCCATCAGTATGCTGATGACACCCAGCTCTACATCTCCTTTTCAACTACTTCAGTGGATGCCGTTCTGTCCCTTCAGCGCTGTCTGGAGGCTGTACTGCAATGGATGCAGGAGAATGGGTTGAGGCTGAACCCGGACAAGACGGAGGTCCTAAGGGTGGGCGGCCCCTCCATTGGTGGTTTGGGAAACTCCCTCTCCTTTGGGGGGTGACTCTCACCGCGAAGAGTGAGGTTCACAGCTTGGGGGTACATCTGGATCCGGCGCTTACCATGGAAACCCAGGTGGCGTCAGTGGTCCGCTCCGCCTATTTCCATCTGTGGCGGATTGCCCAGCTGCGTCCCTATCTTGATGGTGGGGCCCTCACCACTCTGGTCCATGCGCTTGTAATCTCGAGATTAGACCACTGTAATGCGCTCTACGTGGGGCTACCTTTGAGATTGATGCGGAAGCTTCAAATGGTGCAGAATGCGGCAGCCAGACTCCTTAGTGGGACAAGAAAACATCAGCATATCTCTCCCACTCTGGGTGCCTTGCATTGGCTGCCCATTCATTTCCGCATTGATTTCAAAGTGTTAATGATGACATATAAAGCCCTGAACGGTTTAGGACCTCGATACCTAGCAGAACGCCTTCTCCCACCTAGATCTACTCGAATCACTCGCTATAGCCAGGAAAGACGGCTGAGGGGCCTGACGCCGAGGGAGGCCCAGAAAGAAAGAACAAGAAACCGGGCCTTCTCGGCAGTGGCCCCTCGACTCTGGAACAGTCTTCCGTCAGAGATCTGCCTGGCACCCTCGCTGGGTGTTTTTAAGAGCCAACTAAAGACTTGGCTCTTTAGGCAGGCCTTCCCTCCTGTCAATACTTGACTTTTACTTTTTATTTTAATTTCTGTTTATATTTTTCCATCTTGAATGATACTAATATTATTGATTTAAATTGTTGTTTTAATTGTTTTTATGATATTTTTATTGTAAGCCGCCCAGAGTAGACGTGGTCTAAATGGGCGGGATACAAATCTAATAAATAAATAAATAAACTGTCCATTGCTAGTGTTGCCTGGCCAAGGCAAGAATCAGAAGAGCCCACAAAACCAGAATGCTTTTGGGAAAGCAACAACCCATGTACAGTGTGCACACAAATATGTGCTGACATGGAGAGGTAGAAGGCATTTGTTATTCTGTACTATAACTACAGCTAATTTTCTAAGCTGACTTTTGTCTTGCATATGCTTTTTTCCATTCAGTTTTCATTTTAAAAAACTATTTTGCAACTATTTGGACTTTCGGAGGAACACTACAGAAGGTCCATGTAAAGAGCTGTGAGCAGTATTCAAAAATATGTCCCCACAGAAATTCAGACACAAAATGGAACAACAAACACAGCTATCTCTTCTCTAAAACGCCAAATTGTTACCATTCCTGAATATTAATTATTGTAAGTCCAGGATCAGAATTTAATTACTGAAATGTTCAACTCGACACCGTTAACACTGAAATGCTCTCCACTTGCTTTGAAACTGCCCTATTCTTAAGACGCAGCAAAGGGTCACCTATTTACACCTACTCTGCTTGAAACTGCTACTCTATTTGAAATAAACTGCTTGTGTAAATATAACTGCAAAGAACGAAGTCAAATTGTTACTGATTGATAAACTGCTACTCACATTCCCAGCTGTAAACCAAGCTGCATGACTGGGCAGGCTATTAGGAATGCATGAGGCAACATGTTAATTTGCAGTAATTTAGTATGCCAATTTACACAGTTAATCTTATGCTAGTGTAAATCCAAAAAAGGATTCTGGCCACTATGATTGGAATGAACGGCGTTTCATGATTTCTTTTTACAAACTGTAGATCTCCATTCTCTGGCACAGGGATGGGTAACGGAGATGAGCCTGATGGTGGGCAAATTTTCACTCCCTTGCCCCACTCAGCTCAGAAACAGACAAAAAAAATTCCCAAATAGGTATCTCTGCTTTTAATTTTGGGGGTGGGAGGGACTTTGAGGACAGCACCCACACAATTTCCCTAATGTGAACAATGCTGATTCTGGAGACATCCAGCAGCAGGCAAAGACATTTTTTCTTTAACTTTTTTTTTAAGTGAAGAGAGCTCTGGTGTACCCCCAAAATGCCCCTGAGGGTTGCATGAGGCCCACAGGGGGCATTTTGCTCACTCCTGATCCAAAGACTGTTTTAATGAAGTATGCTAAATCTTTTGAGTAAACAAAAATCATTTACACCCCACTTTCCTGCCTAACATGTCAGGATGGCTATTCAAACACTTTAATCACAGAAGAGGATGAATGTTTTCTCAAATGCAGCAGCCTGTTAGTAGATAGCCTAATGATCTAGAACTTCAGACTCTAGATACTAAGTGTTAGTTGCAACTTAGCATTAGTTGCTTAGAAACAAAGAGTTGCTAGGTTGTGATCTCAGAGGAATTCTAGAGGTAAGATAGTTATCTTATAAGCTCTAGGATTTTTGACACACGTTAGGATTTAGCAAAATTTCAGTTTGCAGAGCCAATGGCAGTATAGGAATAAAGAATGAACAAAAAATAAGCAAATAAACTGGTCCACCGCCACACCTCATACGGAAGTACTCTTCACTGGAAAATGGAACCCCCATGGTTTTCATTAAGAGACAATGCTACTACTTCTTTAATGTTCTTTCCTAGGATACTCAAAAGTAGAGGACTGACCAGATGTGGAAGAAGGTAAGTAGCAGGTCAGCAGAAAGATTTCCTAAGAGCAGATAACATTAATTCAATTGCAGAGCAAATGGAAAACAGCCCTACTGCGTATAAGAAATGAGAAATAGGATTCGATAGCAAGATTTTACCTGAAAAGATGTAGGTATACAAACTATGTTGAGATTTTCTTGCTTCACTCTCTCAGCTGTTGAAGGAAATGACTGAATTTAATATATCACACATATTAAATATATATTCAGACCACTACAAATTATGCAAGAAAACTCCATATCAAAATATTTCTGCTCAAAATTGTCCACTTAAAATATTCTATTGAAATGATAGAATTCTGCTTGCAAAGAAAATAAAGGTAATGTCGAGTACAAAATGGTAAAAACCAATGCTTGGCTGTTTAACGTTTCTCTTGAATGAAAACAGATTCTCTGTTTCAGTGTTCAATGGTAAGTGTTGCTGCCCATGTCATTTCTAGGCACCAAATTAAGCAAAAATTTAGGTCTAGTTAGCAACAGAGTACAAATTCAGTAGAATTTAAATATACCACTTTTAGCATACCTTGGTAACACAAATTTCAAGACAAAATTATTTTTGTGCTAGCATGTTCAGAAAGAAACTCTTCAACAACATCAATGTCTGAGAAATTTACCATAAAAAAACTAGTGATAAATAATGACAAATTCTCACCTACAAATCTGACCCCAACTATGAATTCTGCAACATTGTCAACATTAACATTTAGTGCTCATCAGGTGAAACAGCCAAAACAGGCACCAGTGCTTAGAAAAACACTGTTAATTGTTACTCAAAAATTATCTTTCCAGTATTTTAATGACACATACGAATTCTAGACATAGTTGAGTTTTGAGGAAGGGAAGATTCATTGGATACATCATGATGCTACATTTACAGCACAGGTTTTAGAACTGGTATACTGTATGTTTCTAGCAATTCCTTGCTTACTGTGCCAAAGGCATTTTCAAGGAGACTTTGAGGACATTTCACTGATGATTCTGCTCGGCATTCTTTCATCACTTCAGAAATTGCCATGGCTTCTAACCTACACAAATGTCTGATACAGTACAAACTAAGTGATCCCATAAATCATCACATCTGGCACAGGGAAGACTTCCGTACACCTTGAGTTTTCTACAGTGTGTGCAGAATCAGTGTGGGAATCTTTCGGGGGAGGAAGAGAAGGAATAACAGCTCCTATCTGTGACTTGTAGAATGTGGATCATCCTCCATTATTATGATAGGCTGTGTACAAATGCTTTCTGGTGGACCTCTGTTACATTTTCAAGGACAGTACTGTATCACAAGGAACAACAAAATTCTATTCAGCCCAGCACAGAGGAAGTAACTTAAATGGTTTGATTCAGGGCAGAACCATCAAATGCTTAAATTAAAAGCTCAACACAACCCTTCAGGAGAATGGAATAGCTGCAATTATGCAATTGAGAACTTTGTGACATTTTGAGGGAACCAAGTTAAAGCAGGTGTACAAGTATATTTTAGAACATTGTACATTTCCTCTTGGAATCTATCCACAGTATAGGTTCATAACTGAAACTTATGTGAAAAGAATGTTAAGTGGAACCAAGTTAATTTGAGCTCTGTATCACGCTAAATTAATCAACAGAACTTATGTAATTTTTTAAAAACTACAAATAAAATAGAATTCAGCTTTGATGAATGATACATAGGCTTTGCACACTGAATATGCAGATTTGTGCCCTTCCACTCACATCCATGACATCCCCAGCCATACATACAGATGTTACACACACCAGCCCAATACAAGGGCATCCAAAATCAACTCCATGGTTTGAGACTGCGTGTTCTAAGTAATCTACACCGAGTGTGAGCTAAATGTCATCCTCCAGATGTGCATGGACTCAACTTCCAACTTTCCCCACCATTAGCTATGCTGGTCCAGGCCGATGGCAGTTACACCCCAAGATCCAGAGGCCCACATTGTGTCTACCCATTCTACACAACCTCTAAACAGTAACTGTGCACTTTAGGACTACCTCTGCTTGATTTTATGTATATAGGCTCTAAACAAGCATTATGTCCAACATAGATTACTAGAAAGACTAGTTCTATAGTGGCTTCACGTACACCTTTCTATATCTGCAGAAATTCATCTTCACAAGGTCTAGCTTTTTGGCAAATAAGGCAGAAGTATGGATACTTGCACAGCACAGATCACCCACCAGAACAATCACAATGAGTCTGAACAAAAGGAGTAGTGAAAATACATACCCAATCTCTGTACAGCATGAACAATCGTAGAGCCACTTCCAATGCCAAGGACTTGATTCGTCTACAAGCAAGGGAAGGCAAATAATTTGCTCCAAAAATCACAACCGACACAGAAATCACACCAAGTAGTTACTACAAAACTTACCTATCACTTATGCTAAAAGAGTAAAGTTCAAAAACCATCACTGGCCATGGTCTCAATTTTAAGAAGATAGAAACAGATTTAATCTGTGTCCAGTTCTTCAGAAAAATGAAATGAAATGTTGGTGGATGTCAGAATTAAAAGCATCTTTCTGACTGAACATTAAGAATATTTAAAAAGTAAACGTTAAGACTCGTTTCCTTGAACTGTATCAGCAAGCACAGTTCAATACTGTACTGTTATCAGTTGCAACTTACTGCCCTAAAGTAAGTCACTACATATGCTGGCCCATTTGAATCAGGGGAGCTTACAGAGGAGTTGACCCCCCAAATCCCCCACCGATTCAACAGACCTTACTATGCTAAGCAATAGGATTTCAGCCAGAATCAACTAACTAGGCTACAGATAGCATAACCTTCTGTTGCTTGTTTCTCTAGTGCATTTTCAAGCACATGAGGTGTCACAGGTATATGTCCTATTTCAAGTATATCCTTTCACTGAAATTAGTATGCAACTTACAGTTCATTACAGTTCCCATAGGCCCTACTGACTGGGGATTCTGGGTACTGTAGTCAACAAATTTAATAAACAAACAACGCTCATAAGCTTTGCCCTGTAAAATTGCTACCTGTGAGCACCATGGAGACATCATTTAGTGGGGCCTACTTCACCATTAAATACACACATCAGGACACGACCGAGCAGATTTCGAAGTTTCCACTTCAAGGAAAGCCCAAGCCCAGGATCCCAGATATACTGTGGGCCACCTGGATTTTCTGAGATCATCCAGTTGTTTAACTACTCGCCAAACGAGCTTCACAAGTATTACAACCGCCAGTTCCGCCTTTTTAAAAATAACACTGGAAATATATATACATTTATCCTAAAAAAATTCCAGAAAAAGAGTTATATTTCTAAATTTCGGATGACAGTAAACCAGCCTAGCCCATCCATCATCTGCTGCAAACTGCAGGAGGCACACAAAACTTTACCCAAAAAAGGGGGGATGGCTCGGAAGGAGTTAAAAAACAAAGGAGCCCCCCTCTGTCCCCCACAAAGCGAGGCTCCCCACCTGCACGTGATTGTTCACCGCAGTCCAAGCGGCCAGTTTCTTCGCCTCCTCGGCCATCACCACAGGGGGCTGGCGGCTGCCGAGGCGCCTCGCCTTTTGCACGTGCGACCTGTGGGAGACCCCCGCCTGGCCGCTGCCTTCCCCGATCAGCGTCCTGCAGAAAAGGGCGACGGGCTCCCGCCGGTGCCGCATGCCGACGTCTCCGCCCACCTCTCCGCCCGCCCCCTTTGGCCTCCGCCTGCCTTTTGCAAACGCCAGCCCCCTGTTGGCCTCCGCGTTGACTCTTGCGAGAGAGAGAGAAAAAAACCTCAAGGAACCGGTTAGGAAACCAGCTAATGAGGAAGCCTGTCGCGCCACAAGCGGGACGCGGTCTTCCTTCCCGGCCCGTAGGGATTTGTAGTCTCCTCCGCGAGCGCCGCGCGCCGCAATACACTTGCGGCTGGCCACCGGGGAACTACAACGTCCACAATGCACTCCGGCGCCTCGGCTGAATTGGACGAGGGGGCTGTCGCACTCTCGCAATACAGCAACGCTTGAAGTGGCGGTAATTGTGAGACCGAAAGGCTCTGCTCCCGGAAAGTGGCGCTTGTGTTACCGACGCCTGACGCTGGCTAGTTGATCGCGCGGTGACTTCGCTATAAAGTGGTGCGCTCTGTCTGTCTGCGCTTCAGAGCTCACCACTCGTAGGACTCTTATTATCAACGCAAAGAGGCGATTTCTTTCAATGGAATCCGTTCTTATTTCAAGAGACCAGTGGTCAAGAGACCTGTGGAATGTGTGAATTGGTTGTCACGTGAAGCTGTAGACAATCAGAGCAGGCTCTCAAGTTGCTCTGGATCACGCAGACAAAAAATTTTATGGATGCATTCAGGTGCTCCTTATGCTTCAGACAGAAACAACTGAATGAAAGAGTTTACTACTTTCTAGAAGAAAAGTGCTTTGTTAAATGTTTGGTTTAATAGTCTACAATACGTTAGAGTGTAGAAGAAAGTAAACAATGCTGTATTAAATTTGATTTTATGTAATGCTTTAATTTTGAGTAATCATTACAGTAGGGTGGTATATGGTGGACTGAAACTGGAAGAACAAGTGACTTGTCTTACAATTCAAACTCAGATGTCCCAGAACACCATGTTTTCCTTAATTGTCTGTACCAATCACATGTAATATTTTCCAAACAAAATTTGTGTTACTGGTACGCCATCCTGCGTACACCCATGGTTTGTCTGGTTTTGGAATCTAAGCAAGATTGGGCCTGGGTAGCACCTGGATGGGAGACTATTACAACATACAAGGGATTTCCAGGTAGAGCTAGGAAAGAATCCCTCTGAAATCTGGGAGATGCTGGCAATGCTAATTTAGATGGCCAATTTGGTTCAATATAAGTGAAGGGAGCTGATCACTTCCTCTTCTCTGCCAATTCACTTAGTGATTGTGGTCACATGACATGATCAACTAGGGATCCACTCTAGCTCACCATTGACAAGCAAGATGTGATGTTTTGATTGCTCCTGCATTTGGTACAAGTTGCCATTACTTGGTACCATATTTCTTGCATGGTCTTTTTAGTAAGGTGCTGGTACACCTTTCATGAGCACTCAAGCAGCGTGTGGCACCTTATTGCTGATACACAGTTCAGCTAGGATTTCCTGGAGAACTTGAACTCCTGTGTCATGCAACTGAGGTCAGTGTAAGCTGGGCTGTAAGGGAAAGTGTGATGAGGTAAGATGGGGAAGGGGTGGTTTCTCCTCACCACACAGTTTTTAATAGATAGCAGACAGTGCAATACATTGTCAACTCTTCCATAAGTTCTACTGATCCAAATGGGCCTACGCTGATTTACTTAAGCATACTAAGTTACAGTTAGAATAGGCTCATTTGAATCAGTGAAACCTATAGTGAAGTTTATTCACTAAACCCTCACTGATTCAGTAGGCCTATAGTGTAATTTACTGCACTAAGCAACAGAATTTTGGCTAAAGATTTGGAATGGTCTGGAATAAACAGAAGCCTCTTGTGTTGGTACCACTGTGCTTGGACTGCGTAATCACATTGTACTGCTTGATCTCAGATCTACTGGCACAACTGGATCTGCTGAGTAAGGCCAGCCAGTAGAATAAGGGGAGGAATGGCGTTACATCAGATCTAGTCCTACATAATGTCTAATATTCCTGTGCTAGGAACAGTTTGGATTCAGCACAGCCAGCCCTCAGCCATCATGGGGTGCAACTTTACAGCAAGGGAAATGCAAATTCATGCAAAGTTGCACCTGAGAATTTGGGTTTCCCTGGGTCTGTTTGCATTAGCCTGCTACACAGGGAGAGAAGAAATTGACTGACAGACTTGTTTGTAGCTTGTTAACATGGCTATCTTGTAGGCCTGCAGGGGGCGCAGTTACAAGAGATCTACCTAATAAGCTGTAAACAAGGGGCATGTAGCAATTTCCTTGTCTCATTTCCTCCTCTTGTTATCTATCTATTTTTTGAGTGGGTGTCTATTTTTGTATTTAAAAATATTTTTAAATACATATTTCTAAATAGCAAAATACACAGTCTAAATCATAGTCTAAAAACTTAAATAATGGTGCAACCAATTTTTGGAGACAAGGCATTCAACCGGGGTCAACGTGAAAGGCCTCTCTCAAAAGTAATGGAACTATATACAATTCCTGAAAATTAAAAGTAGTTGGAATTTAACCTTTAAGTGAGGAGAGAATGATGCTTGTAGTTCCACATAAAAATCTGTTGCTTTTAACTGACAGACTTTATTGAGCTAATTAACATGCTTAATGAAGAGAGGCAAAATACTCCATCAATGTTACCGTTATTCAGAACAGCTAGAAATAATTTAATTTTTCACAGCTCAGTTGTCAGAGCCAGATTGCAAACAATGGTTCATTATATCTTTCACTGCATCTTTTGTCCTGGGAGGAATTCATATTCCAAGCTATTCAAGCTTGCCTTCATTTATACAATATTGATTTATGTTACAGTCTTACACACAGTTTTAAAAAGAGGAGTACAATCCAAATTCAAGAGATCTGCTGACTGTGTTTTCTTTGATACATTATATCATACAATTCCTAGGAATTTTATTGATACTGTACTTCATTTGGCAAATCTTACAGTTCTTTGTCTCAGGGATGAGCAAATTCTTACAGACAGAAGACTGCAATCGTGATAGATGTAGGTCAACAAACTTTATACAAATTGAGATCAGCACAAACTTGATCTAAATGAAAAGAAAACAAAGATTTATTCCAATACCTCCCAAATCTATTAACAAAGTCTAAAACATCTCATAACCCCCAGTAGAAAACACAGTAAGCAGATATCGGAATTCCTCCCAGGACAAAGGATGCAGTGAAAGATTGGAGGGTGCATTACATTATATGATTAGGTCATATGGTTATTATGTAGTTACCTACAAAACATTGATCCCATTTATGGCAAAATTCATTCTTACTACATTAATGCTATCTAAGTAATTGTCATAGTGGTAACTGAATGAGAAACTGGGAAGAAATTCTTGGAACTCGTACAGAAAAGAGACAGATGATGGGCAGAATAAAAGTTAAGTACTGTAATGTGATCATTTCAGCCCCCACCTGTCTATTGATTTAAATTATATATAGGTAGGTAAGCTGGCTGTTTGCTTGCTGGAATAAAATGGTTGACAGAAGAATGGTGGATGAGAATATTAAGGCCTTGGGAGGGTGAGGAAAATGCCTCAACATAACCCTGTTCTGTCCCAAAGGGAAGGAGTAGAGTGGGTGCGTGGTGAGAGGAAGATAGATAGAGATGGGAAGAGTGAGGTTGAGAAGTTAGGATTCCACGTAGGTTAGATAAAAGGCTGCATAAGAGACTGGCAGGATATTTCGGGCAGAGATTATTGTACAGTAATTGTACCTTAGAACTACTTTAGATAGTCATAACATAGATAGTTTTGGAGGAAGTAGCCGTATTAGTCTGTGCAACCATATCAGGCAAAATCCAAAAAAACAAAACAAAGACAAAAACACGTGGGACCTTAAAGATTAACTATTAGATTTTAGTGGACACTTTCGTGGACACGTCTGACAAAGTGGATGTCCACGAAAGCTTACATTAAAATATAATAGTTAGTCTTTAAGGTGCCACGTGGTTTGGTTTTGTTTTGTTTCTTTGGATTTTGCCTCATATACATAACATAGAGAGTAGATGAGTTAGTGGGATGTCATTTTCTTTATCTCAGACCTCTTACTTTCTTCCCTCTCGCTGTTTTATTCCTTTTTATCCTGTTTTTTTAAAATTATCTTTCCAACCCTTTCCAATTTAACCTTTCATAAAAGTAAAAAATACTTTTTGTGCATTAAACATCTCTTTGACATCAGGTACCTCAAAAACACCTACATTGGCTGCTCAGCCTCAGCTCAAATAAAAGGCCAAAAAGAGAGGGAAGAAAAATACATCTGTTAAAAGGTTTCTGGTTTAAGAAGCAGTGGTGGCAGTATCACCTCTAAGGCAGTGGTTCCCAACCTTGGATAACCCAGGTATTCTGGGACTGCAACTCCCAGAAGCACCAGCCAGCACAGCTGGTGGCGAAGGCTTCTGGGAACCACTGAACTAAAATTTTAAGGGTTCAAGTTTCAACAAAAACCTGTTTTCTCTCCTTGGTTTTCACTCCATAATTTAGTTAGATACAATTAATTTTTGTTCTGAATGTGATGATGTAAGGACCTGCGTCTAGAGCAGGGGTCTCTAAACTTTTCACACGGAGGGCCACATAATATATTTGAGATATTTTTGAGGGCCGAAGGAACGGGCCACCCACTCACGTGCGCTCCCGCTCACCCGCACGCACGCATGCACACACTCCCACCTGCCCACCTGCGGGCACGGACGGACAGGCCGGATAAAAAGGCCAGACGGGCTGGATGTGGCTGACGGGCCGTACTTTGGAGACCCCTGGTCTAGAGCGTGTTGATGGAGCATCATATCTGAAGCAAATTATCTTTTGAATGCTTATAATTAGGACTTCTGTAGTTCAGTATTTTCTAAACAAAATTATTAGATCCTATTTGCAATACAAGTGTGATATATATTTATTTGGGTTGCTAGATAGTAGTAAAACAATATTTTGAGGAGACCACCAAAGAATTTCAGAAGATCAGCCTATGTTTTATAGACTACAACAAAGGCTTTGACTCTGTGGACATGAGAAACTATGGGTTGTTCTGAAATAAGTGGGTGTGTCTCAGCATTTTATTTTATTTTATTTTATAAATTTATATCCTGCCCCATTAGTACAATGCACTATTCTGGGCAGTTTACAATGAATAAATCAAATACTGTTAAACCACAAATACCAAAATACATAACTGGAAAGTTAAAAACATTGAGCACATAAAACACATGGCTGGCCAGTGGTAAGTTCACAATGAAATAGCAGGACAGGAGGCATAAAGTCAGGTAGGTCAGTGTGGAAGACCTCCCTGAAAAGCAGTATTTTAAGTTGCCTTCTAAAAGTTAACAGGGAGGGGGCCAGGCGTAGCTCCACTAGGAGCTGGTTCCGTAAAGTCGGTGTTATCGCGAAGAAGGCCTGATCCCTGGTGGATGACTTATGGGCTTCCCTTGGAGTGGCTACCTGGGGGAGAATGGCCTGGGAGGATCTGGTGGATCAGGTAGATTACATTGGGGAGAGATGCTTCAATAGGTAATGCAGTCCCAATCAGCACTTGCTTGTCCTGATGTGTAACCTGTACTGTGGACAAAAAGCTACTGTTAGGACAGAACATGGAGAGACAGAACGGTTTTCTATAGGCAAAGGTGTCAAACAAGGGTATATTTTATCCCCTTATCTGTTCAATCCGTACGCAGAACATATATGCACAGCCATTCTAGATTCTGATGAAGGAGGAGTAAAAATTAGTGGAAGAAACATCAATTGATATGGAGATGACACTATCTTACTAGCAGAAAGCAGCAATGACTTGAAATGACTTTTGGTGAAAGTGAAAAAAGAAAGTGCCAAAGTAGGACGGCAGTTGAAGATTAAAACACACACACAAAAAAGGGGGGGGACTACACAACTTTCATGATGACAACAAAGAAATTGAAATAGTGAAAAAAATTGTATACATTGATTCAGTCATCAATCTAAATGGAGACTGGAGCCAAGAAATCAGAAGAAAACTAAGACTAGGAAGAGCAGCAGTTAAGGAATCAGAAAAGATAAACAAGTGTAAGGATGTGTCACTGGAGACCAAGACCAAGATCACCCACACTCTTGTGTAAAAACCGGACAGTAAAGAAACTGACAGGAAAAAAATTGATTTGTTTGAAATATAGTGCTAGAGGAGAGTTTTGCAGATACCCTGGACTGGCAGAAAGATGAACAAGTGGGTCTTAGATCAAATGAAACCTGAACTATCTCTGGAGGTAAAAATAATCAGATTGAGTTTGTTCTGCTTTGGGCACATCACATGAAGCTAAGATTCTCTGGAAAAGACAATAATGTTGGAAAATGTTGAAAGCAGCAGGAAAAGAGGAAAACCAAATTCAAAATGGATTGACTTTCTAATGGAATCCACAGATTTGAGTTTGCAAGAGCTGAGCAGGGCTGTTGAGGACTGAACATTTTTGGAGATGTCTTATTCCTAGAGTCACCATAAATCAGAAGTGACCTAATGGCACATAACAATAAACTTGCCCCCAGTTTACACTCCCACCCACACCGGATAAAAAAAAAGGAAAAAAAAGCACTACAATTTGAGTTACAGTCTTGCACCCATTTGCAACTAACCCACAGTGAATACCTTTTCCCCAATTATTGTGAATATGTAGTCTGAGTCCTTACCCGAAAACCTGAATTGTTTTTTGTTCACTTGCCTTTTACTTGCATCAGACCATCTAGCTTTCTCTACTTGAGGTCTCAATTGGAGTGAATAAATGGGACTTGTTATATCAGAGAGAGAGAGAGAGAGAGAGAGAGAGAGAGAGAGAGAGAGAGAGATAAATGGGACTTGTTATATCAGATCTCTCTCTCTCTCTCTCTCTCTCTCTCTCTCTGATATAACAAGTCCCATTTATTCACTCCAATTGAGACCTCAAGTAGAGAAAGCTAGATGGTCTGATATATATATATAACAAGTCCCATTTATATATACCATGATCACTGCAGATGGTGACAGCAGCCACGAAATTAAAAGACGCCTGCTTCTTGGGAGGAAAGCGATGACAAACCTCGACAGCATCTTAAAAAGCAGAGACATCACCTTGCCGACAAAAGTCTGCATAGTCAAAGCTATGGTTTTTCCTGTAGTGATGTATGGAAGCGAGAGCTGGACCATAAAGAAAGTTGAACGCTGAAGAATTGATGCTTTTGAATTGTGGTGCTGGAGGAGGCTCTTGAGAGTCCCCTGGACTGCAAAGAGAACAAACCTATCCATTTTGAAGGAAATCAACCCGGAGTGCTCACTGGAAGGACAGATCCTGAAGCTCAGGCTCCAATACTTTGGCCATCTCATGAGAAGAGAAGACTCCCTGGAAAAGACCCTGATGTTGGGAAAGTGTGAAGGCAAGAGGAGAAGGGGACGACAGAGGACGAGATGGTTGGACAATGTCATCGAAGCTACGAACATGAATCTGACCCAACTCCGGGAGGCAGTGGAAGACAGGAGGGCCTGGCGTGCTCTGGTCCATGGGGTCACGAAGAGTCGGACACGACTAAACAACAACAACAAAATATCAGCTATTACGTAAATCCTAGCCCTTGTTCCCTATAGTATTAAATATGTGATGGTCCAACCTGTACCCATTTAGCAAACTTTACTGCCAAATTGCATTGTGGCTTAAATTCTTTCCTGCTTTGTTCTTATATAGGTTTGGACCACATTTATTCCAGCATAGCTCTTTTTAGAGCCATTAAAGGAAGGCAGCAGGAAAAGAGTAAGACCAAGTACGAGATGGACTGACTCCCTAAAGGAACCCACAGGTTTGAGTTTACAAGAGCTGAGCAGGGCTGTTGAGGACAGGATCTTTTGGAGATCGCTCTTTCACAGGGTCGCCATAAGTCGGGGGAGACTTAACAGCACTTAACAACAAGAAGAATTAATATCCACTGAAATGCAAGCGATCTTCCGTTGCTTCCCAGTTATGTGTGAAAGAGCCATCAGACTTTGCAATGGCCATTAGTGGTATCTGCATCTTTCGCAAACTGGAAAGCTCCTCCGCTGCGGTCACTTTAAGACGCCCTTCTCCCTCACGCCTTCTACCCTGGGGAATGATGTCGACACTCAGAATCGGCCACGTAGGCGCTGCCCAATCAAGAAGGGGCGGGAAAGCACAGTAGCCAATCGCTCTAATCCACCAACCCCGTCCAGCCTCTCCAATCAAAGAACGGAAACCAAACGCCGGACGAGTCTTCTTATTGGTGAGCGAAAGTTAGAAGCTTCTTTGTCATTGGCTCAGTCTGCGTGTTGACAAACATCACGCGCTGCCCGCCTTTCTTGAAGGGGCGGTGTCACCTCTACGCTTTCCACATTAGAGTTCGGCGATTGGGTAGACACATAACATGACAACAGGTCCCTGTAAAAGGAAGTGGGGTAGGTTGTGAAGAAGGGCGCCGGTACGTGGCCAAAATGGGGTGGCACAAGGAAAGCGTAAGCAGTTTGGTTGTCGTACGGGAGTGCGACTGCGCAGTGGAGAGTTCAGAGCGCGAAGGGAAACTGACCGAACCCAGTTTGCAGTCCCGTTGGGCAGCTGGGGTGCGGGACTCGACGGGGGTTCGTATGTCCTAACGACGCGGTTGAGGCGAGTGGAGGGAGGGCCGCTTCATGCCAGGGCCGCGAGGCCCGAGCGTTCGGCCCGGTCCTTCCGCCGCCCTCCTCCGGAGCATCGCCGCCCTGGTGCTGCTGTGGCTCCTTCTGCCGCTCTGCGTCCCCCTGAGGGAGGCAGCGGCAATTTCGGATGGGGCCGGCCGGCCCGGACTAGGATTCGGTGGCGCCGCAGCGGCCGCCCTCCCGGCGGTAGCCGACGTGACCGTCGAGGACGATGAGGCGAGCGGAGTGGCCCAGGCGACGTCCTCCTCCGGGGAGCAGGAGGAGGAAGCAATGGAGGCGCAGCCCCGGAGCAACAGTCGCAGGTGAGGCGGGAAGGCGTCGGGATGATGATCGCTAAAAAAGGTGCTGCTGCCGCAGCCAATTCTCCTTTCTTCTTTAACAAGGACGGGGAATGTGTGCCTCCCCCCCCCCCCCCCCCCCGAAGTTGTTGGACTACCAAGGTTCCCATCACCCTTTGTTCGGGTAGCCATTGGTGACGGATGATGGAAGTTGCAGTATCATCGGAAGTCACGCTTTGCCCAAGCCTATTGCAATTCTGCCCAATTCCTTTCCCCTTGAGTAGCGGACTAATGGGCGTTTTCAGAACAATCCTAGCGTTTTTCTGGTGGCAACAATGCTGTGCATCATGTAGAAACCTAGCAGTGTCGGGCAGGGGTTTAGTTCCATTATCGCTTTTGTTGACCCCTTTCACCCAAAATCCTGATGTGGGATATAATAGGTTGTCTTCTTTATTTCTTGTTTTTGTGTGATTAAGAAAAGGGAGTTGGTCCAATGTTGGCCAATGAGCGCCTTGCTTATCCCAGTACGAATCTGGTCAAATGCCAATACTCTAACCATAGTTGCTAGGTTTTTACTTAACTTCCTCTGTGTCTGTAGCTGCTCATGTGCAAGGTGAGTCTTGTGTTCTTAATGTAAAGTTGGATTTAGGTGAAGTTTTATGCTTAGAACAGAGATGTTAAAATCAGTGGGACTTAAGTCCCACAGGTTAGATGTTCTCTGAATCTTCTTTTGCTCACTTATGGTCACTGAAATGCTTCCTTTAAGTACTGTAATATGGGAAGGTGTTACTTTTCTTTTTACAGGTTATCAGGGTACCAGAAATATGTAGCTTGGCAGTTAAGGCAGCGGTCCCCAACCTTTTTGGGACCGCGGACCGGCTGAGCCTCTTAGGAAGGTGGGGCACCCACCCACCCCCCGCGCTCGGGCGCGTGCACGCTCTTGGGCGCATGCGCGAAGCGGTGGGGGAGTACCCACCCGTGCCGGCGTGAGCGCTCCCCCACCCCTTCGTGCATGCGCAGGAGCGCCTGCACACCTGCCCACCCCTTTGCGCGGGCGTTCGGGCGCATGCGTGAAGGGGTGGGGGAGTGCTCACGCCGGCGCTGGCACACACGCGTGTGCACAAGGCAGCTGTGGGGAGGGGAGTGTGTTCGGGGGGGCGGGAGGTCTGTCTCCGCGGCCCGGTCCGGCTCAGGCCACGGACCGGCACTGGGCCGCGGACCGGGGGTTGACGACCTCTGAGTTAAGGGACAAGTTGTTTGGTTCTTACCACATCCTTCCTACTCAGCTAATAAAGCCTACTATCTTGCTACTTTGTAAGGATGTAGCAAGAAACACTGGTTTCCTGTTTTCAAATGCTTCTACTGTATGTTGTAGTAGGATTGCACTTGCCTACTAGTAGGTTCTGAATAGATTTGTTCTTAGGCTTTCAGTGAATGTCTTTATTTGGTCAATTTCACCAGTATAAAATGTTTAACTTAGATAATAATTTGGCAGTGGATTTCTTGGGGGCAGTGGTGACAGCAAATGTCTGTGTTGCATGCAGAAGAATTGGAGAGAAACTTTGAATAATGTTTGACATTAATTGGTCCACATACAGACTGGAAAGCATATACTGTACTGAAGCTTTAAGGAGGAATGTAATGTTTAAACAATGATTACAATCCTTAATGAGTATATAGTTTGTGTGCCTCCTGTAACAGTGATAGTTATGTGCTATGGCATATGTAAGGCACTGTGCAAACAAATAATTTTGTGGTCTGTATCTTTATTTGCTGCCATTTTAAGTAACGATTTTCTGTAAAATACAGCGAATGTAACTGAATATAGTGGTGAGCTGGATGTGGGTTTAGTGACTGTGAAAGATGGAGGCCCTGAAGTTCAGTGGTTCCCTGATCTAGGAGTTTGGTTATCTGCCTACCCTGAATAGAGTGGTGTTCCTTATGCAGTGACAGGTGTGTAGCCTGAGTCTAAAGTAGCCTCAGTAGTAAAGGATGCCTGCTGTCAGCTTTATTTGGTACAACAGCTATGACCATTCCTAGACAGGGATATCTGTAGCAGTTCATGCATTGGAAATGTCAGTGCTGGGCTATTGTAATGCAGTTTATATGGAGCTCCTGTACGGAATCCTTTTGCTGAAAGACCAGCACTGGCTGCCAATGAGCTACTGAGCTGTGTGCAAGTTGTTAGCTTTGATTTGTAAAGTCCTAAAGAGCTTGCGGCCAGGTTTCCTTTGATATCATTTTGTTATGTATAAATTATCCCTGTCATTCTACCCTGAGAGAGAATCCCTCTGTACTGAATGTAATGAGCTTCATTTGTGGTCAGTACTGAAGAAGGGCTTCACTGTTATCAGATCAACCATGAGTGATTTCCCAGCTCACATTATGCAGTCTGATGGTGTGTTCAACCATTAGTCAAAGACTTCTTTTGCTATAATTATTATTTGGATTGTTACTATTGTTGGTTACTTATCATTTTTAATGTGTTAAAATCTTGTTTTTCTTTTATTGATGTCTTTATTATTTTTAGCAGTATATTGAGTTTATAAACCCTGCTTTGGGATTTAATTTTTTTAAAAGCATTTCTTAAACAAACAGCTATTAAGTAGATGAAGTAAAGTTGTTTTTTCTGCTCCTGTGGAGTGTTTTGATATTGCCAGTACTGGATAAAAAGCCAGCCTTCTTCCAGTTCATTTTATTAAGTTTGAAAATTAGAAGGAACTATCTTTTATCATTGCTAATGGTACAATTTTATTACCAAATCCCACCTGGGATTCAGTGGATCATATTTCCAGGAACACAACCTGATCTTCCTAGTAAAGCAACTCATTGCTCAGTCCAGTTGATATAAAATGAAATTAGTATTGTCAGACAGCTTTTGGTAATTAGTCATTTAAAGTGTGGTTTTTATTTTTTTCAGTTTTTGCTGAAAACTAGATGTACTGCAATAGTACATTACACAAATGAGCTTGTCACCTTGGTTTAATGAATTCAGATGCTGCTGCAGCGTAGCCTGTTTCTGGTTTATAGGGATTATGGCTCCCCTTCCCTCAGATCAGAAATTTGATGATTTTACTTACTTTGGAGTAAAAGCACAAAAGGATTTTGGCCAAATTATGTCTGATTTATAGCAATATTATAATAATCTAATAATCTTGCAGAGCTGGAAGGGACCTAATGGATCATTGAGTCCAGCCCCTGTCAAGGAGGCACAGTGGTGAATCAAACTCCCACTCTCTGGCTCTGACCACTGAGCTATCCAGCAGTTCATTATAAATCAGTGCCCTCCAAAGAATCCTGTCATTCATAGGATTTAAAAGGTCTTGCAAAGTAGAGACAGTGGGTTCCTTATTTTTGTTTCTAAAAAAGGGTGAAGAATTTCCTCTGTCACTGATCCAGTGGTTTATAAGCATCATCCTCCACCTTGACTACTACAGTCTCTTCCTTTGTGGTCTTTGATTGTCTCACCTGGATGCTCTAACATCTGTCCAACATTCTGCTGCTAAAATACAAGTATTTTATTGCTGTGATGGAACTATACCGTTTCTTAAATCGCTGCACTGACTTCCTGTCCTGTCTAAGGTCTTCAGCCTTCCTTTAGATCTTTCTGTAGCCTTGCCTTTCTTATCTCTTAATATTTTTTGTTACAATATATGCAACCTGTTCTCTTCCATTTCCACGATCCTTAGCTGTCTGAAGTTCTTTTTCCCTTCAGATAACTGTTCCCTTCTTATTTTCTGTCTCTTAAGTGTGTGGAATTGCCTCAGAGACCATCACTTGCTTCCTCCAAATTTTCCTAAACACGCATCTTTCCTCTGAAGCTTTTGCAATACAGTGGTGCCTTGACTTACGAACTTAATCCGTAACGGAATGGTGTTCGTAAGTCAAATCAGCATTTCCCATTGAAATGCATGGGAACGGGATTAATCCGTTCCAGCATTTCAAAAAAATACAAAAAAAATAAAAATAAACAGAGCAAGTCCCACGCTGGAACTGCAAAAAAACAACAACCACAAATCCAAAAACAAAACAACACAGCACAGAAACATAACCCCCCCAGTCCAAACCCACCCTCCAAAACCCACCCAGAACAGTGGAAAAAAGGAAAAAGCAGCACCTTACCAGTTGGAAGCCTCCTCAGCCTCCCAGGCTTCCACCGCCGCTGCCGGGAGGCCTCCTTACGAACAAACAAAAAAAAACGCAGGGGAAAAGGGCGGGAAATTCAAATGGCCTCCTGGCCGGGCTCTATCTCCCGGTGCTGGGTCCGTCCCCGCTGCTCGCTTCCAGCCCGGCCGGGAGGGTCCCCTCTCCCCAATCCAGCAGAAGCACTTGTTACCTCCAGCCCCATTATGCCACCTCTGCCAGACCTAGAGATACACCTGGACGGCGGGAGGGAGGGAGAGAGGCAGGCAGGCAAGGAAGAGAAGGGAGGGAGGGAAGGAGCCGGCCATGGCAGCGCTGGCCGCGGCAGAAGCAGTGGGAGGAGCCCGCCTGAGGCAAGGCGAGAGCCGGCAGTGTTGGCGTCGCCCTGCGTGCCGTCCCCGTTGCGCGCCTGACTGACCCCAGCGGCGGAGCCCCGGCAGGTCGGGGTGGGCGAAGCAGGGCAGGCAGGGGTGAGCCAGGCCCGCTGCGGCGGAGGATGAAGGGCAAGAAGCCCCGTGGCTCCTTGGGAGGAGAATGAGGAGGCGACGGCAGCGGCGAAGGCAGCTCGGGTGAGCTGCAGGGCGACGAGGTGCAGCACGCCAAGAAGAGGAAGAAGAAGGGCTGGTGCTTCACCAGCATCCAGGTCTTCCTGGTCTCTGAGTGTGTGCTCATGTTGGCGCAGGGCACGGTGGGCGCCTACCTGGTGAGCCGCCGCTGGAAAAGTAAGGGACAGCGGCGGTGAAAGCGCTGGAGGCCTCCGGGAGACCTCATAGCAGTGGTGGTGGAAGCGCGGGAGACCTCACGGCAGCGGCGGTGGAAGTCCGGGAGGCCTCCTTACGAACAAAAAAAAAAAGGCAGGGGAAAAGGGCGGGAAATTCAAATGGCCTCCTGGCCGGGCTCTGGCTCCCAGTGCTGGGTCCGTCCCCGCTGCTCGCTTCGAGCGCGGCGGGAAGCGAGCAGCGGGGACGGACCCAGCGCTGGGAGCTAGAGCCCGGCCGGGAGGCCATTTGAATTTCCCGCCCTTTTCCCCTGCCTTTTTTTTGTTCGTAAGTCAAAGCTCTGTTCGCAAGTCAAAGCAAAATTTTGCAAACGGAGCTGTTTGTAAGTCAAAATGTTCATAGGTCAAGGCATTCGTAAGTCAAGGCACCACTGTACCTGTTTTAAGCAGCCACTCTGCTATCCTTTTATGAACTGTTATGAGAATTCAGCTGGAATCTAATTCCATATACTCTTCTGTGTCATTTTGTAGACTAGGGTACTCTGTCCTCTTCATTACTAGCTTGGCTACTATTAGCTGATGCCACAAGCCAGGTGGGATTCACTAGGCCTATAATTATGCACTGCTGGCTAGATAGCTCAATGAGTTAGGTATCTGGTTGAAGAGCCAGATGCTGGGAGTTCAACTCCCCACTGTGCCTCCCAGAAGAGCCAGCCTGTGTGGTCTTGGGGCAAGCTGCACAGTCCCAGGATGCCCCCAGAAGAAGGAAATGGTAAACCACTTCTGAGTATTCTCTGCCTAGAAAACCCTGAAAAAATGGTCACCATAAGTCAGAATTGATCTGATTGCACCCAATTATTATAATTATGGACTGTCAAGTCAATTTTGACTTATGGCAACCCATCCCAGGGTTTTCTAGGTATAAAGCACTCACAAATGGTTTACCAGTCCTTCATTCTCATGACACTTGGTGGGTATGAACTGCTGAGCAAGCCAGTTCTTCTGATGGGAAACACAATGGGAAATTGAACCTGTGACCCTGGCTCCACAGCCAAGTGCTCTAATCCATGGAGCTGTCCAGCCAGCTTCTCTGGCCTATACTCTAATATTGTGACCATGTCATTTCCACATTTATTCAGCCTCTGGTTTGTTTTGTCTGATGGCAAGAATCTTGCTGATGTTTGTGTAATATTTGCATAATTTGATATAGCTAATTGACAAGGTGTTTGGGTTTGTCTCAATTGTGTATCTGGGCATGTGGCTAATTGCATAACCAAGAAGCTTTCTAGAGCCTCATCAGTTAGCCACAATTCGCTGCATAAGTTGTGCCGACCTTATACTACCCCAGTAGAACTCTGGCCAGTATCTGTATCATTCTGCAATTTAAAAAACAATACAAAAAAGCATATATTTTAAAAACACATACAATTCATTTATTTTCATGTGTATCTTTTTCTAATACGAACAGTTTGGGTAAAGGCCAACATTTCAAAATTTGGAAGAGGATGAAATCTGTTGTTCTTGTTGTTACATCAAGTACAGTAATCTACAACTTGTGGTGGCCGTATGACCTCCGAAATGTCTTGCCTTCAACAGCCCTGCTCAGCTCTTATAAATTCAAGCCTGAGGCTTTATTTATGGAGCCAATCTATCTCATATTTGCTCTTCCTCTTTTCTTGCTGCCTTAGCTATTTTCCAGCCTCCATATTAGTGTGATAAGTACATATGTGGTCTTTTTGCTTTAAAATACAGGACAAACATCCCCTCCTCCTATGCTTGTATTTAAAACAGTTATTCTGTTGGAGAAGCTTCTGAACAGAATTTTAACCTGACCTGTGGCATTGTTGGCCTGATATGGGAAGTGACCATTGACTCGGACCACATTTTTTGTCTTGCCCGTGGTCTACATATTCCACAAAGTGAAGCCCAGCTGTGGTTTGCTGCTTTGTTTGAGCGAGGCTTCACATATATGACCTGTGTGCATGATGTTTTATTTAACAGCTTACCATTCTGAGAAAGTAATGATAGATCTGTTAACATGCTGTGGCATCAAGTGTATGTGTGAAATTATCCACAGAACTGAAAATATATTCAATATTTAACTATGGCTCAAGGTAAGTATTTTGTTCCTGTTTCAAAATCATGTGGCTTCATTATTGGGCATAAGATAGCTGGAGTAGTCTTGTGACTGTAACTGTTTAAACAAACCAGTACATTTTGACCTTGGAATTGTTTGCTCACAGCTATGTTTATTTTATTTATATATTTAATTATTTGATTTATATACCGCCCCACCCATCTGGCAGCCAAGGCCACTCTGGATGGTTTATAACAAAAAAATAACAAAATAGCAACATTAATACATAGGGGTGAAAATCAAAAATCATAAAGTGCAGTGAGGATAAAATTATAATACAATAAATACAATTAAAAGCGTAGAAAAATAAAAACATGGAGAATGGCTGTATGATAGAAGTTATATTATTGGACATTATTGTATCAGAGTATAGTTTGTTTTATGAAATGAATAATGGTAGATCGTTCTTGGGAGTTGTCTTCCAAGGAATGAACTTTAAGCACCTCAGTAGGATTGTAGATACTGTATGTTATAATGAAGAGACAGAATCCTGAGTAATCATTAAAAATAAGAACTTGGTCTATAACTCTATGATTTAATGAGGGCAAATTACTGGACAAATTGTCAAGGGGAACCTTTGCCTTTACCTTTAGAGAAGAGCAGGAGCTTAGTCTACTTGCTAGAGAAACTTGGTCCAGCAAAAACACCATCAGAAGGCATTGTCTTGGAGTTTGGTCCGTACGAGAGCACAACAGAACTAGCTAATTGAAAATAAACGATTCTGCATCTAGCCAATGTAGCAGGATAATCCAACTCCTCCTGTACTGCAAAAGTGTATCATATTGTCATTGCAGCCATACTAACACCTCTTGCTCTGCCTCTCCCCTCCCACAGAGTATTGTGCAGGCCAGCAATTATTCCAAGTCCATTGTCAAATACAAAGCATGAGAAATTGACAAGAAAATAAAATGTTCATCAATAAAAATAGAAGCTTGAAACATTTATAACTATATATTAGATTTTATGTAACTGCCTTGTAGATATGTTGCAAAATTATTATGGTTTAGTTTAGATAATTGATCTTCAACTTGAAGGTTGAGACTGAAAAGTTTTTCTGTTTCCAGATTAAGTTGGCTGCCAGTACTACTTCTTGTCTTGTGGTTTACTTGCTTGTTTTGAGAAGCTGAAACATGGCAAGGAAGAAGATAGGAAGAGAGCTAGAAAAATGTGACTGTACAGAGTAATAATTTGAAAGTGTGTTCTTTGTTATGTGCAAGGTTTTATGTCTCACATGGAAAAGGTTCAGTGTTTGGTATAAATGTTCTTACCTCCGGGCATCTCTTTTATTTACAGATCACTAGTAATTATAAGTACTTTGGATGGACGGATTGCCGCTCTAGACCCAGAAAACAGTGGTAGAAAACAGTGGGACCTAGATGTTGGATCAGGTTCTCTTGTCTCATCTAGCCTTAGTAAACCAGAGGTAAGTCTGTTGTGTCTAGTCTTTGAGTTTTAGAATACATAACCCTCTTTTTTGTTGTTATAACACCTGTTTTTGTGTACATATAAATAGTGTGAAGAGCACTGGTTAAAAGAAAGAACTACTAAATAAGGATTTCATGAGCCTTTTGTGCACAGTGGCAAGATTAAAAATAGCTTATAAATGAAAATTTAGTTATCTTGATTTCATCTCTTGGCTTAAAAGAATCTGGAAATTATACCTTAGAGACAAATTAACAAATTTTGGATATTAAAATATGCAAATCAAAAATACAAATTCATAGAAGTTTAGCTTCCATTTATTCAGTATTTGATTACAGACAGTCCACAGGTCCAACCCCCAAATTTTCCAACTTAAGTTTTCAAAAGACACATTTTAAATGTCTGAGACTTGATTTCTTCTTTGACCACACCTTTGGTGGGATGGGATGGTTTGCTTAAGGTAACTATTTTCTAACTCTGTCCAGGATGGATTTGATTTCAGTCATGATTTAAATATAAAAAACTGGATTTTTTTGATGATTTAAATTAAAAAGTCAAATTTTTTGACTTTTTAATTTAAATAATTTTTTAAATTTAAATCATGATTTAAATCTTTCTTTTTAAATCATTGATTCTTAGGTACCTTGGCTCTGCCTGACATTGTAGTTTTGGTTGCTTCATTTGTAACAGTACTAAGAACAGAAGAGGCTTCCAAAAAAGCATTAAACATCATTTGGAGTCCATTTTGAAAATATTACAGTTCATGTATTTATTTATTTCTACCATGCCTTTTTAACTCATGGCATTTTAAAGAATTTCTTAGAAGTTAGCATTTTAAGGAGAGATTCACTAATTATGGCTGGTCTTGGTAGCCAAAAATTGGGCAAAATCCTGTTCATAAAGTTACATTGGCAAAAATATACCAGACATTATGCTGGCAACAAGGAGTTGATCTATTAACTTGTGCATTTGGTCACATGTCCCTGGCTTGACTATGCAGTGTGCCTGCAGAAGTGCTTTATGGATAGCATTTCCACCTCAGCATTAGTTCAACTTGTGCAGGCACAACCTTGAGTTGTGTGTGACTAGTTGGGGAACCAAATTTTGGCCAGTGTTTTCTAACTTCTAAAAATATTCATTTCTCCACACAGATACATTTATAAAACGTGCAGTATGTTGTAGTAAAAAAACTCAAAATGTGGTCAAAATATGGATTTTGATGAGTAAGATGCCTCTTTTAGTTTTGGTGATAGAGAAAGTAGTGTTGCATGAGTTACTGTGGGGTTTTGTTCCATTTAATTAGCCAGTGGATTTAACAAATGACAATTACATTAAATTACGAAATGACAATTTGGTCCTCTAACTCTTAACACAGTAGGCAAAGTCTTAACTGACAAAACAGAAATCATGTTAGCAGAGTGATACTTAGTCTCATTAGACAGTGTCATCCAAAAGGAAAAAAAATACAACACAATCTAATGACATTTGAAATATATAAGACATTTTATTTGACACAAAGCTTTATAGTATAGAGCTGAGTTCATCAGATGTGTAGAATAGAAATATGCTTGCCTATGCCCAAGCTTTTGCTTATTGCCTCATTTACTTAATTATGATCCTGGAAAGTGATTTACTGGAATTCAGGTTCTAAGATCCTTTCAGTCAAAAACTTTAGAAATCATGGACTGCTTGATCTGTGTACAGCTTGTCATTGTTATGCCTCCTTTACACATTATTAAAGCATTATCCTTAATGAAGAATATGTAATTCTGAATTTGTGTGCATAGGCATTGTAAAAATGTAAACTTCAGTGTAAACATCTGTGCCTGTAGAGTTTTTGATTAATGTTGTAAAGCATTGCTGTGTTTCAAAGGTGTGCTGCGTAACATTTATATTGATACAAGTGGCATTCTGCAATAGAGTATTGCAGTCTATCTTGGGCTGTTAACAGCAGTGTATGTCTTGTTCCATTTTTTAAGTTTACAAACTAGTGCAGGGGTTTCATTATTTTTTATTTATTTCATTCTGACTTGTGTGCCTCTGGGTCCAGAGGGAGGCCTTATATTGAAGCCAGGACATTGTTTCTTTTCCAAGTGTAAAGTTTTTTGAGTGCTTGGATTTGGTATTGGAAGGAATTACAATGTTTTTTTGTTCAGTGAAGTTGAAAAAAAATCACTTAGTGACAGTTCATGAGATATGTTGAAGTATCTTGTGGTAACCTACATTCTATGTATCAAAATAATTGCAGATTACTTCCTAGATGACTCATTCTTACATTAGTAGGTGAGGTAATGCTTTAGCAGAAAGGGGAAGGAGGGGTGATGTCATTTCTTTATCTCACTTGCATGCCTCTGCTGATTCTTACTGCCTCCAGTGAAATGCCTTTCTGCCTCCTCACCACAGACATTGCTTGGTTCTCCTCCTAATGCCAGGGGACCTCATGCCCCCCCCCCCTCTTTCTGAAAGCTCTGGTGATCTCATCACATGATTTATGCATTCTCTTCTCCTCCCATAGGTAATGTGGGGAAGCAAATAGGAGCACGTGAAAGGGATTCTCTTGGCCTTTATTGTCCAAGAAAAGTCTAGTTTTTAACTTCCGGAGCCGTAATGACTCTACAGTCATTGATTTATCCTGACCAGAAGCAATAGTGTAATCCTTTCAGTTTATGTCTGGATTATCAGTTATAGGTTCTTGATAAATTTTTGAAGTTATTTATGATAATAATATTTTGTAAAGCAATCCCTAAAGCAGTATGAATTATTTTTCATGAAAATGCTTTTATTCCTGTACAGGCAAAATGATTAACTGGAGTTTATAACATGGTTTCATTGTGGGTTTTCTCTAGCAGAGTTATTTATCTTGGTTTCACTGATAGAATGTTGGTTTAGCTGCTCCTTCAGTAATTTGCATTTTCTTTTAGAAATGGTCTTACTGTAGTAGTTGCATTCTGCTTTGTTAGCAGGTAGTTGCTGCTGACATCCTAGTTGTTGTTGTTATGTGCCATCAAGTCGCCTCCAACTTAAGGCGACCCCCTATGAATGAGCTATTTCCAAAATGTTCTGTCCTCAGCTGCCCTGTTCAGCTCTTGCAAACTCATGTCTGTGGCTTACTTTAGGGAATCAGTCTATCTTGTATTTGGCCTTCCTCATTTTCTGCTGTCTTTCACCTTTTCGAGCATTATTATCTTTCCCAGCGAATCCTGTCTTCTCGTGATGTGCCCAGATTAGGACAGCCTCGGTTTCAACATTTTTTCCTCCAGAGATAGTTCACACTTTATTTGATCTAGGACCCACTTGGTCATCCTTGTGGAAGTCCAGGGTATCTGCAAAGTTCTCAATCAGCACCATGTTTCAAAGGAATCAATATTTTTTCCTGTCAGCCTTCTTTAGTGTCCAGCTTTCACACCACCAATGCATAGTGGTCAGGAATACAATAGTGTGAATGATTGTGGTCTTGGTCTCCAGTGACACGTCCTTACACTGGATGATCTTTCCTAATTATTTCATTGCTGCCCTTCCTAGTTTCAGTCTTCTTCTGATTTCTTGGCTGCAGACTCCCTTTGGATTGATGATTGAGCCAAGGCATACACAATCTCTTAAATATTTCAATCTCTTCATTGCCAGCATTAAAGTTGTGTAGTTCTTCTGTAGTCATTATTTTTGTCTTTTTAATGTTCAACTGCAGTCCTGCATCCTAGTTAATGGCCCACAGTATGTTTGAAATAACAGAAGAAGCAGATCACATGATAGCTATTAGTATTTGTGGATGTATTTTTTCTTGTCCTGATACCATTAATCTTAGAATTTGAGGTGGGGGGAAATGGCCTTCTCTTGTTCACAGAGTTCTTTGGATTTGTTTTCTCTAAGACTGAAGGATTCTTTGATCAATCAGATTGCCCCAATGATTTAAAAAAAAATTAAATTCTTAATCCCATTTAACTGCTGTAATATTTAAAGTCATTTTTTGTGGCTGTCTTGTCAGCTCTAAACAGGGCTGTTGTGTTGCATCCAAACTGGTCTCCAGCTTCTTTGCCTACTAAATGTTTCTGTTTCTTGCAATTGTTTTCTCATTTTGAAAGATCAACTGTATTTTGTATTTTTTGTAATTTCTTGGTCTTAATTAATTAATTAATTCATCCAATTGTGTATGGAAATAAAATGTTTAAAATGTAGGGCCATGGCAAATGCTGTAGAATATGTAATAAGTAGTAGATGTAAAAGCTGTATTCACTCAGCCAAAACAATCTAGGGAGCAGACTGTGGTACTCACCATGGATTGTTTTAAGATGATGATGATGATAATAATGATGATTATAACAATTAGAAGAAAGCTGGAAAAGAACACTAAAAAGATTATAGTGCCAAAATACCATTTATATAACATTTCTGATGAATTTAAAGTCCATCTAAAGGATTTGCATTACTAAACTCAAATGACCTGTGAACTATAAGAACTGTGGATTGATCCAGACATATTGTCAGGATAGTATTAAATGGAACATTTTTGTCATGATGAAGAAAGATGTAGTGGTGTAAGAATCCTGTTGTATAGTGATGCAGGCACAACTCATTGTTCTGCCTGCTGTTGCCACAATAGTGTTGGAGACAGAAGCGCTTTCCACTGGTATATAGCACAGTTGGTCATGCCGGGGACGTGCCCAGTTGTGCAGTTCCTTGTTTCTAGGTATAATGCCCAGCACATTTACGCAGATATAACTGTATGTTATGCCTGCGTGAACAGGATTTTGCCAGCTGTTCCTTCTGTGCCCAAGAGCTTGGTATGTCCATACCTTCCATCTTTGCCCAGGCCTTTATTGGAGCCTCCTTTGGAAGGTGGTTCTGTTTCATAGCTTTGCTTCTCATCCATGTCCTATGCATGACCTGACAAATGATTGTCTGAGAAAGACGTGTTTATCCCAGCTGCATCAATTCAAAGCCAGTATAAAGACTGTCTTTACATTAGGTCAAGGCCTAATTTCAGACACAGAAAGCTGGAGGTATATAGTGAAACCACTTTGCCCTCTTGAAGGTTATCAATTAAAAACAGGGTCACCGAAGTCGTAAACCAGTTAATGGCACATACAACCACTTTGCTCATGCTTTGAAGATATCTTAGATTAGGCATCCTTCAGTCTCGAGAGACTATGGTAACGTGCTCTGTATGGAGGACTTGGGACAGCATCTAGTGTGGCTGAGAAGGCCAATTCAAGAGTGACAATCCCTTCCACATTGAAGACAAGTACAATCTGTCCCCCGTCCAGCTCCCTGATTTTGCTGCTTTCGGGACTGCCTCTTTGCCTCGGCCTGCTGGACAAGTGTCTCTTCAAATTGGGAGAGGCCGTGATGCACCGCCTGCCTCCAGGCTGAACGCTCATCTGTCAAGGTTTCCCATCTGTTGATGTCCATTCCTAAGGCCTTCAGATCCCGCTTGCAGATATCCTTGTATCGCAGCTGTGGTCTCCCTCTGGGGCGATTTCCCTGCACATTCTCCATACAGGAGATCTTTTGGAATCCGACCATCAGCCATTCTCACGACATGCCCAAGCCAATGTAGATGTCGCTGTTTCAGTAATGTGTACATGCTAAAAATTATTGAAGATATCACTGTTATCATTTCGTCAGTTAGTGAGACATTTTCTTATCACAGTCCCAGTCACTAATTTGCTCTGTGAATTAGGGAAGAATAAATTAAATAAGCGAAACTGCCTATGGATGTTTCTAGTTGATCTGCAGGTGCCAACAACATTATATTAGCCAAAGATGTATGAAGACCTTGATGTTCTTGATCAGGGACCCTCACTTGTAGGCCACCCCTGGGTTGGTGCTCCATTCTTACTTGGAGCCACCCATTGAAGTTCTTTCAGGGCTTCTGGAAGAAAAGAAAATGGTGCAGTCCATATCACATTTATTTTGCCTTCTTGCTTTGCACAGTATTACTGCTGTTACTATGTTATCTTACAAGTGATTTTTCTACTATGGTTGCCCCTACTTCAGTGTTTCTTAAATAAAGTTTTTGTAACATTTCTTCACTGATGTGATCTGGTGGCAGTCTTCCGATGTTAAAGTCTTTCTCCCCACCATCCCAAGGCTTCCGAAGACTTCCCCAAGGAAGAAGGGATCCTTAGGACACCTCAGAACCTGAAGGGGGTGGGATAGCAAGATTTAAATTAAAATAAACTGAACATTAATGTTGCCTGGTAATGACATTATTACCATTTGTGCACAGCATAGTTGCACAACAGGATTTCAGCCATTGATTCAGTGGGCCTACTCTAGTTTCAGCCTACTGTGCTGAACAACAGGATTTTAACCACTGCATTTTCTACTGTGCTAACTGGAATTTCCATCTTTGTCATACTAAAAGTAGGTGGATAACACAGTAGATATAATCAGTGTTATAATTTCTGGAATATTCAAGGCTCTAAATATGTTATGATCCTGTTGCTTTAGTTGTTTAAGTGATAATGTAATATTTAGGAAGTTATAATTTCTCCTGCCAAGTTTTTAGAAATTTTCTTTTTAAAAAACTGAGTTAATCTAATGACATTCTGGGCAAGTATGACACTGTGCAAATCTTATTCTCCTCTGTCATCTGTATTTTTTAAAAAAGAAAACTGCTTATATTTCATCTTACCTGACTGTAGTTTTATTTTTATGATAACTTCTGAATTTGCATAAAGAGATTATATAAATCAAATCAAAGTATTATTGTGTGTTAAATGTATTGTGTATCTCTTGATTGGCATTGTGTCTCCCCCACAAAATAGTGCTGTATTTCTGTTTTAATACTTTGTAGGTGTTTGGGAATAAGATGATAATTCCATCCTTGGATGGAGACCTTTTCCAGTGGGATCGTGACAGAGAGAGCATGGAAGCTGTTCCTTTCACTGTTGAATCTCTTCTTGAATCATCCTACAAATTTGGGGATGATGTTGTTCTTGTTGGAGGAAAATCCTTGACGACATATGGGCTGAGCTCATATTCAGGAAAGGTAAAAAGTTAATATTTGGCAGTACACATTCTTTTTCTGGAAATTGAAATGCTTTTCAGAGACAGAATCAAATTATGGCAGGTGCTTCACACTTGATAGAACCACATTATTTCAGTTTTGGCTCTTGAGTGTTTATTGCTGAGAGAAGATACATGCATTGTGTTTTATGTCTTTGTAATACACGGCAATGGATGCTACTCTCAGCAATATATTTAGTAGGAGACAAATGTTTCATTACTTTTTTCTATTTTAGAAGGATTGTTTGAGTTACATGTTTGTTGTGAGCCATCTGGACCTCTTCCAAGTATATGTGGGGCATAAATGAATAAATATATCAAAATGTGCAAATTATTTAGTTGATACTGACCATGATTCTATTTGATAATTTTTTTGTGCACAAGAGGAATTGCAAAAGTTGCAATAGCTGTTCGACAAGTGGCCATTTGTATGCTGGTTATGTATCTGATCATGCACTCGGTACCTGCCCAGCATCTTCTCAGTTTGCTGCGATTAAACACAGCAACTTCAACAGTTCCTCTTGCATGTGCATAAATGTGCAGTGGGATATTATCCATTTTCAGACAACCCAGAAGAAGCAGGTAAGATTTACTAGGTTCAGTGAAATTACTTGTGAATACATGTGCTTCGTTGTATCTTGTTGATGAAAAACCCATCAAAGTTAGGCTAATCAAATAGATTCTGAAGAACAGGTTTTGCTGCACAAGCTAAAAACTTTGCTAACAGTGTTATTTTCATTGGTATTTTGTACAGCAGGAATGGAGAACCTTTTTTCACCTCAAAACTGCATCCTTTATAAGTAATGTCCTAAGGACTGCATACCAGCAGTGCATTGGCCAGGTGGAAAAACCACTAGAAAACTTAGCACAGGTCTTTGGCTTCTTTTCCTTGGGAAAGCTTTGTATGAGGGCACAGTTTGGAGTTAGGAACTAAATTAAAGTATTTCTCCCTACATGAGAGTTCTCAGAGATTGCTTAACAACTAAGACAGAAAATAGTTATGCTGTATGAACTTCACTTACCATGTGCATAAAATTAAGCAATAGTTTATTTGATTTTGAGCTGTTAGTCTATAGTGAGCTGTGAGCCAGTAAGTTCCCAGCTCATATTGCAGAAAGTTGGTAGGTCGATGTAGGCAAGCAATCCTGCCTCCTGGCTTCCATTTTCTCAAAAGTCCTGTAATGCGCAGGACAATAGAACCAACCTACCTTGCAAGTTTTTGGAAGGCTTTCCAACATTTATTGATTTAAAAAGTTCTATTTGTTTTCTAAGTTGCATTTTATTTATTAAACCTCTGGATCCTGTTTCAGTTTAGTAACTCCCAAATGTGTGTTACGATAAAAATACAGTAATAACAGTAGAAATATAGTAGTAACTCTGAAGTGCATACTGCAATACAAATACAGCAACATTATAACATGCATAAAGCACATTGACTATTTTAAAATATAGTAGGACCCCCGTATTCACGGGGCTGTGGAACCAATCCCCAGCAGATATGGGAGTCCTACTATAAGTGTTATTTTTGTGGGGTTTTGTATGAATGTGCTGCTTTTCTTTCTTGTACAATTCCTGTTTCCTTTATCCAGTTATATATTTAAAAATAGCAATAATAGCAATAACTGAAACTGTGATGATATTCTTTGTAGTTTGTTAATTAAAGGGATACACCAAAAACTAGGGAAAAGCTGTCCAGAAGTAAGAGGTTCCTTCTTATCGCAGGTGAGGTATATATGTTCAGCAATGGGCTGTCGTCGCTGGGATGATGATGAGATAGAGCAGGAAGATATTCTTCTTCTTCATAGGACCCAGAAAACAGTTCGTGCTGTTGGGCCCCGCAGCGGCAATGAAAAGTATGTGCACAATTTAAAATATCTGGTATTTTTAAAGGTAATGATGAAAGTTTTGATGATGATAGCAAGATGATTTAAAGGCAACTGTTACTGCTGAAAACAAAACACAAAAAAGACATGTGTTCCAATATAGCTTTTCCCAGTTGAAGTCAACAGGAAAAGTAGAAGACTGAAAATGAGGTGGCTCAATAAAGGATGCCATGACCTTTAGTTTACAAAACCTGAGCAGGGCTGTTAATGACAGTCCCTTTTGAAGTCAAAATGTCATAATGCCATAAAGATTAACTGATATATTTTAATGTGAACTGTCAAGGACAGGTCCACTTCTTCAGACCACTTTGAACCCTTTTGAAGGTTATCAGTTGAAAACAAGGTCACCATAAGTCGTAAACCTGTTAATGGCACATGCAAACACATTTCCCAATCTAACAATCTGACTGTAATTGTTTATCTTTTTAAAGAATTGTGCAGGTTGACTGACTTTTGACTTATCCAGGGAAGACCTAAATATTTATTTATTTTAAATGTTTTTACCCCGCCTTTCTCCTTTAAAAGGCCCCAAAGTGGTTTACATCAGTAAAAAACAGTATTTAAATGCTAAAATCAGTCAGTATGCAAATATTTAAAAAAAATCAAACAATTACCACAGTAAAATGGTAAACAAAATCAAAACTAAAAATGCATTGAAAGCAAAAAGGCACTACAATCCATTAAAAACCCTCTCTCTTTAGACAGTCACTAAGGGAAAGCCTGCCTGAAGAGAAATGTCTTCCTCTGCTTGAAATAGTTCATTAAGAAGTTTTTAAGAATCAAATGCAGACTTTCCCTTGAGATATGTCTTAAAATGTATCAGATGCAATGTAGTGGAGATGAATAGCCAGACGAACGCAGGCAGATTGTCCGGCTGAATCCATTTGATAGTTCTGACAAGAGCAGCGGTTCTTAACCTTTTCTTTACCACAACCCCCTTTAAATATATTTTGTTGCCATGGACCACCAAGACTTAAATCAAGATTTAAAACCTTAAAGTCCATCAAATATTTATTTAAAGTTTCTCATGAAGGGTCTGCTTGACAGATATTCCTTGCTATAATGGCAACAGTTTTTAAGATGACTGGAAAAAGCTTCATTTTGTTTTGAACAGAATGTACCCCCATCGACAGCATCAGTTCTTTTACGTTTCAAATTCAGCCAATGATCCAAATTCAGCCAAAACGTATTGTTACAAAATTCACTGTGATAATATCAAAAAGTCACTTTGCCCACTTTGATTCAGTGGGTCTGCTCTAGTTGGGGCCAAGCAACTGGATTTTGGTCTTAATTTTTGAAGATTCCATGTTCTTTGTCAATATAGGAGGCAATTTTGTCACATTCACTTTTTCTGAATGTTGTGTTTCTTCTATATTCAGATTATCAACTTTTATAAAGACTTCTGATTTTGTCATGGTATAGTAACTAGGACAAAGTTTGCCTAGCATAAGATTCTTCAGATACAGAGAAACTAAAACAGCAAGAGAGAGAAATAGTTGGAAGTTCCTTGCATAGATTGTCACAGGGTGACAATTTATACACAATTTGAAATTTCAAGAAATGTTACAGCTTTTTAAGAAATAGTAGTATTGCTTTCATTATCTATTCACATAAGTTTTAGACTAAGAAAAGCTATGTGTGAAGTTAAAAGCTTCTATAGAGCCTTGTTATGCTATGTGTAATACAGTCCAGGGTTAACAGAGTTGCATTACTTCAGAATTTCAGTACATCTTTCATTACATATATTAAAAATAAAATTGTTTTGAAATTACAGTCTTGAATCTATTTGTTTGTTTTAACTTTCAAAGGTGGAATTTTAGTGTTGGTCACTTTGAGCTGCGTTATGTTCCGGACACTGAAACAAGTGTGGGATTTATTGAAAGCAATTTAAAATCAAATCTGAATAAAGATGATTCTAAAATAATTTCGGATGTGGAAGAGCAAGAGGCTGTAATGAAGGATACAGTGATAAAGGTGTCTGTAGCTGACTGGAAGGTTATGGCATTTAATAAGAAGGGAGGACATCTGGAATGGGAATATCAGGTACTGAAGATAGAACCATATTAACACACTTTACAGCATTGCCAAAATGCCTTGCTCTTTTTTTTTATGGATCATTGGGGAGGTTGGGTGGTGTTTAATACTTTTTTTACATTGCAAGCTGCCATCTTTCCTTGTATATTATTTTCTCTTTTCACACGCTAATGATAAGCTGTGCACTAAAAAAAACTCTTGTTACAGAGAAAATAAATCGTTGTGATTTTGATATACTTTATCTGCTCTATCTACAGTTTTGCACTCCAGTTGCTTCTGCCTGGCTTGTTAAAGATGGCAAGGTTATTCCAATCAGCCTCTTTGATGATACAAGCTACGCATCTAACAATGGTATTTTAGAAGATGAAGAAGACCTTGTAGAAGCTGCACGAGGTGCTACAGAATCCAGTGTCTACCTAGGTGTGATGTCTGCTTCAATTATATTTATTTATTTGCCAGAATTCCATTGCCATTCTTGTAAAGTTTGCATAACTTGCTGTGATGAAGAATATAGAAGGGAAATAATAAATCCCAAGATAAGCATGATCTGTGATTTGATATGCAGGTATGTACGGAGGCCAGCTGTACCTTCAGTCATCAGTCAGAATTTCTGATAAGTTCCCGACCAACCCTAAGGCTTTAGAATCCAGAAATGATAATGCAGTCATCCCTTTGCCAGTGATCAAGTGGAAGCCTTTGATTCGTAAGTGACTGTTCTTGAATTATCATTTTCTTCAAGTGTGATAGAGTATAACTTCTGATAGGAGAATTTGTTACTTTTCTTTCTGGGCAATTATATTGTACTTCTGTGTATTTTATATTTTCTCTGAGTCTGCATTACTGAATGTTTGGATATTTTATCAGATTTTCTGAAAGTCTTAATCCTATCAGGAAAAGAAGAAAGGGTTTGTGTGTCATTTGTGGTTGAGGCCAATATAATAGGAGGTCTTATAATCCAGTAGTAATTAATTTACATAGTAATAGTGATGGCTTTTCAAGAAGACATTTATTTGGGAAATTTACCGATATTATATTAATTCCTCATAGTACTAATACTTATAGAGACTGATTTCTAAAAATGGTTTTTTTCTGTGAAATAAAATTTTAAAAATCACTGCTTGATGACTTTTCCCAATATATTAATTCAGCTGTTCCAACATTTAGTGAGTAAGAGCTGTCATTTTCAGAGATAGAAGAATGTTTAAAATCTCTAAATTATATTGATAACATTTTTTCCCCTAGACTCTCCATCTAGAACTCCTGTACTAGTGGGATCAGATGAATTTGACAAATGTCTCAGCAATGATAAATTTTCTCATGAAGAATATAGTAATGGTGCCCTTTCAGTTCTCCAGTATCCTTATGGTATGTGTGAACTATGCTTTTGTTTTTAACCGTTGCTGGAGTATGTTTTTGCATGGCTTAGTCAGTTTCTTTAAAAATTGCTCTACATGTAAATCTGTGGAACCCTGATGAATGTAATCAATTAAATCTGTGGAATTTTAAATTGTTTTCTGGCAAGACTTTCTTCTTGAATATTGGAAAAGTTTGTTAGTCTGGTACAAAAGTTGGGTCACACAAGCTTGCTGCGTAGTTCTTTAAAGAGCAGCCCCCATGCCACATGGCAGAAGCACTAGTGAAAGAAAGGAGGCTTCCAAAATCTATTTCTAGGATGATACAAAATTGTGTTGTTCAAAAGGAATAAAAGTAGACAGTCTCATGGTATATGCTGAAAAACCAGACACATTCTCTGAATTCCAGTCTTTGGTCACTATGTGTTTATGGTGTGTGTGTTTGTTTACTGTTCCAAAAATGTGAAGTGCTTAATAGTTTGTAAATTTAAAACTTTGTGTTAACAAGTTTTTTTTTTAATAGATAATGGCTATTTTATGCCCTACTACTCCCGAGAGAGAAACAGACGAAGCACTCAGATCACTGTCAGGTTTTCTGACATGAACCATCGGAATATCCGTAAAAAAGATCCAGTTCTGCTTCTGCACTGGTGGAAGGAAATTGTTAGCACCATCTTATTCTGCATTGTGGCCACAACTTTTATTGTGCGCAGGCTTTTCCATCCTCATTCTCGCAGTCGAGTAAGTAGAACGAGCTGATTCTTGAAGTTCAGTTGTGTGTGTTCTTTTTGGTGTTTTGTGCTTTTGTATTATAGAAATAATTATTTTATTGCAATAAAATTAAAATTTGCGTTCATACAATGACTGGGCTAACAAAGAAACTTACTAGAGGTTTCTGAAAAACCACAGAGAACCTCTTGGGACATGCTAGGTTATCACCTGCAACAATTGTATACAGTCCAGTTTATGTAGGGTAAGAATTTCTCTTCTGTTTGATGCTTTCACTATAGATCAGAGGCAGTAGGTAGGGGAGGCATTATTTACACAGAGTGCTGGATGTGACATGCTTTCTAGTACTCCAAGAGTTCAGCCTGCAGGCAGGAATAAGTCAAAAGGATTGTATGGTACCTGGAATTTGAAGCACTATATAAATAAATATTAATGGTTATTGCCTAGAAAATATGTTTCTAGATGCAGTCCACTTATTTCTTTTGGAATCATTGTTGTGACCAACATTCCCTCTAAGGTGTGTGTGGGCGTGCAGAGCTCCATTGGTGCTATGCAGTGGCAGCGGGGGTGAATGCCTGTTTCCTTCCGGGTTTTGGAAGAAACCTTGCCCCCGCACACAGACTGGTGAGGCCCCCACACAAGCGGGGGATGACAGTTAGAGACAACGTTGGTTATGACCCATCAAATACTGCCCAAAATGTGGATTTGGGCATCACCCCTGCCACTACTCTTTGTGTGTGTTTCAAGGCAAAGTTCTCTCAACATTGCATCAATCCGGGGAGTGATTGCTCTTCTAGTTCTTGGAGGAGATGAAAATAAATCATTGGAAAATCCCCTGTGTGATATTCTGCCATATTATGAATTTATTCTTTAATGTAAAAAAATATATATCTTTTGAAAGTCATCCCCCTCTCATGCACACACCTTCTTTTCTGTATACAGTCCTGGATATAGTGCTTTGCTCTCAAGTAAGGGTTTGTGGGGCTCACATACAGATTATAAGATGAATGTGGGAGTCTCCTTTATTTATATCAATTAGTCCTTAGAACCATAACTTTATTTATGGAAATGACTTTATTTCATGCATTCATAAAAGATGTGCTTATTTATGAAAGATGTATTCTTACCTTTCAGCAGCGGAAGGAATCTGAAACTCAGTGTCAGACAGACAGTAAATGTGAATCTGCTTCTGCACATTCTAGGGATAGCAGCTGGTCTGATGTTACAAATTCTGGATACGTATCAAGGTAAAAACAATCATAGGCCTTTGGCAAAATGTGTGGAGTATCCTAGCAATAAAGACCAGAATGGATAAACTTTTTTCTAAAATGACTGCTGGTCAGAGCTGTGGGCAATCACTGTTGATAATACTGTTCTAGACAGACCCTTGGTCTGACTTAAGGGAAGGCTGTTTCTAAGTTCTTAAGGTTGAACAGGAAACGGGCTAAATGTGTTAAGCTAGTCTGAAAGGTTCTTAGCTCAAAAAAATATTTCTGAGGGTCTAATAGTTTATATTTCTATAAGGCCAGAGGAGAGGCCCTTCTTCACATCCAATATGTGGTCTGTTAGGCTCTTAGCTCTCTAGCAGAAAGGGGGGGGGAGGGCTTTCTACCAATAACGTTAGTAGAAAAGGAATATAGCATTTCATGCTATCTCTACCAGCTCTGCTGCATTGTTGTGCTCACCATAAAAAGGGTACTTCCTTTTACAACTGGCACAGAAGGGTTAAGGGATCTATTCCTTCTCTTCCAGCCTGCTCACATCTAGTTTGAATTCCTGCTTGCCTGTGGCTACGAGGTGAATGGCTAACTACAAGCACAGTTAAACCATTTATGCGCAAGGAGTGCTTCTTTGAACCGAGTATCAAGTTTGAATGTGTGTGCCATCTCTTGCAGATACCTTACAGATTTTGAGCCAATTCAGTGTCTTGGTCGTGGAGGATTTGGGGTAGTGTTTGAAGCTAGAAACAAAGTAGATGATTGTAACTATGCTATCAAAAGGATTCGTCTACCAAACAGGTAGGTAAATGTATCTTTAGTTAAAGCCTCTTCCTAAATGTCTCACATACTTTGGAAGCCCATGTAGTTTGTCATAAGTTGGAATCTACTTGATAGCATATAACATACACACACATCTTCACATAATGCCCCACTAGGTGGCACTATATTTCACTTGTTGATTCTGTTTTATTTCCCCTTTGTCCACTGGTTCAAAGTGGATTTCAAAATCTTTTTAAAAAACCTAGACATAATAAAAAATTTAAATTACTAATAGGTGAAATTGCTTTCTATATAAATTTTCATGATGAATGTAATACATCAGTATACCTGTAAGTATTTTCCTAAGACTTTCTGCCAAAGCAAAACCTTAGATTACTTTTTTTTTTTGCATACTACTATTTTTAAAATATAGCTTCCTTTGTTTGCTTCCAAATATCTTATGCTCATATTTCTTTGTTCTCACTTATATGTTTGTGTTCATGAGTCAGGGAGGAGAGACTGCTTTCCCCCCCCCCCCCCCCCTGTGAAGTGGCAGCCCATAATGGCTTTCAGGGGAAATTCAAAAAATGTGTGTGAAATAGTGGGAGAGAGAATGTTCATGATCCCAAATAGTATTTTGATTTTCAGGCCCTTAAAATTGTAGAGTCTCTGTCTTTTGGTGCTTCCATTTTTGCCAATTTGTACCTTTGGGACCTATTGTTGCAATGGAATCCAATATTTATGCTGAATGTGACTGTGCTGCATAGAGCAAAGACCACTTCCATTTAAAAGGCTGTAATAGGTTTTGCTTCTAAAAATTACCTACAATATCTACAGAGATTTATGACTTCTACCCCCCTAAGACTGTTTCTGTGGTCCTCCATGGCCTCCTCCTCTCTGTGTGTGTGTGTGTGTGTGTGTACTTCCTGGACACCCACAGGAATGGTTGTTCTTTTGAATAGTTGAAGTCCCACACTTCACTGTTTGAAGTGTGGGACCAAAATACCCTTTTTTCAAAATAAGAAGTAAAAATGAGTAGCTTTCAGCTTCCTAGGTTGTTGTACTTCACTATTGAATGTGTTCTTGCAGCCCCCACACACCTGAACAAAGAATCTAAAATAGAGGTTTTTCTGTGTTAATTTCTTAATCTCTAGGGAACAGGCTCGTGAAAAGGTGATGCGTGAAGTTAAAGCATTAGCAAAACTTGAACATCCTTGTATTGTTCGGTATTTCAATGCTTGGCTGGAAGCACCACCTGAAAGCTGGCAGGAAAGGATGGACAAACTGTGGCTAAAAGATGAAAGGTATCTCTTTTCAGTTTGTGGGGGAAATATCTTTATTTACTAGAAGGATCCAGAAGTATTGTATTCTATTCCAGAAGACCTAAGGAGCTGCAAAATTGAATTTAGCACTCTGATATCTAGTGTGTGCATTAGTGGTGTACTTAGATTAAGAGCATTTGTTTAGAATAATTCATCTACATGGATTATTCTGCAGTGGCTATTAAAATATGAAACATATTTTACACTATATTATAAATATATAATGTATTTTTTTATATTGGACAGTTTCCCTCTAATCTCACACCTTGCTTTGGTTCCAAACATCACTGTCTTTTTTATTTCTGCATGCGCACACAAACACACACACAAACAAACACGGGATCTCCATCTGTGCAGAGCAATGTCTGTTTAGGAACTATAGGCATGATCCTGGGCATGTGATGCAGACACTTTTCTGAGACTTAGCAAGTGTCAATCTGCTCAGTGTTTATACCAGAGAACATGAGAATCCATGAATGGCACTGGGAATTCCATGATAAAAGAAAGGTGGAATGTAACTATATTGGTTTATTGAGTTGCTAAAAGAGAGTAAGAGACAGTACACACTTCTTTGTGTGTAGCAAGCAACTGAGGTTTTTAAGCCCAAACAATCAGGAATGCCAACATCTGGATTAGGTGTTAAGTGTATGAAACAAAGGCTTTACTAGAATTGTTTGCTTGTTAGCAGATACTCCTATTACAATAACTTTGTAAAGCTTATTTCTACAGAGAAGCTAAAAGTGCAGTCAAAAGTGTTTAGTAAACCTGAGGCAGAAAATGCAAAAATCAACTTGTGCTTCTCTCCCAAGAGATGCTTTATCATGTTCTGGAGGTCTCATTGCTTCTTTTTGGTGTCTTGGGGCGTATGGTCAAGGTGGATGCCACTTTAGTGTTCTAACTTGCCAGTATCCATGTAAACCAGGAATTTTAAATATTCCCCCAAATGGCTGCAGCACAGCCACAGATGACAGAGTCATCCAAGCTGCGCTGTCTTAAGTTGCACAACAGAATCTCAGCCATTGTTTGTGGTACTCCACTCATACACAGATGTGAGGACTGAAGTAAAGGAATCCATGAGCATGTTCCTTGTCAGTGCCGGGTGGATACTGGAAAGTATACAAAAATCCTAACAAATGAAAGGTAGAAGATAAACCTCACAAGATCTTGCCTATTCACACAAAACATTGGAGTGATATTGTCTGCTGCAATTTAAATAACCCAACCATCATGGTGAGGCAGTATTTGAGCAGTTCCTGATAATTGATGTGGCTCCTCCTTGCAGACAGAGACCATAGGTCAGTGATTGTAAGGTAATGGCACTGTACCCCTCAACATCAAAGATAAGTGTCAGTAGTGACCAAAAGAAGTGGGCTGGAGAAGGCAAAGAAGACGTTCTGTATAGATTGAAAGATCGACTCTACAAATCTGAACAACATAAAACCAAATCAAGAAGGAGCAATCATGAAGAGAGGCAAATAGTAGCAGACTCGTCAACTGGAGGGGGGGGGGTTCCCCTCTCCTAGGTTCCAGGGATGCCTTCAGGAGCTGCAGAGGTGGATAGGGAACTATTTTAAAGCTAGAAAATGGTTGCTGGTGGTCATGGTCTTATCCAATTCTTAGCTAATACTGAGAACCTAGTGGGAAAGCAGTCATTCACCTCTCAATACCTGAGCATTATGCAGTGAATTTTCTCCAAAAGGAGAGGTATGCATTGTATCCCATCTTTTGTAGCACTTTCATATGCATTGCCTATGACATTACCTATGACATATAGTGAGGCACAGGTCTCACTATATGTCATAGGTAAGTGACCTGCCTTTATTTCCAATAATCCTTCATGATTTGGGGAAGAAAGTGAATATGGAATATTGTAGTTGTTTCCAAATGATGTAAAAGGAACTGAGTTACTTATAATGAATCAAATATAGAATTTGCAGCGTCTCAAATTTCTTTATGCTTAAAGCATGTTAAATTTGGCTGTATTGATTATGGTGTTTTTTAAAGTGAAGTTACCTATCTGAAGTCCTGCAAAAAGAGAGAGATGAGAAATGGGGATGGGGAACAGGATCTAGTGTTCTACCTTACCTGATCATAAAGTAAGGTTTTGGAAAAATTTGGGTTTATGAATGCCATCTCATAGGAAGGCTTGAAACACTCCTTCTAAGTGTTCAGAGGCATATTCAGAGGTATGAGGGGACATAGATGCTTGGATGAAAAATAGAGAAAGATACTTAATTCTAGTAGATAAAGAAGAAAAATTCCTTGTGTTTGTCAAACATGTTTATCAATTTTCTACAAGAAAAAGCACAACTTTTGCATTTTTGACTGCGTTTTAAGATAAACTAAAGTTTTGTAATATGTTCTGTTTCTTCCTTTAAAGTATTGATTGGCCACTCAGTTCTCCTAGTCCAATGGAGGTGCCATCATTTAAAATTAGAACTGAGCCATTCTCTGCAAAGGAGCACATTGAAGTTATTGATACGTCTGTAGAAAGGAAGACCTTGTTTTCTGTTGGGATACCTTGTGGCCAGTCGAATTCATCAGAGAGCCAGTTTTCTCCACTGGAATTCTCCTCCATTGATAATAGAGACTTGATCCAGTTGGCAGATCCAGTGTCAAGCATGAAAGACAGCTTTCTCTCTGACTGTGATATGGATATAGATGGTAGCACTGTGAGTGAAAACGATCCTGGACATCCCTCTGAATTTTGTCTTCCAGCAATGCCAAATGTAAGAGTGAGGGAGAGGACCTCTTCGTCAATTGTCTTCGAAGACTCTGGTTGTGATAATACATCTAGTAAAAAGGATAACACTGTTGATTCACTTGATGATAGCCCTTCTGAGGATAAAGCGACAAGCACAAAAGGATCTAATAATAAGATGTCATCTTCCACAAGCCCTTTGTCTGTTTCTCCTCCAAGACCAACAACCTTAAGTTTGGACCTCTCTAAGAACTCTGTACAAAAAGCCATACCTACCACTCCAAAAGTATACCTTTACATCCAGATGCAACTCTGTAGGAAGGAAAACCTCAAAGACTGGATGAACAGAAGATGTACTATGGAGGAGAGGGAAAGGACAGAGTGCCTTCTGATATTCCTACAGATAGCTGAAGCTGTTAATTTCCTGCATAGCAAAGGGTTAATGCATCGGGATCTCAAGGTCTGTATTGAAAACAAAAACTACGACAATAAACTTTCAGCATCCTTGCATGTGCTTACTTGGAAACTCCATGCATTTTATATATGGAGAGAGATCCATACAAGCATACACTGAAATAAATATTTTAGCCTTTGAAATGCCACAGTATTTTGCCTTTTTTTCTCCCTTATGTTTTTTTCCTGCTTTAAACAACTTGCTAAGAACCAACACAACTAATTCTTTGAAAATTACTACCATTTATGTTTTATTTTGAAAATACAATCTTGCAACATATTATGAGAGAATCTCTGTGAGTGGCTTGCAGTTGTTATGTGCTGTCAAGTCAATTTAGCAACCCTATGAATGAGTGACCTCCAAAATATCTTGTCCTCAAACAGCCCTGCTCATCTCATTAAAACTCAAGGCTATGGCACTTCAGTCTATCTCATATTCTCTTTTCCTGTTGCCTTCAACTTTTCCTAACATTATTGACTTTTCCAGTTGGCTTTCATGTCTGCCTGCAATGTCTAGAATCCTTATGCTGTTGATGTAGGGCTCTGTAACTTGTCATGACTGCAAAGTGCTGGGGCATATCTTGTTTGCACAGTTAGAGATGTGATCAGACACATCATCAGTTAGCACAAGTTACTCAAATCTTACACAAAGACTTATAGTATTCTGACTGTTATATTGTGTATTTTGGGAAAGAGAAACAGCAGTAACTTCCTCTAATGCTGTAAAGTATCCACTGAGGAAAGTATAATGATAAAATTATGTGACTTATGATGTGCAGTAGACCTAGATCTGGGCAATGTGCTTAATCTGTTTCTCATATTCCTCTTTCTGTTCATTTGATTGACATTTCTAGCCTTCCAACATATTTTTTACAATGGATGACATAGTGAAAGTTGGAGATTTTGGACTAGTGACTGCAATGGACCAAGACGAAGAGGAAGACTCTGTTCTGACGCCAATGCCAGCTTACGACAGGCACACAGGGCAAGTTGGGACAAAGCTCTATATGAGCCCAGAACAGGTGCGTTTTCTATCTCGGTCTTCATTATCATTTTCATAAATGGCAGTTTTGAGTTTTAAGGCCTAGATGCTGGTGTAACATAGTGGCTACAAGTGTCGTTTCTGAATCAGTTTTGAATCTTGCTTCACCTGTGAGCTGACAAGGCAGATTGCTGTCTTTCAATCTCAGCTTCTGTCTGTAACATGCAAGTAATTAATACTTTCTACCTACTTTACAGCAGAGGTGGGGAAACTTCAGAGGGTCTGGAGCTTAATTTTGACTCCTTGAGCCACCAAGGGATACACCACCCCCTTCTGCTAAAACTCAAAATGGCCAGAAATCCACATCTGTTTTCAGTACATACACAGTTCTTAATTTAAAAAGACACAGAGGATGCAAAATGTCATTTTTTGCCAGATTACACTTGTTGGAGGTTTCCAGGAATGGAGTTCTGACATTTTAAATGGCCAAAATCGTGTTGGTAAAAACTATGCCCATAAGGCAGTCGTTCAGTGGTTTTCGTCTCCTTCTGGCTCACCTTGAGACATTGAGGTGTGACTGTTTGATGCTGTACAAAAAACTGCCTGATTTTCCAGTCACTACTATATCGGGCAAATAGTAGAGGTAAAATGAACATGATCACCCTAATGCAATCACATAAGTAAGCCAGATTTTGGTAAAAATCATTTTCTCAGGGTGGTAGTGGGGTGCAGAGGTTAAGGGTACTGCAGAAGTGGAGGGTGATGTCCATGTGAAAATATTTACATGTCTTCCTCTGTGTCCTTGTTTTGGTTGCAGTCCCATCAGCACTCCCATATGAGTTTGGTACTAGAGGAAGCCATTCATTTTGTGAACAGTGAACAGTGCTTTAACAGGAAATACCTCTCACTCTCTTCCACCCACCTGCTTGTTGGGCTGGTTATGCATGAAAGGGGTTTCCCACATCCCTCCAATCTGTCATATGTGTTCTTGACTGGTGTTACAATGTATACTTCTAAATCTGAGATGCACTATTTTCAGATCATGTTTATTGACTTCCTCTTTATATCCAAGTTCTTGACTTAAGACATCAATATATGCTGAATTTCTTTGAATATACAAATTTCAAACATAGTAAATAATAATTAAAGAGTCTCATGAACTGCTTTGGAAACCAAATTTAAAAGATGATTTTTTTTATTTTTTTTTATTTTTCTGTTTTGTCCACACAGGGCATACTCTAGGCCTATGTGAAGTTCATTTTGGAAGAAATAAGAGTAGGAAAGAATAAATGTGGCTTGTTCAAATACGAAAGATTCTGTTGTTTAAGCATTACCTTTTATCTTGAACTTTTTAGGTCTACGGAAATGCTTATTCACATAAAGTTGATATCTTCTCTTTGGGCCTAATCCTGTTTGAGCTCCTTTACCCTTTCAGCACGCAAATGGAAAGAGTCAGGGTAAGTCAGGGTAATTCTGCCAGGTACTGTGTTTTCTCTGCCACTGCAGACATGATTTGTAGCTTAGCAGCTAAGTCATACTTTTAGCCACATGCCATTGAAGTGCAAGAATAGATGGACTGAGCACCATGGCATATATAACTGCTACAGAGCTGCCGTGTCTATGGAAACTGTCCTGGTTAGTTCTGATTTCTTTGAATCAGAACTAATTATCTTGCAGGTGGGGACTAACTTACCTTAATGCAATTCCTGACTGGAATATCTTAATATAATTATGCAGATTGAAAAGTTCATAAAAAAATTTATCGCTTCACTGTATACCATTTATTTATTTATTTATCATTTTTTATTTATTTATTTATGAAAACCTAGTGGCAGGAAGGACCATGTTACATGAGGAATTCTGAAATTTTAACTGACAGTCCTTGGTCCTACTGGTTTGTAATATAAAATGGGGGATGATTAACAGAGTTGGTACAAGGGATGTATAATTTATGTAGCATAAGATCCACATGGTTAATTGAAGAAGCTGGAGCTTATTATCTATTATAGGGCTTATAGAATGTTGTGGAAAAGGTGAGTTCAGCCTTTATATCTCAAGCCATAAAATATAAGACTTCAGGCTAAAGCATGCTTCAGAGTCAAGGTTTCAAATGGCAATGTAAAAATCTTTTTTAAATGTTACAGACATTGAGTGAAGTAAGGAACTTGACTTTCCCTCTGCTCTTCATTCAGAAATATCCACAGGAGGTAAGTATACATTTCAATTCTCAGTCTAGATTTATGCTTTAGTCTTGAGCATTTGTTTTTTGGATTATGTTTTCATTTAATTTATGGTTATCTTTTGAAACATCTTTTTCATGTAATGTTTAAAATTCTTGGTTATGTACTATAGAATGCATAGACACACACACACACATGATCGATGGATGGATAGATGGATAGATAGATAGAGATGGGGGTATTCGTATTCATATACGAATACGAATATCCCCGCACAGGTGGAAATAACAATCCACTATCCACTCACGATTTCACCGCTGATGTGAGCTTCTTGGACCTTCCTGTCGCGCCATTGTCCGCAATCGATTACCCAGTCCTGGCAGGAGGCGGGATGACAAGCCTCTCTGCTAGGTTGGAGAGTGGCTAATCCATTGCGGAGAACAGCGCAATAGGAAGCCTCCATGGAGCCGGCGGCAGCGGCGAAATTGTGAGTGGACAGTTAATTTCATTATTTCCACCTGTGCGGGGATATTCGTATATGAATACCCCCATCTCTGATAGATAGATAGATAGATAGATAGATAGATAGATAGATAGATAGATAGATAGATAGATAGATAGATAGATAGATAGATAGATAGATAGATAGATGCTTTTGCACTACTAGCGACCTGAACTTTTAGTTTTTTTAAAAATCACAAGGGATTAATGTGGATTTTAAGACAAATTGTGAAGTCCATACCATTCTAACACTTCTATTGGCTGACCAAAAGGCACAAAAATCTGTGCAGACTTTCAAGGTGTCTTGGTCTCCTTTTCAGACAAAGATGTTACCAGAGTTAAGCGGGGGCAGGGACACAGGGAGCAGGATGACTGTTGGATCAAATCAGTAAAGTAATTTGTCATGATCTCTGCACATCACCTGTGTGGGTCTGCACCTGCACGTAGCTACAATTCAGAATCTTTGAGATGGAGTTCTGACAGTAGTTCTGCTCCCCCTTCCTACACGACATGTGCAAGAAGGCTGTCTCTCAGATCTGCTTCCTCCACCACAGCATCAGCATATAGTATGATATCTCAAGAGAGCTACCACAGTGTAGGTTTTGTGTGTGTGATTATTTTCTTTTTTATTTTATTTTCCTTTATTCCATTTTCCATTTCCAACTGATATCTCTTCAGTTTTTGTTGGTATTCCTTCTCTTTTAGTTTCCTTGTGATTTACGATCCAGGCAGTGTCATTTCAGTACTGCTCTGTCTGTCAGGAAAATTCCTCTCACAGATGAGATAAGAAAAGTGTCTTTTTTGCTTCAGTTTGTAGTGTTTGTCCATCTTTTTCCAGACAAGACACAATTGGGTGTCTGCTTAAAATGTTTTCTTCTGCAGAAAATCATCTCCATGGTTGACACTCCTTCTAAAATGCCTACATTAGTAAATTTCCAGGCATTCTCAAAGTTTTTGAATGGACTCAGTACCACCCACAACTACTACAGTAGGACCCCCATAGCCACAGGAGATCACTTCCATGACCCAGCTGAAATTGCAGATGCAAAAGAATACTATATACAAGGAAGTGGGACAAAAGGCACATGGGGGTGCCCTCATATGTTGTGTATAGGGATGCCACAAACTGTGGATAAGTAAAGCACAAGTACAAGGGCCTTAGCTTTGTCACGGACTCCCAACATTCTGGGTCCCAAAGCCAGCAGTAACTCAACGTGTCAGTGTCATCAAGCCATGGCGAGAGAAGAGATCAGAATCCTCAGGCCTTCCTAAACAGAAGGCTATCTATACTAAGACTACTGTTAATCCCATTGAGGTGAAAGTGTTCTCTGACCACCCACTGTAAGAGATTTTAGCTGTTGAAAATCTTTCTTTCCCATCCCAGGTGCACAGCAACCTGTTTTCAGTGCGCAAATGCATGAGTTGTTGTTGTCTGGTATGTAAGATGCTCTAGGAATCCCTTGCAGCTTAACCCCTTAAGCAAAGTGTGAAGAAGCAAGATGTAATATTCCCCCCCCCCCCAAAAAAAATTTCTTCATAAAGTCTTTGGGTTGAGGTAAGAAAGAGATAAAGCAGATCCAAAACCCTTTAACAAATATGTCTGTAAAGTGTGTATTTCTTTGCTGGATTTCACAGATAAAACTAGGGGTCATGATGAGTAAGACGGCAACACCTGGCTGCTGCGTACAAAATGCTTTATGGCTAGAAAGAGTATTGTGATTTTTTCTGTAATATGGGGATTGTCTAGAAACATTTTCATTGCCTGAAATCACATAGTATGCTATTTTCCATTCAGTATGCAATGGTAAAGGACATGCTTTCCCCAAGTCCCGTGGAAAGACCAGAAGCTGCAGACATTATAGAAAACCCCTTATTTGAAGACTTGGAATTCCCAGCAACACCAGTACTCAGACAGAGGTCACGGACGATGAGTTTATCTGGAATGAAGCATTCAAGATAGCTGATCAGTAATTTGGCACAATTATTATGAACACACCAAACAACTCTCAGAGTGGCCATTCATCCAGAGAATCCATTCCCAAGGAACATTACTGGAATATTCATATTTTGAGGTTTATTTTCTCATGTCATGTTCATGTATACAATATTAGTCAATGGAACCAACAATTTACGTGTAGGATTTTCAGTCATTGAAATGAACAACTTTGTCATCATAACTTGTCATATTGCGATTCTAATACACTTATTTGTGTTTGGATCTTGTAAATATTGTCTAGGAAATTGGAAAGGATACCTATTATGTAAATAGAATTAAATTCTGTATTTTTGTAGAAGCAATTGATCTCTATATAGATACTGATTATGTTAATTGAAGATCTGATTATCTTAAAACCAGTTTAAAATATAAACATTTCTCTTTGTCCCTGGAGGATAACCTGCAAAATGAGAATAGTTTTACTATTAGCCACATATGAAACAAATTGTGATTTTTTTCCTACTTGGTAGAGATCCTTGAAAAACTTTTAAATAAATATGAAAAAAGATTTGGCAGGTTTCAAATGCCACCTTAATAAGCATATCATTTACTAATTTTTTTGTAACTTTTGGAATGTAGTATCTAATGTTACCTTAGAAGTTTGTAGTAATCAAATCTGATACATTTCTTGAATAGGATGCTATTGCTTGATAACACATTTTTCTCACTGTAAATATGTTAATTTTATTTATAAAATGGCAAATCAATCCTTTTGGGTTGGTGGTGTACAGTATGCACTTGGAACAATTGTTACGTGCATTTAATTACTGTGACTTCTTTCAAGTCTGATTAATAAATTTTTTTATTTAGATGCGATTGTCCTGTCTTAAAATTACAATGTGTATAACAATTTTATTTCAGCTGTTGTCTGAGATTGAATCCAAACAGCCATACTTTTGAAGATGCATGAGGGTGGGGGGAGGAAGAGTTGCCATTGTCCTTCCATGCCATATCCATGGTCTACCTGCAATCCTTGGAGTCCTGTGTATTCTGCTGAGGTTGGGCGGGATGACGTTAAAACCTCATCCTTCTGCAAATGTGTGCTGTCAATTAGATTTTGGATCCTACAGTTTTTACATGTATATATGCTTGTGTATATATATCCTAAATTGTTCAGGATAGGTGTGTGCATGCACACACACCCCTCTCCAGAGCACAGAGGACCTTTTGAAAATGGCTTTCGGTACAAAGTCCATGTGTATGATGCATAAAGTCTTCCTAATTGTAGGCTCTACTCTGAAACAATCTGCCTAAAGGAACCCTCCTCCTGCAAAGAGGGAGAGGAAGGTCTATGGCTGGAGCAATCCTTTAGTGTAAACATTGAACTGTCACAATTCTTCAGAACTAGTTCACGTCCATTTAAGAATGAAAATAGTTTTTAGATATTGTATAGCAAAAATGGAGAAACTAATGATGTCACTAATGTATCTTAAAAAGGCAAACAATAACAGTGGGTGTAATAATCCATCCCAGAGAAATCCTACAAATGGGAAACCTATGGGGCCCTTATAAAAAGCAAGGTGGCAGTGTTTCTTCAGCCGTGTAGTATAAGCTGAACTGTTCTACAAATGCTGTCTTTGCTGGTTTGAGTAAGGACTCTATATAGTGAGGAAGGCACAATACTCTAATTTCTCCCCTATCAGTACATTTTTTTCTCCCACACTGAATGTCCTTTGTTAAATCTGTAACACTGCTAGTCAAAAAACATTGGAACGTGAGAGCAGCAATCTGGATCTAGTTAAAGGACTAGTCCAACTTTCCCACATGGCTTGCAGACTCCTATGGAAGATACACAAGCAGGGATCTTACAATATTTTCCCACTGTTGTGTCCCACCATTCTAGTATTCAAAAACATGGTGCTCTGATTCTGGAGGTAACAGAGTAGCTATAACAACTAGTAACCACTGATGGTTTTACCCTCCATGAATTTGTCTAAGCCCCCTTTAAAACTGTCTAAAGTAGGTGGCCATCATTACATCTTCCTATTGCACATTATAGTTTTTAACTGCACTGTGTGAAAAAGCTTCATTCTATCATTAATCTCTGTAGGTTGTATTGAGAGGAAACAAAAACCTCTATATCTGCTGAACTCCCACTCTTGGATGCACATCTTAATGGACTGCGGGTGTTTAAATATGTTTGGGAAGCTGATAGCAGTATCGTTAGGCTAGCCTCTGTGGGCCTAGACTCCTAGCAGAGTCTCCCAAGGCAGAATGGTCAAAGCTGAGTCACCAGACTAAAATGCATCCATCCTCTTCAGGAATTCACAATTGCATCAGTAGAAGAGATTTGATAATTCTGATGATGATGATGATGGAGGCAGAATTCTAGAACAGTTAGTGGACAGCAGCAGTAATGGAAAGTGACACTGGTGAAGGATCTTTTGTAAACAAAAAGAGGGATATTCAAACTAAGTCCTGCTAATACTGTGCAGATGGAAGCTACGATGACCAGTTTCTGAATGCTTTATAACTTGAAAAACCCTATGAAACAAAATAGTGCTGGAAGATGAAATTCTAGTATTACAAGGCACTCAATCAACTAGGGAAGAGCTGAGGTACAAGTGGTGCTCTTCTGAATTAAGGAACTGGATAAAAGCTGGAAGGACATTCAGCTGCTGATATGCGCAGATCTACAGTATATCACAGAAGTGAGTACACCCCCTCACATTTCATAAATATTTTAGTATATCTTTTCATGTGACAACACTGAAGAAATGACACTTGGCTACAATGTAAAGCAGTGAGTATACAGCTTGTATAATAGTGTAAATGTGCTGTCCCCTCAAAATAACGCAACACACAGCCATTAATGTCTAAACCGCTGGCAACAAAAGTGAGTACACCCCTAAGTGACAATGTCCAAATTGGGCCCAAGTAGCCGTTTTCCCTCCCTGGTGTCATGAGACCCGTTATTGTCACAAGTCTCAGGTGTGAAGGGGGAGCAGGTGTTATCACTCTCACTCTCTCAGACTGGTCAATGGAAGTTCCATATGGCACCTCATGATAATGAACTATCTGAGGATCTGAAAAAAATGAATTGTTCTACATAAAGATGGCATAGGCTATAAGAAGATTGCCAAAACCCTGGAACTGAGCTGCAGCACGGTGGCCAAGACCATACAGCGGTTTAACAGGACAGATTCCACTCAGAACAGGCCTCGCCATGGTCGACCATAGAAGTTGAGTGCCCGTGCTCTGCGTCATATCCAGAGATTGGCTTTGGGAAATAGACGTATGAGTGCTGCCAGCATTGCTGCAGAGGTTGAGGGGGGGGGGGGGTCAGCCTGTCAGTGCTCAGACCATACACCACACACTGCATCAGTGGCTGTCGTCCCAGAAGGAAGCTTCTTTTAAAGATGATGCACAAGAAAGCCTGCATACAGTTTGCTGCAGACAAGCAGACTAAGGACATGGATTTCTGGAACCATGTCCTGTGGTCCGATGAAACCAAGATAAACTTATTTGGTTCAGATGGTGTCAAGCGTGTGTGGCGGCAACCAGGTGAAGAGTACAAAGACAAGTGTGTCGTGCCTCCAGTCAAGCACGGTGGTGGGAGTGTCATGGTCTGGGGCTGCATGAGTGCTGCCGGCACTGGGGAGCTACAGTTCATTGAGAGAACTATGAATGCCAACATGTACTGTGACATACTGAAGCCGAGCATGATCCCTTCCCTTCGGAGATGGGGCCGCAGGGCAGTATTCCAACATGATAACGACCCCAAACACACCTCCAAAACAACCACTGCCTTGCTAAAGAAGCTGAGGGTAAAGGTGATGGACTGGCCAAGCATGTCTCCAGATCTAAACCCTATTGAGCATCTGTGGGGCATCCTGAAATGGAAGGTAGAGGAGCGCAAGGTCTGTGATGTTGTCATGGAGGAGTGGAAGAGGACTCCAGTGGCAACCTGTGAAGCTCTGGTGAACTCTATGCCCAAGAGGGTTAAGGCAGTGCTGGAAAATAATGGTGGCCACACAAAATATTGACACTTTGTGCCCAATTTGGACATTGTCACTTAGGGGTGTACTCACTTTTGTTGCCAGTGGTTTAGGCTGTGTGTTGCACTATTTTGAGGGGACAGCACATTTACACCGTTATACAAGCTGTTTACTCACGGCTTTACATTGTAGCCAAGTGTCATTTCTTCAGTGTTGTCACATGAAAAGATATACTAAAATATTTATGAAATGTGAGGGGGTGTACTCACTTCTGTGATATACTGTAAAAGGAAAGGCTGAAACTGGGCACAAATAATTGGAATTAAGAATTTTAGAAATAGAAACCAAGTTAATCTCAAAATAGTAAAACAAGAAATGGAACATACAAGCACCACAATACTTAGTTCGAGTGCACTAAAGTGGGCTAGATAATTGCAATGTGTTTATTCTGGAAATGATCAAATCAGAAGAAACATGATAGCACTGACAGGGATATATGATGTTGTACAAGCAGTTGTGACCTATAATACAAAGTTTGACTGAATAATATCAGTCAGACTTCATGAGAAGCTTTTCACTGTGCATTTCTATGCTCCAACTACAAGTGCTAGAGAAGATTTTTTTAAAAATGTAAGTATCCAGGAGAAAATTTATCACACACCAAAACAGGATATAATAATTATAGGTGACTGTAACAAAAAGTAGGAAATAAAGCAGAACCAAGAATCACTGGAGGACTAGGAGGTGAAAATTAAGCAGGAGAGCAACTCATAGAATTCGGTGAAGTCAATCATCTGTTTATTGCAAATACATGTTTCAAGTAACAGTACAGATTATTGTACCCATGGACACCAACAGATAGTCAATGTAGAAATCAAGTAGACTATATAATTGAATGAAGAAAAGGCAGAAGTTCTATGCTCTCTGCAAAAACAAGATGAGGAGTGAACTGTGGTGCAGAACATGAACTGTTAATATCACCTAGTGGACAAAATTCTCTTGTGTAGTTATGCTGATGGAAAGAAAGTGGTGTAACTGTTGTAAATTGCCACTGTTTAATGAGTCCCTCATTGTGCACCAATCAGGTGACTTGGCAATTTGTCACTAAATTATTCTATTTCTCTTCTGTTAATATAACTAACAAGAGAATTTTGGCCAGAGAAAGCTGAAGAAGAACACTAAAATAATTACAGTACCAAAATATAATTCAAAGAATATTTCTGAAGAGTTTAAAGATATGGTAAGAACAGATTTGCATGACTAACCTCCATCCACTGTAAACACAAGAACTGTACAATGAAGCCATAAATTATAAGAAATGAAAAAACCACCTCAATGGCTGACTAATGCTATTAACATTCTTAATGACAGACAAGAAGTAAATGTGAAAGGTAGGAGTAATAGTATCAAACTCCTAAATACAACTTCTCAACAACTTACACATAAAGACAAAGAAAATTGTTGTAATAATAAGTGCAAATAAATAGAAGAGGATAACAACAAAGGAAAAATGGGAGATCTCTTCCAGAAGTTCGAAGAAATCAAGAAAAAATTAAGCCTAAATTTGGGATTTTGAAAAATAATAATTATCAGATCACGATGAAATAAAGACAAGATGGAAACAATATACTGAAGAACTATTCAGATAGGACACAGATGACAGATTCTTTAACTGAAGTGTCTTTTGATGAAGAATGTGTTTTAGAGCATGAAGTGAAAGCTGCTTTCAAAGTGCTTGGCAGCAATGTCACCAGGAATAGACAGGATACCAACAGAGCTATTTCAAGCTACAGAGATTGAAACTTATCAAAACCTTAACAATGTGCCAACAAATATGGAAAACAAAAGTGTCCCACAGATTAGAAATGTTCAACATACATTTCATCCCCAAAGAAGGGAGACACCAAGGAGTGCAAAAACTATAGGAACATTGCATTTATTTCTTAAACGGTGCTCAAGGTTTTGGGACAAACACGTTGACTGTAAACGGAATGAGAAATGCCCATTGTTCAAGCTGGATTCCAAAAAGGAAGAGATACTAGTGATCATATCACAAACATCTTAGAATGTAAAGATGTGTTACTGGAGGTCAAGGCCAAGAACATCATACTGTAGTGTTCCCATTTACTATGTACATGAAAGCTGGATAATGAAGAAAGTAGACAATTTTAAAAAATGATGTATATGGGATATGCTGTTGGAAAGGAGTTTTATGGTTTCCATAGACTGCTAGAAAGACAAATATATGTTCTATATCAAATCGCCTGAATTCTCACTAAAAGGTAGGATTATTAAACAGGGTATATTATCAGCGGAGAAGATGATAGTGCTAGGAATAGTTGAAGGCAGTAGGACAAAAGGAAGACCTAGCATGAGAAGGATTGACTTAGTAAAAGAAGCCTTCAGTTTTCAAGATTTGAACAGGGCTGTTAATGATAGGATTTTTTTAGCAGTCATTAATTAATAGAGTCACCATAATTTGGAAACGACTTACCAGCACGTAACAACAAATCTACTTATTCTACTCCATGCATAATTTTACACATCTGTATTATATGTTGAGGTGGTATCACTTAGTGGGTTGAAGTGCAGTATGAATATCCAGTGTACCTCCTGGAAAAGGGCCCTGCCAGAACTACCCAGTGTGTGTGTGGCTGAGGGGCTATGTGATCTGCCACCTGTGGTGCCTTCGGCAAGCTGCATGGTACCAGAGCATCACCAGAAGGAAGGACAGGTAAATCACCTTCCTATGCTCTTCTAGATATACTGTACTCACTATATACACAGAAGATCACAGAGGGCTCATGCTTCCTGTAAGTTCCCATTCCATGTGGGGAAAATATTGGGTGAAAATCAGCTCTTTCACCTCCACATATGAAGGTTTGTAAAGGATGTCAGAGGAAATGCAACCATCACCGTCATCACATTTATGTTTGCTTTTCAGAGCTGCAGAAAATAGCTGTTCTGTCACAGTGTCCTCTAGGCTCTTGCACTGTCTTCGTAAAAGTGGCTATCGAAACAATGTCCTCACCAATATCCACTTGAGACCTCTGCCTGCAGGTCAGCAGTTTCTTCAGAGCTCGCTGGAAGTCCCTATTGAGAAAAGCATAGAGCATGGGGTTGATTGTTGAATTGCAGTAGCCTAACCACGTGATTATCTTGAAGGTGTTGACAAGCACTTTGCTGGTGGAATCGGTGCCTTGAGTGGCAAGCCATATGTTGAAGACAAAATACGGCAGCCAACACAGTATAAAGACAGAAATGAGGATGCTTATTGTGCGAGTCGCTTTGTTTTCCAGTTGTAAATTGTTCTGACGTTTGCTGTGGGGGTGGTAGTGAAGATCAAGGGTCTGGGAAACAATGCGAGAGGCCTTGAGCCGTGATGCTCGATAGATGAAGAAGTACATGCTGCACATGACTGTGAAGGGGACGAAAAAGGCCAGCGCTGAAGCTATAATGGCAAAAATCCAGTTGGTGACAAAAATGCATTCTTTGCTAGAATCAAAATCTACGCCGGGTATTTCATTCCAGCCTCTCATGACAGGTAAAAAGGAAATCAGGGAAGAATATATCCAGACAACACAGGTCATTATGATACACCTGTGAAGGAAAACAGAAGAATACATCTTTTTGTAACTCATTTGTAAATGTTGTTCAAGTGCCAATCCTTTTGACCATGTAATAGGTGAAAAATGGAAAGAGATTGGGGTGGATTTTTAAATATTATGGGGTTCTTGCTTTAGTCCCAGGGCAGTTTGAGTCCACAGACTTGCTAAGATTAGATACAAGAAAATGTATTATGCTAATAATACTTGGCATATACATAACACTTTAGAATGTTCAAAGCACTGTGTATAGTGTCAGTACAATTGCAGTTCGTAATATTATTTCAGTATCACAGACTGGAAACAGGCTTAGCATATTTCCTACCAATTTTTTGCTGATAGGAGATTTAAAGCAGAGACACCTTGGAAGCAGTAGCTCAGTATCTTTGTCCTCCTTATGCTAGCATTGATGTTTAGAGTTTTTTAAAATAAGATTTTAAAGCTTTTTAATTAGTTCTAACTGAGTTGAAGCTCCTTTTTATCCTTCATGGAATATTTTGGACATAGGAACTGACTGGTAGGCTATATCAATTCCCGGCTGTACTGTATGCCTGCGGTAAAGATAAAATATAAAATGTCATGTAGAAGTTAGAACATTGGACTGGGACTCAAGTGGTCTTCCTTCGAATCCCCATTCAGCCATGGAAGTTACTGGGTAGAGTGGACCAGTCACCTTCGTTCAGACTTTCCATCTCACAATATTAGTGTGAATAGGAAAGAAAACCATGTATGCCCCCTTAAGCTCATTGGAGAAGATAGGATAGACATATGAAAATTACATAAATATAGATCAATTCCCCTTTAAATGTAAATACTGATATATTTATATTTTTGAGTGAGAGACATCTTTTTTAAAAAAAGCAGCTCTTAGTTGTTTAATTTGATTTGAGTTGCAAATGGTTTGCAACTCCCTGTGTTTGTGGATAGAAGCTCTAAACAAGGGTTCTCATGGAAAGATTTGTCTCTGTTCTAGCGAGAAGGCCAAATAAGATACTTGCCTTTGCCGTGACATCCTCTTTGAATAGTGATAAGGGGTCACCACCGAACAGTACCTGTCCAGGCTGATAAAGCACAAGGTGACGATGGAAGCTGTGCAAAACATCACATCAAATGAAATCCAGACTTTGCAGAACTCCTTCCCAAACAGCCACATGCCTGTCACTTCATAAACAATACTGGAGGAAGAGACCAAATGATGCCACTTTAATCTAGGTACCAAAGAGTACGGGATGTCTAGCCATCCAGTCACCACAAAAGCAAACAGGACAACAGAAACAAATACTGATCAGAGTTTATAGATCCAAAACAGTTTATTTTTCAAATCCTTTAAATAGCAATAGACCAAAATAAAAACGGGGTCATTTTTGCCATCATAATAGTATTTACCCCTTTTAGCAGAGAAAGCAATATTGCATGAGGTGAAGACCTCACTTTTTGAGTGGGGATTTAGCCCAAATGATTTATAAATCAAGCAGTTTAATAAAATCGGAACTGTAGCCTCAATGTCACGTAAAACATGGTGACTACCCTATCGTACAGATAAGGATCCTTTCGTCACCTACAGCTGTGCTTTTCTGGTCCCTTCTTTGCCTAACATCCAGACCCCAGTTCATGTATAAACATCCTACATGGAGAAGTAGGTCTATTTCCGAGGATATTCTTATGCCCAGTTTCTCAGTTAGTTAAACACTGACTGAATCTTTTTAAAACTGTCAAGCTTTCAACCTGGGTGGAACACATTCCACAGTGATTTGCCTGCAAAAAATAATGACTGCATACTATGGAAGATTGGGGGCACATTTTTAGCATTTAGTTCTATGAGATTTATTGTCACCCTTCATGAAATGAGCATTGTTAAAGTGTTAAATTTAGACATTCAGAAGCTTATCGTGACAAGTCCCTCTGATTAACTCCCCACTGGATAGTCTAGAAATGCAGAAAGCTAGATCAGGCCCATACCAATAAATGCAGAGCACCCCTTTTGTAATGACAATGGCTCTTAATTCCTAACTTCCCTGAAATACTTTGCCTTACTACAGAGATAGCTTGCAACAAGTTACTCTTCCTAGGAAAATTGATTTCTCTCTGAGCTACTCTAAGGATTGTAGCTAAACTCTGAGAGGGAACAGGAAGCCTGAGGGGAGGAGCCAATGACATCATCATCATTTTAGAACTGCAGAGCTGGAAGGGACCCTATGGATCATCACGTTCAGCCCCTGTCAAGGAGGCACAGTGGGGAATTGAACTCTAGATGGCTAAATCACTGAGCTATCCAACAGTTCATAGTCCCTGCTAATCTGAAATTCCCAGGGTTTAAACCTTGTGTTGCTCTGACATCACTCCACCACTTTAACTGAGAGTGTGTATTAGAACAGCGGTCCCCAACCTTTTTGGGACCGCAGACCGGTTGGGGGGGCGGGCTCCATGCGTGGGGGGGCAGGGGCACGCCCCTGCGTGAGTGCGACACCCCCCGCGAGCGTGACTTGCCCCCCTGCACGAGTGTGACACACCCCTGCGTGAGCCAACACGCCCCCGCGAGCGTGAGTTGCCCCCCCGCACAAGCTCGACATGCCCCCCGTGAGCGTGACATACACCCTGCACGAGTGTGACACCCCCCCGCGTGAGCATGACACGCCCACCGTGCAGGCGGGGGGGGGGTGGAGATCCGTCTCTGCAGCCCAGTTCCAGCAAGCGCACGGACTGGCACTGGGCCACGGACCGGGGGTTGGGGACCCCTGCTATACCGAACTCTTTCATAAGGCTGTGCATGGGACAAAATATTGAGAGTTGCTTCCTTATTTGCCCTCCTGCTAGTGTCTATGGCATTAGGTTAGATCAAGGGTGTGCAAAATATGATCCAAGGGCCACATGTGGCCCCACAGACCCTCACACTCCCCTTCAAAGGTATTTTTTGATCTTAGGACAATAAATCCAACCTCAGAAGCCTCTGGATGGCACATCTTGACATTTAAATATCTCACCCTCCCTGCCAGTTTTAGGCCAGAAAGGGCTTTTTAAAAAGAAAGAATGAAACTGGAAATGAACTGATAAACCTTTATATAGAATATTATATAGAATAGCATCAATTCCTGGGCAGTTTTAAAAATAAAATGTGACAGGAAGCAGTTTACCTTCAGCTGATGTCTTACCTAAATGGCATCACAAGACAAGCCACGAGAAGATCTGCCATTGCTAAAGACATGATAAACATGTAGGTGACTGTCCGGAGCCTCTTTTCCATCAGAGGGCAAAGGAAGACCACTGTATTTCCCAGAAGGGTCACCAAATCAATGAAAGTAAGTACCAGCCCGACTGCCACCTCTTGAAAACCAATTTGGTCCTCTGTCTGGTTCCTGCTTCCCTTTACCAAGGAGAAGGTTGCTGAACAGACGTTGGATAGCAATGATACATTTATATCCATTGTCATTGTCTCCAGTATAAAGGCTTCAAGGAAAGGATCTGCCAGTTGCCTTAAGTTAAGCCCATACAGACTAACTTGTAGGCTTGCAACAGAGCTTGAATCAAATTTATTTAAGTCTGTGGAAAAAGAAAGAAGTTGTTGTTTTATTCACCCCTAGGGATGACTCACTTTTACTGAACAGCCTGCTATCATTAAAGTCATTATCTGTTCATAGCAGATATGAAAGATGCTGAACGATTTTCCTTGTGAGTGTGGTGTTTCATTCATTAGCTTAAAAGAGTGAGTGAACACAGAGAACTGCATGATTACATAACAGAAGCTTACAATTGCAAGCACTGCTGGGCTGTGTGTTACACATCCCCTCAAAAGAGAAGTGTGGTCTCCTCATCTCATCTGTTGGCTGAGGGAATACCAGTTTTCCCATCAAGGTAGATGAGAAGGATTGAATACTTGTGTTCCTGAGTCCATGATGCCTGTAAAGTCCAAGGCTAGGGAACATCTGTATCTGGTCAGAAAAATGTTATAGGGTGAGCTTTTGAGTTTCCTAAAATTCTTCATTGGGCATAGATGATATAAAACTTGGGGTCAAGGCAAATAGTTAAAAAACTGGGCCAGATGTGATGTTCTTCAATCGTGAAGTTAGACTGGCAATGAAACAAAAGGGAATTTAAATTCTGCGTCAAGAGAAGAGTTAACAAAGGCAGCAATTGACAAATCCTCCCCTTCTGCAGACAAAGGCAGCTTTGCTTCCCCCCTCAGATCTGCCAGTTGTCTTAAGTTAAGCCCACTGAGGCTGATTTGTAGGCTTGCAACAGAAAAATGTGGAACAAGATAGTCTTTACCTCAGCAAAACAGGAGAGGATACCTTTTGGTATCACATCAGGCTAAACTGGTGTTTGTTCATTCAGTGGTTATCAAAACTGTTTGTTCACTCAATTCATTTTTCACTAATTTTGTTGTGTAATCTTGCAGTGTGTAAACATGGCTCAAGCATCTGGTCATTCTTCATATTCCAAATGGGATAAATTTAGCACCTTAGATGTGAAGGCTCAAATAATAAATAAATATGCAATTCAATCTTTCTAAACAAAATGTCTCTGGCTACTTTTGATTATGTCAAAAAACAAATCAAATTCTGGACTTCCTTATGTATGTATGCTTCTCAGGATGGCAAAGCATTTATGCTTTTTCTGTGCTTAAATGCTACATTCAAAAGTTTCCATTTATGAAGTCCATGAAGAGCAACATTGCTGACTTTAATTTTCATTTTTAGGTAGCTGAAGTGTTCAGTAGCTTTAATAGTTCTTAAAATGCACAGCTCTGCCTTTATTATGTTTTCTATATATTATCAAAACACACCTCTATAGTCATCTTCTACTTGTCTCTGATTTGTTTGATCTGTATAGCATTTCTTTTATAAACTCCTCTTCTAATTTCCTTCTCCACAATTTAGTTATACAGTACAAATTGAATGGAATATGAGGGGAAAATTGGATTAAACTGACATACGTCAAGAGAAAATCATCACGGAACAAAGAACAAATGGAAGGACACAGTGACAAAAAAAGAAGATATTGCAAATACCACCAACCTTTCTGGTGTTCTCTTTGCCATTTATCGGTATGTTTTGCTCATTTCAGCACTGGCTGAGCCCCCTTGATTGGCCAGAAAAAAACAGAACCTCCATCACGCTAGCAAGTGGGCAGAATTAATCCTCCTCCTCCCAGTTCAGCAACAGAGTTGTAAAGGGGTGTTTTTCTCCTAGTCTTCATGAAGGGAGCAGGCATGAAATTGCAAAACAGCTTCTTCTGCCTACACTTCCTCTTCTGGCAGCAGGATCTCAGAGACCAAGAAGAGGATGTCTGGTAGGTATAAATACACTCATCTCTATCAAGTGGAAAGTGCAGAACTTTGCCTTACATCACCTTTCCAGGGCCGGTTTCCCTCAATAGGAAGAGGAAATTTCAAAAATGGGTAAAATAAATAGATAGGCTAAAAATCACACTAAGTTATATTATTAAAACTCAGACATATTGGCCAGACTGAATCCTGGAGGGATTTTGCAGTATACATAGGCAATTGTGTTAAATGGTGTGCACAGTCTTGGTGGTTCTTCATGGTGCACTTGGACTCACCCACATGTGCACTTGGTTGTACACTGAGGCGTACATCAGATGGCTACAAAAATGCAAAAAATCCAAAAACTGCTTACATGATTCCCTCTATGTGTGCAGTATTACACAACAGGATTTTAGCCATTGTATTTAAACAGCTTTTCTACCCAGCCAGCTACTGCAGCTTAAAAAAAAAATCCTAGTGATGGTAGTATGATGTCAACATTTCCTAGCTTCCATGAGGTTGGGTGAGTACAATAAAATTAGGCTGCTGTTCTTTCAGATAGCCTGAGAAGAAATCAGGAGTGGATTTTCATGAGAAAGGATTCTGACTTTACTTCTGAAACTAGAAAGAAAACAGTGAGTTGTGTGCTTAGAGACACTCTATTCTACAATCCTAAATATATACCTGTTATACCTCCTGCCTTCTTGGTCTTGTATGTGACTTCAGCTGGTGATCATTAAGATAATAACGGGGGGGGGGGGGGATAGGTACTGGAAGACTGAAAGCTGTCCACCTCTGGCTTAGAACAGAGAAAGCTGCAGTCAATGAAGCCAAAGCTCATTGTCCAGCTGTGTGCATGGCTCCATTTTCTTGCCATTCAGTAAGTCAGTGGTTCTCAGCCTTTGGCCCTCAACATGGTCACAGAACCCCCAGCCATTGGTCACACTGGCAGGGGCTTCTGTGAATTGAAATCTAAACCATACAGAGGGCCAAGCAAAAGAGAGTAGAGAATATTTGGCCTTCCAGATAGTTCAGACTTTTACTCCCAGAAGCTCAAGACAGCATGAGTGACTGTAAAGAATTATCAGACCTGTAGTGCAAAACAAACAAACAAACAAACAAACTGCAGGATCAAATTTTCCCAACTCCTGTTCTAGGTTGTGGCTTAAATCAGTAAGAAAAACTTTGAGAGCACCAATAACACTCAGTATATCTAAAAATCCAGAATTGAAGTGGTTTGATACCAGTTGAACTGCAGAATTCCGAGATCTGTAATTTGGTGTTGTACCAACAGTTCTTTCCTAGAGAGCTGTAGTGCATCCCCTTGGCCACACCAGCAGTTAAAGTGATATCAAACTGCTATAAATGGGTAGTGTAGACACACTTTAATACTACCTTGTGAATACAATATTACCTACTGTATATGGCACTGATCTCTTCCTAGACCATATTATCAAGAATATTTTTCCCCTCTTTGGCTTCTTTGTATTCCAGTTTTCACATCCATGCATAAAAATCAGGAATACACTAATATGGATGATCTTGGCTTTGGTTTCCATCAATACATTCTTAAGAATCTTTTCAAGTTTCTTCACCGCTGTCCTTTCAGCCTCAGTGTTCTGATTTCTTGGCTGCAGATTCCATTTGAATTGATGACTGATGATTTTCTAGCTATAGAAAAACGTATAACAATGTCAGTCTCTTCACTGTTAACACTGGAGTTCTTTGGAAGTCACATTTTTTTCTTAAAGTTCTATTGTAATCCTACTTTTGCACTTTCTTCTTTCATTTTCATTAATAGCAATTTCACATCGGTGCTATTTTCTGCCACTAATGTGAGGTTATCTGTATATCTTAAATTATTGATATTTCTTCCACTCTTCCTTTTTTTCTGCAGCTAATTCAGCTTTTCAGATGACACATTTTCTGCACATAAACTGAACAGATAGATAAAATATACCTTTGTCTGAAATCTTTGCTCATTAGAAGCAATTTTGTTTTAACAGCCTGTTGTTTTGGAGGATGCTGAAATGAAGAGCAATATACTCTGTCCATTGCCTGTGATAAGAGAAACAGGAACAACAAAGCTTTCATGGACTGTAGATGGGGGTGGAAATTCTGAGTTGAGGAAAATGGTATTCTCAGTTGTTTTGTATTCCCCCCTCCCCTAGTCTTGAAAATGCTGAGGACTCACTTTCTTCCCTTCTGAGAACTCCTCCCAAAAGCCCATTGATTACACATCATCCACTAGGTCAGGGGTCAGGGAACTTTTTTACCTTTTACCCCCCAAAAATTTATATACGCCGACATTACCCCCTTGATTTGAAAGGAAGGAAATCATACATTATTTGAATTCAAAATATTCAAAATAGGCTGTGTACCGAACTAGCAGGATATATCATCAGTATCAATGGCTGCCAGGCTATGTACCGAACTAGCAGGATGCACCAAATTTAATAAAAATGTGCACTATTTTTGCTGGAACACATTGCACTCCAGCCATGGGGTGGTATAGGGAGTAGTAAGGTGTCCAACGTGCCTAGCAAGTTGCATTAAATTTTTGCTAGCTCGCAGAGGATTTAATCATCATCAATGGCTGCCAGAGTGGTGCTAGCAATGACGTGCTTGCTAGAGACAGCCAACGCAGAGTTGGGGGAGGGCTTTTCCTACCAGTGATAAACTAGGATTCTGGAGAATAGGGGTTGAATCCCTGCTCAGCAATGGAAACTCACTGGGGGAGTGGAACTAGTAAAGGTGAAGGTTCCCCTGGAACTAGTAAAACCACTCCTTAAATATCTCTCTTACCTTGAAAGCCCTATTAGGGTCACTATAAATCAGTTCTGACTTGATGGCACAGAACACACACCTAGAAGCTAATTGGCTGGATAACTCAGTGTTTTAGGTATCTGGCTGTGGAGCCAGAGATTGGAAGTTAAATACCCCACTGTGCCTCCTGTGAAGTTAAATACCCCACTGTGTCACCCAAGCCAGCCCGGGTAGCCTTGGGCAAGCTACACAGTCCCAGAATGCCCCCAGAAGAAGAGAATGGTGAATCACTTCTGAGTACTCTATACCTGGAAAACCCTGAAAAAGAGTTGCCATCAGTCAGAATTGACTTGATGACACATGTTTATTATCATTAAGGTGTATCATAGAAACAACCTGTTCAGTTGCCACTTTTTTTTTGTTCCAGGCAACCAATGCAACGTGAGAGAAGCCAAAACAAATATCTGTGAATTCTGAGAATGTTTTCCTTTAGTCTATGCCTAACTGCCTACTTCTTCTGATGCAGAAACAAGGGGCACCAAATAATTGCACTATTGCTGTATGAGCAAAAACTTGCAAAAGCAGATTCACCTGGCCCCAACTGGATATAAACACCACCTCATTCCAACATGGGCAAAAATCTTCCTGTGCTGTCTTTTCTTTTACTTCTTTGTCTTTGTGGCTGTTTTCATTTGTAAGCCTGAGAAAAGCTTTCTTTCTTTCTTTTATTTTCTTCTTTGTCTTCCTAGAACACCTCAAGTGAATCTGCAAAGAAGATGAAAACATAGTAAAGGAATAAACTAACAAAACCACTAGTGTGTTCATTCTCATGATGGATACCTAAGGTACTATAAATATCTACTTGAAAAGCTAATGCTTGTGGACCAAAAAAGAGTGATCGTACCCACACTAAAAAAGTAGAATAGGGGTTCAGAAAGGTGGAAGTAGAGTTGCTCTGGAAATAGTTTAGTTTGCTCCAGCAATTACTTCATGTCATCGCCAGAGAAAAGAGCAAACCAAATAGTTCCCACTGAGAACTAAACAGTGGGGACAAATGTTCATCTCATCAAGTCCTAAGTTGGCTTCCCCACTTTCTGGTTGCCTCAGTGCTATACATACAGCAATGAACTTTCTGGCTGTGGGTGGTGGGGTTTGCATTCCCTCACATCTGGAAAGTGCTGGGTGGAACAATATTGCCCTAAAGCCTGGAAAATCAAGAGCCTGACTCCCACAGAGCATGAGCCTTAATCTGAAGAGGCTCTCCTCTCCAGACTTGCCACTCTTTGTAAGTAGTGGAGTGCCAGCACTGTAAACAGAGGGGCACAGGGCTGGAGTGGGCTTCTCTGTTTGTGATGACTTGGAATAGAGAAAGAACACAAGACTGAATAGGTTTTTTGTTGCTGCTTTTCATCTCTCTTTCTTCTTTCCATCCCCAAGTCCAGCAACACTTACGTTTTCACTCACCCTTTAAACATGTGGATTACTTGTCTGAACTAATCTCTTTATCCCAGTCAGAGGATGATATTCCAGTACAGTCCTGAGGTATAGTAACACGTGGTGGCAAAGATCTGTTGGCAAATTGAGTGAAAAATTCTCAGTCAGAAATATTTTGAATATACGCAAAAGGTTTTGCTGCACTATCAAATAGTTACATCCCCTGACTCTGACCAATATATATGTCCAGACTCTGCATGTATCACTTGCCAAAAAGCCAGGTTTGCTTTGGCTTCTATTTGAGCATACACTGGTATCAAACCAGGATTTGCTGTTGTACGATGTGTGAAACCCAAACGAAAGATTCAGATGCACCACAGCCCAGTTGAGGTTTCTTCCTTTTCCTCCTCCTTCTTTTTCCAGGAATTGCAGAAGAGACAGGGAGTCTGCATGGTTTCATTCAAATATATCTCTGTATGGCAAATTACTTCAGCGTGTTTCCTCTGCTTGTTTATAACCAATTTGTCCTCCTTCTGCTAGACCTAATTGTGTTGTTCTTATTATCTGTCATCCACAGCACTAGGCACCTTGTATCCTTGGAGATGAGAGGAGAAAGAACAGAGAAAGGGAAGAAAAAAGACTTGCATGAGCTTAGAAAGAATTTCACAGTGACATCACAGTTGTGTTATTCGGCAGAATGGTGTGTATCCCACTTCAGCTGAAGCCCAGAGGCCAGCAGTACCCTGCCTGAAAGGTATTCGTACCGGCAGCTCTTCTCCAAAGCAGAGGAAAGCAAAACAGGGTGTCCCAGAAACTTCAGATCAGAACTAGAGATGGATGCCTTAATTTTGGTTTGGAAGCTTCACTTTGATACTTTTTTTCAGCTTTGAAAGTGGAGCATTTCATAAAAGGAAAATTTCAAGAAGTGTAAAGAAAGGAGAGTGTCAGCAACTGTTACAGCGGTTTCACCAATTTCGAGGCAGGCAGCAAAGGCAACAGCAGAGCTGAAGGGCTCATTAATAGTGGGTAGTAGGGGTTATAGGGTTGGGCAAGGAAAGGTGCGCCCCAGGTTTAAATCCTTTTTTATTATTATTATTTTTTTTAGCCATAAAGCTCCATGAGTAACCCTGGGCCACTCTCTTACCTCATGCTATCTTATAGGCATCTTGTGAAAATAAAGTAGAGGTGGAAATCTATGTCCTCTGCTTCAAGGTTAGAAATGTAGCAAACAAATAAATAGAAATAACTTTTTGCTTAGGGCTTTAGTCCCCCACAGTGGTGTCCATCTGCAGCCTGTCCAGGTGACATAAATTCTCTCTTTACTGCATCCCCTCAACCTGTCCAAGTATTTTCTCCCTGACTGCTAATACAGGAAAAGTACAGAGCACCTCTTTCCTACTAAAGGTGGTACCTGGCCTCGCAGTAATATACACCTACTGCTCCAATAGTCGGGGAGAATAGTCAGGGTGAAAGGGTCCTGCTACCTCGGCTGCCCCCTCTCTCACTACTTAATGATGAGCACAGGGCCCCTTAGCTCTAGGGGAAAAAAGAAGCAAGAGGGATGCCCACACACAATAAAGAATGGGGTGAATGCTCTGAGCTCTCCACAGATCAGGGTTAGTGCTAGTGCTTGAGCAGATGGGACACAACCCACCAAACCTTACAACATCCTTGTGACCAGCAAAGTACTTGTAGACTTTGTAAGGAGCAAACCAGAGGCAGCTGTTGACACCACTACTGTATTGACAACCTCTTGTTTTTGCCTTTGATGTCCCCACCTCCACCCCCAGCAGCTTCAGCAGGCATCAGGCAGCCTTGCTACAAATGGGGTGAAGTGGCTTAGATTCAATTTTGCCATCACTCTGAATGGAAGCTGCAATAGATGTCCTGGCTCAGAAACACAGGGTGAGAAGGATCTCCTCTCCCACACAGTCTTTGCTTGAAAGGTGTTTGTGCCATGAAGGCTCTAAAAACAGATAGACAGTCTGTGCCACTCATGACACTAACTCTCTGAGTATATGAGTCTGTGTAACAGAGTCACACAACATGTGCAACAAAGAAGACAATAAAAGCCCAAAGTCAAAAAGTGAGGTGAGGGAATCCATTTTGTAAACACTTTAAAGGAACTCTTTGCATTGTATTATGTAGAGTGAAGAAGCGCTAGTGAATACTTTTCCATTTCTTTGAAAAGACATCCATCTAATCCATCAACAATTAAGTACTTTCTGTGATTTTATTGCCAATTTAGCAGAGAGCAAACACAAACAACCTCAACCTACCTTCCATTCAATAATTCCCTAACGTCACATCTGTCCTACTGCAATTTTGCAAAAGCACCTTTACATTGCACATCATATTCACGCACCCCGAGCAGAAAACCATGGGGATGCAGTGATACCCCCCCACCTTTAAAAACATACACAAACTTTGAAGCAGCCACCCATCTCTCCTCGCCAGGGTTCACCCTTCCATAGAGGAATTTCATCCAGACAGGAAATAAAAGTTTTATAGCAGTTTCTTGATATTCCCACTATAGTCAATAGGAAGATTATCTGTGTTTGAATTTTTTAAAGCAAAGCTCTGCTTCTGGCCAAAACTGAAAGCAAATGGCAATTCAAAGCACTAAACCACCTCTGTCTGAAGTGATTTCTAAAGCTACCAATCTCCACCATTGTTTCTATATTGCATAGGTGGCTTGTTCCTGAGGCAAGGGGCACCTCCTTCATTTTGGGGGGCAAGAGGACCCGCAGTTAGAGAACAAATCCTTTTTTTAAATTGTAAAGCTGGATCACTGTGTGTGTTACATGTGGTCAAGTTACATTCAACCAAAAATAATGTCTACTTGCAAAATTCATCAAGTAACATAATAATTTGGCCCAAGTCCATCACTCTGTCCACTATACCACACTGGCTGTCGATACTATAGTATTGTATTCCAATGACAATGTAGTAGTCCAATACTCTAGCTAGCATGAATCAAGATGACAGGTGTTCCAAATGAGACTGTTTTGAATTTCCATGATTTCTTCTGTGGTAGTTTGCAGAAGATATTGTCTTTAGTTTGCAGTCCTAAATTTTTACATTGTTTCCTCTGTCTGTTTTCTTACAAAAGAAATCTGTTCAGGAAAATAGACTGAATAGCCATACAGTGGCTTCTCCATGGTATGTATGTATATACCCTGTTTCCCCTAAAATAAGACCTAACCTGAAAATAAGCCCTAGTATGATTTTTCAGGATGCTCGTAATATAAGCCCTACCCCAAAAATAAGCCCCAGTCAAGTGAAACCCCACCCTCCACCATTGTGCAGCAACCAGAAGAAGATGACATAACTGTATTTGAATAAATGTAGATTGTTGTACATGAAAAAAATAAAACATCCCCTGAAAATAAGCCCTAATGCATTTTTTGGAGCAAAAATTAATATAAGACCCTGTCTTATTTTCGGGGGAACAGGGTGTGTGTGTGTGTGTGTGTGTGTGTGTGTGTAAAATATTTTTATCCCACCTTTCTCTTTAAAAAGAACCCAAGGTAGCTTTCTGGTAAGAGCTTTTAATGTCTCCAACCATTTGTATTTGAATGTAGTTAGGAGCACTGTATGAGAAGCAAAATAATAGCCGACATATGAGTTTCCTCTTAGAGTAACTACTTCATCCATCTTAGTCCAAATTTTGCATAGCTACAACGTTCTCCTCCACTGACCCTTAGTTTAGATTCTTTTGACAATGCAAGGAAAATATCCTTCTTGGCTTGCGGAAAATTCATGGAATACTATCCATTTTTAAAGCATGAAAGCCTTTAAATTCCCCATTAAAGCCAATAATTAAAGGGCACGTTGAATTCCAGGACATGCTCAGTATTAAACTGGCCTGTCAAGTAGATTTTTTTCCAAAAAGCAAGATGGGTTCCATGTTGGTTTGTGAATCAATGTGTGAATTAAGGGGGAAGTGGTGCTGAAAATTCCCTCTCCTCCCACCTACTCAACCCCCATGAACAGAGGGGTATCTGGGGACTGTAAGGGAGCAGAATTTCAATAATCTTCGCAGTATGACATTATCTGAATACAAGGTGGCTAGCGCATCTCATTCTCTCTCTCATCATTTTGTGTTAAAGATGCAGAATTCTGTGTAAGGGCACATAAGATAAAGAACTAACATAGAAAGGAGAACTAAAATATAACTTTTCTGAAGAATAGCATGTACTTCAAGAGAATGAGTCCAAAGAGAAGCAATAGGAAAGTGAAGCAAAAGAAGCAGTATAACATCTAATACAAACAGGATGTTTGTAATAAACAGAATCTCATTGCCTTCAAAATCTGACTTCTTTTAAGATTTGTAATTAAGTTGTAGCTGGATAACCCAGTGGTTTTGGTATTTGGTTGCGAAGCCAGAGGTTAGGAGTTCAGTTCCTCACTGTGCATCCCAGAAAAGCCAGCCTGTGTGGCTTTGGGCAAGCCACACAGTCCTAGGGTGCCCCCAGAAGAAGGGAATGGTAAATCACTTCTGAGTATTCTCTACCTGGAAAAGCCTGAAAAGGGTCACCATAAGTCAAAATTGACTTGATGGCACATGATAATTATAATTATAATTAAGGTGGCAGGATCTAGCAAGGCAAATGTTCAAACTGAAAGCTATAGCAGCCTTTTGAGGATTTTAAACACAATACACTATATATTGCCCGCCTGAATGTCTGTTTGGGCAGCCTAACACCAAGCACACTTTTAGGTAGGAGCAAGCCACAGTGAACATAGCAGACTTCTATCCATCAGACCTGGATAAAATTGTGCTGTGTATCTGGGCAACTCGGTCGTCTGTAGCAGCTTTGACATTTGCTTTTGCAAATGAGTAAAATTAAATCACAATGTTCTTTATGAAACTGAAGCTGATTATGTCCTATTCTGGAGTCTTAAAATAGTCTGACTTAAAATGGTTGTACTGAAAATTAATATGCACTGAGATAATGGCACCTTGCTAAAAAAACAGAGCTGGTTCATGGTTTAGCTGAATTCGGCGGCAGCTTTACACAGATTGTAGGAAAAAGCAGAGCCCTTATGAGATGCTGTTGGAAATGCTATGTTTCATTGCTTTTTCATTGAATGAGTAAACAATTCACCTGTGTGTAGACAATGATGCAAATCCTGCATCTGCATCTCATGCAATTACTGATGCTTGCCTAATATCCTGTAAAATAAATAAATAAATCCATTGCTCCTAATCAGTGAATGTTTGGGAGTCATTATTTTGTTTCCCTACAGTACCTCCAACATAGTATTGGAGGGCATTGCAGGGCAATTTAAATGGCTATGCCCAATCAGTCAGCATTGATCCAGAATGTTTATGCTGTCTGGTAAGCCTACAGAGTAGAATAGATAATAGGGATCAGGGCTCAACAGAATTTGTTTCAGTTTGTCAGCATCCTTCTTAAAGTGTTGTGTCCAGAACTAGACACAGTGTTCAAGATGAGGCCTAACCAGTTCTGAATGCAGGGGAACTAGTATTTCACAGGATTTAGAGAATATACTTCTGTTAATGTAGCCTAAAATAGCATTGGCCTTTTTTGCAGCCACATTGCACTGTTGGCTCATATTCAGCTTGATCTACAACTGTTCCAAGAACAGTAATTGTAGTATTACTGAGCTAAATGACAGTAATTGTGATGGTTCTGCCTTTGGCAGATTGTAGTTCTTTGTGCGGGACATGGTGGCACTGCGGGTTAAACCGCAGAAGCCTCTGTGCTGCAAAGTCAGAAGACCAGCAGTCGTAAGATCGAATCCACACGACTGAGTGAGCTCCCGTCACTTGTCCCAGCTCCTGCCAACCTAGCAGTTCGAAAGCATGCAAATGCGAGTAGATAAATAGGTACCACCACGGTGGGAAGGTAACGGCGTTCCGTGTCTAGTCGCGCTGGCCACGTGACCACGGAAACTGTCTTCGGACAAACGCTGGCTCTACGGCTTGGAAACGGGGATGAGCACCGCCCCCTAGAGTCATGACTGGACTAAATGTCAAGGGGAACCTTTACCTTTACCTAGTTGTTTGTGCATTGAGGAAGGGTAACACTACAGGGTTATTTCCCTTTTCTTACGCACTGACTGGCTCTATCTATGAATTACTGGTATGAGAGGGGCATTGAAATGCCCTTGTGTGATTGCTGTAAATCCGATGTTGTAGGCATAGGTGCAGCATGGGTCTGTGTATTTTCACTGTGCTTGTATCTTCACCTCAACTTTTGCTCCGAGAGTGCATACAGTCCCACATGACACTAACACTGTGTGAGGGTAAGGTGGACCAGAGGATTGCCTGGTAAGTGACTAGCACTTAGTGATGATCCAATTGTCATATGCAAAATGCATTAACAAGCAAGTCTCTTGTTGCAGCTTACGATCAATATCTTGGATCAAAAATATGAAGTGAGTTTTGCTTAAAATGTCCATCACAGGCTCTAGATTCTCTCAGCCTTTGAAGCAAAAGACAACAATGGTTATGTGTTTTGCTCTGAGACAAGCATTTGCTGAAGGCAAGCAAAACAAGAAGATTATTACCAAGTAATCTATCTGGGAGAAGAAAAGAATAATATGTAGTAGAGATGGGCACGAACTAAAAACCGAACAAGGATGTTCAATTAAATTTTTTGATTTGGGTTCGGTTCAGCTTCGTAAAAATTGATGAACCTAAACCGATCTGAACCAAGAACATTTTAGACAATTTAACAAACTTCCTGGTTTGTTTTCCCCACTCCCACAACCTGCCCCCAACTCCCTTCCCACTGCCTCATCGCCTCCCTAGCTAGTCCTGCCACCTCCTCCTCTTTCTCCTCCACCACCATTTTTGGAGACAGGAGGCCTGGTTTCCCTTCCAGGAGATGGACGTGCTGTCTCTGTGCATGTCCTTTGCCTATCAGCTGAGAGGCAGGAGCATGTGCAAGGACAGCCAGCCCAGTTCCTGGAAGGGAAGCTCGGCTGCTGGCTCTCAAGATGGCAGGGGTGGCAGCAGAGGTAGGAGGAAGGAGAAGAGGAGGAGGAGGAGGAGGCAGGACCAGGCAGGGAGGCGATGGGGACAATGGGAAGGAGTGGGAGGGGGAGGCTGTGACGTTCAGGGGTTAGTTTCCCCTACCCCCCAGGCATAAACATCTTTTTTTTAATTAGTTTATGGTTCATTTAAAAAAAAGTTTGGGTGGTTCTCTGATATGTAGGTTTATTTGTGATGTTGAACTAGATGAAAGGGGGGGAAAGGACAGCTGTAAAGGAAAAATAGGAGGGCTAGATCAGAAGTTGTTATTTTGTTATTACTCTTCCAAAGGGATTGTGTGCAACTGGAGGAGGGAAGAAAAAGAGAGGAGGAGGAGATCTCTTTTTCACAGGTGCACAAAAGTGTTTCTTGTGCAGCAGTTTAGTGCAGGTTGGTGGCTCCTGTGTCAGTGGGATGGGGAATCAGCTCCGGGTTTTAATTTGAACATTAGGTTGACTCCTCCAAGGTGCTGAACTTGTTTTGGCAATAGGATTCAGCACCTTGGATACCTTCTTCAAAGTTCAGACTAAGTCCCAGCATTGGCTCACCACTCCAATAACATCAGAACCACGTCTTCACTGCATGTTCTTCTCCACTTGGCATGCTCTGGATGTGGTTTTTTTTCATATTGTGGGAGTTTTAGGTGTGGAGAGCACCACACTGGAGAAGGCTGTCATACATTATTTCAGGAATCATAGCAACAGTTGTTGAAGGATATACAGGTATCCCTGTGCAATGAGGACTACTGACATTGAGGGACTGTACTAGGCTTGCCAACCAGGCAGTGATTTACTCATAAGCAATCCAGCATTGGAATATGAAAAGCGAGAAAGCTTCTGGTTTCACCAAACTCTGTCCCTTCCCTACCAGATTTTACCCTGGATCTCTGCTTTACCCTCACGAGATTCTCACAAAATTGTAGTCCAGATCTCTTTGCTTCCATCTGATTAGAGTTGCTGAAACTACCCTGTGTTTTTGTGGTGTTCGAACCAAGGACTTCCTGGCTTGCAGCTCTTTCTCTTAACCTGTACATTGCACCAGTCTCATCAGCCTTCTGTAGGACAAAGTCTTTCTTGTCTCATTCAAAGCCTGGAGACTGCCTGTGTTTCAGCGGCTTGCCATATGGCATCACTCAGTTGTGCCAAATCATGCGAGTGTGGAGGTGGCTTCTGGTTGAATCAAGAACTCCACCACATGGAAGAACAAGCAGCCTTGCATGGTTGCATCCTGGTATTTCTCTTTCTTTTTCTTGTGATGTGACTCACAGCCAAAGTAATATGACATGACAGATTCAAAATGGATCAGATCTTTCAATATCATGTTGCTTTTCTAAAAACAGGTATGTGTTCTGTGCCATCAAGCCAAAACTGGCTTATAGCAACCATAATAGGACTTTCAAGGTAAGAGAGATATTTAAGGAGTACCAATTCCATTGCCTCAATGAGTTTCCATGGCCGAGCTGGGATTTGAACCCTGTTCTCCAGAGTCCTGGTCCATCACTCTATCCACTGCACCACACTCAGAATCCAACACAGTTGTAAGCTATGTGAAATTTGGATCAGAGCTATGGTTCTAAGGAGCTTTCCCCAGCTTGGAGTATTCCAGATGTTTTGGACTGACTCCCATGATTTCTTATCACTGGTCATGCAAACTGGGGCTATTGACAGTTGTAGTCTAAAATTTTTGAAGGACAACAGGTTGGGGGATGCAGAGCCAAAGATATTGTGAGAGTGCCAAACATTTTCTATGTGCTTATTGTTCTCTCTCTCTCTCTCTCTTTCAATAAACCTGTGTTCTCCTCTGTAGCTTGTAGGGATCCATGTGTATGAATGTGCACATGAATGTGTTCCATTGGCATGACGGAATTGTCATGGGGACAGGACTCCCTGGTCTACATATATCATGTTGCTTTTAGAATTTTAAAAAGATCGTGCATATTCCAAGCCATATGTAGCTTTATCAGTCTTAGAATCTTAGAACTGCAGAGCTAGAAGCAGAGTGAATTTGATTTAAGTTAAATAGATTTAAATCACAACTTAAATTTTAAAAAATGGATTTTTTTTGAGGACTTAAATTTAAAAAATCAATTTTTTAATTAAATCATTAAAAAAAAACACACACACACACTGATTTCTTTCCACTCTTGCTGGAAGGGACCCTATGGATTATTGAGTCTGTCAAGGAGGCACAGTGAGGAATCAAACTCCCAGCCTCTGACTCTACAGCCAGATATCTAAACCACTGAGATATCCATCAGGTATCTAGCTATTAATAAAAAGAATTACTGCAATGCACATCATGGTGGGCTGCTTTCAAGGCTGCTTTAGAGGGTGCAAAATGCAACCTCTAGAATGACAGGATTACCTTAACCCTAACTCCATCCTAATTTATTTCTGGGCTTATTTCAAAGTGCTGTTTATTACCTTGAAATATTTAAATAATCTGAGTCCTGATTATCTGAAAGGTTTCCCATACTCCCACAACCCTGCCCATGCACTTAGGCCATAGGCTCTAGTCATACGCCGCTGGCCAAAGAGAACAGCTAGACTGATAGGAGTAAAAAAGCAACTTTTTGTTTGTGCTGTAGCCATTCAGAAAAATGCAGTGTGAACCTCTGTGAAGTTGCACCCCGGAAGTCGGGTTTTCCTGGGTGAATTTGCTTTAGCAGATCACACAGGAGTCAGAAAAGAAAGCAGAGGAAATTGTCGATCTGTACTTGTTAGCATCTTGTTAAGATGGCTCTACAGCAGCCGTCCAGATTTGCAAGAGGCATGACTATCATACATCTGCCTTAGCAAACTAGAAACAAGGGCTGGCTGCCCATTACTTCCTTTCTACCAATTTCCCCCTTACTTACTTCCCCCCTTCAGTTCCAGCTGCCATAGTGCCTCATTGTGGTATGAAGCCTTTACAAAGAATGAACAATATGGAGACATAGGGGTGCTCAGCTGAGAGGAATTGACACCCACATGAGATCCCTTTTGGTTCTTTTCTCCTCATCTTAAACAAAGAAGCTGGGCAAGCTAGCCCCTGGTTACTTCTTGCATCAGCTCAAATGATTGCACTGCCTGAAGTATTGTGAATGTATTTGATTCTTTTTTTTAAAAAAAGTAGAAGTCCCAGTGGCAGCGGGAAAGGTTTTAGGGGGAAAAATTCCAGGCTGATTTGCATTGTCATATTGTCAGTGGAAAACAATGTGAATAAGACTGTCAAAATCTTGGAGCATTTTCTGCTTTATGGAAATCTCTTCCTGCTGGTTAGCTTGAACTTTCCACTTTTGGTGTCAGTACAAATTTATCTGTTCAAACCTTTGAGGCCTTCATAAACAGCTAAGTGTGTTGAGAGTATTCAGAAACATCAGACTCAGCTTAATTTTCTTAGTGTGGCTAACTGTTATTCTGTACATTTGTGTGTGCTTGCATTTAATTATTTCATTGTTCAGCAAACCACTTTGTGAGAGTATGCCACAGTAGAGCAGAGACAAATGTGTTGAATGAATGAATGAATAAACAAACAAACAAACAAATAAATAAATAAATAGTTTCTAGGGACTACAATACTTCTCATCTGTACTTTTAGCTTATGTCTACATGCGTATTGGATATTCAGTCTGGTGTAGTAGACAGAGTGACAGACTAGGACTCAGGAGGCCTGGGTTCAAATCCCCACTCATCCATGGAAATTCAATGGGGTATGTGGAGCTGATACAACTATTCCTTAAATATCTCACTTACCTTGAAAGCTCAACTGAGGTTGCTATAAGTGGGTTCTGACTTGATTGCACATAACAACAAATGTGTGTATCATACTACAGTGAGATCACACACTTGGCGACAGGGCCAAGCACTCAGAGTACCAGTCCTCAAGCAGATGTCATAAGCTCTTCATGAGCCATGAGTCAGAGCAGAAACTGTTTTGCTACTTGTTTGTTCTGTGCAGTTTATTCCCACAATGAAACTTTTGCTAGGTGCATTAATAGTATTTTGGTGCATAACAGCTGAAAGGTGGCTCAACCTGAATTGGCGCCATGGCACCAGAGAGATTGATTTAAGCCTTTACCCACCTAAGATTTCCCCAATGACAACTGTCTCTTCTCTTCTCCCACCCACCAAAGTTGCTGTTTGCCATGCTGAGGAAACTTCGCATGACCCCAGGCCAGCACACCTGTTTTTTCTCTTTCTGGGGAAATATCAGCTCCAGGCAAGAGGATATTTTTATTAGGAGACCTGCATGGGGGCAAAGGGTTAACCTGCCTTTTCCCCATGCCATTTTCCGGGTTCTGCGCCATCTCCTCTTCTGCAGCTATTTGCCCAAATTTAAAAATATGGGAATACTAGTCAGGAATATCTGTTCTAGTGACTATAATTTGCCTGGAAGGGTGTTGTTGTTTTGCACTACCAAAGTGGCTGCTTATTAGAGGCAGCCAAGAAAACACATTAGTACTGTTGGAAATACATGATCTGCCTTTTGAAGCGGAGGTTTCTCTTCCCAGATTATACCCACTGAGGAGTTGATGAGTGAGATGTAGGGAAAATCTCCAATAGCTACACAAAGTAGGTTATTTACTGTCGAACCTTCCTTTCTTAAATCTCTCTCTCTTACATATATCACTTTGTGTTACAGGATCTGCTCCCGAATAGCACCACCTTCAGGAACAAAGGAGCAAATAGATGTCAAGGAATTAGCAAGCAGAACTTGAAAAAGTCCCTTTTAGATTACAAATTTCAGGTTACACCAGCGAGAACAATATTTGTCCAAGCTCTGGGAAAATATACGATAAGCAAATCTGATACTATTAGGTGGTAAATAGTACACCACACTCATCAAGGAGTCATCTTTTTGCAGATTCACTTGGAAAAGGAAGGAAGTGAACACCTTATTTCTCTCCCTTGTTGATCCTTTGTCAATAAGTGTCAACTGCTGCCTCCAGAAATGGCAGTGGGAGTGGATGGCAGGTGGCACTTTGTGGGGCAGCTTATTAGATCTTGGTGGTCCAGTTGTTGTCTCGGGTAACTCAAGGGCCATTCATGGAACTCAGCGGCAAGGGCTGTAGCTTTCTTGATCTCTCCAGCAAAAAGACTAACACTTGATTTAATCGGACAGAATCAAGGAGGGAGATTGTTTTGTCTTAGCCTTGAAAGCTTTTGCCCTTCGCTTTGCCCATATATTTTTCAGACTCCACCATGGCTCTACCTCCTGACCAAAAGGTGGTGCCATAACCTTGCTAAGTTCCATTAGGTTTCAGATTCTGTTACTGTATGTCGCTCAATCCATCTCCTCACCTATGAGGAACTACCTTGACTTCTCAGGTTTTCTCCCCATTGATTTTATAAGGATTCACAATGGCCCATTAGTCATATTTTCAAGGATGCCAATAAATACCCCATACAATACAAGAGGCGTACCTTGCAGCTTCCTGGGCAGCATGCAAGGAATTGTGGGTCACACACTCTGTCAGGCATGAGGTGCAACCATTTGGGGGAAGACAGGTTACAATGCTACACTCACTCACCTAGGAATAAGCGCAATGAACTGAGTAGCACTTACATTTGAGTAGCATGTATCGTGCTGTGCAGATGAATGCGCAGAATTTACAACAGCCCTTGAAATAATTAATATTAAATTGGAAACCTTGTTATATATTATACAGATCTTTGTGAGTCTTTGAGATCCACAAAACAGGAGGCCTTTCAGTGTATCCAGCCTGACAAAGATATCTGAAATAATTTCCTTGTAACTGACAGCTTCCTAGCTTCATCTCCTAGTCCAGAAGATAAAAAGGGGAAACAACCTATCTATATGCATGGCACTTGATCGAAGAATTAAACTGGACAACTATTTCTGCCCTTTCTCCAGCAAAATCTAATAAATGCAGGTTTTGTTCCTTCATTCTTTTGTCATCCTAGATCCCTGGCCCACCTGCAAGCCAACCAAAGATGCTGTAGGCAGGTGAGTAGTGCATCTCAAAAGATTCGAGTGTAGGTAGAAAAGTTTCCTTATTATTTCAAAATTAGCTACCTGTGTTGCACCAGGATTTGGGAGGTTCAGGTCTGAGCCCCCTCTGAGCAATGAAAACCACTGGGTCAACATGCACCTGTCACTCTCTCAACATGGCTTCCTTCACAGGATGGTTGTGAGTATAAGGAGAGGCAGAGCATTGCTGGGTATGCTGGCTTTAAAATATTGGAAGAAGAGTGAGATATACTGTATATTGTCTCACTAGCTGTTCTTTGTTCCCGTCCTCACTATTATTATATTTCTTTAATCAAGGCTTTTCTTCCTTTGTATGGAGGTGCGGTCTGCACATTTCTCACCAGTTCTAAAAAAACAGGTTTCTTTTTCCTTACTTGCTTAGCTGCTTCAATACCAAACATAATGAATTTGTGCTTGTGGTGAAGTAAGACAGGAACTGACTGACTGCCCAAGATGGGAGGCTACCTCGTCTCTAGATAGAAAATGGGCCATTATTCTGGAATATTCTGACCAGAGCTGGTAGGGGTGGGGTGGGGGGGATAACCAGTTGATTGGAAGCATACACTCTTCTCTGGCTTCCAATGCAAATGTGACATGCTGGGTGATTCCTCATAAATGACTAATTGTTTTCATGGGTGAGCAGTCCACTGCCACCACTTTTTTCTTTAGCTTACCAAGTACCCATCCATTCCTTTCAACCTCCACGAGTGCTTGAAGTTCTGAGTATGCCCGCCTCTCATTTGCTTCTTCCTTTCTTCTTCTCTGGTTCGCTAAGGCATTCTCAGTCACTGATATCTTGCTCTCCTGAATTTTTTAATACGGCCCTGATAGATTCCCCCAGAATTACACAGTAAGGCTTGTGGGGCAGGGTATCCCATTTCAGTGGAGGCTGGTGACTCCACTCCAGATTTTAGTCTAAACTTTAAGGTTGCTATCCAAGGTGGTGAACCTATTTGGGGCACAGAGTTCAGAACTTTGGATGGTCCCAGTAAAGTTCAAACTAAAACCTGGAGCAGATTCAACATTTGTATGAAATTGGAGTCCTTCCTACCACAGTCCATTTGTGATATAGATTTGGATAAAATTACATGTAAGGTTCACGGAGCCCCAAGAAGCATGCTGAATTTCAGACCATATATGCCATGAAATAGCATTGAATTGCAGAGAAAGTCTTGTGCTAAAAAAGTTTAACAGCACATGCTCATTTTTTTAAATTAGCATATTTTTATTTAAAAGGTAGAGCAACTTGAATAATTCTATGTCTGGATTACTCATTCTAAGATACATGACCACTGTCAATTTCCACATACATTTCAAACCAGGGCTCTGCTTTAGCTCTAGAAAATAGATATACAGTACTCAAAATCTAGCTATGGTACATACACAAGTATAAATTAGCTTAATATAAACAATAGTCTGTGGTGTGCAATGTTCAGGCTTCCATGGTGTCATATCAATATTTCCATGACTGAAATCCTGTTTTGCTCGCAGAACTAGAAACAGAAAGGAAAAAAAATGCATAGATATATTTAGTAACGGATATTTTCAGCTGCTACAATAACAGCTTCTATGGTAGAGAAATAATGTATAGAATCCGGAGGCCCAAGATGTGATGGATTTAAAGTGGGATCAGTCAAATTCACAAAGAGCTAAAGAGAGCAGGTAAGAAGAACTAAGGATGTGGTCTAAACTGATATTTGAGTTAGGAAGGCTTAAATGCTCAAACATCAAAGGCTCTGCTTGCTATACTACCTGACATACACTCACATTTAAGAGAATAAAATGCCAACCTTTAGTAGAGGTGGAAGTGTCTTCTGCTGATTTATTTAGCTGCTGATTCCTCCCTTTCCTCTGTCTTTGGATCTGCACTCTGCTGAGGCCTCACAGGATATAACAGTGCTTTCAAACTTCCTGCTAGGAGACGCTCATACCATAATGCGGGGCCATTCTCCTGTCCAAGTCTCAGAGAAGGAACTGGGAGATACACAGGACCACAAAGCCAGCAATTTCAGGGGGCAGTGTAGAAGAACCTTCTGTTGGCTTATGCCCTTCAGTGCAGAAGTGGAGGCCAGGACCAATATGAGCTTTTCCATAAAAAAATGTTTCCAATTTTTTGCTTTAAGCAGACAGAAATAAGTTCAATGCATTCAAGGATAGAAATAATTATTTGGTCATGATGACCAATTACGACATTTGGTATTAATAGAATACAGTCAGTGTTCAAAGCACTTGGAAATAGTAAGTAATTTATGCATTTCTCTTAAGAGAACAGCAATATCACTGTAATCAGTACAACAGCCCTATGAGGTAGGCCACTGTCATAAGTCCCCTGCTCCCCAGTCTCATTATGGGTTCGGATAGGGGACTCAGGTTGAGAGAATAATGGTTTGATTTCTTGCTACATGGTGAGTATTTGATTAAGGTGAACCTAGAACAAAATTAGTAGCATACAACAAGAACAGAATTTAATTTGATGTTCTTTGGCAACCTTAATTCTAAGAAAAGAAGCACTTTGCTATACCACTCTTAAATTCAAAGCTATTATGACTGGGATCTAAAGAGACATTTTAGCCGCACTTAAGCCCAAAGGATTGGATGCCTTCCATTTTAACAGTGGCTTCCAGGTTGTATCTTGATTGCTTTGGAAAAATTTTTTTGTAGCATCAAAAGCATGCTACTGATGTGGCAGGAATGATGAGTGGTCAAATTGCTGTTGAGCAAATCCATACAAAATGAGTTCATGGGCCCCACCGGATGGGACCAGAGTCCATCTAGTACAGCATCCTCTTTTCCACTGTGGCCAACCAAATGTCTCTGGCAAGCCCACAAAGAAATGAGGCTTGAAAATGTTACTGTTCAAAAGTAATCCATTCCTATTATTTGTTAGAGAAAGTAATTTGATATTTTTCTTCAAAAGCAATTCATTGGCTGAAATCCTGTTGAGCTGTTAGGAAAAAGGCATAACTTTCAGAGGCTAATTGCCTCAAGTTGAGAAATCTGCATAGACATTATCCATTGTATGCTGGGGCCGCAGTCACACAAGATAAATGCCCCCTTTTTTCTTCTGTCTTTTGCTTCCTGTAGAGTTGCACATTGTGGTCATGTGGCATATATCCTGTGATAGTGGTTCATACATTTTTTTAACCATTCCACTTTTGGTGGTGAATTAAATGCTGTACATTTGTCTACACCCCTTGAGTGGGACATATCCCCTTCCTTTTCTTGTGCCTTTCTCTGCCCCCCTTCCCCCCTTTTTAAAAAAATGTATGGGTACATCACTGTGTCAGCAAAACGACCTTGCTGGCCATGTACTGATATGAGCCATTTCTTCCTATTTCTGTGTTTTGTTACCCTCTGTGGAGGAGAACCCACGGCACACTGCAGTGGTGGTAAAAAGACAGTAGGGGGACTGATGCCCCATATTTGACAGATGTATACCAATCCACTGACATTCCCGTTTGAAAATTAATGGAAAAAAATTAAGGGAGTCGAACAATACTGGGTGAGGGAGGTGGGACTGAACGCCAGAAGAAATGAATTGATTTGGAGAACACACTCAGTAGCATGTCGGTTGTACTGAGCGATGAAACAGAGAACAAATATAGTAGTAGCCTCCCAGTGGGCTGGATTTGATGTGGAGATAGCACAGAGGGGGAACAAAAAGAATTGATCATGGCCTTACATCATTTGAAACCCCCCCACAAAGGATAGAAAATCACGAGGAATAACTCAGAAACATTTTGCTAGTGTGGCTACAGCCAGAGTTGTGGAACTAAGCATGCAACAGACTATGTCTATGGAGAGTTCTTAATTTGAGGCAATTTGCCTCTGAATGTTTTGCCTTTGGGGTAACAGCACAACAGGATTCCAGCCATTATGTGGCCCATTCAGTTGCCTGTTACTTTTTGGCTACTCCTTTTTTTGGGGGGGGAAACCCTTCCGCTCAATTAAGGAACAGCCAACTGAAAAAGCTCCTTTCAATTTACATCAAAAATGTCCCTTAAAAGTAAGTTTTAACTAGAAAGTGTTACTCACCACATCAATAATGGAACTTTTCACCCACTTCTTGTGTTACTATTGAAATGTACATTCCTTAAACTCACATTACCATTTTTTGAAAAACTCATTACAGTTTAATTACATTACTTGCAGCTTATTATTTCCACCTTTCAGTCCATCAACCATACGGACTCTTGCCCTGGCAACAACTAGTGTTCAGTAGCACATTGCCCTTGAGCTACGTTTCCATGAAGCTTGTCCTATAGTTTCAAATTTTAAATTTGTACCAAAAGAGAAGTTTGATTAGTTATTCCTCCCTTCATAAGCTGATAAGTAAAAGTAACAAAAATCTGTGGTTTTCTTAAATTACTTTGTTAAGGCCATTGTGAACATTCAGATCATGTTCCCAATGCTTTGTACAATTAGCTAGCAGCCTATAATTTTATGGGGCCAAATGTAGCACTTACCATAATCAAGAATGGCTGCATATTTTTAAAGTGCTGTGTTCACGGCTATAGGCGTCTGCGAGGGCATCCCATGGGAGAGATGGGGGATGGGCTTTACAGCTGAGCAAAAAGATGAGACAGGATTGCGAGCGGTCCAGTGCAACTTCCTCAAGAAAATGTTATAGTTGTCCATGTATTCTGACGTCCAGGGATTGCTGGTGGGAAGAGAAAGCACAGGGAAAGGTAAGATTAGATACAGTACAGACATCAGTGACAAAGGTTAGTATCCTATCTACAATCACAGAGCATAATGTTCTGTGGGTTTAGTGCTCATGCTAACTGAAGTTCTGTCCTCACCACCACACAGTCACACTCACAAGGGAAGGGAGGCCCTCGAATCAGCTCTTGAACCACACAATAGGCCTTCAAGGCCAGTGATTTCCAACCTTGGGTCCTCAGATATTCTTGGATTACAACTCCCATTAATCCTGGCCAGCACAGCTAGTGGTGAAGGCTTCTAGATGTTCCAGAACATCTGAGGACCCAAGTTTTGGAAACACCGTTCTAGACAATTTAGTGGGACCACACCCCTGTCGTGCCCAAAGTAACAAAGAAGTTATAGTTACACTGGAAAAGATGTGCTACCCTTCTTAAAATTACAGCCATAATGTAGCTTACTTATACCTTCATTAACAGAACATGGAACTAATTGCTCATTAACTCATTATATGTAATGTGCAAAATGCAATCTCTGCACAGAAGCACAAACTTTATTGTATTGTCTAGTCTCTCTGTATTTACTCTTCTACCGCCAATAGTTCTTACTTTTTGTAGTAGCCATCTTCTAAGAGGAGATTTGAGAAATTCCGATTCGCTCGGCAAAATCCACCCTGGATTCTGGGCCAGCATTTGTAATCCCTTTGGTAAGTACTTGCATCAGTACTGATGAAATCTGTGAAAAGAGCAAATAACAAGCCACTGAATGGAGCTTTCACAACTTACACATTGTTATGAGTTTCATACATTTTATTCTGCACTGTTTTAGAAATAATTACATTATCAGTTTTAGTGACACCCAAAAGGAGGTTGTGGATGATTCAGAATGACCTAGGATCTATTTAATTAATTTCAACTGACCTCTTGGAAATACAGACGTTTCCAGATTCAGCCTCTTAATTTCTTGAACTTGTACTTGATTAGCTCGCCGGTTTTCCAAGAGGAATTGCTGATAACTGTTCCAGTTCTGGCCTTGTTCTTGCTTGATGCATGGCACATCTGTATTACCTGTAAAAAAATCAAGTCTATAAGCAAGACAAGCAAGAGGACCTGTTGAAAACCTGGGTGTTGGCTTTTTGGCTTTGACTGTGTCTATTGTGCTTTAACATGAGAAAGAACATTGTTCGACTGATCAAAAAAAGCCAGTCAGTGGTTGGAGCTCATCCACATGAGGAGAACTGGTTGCCAAGAGTGCTTGACTCAGTCCTTTCAAGTGACAGGCATAGCCCTTCCTTCCTGAAGATTCACTGCAGAACCACCTTCCTCTGCCAATATACTTGGCAATCTTAGGGTGCTTATTCATAATAAGACCTCACGTTTCTCCAAAAGCCTCTTCAAACATCTCATGGAGCATTAAGGGGAAGTCAGTTCTTCTTTAATAAAAGAATTTGTTATGGAGAAAGCCTTGAAGTAGGGAGCAAACCTGTCTCTTTTTGGGGGAAAAAGGAAGAAAGAAACCCTCAGTTTCTGGTCAAATGATTGTTCTGTTGAATACCTCTTCTGTCACAGCTAACCATCTCTCAGGTCCAAGCTAGACTATACATTTAACATGTCATCAGAAGGAGAGCAGCCAAGAGGGGAAAATATTATCTGCTTGCCTCTATCTGCATTTTGGTAAATCAGCCTGACTTTGTCTGCAACTATCTCATTTTGGAGATAGTCAGCATGTCTGATGTCTCCGGCACATACCTCTGGAAGATTCTGTGCTTGGAAGAGTAACGTTATAAGAGAAAGAAATACGCATTTGCCTTAATATGGGATCTGACCCATAAGGACAAGGAGGGAATTTTGTACTTGTCCCCTGCCATGAGTTTAAAGTACCTTATAAGGAACTTTAGGGGTTTATTTAGAATTGTCTGGTTTAGCCACTTGTCTGGTTTAGCCACAATCCTATGCCCACTGATCTGGGAGTAATTGCCATTGCATGCGGTGGGACTTCCTTCACAGTAGGCATATATAGGATTATGGTGTTTAGAATAAGGGCATGTCCAAACAGGGGAAGTTAGAGTTATCTGGTTTACACTTAAAAGGTTCTTATTAGAGATGGGGATGAATTGGAAAAAATTGTGCTTCACTAAATTTTAGCAACAAATTGATTTATATCCATTGATTCCTTATTAAAACACAATGTCCCACCAAACAGCTGATCGGCGGGACATTGACAAGCAGGCTGGCTGCGGGAAGGCAAACTCTGTTTCCGTTCTGCAGCCAGCTTGCAGAAAAGGACGAATAAAAATGGGTAAATATTCATCCCTTTGTATTCATTGGGGTCTCCAGACCTGATGAATATGAAGGGAGGAATATCCCATAAATCAGTGATGTTTCACGAATATCGAGATTCTTTTTTTAAAATTGGTCCCCATATCTAGTTCTTCTCTTTAGTGCAGTCTGTTTTATCTCAATTGAGCAATCATCCAGCAGAATGTGGCAACTTTCCTCTTTTTTTTTCTTTTTTTGTTAAATAAAGTAAGTAACGTAGTGAAACACCCGTGCATCTAGCTAGTATGGTACACATAATACTACCAATGTATCTTGTTTATCTAGAATAGCACTGCATCAATAGAAAAATATTTAATAAATAAATAAATAAATGGTAGAGTAGGTGAAAATAGAGGAGGGGGACATTCTCCATCATCTCTTTCAATATCACAACCCACCAGATATGCCAAAGGGTTGTCACCTCAGATAAAACCACCCACAACTCTATTTGGGTGTAAACTAACTATCTGCATAGGCTACAGAACAGAATCATTGGGAGTGCTTAGAATCATGCCAAAACAACCTGTAGCCCTAGCGCTGTGCCAAAAAAGAGTGGGACAGCTCTAAAAACGAGTTGGGTGGATCGCTCTAAGTCAAAACATGTGTGGATGCTGTCATTTGATTTGAATTAAACAGCACCAAAAGTGATCCAAATAGTGAGTTATATGCCCATCTGAACATGCTCTAAAATTCTTTTGTTTCTTTTTTATACTACCTATCTGATTCTCCCTGATTCCTAATTGTAATAAAAATAAAATGAGGAACTGGAGAGTTGTATGTGTATTTTTCCAAAAGATTACCCCTCCTCCCACTTATTAATTGTATTTTCATGCAACATATGTTAATAAATAAGAGGTAAAGGAAGAAATGGGCTAAACTCACACAGCAGAGTTTGAGGAAATACTGATTGGTAGTTGCCCTCTTCCCAGGACAAAACCACAGATCTGAGAGTGTCTTTACCTCCAATTATTTTAGGTCTGTTGCGGCAAAAAATACAGAGAAATTTTGCAAGCAGACCCTCCCTATACAGCAGCCAGCTACATTCACCACACTTGTTTCCTTGTTCCCACCCCAAATCACATATGAATGAAAGGTTGAAGGACCTGAATGGGAATGGGTCCCATGCCTCTTTACCTGTCAGAGCAATTGCATCTGCCAGCTGAGCTAATCTCTCGGCTTCCTTTTCTTGAATTGCAGTTGGATCAGCAAGAGAAAGGGAGTGGTTCCATTGTTCTTCTTGGGCTTGTTGGTTTGGCGGTGGAGCTTCTTGGCCTTTTGAGGCCCTCCCAACCATTCCTACAGGATAAGGTGGCTGAACTTCTTGACAGCCAGGTTCCTCAACATATTTCGCCGGTTTCTTCTGAACAGGCCTTGCAAGCTCCTTCTCCTTCAGCTGGGCTTCCAGTTTTAGTCTCTGAAAAAATAATAATGAGTCACATAAACAGTGGTTGTATTCAGGAGGGTTGCTAAGAATCCCACATGCTGCAAATATAGGTTCAATAGTGAATACTTATGAAAGATCTGTCATTATATTCATATTGTACAGTACTGATGTTGTCAACAGCTAGAGATCACTAAAATGCAGCAGAGACTAACTAAAAAACCCTAGCTATTGTGACAAATTGAAAGAATGCAACTGAAAACAGAGACCGGAAAAAAAAATTAATTGAGTCATCCACAGGGCACTGGGTGGGTTTCAGATCTGTGTAGCTCTTTGGCATGGAAATGTGTATTATCATTAAAAATCTGATCTTATAAACCTTTATCTTAAAAATCTATTTTATTTAATTAGATTATTCTAAGTATAGTTTAACATGCCCCCAAATCATGTGTTCCTTGCTCTAAAGACATACTTTTGGACCAAATAAACAATGATATATCGTGTGTGTTATATTCAAAGTTCTCTATAGGAAGCATTCTCTAAAATTAAATGGTACATGATATATGTAATTCTGTGTGCAATGCATTACACTGCCTTTTTAAAATATGTAGCAATATGCATTATATAGTATTCTGACTTGTTAAAAAAATTGTATCTTATGTCTGTACTTTTACATCAAAGATTAACTTAACTGTTTTTCGTTCTAGACCTATTCTCCCAACTGCTTTCCATTTAACTTGAAGAGGGAATTGAAATGAAGGGTTCATTTATTCTTATTGCTGCTGTTGTTATTGTTGTTTGTTGTTACTATTATTACATTTTCCCCACCTTTCCATTACAAAGTAGTGCTCAAGACAGTTTACAGCCATCATATAATAATAATTTTTAAGAAATAGAAAACAGATCCAGCCTTAAAACTTAAAATCTGATTTAAAAAGCAGATTCACACACACTGTTTCTCCACTCCCAGCTTTCTGGATGCCTTCCTCAAAGTTTACTTACAAACTCTTACAACAAGGGTTTTTGTGACACTTAAAAGGCAAGTAAGTTCTATTTGACATAAGCTTTCATGGACTGCAACACTGTGGCCTGTAATCCATGAATATAACAAAAATAATAACCTGTCAAGTCAGCTTTTGGGGGGCACCCTGAAACTGTACAGCTTGCCAAAAGACACACAGGCTGGCTCTGGCTCTCCTCCTGAAACAGTGAGAAATCAAACTCCCAGCCTCTGGCTCTGCAGCCAGGTACTCCAATTCACTAAGCTATCCAGCCACTAGTCCACAAAAACATAAGCCAAATAAAACTTACCAGTCTTTAGGTGCCACATGACTCCTTGCTGGTTTTGCTGCAACAGACTAAGGCCCTGGTCACATGAGAGAAATTTTTTTTAGTTCTTCCGATACTTTCCATACCTCTGTTGTACTGAACTGTGGTCACGTGGTTTATATCCAGGACGAACGTCCCAAGAACTTCTAGCAGTACTGATTTATTTCTTCCTATTTGAATTGTTATCCCCTTTATTGATACATCAATATATTAGAAACAAATCTCCCTGTAAGGTGCGCGACTCCGTGAGTGTGCTTGACTCTGCTGCAGAGCTCTCCTCCTCCCCCCGTTCACCCACAGCGATTGTTTCCAGCCCCTTTCGTTCCGGTTGCAATGGAACCCCATGAGGGGGGGGTGGACTCACACAGAGGGGTGGAAATTAGAGGGAACATTGATGGGGAAGGGGTTTCCGTTTAGGAAAGTGTCCCTCTGTTACACGGGCTGCTCTTGCAGAAACGCATTGCACACAATGGACTTGTTATATCCATGAAGCAGTACTGACGATCACACACCCCTGTGACATTGGCGTACCAACATTTCAATGTATCTTCCGACAGGAAAAAAAATTACTTACCAGTAATGTAATGGTGGTGGCCCCCTGGTGACATACTTTTACAATGTATCGATGTATCAGGCACAATTTTTTTTTAATTTTGAAAATAATGTGTGCACTGCATAATGGGGGCCACCTTCCTGGCTTTGATTCTGAAAAGAAGCGGGGCAGGTATTGCACACAGGCTATCCTGGTAAGAAATGCACCAGTACAACAAAGGTACAAAATAACACAACCCTCCTGGCAATGGGGAAATGTTTCACAGCCATACCACTAGCCGGAAAATGTCTTGGTCTTGACTCTGCATCATGTGATCAGGAAAAAAAATACTGACATAACTGGTCGATAACTACATAACATTCCCCTTGTGTGACCAGGGCCTAATTTGGCTACCCCTTCCCTCCAGCAAACTATAGTATTATTTATTTGTCTCTATAAATTGCTGCAGAGTGCTGAAATGGATGAAACGTGTGGACAAATGTGGAGAAGAACATCTGCAGCATATCTTTTTCCTCAGTGCTGCAGTAGAACAATCCATATGCATATTGTACACCATTACAACATAGTGGATCTACTTATGTACATTAAAATAATAAATACATTCACAACTGCATGGAGGACAAGCAATCTCTCCCTCCGCACACTCATGCTTGTGGACAATTCTATAGAAGACACTTCCGGAGGGCATTTCTAATGCCCTCTGGAAGTATTTTCTAATGCCCTTATGACAATAAGTGAGTCTTCACTAAGAAACTTTTGAAAAATTATCATGCCATGATTATACAAATGTATCTTACATCTTTAGCTAGGAAAACATGAAGTCTGTGGCCAAGATAAGAGAGACATTGCATACCTGTGAAGGCTCCATCATGGGACGCCACTGATGATGTTCAGCATAGGGCTGGTAGTCTGCCATGTACAATGTTCTATACATCCCCTGGTCTACAGGTGGCTGAACAAGAAGAGGGGTGGGGGAGGAGGAAATATATAATTTAAATTAGTAAGATTTCTCTTCTCTAGATTCCTGACTAAAACAGAGGAATGGAGAAAAGTTTTGAATTCTAGAAAATGACATATAAACTTTTAGTCTGAAACACTTTGTGAAAAAAGAAAAAAAGACTTGGGCACCATGTGCTCTCTGCTGTCTTCCTCAGCTTGCATATTTGCGGGTGTCCTGAAGGAACATTTTCACTATTCAGAACTCTGGCACAATAGCCAGGATCCTACCTATTTTTCTTTTATGCTTGTGTAGTCACATAAGTCTTGGCAGCATATTGCTGTGTTGGTTGTGTTCCTAGGTATGTGTCTGATCACATGTGCAGCCCAGTTATTCAACCAGTACCTTGATAATGAGCCACCATTTGCTGCCAAGATTTATACAATTTCCATTATGATTACAATAGGACCCCTATATCCACAGCGGATCGGTTCCAAGTCTGCCACGGATTCTCGAAAACGTGGATTATAGCAAACACTATGTATAACATGGTCTCTGGCTCCCTTTAGTGACCAGCTCTGGTAACTTCTTCTTTAGAAATTATATTTCTAGGATTTTTCTTTAAATATTTTTAATATTTTCAGACTGTGAATAAGTGAATCAGCTGATACCTATAAGTAAGGAGGTCCTACTGTCTGTTTTACATAATAATAAATCGTATACCCTTAAGTCAATTCTGACTTACTGTGACCTTTTTTTTAGGGTTTTCTAGGTAGTGAGTAATCAAGAGTGGTTCATTATTGGAGGCGGGGTTTTGTCGCAGCGAGACCAGTTGGATTTTGGGCAAGCTCCAGAAACTGACTGAGGCCCCTCGGTTTCAAAGCCCCCAAATTAGGGGGCAAGAGGATGGTCTGCTAGGAAAAGCAGTGTCTGAAGCAGCAGAGGTGACAGAAAGGGGGAGAGAAGATGGTGGAAGTTGTTTCCCCCCGCGAAGTCTCAGCTGAGTGCATGGACCGAGGAGGAAGCCATCTTGGACAAAGAGTTGGGAACACCCCTTGCAGAAAGTGGAAGAGTACAGAAGGATTTTGGAAAATATTTTGACCAGGACTCTGAGTAAGTCAAGATGTTTGTTTTATATAAGGAAAACCTTTATGGACCTAAAACAATTGTACAGAAAAGAGCTGGGCATAACAAGTCAGTGAAAGTGGATTCTACCTTTTAGCTTTTCGAGCTGTGGTAGAAGCGAGCCTCCCCACCCCACCCCTCAGCCTCGACCAGGAGAAGGAGAAGAAGAGTGAAGGAGAAAGAGTTAGGAGGGGGAGAAAGTCATTTTGTGAATAAACTGTATTAATCGAAGGCAAACACTTGCTCCCGTGGGACAGTCCAATTTTAAACTGTCTAATTACAATGCTGATGGTTGTTACTAGAACCATTGACTTGAACTTTTGAAGAGTTTTAGTTTGTTTACCACCATCGGATTGGAGGCATCTCTGTTTTTCTTTGGCACGGCGGTGGAGGCAAGCCTCCCTCCCTCAGCCCTGAGCAGCTTTGATCGGAAGGGGGAGAAGGACATTAAATGAAGGAAACTGTATTAACAAAGGCAAAGTCTCAACCCCCCACCCCATTACCTACCCCCCTATTACTGAGGCTGGAGAGATTGATTGAACTGCTAATGTTACTTGCCTCAAAGCACTGTCTGTTCCCTTAAACACTCATTGTTTTGATTTGCTGACTGTGGGAACTTTTTAACTTGAGGGAAGCTCTAATCTACATTTTGGATTTGTTATGTAAACAGTGCTGAATGAAAGGAAAGTAAGGCAACACTGACACCTGCTGGGAGGACACCCAGACAGCACCCTTAAAAATGGGGGGGGTGTGATATGGCGGCGAAAGGAGGAAAAGAAAAAATGCTAAGAGGCTCACCTGCACAAGAACAAAGTCTGAGTAAGTTATTGGGGCAAGAGACACTTAAGGCTCGGCAACAGAGCATTCAAGATATGTTATCTACAGGGTTACAGCAGTTACAAGGAGGAATGGCTCAGCTATCTGAACAAATGAAAGACTTGGGGATACAAATGACTGATATTAAATACCAAATTACAGAAAATAAAAAAGAAATAGCTAAAATAGCAATGGCCTAAAAAAAAGAAAGAGTGGAGACCATGAATGAATAGCTGAAAGATATACAATGTGAAAGAAAACAAGATGAAATCAGCTTGCTAAATCTACAAATGGAGAGATCCAACCTCATACTTAGATTCCAGAATTTTCCAGAACAAAAACAGTGCAATCGGTAACTACTTTTTTAGCCCCACTTATGGAGATGCGACCAGAGGAAGTTCAGCAAAATATAGATATAGCATGAAGAATTACTACAGCATACACCAGGAATAATAAACTCCCCAGGGAAATTCATGTTAAATTCACGAGAATGGCATTTCGATACAAAGTTCTAAGAAACATGCAAGATAAAGAATCTAGTATAAAAGATAAAGAAATTAAGATTTTGAAACATATCCCGTGGCAAATAAGACAGAAAAGGAGACAATATGTGGAGCTGACATCCCTCTTGAGAGCAAATTCAACTACATACATACATACAAGTGGTTGATACCTGAAGGTGTCTTTTTCCAATTCAAGTCACAGAGATATTCTATTAACTCAACAATGAAGGCAGAAGACTTTATGGGGAGAAAAGGGGAAATGGCTAGGTAGGAAAGAAGGGGAAAAGGCAGATGAGAAACAGGAAGAGGAGCAATCAAGTGGACCATCGAGACCAAACTCAGAAGGAAGTTCAGAATCTGAGCTAGAAGATCAAATGGGAAGCACCAAAGGAAAGTCCACCATAGAAACAAGAGGATCCAACAGGAGGAAAGAAAACCTTAATAATAAAGATGGACCAAATGAATAAAAAATGGCTCAGAATTCTTTCAGTTAACATAAATGGCTTAAACTCACCCCAAAAACGTAAAAGAATTTACCAACAATTGCAGAAATTAAAATTAGCTATTATCTGCCTCCAAGAAACCCATATGAAAAAAACAGATCAACATCTGTTAGAAAATTTTTAAAAATAGGAGATTTATTTATAGCATCAGATTCAAATTAAAAAAAGTGAGGTGTTGCAACATATATATGAAAGGAACTAGACCCAAAGCTAGTTTTTGCGTCTGAGGATGTGAGGGTACTAATGGTGGAAATTCAAAATGAGGCAAAAAAGGTGTTGATTGTTAATATATATGCCCCCAATGAAAATCAAGAACTGTTCTATGAAGAACTTCAAAAAGAAATAGTAATGAGAGAATATGAGGAGTATTGTATATTGGGAGATTTTAATGCCGTTTTTGACAGACATTTAGATATAAACACAGGAATGGGAAAACAAAAATAATAATAGGAAATATGTTGCCAAAACCCTTTTTACAGCTAGCAGAAGAGCTTAATATGATTAACGCCTGGAGAACAAGGTATCCAAGGAATGTAGGGCTCCCTGCATGCTACCTGCTGGTTAGAAAATGTGTTCATCCAATCTGTCCAAATAGCATCCCTTGTTTTTTTATATATGTTTTTTAAAATAAATTTTTAAATAAATCTAAACAATATTTCACATTTCCTATCATGTGCATACCCTGGAGGACTGCTATCCAATTTTCTCATGCTATGCAAGGAAAACAAAAAGGTGCTGAAACAAAAACAGAAACCTGTGGCTCACCTTGGAAAGCGAAATTCTTTGCATTATGTCTGTCATGTTGCACTGGTTGCCTGGAACAAAGAAGAAGGGTGGCCACTGAGCCATCAACAGGTTGTTTCTATGATGCAACTTAATCACTACCATCATCATGTACTGCCAAGTTAATTCTGACTTATGGCAACCCTTTTCAGGGTTTCCCAGACTGAGAATACTCAGAAGTGGTTTACCATTCCCTTCTTCTGGGGGGCACCCTGGGACTGTGCAGCTGGAGTAAGGTCACACAGGCTGGCTCTACTAACAGGAGGCACAACAGGGAACCAAACTCCCAACCTCTGCTCCACAACCAGAGAGACAAAACCCCTGAGCTATCCAGCCAGCACTATAATACTAGAACTCAAATGTGTCCGGTGTTGGCTTGCAGACTCTGCCATGATTTTCAGCCTACATTTCCCCGCATCATGAGGATAATCCTTTATGAAGTATATAGTTTCATTTTTCTAGTACTATTGAGACTTCATTCCTTCTGTTACTAGTGTGGCATTTCCTCACCCTGGTCCAAGTTGGTAAATGTTACAACATCAAGGAAAAGTGAAACTTTGCTACAAATAAAATGATACACATTTTTCCCCAGATTCCTGATTTAGATTTCAAAGGGGCACCATACAGACTAACGCATTCATCATAGAACATGATTTTGCAACCTGTTCCATCAGGCAGATGGGTGTTCTCCTAAATTATAGGAGGATCTGTGTGTATACATACATGTTGGAGGGTGGAAAGTTGGAAACAGCATCATCAGAGTGAAGTGATGCCAGAACTACAGACACTGGAAATTACTTAAAAGTTTAGCAGTGGCCATTCACAAAGCAGTGGTGGTATGGATGTAAACCTCCTGGCAGTATAAGGAAATTTTCAATCAGACACCCATTGCCTGATTTCAAGCCACAGATATGAGCCTATGGCAGATGTTTTTCTTATTGCCCTACAAGTCATAAATGGTGAAATCGGTAGGCCCATTCCCTACATATAAAGCACTTTCCTTTCTAGGCATAAGAGAAAGAAAAACTTCTCTTTAAGAATTTGAGATGGGGAGCTCCATAGCCTTGTGCTATTTACTTTTTAAAAGTTATGTGATAATAATGAATATACAAACATCTGGATAAGTAAAACATATCCGCTACCTAAAAATGAATCTAAACTTATAAACATATGAAACTGTATTCATCCAGGATGCCAGCACAGTACTGCTGTTGCTGGGTTTTTTGTTTTGTACAGATTTTTTTTTACTGTGCTAGATGTATTTCTGAATCAAGCGGCTATAAAATTATGTACTTGTTTTTGGCTTTAATTCTATAGTTATCACTTTTAAACACAGCAGGTTCATGAATATGGATATGTGACAATTCGCAGAGGGGCACACACAGAAAGCTCACTTTGATGGCAAAATCTGTTTGCTCTTTGTCAATAACTGCTAGCATTTAAAACGTGTTTAATATTGCTGAAAATCAAAAGCAGTGATTCTTATTGATAACTCCAAGTATGTTCAACAAAAAAGCCCAAATTTAGGAGAAGACAACACTGGCCATTTACTGTGCAATTTACATCAGAGCTGGGCACAGATTAATTGAAATTAAAACCGAATAACTATGCAACGTAAAGTTCAATGTGAGGAAACCAGTTGAGGAATTGTCTTTGAGCAGGGAATCATCTTTTGTGTGTGTGCAGCCAACAAGGTGGTTTAAATGTGTTCTAATTGGGTTGAGACTGCTTTTTCTGCCAGTGTGATTGTCTCATCCAATGCACAGGGGTGCTCGTGGGGATAGCACTTCACCTCAATTGAGCATCCATAGTCTCTTTGAAAATGGATGTTTCAACTCAGCATTGGGAACTGAGTTTCACTAGGGCACTTCAAAGAACTAAATAAACAAAAAGAGAGAGATGGAGATTGCCCAATAGTCCCTTGTTAGCAGTTTCTGCTCTTGAGGCTCCATGCAGACAGAGCCCTCTGCCTTTGCCCTGCAGACGCCTGCTAATTGTTGCCTGGACAGCTATAGTGATTCACCCAGGGAAACCCGATTTTATAAACTGTGCCTCCACAGCTGATCAAACCGTATATTCATATATTCCCCACTATGTAGTCACACCCTAAGATATATTGTGACACAGCTTTTCACATGGTCCTGGTGCTGTGGACAGGTGGAAGCAAAGCACTTGGATGATCACAAAACACTGGCAACATTCCAGTGGTGAATTTTTGTATGCAGAATCAGTACAATTGGGACGTTCTTTCCTTCTCTCTCCTGCTGCTTGGTTGTCAAAACCCTACTTCAGAGTCTTTCCCCTAGGGGAGGTTTTTAGGGTGCACACAGGATTGCAGGAAGAAGAGACTGTGGTTGTTTCTGATGGCAGCAGCAAAAGCCTCAGAAAATACACCATTGGTTTCTGGCCAGTTCTTTCTGATTCTAGTCCAGTTGATTAAGCAGCATTTAGTCACTGATTGGAAAGAACACCTTGTTCTTCTGAGGTCAAGTACTTGTCTTTGGATGTCTCCTGTGCTCAAGCAGGAAGTTTGTGGCAGATCAGCGAAATATTGGTTCAGGTTTCTGAATGAAGCAAATTTCAATGCAACAAAAAAGAATTCTTTTATCCGATATTAATTTATCTTTGAAATCTCTTTGGTCTACTGCTCACCAGCGGGGTAGCAGTCTGACCAGGGAGTCTCAACGTTTTAAACGTCTTTTCTTGAGAGGTCATCTGTCTTTCCAGATTGTACAAGGAAGTTTTCCAGCCATGCAATTATTGTTCTGTTCTTGGTTTAAGTCTTGCTCAAAACATTGTTTCTCCTGTGAACAGTTACCAAGACATTACGCCATTCAAGTCTGAGCTTGATTAGAAGGATGCAAGAGGGACAATGTCTTTTAATCTCCTTTCAAGTAAAACCCATAGCCGTCTTAAACCTTTGAGGTTGAGCAGGGGCATATAGTAGCTGCTTTTACATGTTAGCCTTATTGCATACTGTTAGGACACAGAGGCACAGCATGTAGAACCACCTAGTTAAAAGGTGGCACTCAGCTTCCCAAGTCCTGCCAATGGACTCTTTGGCTTTCTGTTTATAACCATAGTTATACGTTTCTGCACTAAGAAACTCATTGTTGATTACCACAGCATTTTCAGTAAATCTCAAATGATTCAGCACTCATTACTTAGAGGCTAGTTGTTGCAATTTTTACATTATTCGTTCAAAATAACAAGCCTATCTATTTGCATAGGCATTACTGTGTTGGAACTAATGTGTTTTAACCTGACAAGGAGCTGAGGTTGGATGCTATGGGGTTCCTTTTCCAGTTTCTTCAGCAACAGTTCTATGCAGAGAAAAAATGGCTCGGATTCTAACCTTCCCTGTGAGAATTGTTTGTGTTTCCCATATGGGGTTATCCTCCCTCCCTCTTCAGTCCCCTTTCTGCTTTAAACATATGTGCTCTTGGCGATGAAAGATTCTTGGAAATGATGGCAGTAGAGTGTATCAGATGGAAAGGGATTTGAGGGAGATCCTGGCCCTATTTACATGAATGGACGTGTAGTTGAAGACCCAGGCTAATTTTTTTCCTTATAGATGAGGCACTGACTATTAAGGTTTGGCTGCTAAAGTTTTTCATTTTACTGAAGTTTTTCAATGAACTCATGTGTGACATTCTGATTTCTGATGAGAAACCAATGGTGTTCCCAGCTCCTGTAGAAGATTCTGCTTCAAACAAGCCCTTGCCAGCCTTGCGATGCTTCTCTGCTTCTGCAATGTTTCTCACTGGTTTTCCTGTACTCTGTGTATTCACAGTTTAATGGCTATAACAGCAGCAGTTCATGAATCAAAATCTTCAGGAAATGTTGACATGCAATTCTGTTTCACTGCCTTGCACAGTATATTTACTATTGTTCACTGCTACAATAAATGTTGTACAGTGAGTTTTAACTAAATTGTAGGAAAATAACATTGCATTTTTTCTATAATCACTTGAGGGAGATCAAGGATACTTCAATTCAAAAATTTTCAGATAATTTATATCTCTGAACAACACTGAGCAATCTTTCTGGTATTCCTCAGGCATTCTGAAATTTACTTACAACAACCTGCAAAGAAGGCAGGTAAGAAAAAGCATGGAAGTTTTGGTCCTCCCCATCTCTTTTCTCATCATTTTCCTCATGTTGGGTGCAAATATCAGAAATAAAGACACTTAAATCACAGAGGCTCTCCATATGATATATGGCATTAATGATATAATGATGAGGGCTGCATTTGAGCTAAGTGGGGAGGGCCATATGTTATCCTTCTCCCTCTGAACATTTTCCAAACAACAACACAAACACAGTCATGTTCAAAACAGATATATAGAAAGTAAAGAGTAAGCCTCACTATAACTTCTTTCCTGCTAACAAAGCACAGCTCACAGCCTTACAATGGTTTTCCTGAGTGTTCAGCTTTGTGCAATAAGATTCCTGCCCACAACACTCAACTAAATTTGGTACAGGTTGTTTAAAAGATTAAATATTCACTTATCTCCAATCAGAGATAAGAGCAGAAGAAGCTTGTGAGCCAGATGTAGACTTCCTTTTCTATGGATTGCATGCATCGTTGCTTCTGCTACACCAATGCCTTCTAACAACATGTGAGGAAACACACTTTTCCTCACTATTTTCACTCTTCTTCCCTCAAATTTCTTGTTTATTGGTACAACAGTTGCTGCTTTTATTTCCCATTCATATGAGCAACTTCCTCAAAAAATTAACAAAGGTGGCTCCTCATTGGACAGCATTTTGCACGCTTTCTATGACCAACCAAGCTTATTGCACCTTAAATTCAGGTGGTGTTTGGTTGCTACTAGAAACCTGAGAGGTTAAAATGGTATTAGTGAAGTATGAGTGATGATGACCCTTCACAGCACGTGGAAGTGAGGCAAGCAGATTGGGGGTATGTTTCAGCATCTTGCTATTACTTCAAAATCATGCCACCCTGGCAAAGCTAATGGGCTATTACCTTGGAGCTGGGGTCTCGGTAGTTGTTGTTCTGGCATTGTGGTGGTATTGCTCGATTGGGCTATGGGAGCCCTTGGTTCTTTGGCTGGACTGTCTCCGGGGAAGCAGAAGAACATTCCACTCTTTATGAGGCATTGGAATGTCAACATGTTCCAAAGCAGCCTGAAGTCAAGGAACTGATTCTGTATAGTCCCTGTCAATCTCTCTGCGACCTCTGGTTAAAATAAAATGCAGAAGACTAGATGACATCACCCAATATCTCTTTCTATCAGTACATGAAATAATAGGTAGTGTTTACTTCTGAGAAGGGTTTGATTTGATCAAACATTCAATGCATGTAAAATGGCTGGGACCTAAAATGACTACTTTCCTATGGAGATCTGAGCATATCCCATGGGATTTCTGGCTTTTCCCCTTGGAGCAGTAGACTTACCCTGTTTCCCCAAAAATAAGACCTAACCTGAAAATAAGCCCTAGTATGATTTTTCAGGATGCTGGTAATATAAGCCCTACCCCAAAAATAAGCCCTAGTTAAGTGAAACCCCGCCCTCCACCATTGTACAGCATTATGCAGCAACCAGAAGATGACATGACTGTAAAATAAAACATCCCCTGAAAATAAGCCCTAATGCATATTTTGGAGCAAAAATTAATATAAGACCCTGTCTTATTTTCGGGGAAACACAGTATCACTCTGCCCTGTCAGTGAAGCACAAACAACTTCCAAATTTCCCTGATATATTCAAATAATATTGCTGTGAAACTGTGTGTGTGTTTGTGTGGGGGGGGGGAACAGAACAGTTCAAGAAGCATTGTGCTAAACCTAGAACTACTTGCATAGTTCTTTGGATACGGGCCTATGTTTGGTTGATCAGTACTTGAGGAAAATAGCAAAGAAGAAGAAAAATATTGTGGGAACTGTACTTTGGTCAAAAGAGGAAAGCTCTTGTATCACAGGCAATATCAGCAACGATTATTCAAAGTGACATAGTGCCTATTTAGGATATCCACCTGCCTTCCAACCCACTCTATGCCCAAACAGAGGGCACACAGATCAGGGTTGATCCACTCTGTGCCAATCTGTTTCCAAATATGTCACAACATTTCTGGTTTTCTATGAAGATTTTTTTTCCTGCAAATGGTTAATGCAAATAGCGAGGCCAGGTGATAGGCTAAATGGTGCAGTCAGAACAGAAGGACACCAGCTGTGGGTAAAAAGGAAACTCTCCTTTATCTTCCTTTGTTTTTCTCTCTCTTTCCCCTTCTAGCGCTGATGCATGAATACTGAATTTAACATGAGGGATCAATGGGATTGCCATTCCATGCTGTTGAAGCTTCTAGGCTTTTTTCTCCCATTGTGGATACTACAGAAATACATGACTAGCACTGTTTTGGTTCCTTTTTACGTGCTTGTCTGAAGACAGTCCACATGCCCAACACTTTTCTGACAGCAGCTACAACACTACTGTATACAAATTGCCTGTATTCAAGACTGTTGATAGTGCCAACTCTCTTCGCACAACACAACAAAAGTTCTGGACCAGGGGCAAAACCTTTCCCTTCCAAGGAGTATGAATTTCAAGGAACAAGAGTAACAAGGATAGGTGCACATCTTTCTCCTCCATGAGGCGTCCTTGTACAGGAGCACCCTTGAAATTTTATAGTCAGACACGTAGGAAATCCACCAAAGAGTCCAGGGAGAACCGCCCCACTTGATTGGTAAATCATTCCACCCATCCAAGGATGTTCTCAGATTTGCTCAACAGGAGGAGCTCCATGAATGGAGGACACCTTTTAGGTGTGCTCAATGATTGCAGGGAGAATTAGGTTAGAATGTAGAAGGAGAGAAGCTCTGTTCTTCCTATTCTTGTCATCTGGAACTGTTGTTGAGTGGAAAATACATCATCTGTGGAAGTAAACAAAGGAGTATTTAGCACTAACTGGCAAAAGAAGGGAGAACATCTTAAAGGAAAACATGTTTGGGCTGTATGCACTTTCTCCACAGGCAAATCCATGGCAAACAGGAAAAATAAAGGATAATATATTCTAGCAGCTCTTGCACAGAAAACTACTATAATGTAAATGATATGATGACTCCTTGTTTTATTATAAAATGCTGAAACCAATGTAAATGATATGTGGACTCCTTGTTTTATTATAGGGTACTCAAATCAACATGCATTGTTTTTCTTCTTTCTCCTCAAACCTATGGCTATAGGAGAACTGTACCTGCATTAAAGGGATTACAATCTACTTCCTTCTTAATCTGGCTAATTCTCATGGTGGGAAACCCTCAGGCCTAGGATTTAGGTATTCACTCAATTAACTGGGAACTGCGTTGAACCAAAACACCCAGTAAGGAATTAGCTTGCCTTCTTCCTGACTTCAAGAGTACTTCCTAAATTCTCTTGTCAACAAAACAACTTTTCTTTTTTTTTCCCCCCTCCTAAAATCCCTTGAGTGGAATCAATTCATCAAGTCCAAAACAGTAGGGTCTTTAGCACTTGTTAAAATTAAAGACACCTTTGGCGAGTGCTAAGTTCAAAAGAGAAGAGCAAAAGGTGGTGAGACCTAAAAGCACTGGTATTCAGTCCAGCTACAGTAATATCCTTTAAAGTACAGTCCAGCCTCCAGATTCCCTTCTGTTTCTTTAGTTAGGAGAAGTCTCTGTTAGCAAAAGCCCTTCTGGGGAGAAATGCACAGCTTCACTGGATCACAGAATAGTGGAGCTAGAAAGATCATTGAGTCCCTGTCAAAGTGCAACATTGAGAGCTAAAGCAGCCCCGACAGTCATCCACCTTTTCTTTAAAATCACTGGTGCAGGAAGTCCACCATCCTCCAGGTTAGTTTACTGCATTGTCAAACAGCTCCAAATATCAGTAAATTCTTCTTAATGTTTAGTCAGAAATCTCCCTTCTTTAATTTAAATTAAGGATGGACATTCAGATTCAGGAATATTCATAATTCACAGAATAATGCCATATTCAGATAGTTCAAAAATATCCAAATCCTAATTTGATAGTTCCAAATATCTATAATAATAATAATTCCTAATATTTGAAGTCCCATTTATTTCTATAGATTAGAAAGCAAAAGGCTAGATTTCTGCTTGCTAGATGAAGAAGTGAAAGTGAAACCTATCTCTCAGACATCCTGAAGTTATCTCTTGAGAAATGAAATTAAAGACACTCTGGCACCAAGGGTACTGGGGGAAAGAAAATTCAGTGCCTCCTGATTGGAGTTGCCATGGGTATCCCAAAGGAGGTGGGTTGGGGTGAGAGCAAAATCTATCAATGATGTGTTGGCTGTGTGCCAACTTCAAAAACAGATGTGGCGTTTGCCTCTCCAGAAGCTTGGAGTCAGCGTTTGGATATTGAAACTGCAAGAGCACTCTGTTGATGAAAACAAACCTTGGGCCCAAGATAACAGGTTAAACAGAGTCCCTTATCAGGCAGCTTAAAATCCTCCCTTTTAATAAGCAGTGTAAAGATGCGGAGGGTTTAGGAAAAACACCGAGAGAGTTTGATAAGAACTTATTACATAATATATTCAGACTTCTTATATTATTTGTCAGCATAGATCAGACATATATACATGGCATTATATACATAGCTTGTGCATAAATCTCTTAGAGCAACATAGACATTTAAAGAAGTAAGGTAAAGGCCACCAGACTCACTACTGTGTGGCAATGTGCTGTTCTCACTCCTCTGCTTATATAGTAAGAGCAGCCTATCACTATAAACAAAGCAGCTGAACGTGGTTAACAAGCACTACCTAAGCTTGTTCCAGCTGCATGTCATCAGTCAACCATTTCACATTGACTTTTACAGGCATGACTTTGCATTTGTCATCCATTTTACATTCCCTCTACAATATTAAATTTAACCCCTTATTCACATGTTAGGAACAAATCCTGACATGATGTCTATCTGCACCAATGAAATCTAAAAGCAGGGGTAAAAGAAGGTATTTTTTCACATTGGTTCTTTCCAGTTGAAAGGTGGGCATAGCTGCTTATAAATCCCCTGACCATTTGCTGTTAGGATATGCTCTGGTGTAAGCCTGCACTGCAGCAGTTTTCTCTGTGTCCTTTTCTGAATTTTAAACTTACACTTACATTCTCTCCATCTCATTGTATATTGTTTACTTAATGTAGTTAGGAATAAGATTTAGGATTAATATTTTATTTTATTTATTTTATTTACAAATTTTTTAGCCGCGCCATTACCAGTGGTCTCTGAGCAGCGTACAACAATATTAAAACTTTAAAAACATTAAAACCATTAAAAGTAGGTAATATTATAATAATACCCTATATTAAAAACAGTCATTAAAACATTAATATTAATAAATCCTGCTGCTCATATGGCCAGCTAAAGAATACTATTTAATTAAAATGCTGGCTAAACAGAAAGGTCTTTGCCTGGCGCTGAAAAGCCAAAAGTGTTGGAGCAAAGCGGATCTCTATAGGGAGGGCGTTCCAAAGTTGGGGGGCAACAGCCGAGAAGGCCCTATTTTGGCATGCCATCCCCCTCACTTCTTTCAGGGATGGCACCTTCAGAAGGGCCTCCTGGCCTGATCTTAGAAGATGGGCAGGCTCCTATGGAAGAAGGCGGTCCTTTAGGATTCATAGTAGATTCATAGATTAATACATTATAAATCAACAGGGAAATATTATATTAGGTTTAGGCTTCTTTGGGATACATCCAGCAGGGGAACAAGATTTTGTTCTACATAGACAGATATATTAAGTTAAAAGTAAGTGTGTGTGTGTGTGTGTGTGTGTGTGTGTGTGTGTGTGTGTGTGAGAGAGAGAGAGAGAGAGAGAGAGAGAGAGAGAGAGAGAGAGAGAGAGAGAGATTTTCATTGGAAGTACATGACTTACTCATGACTGCAGAGAAATGGAAACACACCAGGCTGACAATGGCAAATCTTTCCTTCAATAGCTCACATACCTTAAAACCCTGTAAAGGTCACCCTAACTCAGAATCAGTTTTTTAATTAATTAATTTTATTACATTTGGACTCCCCCTTTCCACTAAAAGATACCACTCAAGGGAGGTTAAAAAGTTATAAAGTTATTGAAAGAAATAGAAACAGACCAACATTTAGCTAAAACCTTAATAAAATAATACAAACCTGCTGTACCATAAAATGATAAAAAATTAGCAAAGTATGTTAAAAAAGTATTAAAGATTTTAACATTATGAAGGGTAAAGATTAGAAACAGCACAGCATGGCAGGGCAAACATCAAATGCTTGTCTAAAAAAATTAGTTTTGTAGACAGAACATAACATCAACGAGAAGTTCTAGTCTTTGTCTAAGTCTTTAGGTGCACACTGGAATTATGGATATCACCCAGTCAGATGTGTTCCTCTCCAATTTCCCCCTTTTCTATAATGGTTAATTTTTGAGATCAGATTTTTTAAAAAAACTATTTTCATTTGTTTGTTCTGTTTTCTTGTCCAGCACATTATTCATGAAACAGCTTTGCAGGATCCCATAAGTATTGTAGTAGGTATTCATCCTGCCCCCCCCCCCCCCAACAATCAAGTTGCTTTTGTAGGATAATGTCATCCTCTCATTCAACAGTCTTCTCAATGTTGAAAATTGTTGACAGTTTTATCTGATGGGTCATCCTGAAGGAGCTGACTGCTACTTTCTACCCTTCCCTACCCAAGGACATTAAAAAAACAAGGTGGTGAAAGCCTTCTTCATGGACTGGTGCTGAGGTAAATACTTTATCATGGTATGGAAAGACAACAATCCAAAGTGTGCTTTTTATTCAGTACAGAAATGTTGAGTAATTTTCACTGATTTCACAGTGACCATGAGAAAGATTAATTTAACATCACTCTTAGTTTCCGAAAGTAAAGTTTTTTAAAGCTATAAGCACACACTAGCAAGGAATAATCAATAAGGTGTTTCCTTACATTAGCCATCCTCCACCTGTTGCCCTCCACCTGTTTTGGATTCTTGACCCCCAGAACTACTCACTGCTAGTTGGAACTGATAGAAATTAAAGTCTAAAATAGCAGGAACGGATCAGGTTGGAAAAGGCTGCCCTATTTTTCCTTATTGTCTGTGTGCCTGTGGAGTAATCCATTAGTTCCTGGAATCAGTCAATTTCTGACATGGACTGAAGGGACTAGACTGATCACCCCATTAGAATGCACGCTGACATGAATGCTACTGGAAAAATCATGTAGAAATTCTGCAGCGATTCCTGCTATGGTGGATCTATGCCAGCCTAATTCATATGGGAATGCAACTATCCTGCTGTTCCAAACTACCTGTATTATTGTAGAAAAGTGCTTTCCAACCTTGTGTCCCCATATGTTCTTGGACTAAAACTCCCAGAAGCCTTCACCACTAGCTAGGCTAGCCAGGATTTCTGGGAGTTGTAGTCCAAGAACATCTGGGGACCCAAGGTTGGGAACCACTGGTGTAGAAGATATAACTGATGTGGTATTCACTCATTGGTCAAGCAGCAGGAGGTTATCAACATTTATGGTACTAATGTTGGACATTGTAAGGCTGATGCCAGTAATAAAGACATTAGAACAATCATTCCATTATCTTTTACATAGGGGAGAAGACAGCAGATGTGAAAGTATGTACTACATCTAGCTCTTTGTCACCATGAGTAGAATATGCATCTCCATACACTTCCGAAACATATTTCCATGGATGGGAAGTAAGCCTTTCAGGAATGTGTGCTTGGATATTTAAATTGCCTGGACTCTGCTCCAATCTGCTCCACATTTCCCCAAGAACTGATATAACAAAAGGAAAAGCAGGCATGCAGATCATCAGATCAACAACCTTCCCTGCTGCATGATCCAGATCAACATGCTAACAATCATGGAAAAAGACACCTTGCAGTTATCACATGAATGTCAAATATGCATATGGACCTTAGAAGTACACTTGAAATTGTAATGTGTGAATTGTACGTACAGGAAAGTCTGTGTGTGTTCACAGCTTTTCATTTCATATTACTGTATGGTTTGTTTCCTGTATAGAATGTGGTTATTTGTGGGCAAATAACCACATTCTATGGGCATATAACTATGGGCAACCCATCATGAAGTCTTGGGATGTATGACTGGATTTTGTTTTCTTCCTACTGATCAACACAGCCTCTTTTCTTGGAGGGTGATCTTTTTTATTTCTTTTTGACACAGAGGGAAAGTGAGACAAAATATAGCACAATGTTTCTTCAAATATCTGTGTGTTTGCTAGACTGGGAAATTCATTCTTGCATGCTTTTAAGCAAAGGAATATCGTTAAGTTTTTGTGGTAAGATCAATGACTTATCAAATGTATTATTTAAGGTCATGAGTAAAGCAAACATACAGGTGTACTAAATCGAATGCACAGTTATAAGCTGTAATCTTGTTAGAGCTTGGAATATTACTTTTAAAAAGAATAGCATGCTGAAAACATTGAAAATGCAACAGAGGTAGGATGATGCTCTATGATGCTATTCTTTCTGCTTGGAAGTTACTTTCCAAACTGCAAATTTAAGGTACTGTTCCAGTCTGCCATTAATAGCACCTTTTCTCCTTTCATTACGTTAAAGGGGAAGCAGACGTTCTTAAAAGGTTTTCAGTCACTCAGTCTAAGGTAAACATACCTGTGTGAAGCAATGCATCTCTGTATCAGATATCCAAGGCTTTGTTACGAATCGGAAGACTTGATGTATCCATTCTGGCACGGTTAACTTCTGCAATGTTGAAGGCTCAAAGACTGATTTCATGCCAGATGCAGGACGAATGAGAAAGGATTTGAAACACACACACACATATTTGTGAAGGTTGAATTTGTGATGCGCCTGTTCTTTACCTTCCCTCATGTTTCCACTTGCTTTAATTCTTCTCTTTCCTGATGACTAACTTCAGGTGCCTAATGTTAATTCTGTTCCCTGCTTTGAGTATTTGTTTCTGAAAATGAAAAGTGGGCTAAAATGCTGAGATAAATTATTAATAATCCCAAGGGATGGATCAGAGGAATTTTAAGAACAAACTTAATAAAAGCTGATTAGGATGCAACCATTGCTATATGATGGCTTAACAGTTTCAACACACAGGCAAAGAGATGGGGAAAATTAGCAGAAGCCAGAGCTGGGTACAGAAGTCAAGGGCCAGGGGTTGAAGTCCCTGCATCAAGTGAGTCATCGCAGGCAGACAAAACAAAGCAGCTATCTCTGCAGTACTGATGAAATACCAAAAGAATGAGGTTCTCTGTAATGTATTAAATACATGTACATACACATGCCCTAATGTATTTTTGAGCGGATTTTTTCATTGGGAGCAAACTCTGTAATTGTTACTATTTATTTATGCTGCTCCAGAACCTAAGCATTTTAACTAACTGTTCGAATGGGCAGTATCATGTCACTTGTGGATTTTTCTTCCTGTTTGATCTCTGCTTCACAGTAATGGATACTTTGTGAGGTGATTAGCAGAGAAAGTGTTCTCAGAGCATAAGGTAAATAAACATTATTCCATTCTGTTGCAAGTTCAGAACTGTTTGTCTTTCCTGATAATCACCTCTTCCTCCTTCTTCATTGCAACCCCAATTAATCGAGTTTATTAAATCTTAATGACTGTTCTTTACTACCATGAGCATTTTTAAAAATGTAAAGTTTCTTCACTTCTCTGTTCTCCAAACAATTTGATTGCAATAGGTTTTGCCAGTCCTACTAGGAGTGAGATAAAAACTTGAAGAAACAGATGCTTGGGGACAATAGCATTGGCCTACCAAATATTGCTTCTGACACCCCCCCCCCCCCATTCCTTTCTGTTGGAAAATAGACCTATCTGTGTCACATGACCTGTTCCCCTAAACTAGCTGATTGTCCGTCGGTTCAATGGAGGATCCTCTCCCACTGGAGGATGCTGTCCCAAATTGGCACTGCCCATGGACTTCACTTTTGTATGTGGGAAAGGGCTAGAGAGCCACCATCTTTCTCCTTTCTCTCAGGCAGCAAAATGTCTCCTGCCTGCCCTAATGTGGGCCTTCGTCACTGATACAACCAGGTCATTAGCAATGGGAACTATAATCCAGGAGCTTCTTGGTTTAATTTTCACCTCTACTATAATGTCAGAAGATAACTTTTGGCAAGGTGATATCTCTGAGCCATGACCTTCTCTCTACAATGTGAAGAATCATATTGACTTTTCCACAACTGTTTTAAGGACTGAGATAATGCAAAGCACTTTAATCACCTAAGGCATTCTCTAATATATGGCAGTGTTAGCTGCTTGTTTCCATGAATGGTGGAAACAAAACAAAACCTTTTTGATAAAGGTTTTGTTATAGTTATAGCTGTACATCTCCGTGTACAACAAAAATGTATTTGTTTCTTTTTGGGAAAACTCATAAACAGCTGTATGCAGGAACACACAGCTCAATAGCACATTGGTACAGTCACATAGTAAATCAGAAAACAGAGAACAACAGCATGAATTCAGTGCCACCCACCCAGCACATGAGACCCTCTTAGCCTCAGCAGCACAATAGAGAAAAAAAGGCAAGGAAGTAGCCAGCCAGCCACAACCCTCCCAGCTCACATACTCCCACAGAAGCAAACAAAACACTCTCCCAAACCATACCAAAATATACTGTACAGTTTTAACAATAAGAATAAGTACACAGAAAATTATCCAAATAGCTATCAAACTGGGGAAAAACACACATGCACACATGGAAAAATAGCAAAATCGCACACACAAAGACCCCCCTCTCCCATAAACAAAAAAATCAAGCAACCAAGGAAGCAAATAAAGGCAATCCCCCAAACAATGAAAGATCGACCTTCTGTTTACTGGAATATGGGGGGCGCGAGAGGGATTTCTCTCCTTCCTACTACTCCATGTCTTTTCTTCCCTTCTTTTTGCAAGCAGCAGCAGCAATAATAATCCAAGAAAGGAGGGTATCCCTCAGAGAAATTGAGGGGAGGACCAAAAAATAATCTCAAGGAAGAACACTGTCACAGGCAGGCCACCTGGCAACAGTAGCAAGAATAATCCAAAGAAAGGGGGGGGGGATCCTCCTAAAATGTGTGGGGTGGGGGGCAAAAATGGAAAGGCTTCAAGATTCACAAGCTAGGAGGCTGGCAGGCCACACCATCAGTGAGGGAAGGTACCAGGAGCTCAACAGAACAAAATAATCACGCACACGAAGAACAACTAAATCAAAGCCAAAGAGCATTCCTCATTGGGTTCCAAACAATCCAGGCCTTTTTTTTTTTACAAATTCAAAAATTTTTGTCCTCCTTTGTGGATATTCTGAGTGGCTGCTGACAGCAGCCCTTGTGATGCTGTTGCATGAAAAATTTCCAGAATTATTTCACAGATGAGGGATGAACCAAAGATTAAATGAAAGACGGAAACACAAAAAGACCCCACAGAACATTCATGTCCCCCTCCCTTGTTAATCCAAATCATTCATATTTAAGGGTTATTTGGGGGGAATATATGAAAGAACCTGAAAATAAAGAAGAGCCCTTTCAGGTTTCGTCCACTTTTGTGTCAACACAAATGGCCCACTGCTAATGGCTATTATTGTTCACTGATGTTGCAGGTTTTTCTGTCAGTCTTTTACCAGCACTGCAAAATTTGTGGCATCTGAGTTGCAACAATTACAGCACAAGTAGTTAAGCAAAACCACTTGGTGATTCTCTGTAAGAGCCAGGATATTTGTTTTCTGTTGTATTTGCTGTCATACTAGCTTTCAGGTCTATAAATCCCTGGAAACATGCTAGTTTGCTTGCATTAGTGAAGCACTTAGTAAACCAGTAAGCATTGTGTGAGCCAAACACCAGGCCGATTCAGACCGGCATACTTTGGCCATCATCTTTTGGAAATAAAAAGCTTAACCCCAAGTCGGATGCTGTATGCCGTACTGCCTAACCTCTCCAGATATTTTGTTTAAATGAATCCTCTCAAAATTTAAGAAGGCAGAGTCCATGTGATAGCTACTCTGTGCTTTATTTGTTGTGTGAACAAGAAATGACATCATGGGGAAGTAAGAAAACCCCTCTCAGGTTACCCTACAAACTAACAGAGGCTTCTGAGAGGATTATAGGCCAAGAGCCTTCCTAAGTATTCTGATGGTGTTACAGCTAAATCAAAGGTAACCTGGCAAGGAACTGTCAACAGGTGAAGACAGGAATGGGTCAAAAAAGAGTTATGCATCAAGATTAAATTTAGAGTTACTCCAGCTGAAGGGATCAGGTTAAAACACAATCACCTCTCCCCCTTGGTTTATTTACCGTTTTTGGCGGAACAACTGACGAAATATTTAAAGGAAGAAGGATGTGAGACACTTTGGCCCTGAGCCATTGAGCTTCCCTCTTGCTGACAGACTGATATGGTTGAAGCGGCACCCGGAAAAAGCTGAGGGAAAGATAAGGAACTCTGGGTGCCTCTTATGAGTGAAAACCTGGCACTTAAACCCAAAAAACACCACCTTAAAAGAGGAATCAGTCCCTACCTGCCTAGATGAAAGAACATTACTCACAAAGCAACCAATTTAAAGGAGAAACCAGTTATGTGGGACACCCTAGGTCATGGCGTTTTCCCCCTCACATGCCTACTATCACTTTTAAATCAAAATTCAGCAATGTTCAGTTTCACCAATGTGATGTGTATGTGGAATACCTCATGGGTAGCAAGCAAGGTCCCCTCTAAGGTGCACAGCTACCTGGGCAGCTGGGGGATCGCTCCCCCACTTCTTTTATATTAAAAAAAAATGCTCCACCAGGAACAGCACTTTTTAAAATCTTGGGGTGAATGGGAAACTCCATGGGGCCCTGTGTCCACAAAGACGCTTGTTAGGGAGCCACATGCCCCCTCACATTACAATGATAACTGAAACAGAAAAAAAATCCAGTTCTCGGAGGTCAATAATTTTTCCTTGAGTGCTGGCTTGTTACATCTGGTGGAAAGCGGGATCATTAAATAGCTGCAAGAAGGCCTTTTCCCTCAGGGACATTATCAGCTGTTGTGGCATGTGTAGACTTCCAGATATTAACATTTTATGTGACATTGCCCCCATAGAGGTCTTACGAAGAATATAATCTTGGATACATTCTGGCACCCTTGCCTATGTCATAACACAGATAATGTCACAGGTCCTGCCATGAAGTGAATACCCTTGTTCTGGAACTATTTTCTTTATCTCATTGAAACATCAATGATCACTTTCTGGAGAGTCACAGAGAGCAACAGGAACTCTGTACACCAGCTAGCACCATGTTACTTTGGTCTCATTTGAAATTTTGAACCTCACAAATGTGGATCTGGGGAGACATGTGGGGATTTAAAACAAAGGAGAGTCCATTATGTTTGCCCATGACATAGAACCTGTCCTAATCACAGTCTTGAACAGACCTTAAACTGCTCCCAGAACATCTGTTAATAAGCAAGGTCTAAATACTGTAAAATAAAGAAATTGCCTTGGTTAACAATTAGATTTCTTCCAATGCTACCATTAAAAGCAAATAAAAGATAAAAATAAAAATGGGGCAAGTCATGATTCCCTTGCCTTTCCTAAATGCCTTATTGCCCAGTCATGCTACTGGGCATTAAAGCTCAGAAAAGTTCCTTTCTTTCTCTCTCTCTCTCTCTCTCTCTTTCTGTCTCTAGCTACCTTCCAGAATCTACCATTCTCTATAACTTTTCTGAGTTCAGTGTATGTGCTGCATCCTGCACTCTTTTCCACATCTTGGTTGGAGGCAGAGAAACATGCACTCCTAGGGTGTGCGGTTTGAAGATGTTATGAGCATGCCATCCTGAACAAACTGACCTTGGCCAGTTTCAGAAGCTAGGGAGGACCTGTCTTAGATGACAGACCCCCACACAATGATACCAGGGATCTCCACAGCTGGGAAAGAATGCTCCCTGTAATTCTAGACAGCTGCTGCCAGTAGGAACTGGCAAAACTGGGCCAGATTGACCAAGGGTTTGACTCAGAAGAGAGCAGATTCTTTTGACTGACTCATATAGCAAATGGTACACATGCCTTGGTTCAAAGCTGAGAATGGAGATGTTTAGATTGTTTTGTCACCCACTGCTACTTTATGAACAAAGATATGGTGGGGAAAGTTTTACCTACTGAATTTAGGTAAATATTTAGGCATAATAGAATTATGAGGGCAGCTGGTAAAGGGAGAGGTATTGAGGTAAAGACATTTTTTAGAAACAGATGTGTCTGATATCTGGAAGAAATTATCTGCAAAAAACACAACGATTCTGTCCAGAGCTTGGAATTTTGGATTACAAGAATATGCTACACACTCCTTTGGAGTACAACACAAAACACAACATGCTACATGCTGGCTTGGGCATTCTGGGATCATGGTTCCCAAAACACCTAATACTCCCAAGGCCAGACTTTACTGCACACAATTAGTTGTCTGGAAAATTAAAAAAGGAAGTAAACAATATTTGCATATGCATAAGCCAATGGATGAATGCGCAAACACAGATCTTGCTTATAAAACTGGGCAATGACTGTACTTTAGTGGCATAATCGCTTTGTCATGACCATCACCCCAGCAAATTTTCTCTTCTAGGGAAGCTCGCAGATCAGAAGAGGGCCAATTAGGGTATCAGTGATCAGAGTCAGCTGATATGGAAGTATTTGTTAGAGTGTGCTTGAGGTGAAGAGGCAGTTGGGTGGTTTTCAATTACAGAATGGCCCTAAACTCTGGTTCACTAGCTTAGTAGCAAGAAAGCCCATTGCTTGATCTTCTAGAAATGATCCATTCTAACAGATTAAGGGATTTGCTTCCATTTCACCCCACCTACAGGAACTGGGTGGTGATCCGGTTCAAAATGGATAGAAGCAGGATATCAAACCACATCTAATTAAAAAGAAATCACCTCACAGAGAGAAACAACTGAGGCATCAACTTCACTTCTGGGGAAATTCATGTCGATTGTTACCCTTTGATGCTGCTTAATTGCTTTCCCTCTTGCTCCCCGTTATACCTGAGATCAAACCAGTTGCTCTTCTCCCATTATCCCCTTTCAGCCTCTTACATTAAGGGAATCTTCAGTCTGTGAAATTGCAAATTGAAATTCTCCACTCTGCTGAAATCTCCCGACTTCCATGAGGGTGTAGATTATCCACACCACCTGCTCATGGCAGGCTTCTTTGAACCTGCCTGCCACAGAAACCACTGCTAGTTGGCCAGGAAAGAGCTGTGGGTGTCCCTGGGTTGTCTTACCCACTGCAATCTTCTAATGCTGAATTAAGGGCAAAACAGCTTCCAGGGACACAACAGAACAACAAAAAGGACAATATCACATTTATGCTTCCTGGGCAACTTTAGTCAATTGATTAATCAGGTGCCTGGATTCCCATGCTTTGGGGAGAGTAAAGGTAAAGGTAAAGGTTCCCCTTGACAAATTGTCCAGTCGTGTTCGACTCTAGGGGGTGGTGCTCATCCCCGTTTCCAAGCCATAGAGCCAGCGTTTGTCCGAAGACAATCTTCCGTGGTCACATGGCCAGTGCGACTTAGACACGGAACGCTGTTACCTTCCCACCGAGGTGGTCCCTATTTATCTACTTGCATTTGCATGCTTTCGAACCGCTAGGTTGGCGGGAGCTGGGACAAGCGACGGGCGCTCACTCCGTCGCGTGGATTCGATCTTACAGCTGCAGATCTATAGATCTTACAGCACAGAGGCTTCTGCGGTTTAACCCGCAGCGCCACCACATCCCTTGGGGAGAGTAGTGGGGTACAAATCAATCAACCAACGGCCAACTAGGAGTGAGGGACTAGGTTGGTTCCTCCCTCCTGTTCTTCCTCCAAAAGACAAAGATCTTTCTCTTTACACAAGTTTTTGGTCACGGACTGCTCTACAGAAAAACCAGCTTTGAACAGGAGATGCTGCACTTTTCTTCTTTGGAACTGTTTTTTTTTTTAAGTGTATGTCTTTTTTCTCTTGAAATTGTTTTAATTTTAATGGTCTTTTAATATTGTTACATGTTTAATTGCACTTTTAGTATTTTAATTTATGTAACTGTTGTTATAATTCCATGCATGTCCTGGAAATGTGGAAAAGGCAGGATAAAAATGAAAGACACTAATTAAAGTAGGGTGTGTTTTGTCTTCGGACAAATGTGCAAATAAAAAATGATTTAAGGAATCTGTGTCTTTCAAAGGCAGCCACGGGGTGGAGCAACACCCCCACTGATCCCTCATATTAAATCTGGCATTCATGCATTTCAATTGGAAGCAAAGAAAGAGAAAGTAAAACTGAAGAAGATGAAGGAACATATGGTATTTACTGCCCTTGCTAGTCATACTGCAAAGTCATTAGTTAACTTATCAAAGCCTTGTGGTTACACAGATCCAAGGAACAGGAAGGATGGGGGAGAGAGAAAGGACAAAAAGTGTAGAAAAGAAGGTTCACTACATTGCTCCTACCAGGAATGGGGACTCGAGTCGTGGGACTAGCTGTCAATTTGGACTTAAGTTGCATTGGTGACTCGACTTGGACTCAGGGTTTGTTTGTTTTTTCCAATGACTTGGACTCGATTTGGGACTTGGAACCCACCCCTCCCTTTTTTCAGGGGGGACGGACTTATTTTTAATAGAGACTCAGATTTTGGGCTAGGGGCTTGGGATTTGGGACTTGATACTAAAGACTCAGACTTGGGACTCAAAGACTTGTCAACATCCCTGACTCTGATAAGAAGGAAGCAAAGAGGACTGATCCCATTGCCCTTTCAAAGGTCCTCACTCCTTTCCCAGTGGCTGCTTTGGGAAGTTGATCAGGACTTTCTCCAGCCAACTGGAAAGAAAAGGAGGAAATAAGTATAAAAATTAAAAGAGCACTCAGCTCTGCAGATGGTTGTTGGTGCCTTTCTGCTCTGCTTGTTGCACTTGGTCTATGACCTGGCTTTACCATTATTGCTCATTTGCATAATACAATACAAAGCAATAGACAAATACTGCCACAGATCAAGACAAGGACTGTGTTGGAGCATCAGCCCTGATTTATGTGCCTTCTTTTTGGGAGGGGCCTGTGCATATCCCTATATTAAAGTATTTATAATGCTCTGCCACCTGCATAGCCTTGGGCAAGCTGCACAGTTCCATAGTGCTATCAAAAAGGAGGACTTGGAGACCACTTCTGAATTATTTATCCCTAACCCCAGTAGACTCACCCTAGGTTGGAATTCACATGGTTGCACATCCTTAACTATCCATTAGGCTAATTCTTAGCCAGGCATAACTTTCACAAAAGTAGCAGACAGAATGAGCTGGAGAATTGAGGATTAAATCCAGCTGTTTGGTACCTGGCTGCAGAGATAGAGGTTGGGATTTCAGTTCCCCACTGTGCCTCCTGAGAGAAAAGCTGGTCTGTTTAGCTTTGGGAAAACTGGACAGTCCCACAATGCCCCCAGAAGAAGGGGGAAATAAACCACTTCTGAGTCCTTTATATCTAGAAAACTCTGGAAAGGGTCACTGAAAGCCAGAATAGATGGCACATAATAATAATTATTATAGCCTCAAGTGGAGCAGATCCGCTTAATCAATTATACTCCAGTCAAAACTTATATAAGTCCCATTGAGTCTAGCTGTCCACTCTAGGTGGAACTAACAGTTTAGCTCTGAGATATATTAGAAACTTTGAACTAAAAGCATATTTTCTTGTAAGGGGTATCAGAGTGTCAATAATGAACCTCACAAAAAGATGGTTAAAGAAGGACACCCTGAAGCAGGTATGTTTTGAAAGCCTGTGCTGCAGAGGCCATTGTGTAGTTCAGCTGGAAGGAAGAACCATTTGATGACTCAATCAGTGTATGGCCATCATCTATATCAGTGGTTCTCAAACTGGGGTCCCCAGAAGTTCTTGGACTGCAACTCCCAGAAATCCTGGCCAGCACAGCAAGTGGTGAAGGCTTCTGGGTATTGTAGTCCAAGAACAGCTGGGGACCCCAGTTTGAGAACCAGTGATCTATATCATATCAGATGACCTAAGAAGTTGAGAATTTAAATGTCACCATGGCAACAACCACAAAAGATGTCCTCAGACAAGTCGCTGCATTGGAGTCATTCATTTGCAGATTGGAGTGACTGCTCTGTCTTTCAAGATTGTTGTAATATAGGAATGGGATGTATGTGGTCTTCTGGGAGTTATTACACTGCACTTCTCATCATCCATCACTACTGGCAATTCTGGCTAGAGCCATTGGGAACTGCAGTCAAGTATGTGCTCATAAATTCCACGTCTGTGTTACAACAGCTATCAAGATAAGGTAGGTGTGATCACTTTCAATGAAGGGCAGTAATGCCTGGTCACATGCTTGATTATGCAACCTAGATGTGTCTTAGCAAGAATTAGCCACAATTACTTATACAAACTATGCATAAGCACCAATAGAATTCTTGCCTAAGGATTATATTAATGGCAATGAGCTAGTAATCCAAGGTTTTTTGACATCCAACCATCCCATTTCAAGGAAGCAAGCAAAGAGATTCATGGTTTTACATTACTCAGCACCCTACCTATATTCACACACTGAATTTCTTTAAAATATATACCTACACTTGGTTTTAGAATCTTTATTTTATAAAATGAAAACATATTGTAAAAAAAACAAAAGAACAACAAACAGAACAACAAACAAATAAACAAATAAAACACAATAATTATACACAAACAAATTGAAACAAAGTGCTCCCCCGCACCGGGACCAATGGAGAACTAGACCTTTTCCTTTATTTCAAAGATTCCCATTTCCCTACCAAAATTGTAACGTTTCTTCTGATGATGCTCTTCCCTTCCCCTTTATTAATACATAATCAATAAAATTTCCCCAAATTTCTGCAAAAGTATGCCTTTTAAGCACTCCTTTCTTTACTTTAATATTACATGTTAATTTGTCGTTAATAGCTATATTTCATACCTCTGTATACCATTCACTTAATTGAAAATTATGTTTTATTTTCCAGTACTTGGCTATAATTAATCTAGCAGCTGTGATTAAATTAGAAATTAATTCTATAATTGCTCAATTATATTCCACCTTATCAAATATTGATAAAAGTGCTTTTATACCTACAGTTTTTTAAGTATCCGCTTGAAAATATAAAAATTGAAAGAATCTGTGGGGACAAGCGTGTATTTACAAATGTGTGGTGAATGTAGTCTACTGGTTGGTATGTATGTTATGTGCCATGAAGTTGGAAGCAACTTATAGCAACCTCAATAAGGCTTTCAAGTATGTGAGATAATTAAGGAGTGGTTTTTACCAGTTCTACACCCCCATTGAGTATCTATGGCCGAGCAGGGATTCAAATCCAGGTCTGAATCCTAGTCTACCACTCTATGCACTACACCATTGCTGGTATTTACATATGTGTCAATGTTTGTCTAAACAAGAGCTAGCGTGGCGTAGACAACCAGTCTGAGGCAGTGGACAGAGTGTTGTGCTAAGACTCTGGAGACCTGGGCTCAAAACCCTGCTCAGTCACTGAGCAGTGCGAAAACTCACTGGGAGTGCGGAACTGGTAAAAACCACTCCTTAATTATCTCACATACCTTGAAACCATTATTAGGGCCACTCTAACTCAGAAACAAATTGAGGCCGCATAACGTAACAATATTGCATATGTGCTTCCATCACGTTGTGTCTCCAGCTTCATTATAATGTTTACAGACAGGCCATAACCACCCTCCCATCGCAGAGAAACATTCACATCTCCAAATGATACCTCTGATGCAGTGCTGCCCAAGGGCACCAGTTGATGACCCTCAAAAGTTGAGTAGGATGCATGACACATGTACGAACACACTGGAAATGGTTATATCCATCAGATTTGTTCAATGGGGAATTTGCAATTGGGGAATCATTTTGATTTTGATTATTTTGGAAAGATTTCCCCAATTTTACAAATTTCTTGATTGATGCAACAGAAAGAATTTGAGCTGTCACACACAAAAAAAAAAGTGTGGGGGGGAGCTAAACTGATCAATTGCCTCGTCCCTATGGAGAAAGTATATCTGTTTCTTTGATGCATCCTTTCGTATACAAGCTAAGGTGCACATAACACATCTGATTTCCTCCCTTTCAACTGCTGTTAAATTTGTTGCTGCTGCTATGCACCACTAAAATATGAATCAGGGCCTTCTGCCTCCTACTCCAACACTGTCCACTAGGCTGGGCTCTCCGCTGTTACAACAGTTATTTGTTATATTTCAGGCAAAATCCAAAGAAATAAAACAAAACAACAACAAAAGACAAAAACACATGATACCTGGAAGACTAGCTATTATATTTTAATGTGAGCTTTCATGGACAAGTCCACTTCGTCAGACATATGGAAGCAGAATGAAATGCTGGATGAACTAGCATTGTATTTCGGAATACAAGGCAGCTGTCAAGCATGGCTAGAAACAATTAAAAAGAGAAGTCATTTAAACGGTAAAGATCGGCTCAGGAATCAGAACACTGTGTAGAGGAAAAAGTGTAGAGAAAAAAATGCTTCCGGGCGCTCTCGCCCTTCCTTAAAAAGCAGCAGGAGCTGGAAGCACTGATGGGAATGCCGTTGGTTGTAATGAGCGAAAAAGACCTCTAGGGGGCTCAGCGTTATTTTCCACACGGAAAGCGATTATGGAGTCCGTTTCGCCGATTTCGGGAGATTCCTTCCCGCCCCCCTGCCCCATAACCGGGTTTATGAACAAACAAGAAAACGTGGACTTAGACCTACAACATTCAATCTATCTACCGAAACTTCAGCGCCCTGGAGACTGCAAGAACAGGACGTTGCTTTGCACTGACAAAAGTCGTTTCTACGGCCTCGTTACTTAACGTATTTATTATATTTTATTTCGTACGGCGATCTCTTCTGTAGTACTTCGAACAAACGTTTTTGTATGGGAATAATTTGAATTTACCGTGCCAAAAAAATGGGGGCCATCCCATGAGCAAAGACAGTTTTCTGTTAATAGCGTTAAATTCAATTGCGGGAAAACGGGACGTGTACATGTTCCACCTTTCCGTTTAAAAAAAATTAAGAAGGAAGGAAGGAAAGAAAAGGACGAGCCGACCAACATTATTTTTAACCTCTTCTGGCTTTCATCGGAGAACAGCGCAAAATAATCTCGCGCGTTTACTCAAAATCAAAGTCCCAAAGTACTGAATGGGCCTTGCCGTTAAAGAAACGTGACTACGGTTTCCTCAACTTCTTCTGGATCGTACCCAAAACTCTCCTCCCATCCCACTGCAGTGAAGATATTCAAGGGTACACACGGTCTTTGCTAAACTCACTTTTGCTGCTGCAACACCAGGGCTTTCTTGGAAACAGGCCTGCGATTTAAATAGAAATTACATTTCCAGTAACTGTCCTGCAGGCTTTAAATTAAAGGGTTTATTAATTAATTTGAAGTCACTCGTCAAAATGAAGATTCTTTCCCTCCCCTCAAAAATATTTTCAATAAATACCTGTTCCACAACAGCAGGAATGAAATATTATTGTCTATAACTTTTCCTTCCCTCTTTTCGGCAACAAATACCAAAACCAATATACCTATATCTATATCTGTATATTGCAGTATCATAGTCTCTCGAGACTGAAGGATGCCTAACTAACTAATCTATTTACAGCAACGAAGTCCCAGATTGAGCAAGTTCTCTATCGGATCCCTAAAAAGTTACAAACAAGGAACTCGGAATCTCGTCTTACTTGTAGCTTCTTAGTGATTAAATAAAGGTATCACCAACCTCAGACTTCCCTTCTTCTCTCCTGTCCTTAACGAAGGTGGCTTTAAAATCGACCGTCGGGTTTGCAGGAGGAATGGGTTGTTGTTGTTGTTTTAAAAAAGGAGAAGAAAATCAGTCCTGAACGCGTTACAAATTTTAAACAACATCAATCTTATTTAAACTGAGATAGCAGAAGGTCATTTGTATAGCGGTTTTTTTTAGGGGGGGGGGGGGGAACCCGAAGGCATCATCCAACGTTTCCAAGCTCTGCGAAACCAAGTTTTGTGGTACAGTTTAAGGCTCACAAGTTGTAAGTAGTATACACTTTAGTGGATTGTAGGTCACTTACACCTGAAGCGGGCTGCAGTCCAGGAAAACTTAAGCCAAGAAAACACGATCGTCTTCAAGATAGCACAGCACTCTTCGTTCTGTTTGCAAGATTTCCCATCTAAAAAGTAGAACGAGGAGTTAAGCTGGTCGTCAAAACGCCACCATTAAAACACCAGTTTCACTTATTGAAAAGTGCTTAATTTTGGCGACATCGTGGTCGGAATAGATACGAATAAAACAACTCACAAAAGCAGAAATCAAGTGTAGTAACCATAAACGAAGCGGTGGTGTTGGATTTGTATTCATGGTGTTCTCAGATGCACGTGTGGTCGTCGTGCACGTTAACGGCGTCTTCCTAATCCATTTCTCTATTATGTATTTCTCACGGGACTTAATCCAAATTTAAGACTGCCTCCTAAAACTGTTTCCTAGATTTGAGACTCCATTTTAAGAAAACTCTACAGTACATTTAATAATTTTCGGAGAAGGAACCCATGGATGCCCACGGGCCGACACGGGGACGCTTTTATCCCCCAATCTTATCATGTATTATTTTAATGTACACAAACAAACATAATATTACTGTGGAGCACACTGCGCGCAAATGATGCTCATGATACTAAGCGGAGAGTCTTAATATAGCCCTATATTATGCTGCTCAAGTAAAAGCATCAGCATCTTATATACTTTTAAACACTGTCAAATTATGATCTGCTCAAACGTCCGAGTGCTGTATTTCAATTACGACTATCTAGACTGAGTGTACACCTATTTCGGGGGGGGGGGGGGTAGCAAATAAGGAGAACCAGAACGATTGCTTAATTTTTTAATAATTATTTTTTTAATCGTTTCGTTCAAGTTATCATTTTCCCCTAGTAGAGTGTAATTTTATAAATCAATGATATTTCGCTTGCTTTTACTCAGACAAGTGTTTTTGCGCACTTATTGAGACTACCATCTCTCATATCATCGCAGGCAGCGAGAATTAACTTAAATCCCATCCGAGTGTGTATCTTGGTCATTCAGCAGAAGGAAAGGGAGGAATGTGAGATGCTATTGTTATTAATGATAATAAAGATGCATTTGTAGCTCACTGATTAATTCTCATCAAAACTCTAGTTTCATTTATCTACTCTGCAAGGGTTTCTTTGGTGTTATTTAACTGTATTTCCTGCGCTAATTAAAAATCTTGAAAGAAGAACTCTAGACCTTAATATCTGAAGGGAAATTCTATCAGAAGAGAAGAAGAACAGGACCCGGTAGGGAAACAATACTAATTACGTGTTACAAAACAAATGAATTGTTTCCAGTCGGGCTACGAATTTTTAATTACGGAGTCCCTCCTCGAAAATATGGAAACCTCGGGGAAAGTAAGGAAATGCTCATGATACCAAAACGGAGTTTTTCTTTGTGTCAAATGTAATTTTATTTTATTAACTTGACGGGTTTTTTGAAACAGAGTTATCAAAACTTCGAAATCAGGGCTTGAACGCAAATCCACGGAAATGTTTAGAATTTGGTTTTTTATTTGCCAAAGCAAGTCGTATTTAATGCCGTTTTCCCCACGCCCCGTTTTCCAAAGGGTAACATTCAGGATCGGCTGCGGAGCCATTCCCGTGTGAACCGGTGTCCAGAGAGAAGAAACGTTCTTGTCCAACTGACACGGGATTCCGCAACGCTTGTGAAAGCACGCCGTTCGGTCACGTGCGTTGCAGAATCCTCGGAAATGTCCCCCGTTGTGTTAAAAACCATTTTTCTCCCTCATCGGCGAGGAAAGCTCAGCAACCATTCTTGGCATCGAAGTCTGGAACAGGATATGGACCATCCCATCGAAGTCGGTAAGATGGATTTCCCCGGTAAGAACGTAGCATCTCCGCTCAAAAGACGCCCCTGCGACGGCAATCCGGGGCTCGGCTGGCCCCCCTCCCAGGTTCATCTACTACTACACCCCAATTCCGCGGGGGCCCCCCCACTTCCTCCCAGTCCCGTGCTTAGTTTGAACCAAAGTTTCCTCGACGGGCAGAGAGGGGAGGGGGCGGGACAAACGGACAGGCAGACAGGCAGGCGGCCGGGATCGCAGAGCACGGGTGGCGCCTAGGTTAGGCAGTGCCGTCCCATTTTGGCACGCCGACCCTCGACTGGTTGTTGGAGGAGCCCCTCCTTCTCCGTCAACCAGCCCTGAGCCCCGGGGCGGGAAAGGCTGGGCAACGCGTTGAAGCGCTATAAGGATCGGAGGGGGGGGGGTTGAGAGGGAGAGGGAGAGGAATTGGAAGGCAGCCCCCTGGAAAAGAAACTTTTGGGGCGGGGACTGGACACCTGCGCGGCGCGCCTGTCCTCCTCCGCGACGTGTTCTTCTTCGCCGCCTGGGCGATGAGCGCCAGCGAGCTCCGGCCGCCGCCTGCGGAGTCGGCTCCCCTCTCTCCCCCGACGGCGCCCGGCCGCCCTTTCGCTCCTTGGTCGCGCAGCCATCGCAGCGCCAGTAGCAGCACCGACGCCCGCGAGGCGCCCGCCATGGCCGTCTACTGCAGCGAGGCCTTCAGCGTCTATCCGCAAGCCGCCACGGCGGCGGCGGCGGCGGCTGCAGGCACGGCGGGGCAGAGACCTCCCGCCGCCACCTACGCGCTGGGCGACTACGGGGCGCCGCCGGGCGCTGCCGCCGGCTATTTGTGGGGAGTCAGCGGGGCCGGGCCCTACGTGCAGGGCGGCGGAGGAGGCGGCGGCGGCGGGGGTCCTGGGAGCGCGGGCGCGCCCTCTTTCCTGCCCTATGGCTGCCCGTCGCGGGGCGTCGGGGCCCCGCCACTCCTGGGCCCGGCGTCGGGGCCCGGCTCGGGCTCGGGCTCCTCGCCGTCGGAGTTGGGCTGGCTGAGCCTCGCCAGCCAGGAGGAGCTGCTGCGCCTGGTGCGCCCGCCCTACTCCTACTCGGCACTCATCGCCATGGCCATCCAGAGCGCCCCCGAGCGCAAGCTGACCCTCAGCCACATCTACCAGTACGTGGCGGAGAACTTCCCCTTCTACAAGCGCAGCAAGGCCGGCTGGCAGAACTCCATCCGCCACAACCTCAGCCTCAACGACTGCTTCCGCAAGGTGCCCCGCGACGAGGACGACCCCGGTGAGTGCGGGCCTCGAACCGCCCCTCGCGCGGGAAGGCAAGGCAAGGGCAGGGCGGCGGGCGGGCGAGGGAGGGAGGGAGAGAAGCCCAAGCCGTCTTCCTTGCTTTCCAAGGAGCCCGCGAAAAGAGTGCTTCTGAGCGTGGGCAGAGGGCTGACGCAGAATTCCCGCCTGTCGACTCCTGCCTCCTAGTTTCTCTCTTCCCTCGATAGGAGCTAGAGATTGGTTCGCAGGCCCTAAACGGATAAACTGGGAAGTTGAGGCCGGTGCGTGAACTCCGGGACAGGTGGCACGGAGGGGTTTGTACTGCGGTTGGGACGGAAATGAATCCCACTCAGCAGGTCGACTCGAAACTAAGTCCTACTGATTTCCTTGGGAATTGCTCCCAGTTTAGGCTACAGTCTTCTCAGAGGGGTGAATTCCAGAAGGATGAAGAGCATCAGCATCCAGGGTGGGGGCTTTACTCGCAAGTAAGAAAATTAAATCTGCTGCATGTTTGCTCTGAAGTTCCTTCTCCCCCCGTTCTCTGGGATCTACTTCCAGGGCAGTGCCCCACATGTCTTTTTAGGTGAAAGCTAGATGATGTATGTAGTAAAAGTACTTGGTGTTTTTGAGAGAACAAAGAACGAATTTGAGGATAAATCCCATGGAGTATGGCTTTTTTTCTGAGTGTACCTATACAGAATTGTGCTGCTCTATGCCTTTAGCATGCGAAATGAATGGTTGTGATGGGGCTTTTTGTGCTTTTAGGATGAGGAATGTGCTCCTCAGATGACCTAGTACTAAATATCACTATTTAAAGTAGTGCCCCCCCCTCTCTTAATTTCTGGTTGCCAGAGCAGATTTGCACATGTAGCTGCAAAGTGGCAAAATTTAGCACTCTCCCATATTTTTTTTCCTTCCTGGAAGTAAGAATTCTAATCCATGGTAGTTGTAGATGAAGATAATTCTGGTTAATTATCTGTGTGTGGCATGTATTCAACTCTCTGATCTCCATGCCTGGGAGCTATGTGCTAGTCTACTGAAATTGAGATTCCTTCAGTCTGGGAAGGGGACTTCCTTTCAGATCAAACAAGACGTACGTACACACACCTTATTTTGGTCTTCATAATCCATGGTTACTCTCCATCTTTATACGAGTATATGTAACTAACAAATGTGAATACATGCATTGGCCTTCAACGTGTTCTCTGAAAAGTGATCTTAAGGTATACTGTCTGGGAACTGAGGTGGAAAAATGCACATCCAGGATACAACTTTTCACATTTCATTTTCCAGTAATGAAAAAGCTCCTGTGAACAATAGCTTTAGCTAGATGCCCTTGAAAATATTTGGCAAATTTAATTTAGTGCCAGGATTTACATCCTAACTTTGCAGTTCTGTTAAACACACTCATACATACATAGTTGCATGTGGTCCACATTAAACATTTTCAGCTGTTCTTGTTTGGCTCATGAAGTTTGGATGATGGTGGCCCTTCAGACTCAGTTCCTTTTGGTGGTATAGAAAAAATGGTACAGTCCTACTTTTCAAGTTGATAGTGAGGATAATTGAGTGAAATTACAGAAAGCCTTGGGATTTTCATAATGCTGTAAACTGTAGGTTGCTCTCTGATGAGAAAAGATTATCCCCACTAAGCATAGCTTAGCAAATTTATTAATCAGAGTTTCAAACCGTTTTTTGTTGTTTTTTGGACGCCACTCCAAGATGGCCTAGCCACCATCGCTGGTGGTCTTACCACCTGTTGGATTCTGGGAACTGTGGTCCAAAAAGTCACACTTCCAAGCCCACCTGTTAATAAACTTGGTAATTTATACACACCACAAAGGAATACAAAGATCAATTTCTTCCTGGCTTTTTCAGAGTACACTAAGAAGAACTGCCATTATGCCACATAATGTTTTCTTTTTACAAACTCTAAAGATTTTTGAGGTATTTATGTATCTTTTTGGCTCCCTTTGGCTGTCCCTGCAGGTGACTAGATAGTGTGCGCTGACCTCAAACAAATGAATTTGTTTCACGCTCCCTGTGAATCCAGAAATCTAACAAACTAGCCTAACTATATTTATTTTATATGCCAATAATGGTTTATTATTATTATTATAGATAGTGTGCCCAGACAATGACTGCTTTCAGAAGTCTCTTAGTAATAGCCTGTAACACATAGCCTCTTATACTCTTTGCACTTCTTGCATCCTAGGCTTTACAGATGGTTGCTTCTAGATCAGTGGACCAAATTAGATGCAACATTAATCATGCGTTTAGTGGCTGCAAAAACAAACATGTTGTTTTAAGTAAACAGCAGCTGGGGAGGTGCAGTGTAGGCTTCGGCCACGGTCCTGATCTTGCTGTTGCCCCTGCTAATTATTATATTTGTATATTAATGCTAATTACATGATAAATGCCACTTCTTTAACTCTCTGGAGCTTCCTTAGAAGCTGTATTAGGGTCCCTCTGGACTTCCTCAGAAGCTTTACTGGGATTCCTCAACAAGGTGATCAGCAGTGGGAGACAGATTTTCTTGAAATACGAGGCCTGAAATACGTAGCCAGTGTTCCCTTGTGATGCTTAACTGGAAGGGGGCTGTAGTGCAAGCTCTACTATGCAGCCTCGCAACCAAAATATAAAATTGGAAGAATCAAATTGTTATGTACATTTGTGCCCCGCTTACATGTAAATTGAGGATGTTGGTTTTTTCATTAGAGCTTGGCAAAGTTACATTTCTGGGATCGGAGTGTGCTAGCTAACATGGTACCCAGCTAGCTAAAACTGCCATACTCTTCCAGACATTTTATCTAGCCAAGTGCTATTTTAGCTAATACAATTCTAGTCCCAGAAGTGTGTTGGACTGATATGAAGAAGCAGGAGTGCCAGTATGCAAGACAAAAGATGGTTTGGCTCATCTCAGATGCATATCTGAGAAATGAAAATGGTATCCAGTTAGCTAAAATGAGTGGTACCCAGTATGGTGTAGTGAACAGAACAACAAACTAGGGATCGAATCCCCATGCAGTGATGGAAACTCACTGGGGGAGGGGTAATGGCACTGGTAAAACCACTCCTTAAATATCGCACTTACCTTGAAAACCCTCTTAGAATTGCTGTTCGTCAGATGCAACTTGACAGCACATGACACATGCACATAGCTAAAACGTACCCAGGACGAGGGACCACCTGGGATAAGGAGTGGGGCGAGTTCAGCTTCTCTCTCTTGTGTGTTCTTTTTGGTGTAAAAATCAAACACACCCACTTTTTCTATAGAAAAGGGCAGACATGTGAATATTAAACATGACTGCTGCTGTCTCAGCTCACTTGTCCCTCAATTTGTAGCTTTGGGTGGTTTTAATCTCTCCTTGTTTTTCCTATAATTTCTTCTTTTTAACTTGAAAGCTGCTTTCAAAATTATTATCTGCAGTAGTGCTGGTTAGAAATAGTAGGGTAAATATGAGCTGGCCTATAACCTACATGAATGGAATTTGCTGCTGGGATCGTGTACCAGAATCTTGCAGCTTCTGGAGCTCAGGACTTCTTTGGCAATGAAGTAAAGTTTGAAAACTGTGGTTGTAAGATGGATGGTTTTAGACTGGCTTCCATGGCAGGAGGGACCATATCTGTGTGGAGTGAGGGCGGTGAGCATGTTTAATATAATTAAGGTATAGGAAAGGTTTTTGTTCTGAGGAGTATTGCTGCTTCAGGGTTATTGGGCGGCTGAGAGAGGCAGGAAAACAGATTTGGACAGAAAGATAAGAAAGAGGAGAAACATGGCTTGACTTAGTGCATGCCTAAAAGTCATACCATCTGTCCAGGAGAAGGCCCGAAGGTACAAGCATTCAATTTAGCAACATTTTCTCATTGATTAAATTTTCCATGGGTAAATCAGTAATTGAAAAAATGAGGTTTTACTTCCGTGAACATCCAGACTTAGGAGATGGTACCTTTTCTGGAGGATAAGCCTCAGCATTCCCCACCCAGCATGGCCAATGGGGTCCAAAAAAGGTGACTTTCCCAAGGCAAATGAAGATGAGAGATCTGACTGTCTTGCTTTGTAGTTAGTGATGCTGTCCTGTGAGCGCCTAGGGTGTTTTCTTCAACTGGATCTCTTCTCATGCCAGAAATTACCTAGTAGTTCTTTAAAACTCTCTCATCAGCCTTCCCGAGCTTGATGACTGTTCAGTGTATTGGACACCTCCAGACAGCCAGAGTTGGCACCCAGATGGGAAAGCCATTCATATGCAGCACCTTTATTGTATCTTGTTTGGAACAGATGAGATTCAGATGTGGAGTGGTGTTTAGGATGGGATAGAAAGCCCTGCTTATTGTTCCTCATGAAGTGGTAATATAAAGGAAAGTAGCTGAGTCTTTATACCAGTAATTCTTACTTGGTGGTATTCACCACTGGTAGTATGCAGAGGTAGTCTAAGCAGAAAGGGCAGGGGGGTTGCATGCCATTTGTTAGGAGTTTCCTCTCAGTTATTCTCCCAAATCCTCATGTAAGTGTGGAGTACCATCTTCCAACAAACCTTTCCTGCTACCGTTTGTCTATCTGTGATACTATGTTCTGCTACTGTAGTTCCAGACAGTTCTGTTTACTCCAGTCTCCACAACTGTAATTGCTTTAAATCCTTAAAACTCACCTTAAATGATAAATATAGTAACAGGAGGCCTGCAAACACATAAATGTCCATGCTGGGAAAATGGGCTTTTGTCTCTATCATGGTGAGACCCAGATTCTTTGGTAGAGTGGTTTTGGGAAGATATGATACGAAAAGTAGAAACTTACTGCTTTATAACATACCTACAAATTTCTAATTTGAGTTTCTGAAAAACTCAAATTGCTCATTCATACTGTACCCAGCACATAATAGCCTGTAGAAGAAGGAATAATCTAGCTGCTCCAGACAGCTTATCTGCTTCTGAATGGGGACCCTTGTACAGAAAAAAGTTCATGGACTTTATTGCAAAAACATTCATGGATGTTGTTTTCATGCAGAACCTTTCTAGTTTGCACAAAAGCCTTGTATTTGTACAACACCTCCCCATACTTTTTACTCATGTGGTCAGGAGGAAAGAGTCCCGATCTTTTCACTCTGGCATAGGAGTGAAAAATTTCACAGCATATGACAACTTTTTTGACAGGGTGTGTCATCAAATTACACTATTTTTATACTGTTGCTGCTACTCATTACACTGTAGTTTCCTTTCCCCCCACTTTGGATCATTTATAAAATGCCCACATGAATCAGCGGTGTAACTCATACCTTCTGGACATTTTGCTCTCCTGATGGCAAGAGATTCTGGAAGGGGAGGTTTGTAAGAGGAGACCCTGACTAATTTTAATGTTGAGGTGTGGAAACTCCAATCCTTGCTCTGTGAAGAATAACCTTATCAGATTTACTACCTAATCTGCATCCAGGCTTGATATTTCAAAAAATAAATGAGACTGTTGTCCTCCAGTCTGTTCTATTGACATTGTCCATTACTGGTTGGAACATAAGCCCACAGCACTATTGACAAAACCATCATCTAGCTGCTGTGCAAGAATTCCTCTTGTTTTTCTTCAGCCAGGTAGAGAAATAATGCAGTTGTCATAGGTTAGGTGAGGTCAGCATTTGAACTTTTCTTGCTCTATAAATATCAGAACTTGGAAACATTACCCTTTTGGACTGTAGTGCTCAGAACCAACCATCAGGCTCAGCCAGTGGCTAGACTGACTGGGGGATTCTGGAAGTTGCCGTGAAAAACAAAACAAAACAGAAAAAAGCCCCAACTTCTCCAAGCTCTGATTTCTATAAATGTCAACCATAGATCAAAAAGGCAAAATATTTTTGGTCTATAGCTCCTAGAATACCTTGACCATCATTGCCACTAAGCTGTACTGGAATCTATAGGACAAAAAATAGCTTTTCCGTGTTTTGCCACAGTTAAAGCAAAAGAGAATGCTGGACATTTGTGATGCCAGTGATGCATTATGATTAATATACAGCAGCAAACACCATTTTAAGCTTCAGATATAAAAATAGTTCTGAATATAATTTTACTTTGCTGGAATTCTTAGCAAGATGCTTGAAAATAATTTAATACTCCTCCATCTTAGCCATGCTCTAGAATGCAGACTTTCCTTAACAGAAAAAGTCAGATGGTCACTTTTCAATTGTCTCCATGTCAGTGGGACTCATTAGTCAGATATCCAAACAGACGTTGGGTTTGCAAATACTCAGATGAAGTAGAACTGGGCATTTAGGACAAAGCAGGCAGAAGAGTGTGTTTGTAGCAGAAATATATGCTTGTGGAAGTTGGTGTTTTAAAGTCTTTCCTTTACCAGACTCCCATGAAATTTCTTCTCTGAGCCATTTCTCCCAATTTGGACAGGAAACCTGGTGCTTGAGTAGAGAAAAAGCCAGTGAGGGAAGGGTTAATAATTCCCATATGCATCTGCTTTTCATACTTAAGCCAGCCTCTTGACTTGCATAGCATGTTGGGGGCAAATATGGAACTGGAGGCCCTGTGGTTGCTGCCAAGATGTAGCCTTGCAACAGAGATGGGAAGTTACTTTTGGAGGCCATGACAGTTTCCAGAATAACTCCCTGAGAGTTGCAATTTAGAAAAATAACTTCTCGCATCTCTGACTGTTGTACAAGCTTGGCTTTTGAGATTCCCCCAAACTAGCCAACGTAATAATTTGAACTATGTGAAAAGTGACTGCATTTCAGAACACCAAAGAGAACAGGCCGATTAAGGAATTGATTTCATCATCCTCATCTTAAAACTGCTGAATTTATATCATTTGTGATAAACCATTTGGCTTCCAACACCCTACCATTTGTAGCACAAGAGTTATGCAGTTTATTGTCTAACAGGAACATGTTAGAGGGTAAGTAAGATGCAATGTAGAAAGTTATGTGATTTGGGTTGGATACAATAGACAGGGACGTGGTGGCGCTGCGGGTTAAACCGCAGAAGCCTCTGTGCTGCAAGGAGACCAACAGTCGTAAGATCGAATCCACATGACGGTTGCTTGTCCCAGCTCCTGCCAACCTAGCAGTTCGAAAGTATGTAAAAATGTGAGTAGATAAATAGGTACCTCCTCGGTGGGAAGGTAACGGCGTTCCGTGTCTAGTCACGCTGGCTACGTGAACATGGAAACTGTCTTCGGACAAATGCTGGCTCTATGGCTTGGAAACGGGGATGAGCACCGCCCCCTAGAGTCTGACAACTGGACTAAATGTCAAGAGGAACCTTTACCTTAAAATAGACAGGATTTAGAGGTCTTCAGTGTGTGGGCACCAGAACTTTGCAGCAGCTTGTGACCACAGACAGAATGCTGTGCTGATAAATTGGGAACCATCTGAGGTGGCATCCAGGCTGTACTAATTGCCATCACCAGAAGTAAAAAATTAGGGAATCCGTGCATGAGGGCATGCATCTGGGCATGCGTGCACGCATGCGCAAACTCCATGTGCGTGCACATTGCTCTTGGGATCTCAGCCAATAACAGGAATTAAGGACATTTTGCATTTGGTTAATGGAGCTTTCTCTCTTATTTCCTGCGGCTGTGAAAACTGTCCAGTACCAAAAGAGTTTTTGTAAGAAATGAGCTGCAGGAAGAAAGGGTTCAAGTCTAGCTTCCCTCAGATGAGATGTGCTAAGCAGAGATACCTGAATTACTCTGTGGTTACGTTTCTGCATAGTGTTTAGAATACAAAAGCCCTACCTGATATAGTTGAGTAGGTCACAGTGAGTGCAGATGTGAAGGTGTAGCAATAAAAGGATAATTTCCTGATGCATAGATGGTGGGTCAAAAGCTGTTGCACGTGCACAGCAGCATTACCTGTGCCTGAGATCAGATGCAGATCTTTTTCTTTTTCATCCTCAATGACATTGGTTGGTATCCTGACCCGGAACTAGAAATGGAGATACTTGGGCGAACTAGCTCATGCAAAATAAAATAAAAAAAGTTAATAATATAAACATTATGGTCCACAAAGATAAATATATTATGATATTTAATTTATATTCAGGAGGATGTTTTTTTGTTGTTGTTGTTGTTATACATGTGAACTTCCTGAAGATGGTTTTGAGAACAAATATAACTGTAAGGGAGAAAAAGGCTTGTCATGAAGTTACATATTTATCTGCTTGATATTATTCTGTGTTAAAGTATCATTTTCAAGTGTATGGAAAGTCGTAGTCTGATGCCTAGCAATAGAGAAAAGTAAAATAAATAAAGTAGCCATGCTGACATTCCTAATATTGACTGCCTAATACACACTTGGATCATGACTAGAGATGGGGACGACTCACGATTTTGGCGAGTCGTCCTGCTTCATGAGTCGTTAAAAGCTGACAACTCACAAAGCACAAAGTTGCCCCCATGAACCAACGAATAACAAATTTATTCATCGATTCGTGGGGGTTACTAAAAAAAAAAACACACACCTGCCCCCCCCCGCTGCCACACCACTGCGGTGCCACCCCCCTCCATCCCACCCCCCCCGACACCACCACCCCTCCACTCCCATACGAGGGGGGGGGGAAGCCATCCTATGGCTTTTCCATTCTGCCTACCGGCCCGCCAATCAGCTGATCAGTGGGCCGATAGGCAGCCACGCACCCCCACAGCCTACTCCCCACCCCCTTCCTCTCCCTACCTTAGCCGCCCCCACCCCCGCCGACACCCCCTTACCGTAATCGTCGCCTCCGCAGATGTGGAAAGGGAAACTGTCTGCCCTTTGCAAAGATGGCGGCTTCGGCTTCATTTAGGGCAGGGGGTGGGTGGCTGCCTATCGACCCGCCAGTCAACTGATTGGTGGGCCGGTAGGCAGAATGGAAAAGCCATAGGATGGCTTTTAAAAAAAATTTGTATGGGGACGAATAAAAACAGGGAAATATTCATTGATCCGTATTCATCGGGACTTAAAATTTGACGAATATGGATTGACGAATATATGACAAATCGTCTATATTTGTCGAAAAAACCGATCCGTTTTTATATTCGTCCCCATCTCTAATCATGACCATTAACTCAATACATTGCTGTGACGTTCATGGAGCTCTTCTGAGCTTTTCTGATTTTCATTCCATTTTACTTCAGCATCCTCTACCAAGCACGCAGTGTGTTGTGATCACTGTAGTCCAGCTATTAAGAATCACAGGAGACTAGTACACTTTTGTGTGGATGCGGCTGCCCCCTCCCTAGGTAGAGGTAGCATGACAGATAACATGTTTTGTTTTATTCATGATTGTTTTTCTATTTTGGTGAAGGCTCATTGATCCTACACTGGCAAGTCTCTTTTCAACGGTTTGAACTCCATTTTGTCTTCGGATGAGAAGTGTACATTATATTTGGTTGGGTGGTTGTCAACAAAGTGCCTCCTCCCACTCTGTTTCCACAGGTGTTCGATTGGCAAGCGGAAATAAAACAGGGAAAAATGGTCACTTGGGAAATGGCATTTGCATTCGGCAATTGAGTTGGCAAACGAAATAAGAAATTCTGTTTTATTGAGCCCTGTGGGGTGCAGGTGTGTGGAAGGAACACATGTATCATCTGTACCTGAAAGCCCTTGCAAGCCAGAATGCGGAGGAGCAAATGAGTTGTTATTGATCATTTACTTTAAGCAATAGGAGGGATGGTCTTGAGCGGTTGTCACATCTTGTATAATGGGAGCCCGTCTTAATAGCCATTCTTTGACTTACACACTTTTATATTTGAACAGTGGGTTTCATTTTCCTGTCTGAAAAGACCAGGACTCCAATGTTTCATCAATAGTTCATCAGTTTTAAGGACACATAGATCCACTTTTTAAAAGGTACTTGGCTGGTGTTGCTGTAATAGGGAATGAAAAAGAAAATATTAAAAATGGCCTTCCTTTTAACAAAGATTAATACTTCTTTAATAGATAGTAATTTCTTATGCATCATTTGCCCTAGAGGCTATAATAAGAGTTGGGCAAAATGCATGTTCTAAGAAAGCTAATTGCTTGTTTAACTAGTTAAACGACAGATGAACTTTGAATATTTTATTCGACTGACAGCCCAAGCATTATATTTTGTACGCTGTATCCATAGTGTCTCTATTCTTTGTCTGATTCTAGGTTTTATAGAGGGAAATCCATCCCCCCTCCCCTTTTTAGTACAGTATTTCAGTGTACAGGCACGGCTAAGATCATGCGTGGCACATGTGTGAATTTTCTGCTCTTTGCAGGAAGAGGTTTCCTCTTCATCCCTTTTCTTTTTGTCATCCTTCAGGGAAGGGCAATTACTGGACCTTGGATCCCAATTGTGAGAAAATGTTTGACAACGGGAATTTCCGCCGCAAGCGCAAGAGGCGCTCTGATCCTGTCCACTCCGCCACGGCTTCCACCGTTTCTGCTTTGGGGACTTTGAAGACTGAGGAAGGGCACACCATCTCTGTTGCTCCAGAGAAGCCCTGCGGCGAAAGCCCCTCCTCTGAGCTGGAGCCTGTGGCCTCCATGAGGAACCATTCTAAGAGCACCTCTCCTCCCGTGATTGTTTCGCCCACGCCCAGCTGCCTCAGCACCTTCTTCAGTGGCATGAACTCCCTGAGCAATGGAGGCCGCCTTCCCGGGAGCTTCAGCGGTGAGTTGCATCACAGAAATCTCTCAGCTGGGCCACTGACTGGCAGCAGTTTCGCCCAGGAAGTTCCTCCAGCAGAGCAGCTGCAGCGAGTTTCCGGGCCTGCTGGGGCCTATTACAGCCCATTCCATCCAGGCAATGGTGGCCAGTCAGCCCAATACAACCACTTATACAACTTCACAGTCAATAGCCTCATCTATGCCCGGGAGGGCACAGAAGTGTAACCCATTGTTCAGATCGCTTTGATCCCACAAGGTGACAAGAAGGCCAGGTCTATTACTCTTGCATCCAGGAAAATTACGCCTTTGTTTTGTTTTGTTTTGAAAACTAACTCCATGAGTTCTGGGAACAAAAAGCTTCTGAAATATGATCTTTGAGGAAATTATGCAACACAATCTGGACTTGAACTAATATTTCTGCATATTGCAAAGGCCAGTCATCACTGAGTGATTCCAAACATTTTCTGAACTGAAATCTAATGGGTTTTTTAGTTTGTTTTGTTTTTAAGTGTTAGAAAAGCGAGCATGTATAGGAAAATAACTGTATTGCTTGTTGGCTGGGTTTTTGTTTTATTATTTCTATTGTTAAGCCTCTGTTTACAAGTGCCGTGGTGTAAAACAGAAAGATGAAGAGGTCTTATGAAGTGCCTTGAACAATGTTTTAAAAAAGCGAGGACAGATGCTTTTGCCAGGAAGAATGACCTATTTGAAACGTTTGTTAGCCTCCCCGCCTCCGCATCCTTGTTTCTGAAGTTCACAGACCAGGACAATGTATAGATGTATTGGGATCTTGATGGGTTTGCATTTGATTTGGTCAGGGCTGGCTCTCATTAGGCAGACTGAGGCAACTGTCTAAGGTGGTCGATGCAATGGTAGCCTCCCCTTTCCTCCTGATTCTCCTCAACATTCCTCTGTACTGGAAGAGAGAACGGTGTGTGCCACACGGCCCAGTTGGTGCACCTTCAACTTGCCTGTTGCCTCAGTGGGACTGTCCCATTACCAGCATTGAAGTAAAGTTCAGCTGTCCAGGTTGCTTCAGAATGTGGAATGGAGGGATGTCATCTCATCCTTTGCTTCAGGCAGCAAAATGTCTTGGACCAGCCCTGGATTTCATGAATCACATGTGCAGGCTTGTCCCAGAGCAAAACAGTTTATGGGTGCCATAGTGTGTTTGATCATGTGCTGTATACTTCTCTGGGACATTTATGCAAGCTTTGCAGGCTTGTATATTGGAAGGCATAACTAGTAGCACCTTTGTGTAAGCAGGCAAATCATTTCAGTGCAATGTTTGGGTACACAATTGGTAGGTAAGTCCTACAATACAGTGCTCCTGGGACTATGCTACTTTAGGATGCAAGTGAGAAACTTCAGTATTTCTGTCTCCACCATAACAAACATTCCTAGCCTATAGGAAAATCTGTTATGATCCAGAGAAGGGTGCAGCATGCTTTTTTTTTTTCATAGAACATCCAAACACACAGTTGCATAACAGCATTGTAAATAAGTGTAGTCCTAGAGCAGTGACAGCGAACCTTTTTGGGCCCGAGTGCCCAAACTGAAAAAAACCCCCAAAAAACCCAGCGGGCGGCGGCAGAAGTGGCAGCAGCGGAAGCGGAAGTGGTGGCAGAAGGGGGAATCCCGGGCACTGAGGTGCCTCAAGACCCCACTCCGGATCCACCGCCAGCGCCAGCTGCTCCGGATCCTGGCCTGCTGCCTGTTGGGGCACCAGCACTGCGGCTGCAGCCGCCTGCTCAGGTTTGGCTGCTGGGGGGGGGGGGGAGTGTGGTAGCGATCCGGCGACTTATGGCTCGTGTGCCTGCAGAGAGGGCTCTGCGTGCCAGCTGTGGCACGCGTGCCATAGGTTCGCCTTCGCTGTTCTAGAGCAAGGGGATGTGATGATTACGATTATGTGAAGGAACCCTGCCTTCCATGTTGCATATTAAGACATGAGCCTGAACCCAACTGCTTCTCTGAAGTAGAGTAGACCTATAGAATAAATTGTTGAGTGGTAAGCCAACACTTCTGCAAATCCTGTTGTTTTAATGGGTCTGTTCTGGCTAGGACGAATTACTGAATTTAGGCTGTAGGTACCAGGATCAGGACTTGTTCTCTGAAGCTATGTAGCTTTGTACCAAAGATGATTTTTTCGGGGGGAGGGAATTGCAGTTTTAGCAGAGCAAACACCTTGGTTTTTTTAAAAAAAATACAAATTACTTTCTAATAAGCCACTCTGTAAATTTATTTTTACACATCTTTATTTGTAAATTATAAACTTGAAAATGTACTTATTTATAATGCATTGGGAAAGTTTTACATATTTCTTTGGTAGTGTATTAAAGAAATCTAGAAATACTGGAAATAAAAAAATTGAAGTTGTTACATTTTTAAAACATTTTCTTGACTTTCCATTGTTGTATCTTTTGTGTCTGCACTGCAGTTGATACACAGACTATATATAGACATGCAGGTTTGGGGAACCATGTTGATTCACTAAAAGCAAAGCGTGCTGCTTATATACCGCCCCGTAGCGCTTCAAGCACTCTCTGGGTGGTTGACAAGTTAATTATGCAGGCTACATATTGCCCCCCCCCCCCCGCGAGCTGGGTACTCATTTTACTGACCTCAGAAGGATAGAAGGCTAAGATAACTTCCTTTTGAAATCTTAGAGTGCAGTCAACCTTTCTGTACAAACCCTGCTGAAATGAAGCAAAAACTACACCTGCACTTCTCCCATTCATTCCAGTGGGTCTTCTTTAGGAGAACTATGCCATTTTATCAGATGTTTCAATTTCATAAGCTAGACTAGACTTGTGACCTTTAATGGGCGTTCAAAGCCACAGTTTCACAATTCCTTCCACTGCAGAAAGCAGAACATTTGTTCATCCACTTGTATGCATGCATCTGTTTCTTTAATATGAAGATGAGATCAAGAGCACACAGATCCTGGACCAAGTCAAATGCAATGGGCATCTGCCTGTAATTCATATGAATGAACTGTATACTAACTTACTTTTTTTGAATGAAGTTGAATCTAAGGGCATCGCTACATGTTATATTAATCATGCTTTAAAAAAGCACACTAAATGCTGCAATTTTTATTTTGATGAAAAGGCAGTCAGCAGCCTTGCTTGCTTGCTTGCTTTCAGAACGGAACCCAATGTTTTTACCTCTAGCAATGATCATTTCTGTGACTGGAACTTTCTCATGGAAAAGATTTATTTTAGAGCTTGGCTGGGCATTCTCTAGAGCAGTGGTTCCCAATCTTGGATAACCCAGGTGTCCTTGGACTGCAACTTCCAGAACCCCCAGCCAGCCCAGCTGGTGGCGAAGGATCCTGGGAATTACAGTCCAAGAACGTGTGGGTTACCCAAGGTTGGGAACCACTGCTCTAAATCAACATCTGCTGTTAGGCCTTGGACTGATTGTAACTCAGGGACAAACTACCTGCCGCAGTGGGATTTCCTCACAGATATTGTGCCTCAGTTTATGTGATTTGCAAATTAAGCCCATATTTACCTTTGGCTTCCCAATCACATAACAGCACACAAAGTGTAATATGCTTAATTCAAAAAAACTTTTCTTACAGGTTTTCATTTTTTTAAAAAAAAAACTCAGTCATTTACAATAAACAAAATGGCTAAAAGTATATAGCATAATAATAAAAAACAAAACAGCAAAGACATTGAAATAATCCATTCAATATAATACATGAAAACCCAGGTGTAACCAACAAAGTTAACCAATGGGGAAATGGCTAATAAAAGAAATCTAAAGGTTACACTATCAATTGAGAAACAAGGTATGCCCATTCCAGAGCTATACATATGTGTAATAAAAACAACATATAGCCTTGATGGCTCTGGCCTGTTTCTTAACAAGAGTCTCACATACAATACAGAGAACAATGTTTGAAACTGGAGACTTGTTTATGATAGGGCAGAGGGATCTACTACACTTCTCCCTTCAACAGTGCTAGGGTTAGGGGTGCCAGACCACTGTGTAGTTCAAAATTCATGTATAACTCTTATGCCCCCGCAAATGTAACTACAAAGCATAAACAGTTGATAAGACACACACACACACTACCCTTGACCTGTGTCAGCCTCCTGACATGCCCCACCGCTCTCTCTTGTTGTTATGTGGACAAACCATGACAAGAGAGGGGGCAGGCCAGGCTGCTGCCATCAGACCGAGGGGCACCATACGGGCAACAACAGGACCCTAGGTAAGCCTGAGACCCGCCTTTCTCAGGCCACTTCCTGGAGACAAGTAGCACAGAATTTATTTATTTATTTAAAGTATATAACCAATACTGTGCTGTTCAGATTTGTGCAATTCAAGAGAGAAGTGTACTTAGAAGTCAAAATTTCACTGGGTGCTAACTGTAGCCCCTGGGATCCCAGGCACTATACCTGTGCAATGTGGTCCATATCTACACAGAACATATCCTTGTTGAGTTTAATGAGGTTTACTCCCAAGAAAGTGTTACACAATTGCAGCCTTAATCCCTTTGGGGTGCATGTCCAAGGCCTCAGAGCATACAAACTCATTAACTGCCACATGGAGGCAATGGCAACACATCAGGTTGGTAGTGGTAGTAAACTGATACTGCATTAAAGGTAGCTGCATACTGGGTCTGAGAATTTTCACCCCAGAGCACCTTTCACACCCTTTTACATTTATTTGGGCAGGTGCACTGCTGTACCCATAATCTTCATTTCCTGCAGAACTGTGGATTTCTCTCCAGCCAGGAGGTTGGACTAGATGGCCCTTAATGCTTCATTCCAACATCACATAGCATTCCATTCTGTGAAACCCCAGAGGGTGGACACCACAGGAGCTTCAGCAGAAAAAGGTCAACAGAGCAGCACTGCAATGGAACCAATTAGCTCGAGAGGTGGTGAGTGCTCCAACACAGGAGGCATTCAAGAGAAATTTAGACAACCACCTGGCAAATGTCCTTTGATGTGTTTTCCTGTACTGAGCAGGGAGTTGGACTCGATGGTCTTATAGACCCCTTCTAATGCCATTGTTCTATGATGTCTGCAGGATAAAGAGTGGTCTGAACAGTACCCCATGTGCCATGAAAAATTTTGAACAGATTTTGGTATTTTAAATATATATTATAGCTCAGATTTGATTCTCAGCTTTAGACTTCTACAATAGGTAGCACATTAAAATCTGTTTTTCTTTCTAAACATGTGCCCAAACTGATCAGGAACAAGCAGAAATCAGTGGGAAAACAGTCTCCAATGGCATCTGTCAGTTGCCATTGTTGGGGATCCCTCTCCCAAAGGCTCCGTGCCACAGAATGACACCAGAGGCTGATCCTGTGTTGCGAATGTTCCTGAAGGGGTTCATGAGAACATGCTGAAGCCCTTTTATGTTTGGGAGGAGATGGGTGTGAAAGCAACCTGAGCTTTCCACCTGTCTGGAATTTCCCTCATCTGGCAGAACTGAGTGTTCACAACCCATTTTGCTACAGGGACAATGGAAACATTAATGTATTCATATACCGTACCACACCAGTGATAACCTGATTAACCCTTTACCAGTTGGGTCACAATGCTTGGGCATCTATTGTACAGAGAACTTGCTTTTGGGCAGCTTGATTCCTGTGCCCAATTCTGCTGATAAGAAAGAAATTGTTTTCTGACCGCATGTACCCATGTCAGATTTGATTCTCAGCTTTAGACTTCTACAATTGGTAGTGTGTTAAAATCTGTTTTTCTTTCTAAACATGTGCCAAAACTGATCAGGAATACTAGAGAAATGTCTTCAAGCCACACTGATGCTATTGTTTTCCTTTGTAGAACTAACATTTCTTCTAAGATAAGTGATACCACTGATTCAAAGCAGCCATTTTGCACTTAAGCAAAAGGACAAGAGTGTTGACTTATGTAAGACTATTCTTCAATTATCTGTGTTTCATTGTACCATAAGGATTAGTTTGATGCTTACAGTATTATATTCTGACACAATCAGTTCAAGTATGCCTTCTCCACTTAAGTGCATCTTGTTGAGATAATAACATTTTGCATGCTTTGTAACTCTGGGTGGGAGGGAGGCTTTTAGGAACTAAAGGAATTCCCTCCTTTCCCACTAAACAATTGCTAAAGTTTTTTTCTTTCTGACCTCTGTCTTGCCCCCTTCTCTTCCTGTTTGTTTGCTTTGCTTCCTTTGTTGATCTCTGTCCGCTCCTGATCTTTGACAGTGTGGCCAGCATGGAGGTCTATCTTCCACATGGTTGGAACTCTCCTCTCCTCATTTTTTTATCCTTCTGACTGCGACTGTAGAACCAGCTGTAAGTAAAGATACCTTCTTTTCTATGTTAAATGCTTCTAGAGTGACTTTACTCTAATAAAGTGCTAGTCTGTGTATGATGAGACTGGGCTGATCTCTCCACGGTTCTTACTCTGCAAACTAAAAGGGGATAACCAAAATAATTTTTCCAACACATCCCACTCTCAAACAACCTGCCCTCTTCTTTCTTTCCTTCAATAAAGAGACAATACATATGATGCTGGTGTTTACAGCCCTTCCAGGAACCCTAATTAGTTACCAAGGCATGTGTGAAGATTTGATTCAATAGTCAAGGGTCAACATGTATTGTAGAGCTCCATTGGCGCAACAGGAATGATGTCAGCACAGCAACAAATTGCTGCTAATTAAAGGCTTCTTTTTTTATTTCAGGGCAGAATTTAGTCTCACTGAATGTTCGTGCACCATGCAGTAAAAAAAGAAACTTTAATTAGCAGCAATCTGCTTCAAACAGTGGCATCACTCCCACTATACTGGCAGATCTCTGAAAGAAGATAATGGCTAATATAGGAATATGTGTGTGTGTTTATGTGCTTTCAGAACAGAATTGTTCCACACAACCAGGTGTGAAAATAATGACACTCCCATGAATGAACGCTTGGATATGGCTATTAGGGGCTTTGTCTGGTCATGAGGGCAGGTGTACAGGATGTGGCCTAGTACAGTAGACAATCCTAACTCTTCAGTGGTCATGTGTCTTCTTTTATGGTGATGAATCCCATATTTAGCAGTGTCCTCTTTGAAGAGCTGTTTGGCCATTGTGCAATAATGCTACACTCTGTATTGCCATTTGATACCACTGTAACTACCATGGTTCCCTCCCACAGAATCCTGGGGTTGTAATTTAGTAAGATGAGATACATAGAACTTCACGAAGAGCCTCGTGGCGCAGTGGTTAAACTGCTGTACTGCAGCCAAAACTGTGCTCACGACCCGGGGTTCAATCCCAGGTAGCCGGCTCAAGGTTGACTCAGCCTTCTATCCTTCCGAGGTCAGTAAAATGAGTACCCAGCTCGCTGGGGGGGGGGGGGCAATGTGTAGCCTGCATAATTAACTTGTAAACCGCCCAGAGAGTGCTTGAAGCACTATGGGGCAGTATATGAGCAGCACGCTTTGCTTTTTTTGCTTTTTTCCCTGCTGCAGAGCTTTGGTGCTATAGTTCAAGAGAGACTTTGTAAGATTGCAAACACTGTTGAACAACAAAAGTTAGACAGATGTAAGAAATAACTAAATAAATAAATAAATATGAATAATTCTGTGCATGTAGAGCAAAGCATTCATATGATCTGGTTTTAGGGGAAATGCCCAGGAAATAATGTACATGTTAAAATGCTGAATAACAGGCAAACTTTTTTGTTACAACTCCCATATTAGTAATGTGGCTGAAGTATTCTGGTAGTTGCATTCTCTAGAGGTAACTTTTCCAAGCTTGTTGTTCTGCTCCTGCAGGCTGTTGGACCTGAGGCACCTACACAGGACTTGACCTGGCCAAACCACATTTGCCTCAACACATGGATAATTTATGCCGCTGAGAGGATTTTGGCCTCTGAGTCCCAGATTCCCCCCGAGTTTGGAAGATCAATTGGAAGCATTTCTTACTGGCATATGGATTCCGAGCTATCACTCCCCCCCAAAGCTACCCCTCCGTCCCATACACATCTGCTAAACTGCCTCCGGCTCTGGCTCCAGCAGTGTGTGTGGGAGGAGACAAGGAGATCTCCCCCTCTACGTCCCTGGCCCCCCCCATCCTGTGGACTGCTATGGTTGCTACATTTTCCAAAACCCCTCAGAGTCATGAGCACCACCATTTTGGAGGAGCCTGAGAAAAGACAGTCTGTTCTTTTTCTGTGTCAAATTTGAGAAGTTACGGCCAAGAGGTCTTGATTTTTTAAATGTAAAACCTTTAACTGCCCCCGCCCCATGCAGACACAAATGACCTTTTTTCTCTGCAAATTTAAAACAGATGAAATAAATTGAAAATACAAATCTTGCTTCTCTTGAAAAAGAATGGTTGGTCCCAGCTGCTTTTATTTGGAAGAAATCCAGGCTACAGGGGGTGAAATACTAATCCTGAAAAAAGGCCTTTTAATAGTGAAAACTTCCAACTTTCTTATAAACTGCCTTACCAACACGAACCTTCCAAAGTTAGAAAGTTGCAGCTTGTGAGCTGGGAAGGGAGATCTGAACTTTTGACCTTGTCAGTCAGGACCAAATGAAATGATTCTCAGGAAGAGAACTTTTAAACTCCTTCCTGGCCAAACAGACATTAAAAATTATGTTTCTGGTTGTAAAAACATTTTAAGTGGTATTTAAAAAGGAATAGAGAATATTCAGAAGCTCACTAATTTAAACTGAAATTACTGGGTTTTTTGCTCTGCAGTTGGGAATGGTCTTATTTGATATTAGCAGAGCTTTGGTGCTTATTCCACCCATCTTGTCACTACACAATTCTTTGGTAATTAAGAAAAATACTCCAAAGATGCTAAGTGTCATCAAGTCACTTCTAATGTGTGGTTACTGTATGAGTTACTGACTTCCAAAATGTCCTATCATTAACAGCTCTGCTCAGATCTTGCAAACCAACAACATCTCATGTTAGGTTTTCTCTTTCTGCTGCTCCCCCTTCTAGTAATAATGTCTTTTCCAGTATGTTCTGCTCAGGTCTTGCAAACTAATAGCTGTGGTTTCCTCTGTTCAGTCAACCCATCTCATATTAGGTTTTGCATTTTCATGATATGTGCATGGTAGAATAGCCTGAGCTGACTTATTTTTGCTTAAGTTCAGGCTTGTCTTGATTGAGTAGCCATTTTTCTGCTTTTCTGGTTGTCTTTGGTATCTGTGTGTCTCTCCTCCAACACCATATTTCAAATGAGTTAATTTTTGTCTCTGTCTTTTCTTCACTGTCTTTCTTTCACATAGTATGGAAAAGATCGTTGGCCACAAATAAGGGATGTCTTTGCAGCTGCAGCAGAATGGCAAGAGATTGTATCTAATCAAGCTGATGATTCTGGGATGCTTAGCAGATATTGAACCATTCAACTTGCGGACATGAGTGGCAAAAATAAAAAAGATGGACAGCATACAGAATTCAAGATGGTCTATAAGACAAATGCACCACTATTCCGCTGGCTGTATTTGGATTACATTTAGACTACCCAGTCTTCTAATTAGTTATGAGTCTGAAGGAACCTCCAGGGAAGAACCTGCCAAGAGAGGGAAGAATTAAAAGCGCCATGCAAGGAAAACAAAGGAAGAAATCAGAGGGAAATATGGCATCAAAAGAATCTGAGACATCCTCTTGGGATGTTAAGATGTGGCATTGCTGAAGTCCCTGAGATGAGTGGCATTAAACAGTAAGTTATCAGAACACCCTGTGCTCCACCAGGGTCAAAGCCCCATAGGGATTTCCCATGAGACTAAACTGAAGATGATTTCCAGACCTTTTTCCAATACTCTGAGAAATATTCATCCCATTTTTTGACAGAGTCAGTAAATGAAAACGAGTAAAATGGAAATGACTGAACCCTTTCTGGAGCCCATAAATTACCTGCACCAAATGAGCTTCAGAATAAGATCTTTGGGGAAATCAGAATAACTCTGGTCACAGGACCAGCTCCATGTCAGATCCAAAGAGGCAAAGAAATGGTTTGAGCAGGATCACAACTGTTTCAGGATGATTGTCGAACTTGGACTCACTGTTTTTGCCTGAAGAACATGGGCAGCAATAGGAAAGCAATTGTAAGCACACCAGGTTGTAAACAAAGTGCTGCCAATCATGCAGGTGCGTGAGCAGTTCCAAAATTGTATCACAGGAATACACCAGTTTAGTAGAATGGATCAGAACTCCCTGGTCCCATGGAATGCTCATCATCTACAAATTTCCTAATAACCCATACCAGGTTTTTGCCTTGAGAGCAGAGGTGGAGAGATCTATGAAAATCTGAGAGAAGTGCCAGTTAAATGTGGAGTATGGCAAGGAAACTTGATGAATCCTAAACTGTTTATAACAGCATTAGAAGAAGCATTCGAAAAATTCAGTTGAGAACGTAGGGGCGTTAATATTCATGGGAAGCAACTCAGTCACCTTAGATACACTGATGATGAATAGGAAGTCAGATGGGAACTATCAAACTAATAGATAAAGTAAGAAAACAAAGTATTTCAGAAAAGAGAAAAAGAGTGAAATAGAATGGATAGCATCATTAAAATGGAGGTGGAGAGGTCACACCATGAAACAAGTAGACGGGCAAGAGAATAAAGAAATATATCAGTAGTGACCTTCGATTGGAAGAAAGAGTAGAAGAACACTGCAAACTAGATGGATGGATAATAAAATCTTTGCCTTCAGGAGTAGAAGGAAGGACCACACAGCATGAGCAGAACTGACGTTCTAACATGGGAATATTCTGATAAAGATGGTAGTGAAGAGAGGCGAGCAAAGTCCCTTATTCAAGAAGTCAAAAGGAAGGAGCTTCTAGAGGACCAGGGAAGGAATAAGACTATTGTTTGTTTGCTTGCTTGCTTGTTTGCTTGCTTGCTTACTTGTTCGACGTATATACTGCCCATCCAGCCTGCAGGCCACTCTGGGTGGTTCACAAAACAAAGTAACACAACAAGAACTGAGAGGGAGATTACCTTTGCCCACTGGGAGATCCTTGGTCAAAAACACCTCACAACCATGCAGGGGTCAGCCCAGCCGAGAAAAAGATTGAGGGGGTCCTGTTTGGCCCCTATGGTGCAGGGGGGTTCTTCCTTTCAGCCTCACCCTAGCATAAGAAGCAAACATTCCCATCTTTTGCCCATCCAAGACCTAATCAGAATATATATGGATTGTCATCATAGTCTGCTACTGGGCCGTTTTCTACCACAATTCTTCAGCAAGGACCATAACTTACACTGGAAATCATCTGGAAAAAAAGTGTTCCTCCTTCCACCATTCCTCCTCCTTCTCCCTCTTATGGAGCCCTGGCTGCATCAAATGTGATGACAAGGAGGAAGGGAGGGTACCCTGCCCCTCAATCTCTGCCCCCCCAGTCTCATCCTCCCTCCCTCCCTCCTACCACTGGTGTCCTGGGAATTCACATGATTCCCTAGTGAGGTAGAAAGGTCTTCCTCCTGGCCTCGGGCCCCTTGTTTCTCCTCAGTCTTTTCCCCTCTGCCTATCCCTCTTCCTTGCCCTTTCCTCTTGGCCAAAACAGTGTTCAGGCACCAGGGAAAAGAAAGAACCGCCAGACCTCCTAATTCCAAGATTTGGAAGAACGATTTGTTGCACTGGTACCACACGCCTTGATTGCCGTCTCGGGCAGAGGACAGTTGGGAGATCCACGGGTTGCTCCTCCCTCCCACTCACAACCACTTACCTGACTTTGGCTGTGTTGTGCAAAGGTTGGTGCTGTGGTGCCAAGCTTTGCCATTGCTTGGCGCAGATCACAAAGCTGGAGCATCGTAAGTTTCCCCTCAAAGAGGAAGGAAACATTACAACTCCCCCTGGAGTTCTGGCCTGGCTAGGATACCAATCCAAGCCAGAGAAGAACTCTCCTCCCCGGTCCCCTCCATGAGTCCCCAAAACTCCCTCTACCTCACTTTCCCTTGAGAGCACATTACAGACCCCATCTCTTTCTGCCTGACCCCAAGCCCCCTCTCTTCAACCCACCAGCCCTCTGGCTCTTCTTCTCCATCCTGATGAACATTTGGAGTCTCCTGGGAGGATAGGGGGAGGGATATCATGCTTTGGGGGCCCAACAGAATCCAAGTGGAGTCCAATTTGCTTGGAAAAGGCCAAGCCAGCGGCTTCTTCTCAGCCCATATGAGAATATGGTGGGGTGGGGGGAGGGAGAGGCACACAGTAGAATGGCAGGAAAGGAAGGAAGGATGATGGCTTCCCTCCCTTCTTCCCTCTTTTTCTCCCCCTGCTCCTCCTCCTTCCCATCTCTCCTTCTTCTCTTTCACTTTCCCTTCTTTCTTCACTTGCCCCTCTGACCCTTGCAAGGCAATGGAAGAGCCAGAGGGACAAGAGAGAAGAAAGGAAACTGGGAGAGAGAAGAGGGAGAGAAGAAAAGGAGAGGAGAGGAAGGAGAGGGAACCCTCCTTCCTTCTCTGCCATGGTGCCCAGCACTTGAACTGGAGCCCCATCTTTGCTGGAGCCAGCAGCTGCAGTCATCAGGTAAGGGTGTCTGTGGGTCCACGGGTGCGGGGATGAGATGTGACTCACGGGGGGAACAGGAAGCCTGGAGGAGGGCTCAGGTACACCTGTTGATCAGTACAATTACATTGTGGGACATTTCCCACCTCATGTCCGAATTTCAAGAAATGCTTCAGGGATCAAGTGTTTGGGAAGACTTCAGCCTGGACCCCTGGAGACCTGGCAAGTTGGTTTGAGACCAAGGGAGGGACAGAGGGATCTGCTGAGCGTGGACAGGATCCTGGAATACAGTGAGACCACAGAACTGCAATTCTGAATAATACAATAATCTATCCCAATAATTCCTGATATTCTCTCCCACCTTTTCGCCAGGCTTGGTCTGATTGGTGTTCACAGAGATTTGCAACATTCTTCAAAGAGACCTATTTAGGGAGGGGGAAGAAAAATTTGTCAGAGAGATTACTACTTTCCCCATAAACGCATGCAAACGCTACAGTGTTTCCCCACCAAAGTGGAAGAAATTTGAAAATTCAGAGGGTTACAACTTTAGATAAAGTTGTTCAGCAAAGAAAAGGGAGTGCTATGGCTTCCTAGCTGGATGGTAGGGAGTGTAGCCAAGCTGCAATGAAGGGAGGAGCCATGTTCATGAAGTGGGAATCAGGATGGAATCTAATGTCACCACAAGTCAAGGTGGAACAAGGCCGAGAGCTGGCAAAGCCTGGTACGTTTAGGATGCTTCGGCAATGTTTGCCGATGGCAGAATCTAGGGCGGATTAGTGGAATCGATGTCTATTTCACATATTTCCTGATTCATCAAGCAACTCTTATATTGAATCCCCACACCAAGGTGCAACCAGTTTTCCAATCTTACATGGTTGATCAGAGGTATTTACTGAGGTCTCTTGAGTCCTGGTCCATCCTTCTATCTGCTACATCACACTGGGTCTTGCACACTAATTACCTTTCAGCATGAAATGTCTAAAGGAGGTTCCTTACTTGGTCCTTCAGTATTGTCTTCTTCCCATCATCCATGGCTTTTTCAAGTTGCCAAACATTCTTTGAAGGTGTCAGTTGTCCTTCTGACACTGGGCCTAGCAGGAGCTGATCATTAAGTATTAGGTGCCTGGGGGGAGAGCTGTACAAAATTAAGACATTTGAATACAAATAAATTAGAGAGAGAGAGAGAGAGTCTCCCCTCTTCTCTTTGCAGAAATGACCCATCTGAAGAAGACCTATAAGTGAAACCAAAATGTTTAGCCCTTTAGAAAAGTGTGTGTGTGGACAAGATTAGCATCCCATCGCTATTTCTGTACCCTGGAAAGAGATACCTTCACAAACAAAATGATGCTGGAATATGTCCATGAATGGTTTTAGGACAGGGTTTCTGAAAGCTACATGGATGGATTGTCCAACTGATATGAGTAGTTCCTTATTCCTGCCAGTTAATGAAACATCACTTTTCTCTACGAAATGAGCATGTCTTCCTTTCTTTCTTGACCACAATAGTAAATAGTAACTGTGGCGATCACCCTGCTTTGGCTCATGTAGGAGGTTATTTGCATGTACCAATGGGAGCTGTTGGGAGGCGGAGTCAGAGATGAGAGACTGAAGTGAAGAGTTAGTCTGTGGGAATTAGAGAGAGTGGCAGAGTTAGGAGTTAAGGGAGGCAGTTAAGAGTGTGGAACTTATAGAGAGTTTATTTATTTATTCATTTATTTATTTATTTGATTTATATACCGCCCATCTAGAACGTGTCTACTCTGGGCGGTTTACATATAATATAAAAATAAACTAAGATAAAATCCAGATTAGTCCAAGATGGGAAAGGAAAAAAGAAAAAAGAAGAAGAAGGAGAGAAAAAAAGAGAAAAGAAATGAAAAGGGGAGATACGCTAGGTAATGGCTGTAGGGAAGGCCTGCCTGTATAGCCATGTCTTCAGGTTAGTCTTGGAGGCCCTCAGCAAGGGAACCAGGTGGATCTCTACAGGTAAGTTGTTCCAAAGGTGAGGGGCCACTGTCAAAAAGGCCCGATTTCTAGTTTTTTCCCACCGGGCCTCTCTTGGCGTTAGGCCCTTCAGCCGCCCGGCCTGACTGGAGCGGGTGATATGGGTAGAACTGGGCGGAAGAAGGCGCTCTGCCAGGTATCAAGGTCCTAAACTGTTAAGGGCTTTATATGTAATGGTTAGCACCTTGAAATCAATGCGGAAGCCGACAGGTAGCCAGTGTAAGGTGGCCAAGGTGGGGGAAATATGGTGAAATCCTTTCACCCCTGTTAATAGCCTGGCCGCCGTGTTCTGGACCACCTGAAGCTTCCGCATCAGTCTCAAAGGAAGCCCCACATAGAGAGCATTACAGTAGTCTATTCTTGAGAGTACGAGCGCATAGGCCAGCGTGATGAGCACCCCCGCATCTAGATAGGGACGCAGCTGGGCGATCCGCCGAAGATGTAAATGGGCAGACCGAACCACGGACACTACCTGGGTCTCCATGGTAAGTGCCGGGTCAAGATGGACCCCCAGACTGCGAACCAAATTCTTTGTGGTGAGAGTCACCCCCCCGAAAGAGAGGGAGTTCCCCAAACCACTGACATCGGGGCCACCCACCCGCAGGACCTCCGTCTTCTCCGGGTTCAACCTTAGTCCATTCAACTGCATCCATTGCAGAACGGCCTCCAGACAGTGCCCAAGGGACAGAACGGCATCCACTGCAGATGGAAAAAAGGAGATGTAGAGCTGGGTGTCATCAGCATATTGGTGACACGAAGCTCCACATCCCCAGATGACCCCCCCAACGGCCTCATATAGATGTTAAACAGCATTGGGGAGATGATCGAACACTGCGAGACCCCACAACTGAGGGACCACGGGGCCGCTATATACTCCCCAAGCTGAATTCTCTGGGGACGGCCCTCCAAGAAGGACCAGAGCCAAGCGAGAGCAAGGCCACCAATCCCCAATTCGGAGAGCCTCCCCAGGAGGATACCGTGTCGATGGTATCAAAGGCGGCTGAGATATCAAGGAGGACAAGCAAGGACATTTTGCCCCTGTCAGCCTCCCTAAGTAGGTAACCCAGCAGGGCGACCAATGCCATTTCTGTGCTGTGGCGTGGCCTGACGCCCGACTGAAATGGATCCAGGGCATCGGTTTCATCCAAGAGAGCCTGAAGCTGGTTGGCCACCACCCTCTCAACTACCTTGCTAAGAAAAGAAACATTGGCGACGGGCCTATAATTGCCAATGTTTCCGCCGCCAAGCTTGGTTTCTTTCTAATGGGCCTAATGAGTGTTTCTTTAAGGGCAAGAGGAACCTTGCCCTCAAGAAGAGACCCATTTATTATTTCAGTGGCCCATTCAGTTATCACCGTTAAGAGAGTTAAGAGTGAAACAAGTTATTACCAAACTACTGAATACTTTAAAGTTGTTGAAGAACCTGTTCAAGTGAACTGTATCCAATAAACCTGCTTTTGTTAAACTTTACACTCAGCATGGACCTCGATCTTTCTTAGCGAACATTGTTGACAGAGATCAACTGGTGGCAGCGTAAAGGAGGGAATGTGTCGTGGGCCTCAGGCTAGTGAAATAATATGGGGACACGCGAGGGGCACGTCACAATTGGTGTACAGCGATGGGATACAAAAAAAAAATCCAGTGAAGCCAAAGTATAAAAGTGAATTTTCTGGAGTCATGGGTACCTTTTTAGTTAGGATCTGTGGTGAAGAAGTGGGTGACCTGCTAGAGCTTTTGTGGAAAGGCTTACTAGTGGGGCTTCTGAACCCAGATCTGGGGGAACTTAAGATAGGGAACCGACTCTAAAGAAAACTTATTTTACCTCAGGATTTGTGAGACCCAGTGGGCTAGTTTCTCATGCAAGGCTCTGAGAAAAAGGGAGCAGTGGTGGATAAGAGTGGAAGCCAGGATCAAAACAGATCTGAGGTAATAGGAAAATAAAAAGTAAAAAAGAAAATTATTCTGGTGTCTGGAGGCAGGAATTGCTCAGACAAAGAAACTCAGTAACAAAGGTTGTGAGCTGGAGAGCAGCCAGAGAGAGCTGCTGAGTAAAGCGCAACAGAATTACTGGGGAAAACAGCTGAAAGAGAGGTTCTTTTAAAAATAGTATAAGAAACTCCATTTTAACTCTAATATGCCACCCAAAAGAACAAAAAAAATCAGCTATGGGGGAAGTTGAACCTCAGGAAGCTGAAGGAAATGGAAACCCACAAATTCAAAGTGAGGAAGAAATTGAGGGCTCATTAATAATTGCCTCAGAGGGAGAAAATATTCAAAGCTCCCAAGATTTTGAAAAGTGGAAGCTAGTACAAGAATTTAAACTGAAGGAGAGGGGACTAGCAATTAAAGCCAGGGCTGAAGAGAAAGCTAAGGATCTAGAGCTCAAGTAATTGGAAATTAAAGAGAAAGCCAGGGCTGAAGAGAAAGCTAAGGAATTAGAGCTCAAGGAATTGGAAATTAGAGAGAAAGCCAGGGCTGAAGAGAGAGCTAGGGGATTTGAGCTAGAAAATAGGCAAAGGGAATTTGAGCAAGAAAACAGGCAAAGAGAAATGCAGTTTCAAATAGAGATGAAGAAACTGGAATTAGCTGCTCAAAATAATAATAATAATAATAATAATAATAATAATAATAATAATAATAATAATAATAATAATAATAATAATAATAATAATAATAATAATAATAATAATAATAATAATTCTACTGTGGGAAGTCTCTCAAAAATCAGCCTAAAGAAATTTCCCCAATATAGGAATGGAGATTGTCCTGAATCTTTCCTAATTTCATTTGAGAGAGCTTGTTGGGACTTTGAGATTAAAGATGATGAGAGGATGATAATTTTAAGATCACAAATAAGTGGAGTTTTGGCTGAGCTTTATTCTCAGATGCCTCTGGAGCAAGCAGTTAAAAGTGTGGAATTTATAGAGAGTTAAGAGTGAAACAAGTTATTACTAAACTATTGAATAAAGTCATTGAAGAACCTGTTCAAGTGAACTGTATCCAATAAACCTGCTTTTGTTAAACTTTGCACTCAGCATGGACCTCGATCTTTCTAAGTGAACATTGTTGACAGAGATCAACTGGTGGCAGCGTAAAGGAGGGAACATGTCATGGGCCTCAGGCTAGTGAAATAATCTGAAGACATGCAAGGGACACGTCACAGTAACATATAGGTAGTCTTGCTCCCTCATCAAATCTGTGGCTAACAACATTCAGGAGTGTTGATGCATGGAAGGAGTCTTTCGAATCTTCTCTGTTGTGGCCTGTGTAAATCAAGGTGGAGAGAACATAGGACTGGCCTTGAAATGGTGACACCTGAGGCAGAAAATCTTGCAAACACATCTCTCTGGGAACCCAACATTTACTTTCATAGTCAAATGAATTTGTTGTCTTTACACAAGACCCCAGATCAACTGCCTTCCTCTACCTTGATGGCAAGGCTGCCCTAAACCTATGAATTCAGAAGAAAAAGAAAGACAGACCTTAGTTGTAGGACAAATGGAAAAAGGAAACCACATACAAAAAGTTGCCTCAGGGAGTGATTCCTATTTGTTCAAGAGCATCCTGTGCTCTTGTGTTGTCTGGCATTCCTTGTTTCACAATTTGACATTTGGTGAAGTGGGTGTGTCCCCCCTTCTTAGGTAAAGACATCCAATTGCATGAACTCATTACAGAGCCAGAGTATGGAAAAAATATATATTTTACTACAAATCACAGAATTTCCCACACGAAATAGCCATTGGCCATTCTGCCTCAAGGATTCTGGGAGATGTGGTCCTAAAAAGTAACTTTGGAAGCTCTGGGCAAAATGTGATCTGTGAAGCACACCCATGTATTGAAATGGCAACCATTTCCCTTACAAGATGCACAGAGTAGCACTTTGAAAACCTTCTCTACAGATCCTTCTATACGCTTTTTCCCATGTTAAAATTTTAAGGCGATTGTCATGTGCCACCAAACCCCTTCTGACATATAGTGACACTAACAGTCTTTGAGGTATGCTAAATATTCCAAGAGTGGTTTGCCATTGCTACTTCCCAGTGACCCAAGCAGAGGTTCAATCCCATACCACAGAAGTTCTCAAAGGTTAATACATCCCCACACAAACACACATACCTTTTTCCTTTCCTATCACAAACATCCATCCTGATTATGTTAAGGCTCAGTCTGACTGTTAACTGTCTCTTGGTTTGCAAAGAAACAAAACCAGTCCAGATTGTGACCTCATTCTGACATCAAAGAGCTGTGTTTCTGTTTGGCCTCAGCTGTCTCCATGCCAACTGTAGCAGCCAATCAATGTCTGTGAACAGGGAACCATTGATCTGACTCTTCAACAAATCAGGTGGTCAGTCGCATCACAGTCCTGAAGAAGATTCTGTTGTCATCTATGGCTATTGTAACTTGGGATTCTGGGGGCTAAAGTCCCAAAATGTAACATTTCCAAACTTTGCTTGGTATGTTGTTCTTTCTGTACCATCAAGTTGCCTCTGACTTATGATGATCCTATGGACTAGTGAACTCCAGTGTGTCCTATTATTAGAAACCTTACTCAGCTCTCACAAATTCAAGGCTGTTGTTTCTTTAAAGAAGTCAATCCATCCATCTCACACTCAGTGTTTGTCTTTTCCTGCTGCCTTCCACTTTTCATATTTCAGTCTTGTCTTCTCGTGGTATGTCCAAAGTATGATAGCCTCAGTTTAGCCATTCTTGCTTCCAGAGAAAATTCAAGCTTCATTTGATCTGGAACCCATTTGTTTGCCTTTTTTGCAGTCCACTGTTATCAGTGAAACTCTCCTCGGATACCACTTTTCAAATGAATCAAGTTTTTTCTGTTGGCTTTCTTCACTGTCTACCTTTTTCATCTGTACATAGTAATTTGGAACAAACTTTTCAATGTTATTAGCTAATGAGTGAAGCCATCCACAGTTTGACAGGATCCCATAGATGAATGAACTAAAGATTCATCTTCTTCTGGGTGAATGTTGCAGTTGTGGGAGAACCTAGCCTGACATGGTTTGCAGATCGCTGAAATCTGTTCGCAGTATTGCCTGCCAACAGTAAATAGAAAGCAATGAAACCACAAGGCCTGTTGATGACAGGACTTTTTGGATTTCACTCCTTCATAGTATCACCCAAGTCTAAGTTGGTTGAGGGCAGATAACAGCATGTTGGGGGCGGGGGTGAGGATTGGAATCCAGCTGGGGATGGTCATGTCAAGGTTGACAAGAGTTCTTTTGGAATTGGATGACTATGTACACATCAATAGACAAAAAGCCACACAACTTTATTAAAGAAGCAAGAGACAGTAGAGCAAAAAGCACAAAGTGTAAAACAATAAAAGAGAGAGTAATCACATACTCCTTCTGCGCATGAGGGATCCCTGAAAAATGGTGGCAGGCAATCACAGGAGGAGAGCTGTTGCCCAGTGCCTCTCTTGAGTTACATACCACCTTCTTTTCCTCTTTCTTTTAAATTTAAGAAAGAACATGAAGCCTGCTTAGCATATTTTACATTTATTAACAAATGTGTGTTTCTATGTTTACTGCACATTTCAGAGATTGAGCTCCAGGCAGCATACCTGCTTATTTCCCTCTTCATCACAACGACCCTGTGGGGTACGTCCAACCAATTTTCTCTTGCTTTGTTATATATCTATAACTGTACAAACTTTTTAACATAAGTTACTTTGTACAACTTCCTTTCTATCACCTTTTGTGTTTTGCCTTTAATGTTCTTTTTTTTTAAATCACATTTTCAAGCACATAATATAATCTCTCTTATGTGGGATGCAATTTAAAATAATGACAGTGTATCAGTTAGCAAATAAACATCAAGGGAAAGATCAGTCTAACTAGAAAGAGAAATATAGTGTTACAGCATGCATGGGGAGATGGTTATGTGAAAGGAATTATGAAATGGATAAATGAGAGGTGGGAAAGCTACTATGCCATCAGGCACAGAGATTAGAATTGGGGAGAAACCAGTTCAGTTCCTCTGTCAGCCATAAAGCTCACTGAGTAGCAGGGGGCCTGTCACTTTCTCTTGGTCCGGCTTACCTGATAGGGTGATTGTGAAGACAGAATGGAGATGGAAGGGGAGAACTGTATACACCGCCCAGAGTGAGGGCAATTTTATAAAGGAAAAGAAACGGTGCCTACATTAACTCCTGCTTTGTCAGTGGGCTATAAGGTGTGAAACTAGGAGTGGCTTTTTAAAGAAGGAGAAGAGGGGGTGAGGGTATGATTCCAGGAACTAAGGCTTGCTTGTTTACTTCTTTCTTTCTTTCTTTTTAACACTTCCACAATCTGAATGTACTCGAATGAGCCAATGGAAACAAGCTACCCTAAATTCCAATCTCTCTACCTTTAGGAGGATTTTCAGCCAGCATAACTGTTTTTCCAACTGTCTTGCCACCTGTAACTTCAATGCATTGTACGTGTTAATCTGAAAGTCTCTTCTGTTTCTAGAAATGTCTCAAGTATTTCTGCACTGAGGAAGTAAATCCAATTAGACCCATATGATGCAGAGCCTTTTTTTTTGTTCTTTTGAAACTGCAAATATGATTTTCTGGGTTTTGGCACACTAGATTGGTTGCCAAAGTTTGTTTCTCCTTGTTGTTTCCTCCTTTTACTTTTCCAAACAGTGGACAATAACAGGGAGGCCTCCTTGTGAGGAGAGAATATTGGAAAGATCTGCTCTTTTTGTCCCATGGGTTGATGTACAAATGCACAGGAAGCAAGATAATGCACTCTTCTACCACTCTTGTGCAGTCAACATAATTTGTGAAAGAGTTTAGGGATCTACAAACTGTATGTATCCGTTCTGTATGTACAGTGAGGGGCCCTGTTCTTTGCCCCTCAACAAGTGAATTAAACACTTTGGATTGCAACTAGATTTAGCAATATCTAGTGTAGGTACCACTGCAACCTATGGACAACTTAAATCTCATTGATTTCACTGAGTCTGCTCTAAGTATGACTGTGCCTGAATCTAACCCAGAAGAAACTGCATACAATTTGGAGTTGAGATATGTCGATTCTCCCAGAATTCTGGAGCTGTGGTCCAAAAACACAAACTGGCATGCCTCTAATTAGGAAGTTATAACAATAACTTTGAAGGCACAATGGAATAACAAAGCTTGGAATGGCATGTAAAAGTGCCAGTTTTCCTACAGTGTAATTGACTTCTCTATTTGAGCTTTTACAGTTCAGCTGCAAACTTGGATTGTAATATACATCCAAGTTCCAACACTTTTTGTTTGTTTGTTTTAACCCTATGTGGGTGTGTATGGCATCACTGTTGGGCATGTCAGGGGCTGAGCATGATGTCACAAGACTGGAACACTGTGTCCTGCTCCCACCTCCAAGCTCTGGGGCATGAACCTCTCCATTGTCTGGAGCTAGGTACAAGAATATATGTGCATGTTTAATTGCCACATACTTCCTTTTGCCCCCAAAGCCTGTGTATCTGCCTGTGTACATTGAAATAAATAAATGAACTTAGGCTGAGTGGTAGCACTCCCTTTCCAACCCCAGCAGAAACCTGTGTAGAAACACACAAGAGGCACATTACCCAAAGGATAAATCCTTTGGCAAAGTTATTGATTATAGTGGCTCTTCCACTCATGCATTCTCTCCCTGCCAAGATCTCCATCATATCCATCACCTCTTTGGAGTGGCCACAACATAACTCATCCCCTGGAAGAGACAACCACCATCTTCCATGGTCATGAATTTTTGGATCTGTGATTTTAATGTCAGGCTTTTAAAAAACAGAATCACACATCCATATGTGCAAACAGAAGCCCAAAGCGGGGTGGGGTTGAAGAAACAGCAGTCAAGGGGGAAGCATGGAGGTAGGAGATGGTGAGTGGGAAAGGGGCAGGGGTTTTTATCATAAAAATATATATATCAGAAGTGAAAAAACGGGATTGAGTGCCATTCTGAGCCACTGTACAAGTTGGCATTGTGTGGTACGATGGGAGTCACTGTAGATTTTTTTCCCTGAAGAGTGTAATTTTGCCATACTTGGTTCTCTACTGTAGGCAAGTGGAGTGGAATCTCTATCACCCTTTCTAGCCACAAGGTGAGGGGACACTGACCACTTGCCCTTCACAGACCAGCCTGTGCTGCCCTTACACTTAGTGCTCTCTCCATTTATTTTGATAGAGTGTTCACAGAAGAATTTCCCATGGATTTGATGTGTCTTGTTTCCCATTCTGCTATTCTTAACAGCAGTCAAAGTCTGCTACTTGGAGCAGTTGCATCATCTTACCCTAACAGTAAGGCTGCCTTTAAAATTGAAACTAACATGGACATTATGCAGCTAGTCCCATCACTCACATACAATCCCAGATGAGACTGATACATAGCCCTGTCATCCACAAAGGTTTCCTTCTGGAGCCATACACTCCCTTTTATTTTGTGACTGAGGGAACCCAGTCTTCATCAAACTCTGGGTTTCTTGTAATGCACAGTGGCAGAATTGATACATGCCGTCTTCCTCTGTCACTCAATTAAATGGTTCGTTTACGCAACAGGCTGCCTTTTTGAATCCCAGCTAGGTCACTCTTAGGCTGAGGTAACATTAATTATTTTTCCGCTTGTCGGATCCCATGAAAAGGATGTGAAAATGGCCTGTTTATGAAAGAGAGTGGGCAAAGGCTGTGAGCTGATTATGTCAAACATATTCAAAGCTTCCTCTGGAAAAGGGATTGTGATCAACAAAGCATAGCCCACACCTGCACTCTTTTCTCTACAATGTGAGTTGGTTGAGCTATGAAGCTAGTTACCAGAGAGAGAGAGAGAGAGAGAGAGAGAGAGAGAGAGAGAGATTAATCCTTTTTTTTAGGAAGTTAGGTTCTTCCACTTTTAAAGAGAGGGAAATCCCCTTTGGTTACAACATGTACATCGTTGCTCTTTGGAACTTTGGAAGAATTCCTTTTATGGACTACAAGTTCCAGAATCCCCCCAGATACCCTGGACAATGGGCGGGATTTGGAAGATGCACAAGGTACTGACGTCTCTGTATTCATACATTCAGCAGTTACATAAATGAGCAGAAAAGGATAGAAAGGCCATGTCTCTTACCTCACATGAGATTTGATGAGCTTCCCACTTAAAGACAAAAAGGCCTAAGAAGGGATAGAAAGAGACCTTGAAATTGTACATATATCTTTAGCAGCACACCCACAGGTCACTTGGCCATGCTGCCTGAGTAGTCTGCGGGCAGAATCCTGCTCCCTTATGTGATCATGTAAAAGTAATCACATAAACGATGCTACCTGTTTCCCAGGCTGCCCCTCATGCACCCAGCTTCCTCTGGTTGCACACCTGATCAGCCTGTGAAAAGCAAAGTCCCACTTGTGTGACAACCCTTATGTGAGTGTTTTTTCCCAACAGAATCTGCCCTGTGAGTTGTCCAGAAAAGCAACTTTTCTAAGCTCCAGAGATGGGTACCGGAAAACAGGGGCAGTTCCTGAACATCTGGAATTTTTATGCAACATGCTGTTCATAGTTGGAAACAGTAATCTCTCTGGACAGCTCTAGAGACCAGTTTTTAAAAGGAGTGTCTCTATATTCTAGCACTCAACCCCAAAGCTTGGAGAAGTTACTTTATTTTGAATGAGCACTCCCAGAATTGAATCAGTGTATAGCTTCAAGAATTTTCGATGCTAACCCCTGAAAAGTACCAATGTGAAAGGCGAAGTCAGATGATGGGAGAAATACTCAAGTAGAGTCTAGATCTTTTCCTTTCCTTTCCTTTCCTTGACAGGCCTCCTACTTCACCATAACAATTTACATGGCAGCATTTCTTCACAAGATTGTCTGTGTTTTAAATCAAAAGTTAAAATTGTAATCTCATCTAAGTGAATGTGAGCTCAATACATTTTTACCAATTGCAATCAGAAAGAAGCTTGACTGAGTTCAATAGCACTTTCTGTCAAGTACACCTAAGATTTCATTCCTGTTCCTAAATTTTAACCGTGAGCTCTTGTTAGTAGTCTGTCTCTGTTTGCCTGTCTGCCTGCCTGCTTTAAGGATGTTTTTATGACAGAGGGCGTGATCACATAATGGAATCGTTCCCTACTTATGTCCAAGTTAGATCATAGCATAAATTTGCGGCCACACAACACAATGCCATGAGTGATTCATTTTACCTGCCAGCAGTGTAACTGCGGTTCAATTCCCACTCGCCAGGAGGGTTCTTTTTGTTCTGGTAGCATTTCAATGTGTTCCTTAGAGGTATGACATGTGTGTACAATCCTATCAATACTTTTTCAAAGCAAATTAACCGGGGAAGGCGACCACCATTACTGCTGTGCGGCTGCCCTTCTATAATTTTTTTTTTTAAATTCTGTGGCCAGAGTGTTGATACATTGGTAAACTCATGTCAACAGCTCTAAAGGGGGTTGGTAGGTCTTGCATCACTCCACCTACTGTCTGGCAAGCAACACAGCCCTGGGTGGTGATACTGGGTCCATTGAGTGTAATGTATTGCTTCCAGAGGCACTGGCTCAACAGAGGAAATTCTACCCATCAGGAAACACTACCAATATATATTGATGTATTGTTCTTTTTAAAATTAAAGTTAAGGGCCTGCAGTGCCCCATTAAAAAAAAAAGAGAAAATAAACTGATAATGTGGCTGGCCATAATGATTCAAATGGAAAAAATAAATAAATTGATAATGTTAAATCACATTGGGATGTTCATCCAGGTATATATACCACGTGACCGTGATCCCTTACAACAAAGGTATGGAAGGTATTGTTAGAAGTGGGTAGCATTTCCCTGGTGTGATTGCAGCCAGAGTTTTTAACCAGGACATTCGCGCCAATGTGAGCTGGAGGGGCTGCTGTGGAAAAGAAAGGGTTGGTTTGGCTGCCTTCAGCAGCTCAATTGCATCTCCCTCAATCTTCATCAAGCCCTTACATAACAGAAGATGTATGTCTCTCTTCTGCTTCCCCTAACCTGAGGGATTTGGCTCCATATTTTCCTTTGGGAGCATCCCTACGGGCTGGTGCTATTTAGCTCTTGTTCTTCCAGCTGTATCACTACACCATTGCTGGGTTCATTTCCTCAGCCATCCACTGCCTTTTGAGATGAGATGGGCAGCCACAAAGAACAGGATCTTCCCAGATCTGAAGCCCTCCTTGAGGGATTCCTAGCCTAAAAAGCCCTACCAAGACTGTTCATTTCATTACTTTCATAGGCTATCCTTTGCATATTAAAGAGGTAGCTAATTGTAGCGATGGTTTCCAGTTTTATTTTGACGGCTGACAGCTCTTCTGCTGTATTTAAGTGCTTTGAATGGTTTGATCTTTTAATATTGTACTTTCAGTGCTGTGTAAACCACTTTGGGAGCTGTTTTAGGGAAATACATTTTTAAATAAATGTTTGCATTAATTACCTTTTTTGGGGGGTGGGGAAGGAGCAGAATCTCCAAAAGTGTATCAGAACATACAAAGAGCTCTGCTGAATCAGTCCAAAGGTGCAGCTAGTTCAGGATCCTGTTTCTGACAGTGACTAGCCAATTGCATCATGGGAATCCTGCAAGCAGGATGTGTAAGCAGATGCATAATCCTGCTCATGTTTCCTGACAACCACTGTTGATTGTACCACGACTGAGCTAAAGAAACAAAACCACACTCAGAGAGAAGTTATGAGAATATGTATAACAACTTCATAGAGATGGTCACTTTAGTTTGCAATTTCAAAGTAATGACAAGATCAAAAGGATCCTTCTGGTTTTTAACAATGAAGCAGGGCCAAAAGCTCTATTACCGACTCCTGCAGACAATTCATAATAATTAAAAAAGAATAATCTGGAAAGAAAAGGAGAAGAGAGAGAAAGGGGAGGGGGGAGAGAACAGAAAAAAAAAGAAGGTGACGCTAATTAAAAATGACCTATTACATTACACTGCAAAAAAGATCACAATCCACCTAAAGCTGCATTCCACAAATTACAATCCTCTAATATACCCCCCAAACTCCTAGCTCTAATATGTTTATTCACTGGGAAGATTAAAGAAAGGTCTTTCCTCACTGTACGTTAGACAATTGCATAAGATAGGATCTACTATCTTTTTCATTCCACGCATATAAAATAAATCAGAAGCAATTTGCCCAATACTGAAAATGATGCTATGAGCTACACAATGTTTAGACAGTATTAGAAAACGTAAGTCCTGGCATGCATAACCTTCCTGATCAAAGATTTGGAAATCCTCCAGAATAGGACAAAAGAAAAAAACTGTGACCAGTGCTATCTAGCTCCCACCACTTCTGCCATTATCTTCCTTTGGGAGATAATATTTGATTTGATTTTGAGACAAGGGCTGAGAAATGTCAGTGTTAGAGTGCTGCAAGTTTTTGTTTTTTTGTGTGTGTTTTTTTGTTTGCATTTGAGTTGGTCAGTTCATTTCCTTTCATCCCAAAATGAGCTGGTATCCAGCAAAAAACAGAACTAGTTGCCCATAAAATGGAGTTCTGTGTTCAACGACCAAATTTCGTTGATTACCGCAGTAGTACAAGTCATGTCTCCAGCTTGGATGGCTAAAAGATATGAAAAGGAATGCTGTCTGATGACTGGCCAGCTCTTTGTTTTCAAATTCAATTCAGGTTCTGGTTTTTACATTCAAAGACCTAACAACGTTTTGGGTCTTGGGTGTCTGAAGGAGAACTTGTTCCTATACTTGTCTGCCCTAAGTTGATCCTGAACCAAGCAGAGCCATTTTGGAGAGAGGTGCTCTCCTGCTTGGCCTATGAACTACCTCCATTCTCTGGGCTTTAAGAATGTCTGCTGGTCTGAGTGCTTTCCCCTTTTTCATAGTTCCCTTGAGGGGAGTCCAAAATGCAAGCAGCTCTATTGATCCATATCGTCAAAGCAGTTTTTAGTAGTTTTCATCTTCATCAAGAGCTTTTGTTAATCCAAGCGGTCTTATCTGCCCATTCCAGATCAAGACTGCCCCAATATTTGCATAATTATGCAGTAGCACAAGTCATTGTGTAGTTAGGATTGATGAAAGCTTTCGCTGTTATTTTCCACAGAGAAACAAATGATGAGGATGGTGCCGGGCCCGGGGGGGGGGGGGGGGGGAAGCTTTTTGTTATGGCTGTTATTTGCTGATGCTGCAGTTTTACCTCTCAGCTCTGAAAACCTGAAGTTTCTACTGTTTTATATCCAAATGGACAGCACACTATGGCAATTAATTAATGGGGTGATCATTATGCCCCCACACCTTTGGTGAGGATACAAACTTTTGGTGCAACTTGTCTGATTCTGGAAGGTGTTTCCAGGTGAACATTTTGAACAGTATACCATTTGCTCATATAGGCTAAGATCTATGAGTATACTTTAGACTGGGTAGGACCTTTCTCATTAATAAACCATTTGTTTATTTATATAGCAACCTTAAAGTATTTTTTGGTTAATTTAAGCTGTACAGAGTCCAACCTGCCCCCCTCCTGCATTAAATATTTCTGTGTTCCCATATTTTATTAAAAACAGAGACAACCACACCAAAGTCTTTGATTTAAAACAATAAGTTATGGTCAATGCACTCTTTTTGTACCTTAACTTGACATTAGGAAATCCTCTAAATCCAAGCAGTTAGTAACTGTCCATGACTACGTACCGTCCCTCCACACTCATGTCATTCTGCTTCCCAAATTCTTTTTTTAAAATAAGCAAAACAAAACAACAATGGTGTATGTCCTTCTATATTAGTTGGGTATCTGGTACAATTTGGAACAGTCCCGTGGTTGACATAGAGGCCGTGAAGTACTGAACTATTCCTGAGCAGGGGGCTCTAAGAGAATGTGGAACTCACCCGATACCATCGCTCTGGTAAGCTCAACACACCATGTCTTAGAGTACAGTGCCTCACTCAGGTTGGGTAACTATTGGACAATGGTACACCAGCAGAATCCCCATTATGTGAAGATTACTTACTAGAGGTGGGCACAAACCACCAGTTTGATGGTTCATACCAGTTTGTTTTTCAGACAAACAGATATTTGACACTTCCTAGCCTTGCTTCCTCCAGCAGGTGCCCTCTCAGAGAAGGCAGGGCAGGGAAGCTGGGATGCTCCCTCTGAGTGGATACCAACCAGAGGAGGTGGGACTGGGAAGCACTGAACACCTGTTCACCCAAAAAACAAACTGTCATACCAGTGCTTTGTGCCCACCTCTATTGCTTACCCTTAAAAAGAAACACCCAGAACTGGTAAATGGCTGGGTGAGGTTCAGTGTATACTAAATTCAACCTGTACATTATCTTGTGTCCCATAATAGAATGTAAATAAGATAGAAAACAATCTCCAGTCCCTATTCCTACAAAATTCTCCTTATGTCAGTGGCTCAACATGTCAGTGCTTCCATATGTTATTCCTATCTCGTTCTTACCATCCAAGTCAATGCTTATGTGCCCACCATGAAAGGGAGGTTCCATAAAGACCGCCTGCACAAAATTTTTGATGTGTTAGATTACTAGGTGGCCCCATAAACACTTAAGCTGCAATAGGCTGCACCAGTAGATGTTTCTGAACCATGTTTAAAGGCAGCCACATATAGAGAGCATTACAGGAATCTACTCTGGATGTAACTGGGACAGGTATGAACTATGGCAAAGTCACTCCCCTTAAGGCAGGCAAATGTTAGCAGTTTTCTGACTAAATATTTAGTAATAATTTCTGACTTTTGGCTATTATAAACATAAATAGGAATCCTGAAATGAAGAAGTACATAAAATCTTCAAGGGGAAAAATTATTTCAATGTTTCATTGGTGGCATAATGATAAATGACATGCAGTTCTGTTTAGTATATAACAGCATTTAATGACAGGCATGCAGTGATGTGTAATGGTATTTACAGCCTGAACCTATCTATACTTGCTAAGTTGCACTTAGTTCAATAGGACTTTCCCCCAGGAGAGAATGAACGGAAATTCAGATTTAAGATATACCATACAAAATGTTTAGTATTTGACAGCAGGTAAGTGCTTAGGTCTCAGGTTTCATGCCTGCCAAAATAAGTGGTGCCAACAAGCCTAAAAGATTCATATTCTGAATTCCAAAATGAAAAAACTTCCACATTCAGAATTTCAGGGTGAGTAATGAAATGTTCAGCAAATAGTAAATATTTGCAAACACCCATTTTGGGTTATCAAAAAAAGGGTCAAAATTCAAAGCAGGAAAAGCTCTGAGGAGGATTTGGTTTTATCCCAAGCCAGGTGGCATAATGTAAAAAAGAAAACACGAATAAACTCATATCTGAAAGTAATGTCATAGTAGAAGCAGAAAAGACTTTGTTGGCAATTTAAGCCATCCTTGCAGATATTACTTCATACACAAATTGGCAGAGAGCTTCAAATAGCAATTCGGCCCATTGTGATCCCCACAATTCTTCTTAATGATCCAGTAACGGCTATACATGTTTGAGACAATGAATGTAAACATTGAAGGTAGAAGTGAATTGCCATGCAGGTAACAATTAAGCAGGATAAATGCCCATTATCATGGAGGTCTAATGACTAGTGGCGATCACTATCTGTTCAGGAACTGCTGGTTTCCCCCCTCCAATTAGCTTGCCTGAGAGATTCTGTTGCTTTCCTCAGCATTTACAAATAACAGAGTAGAAAATCTCCTCACTAAGAGGTGGCATCCAAGAGAACTGCCAAGGTCTCTTTCCTGTCTTTACCCTCCATCTGCCAGTGGGAGATTTAATTACATGGCAGGGTTCAGACAGACCAGGGTGGGCACATGCGTACATTTCCGGAGCTGATGTGAAGGAACATCTTCATAGCACCTCCTAGCAAAAAACCTAGGTAAGTGGAGAAAGTATATACAGAAAAGTCAGCAGATAGAAATACCAACATATTTTGTAAGAATATATTTATTTGTTTTCTTCTGAGTTTTGTCTCATTGTTTAAGGAGCTCATGGTAGCAAACTTGAACATATTCCATTTTGTTTTAGGAACATCTGCATGAGAGAGAGTAGTCTCCCAAAAGGAGTTTCTAATTGCATGTTTAATCTAGGGAATTTACTACCACAAGATGGGGTGATGCCCATCAACTTAGCTTTCAAAAGACTCTAATTTCATGGAGGGTAAGGCTGCCAATGGTTGTCATCCATGCTGTTCTGGATACAATCTAATGTGGTGGGGGGGAGGTGACAGGGCCAGCACCGTCATTAGACAAACTGAGGCAGCTGCCTCAGGTAGCAGATTCCAGGGACTGAGGAGTGGAGATGAGTTGTCTTTGGCCATAATTACATATGCTACACTGTCTGCCTTATGCCTTGTAAACCAGGTTACTATCCTGCAGGGAAGCAGAAGATGGTGTCCTGTTGATGGTGTTGTTTCAAATGCCAATGTAGTTATCGTGTAGACATGGAATAGTCGGAAAGTTGCTATTTTGTACTCCGCCTCAGCAAAACAGCAAATGTTTTCGGCTGGCCCAGAATATTGCCCATATGTCTTGCTTTTGGGTTTTCCACAGGCAGAGAGCAGGATGCTCAATCAACAAGGCGTTTGGGCAGCACTGGTGCAAGGTGTCCCTCTGGCTGAGGTGGGAAGACAAGCTCTTCTGCTTCCACACACCAACTTTGCACCCTGCAACACTTACTGGAACAGAGAAGAAGAGGACAATGGCAGTGAAGGCCGTGGAAGTGACTCCTTGTTGCCATCTGCCTGCATATATCCCAGATGCTCCTCAACCATCTATCTGAATCATGGGACGGAGTAGCCAAGACACCTGGATACTCTTCCCCACAATACTATGAAGAGCCTCAGGACCAGGTTCTTATTCACACAGCCTGCTGAAGAGCAGTCAGGTCATGCAGGTGGGTGGTAATGGAGATATAGAAGCCAGTGATAGGAACTGGCACAGACAGCAAAGAACAGGTGGCAGTGGCTGCTCCGCAGCCATCTCCAGGATCCCACTGTCTGAGGCAACTGACTTAATTGGAATAACGGCCAGATAATTCCTTGGGGATTTCAGCTGAAGCCATGTTCATTCCCTTCTCTCTATACCAGAGTGTAAGGCACTGCTGGTGACCCACTGTCTTGGGCAGGAAGCCAAGTCTTGTTGTTTGGGCAACTGTTTGCAGACCATAAGCACCCTCACATCATGGAATTCATTGGAAGGGCTTGAGAATAAAGTCTGTCTTTTTCTGCACAGCACCTTCATCAGCACAGAGATCTGTTCTACGTGGAAAAGCAGGAGCTGGCTTTGTAGATGCAGATACAGAAACTGGTGCAGACATCAAACCTAGAGTGATCCATCCTTGGCTTATAAGTGTTGTAATGTTGTTCATTGTGCCTTATTTTTATAACAATTATTCCACCAAGCTGGCATTCAGGAGATGTCATCAACACCATTAAGAACTATTGCAATTGTAACAAAACACTCAGGTCATAAGTCCAGCCAAAGTAATGTTCATTGAACGTTCATTAATTTCAGTAGGACTCAGTCAAGTACATGTTTAAAGATGCTGTTGCAGATCTCTGAGAGACAACATTTTAAAGCCTTAATTGGATCTTACAGCACATTTTGAATATTTTATGCTATCATTCACTTTCTATTAGGTTCTGTAATTCTGCACTTGAGAGGAAAATAGAAAGGAATAACAAATGAAATGAACAGCTGTATATTTATGTAGGTCTGACATGAAATATTTTAAGCAATAATGTAATTTAGTAATATTGGAAGGCATGGAAATTAACTACCTTGCGTTCACTGAGCCTTCAGTGCTTATGTATTGCATAAAAAGGGATTCCTCCCCTCCCCCACAACTTGAAAATTGCATCTTTAACTGACTCTTAGACTCATTTCTTTTTTTAAAAAGCTGCTGAGTGAAATACTGTCCAGCAAAGTGAATGGTATTGTCCCATAAGGACTTACTTGTGCCAGGATAAACACAGCTGCAAGTTTTAACAGTGCTTTCAGTGACTTCTTCACCTGTTAACATGAATCCAGTTTTACAGCTTATACCATAGATGGACATTCCAATATCTAATAATGTGTGCCATCAAGTCAATTCTGACTTATGGCAACCTCTTCTCCGGGCTTTCCAGGTAGAGAGTACTCAGAAGAGGTTTTCCGTTCCCTTGTTCTGGAGGTGCCCTGGGACTGAGCAGCTTGCCCAAGGCCACACAGGATGGCTCTTCTCCCAGAAGGCACAGTGGGGAACTGAACTCCCAGCCTCTGGCTCTACAACCAGATACCTAACTCACTGAGCTACCTAACCAGCTACATTCCAATAACTGAACTCTAAATCAATTGCCAGCCTTATTATCATGGATTTAGTGAGGTCTCCATTTTGAAAAAATGATGTATACAGCAGATGTACATTTATTCATGTACATTTATTCATTTGTATGTCCATTCTTCATGTTAACCAAAAGGAGGGAATAGTATTTGAAAATCAGTGGCTCCAAGAATTGTGAGGGGAAAGTGTATGAGCTGTATGTATGACCAGGTGCTAACAGGCACTCTCCTCTGTTGACTTTTCCCAGTTCAAATTAAATCATGCTGAAAACACGCAGAATAGTCTCTGCTGCCCCTGCCCCCAGGTTTTGCCTGGGAGAGAAAAGCGTATGTTTATTTAGAGGTGAGGAGGATGCTTTCTAACCTGCCTACACTGCCCCCCCCCCAATTTTGTGTCTGTCTTCACCCTAAATGTCAACAACTTGAGGGTGCAGGGTATATCAATATTCTTTAGGTTGCCACAGCTTTAGGTCTGTAAGTTAAGGGGTTTTGAAACATTTCTGTTTTTCATGTAGAATTATGGCATGCTTATAGTCAAACTAATATATTTGAAAAGGCACCAGAAGTGAATATGTCTTCTCAGGAGGTGCCCTTTCGGTGGCAAAGCACAGCATTTTCCAAGATACCATCTAGGCTGAACTCCATCTTCAAAGAAAGATCAACTCTTTGCCCAACCCCAACCTCTCACTGCTCCATTATCTTAGAGAATCCAGAGCAAAGCACAGTGGGAAGATCTGGGAAGGTTCAATTAGGGTCATCCCATTGCAAACTGGGGAATGTTTACATCAGACAGACACTGAAGAAGATTATAAAGAAGAAAACAAGTTAACATCTCAAGGTGTGGTAGAAACTAATTCAGTCACTTATTTGTAGCCAGGTACATGTCAACAGTTGTAAAAATCTGAAATGCGCTGCTGACTGATTTAACAGGTGAAAAGATGTTTCAATTTTAGCATGGGAATTTAAGCCAGAGACTGTATCTTTTACAAAAGAGTGAATGCCACTCTTTTACTAACATGCTCTGCACAGTTTTCTCTTTCTAAAAATGTACCGAATTATCCTTAGGAACAAAAGGTATAAGGCCCTTGTGAGCGTCTCTCAGTTTGTGGTAGGACTAATTCATTAATGTGGCTCCACCAGGAATGCGGGCGACATTTGTTCTAATTGGACATGACTGTTTAAGAATGTCTTCGGCCTCCATCCAGATTACACTGTCACTTACGTTGTATAATAAGCTTACTACTACTGGCCCATGAATCAGTTTTTAAACAATCTGTGGTAATGAACTTGGACATCTCATTGTTATTGACAAAAAATGCACAGTCCTACTATTGTCAAAGGCTCAATTATGAGTTTCTTCTGATAAAGCAGATTGGAGGGAGGTTATGGGTGGGACGTGTTCCATGGACTGGAGTGACAGACTGAAAGAATGTTTTCATCTTTTTCTCTCTCTTTTTAAAAGAAAATGACAAACAGAAAGGTCAGTTACAGTGAGCTTTAACTTGAAACGTTCAGGAAAGGTGGTGGTGGGAATTATCTGGCATCATTAGGAAAGGCAAACTTTGACTTGACCCATGGGAAACCCTTATTATATAACTTGAATCACAGCTCCAATAAACTTTGCCTGCTGAAAGGGGAAGGGAAGAAAGTCACGTTCACAACTTCAGAATGACTGTAGGATCTGAGCCTTGCTTTTGCTACTAGTCGAACACCATCCGCTTCTCCAGAATGAGGTATATTTGTCTAATGCCAGTAATTCACCTTCAAAATTGTCCTCTGTCTCAAAAGAGAAAGAAGAAACACTCATAAATACCAACAAAGATGAGATAGAGGGGAAAGCCAAATATTACTGGCTGTAGCATGCAAATGTAAAACAGGAATATTTGGCAAGGATCCAAATATTTATAGAATGATAAGTAAATATTTATTTGCAATATTTGTAGGCAAAACCTCTGAGAATATTCTTGGAGTCAAACTAAATTTCTGGGTCTGGATGTGAAACAGCAAAGTTAAGATCTAGTCAAGACTAAGGTTGCAGCTACACGGTCAAATACTGCTTCAGTTATAAAATGGATTGATTAAAATTATTTTTTACTCATCACACAATGCAAAAGCCAAGTTGAACAGTCCAACCCTTTTTGCTCCCAATGCAGAAGTTTTTCCTCTGCTGCAGGGGACTTCTACTTTTTCCAAGCCAGAATGATTTGCCTCCTGGTGTGATCATTTGTTTTGTTCTGCAAAAGGAAGTGCGGTCTGCCTGTGGGTAGTGTTGTGGTGATGTAGACAGTTGGTCCATGATGTTTATGGACTGCAGGAACACCCTTCTTCATGATCTGTTTCCCAAGTGAATTTTTAATTTTTAAAAAATAAATGAATCTAGCAACAAGTCATTGCATGATACACTGAGTTTAGCGCTAGATCACTTTGGCAAAGAAAAAAAATTGCTATGAAATAAAAACAACCCCAGTGCAACACAGAAGACTACATATGTTTCTGTTGCATACAGGGAGGGAGGGACAGTCTGTGGGCTGAAATGCTGATCATACTATATCCGTGTGTGGACACTGGCTCTGAATCAATCCACAGCTCCTGTGAGATCACTAACTGCAAATTGAAATGGAAGATAGTCTGCAAGTCAAACTGCAGCAAAACCAAATTGTTCTGATTTGTCTTGCCAGTGTAGTTGCAGCCTTGATCTAGTCAGGTAGTTAATTCTATGATGAAAAACAGAAGCTGGTTGTTATCACACTGCTTCCCACCATGTGCTGCTTTCATTCTCTTGCAGTTCCTACCCCCACTTATTTTGTGCCTTTTTCATATTAGTCGTACTTTCCCCTCTCCCTCTTCTTTCATCTTATGATTTGCTGTACATTGTTGTTATATATGCCACTCCGATATAAGGTTGTTGAGGTACTCAGCAGGCAAAGTCATGCTTCTGGCTGCCAGAGTTCACAATTCTTGTGTGTGTCATGTGCCACATAAACACCATGACACTGGCCAAGGTGGGGAAGAAAACTGTGATAATTCATGAGAATACCTTTCCAATGTGTTATCATAGCTTCGGAAAGGCACACTGTGAATCAAATGTATCCAAAATATCTTGAGGCCAGAACCTGGTATGGGGTGGGGGGATTTGTTTCATTTTGTGTGCACATACCCATGGTTTTCATGTCATTTTACTAACATGCTGTCATGACTGCATGCGCCCAAGGAAAGAGAATAAGAGTACAGTTATACTGGATATGTACTCAGATTAAGCACAGAAAAACTGAACTTACTTGTGATGTCGTGAAGGCAAGACTGCAAAGGCAGAGTAGAGAAAACATTTGAGTAGACTGAAAATACAAGCACAGGCCTTACATACCCACTAGGAACATGTATGGAACACATCATCATAGCTTAAAACAGAAGAAACCAAACAGAATATAGACACCATATACTATGAAACCAAATGCCAAAAGAAAAAAGAAAAATCAGCAAGGTAGTTCATCATGCTGCTTCTTGCTGGTTTAGAAGTGGTGTGATTAAGTAGGATTCCTTGTGAATCAGAACAAGGTGTATGTTGTTTTGAAACAAACAAATAAACAAAGCTAAAGTATAACAAAACATCCATCTCCTTTCCCTCATATTTCATTTTATTTTCAAAGGCAGCTTAACACTTCAGAAACATTGGCACAAGTCCTGTTGCTTAGTGTGGGAAGTTGTAACTAGAGTAGGTCCATTCAGTCGATGGAACCTTCAGAGGACCCGACTAACCAAATCTCTTCTGATTCAGTGGGCCTGCTCTAGTGTGACTACACTAAGCAACAGGATTTCTGTCTCTGTGTACTTCATTCTTGAGTAAACGTACTTGCTGAGAAAACAGAAGCCACATTCAGGTGTTACAGAAGCAGGGATTCTGAAATGAGCTAGAGAGGAACATCTAGCCCCCGTCGTGGCATTGCTTAGGGTTTAAGCATCAAGTCTGAAGAAAAGCAAGTTGCTGTTCATGTGTAGTCCCTATACATGATTAAGAAGCCAGAAACATCTGAGTTCTTGCTTGCACACAGAACCTTCCTGAAAAATCCAACCACCTCCTCTTCAGACTTGGTGCTACCCTGGGCAACGCAATGGTTGAGGAGACTGGGGCTAGACGGCCCCTCGGTTCAGAACATGAGCTAATATAGCTCATAGTTCTGTTGTCTAGCTTGAGCAGAACTTGGAAAAGTTACCTTTTTTGACAAGTCTCAGAATTCCCCAGCTAGTGTCATCATGGCCACGATGGCAATGTTACCACGCTCTAGGCTTGCAGCTGGTTTTGCTTAATCATTGGGAAACATGACATACAGTCTAGTAACATTTTCCTCCAAATTAAAGGAAGCTCTCAAAAAGAGCCTATCATCTATAGGAACAAGCTACAGGCATGAATTACCCCAGTATCCAGGCTAATGGTTATTATTAAACAGATCCTACAGAAATTACTGGCTAGGATATTCTGGGGTAGTCCAAAAAATACCATTATTAAATTATATTATTAATCAGGTAAGTGGTGGACAGGTCTACTTCTGAAATATACAACGCAGACTGTGTAGAGTCATGTTTGTCACAGATTCTGTTTAATTTCCCACATGTTCTGGAGTGCTGCTTCTATGGCACAATGCCTCAGGAAGTGGAGCATCAGCTGAATTTGTCTATTGAGAAGTCTTGCCAATTCACAATCTGTGAAACCATGGTTTCACATTCTTCTCTGCAACAGCAGTCTGGAAGCATGATGTGTCCATCTGAACTTTCCAGCAAAACACACCTGACAGCTTTGGCATGATCTCTGAATTAAAAAATATACAAACCCAAATAAATCTGTTACTGTTAAAGGTGATGCAAAGCTTTCTTTTTCTTTGGCTATCATGCTGAAACAGAGAAATATTACTTGAAAATTAATCCCAAAATGTAACACTTCCAAAGTTCTTCTCCAAACATAGAAAAGAGATTGAATAAAATTTCCAAGCTTGAGTATAGTTCAGAAAGGTTTGATCTTGTTACCTGAGGATGCAATTCCCAATAAGTTTCTAAACTGTACTCACACAATTACTATGCTGAGTATGAGATTCTGTAATGCCCCTAAATAAAATGTTTAATTGTCTTTTTAAAAAAAACCTTTTTAGACTACAACTCCCAGAATCCATCCTCCTGGATGATACATCACTATTCTGCAACCCAGTCCTTTATTCTGGGAGATTCAGATTATAGCTATAGCTATTCCACCAGAAGATGAAGGAAGAAATGAAGGAAGCTACTGACTTTAGGCCTAATCCTCACCAACTGGGAGGAACTGGTTGATGAAGTGAAAGTATAACCATTGGTGTTACCTACACTGCACTGTTTCATACCACTTTAACCATCATGGCCCTACCCTATGGAATCCATAGATTGTAGTTAGGGGAGGGGCTTATACTTTTGTAGTTCAGGGCAAACACTACACTAATGCTGTCTAGCAGGAATTCTAAGTAACTCATCAAAAGACCAATCCCAGGATTCTTTAGGAACTGCTGCAACCTGTGCCATCTTGAGATTCACTATACCCAGGATAAGGAAGGCTGAGTATGGGAAGATGCACATCACCTCCTTCCATATGAACCTACCCGGCAGTTAAGATCTAGCCAGGGGGCCCTTTTGAAAGAGCCGTCCCTCAGGGAGGTAAGAGGGATGGCTTGTAGACAAAGGACCTTTTCGGCAGCTGCCCCCAGACCGTGGAATGCCCTCCCAAGGGAGATTCGTCTGGCGCCAGCGCTGATGACATTTCAGCGCCAGGTCAAAACCTTCCTGTTCCAGAAGGCTTTTAATTGAAATAATATCAACTGTGGGTCCTGATGGCAATTTTTAGAGTATATATTTTAATTGTATTTTAATTGTCTTATCTTTTTATTGTATTTTAATTGTTGTAAGCCTCCCAGAGACCTTTGGGTAGTGTGGGCGGCATATAAGTTAAATAAATAAATAAAATAAATAAACTTTAGGAATAGTGGTTTCAGCAAATTCAAAGAACTTGGGGGTCCAATAGGCAGAGATAGTCAAAGAGAAAGGAATTGAGATGGGTGGCTTCTTATACTGAAGATACAACTCCAAAGCATAGCAGTGGGAAAGGAAAACAGGAGGCATCCAAAGTAACAGGAGTGGCGACTTAAGGAGCTTTCTGATTAGCCTTAAAAGGGATGTGTATCCTTTCCCCATTACAGGGGGAAGGAAGACAGGGTGAACCACCAAGGATGTGTCTAAATGAGTTGCTCCAGCTTATGAGAAGAATGTTAGGAGAGCCAAAACTCAAAACGATTTTAGGCTTGTGAAGATTTATATGTTTTTAGTTAGGTTTGATGCAAAGAGAAGATCAAGGAAGTGGGAGGTCCACTGGAAGGAGAGGTTGGAGAAGTATTATTTGATGGAGACAAAGCAGAACTGGTCAACACTTCCTTTGCCTGAGGATTTAACTCAGAAAAGCTGTTTTTTCCTGGGTGAGGGATTCTAGGAGTTGTATTCCAAAAAGCAACATTTCCAAACTGTAGTTCCAAGGCCTACCACATAGCTAGTTACTGAAACAGTTACAATTTTAAAAAGTAAATATTTACATTCCCATTTCTAAAGAAGTAACTAACATGATTATTTTATGTTACTTTACGAAAAAGAATCTGAATATTTTTCATTAAGTAACATGAAGCAAAGTATCAACCTGCACTAAAACCATGAAGCAAAGTATCATCCAGCACTTCCCTCACCAGGCCACACTTTTGTACTTATAAAACTAATTCAAAAAGTATATGTTACACTACAAAACATGTGAACATATTCTTCATTAAGTTATAGTCATAATGTAATGTGGTGAATTCAAAGGCTGATTCATGATTTGGGATGGAGGAATCCCTGCCCCCAACATTTTGGGGTGTGACACATACACCCCATGCCAATCCATGAACCACCACAAGGTATACCTTATGATATTGGGAGGAATTAATTGTAAGTGTTGGTGTAGTGGACCTAGGGCTTCTAGGAGTGAACCCAGGACAGTATGAGTAGCTGGAACAGCATTTGCCATTCCACCCCCTTACTCAGGCTCTCCTGTTCTGCCTGAGCCTAGCTGCAATCCTCACAGTAACAGAAAAAGGCATGGGTATCCCCAGGATATCATAAGCTATCCCTTTTGCAATGCAATGTATTTGAGAACTGGTAGTCTTTCAGAAGTGGTTAAGAGTCACTAACTTTACAGAAGACCTGTACCCCATTTGCCGAAAGGACCAATTCAATTGGCTGCATTTTTAGGCTCTCCTTATTGGGAGGAGGGGAAGTTCTTTATGGAGACTGCCATGATGAGCAGCACCCACACTTCCAAATGTACTGTTATGCCACTAATTAGAAGTTACTGTATTTGGAGCTAATTCCTTCCAGTTCTGGCTAGCATACTATTAGCTACTGTCTACTTATCTTTGCCTTGCTGAATGTTGTTTCTTTGTAGGAAAAGATTAGGGAACAATATACACATTATATTAAATACGTAGCTAACAGTTTAAGATCCATTTTGTTTTTACAGTGAAGTATGTACATGTGGCCCCAATAGGAACTGGAACCAGGATGTATGGGTGCGAGAAGGGGGCATAGAAATATCTGGTTTGTTTGTTGGTTTGTTTTCAGAATTATGATGCATGAGTGGGCTACAAACTAAAACAACAACAGCTCAATTTTGATATAAAAATTGATTTTATTGCAAAATTTGCTGGAGGATTTTTAAAAACCATGTGCATTGGTCCTGATCCAGAGCCACATACACATATTTCAGTGCAAAGAAGAAATTGTGCACAGCAAGTTTAACAAAACATGCAGGTGGATCAGAGCTTAGAAAAGTGATTGTTTCAGACTACAGCCTCCAGAATCCTCTAGCATGGTTGCTTCCCATGTTGATTGAGGGATTCTGGGACTTATAGCCCAAACCAGTAACATTTCCAAGCCGTGTTTTTATGTGCATAAAGAAAGAGCTACATGGCTCATTCCATGGACAAGTGATGTGATTCCTACATCTTGATTAAAATTGGCGAAGGACACCAGAGGCCGAAGTTGCTCAGAGAGCCAGAGCCAGTTTCCAAACAGCCAGTTGGACATTCCTGGTCTAGACTATGTTCTCCATCGAATAATGACAAACAAATCTCTATTGTTTGGCCACCCCACACAACATGAAAATGAATATGATCCAGGCATGTTGGGGCCTCCACCACAGCTACAAGCCATGATTATGGAGCATGCGGTTAGCGCAGTCTGCAACATCAAACGACTTGTTTACAATAGATATAATCTGTAATGATATAACAGGTGTATAACAGTCAATACCTGCATTGTAGTGATCAAATAACTTTGTAGCACATTCACATTGATCCAGTATTAATCCAACCACCTGAGGCTTCTTGGGCTATGATTTATGTGACTCACTGGGAGGTTGAGGCTCCTTCTGGCAAAGGACCAAATGTTAGGCAAAGATCAGTGTATAATTTATCTCTCCAGTAAGAGCTTTTAAAATCCAGGCTCAGATCATCAGTAGTACTTTTCAAAAGGGAAACCTGTTACAGCATGTAAAGGGAGAATTAAATTCATCATTTTGGCTGCTGTAAGTCTCCTCGTTTTAGGTGCTTAAGGTATGATGAGTTACAATTATGAGAAAAGCACTTTTTTTACAGGGACACTTAATAAAATAAAATAATGAAGTATACTTTTTTGGTCTCATCACCATCTTTGTACATTTCCCGCCTAATCGTAGCATTTATTATCATAATTGCCTAATTCATGTATTTTGTGACTAGGCGTTGTGGAAGCCTAGGCTACGAGATCAGATAATAGAACTGAACATGATGCCTTCAACTGCTGAAATTTGGGGGGGGGGGCAACTTTGTTAGTGTGTTGCAGCAAAAACCACAAGGTTTTGTGGCACCTTAACAATTAGCTACTTTTATTTGGTGGAAGCTATTGTGACTGCAGCCTATTTTATCACTTCTGTCTAGTGAACACAGTTGCACCCAAAAAAGTTTGCACCAAATAAGAGTTACTCATTTTTAAAGTGCCACAGGAGTCTTTCTTGTCTTATTCCAGACAACCCAGCCTACAGAAGTCACACTGCACACCACCTGAGAGAAAGAAGAACAGAGATTTCTTTGCACAGGTAAGAGAAGCAGACCATGCAGAAAGACAGACTGATAATGTTAGCTTTTAAGTTGTAGGGTGTTTTCGCTGGGGAACATTCTGATATACAAGCCCACTCCCACCTTTAGTGTAATATCATATCATCCAAGAAATACTTTACCACTTGATTTTATTTTTTATATATAGGAAACCATCTAAGCTGCCTTTCTTCTCCAGAGTTTCACCCAGTTGTGCTGCCACAGCTAAGTGGGTTGGAGCACCAGGTTGCAGAGCCTGGCACTGGGAGTTTGAATGCTCACTGTGCTTTTGGGGAGAACAGCTTGCTGAAATTATTTTCCTTTTGGCAAATTTAAAAGGATTTTATTTCCTCTTCTGAAACTGGTATAACTTAGTGGATTGGAGCACCTAGCTGCAGAGCTGGGGGTAGACTCCACTGTTCCTCTCTAGAGAAGGGACAGCTTGCTTGCTTCTTTGCTTGCTTGCTTGCTTGCTTCATATCAGAGTGTTGCACAATTTAAAATTATGGATGTATATGAAATATAGGTAAAATTAAAACAAATTAAAATGTTAAGATAATTAGACTTTGACCAGAAGTGGGCTACTTCAATAGTATTATCATGGCCATTTGCTAGGTCATCTTATTTGCACATGGTAGGGCATAAATTGTATGCATGTAAGTGCTGCATTGATTAAATTTCTCCACAGTCACAGAATATTTGTCCTGTATACAAGTAGCCCCATTCTAGTTGATTATTCTTTGAACTTCCTTGATTATTCGTTGATCTTTGAAGTCTATTAAGTGACTTCCAGATGGTCCCACTAGAGTCCTGTCCTGGTGGAAGATGCTCTTCAGCATTCATCCATTCCTCAAGGTGTGTTGTTTACACTCTCCATAGGTTTAGCCTAGTCTCTTCTGGTTTAATATTTAAAGCTTGAGATGTGTGCAGAAAATGTTTCTTCAATTTTTGCCTAAATTCACCTGAAATGTGTGTGGCTGATAAAAGTTATATACCTTACTACCTGTGCAGCCTCAGGCATGCCACAGAATTCCAAAGCAACAACAGATGGTGGGGCTGGTAAACCACTTCTGAGTACTTAGTAGCTACAAAGGTTACCACAAGTTTGGAACAGCTTGATACATAACTGTATTCTTTTCTCCCAGTTATCCTGTTTCAAAAGAAAGGGACAGTGAATTTGCTCACGTGTATCAACAACTCTGTTTTAGAGTAGAATACAGTAATTTATTAAAACATACAGAACAGAATAAATTATGTCTGAGGAACATGAGCGACTAGTTTAGATGTAGCATAATATTTTTCAGAGCAGTTGTATCCAAAGTCAGTATAGGCATCATGATGTTGTCCAGCATTTGTTAAAAAAGGAACAAGATAAAGTAGAATTAAACACTAAGCAATTTAACATCATATTATGATGATGCTCAGAGAATGACATGACAGGAAGAAAAATCTCTTTGTGGAAAATATTGGCCCAAATCCTATTGCTGGTGCAACACAATTGGCATACCTTTTTGGCAGCTAAGTGCTACAACGGACAAAGTCAGCATAGACAGTGGCTGAAATCCTGTTGCATAGTTTCCTATATGTAACAGTGATGACATCAGCAGCAGTGGCAAAGTGTCATTTAAGGTTTCCCAACTGCATTACAGAAAGGAGCAACATGTAAGCTTATGCTAGAGCTTCTCTTACTAATCTGTGGTGCCTGCAACTTTGTTACATTGTGTAGGAGTTCCATGCATCCTGAAATTGCATATAATTGGTGATGACTTGCCACTGCTGCTGATGTCATCACCATTGAGCTCAAGGAGCTACACAACAGGATTTGAGCCACACTGAGCCACACCACTCAGTAAGGAACAGATAATGTCTACGCTGACTTCATAACTTGCAGCAACTTGTCTTCAAAAGTGATAATATTTGTGCTAATGCTTGTGGATATAACTAATAGTATTTTGACCATTAATTAATTAAGAGGTGGAGGAGGAGAGACAGACAGAAATTAGGCAGTCCTTATGAGACACTGTGATACACCTAAAAATAATCCAATGGGGCCTGAAATACAATGGGAATACCACCCCCTCCTGCATTAATGTCAGCCCTGATGAAATGTTTTCATATGAAGTGGAGGGTTCAACTGAATGCTCCAAGGGAGAAGCAGAGTTTCCAACAACCCTACATTGTCTTTAGCATCATAAGGAAAGGAAGTGGGATGGGGCACTTGCAGAAAAGAATCAGCAAGAAAGAGAGGGTGTGTAATACTTGCTTTGCACACCAATTCTCCTTCCTTTCCACCTTCTTCCATTTTAAGCCTATTTTTCATCCTATCATAGAACAACAAAATTGGGAGCAAACTCAACTGAGAGAAAATCAGCCCGGTGGGCACTTGCAAGGCAAAGCTCACAGGTGGCAATGGGAGTAAAGCTAGCACATTGGGGAAGACTTGTTTACTGAGTGACCTTCAGCTGCAAGGTAATTCCTTTCCATAATACAGTTGAGAAGACTTGTTTACTGAGTGACCTTCAGCTGCAAGGTAATTCCTTTCCATAATGCAGTTGAGGAGTCTAGAGATGGGTGCCATCTACACCCACCATATATTTGCCACATTCTCTCCTGGGTTAACAGCATTTACACATAGCACAATTGTACAGCAAAAGGGCGCTTTTTAGGTATCTTCTGTGTAATCATTTGAAGTCTGTTAGTTGGAGTATGGGTGAAGTTATCTAATATCTAATGCCCTTGAAACCAGTAACCAGTTCTTGATACGTTGGCTTGCAGCATCCCAAGGCTGTGCATTCAGGGAAATGCTCTGCACCCCTTCTCATCTCAGATCTCTAGTGGTTCCTCCATTTTGATCATACAATCCTAGTTTAAAGGGGAAATGTTCATCACATGGAATTTCCCTGCTTCATCCTCCAAATTCTAACTAGAATAAGTTAATTAATTTGGGTGGGTGAGGAATCAAGGGGGGGGGAGGTGCCACTGCCTGCCTTTCACACTCTCTTGTGCTCTCTGCTACAGACTCCCAGGTTGCCTCCAGGCAGACAGGAAAAGAGATGAAGGTAAGTTAATTCCCAAATCTTGAAATGCACAGACAGGTGGCAGAATCCAGCATCAGCTCCCAACTTCAGAACCACTATTACCCCTGGAAATATTTCTTTTTATTAAAATCAAGAAAGCAAAGTTTGACTTCAGACCCTGTCAGTACATGGTACATTGTATCCCTGAATAGATTCTGCAATTAAAGTTCCCCATCTGGGCTCTCCTATCACAAATTGCAAAAAAACCCAGTTTGGTAAAAACCTTGTTCTTTTGGGCAGACATATACAACATATTAAAGAACTGCAAGTGTGGTCTTTCTGGTATTTTTCAGACTGCATCTCCTATAATTCCTCACCACTGGATATACTGCCTAGGCCTGATGGAGGGGGTAGGTCAAAGACATCTGGAGAGCCGGAGTTGTTCAGTCTTGTTCTGTAAGCATCACAGGATTTGGCAATGGCAGAACACCTTCTCAGAGTTTAAAAAAAAAGTACTTCAAAGATAATGTGGCTGAAATCCTGTTGCTTAGCGAAGTCAATCACATTAGACTAGGTCCACTGAATCAATGGGGATTTGGTGACTCAACTCCTCTGCAAGTTCCACTGATTCAAATGGGTCTACTTAATTGTGACTTACTATGCATTGATTTCAAAGTACTAGTGATGACATATAAAGCCCTAAATAGTTTAGGACCTCAATATCTGGCGGAACGCCTCCTCCCACCTAGATCTACCCGAATCACTCGCTTTAGTCAAGATGGGTGGCTGAGGGGCCTAACGCCAAGGGAGGTCCGAAGAGAAAGAACAAGAAAGCGGGCCTTCTCGGCAGTGGCCCCTCGCCTCTGGAACAATCTCCCCCCAGAAATTTGTCTGGCTCTCTCGCTGGGTGTTTTTAAGAGCCAGCTCAAGACCTGGTTCTTTAGGCAGGCCTTCCCTCCTGTCAATATCTAATTTATTTGCTATCTTCAATTGTATTAATGTTGTTTTATTTTATTTTATTATTCTTGAGTGTTGCTAGCCGCCCAGAGTAGACTTCGGTCTAGATGGGTGGGATATAAATTAAATAAATAAATATGCTAAAGTAAGTCACAACTAGACTAGGCTCATTTGAATCCATTGAACTTATGGAGAAGTCAACTCATCAAAGAAACATTGTTTTAATGTGTCCAATCTCATGTGGCTGATTACTCTAAGCAACAGATGTGAAGTTGCAAAACATGGGTGGCAGCAATGGCAGCACCTTCCCAAGCCTCACATAATCTTTAACCGAGAGTGTGATCACTGAGCTTGTGGGACAGAGAAATGGTCTATAATGCCCAGAATCCCCAGTATAGTCACTTTTCCAAGCCCTGTAAAATAATGAAAATGTGTCCAGCTTTGAGCACTTTGAAGCAAGGGTGGACAGAAGGTTGGTTACTGCTCTTGGGCTGTGGAACTCTATGCCAAGGGAAGCTAAGCCACCTTCACCCTATTTTTAATCACGCCTCACTGGGCTGTATTATTCAAAAGGCTGACTAGGCTGAAGCCTAGGGGCCCCACAGGAATTAGGGGGCCCGTCAATGGACCAGGGTCAGGCTGGAGGAGGAGGAAGATTAAAGTGTCAGAGGGGGCCCCAAATACCTGAAAGCCTAAAGGCCTGGTGCCAGGTTAATATGGCCCTGATGCCCCGATGGCCTATGTCACCACAACACCACCCACAAACATGCCCCCCACCATCAGTTTGCCGAACAAAATAACCGGTCACATGGGGGAAAGTTCTTTCAAATCATTCCAGCTTGAAAAAAGTAGAAGCCCTTAGCAGGAGAAAAAAAAACTCTGTGTCTAGAGAAAAACCCTGTGTAAAATTGGCTTTTGCATCATGTGATTAAAAAAGCCCGAATTAGTCCATTTTGTACCCACAGCAAATCCCACAGTATTTGACCTTGTAATTGTAGCTCAGAAGAGCGTGTGGATACAGTTCCTTTACAAAGGAGGAAGTGTGCTCAGGCAATCATTCAGAGTCTCAGAGGGCTGCAACTACAAGTTAACATTGCTCTAGTACTTCTGTGTACTTTTCAACATTTATAACTAGTTTCTACTGAACACTGTTCTTAGTCATATACCTTGAATTTTCTAGTCATGTCTCTACAGAGCCTTGGGTCAAGAAAAGAGACTCCCTCTGTGCCAAACTATTATTTGTTAAATATTTCTTGGCATTACTCAGTTCAAACACAGGTACTGGGCATAGTTTCACCAAAAAGCAGTTTTGGTGAATGAAATGAAATGGATTTCATTTTATTTATGCATTTAATGGGTAAACCTCTTAAGTTTAAAAAGGCTTCCAAAAAGACATATGAAAATAAGTAAGACCAATAATAAAACATCAAATAATTATCACTTGGAGATATTACTTTTCCAAACTAAAACCTCCAGGAAACACACAAATGTTCACTTGCCCTGGTGGCTATGGAATTCTGGGTGGTACAGTCCAACAAACAAATTTCTCCATGTTTTGCAAATAACAGAAAAAAACAAAATAACATAAAACTTATTTTGACCTTTGTGAACAACTGAGAACTGAAAGATAGGATGAGAAAAACAGCATCCTCTAACCCTTATCCTGAATGGTATCAGTCTTAGGAATGTAATTTCCAAAAAAAAAAAAAGGTGGTAAGTTTTCAGAGCAAATCTGGGAGGGCCAGACATAGGCACAGTCAGAGAGAGCCCAATCCTTTGAGCTTCAGTGGATTGGCAGAGCAAGTGTTCAGCGCATGGACTCCAGCTCTTGGCATATTTGGGTCATGTTTGCTCAGATTCCTTCTTTGTTTGTTTCTTTGTTTTGCTCAGCTTGCCTGCTGAGCTTTTCTGATGTTGTTTTGAGGAGCTGGAGTCTGATAGCCAAACAGCTTCATGGATATGATTTGACTGGCACTCCTTCTAGAGATAGTAGAGTTGCTACCACACAGTGCCTCATGCCCTTTAAAGTTTTCTTTCTTTCTTTCTTTCTTTCTTTCTTTCTTTCTTTTTCTTTCTTTCTTTCTTTCTTTCTTTCTTTCTTGATGTCACATATAAATCATGTGTCACATCATTTCAGCTTGTGGAAATATTTAGTCTATCAATTGTTCATTGTTGTTGTTGAGCGTCATCTTTGGGATGGGAAACCACCAGATCTGGGCAGTGGCCATGTGGGCTAGGAAATTCTGTGAGTCATAGAGTGCAACTATCTGGTCAAATACCACAGGATTTTCTCCACTTATAAAACAGGTGAATTTGAAGTATATTTTACTGACCTCACGAGGCAAAGGCTGATTCAAATTGGTCCAGACCTTTTTGTTCCCAAAGCCGCTTTTCTTCTTTGTTGCTGGGGGCTTCTACTTCGTCGAGTTTTATAATAATAAAATAAGTTCAGGAAAAGCTATGTAGCTCTTCTCCCCTGATATTTCAACCTCACATCAATTCTGTGAGGTATTCTGACTATGAGTACCTAGCCGGGGTCACCTGGTAGCCTTCATCGGTGAGTTGGAATTTGAACCAGGGATTTCCTGAGCCATCACTCTAACCTCTATACCATTATGTGAATATAGGACGACTGGGGGAAAGGAGTTCACATCGGCTGCCTGCTGCCGATACATTTATAGATCCTCTCACTTTATTGTTTCAAATGGAACTAGTATGTTGCAGTGGCTAGAGTGTTAGGCTGGAGTTGGGGAGATTCACTTTATTTTCATGTCTGAGACATGAAACTGGGTAACCCTGGGCCAATCATCCTCTCTCAGTTTGACCTACCTCACAGAGTTGTTTTGAGTGTAAGTAGAATGTGACCAGAGCAGATGGTACCCCTCTACGTTTTAATGTGAGGCATCCCATAACTTGCTCAGTCCATAAACCACTCCTAGTTGTGTCAGATTAGACAAACTGGTGCCTGAACCTTTCCCTAAGAGCCCTGAAAATGAAAGTGCTTTTAAAAATTGAGGCTTGAATTTTAAAAAAAACCAAGTAGCCAGCTCTCCCAGGCGAGGAGGTCACTGAACAATAACATCCTGACAGCTGAAGATGTTTGTGTTGTAATGAAATTGTTTATGTTACAATGTGTAAATATCAAGCAGCATAGGGCGACAGTATCCTCGTGCATCACATTTTTAATGGTACAGAGCATTATTTCTTCTTAGAGTTAATATAGTTTTTAATGTTTACTTGCTTTTAATTATTCAATTGTATTTTGATTAGTGTATAGTTTAATTGTTTTTAAATTGATTTTTAATGTTTTTAATATTATGTTTTTAACTTTGTGCCTTTTAATATTGTGAGCTGCCTTGGGTTCCCTTATCAGGAGAAAGACAGCCTATAAATAAAACTAATAAAATCTAAGCTCTGCAAAATGTTGGGCAAAACAGTAACATAATGGCAGCCTGACAGAGTTCAGGTGTTACAAAGGCTGCAGAAACAATAAATAAATAAATTAGATTTCCTATTGAAAAATTATTATTCGATGTCTACACTTTTGGACCCCCAAGCTCTGCAGAAAGGTTTGTTTATAGTTAGAATAGAAAGTTAAACAACTGAAGAAATTATAAATATATGGCAATAAGACACACACACATGGATTCAACTCATCATTGTAAGGCAGCTTCATGCTACGTCACACATCAGGTAGCAACAATTATCACTATGGATTTTCCTCCATGTTCTTAATATGCTTATAGGCTGAGAAAGTTTTGATATATTCTTATTTTTAAGAACACTGGTGTTTTGGAGAACAAATCTCTGCCTTTTACTGTTTCAATGTGCCTTTTTAGGCTATAAGCTCTTACATTTTTAGAACATAACTTAAGGCATTCTCATTGTTATTTTTTATGCTTAAAAGATTTTTTTAAACTGTAATTTGGATTGACTTAAGTATTTGCCTAAAACTTAAGTTTAGTTTTCATATATTTTTAAATATTTGTGCCTATAGTTTTCATAACTGTAAGAATGCTTACTAGTTACATTTTGTATTTTGTGCTTATTGAACGTAGAAGCAATGTAAATAAATATTAGAGGTATGACCTGACACCAGTTAGCAGATTGGTAGTGCCAGGCAAGGGATCAAAACATTTAGAAAAAGAAGAGTTTAAAAACAACTGAGAAAAACTGTGTCACACTTATCATAGCAATGTGCCCTGTGTTCAAAAAATGCATAAGTACAAACAGAATCAAAAATATTTTTACATTTCTGGGGTGATTGTGGGATGGCGCATAAGCTTCAATGAGAAACAAAGGCACTCACACAGATCACTCATGTTAAATCTTGTAATAGCGATTAGATATGAAGAAGAAGGGAAAACTAAGGGAATTGATCAGTTGGTACTAGCAAAGTAAAGTATGCCCTTCACCTTAGAAATGAACTTTCCTTGCTTTTCCTGCTGCAAAGCCATTCAAAATTTTATGGCAGCAGCATCACTAATTACAGATCCAGGGGAGAGAAAGGACAGGTTGCCTGCATTGCCCTTTTAAGAAGAGGGCTATCTCCATTGCCCTTTTAAAGTCCCACACTTACTCCCTTGACTGTGGCTTAACATCAGAGCTTTCTTCTGGTTGCTGAAGAAGACTGTTTTCTGGTAGCCACCTGCACCATTCAATCTATGATCTGGCCTTGTTGTTTGTGTTTCCCAATTCACGGGAATAAAAATTTTCACAGAGAACTTGAAATAGCATTATATATCTGATCAAGGACTGGGTCAGATTGTCACCAAAAGGGCACAAGGCACATTCGGCATACATCTGTGTGCCCGTAATCAGGCCTGGACCAGACTGGGTGTCTGCGCATAACCACTTCTATTTATAATATGGGTGCTCACTGTTTTTCAAGATATGGGCACTCTGAGGGAGGGAGTGATGCAACTGTGTGTTCTCTGGACTGCATTCCTATATCCACGTACAAAAGAGTCAATGAGTAGCTGCAGTGTAAAATACACAGGGGTATGAGGAAAGACACCCAGTGTGATGTAGTGGATAGAGTGCAGGACTAAGACTCAAGAGGCCTGGGTTCAAATCCCCACTCAGCCATGGAAGCTCACTGGGAGCGTGGAACCAGTAAAACCACTCCTTAAATATCTTACATTGGAAGCCCTATTAGAGTCACTATAAGCCAATTCCAACTTGATCGCACATAACATGAGGAAAGCAAACTTGGGGGTACAAAGTGGATCATTCCCTTTTTTAAAAAAATTTAAAAATTCCTCAGGTTCTTTCTCAGAATGCTTAGCAGTTTCAAAAGACTGTGACCTCTTAACAGCTTTCCTGTAATAATATTTTGATATAACACAGAAAGGAGCTTCAAGCCAGCTGGCCTGTAGTACCTGGTATTAAATTGGCCTTGACACACTCTCCCATCCTGAAATGCTAAATGTGTGGTGGGAACCCCATCACCACCAAAGACTCCCTACCCTTCCTGCCTTCATTCACAAAAGTACAGCCAGCTATATTTACCAATAAACACAGCTACGTTGCCTGCTGGGATCTATGTCAATTAATTTCAGCAGAAAGAGTGAGAACCCAAGTGTGTTTTGGAGATCAGCATCAACATGCCAGCGTCATGACAGCCACTGAAGGCAAGGGGTCATGTTTACTGCAAGCAAAGGCACACGTTGCAGCCACATTCAAAAGTAGATGCAGTAGGGAGATTATATTTCTGTTTGGGTTTTACCTCCGTTTTTTGGGATAATGAGGCAGAAGTTGCCTTCCCACCCCCCTTCACTTGTGGCAGAATCTATTGGGAAGTTGAACAATCCCTAGAGGAATGCCTTCATTGCCCTAATGCATGTGTAAGCAGGGGATTGTATTACTCCGTTGTTTTAGAGCAACCCTGTTTCCCTAATTTTAAGGAGTATTCTAGATCTGTTATAGAGGTTTTGTTTATTTGTTATCGTTATTTATTGTTATTATTTATTTTTATTTTATTTGTTTGTTTGCCACTTTTACAGCTTACCTAATTAACTTATATTCAGGTGTTGTAGCCCCTAAATGTTTCTGAAATAAATTCCCTACAACAGCTACTTGAGATTGTTTGGTCCCTTAGAGGTTCTTGCCAGAAAAGACAAAACGTTCAAAGAAAGGCTATTCAGCAGTGCCACATCTTGAAGGCTTCAAGCCAAAGTACTCAACACTTTATTGGTCACTGCTTCGACTGGAAGGACAATAATCTGTCTGGTTATATGGGTTCTAGATGGTCTTGGATACCTAGGACAATGTCTGTTTTCCATGGGGGCTTTCCAAGGTCCTGAATAGCTCCCTAGAGCCTTATTCTGTGCTATGGGAGTCCAGTTCCGTCTTGCTCATTGCCACACACATCCTTTTTTCAGAAGGTGATAACTCTCAAAAACTGTCTTTGTCCAACCATTTGTGGTCAAAATCATGCTGTGCAGCTCTGCCTGTGCAACAGGAACATCATTGTCAGCAGCAGATTGCCACTGATTAAAGACTTCCTTTTTGATTTTATGGTCTGCACATCTTGCATGCAATGAGATGAGATTGCATGAACCCCAAAATTGAAAAGGGAGGTATTTAGTCAGCTGTAATCTGCTGCTGATCATGACATCATCCCCACTGTGGAACCTGCCCAACAGGATTTCTGCCTGTACGTTTCAGCCATGCTCTCAAAAGGCAAGAATTGGACCTTGTGCCTTATTGAAAGCCACGCAATTACCGTATTTCCCATATTTGTCATAGTTGCTGAATTCAATTTAAGCTCATTTGAAAATTCCTGGTCTAAAAAGTCTCTGGTTCATTCAGTAATAGAAACTTCCAAAGGGTAGCTTTTTTAAAACTCTTCCCAGATACCAGATGAGCATTAAGAGCAGACAGATTTTTTAAAATTGTATTATTATTTTGTTTCCTTAGGTCCCAAACACCTCTTTTGTCCCTTTCTCCCCCTAGATTTTATTTGATCTGTATGTGTAGGATAACTACAGTATATGACCTATAGCAGGAAGAAAAGTGTGTGTGCTGCATGTCCATGGGAGTGCAGGAAAGAGGAGAGAATATGATATTAGACTGTGATATTCAGCTTCTTAAGGATCTCGGTCAGTAACGAAATCTTGAAATTTTATGAGAAAGCCAGCTGCCATTTCAGAAATGAAGAGCTGAAAAATAGTTCCAAGCATCAGAGAGTCACTGCCTTTTCTAGGTCCTCTCCCTTAACATAGTTACAAAAAATATGGAAAATATGAGAAATAATGAAGATTTTCTCAGTTTGCATATATTTCTATAAGTAGCAGAAATATTTTAATTAGCTAGACACAGTCACAACACAGTGAGGATGGAGAGAGATGGGGCAGAAAAGAATAGGAGCTCCTGTCCTTTGAACAACAGGTTCTCAATCTCTCTCAGTCTTATATCCCACATTGTGTCCTCCACAAACTTGGGTCCCATTATGATGTTCACTTTTTCAAAAGAGGAAAAATGTATGTATGTATGTATGTATGTATGTATGTATGTATGTATGTATGTATGTATGTATGTATGTATGTATGTATGTATGGGCATTCTGTTATGGAATTTATACCCGATGTTTTAAAGACATAAACATAGAAATAATATTGTTGAGAATAAACACAGGCAAGCAAAAATAATAGTTTCTTTAGCAGTTGAAAAGTATAATGATCATGCTTAGTATAAATTTTATTGCAACATAAGTAAAACTTAAAGGCAAAGATGCTGCTACATTAAGAAGCATAAATGGGCTATTGCAAAACCATACTGCTCTCTTTTCCAGGCTGTCTCTCATGAACCCAATGTTCTCCTGATTATGCAGTCACTCACATGACCTGTCATGTGACAGCAAACAAACAAAAAAAGCCCACAGCAAAAACTCTCTTTCCACAAGAATTTTTTCCCCAACAGGATGCAGGTCAAAGATAATACTTTTTAAAAGACAGTTATTGACAATAAATGTTGTTTCTTTGACTAGAACAAACAAAAGTAATAATTCCATCATTTTGTGCCATAAATAGGCTTGTGTCCCATGAAAATATTTCCATCTCTCATGGACATTGGCTGAGAGCTACTGCTTTTAGCACCTCTATTCACTGGAGTCTTCCTGATGCAGCATTTGCTCTCCCTTCAAGGCTCTGCACTGATGTTATCAGAAAATTCCCCTCTTAGTCTTCCAGTGTACATTTTTCCCCACAAGCTGTCATACCTTTTTATTCTTTCCAATAACAAGGTATCTTTGTGCAGGGGGTGGGTGAGTAGAACGCTGTGGAATATTCATAGGCAGCGATGCATCCCAGTCTGTTGTTAGGTTTGCACTATACCACCACCCAGCATAGGGGGGAAGTAAGCTCTAGTGCTGCAGTATAGAAATGATGAGTAGTGAGTGAAAGGTACTCCAAAGGAGAAAAATGATGGGTGGCAGAAGGATAAAAGAGAGGGAGGGAGGGAGGGGTAGTGGAGAAAGGTGGCAATCAGAACAGAGTGGAGGGTGAACAAAAATAAGAGAAGCAAGGCATGAGACATTGTATTTTATAATTCCTCTGTCCCCATGCTACTGCTTTTCCTAGCCTTTGACACCCCAGTTCCTTCATTTCCAAGGAGAGGTGCTATGCTTTGCCCCTTCTCTCCTGCTCCTGAACCTAGCTTACTCTAATTGGGTTGTGTGTGTGTGTTAAAATTGTGGGAACAACATGCTCACAACCACAGTCATCTCTCTGTTGCCCTTCCAGTGCTGTATTCTTCTCCTCTGCAGCGTGATTGCAGACAATCATAATCACACAGCAAGCAAGAGGACATAGAGTTGGCACCGTAGCACCACCGCTAAGAGTAAATAAAGTACAACTGACCTCACTTAAGAGGAAAGAACACATCCACCCATTCCAGAAAGAACTAGTGATGCTGCCTGCTTCCATAGATGTGCTTGGCAATTTTCATTGTCCAGCCATGGAGTGCTGAAAGACAGGAGTCTTGCACAACCAGTACTCCTTAGCCATAAGAATAAGTGTTCCATTTACCCTTTCATAGTATGGAGGCCACTCCAGGACACAACTGGGGCAGAAGTTATATGCTCCCCTCCTTTGAAGTTGGCTTATGTCATCAGAGGTGAAGATGAAATTCTGTATAATGAATACTGGGAAATTATATTGCAGTGTTGGGAACTGGCCTTTATATACAGAGATTTTATTATTATTATTATTATTATTTTGATGTATGCTTAGCCGGGCAACATCCACTAATCTAGGTTTAGCTTGATTTGCAAATCTGGGTGAAAATACATGACTGATGATGCTCAAACAGATCCTATCATAAATTATACTTTGCACACCAATTTACAAATTTAGTAGCTGATGTCCAGTAGTTTCAACTCAAATAGGCCTACTGAATCAGTGGAACCTATGGAGCAGTTGAATCACCAAATCCCCACTGGTTCAATGGGCCAACTCTAGCTGCAACTTACTACTGAATTTCAGCCAGTGTGTTAAGTTTAAAGATGAGCCCTGCATTGCTCCAAAATTTTGAAGGAATGATGAGTTTAAATACAGAGTAAGTTGAGAAAGTCTGGAGCTTTTCATAGGTTGTTTTGTTTTGTTTTGTTTCTGGTCTCTCTCTCTCTTTTAAATTCCTCAGAAATAAAATACTCCCAGAAGCTATAAAGAAACAAGATGGGTGCACCCAGAGATCCATCCAGGCACAACTCCAGCGTTATCTCAAAAAGAAGGTTATCAATATTTTAACAAATTAGTCAGTTTGATTAGGACACTTCAGAAAATCTGTTGGATCTAAGTCAGAGCTTCATATACATTCAAGAATTACAAACGTGGCAGATTAAACTTTCAGATCAATTGATCGATTGGTTTCTACAATACTGCTGTGCAAAACTTGCTGAGAGGCAAGCTAGTGGAGGCTTTAAAGATCCATGAGTGGAACTCTCCACTCATGAAGGGAGTTGAACCTTGATTTGTTTAAGCTGATGCAGGATCTAACCACTTATTAACAAATGTAAAGATTCATCTTGCTCCCTGCCCCCCTGCAGAGGGGGAAATGGAAGAGGACACAAAGTTTAGCACTGAATTGGTTGATCAGCAAGTGATTCAGCACTATGCCACTTAGAAGCATATTTTTAAAATGCAACTTTCACCTGTTCCTCCTTTCTTCTTTTCTTACCCTTTAAAGGAAGGAACAAGCTAAACAGGGCCAGCTGAGGTGCAATGTGTTCTCCTGCCCCCACAGTCATCTGATCCTTGCCCGTGGATGCAAGGATCAGCCCAAATGACATACCATGGCTCAGAGTGACCCTGGTTAGCCTGATTCAGCCCCATCCAGACTGGGACAATTTGGCCATCTAGTGGCATCCTAAATCAGAGGGATAGAACAGCACCAGTAAAAACTCCATTATCACTTAAGAACCACTGCCTGAGAAGTCTTGTAGGAACAAACTCCATTAAAGAGAACTGACAGGGAAAAACACCAGCTTCACTAAAACAGCACAAGCAGAAGAGCTTAATGCATTCCTGCCGAAACAATTGTCAGAATAAAAATGCTCCACGGGCTTGAAACAGAGTAAAGAAAAGGGAGATTAAATCACAGGTCTTCTTCACCATCTTGTCTGTGTGAGCCTTCAGAGTTTTTAGGTTTAGAGCAGACAAATTGCCACCTTTTGACTCTGAAAACTTAACACTGCCAATGTAACTCCTATATGGGTAGTTTCATAAGAGTCCTACTTCATCCATCAAATTTCGTAGGGACTTTCCACACAGTCATCCTTCATGGATAAACTTCCCTTGTTTTCCCATTGCTGTGTCTGTCCTTTTTTATTACTGTGGAAAACCTGAAAAGCAGAAAATATGTAATGGCTGCAGAATGGTTTCTAACCACTAATATGCAGTACTTGGCATGATTAAGAACTTCATCTGAAACCACCCTGTGTTTTGCTATTTTCTACAAGTGGCTTCATTCAGTAGCAACCAGCTTCTCTGCAACAAATCAAAAGACATGCCAAATAATACCCTTTCAGCACTTTTTAAAGTTGACACTGCAATATGCCTCTATCTGTCCTGTGAAGCCTCATTTAGATTTTTATTAATATTGGCAAGACATCAGAAAAAAACCAAGTTAGTGTATGCCGCACCATTAAGTCATGTGATGAATCCCAAGACTGTGATTCAGGGACCAGATTTTTAGGCCTTAATAAAATAAACATCAGATAACCAAACAAACAAACAAACAAACAAACCCACCAGCTATCGGACTCTCATTTAATAGGAGAGAATTACATGGTTTTTCTTAGGTCCTTCTACTTTCCTTGCTCACATTTTAAATGCAGTGAGAGTTGAGCAGATCTGCCAGCTTGGATTTCAGTTCAATAAAATTAATTTGATGTCAGGGGAGGAACATTCCACTCCATAGGAGGAGCCTGGTGTGTGTGTGTGTGTGTGTGTGTGTGTGTGTGTGTGTGTGTGTGTGTGTGTGTGTGTTTCTTTTATTTAAAAAGAACAGTTCGCAATGGAACTGTTCTATAGTGTTTGGAACAATCCGCAGATTGATGTTGGCACTTCTCAAGGCTCAGTTGGCAAGAAGATCTTAACCAGGACAGATTCCCTGCTGGGATGATGTTTAGGGAATTTAAATGGAATAATGAAGCCTTTCCAGCTTGGGTGATATCGGGTCAGGGTTTTAGATTTGATTGGTATTGTGGGGGTGGGGGGATAATTTTCCCCTCTCTTTTTTCAGGTCAAGCTAGCCCTTACTCAGCTTGTTCTAATGTCTCTCTGTGTTTGGTTTTTTCTGAACATTGTGAGTTCTGAGTCGTACAGTTGTTTTTGGTGGTGGGGAGGAACTTGCAACTTGCAACTTTTGCAATAATACAAGGTTGGATTATAGTAATGGGAAATTGAATCATCTGCAAGATTACCAGGGAAAAGACTACACCAAAGGCCTGGGCTCTCCATGGTGAACCACACCCTACACAGAGAGAGAGGGGGAGGGAGGGAGGGAGAGAGAGAGAGAGAGAGAGAACTCAGAGAAGGAAAGAACTGCTTGTAGGGAAAAGATAGCTCCAAAATAGATCAGGGCATTTAAATATACCTTCTTTGGATCTTTCTGAAAGAGAAGCTAAGGAGTAGAGAATCTTTCTGTTACTGCTGCAAGATAAGGAGACCTTGGCAAGGTCTCCAGACATGTAGGTCCCAGATACCAGAACTGAAGTCCTGAAAAAACTAGCCAGTGACATCCTCTGGTCATAACCTGGAGGAGGTTAGCTAACAGTGGTTTTCAGTTCACAATAGACTAATCAAGGACTCTAGCTTAGCCTGGACTTTTTGTTCAGCAGAGAGATGGTCAGGAGCAGAGAAGGTTTAAGAAGCTCAAGGTTGTCAAAGATCAGGAACCATACAACAGCAGAGGTAACGCAAGGACATAAGAACCTCCAGAACAGGAGTCTCTCAAGGAACAACAGCAGCAGCCAGTATTCACTTGGATTTCACCTGAGTGGAAAGTCCCACCAGCAACATAAGGCTAGATCATGATGCTTCTATATTGTTGTCTATTTTCTAAATGAGCATTGCAAATACAGTAGACTTTGCAAAGATTTGAACTTCTACATCAAATAACATCAATAATACAAACTCAACCCAAATTAGTCGTGTGTGTGTGTGTGAGAGAGAGAGAGAGTACATCGTCTGTGAATTCTATGGTTTTACATATCAGGATATAATAAAAATCATCTGGTCCTTAGCAGATCTGAAAATTGGGTAAATACAACCTCAGATTAACAACAACACATAGCATATTACACAGTGTCATGATTTATTTAACAAAAATAAAGCCAAAATGGAGAAGCCATGTGTGAAAAATTAAGTACACCCTTACTGCTTCCATAGGAATTAACTGGCTAAGTAGTAGCCAGGTGCTGCTAACCAAATGCCCATGAGTAATTGATCATCAGCAAGTATGACCACCTCTATAAAAGCCAAAGTTTTAGCAATTTGTTGGTGTGGAGCATTCAGGTGTGTGTTAACACAATGCCAAGGAGGAAACACATCAGCAATGATCATAGAGAAGCCATTGTTGCTGCCCATTAATCTGGGAAGGGTTATAAGACTATCTACAAACAATTTAAAGTCCATCATTCTACAATGAGGAAAATTATTCAAAAGTGGAAAACATTCCAGACACTTACCAGTCTTCCCAGGAGTGGACATCCAAGCAAATTCACCCCAGAATCAGACTGTACAATGCTCAGAGAAATGACAGAAAACCGAGGAATTATATCTCAGACCTGGCCTTAGTTAGCATGTTAAATGTTAAAGTTCATGACAGTACAATTAGGAAAAGACTGAACAAGTATGGTTTGTTGGAAGGGTTGCCAAGGGAAAGCCTCTTTGTTCTAAAAAGAGCATGGCAGCATGGCTTAGGTTTGCAAAGTTTCATCTGGACAAACCACAAGACTTCTGGAACAATGTCCTTTGGAGACCACAGTGGAGATGTTTGACCACAATGCACAGCACCATGTTTGGCAAAAACCAGACACAGCACATCAGCACAAACACATTATACAAACTGTCAAGCATGGTGGTGGAGGGGTGATAATTTTGGCTTGTTTTGTAGCTACAGGACCTGGGCACCTTATAGTCAATGAGTCAACCATGAACTCCTCTGTATACCAAAGTATGCTAGAATCAAATGTGAGGCCATCTGTCCAACAGTTAAAGCTTGGGTCATGCAAAAGGACAATAATCCCAAACACACCAGCAAATCTACAACAGAGTGGCTGAAAAAGAAAAGAATCAAGGTCTTACAATGGCCCAGACAAAGTCCAGATATCAACCCAATTTAAATGCTGTGGCAGGACCTTAAGAGAGCTGTGCATAAACAAGTGCCCACAAATGTGAATGAACTGAAGCAAACTGTAAAGAAGAGTGGGCTGAAATTCCTCCACAATGATGTGAGAGACCGATAAGTCATACAGAAAATGATTGCTTCATGCTATTGCTACTAAAGGTGGTTCTACAAGCTATTGAATTATGAGATGTACTTAGTTTTTCACACATTACTTCTCCATTTTGGCTTTATTTTTCCTAAATACAACATGACACGGTGTAATATGCCATGTGTTGTTCGTCTGAGGCTGTATTTACCTAATTTACAGACCTGCTAAGGACCAGATGATTTTTATTATGTCCTGATATGTAAAAAACATAGAATTCAAAGAGTGTGTAGTTTCTTTTTCACATAACAGTTGCTATATGTAGATAGAGGCTCCATTCTTGTCCATTTGCTTGGACCCAGCAAAAGCTCAAGAGAACACTCAAGAGGATACTGGACAAAGGATTCCAACGTTTATAGTATTTTATTGGCTTTTCCAGAGGGAAGAGCTGTGTTGAGCTCTGACTTTTCTTTCGTACAAAACCAAACAGCTGTACAAGGCAAGCAAAAGCAGCAACAAAAATTGGTTGATGATGACCAGCCTTGGCATGATAGTTCCTTCACCAACATTTAAACTGAGATGGGGCATTCTGTCTTTGAAGGGATGGGTAGGGTGTCATTGCTAAACAGAGGATAAAGGGGGGGGGGAATGTAACTCTTTTGCTGGGTATACTTCATTTGCATACACATAGTCTAATTCTTGGTCCTTTAAAGAAAATTGGATGAAAAGTTATTCATAGCAGTAGCCGATTCAAGTTGTATTTGCTGACCTATCCATTTTGAAGGAAATCAACCCTGAGTGTTCACTGGAAGGACAGATCCTGAAGCTGAGGCTCCAATACTTTGGCCATCTCATGAGAAGAGAAAACTCCCTGGAAAAGACCCTGATGTTGGGAAAGTGTGAAGGCAAGAGGAGAAGGGGATGACAGAGGATGAGATGGTTGGACAGTGTCATCGAAGCAACCAACATGAATTTGACCAAACTCCGGGAGGCAGTGGAAGACAGGAGGGCCTGGCGTGCTCTGGTCCATGGGGTCATGAAGAGTCGGACACGACTAAACGACTAAACAACAACAACAAAGCTGTGATTACCATATCTGGCTTTAACAGGATCTCTGGTCAGCGGTACTGGGGGTTCTCCTCGTTGCATGCAGCAGTCCTTGTACACTTTAATAGAATAAATACACAGATTAAGCAAATAATAAGTTTTTAAAAACAGTCAAACAGGGGAAGCAACACACACACAGAGAGAGAATAGCAAAATGGGGGGGGGGATACAGTCCTCTCTCTCTAAAACCATGAAAAGCAAGCAAATAAAGGCAAAATATATATACAAAAAATACAAAAAATAAAGCCCCCTCCTAAACCAAACCTACTAGGATAAACTTCCAGTTTGGACCTTTTTACTCTCCTGCTGGGAGCTTCTACTTTTTTCTAACAGCAATGATTCAAATTGTGATTTTCCTGTGTGATTGTTTGTTTCATTCTGCAAAAGGACAAGGAGGCATGACTTTGGGTGGTTTTCTGGCAATGTAGTAAGGTGGGGCAGGACAGCAGGAATGCCCACCTCCCCAATCCTCCTGAAATATTTTTTGTTTCTTTTTCAAAAACAGACTAGATCACCTTCATGCAGATAAAATAAAAGAAGAGAAAAACTGATACAAAACTGAAACAACTCTAACAAACTCCAGTGGTCTATGATGGTTCCATGGCACGTGGGTATATTTTGCACATGTATGGAGAACTTTGGGAAACGGTCCCTTTTCCCCTGCTGCTGTGCAACCTTTTAAGCAGTCGCAGGGTTGACAGTGGCTTGACAGTGGCCCATAAAAGGAGAGGCAGTGATCAGCAGGAGGGTGGTATCAAAGGAAGGGGAGCTGTGGATGCAGTTTGAACTCCATCAGATTAAGAGGCCAGTATGGACACTGGCATCAAAACAACCCAGGGGCTTTAGGTGGTCATCTAAACTGAATGTAATTGCAAAAGAGACCGTGAATCAAGCCAATGTGAAGCTGAATTGCCCCAATGTCTCTTGCCAATGTGGTTGCACCCTTGGTCAGGTCAGCCATAAAACTCAGTGAGTGATGTTGAGGAAACCATTCTGTCTCATCCTAAGTGATTTGCAAAGTTGTTTTGAGGTTAAAAACATGGAAGATGGAATGTAAATTCATTTTTTCTTGTTTGTTTGTAACCTGTAATAATAGAGAAGAGCACTTACCGCAGTTTGGTGGTTTGGTGCTGTTCAGCGAACACAGGTGTTGTGTGAGCACCCCAGGTTCTGCCCCTCACCTCCTCCTGTGGGCGCCCACTCAGAGGAGGAGGCAGGACAGGGAAGCCCGTGGCACTGCTTCTGACTGGGCACCCACAGGAGGAGGTGGAGCACGCAATCTGGGGCACCCGCGCAACACCTGTTGGCCCAATTGCCAAACCACGCTAGACTGCCAAACTGCAGTAAGTGCCCATAGGAGCCTTTCAAGCTGCTGGTTCTTGGTCATCTGAAATAATTTGTTCTAATGCTTCCAAGCAAAGATTTACATTTCTTTAGCCTCCATTAAGACATCAGTACTTGAGTTTAATGAAGGCAGCATATTGAACAAGGAGCTTTAAGAGATCTGCCATGAGGCAGGTTTCTTTTGCTTAATAAACTCCCCTCAAGCTCCTTAAAACCTACAGTCTTGATATAAGACAGAGTTTGGAGGGGGACCACTTTTGTTTTTTTACTACAATTGAAAGAATCATGAGGTTTTTAAAGACTATTTTTTAAAAAAGAAGTTTCTGAACTCCTATATCAGATATTGGCCTACTGACTGTTTCAGCTTTTTCTTGGGCAAGCCTTTGGCTAGGATTTCATGAACAGTTGCTCTCCTGTGTGCACTTCCTTCTCGTCCATTGCTTTGGGATACAGGCTATATACTATTTCCTAGGAGCAAAGACACAATAATTTCTCTTCTTTAAAAAAATACATTAGCCTGTGCGGAGCATGTTGCATCATGCTGGTCAATGAGAGAAAAGAGAAATGTATCAGCAAAGAGTAGGCAACATGGAAAAAAACAAAAAACAAAAAAAACAAAGCTCTGTCAGCTTTCCCCTCCCACCTGTGAGTTCTGTGAAACTGGCTTCAAACTGGCAGGTTTGTGCTCTTCAGACAGACATCAAAGGCTGGTCTGGAATGCGTGTGGTTCTCCCAAGCTGGGAGAGGAGTGCAGCTAATGATCATTAAAAACATATTGTGATTGTTATCAAGACATAAAAACCAGGGGAAGAAGAACATCATGCCTGCCAACAATGCCTGTTATTGTTCTCACCCTCTCAAGCATTTCATTAAGTACTATAATCATTTTAAGAATCATGTTGCTTTGCAACTATATACACACATGTATATCTTTTGACTTCCAAAATATTCCGTTTTGAACACATTTTCCTTGGATCTTCAGGCAACTCACTCCCCCTCGAGGGCAACAGGTGACTGGTCCACATGGTACAGAAGCAGTGCAGATGATCCAATCCTATTGCTGCCAAGAAAAAAGAGGATTTTTTTGTAAATAAAAGTGAGGGTAGCTAATTAATGCTGCTATGTTACAACCACTACAATTAGTCAAAAATAACAGTAGTAGTTATTATTCTTACTATTATTTAATGTTGTGAGTTCTTTGCCACCAAGTGGTTTTCCTTAGCCACTCAGTGCATGCTCTTCACCTCATGGATGGTCTTATCTCTGCTGCTGAAGAAAGAACATTACGAGGGGTACGTGGGAGAGTGGAAATCTTAAAAAAGAATCTGGACTGTCGCTCCCACAATTCCCTAGTCATCTTGGCCAATGGCCATACTAGCTGAAGTATTCTGAGAGTTATAGCCCTAAATAACTTTATGGGATGAGCATGGAAAGTGTCCAAATAAATTCCTGGTGAAGGACTTCCAGATTGACTTCAGGTTCAAGCCAAGTCCATGAGTGTCTGAATGATGCTGTTGGGTTTTGCCAAGAAGGAAAGACAGCAAATAGAAAGTCAAATCTCAGCTTTTCTACCCATAATTCTACAAATGAAGTGGTCGACACTTGGCAGGTTTGTTATGAGATTTAGAATGGGGCCTGTTACTCATATAGCTGAAATCAAATGTTGGCAAAGAGGGCCATAGTTTCAAGGTTGTTTCAGCATGCAAAACCTCCTGGTTTCACTCCCAGATATCCTTGGAGGGAAATACCCAAATATTTGGGGACCACATGTGAGCATCACATGTGTAGTTTTTCCCTGAAGGGAAACAGCATGCAGCTGTGAGGACTACAGGCAGAAGCAGAAGGACTATGGGAAATAGAGGAAGGGAAAGAAGGTGAACATTGTCTCTGGTAATTCTTTCTCTAAAAGACAGTTCCACTGAGGGGGGAATGATAAATGTAACGGTGGAGGCAGGGGGAAGTTTTAGCAGAAGAACTCTTGAGAGTTGAAGTGTTGAAATGTCCACAACTGTATTTTGTAAATGTGAGTAATCAAAACCTTTGGTGACTCATCAACATGATCTGCTGCCTAAAGTGGTCACCTCACTCGGCCCAACAGATGGGCTGGCCCTGAATGGAAGAACGATGTGCTGTATACTCTAGTTTTAACATATTAATACATTAACATTTTAAATAAATCTACCAAGATCTGACTTTAGATACCTTCATGAAATATTTATAAAAGTAAAATGGTTCAGACTGAGAAGAAAGTAATCCTCCAGAAAAGCTGGTAGAGGCTTCCCCAGATGCTCCCATAAGGCCCCTAATACGTGGCTAATTCATGCATCACCAAGAGATAAATATTTCTTGCAGAGTTTACAATTTTAACGGTTACTTCCCAAAATCATAAATGCATTCCAGCAAACACTGAGGTAGTATTCCCATGGAGCAATACAATAATGCAAGAATTTAAAATGCCCTCCAAAACAGGGAGCACAGATACGATTGAATTCCTCTCACAGAAGGAAGTTCGTCTAGTAGAAATTCTAGGCTAACTAAAGCAGACTAAGCCGATGACGGAAAACCAACAATACCTATCCCCCATCCCAAAGTGAGAGCTTTACTGTCTAGTTAATTAAATAGGAACTGGTTCTGAAGAAGAACTAGTTACCAGAGTTGATTTTACACCATTAACTAAGGAACATTCTCTTACTTAGCCCATGTTCCAAGACAATTTAGAGGCTCTAGAGCAGTGCTGGGAGAACTGTTACTCTCCAGATGTTGTCAGACTCTCAGCCAGAATGGCCAGTGATCTCGGATTTCAGCGGTTGTATTTTAAAAAAAAAAAAAAACTGGAGGAACACTGTTTCCCCATCCTTCATTTAGAGGAGTACTGCCTTACCATGTGCCTTGAAGATAGGCTGGGCCATTATTTTACTGAAATAGCATCTGGGACATAACACAGAGTATTGTAGGCATCCTTCAGTCTCGAGAGACTATGGTAACGTGCTCTGAATAGAGGTCTTGGAACAGCGTCTAGTGTGGCTGAGAAGGCCAATTCGAGAGTGACAATCCCTTCCACACTCAAGACAAATACAGTCTGTCCCCTGTCCAGCTCCCTGATTTTGCTGCTTTCGGGACTGCCTCTTCACCTCGGCCTGCTGGACAAGGGTCGCTTCATAGGTGTAGATGCACAGAGTATAACTGCTGCATTTATTTTCTATAAAGCAAATTTAAAAACTAATATTTTGTTGTTGTTGTTTAGTCATTAAGTCGTGTCCGACTCTTCGTGACCCCATGGACCAGAGCACGCCAGGCCCTCCTGTCTTCCACTGCCTCCCAGAGTTGGGTCAAATTCATGTTGGTAGCTTCGATGACACTGTCCAACCATCTCGTCCTCTGTCGTCCCCTTCTCCTCTTGCCTTCACACTTTCCCAACATCAGGGTCTTTTCCAGGGAGTCTTCTCTTCTCATGAGATGGCCAAAGTATTGGAGCCTCAGCTTCAGGATCTGTCCTCCAGTGACAGTAAAAACTAATATACTGAGATCCAATTATATGCAAGGGTGCTACAGCATCACAGTTTACTAGCACTGAAGTCTGACACTCTTGAGAAAAAGCTTTCCTTAAAGGAGCAGTGAAGAGCATTTGACTCTCCAGAAGGTTCAGACCATGATCCCCATAATTCCTTTCCCTTGCTGGCTGGGGTTGATGAGACTTCTGGCACAAATGTCTAAATGCTCAAAGGCTCCCCACTTACCTTAAAGGAATCATAATATCTCTGTGTGCAGCTGAACTTGGATCCTGCTAGGGCTATACAACCATTTATTGTTCGCAAGGACAAAATGTCAAAACGTGCACCTTCTGCTGCTTTGCTTTATTAAAATTATTAGAAACGGTTGGGCTCCAGTCCAGATTGCATCAAGACATGTTGAATATTCGATGCATCTTTCACGCATCCCAAGAGTAACACAGGAGATATCAAGTACTGCAGGTTTTCAGCCAAAACCACCTTCAAAATTTGTTTCCCCTTTGTCAGCACACACTGGCACTTATTCCAAAAAATAAGGGGAAGTATTTTTGTGCACTCTTACACACTTCTGCAACATTCAGCCTGTCAAAGAATGGACAGAGCAAAGCCACTAAAATAATAAGATCACATAGTGGTTGAGTTTTCATTTTATGGTTTTGTACTTTTGTTGTGGGTGTTTAAGGAATGAAGTAATAAACATTAATAAAGTCTCCTGTACACCTGGAACTAATATTCATCATTTCCTGGTTTGGTTTTAATCTCAGTTTTAATATGAGTACCTTTTAATATGAGGAGTCTTGATCCTTGTACTGTTAATGGCTTTAGCAATCCATTTAAATCCAGGAAAATGAGTCAGTCGCTAGCAGCCACCTGCAACATCTTCAACATCTTCAAGAAATGCTTCATAGGTGTAGATGCTGTGTTACTTACAAACAAGTGATTTTGGGAAACAGAGCTTCCCTGGATACTAATTTTCCTTTTTTAATCTGGGCATCAAGAGTCCTCTCACATCCTCAGGATAGATATTATTATGACATAAATGAAGGTTCCACAGAACTGCAGCAATGATCTTTGCCTCATGGTCAGGATCCATCTACAATGTTTCCATACAACTTATTCACAAATAAGTTGAATACGAATACGAATACTTTATTGCTTCATAGTCAATCAGGCTGTACACAGGAACAGAGATGAAACCAGTCTTAAAAAATAGTATTTAGCATCTAATATAAATACATATAAACAATCAGAAAAGTATATAATAATAAAATAGTAACAATAAAATAATAAAATAAGCATTCTCAAATAAGTATCAAGTTGTGAAATTAACTTGAAGAGCTTGTGAAGCAGGCAATGAGTTCTGTCTTTCCATTAACAGTCCTATAGAATATATAGTAGTCTGTGCCAGCTAGCAGAAATAAGACTGTACATAAAAGGGAATTGTTCTTGATCCCAGTTGTTAAGGGTTTAAGGTATCGATTCCTCAAATCTGCATAAAGAAGGCATTCTGTTATAAAATGTACCACGCCTTCCAGTTTACAGCATCCTGCTGGGCAATATCTGCCTGTACAATGTTGGTCTGTATAATGTCCCTGAAACTCTTTCAACTGCAATGAGTTTAATCTGCATTTAGTTAGCAGTTGTCTCTGTGAGCTAATAAGAGACAAATATGGGGGCACCTTTCCAAAAGGCAAAGAAAAGCTTTTGTATATCCTGTGGGAGCAGCAGCTGACTACAGATTCCATGGTAGTCTGAATATCAATATCATATATCCTTTTAATAATGTCTTCTCGGGCAGCCTCATATCCCCTCCTGTGGAGGTGGGCTGCCGAGTAACCCAGCTCCAAAATAGTTGTGGTTATCTTAGCTGCCCAAGAGTCCCTTCCCATTTCTTCATAGGCCAATGAGACCAGCGGTGAGGCCATATGGTACACTCTCTTGAGCCAGAACAGCATAGCTGCTTTCTTAGCAAGATTACCCACAGAGTAGTATGATGTCTCAGAGCAAACAGTGGCTTTGGAAGTTGACTTGGTACCCCTAGTGCTCTCGTTAAAAATTAATGTTTGAAAGATTCCAGCACTGCAATATTTTTAAAAGCCCACACTGGGGCTCCATAGAGCATGAGGACAACATGGGGCTGGATATGGATGATAATTAGAGATGGTGTATTTGTATTCGTATACGGATACGAATATCCCCGCACAGATGGAAATAACGTTATTTTCACCTGTGCGGGGATATTCGTATTTGTGTACGAATACGAATACCCCCATCTCTAATGATAATATATCATTTAGGTATAAATTAAATAGAAGGGGGGCTAATAAACATCCCTGATGCACTTCCTTATTTACAGGAATTGGGTCTGAAAGGTTGCTGTTAGAAGCGACTCTTACTTGTAGGGTAGTATTCTCATACAGTCCTTGGATTCTCCTGAGCAACTTACCATTTATGTTCAAGGATTCCAATTTGCTCCAAAGGCAGGGTTGAGATATGGAGTCAAAGGCTGCTTTAAAGTCTACAAAAGCCACAAAAAATGAATTGGGGGGGGGGGAGGTGTCAATTGTGGACCTGCCACATCAGAATCCTGCTTGTTCCTCTGCCAAGAGGTTCTCTGAAGACACCCAGTTTTCTAGTTTGTCCAAAAGATATCATGCATACAGTTTGCTGACTACATCTAGGAGACTTATAGGACGATAATTCCTAGGATCTGATGGAGCACCTTTCTTCTAGAGAGGTACAACCATGGCTTCAGCCTATTCTGAAGGGAATTTCCCAGACCTATCTATAGAGGTAAATAAGGCAGCTAGCATTGGGATCCACCAGTGTGAAGAATCAATTGGAAAGTCAGGTAGGATGCCATTCCTTCGTGGGGCCTTGCCCTTCTTTCATTTTTTAAGCAGCTAGTTTTTTAAGCACCTTCACAGGTGACTGGGGCCCAACAAGATAGTGCTTGGTCATCTGCTTGCAAAGATGTGCAGACTTTCTCATGAAATAAGTAATGTTTAGAAAAGGTCCATTCCAGTACTGGTCAAAAATTCCCAATTTCTAGTGTTCTGTCTATTTATTGTTTCTTCTTTAGCAGAGCTAGTAGTGAGGAGTGAATCTTTGTTGCCTCACAGCCAGTATATGATTGTGTGTACATGGAAGAGAGGCTTTAATAACTGGTTTTCTTGCATTTTTTAAATTTTAAATAGTGAAATAGTTCTGTTTTAATATTAAATTATTTTAAAAAATGGACATTGTGGCAATTTAAAATGATTGTTGAAGGAGGCAGTTTATCCTTAGCACTGATAAACAGGAAACAATAAAATACATGGAACCTCCAACCCAGAAGCATTTAATGTTAAAGCATTGATAGTGGCCAAATTATTTTATTGAGATCCATTTATCTTTCAGTCTATCTGTCACAGGAGAACAACAGGAAAACTGATTTGAATTTTCATAAAAGATCCATTAAGTGAGTGAAGGATAATAATTCTAAAGAGAGAGGCTGTCTGGAAGCAATTTTTTTAGGGAAAGAACAGAGAAATTTTTAAGTAACTCTGCAAATTAGAGGTGACAATAATTGAGAGGAACTTGACTGTAATGCATGGTCTCACTTGTTCACTGCTGTCTTTACATCTGACAACTTCAACAAAGAAAGTGTAATACAAACTGGATTAAAGGAGAAAGATGTTTATTTGGGGATTAGAGCATTAAGAAATGACTGTGCTGTTGAGATTAATTTTTCACCATTTTATCTCCTCTGGACTACACAAAGTTTTCTCAGGAATAAGATTTCTTGTAATTGGATCTCAGCAAACTGTAACATAAACTGACAGTTGCAAAACAGTAGGGAATGCAGCGCCCCCACCCCCACCCCCAGATTCCACTGACAAATTTTTAAAAGACATTTCCCCTGTACAGAAATGTATCTAGATGTTGATGATGATGATGATGATGAGCCATCAAGTCAATTCTGTCTAGTGGCAACACTTTTCAGAATTCTGTAGGTAAAGAGTACTCAGAAGTTGTTTACCATTCACTTCTTCTGGGGTCATCCAGGGACTGTGCAGCTTGTTCAAAGCCACACAGGTTGATTCTTCTGGGATGTATAGTAGGGAACTGAATTCCCAATCTCTGACTCCACAGCCAGATACTTATCTTGCTGAGCTATCCAGCCAGCTCATTTATATATATAATAAAAATATCTCTATCTCTGTTTGTCTGTCTGTCCATCTGTTGTCTGTCTACATATGTATTCATCTCTCTCTCTCTTCACTATATATAGTATGTGTAAATGAAGTGAATGAGACTGCAGACTTTGAAACCTCCATACTTGAAAGTTCTGAGTTCTGTTGGTTGAAATGTGTCTTCCTTAGTGATTGGCTCAGCTGCAGAGGTGTTATAAAATGATTATAAATATTCCAGCTCCATTTTGCCTAAGCCTTGTATATACAAAAATACAAAGCTAGTAATTAAGGTCAAATTATTAGACACACACCCTATTAGGACAGTAATGTTCACTGAACTTCACATGCTATTGTTATCTCCAAATTGCCACAATCACAATTTCCAAAAGTAGGTCTCATTCAATCTCTGGCATCTCCTGTTTTAAATGGACCAGTTCGAGGTGAGGAGAAGGATCTCTTCCAGAATCATAAAGGGTTTATAAAACCAGGCTAGAGTCTATATGTTATTTGGGATTCTTGGCTGTCAGCCATTATTTTACATAGTTTCATTCTGGAAAAAGATTTTTTCCCATCAAATATTTCTCATATATTTGGGGAAAAACAGCACAAACAATAGTTGTGTGTAATATTTCACTTTTTGTTATTGTGTTGTACATATTTGCACAGCATCTGTTAAAATAATAATAAAAAGACATAACAAACACCACACCAAGAATTGTCATAATTGTAGCATTTTCAGTGGGCATATTCAGCTTCAGGACATCTGGTATGGAACATTTCTGAGCCACACCAAAAAATGTTAGGACTTCTGGAAACAGAATAACTGTCATTGTGCTGTATGCTTTCTTACAAGTACGGTCATCTAAGAAGTCCCGTCAGTTGTTCACCTTTGAATGGTTCCTGAGTTCTTCCATCAGCTCATCTCTGTGGACTATAGGGCTGGCACTTACCATTTGGCCTGGAAATGGCTTCTCTGCATTAGCAGATCCATTCCCTCTGGGGCCTGGCGCCTTTCAGACCATGCCCACTGCCCATGCATTCTAGCCTCCCAGGTGCTTGAACTATCTACCGAAGTAAGTCTAAAGTCTCAATTCCAGGAAGGCAAAAAAGCAGGAGGCTTATCAAAACTTTGGTACACTGCTAAACAGGATGAATCTGAGGTACGGTATGTTATTTTGGGTGATTGTTGCTTCCCTTTAGAAAGACTGACATTTCATTTAAAACAAACCTGTTTTTTTCCAAATTTCTAATGGCCAAAATTCTATTAGTTACCCCTGCAAGCATAACACAGACAATTTAACTTCTGAAGGCAAACTGGCTCAAGTTATCAAGTCAGTGTAGACATTATTGGTTGCATTTGTGTGACTTAGCACACAAAAATAGTGTCTACATTGACTTTGTAACTTGCAGCATTTCATCATGAGACATTTCACTGTTTGTATTACCATGGTGTAAAATAACAGGATTCTGGTCTCTGTTTATAAAAACAATAGATTATGTTCACTATTCATTTCCTTTTCATTTGACACAATTGGATACATATAAGAAAACCTGAGATATAGACAAGAACTTAATTAAGGAAAGGTACCAACCAATCATGACTTGAAAGGAACAGCTATGTTGAAGTTGTTCCTCATTAGAGCAACATACATGATCTAGTTCACTTCAGAAATAAACATGTGTGCCCTCAACTTGAAGTCTTCTTGATTAAAATTGGTTGGAAAGATTAATTAACTTAATTTTAATTAATGTATCTGCTCATAAAAGCAATTAAAATGTACAGAAAGATTTGGTCAGTTTGCCTCCTATCTTATAGCCCAGTTAAACAGAGCCCAGATTTCAATTTCTCTATGACGTATTTTTGTTGCTTTCTCTCCATAATGATGTCTTCCACAGACAGCCAAATGTGAGCAATTACTGTCTCATTTTTTTGGTGTCAGCTGTAATAAGAGCATTGATGGCAAGCATTTTGGTTGAACTACAGGCAACAGTTGAACCTCAGCAATTCTTCAATAGTATTTAAAAGCTCAATCTTCCCTAATTGTTTGTTTCCAGGTTGCACCCTTGTTTACCTTTGTGAAGACGACACCCAGTTCAGTAACCTTGCTCTTGTGTCACCACTCATCTCTGATATCCTTAGGGGCTGGAAGAGAAGGAGAAGGAAAGATTACGCTTCACAGGTTGTTTCTGACTTAATAGCTTCCTTGAAACCTTATCTTCTTTTGAACTTATTCCACCCCCAAGATACGCCTAGCCTGAGAACTTGTGGCACATGAGGAAATCTATGGTATCCATGGTTTCAATGTACAGCACTAGAGCAGTCACATTTCCATGTGTTTCAGTGGGAAAGGCAGTAAATTAATAGTCATTTAGCTGAGGCACCTTCCCCCTCTCCCCATTAAAACTGGGTTTCACTCATACATCTGAAAAACTTTACTTTTCAGTGGAAATTAACTTAAAAGATAAAAAAATCAATTGCTGTGCAAGAACGACACCCTATTTTTCCCATGTGGCTCACTCTTCTGAGCATGCTCTCATATCACAAATCAGGACAGAATGAAGCAATGGTAGGACAGACAACCCCACCACCATCAGTGGGGTGCTTCCAGACAAGACTTGTGCAGTTGCCTGAACTTGTGTACCGACCATGGTGTGCAGTATTTGCTGCCTGAGGCAAAGCAAAGCAGCTCAAGTAATTTGGATACATGAGGCAGAATTTGCATAAGAACCTTTTTCCCCGTGACTGGAAATATATAGTAACAGCATTTTAAATAATGAGCAATTTGCTATGCTTTTGTGACACCCAAAATCTGCCACCCAAATCAGCTGCCTTGCCCTTCCTAATCATTTCATTTGTAAGCCTCCCATATTTCTCTCTATTTATTCCATGTTTTTTTTTTCTCTCCTGGGGAAAAAAATCTGGTAAGGAAGAAAAAGAGTAGGTGTGCAATGACTTTCTATTCTTTAGTTCTCTGGTAGTGAGTCTGATTGGGCCTCATATGTGCCTTTAGTTCTTATTTTTATTTGTTGTTTGCTATATAGTGTCACACTATATCTATATCCTACCTTTCCTCTAAAGAGCTTATTGCAGTATATAGAGCTGTCCTCCTCCTCTTAGCAACCCTGAGAATAGCTCAAGCAGAGAGAGAATGACTTAGCCAAGATCACACAGTGAGTTTCATGGCTCAGTGAAGATATGAACCCAAGAGTGTATCTACACTACACTGTTTTAGCATTTTGGCTCCACTAACTGCTCTGGCTCTATCCCCTAGAACCCTGGGATTTTTAGTTTGGTGAGGAACGCAGAATTCTATGCCTGGGAGCTCTAGCATGCTCCCCTTCAACAAACTACAAATCCCAGAGTTCCAAAGGATGGAGCCATGGCAGTTAAGGTAGATACAAATCACTATAATTGCATAATGTAGATACATGCTTAAGTCTCCTGTGTCCTAATCCAGTGCTCTAAACACAGTCTTCCACTGGTTTAATGAATTCAGTTCTTGTTGCACATATGCAGTTCTCCCTAGTACGTCACCAGTGTTCATCATTTAAAAACTAATGGCCAAAGTCCTGTTGCTTAGCATAGTAAATTGCACTAGAGTAGGACTATTGAATAAATCAGGGATTTAATGAGTCAACTCCTTCATAAGTGCCATTGATTAAATGGGCCTACATTAACTATTACTCACTATGCTAAAGTAAGTCAGAGTATGGCTTTTTGAATCAATCGAACATATGGAGAAGTTGACTAATCAAAATCCCCATCAATTTATTGTAATTTACTATGCCATCGTGTTCAAGCTATTAAAGATAGAACTATTCTTAATGGGTTTGTGTCTTTTTAAAAACACTCTTTCTAGCAAAGGCCAAGCTGTCCTGAATATGCTTTTAGTTGCCACTGTTCAACAGAAAATTGTTGCTTCAAGTAACTTGCACAGGCTGTCCAGAAGACCTTAGTAGTGCAAACCCCAGAAGGAAGAGTCATCTCAGTCAGTAGGTTCCAACTTTTGGTTCCTCCAGATGTTTTTAACTTCAACTCAGATTCCTGACCACCGGCCATACTGGCTAGAACGTCTGGGAACTGAAGTCCAGAACCTCTGAAAGACCAGAGCTTGAGAACCAGTGATTTACAGGAACATGTACTTTTCTGTTTTGTAATCCCAGCCTCAGCTGGTTTCTAATCTAGCTATCAGGCATGACAGCTGTGGGATTCTGGTGACTGTAGTCCAAAAATCACAGTACCATTTAAAAACAAACCCTTTGACACACCTATTTGACTTCCGTGGATAATTATGATAGTTGTGTAATATGTGATCAGGTTGATGCATTCCCATATCCTCCTACAGTCAGTGGTATTGTCTTTTAGCAGAACAATCACATGACTCAGCATCCTATGCTGTTTGGCCCTAAGTGGGGGGGGGGGAAAGAGGGGGTTTCATATTATATTCTAGAAAGGGGTAATTAAACTTTCCTTAGACTTACAAATTAAGACTTGTCGTGTAAAACTGTTCAAGACCACACATGCATTTTTTAAAAAAACACCAAGGCTGGAGAAGGGCTTGGGACATTTCTTTGCCTGAAAGCGGAGATCTGTGTGGTCTCCTAGGCTTTCTTAATATAAATCTACAAGCTTAATAAATAAAAAAACACAACCCTTTTATCTTTTGATCTTTGCCTTTTAAGCTATTTAGCATCTCCAAGTAACACTCTTTTTATTGACAGAAGATACCTTTATTGGCAAAATGGGGCTTTGCTTATGCTTGCTTTCTTCAAACATAAGCTGTATTGATACTCTACACAGCATGTGGTGGTGGGAGCGCTTACGGCCAGGGTGGGATACAGAACTATACCAAAGGTAGAGCTTGGAAATGTTCCTTTTGAGACGGTGTCTCCCATAACTCCGTTCAACCAATGGGACAAGTGACCATGTTGGCTTGGAGATTCTGAAAGTTGTACTCCAAAAACATATTTCTTACGTTAAAAGTAAATGGCCTGAAGCCAGCAGCCAGCTTCACTTCAAACTCAGGTGTTAGTTCTGGGAGATTTAAACATGGGGTTTTTCCCTGGTGTAACCACACTCTTACTTTCCATTACATAAGAGCACAAAGTGATGCATTCTTGTGCATTTTCAGCAACTATATCCCTAGGTCTTCCTTCTCTCTTTATTTGGTTCAGGATGTTTTGCTTGTGTGTGTTCTCCAACACTTTAATGCCATCATCTGTATTTCTTCCAATGTTTCAGACACTTTTGGTTTGTGCATTAAAAGGTTTTGTTTAAAAAAAGAGACCGTGACTGCTTCTTGTCCTTTCTCTCTGACACCCTCATGAGGCTTTGATTTTAGACGTACTGTCTTGTCCTAGCAGCTGAAAGCCAATGGGATTTTTAAAAAAGCATCTCCCAATCTGCCCATGAAGCATCACAGGGACAGAACAGGAGGGTATTCATATCAGGAATCTGTGACTGGTAAAATGCTTTTAGTGAGATAATGAATCTGGCTTAGCCCTAGAGAGGGAAAAGTTTGTTTGTTTGTTTGTTTGTTTAAAATACTTTCCCCCATCTCTTTTTGGACCCACCAAACCAACTCTTTACACTGGTCATAGTAGTAAGAAGATCCATTGATAGCACTACTTTTCTGTCCAGTTTTTTAAAAATGGCATTATGTGCAAGGATATCTGTGCTTTCCACATGGTGTGAAAAAGCGTCTCGTATCAGATGTTCCAGGAGTTTCTGAACAAGCAGTCAGTGGCTTAATGAGTTTGCTAAACTTCCCAAGACCTGAGTTTGCAACAAGCTCTTTTACTCTAAGTTTTGCAAATCCTGTGGCAACTTTGTTGCACCCCAGTCCTATTCTGCTCCAATTTATCAAGATCCTTCATTATCCTCTAATTATTGTTACCTCATTAGTTAGCCTGTTGGTTAGCAAAACAAAACAGGAAATGCTGACAATAGAAATTGCGAGTATACGGCAAATTGTAACCTCTGTACATTTCTGATTTTTTTTAAAAAAATGTGGGCATGGGTAACATCTAGGGATAGGGGTTTCAGGACTACTAATGCCATAATTCTCTATTTGAGACTACTTACAAACCTCTATATGTGATGCACCTAAGCCTAGCTCTGCCCAGTCTCAGAATGAAAGCTTCCAACTGGCACAAACAATACAGAGGCAGGAACAGGAAGCTTGGGCAGAGCTAAGCTTGATTAAGCCTCAAATCCTTCCAATTTGGACCTTTCTCCCAGAGGCTTGTGCAAACACATTTAGGTGTCTCTGAGGTGTCTGGGAGGTAGGCTGAACTCACAGAATGGAGAATTATGATATTTGTACTCCAGAAAATTTTAAAAAAATCCTATCTCCAGTAAAATCTACAAGGGAATAATTAGGGCAGCCAGAGGAAATAGGTGAGGCTGCTTCACCTTTATTATCTGTGTAGAAAAGAGCATTTTAGCAACTGTAGCTTATCATGCAAGCATCACTTGATGAAATTTCCCTCTTTAAACAATTATTCAAAGTATAGAAATCTTGTCCTATTTTTACCTGCCCAACCCAGGAATATACCTCCCTGGTATATATGTATTTAAGTTGATGAATCTTTCATAAAAGAAGTGACCACCCTAATTCAGCAGGAACATGTGGTGCAAATAGATTTAAATCCACAGCTTTCAGAGTTAAGCCTTAAAAAGCCTTCGGTCTGAGTTTGACTTCTCCTTTACATTCAAACTCTTTTACTCTCAAGTTCTTTCCGCTCTGAATATGAGGAAATCTGCAAATGTTGGACCATCTTTTAGAAAAACAAACCAGTCCTGTCTGCAGAATTTTTTTTCGAGGAGACGGAGCTGCATAGGGGTAAGTTAGTAGAATTCATGTGCCTAGTGAATGCCACTGCAACACACTGCCTCTTCCCATGTATGTTAAAATAGTACTGGAAGTTTGGATTCCGGGAAATTTGCATAAGGGAAGGTCAGAGGGAGCAAAGCCTTAGCCCCTTCCACACATATGCATCAAAGAGAATCTAAATCCTCCCTCATTCCTTGGTGACAGTATGTTAGGTCTGACCACTGAGTGACCAAAATTTAATTGTTCTCGCTAACCAGTACAGTACCAGTAGGGGACGTGGTGGGGTAGGGGACGTGGTGGCTCTGCGGGTTAAACCGCAGAAGCCTCTGTGCTGTAAGATCTGTAGATCTTCAGCTGTAAGATCGAATCCACGTGACGGAGTGAGCTCCCGTCGCTTGTCCCAGCTCCCGCCAACCTAGCGGTTCGAAAGCATGCAAATGCGAGTAGATAAATAGGGACCACCTCGGTGGGAAGGTAACAGCGTTCCGTGTCTAAGTCGCACTGGCCATGTGACCACGGAAGATTGTCTTCGGACAAACGCTGGCTCTATGGCTTGGAAACGGGGATGAGCACCGCCCCCTAGAGTCGAACACGACTGGACAAATTGTCAAGGGGAACCTTTACCTTTACCTTTAACCAGTACAATCATGATTTGGCAACTGACTGGTACTGAGGATTGGATTTTGGCAAACTCTGCACCGACTCTGTCAGGCCGTTTTCTTTCTCAGGCCCTGCCCATTGGCTCGGGATCTGCTACCAGAGGCACCCAGGTCATCATGTTTTTCCCCACCCTCAAAGTAGCATCTGGCATCTTTAGAGTGTAGAAGTCATGAAACAAAACAAACATCACAAGTAGGCAAGACCTGTGTAAAGAACAACTACAGTTCCACAAAAGTGTGCAAACTTTTGAGTTCGCTAGAACTCTGCATAAAGTGGGGCACCTGTGATGATACATATGTTTTTGGCCTACAACAATTACCCACCCTAGCCAGCAGCCCTGTGGCAAGGGATTTTGGAATCCAAAAATATCTGGAGGCCCACAGTTGCTCACACCTGCTCCAGGTGATAAATATTAATTATTTATTTACTTACAATATTTTTACCCTGCCTTTTTCCTTAAAAAGGGCCCAAGGCAGCTTAAATCAGTAGACGACAATAACAACTAAAACCAGGAAGTATACACATATTAAGAAAGAACCACAGAAAAACCACATTAAAATGGTAAATGAAATCAACACGAAGTATATCTGCAACAGAGCCACAATATCTCAGGCACATTATTTATCATGATTAATTTTTTGGTATTTTTAAAAGTCAGTAGCCAGAATCCTATTACTCATACAAAATCAAATGGCATGACTCACAGCACAGATGCTTCTTCACACTTGTATTTGTTGCCATATAACAGTCATGTGACTTGATACATGACAAGGAATATAGGTGTTGACTTATTAACAAGCGGCAATTTGCCACTGTGACTTACGTTGTTTGACCCATGCTGGTGTACATAAGTAATAGGATTCTGGCCTCTAATGCTGTTTTGTCAGGACTCATCTCTTCTATGAATTCCAAGAAGGGAAATAGTTGCAACCCTTTGAAACAGATGGGAAGTGGCTGCAGTGATGTAGGCTCGTCTAGTTTTTAAAAGAGCCCCTTAGACAGGCTCTCCTTTTAAAAGAAAAGATGAAATGGCTAATACAAGTTATGGATTTTGGAAAAGCTAGGCGATTATGAGCAGGTTTATTATTTTGTTTTGTCCTCACAAATTAAAAGTGCACAGCAAAGCATGGCATTCAGATATGGATTAGTGAGGAACAGTAAATAATGGGCAGGAGCACAGCCAGGAACTGGGTGATTTGCCGTTGATATATTTGACAAAAGGTAGTTAAGCACAGAAGGAGGAAAGCACCAAACATCACAGAAATAAAAAAAGACATCCCTCAGGGCTGAGGCCAGCAGACAAAATGGGCTCAACTCCATTTGAAAGAAAATAATAAATGCCAGATTCCTCCCTCATAGTCACTCTCTTTGGGATATTACATTAAAAGGCAGAATGCAGTGGGTCAGAAGCATGACCATATAAGCACCATGTCCACATAGGACCCATTGGCTTGACAAAAACTGAAGATGGCACATCAAGGATTAATTGACAGCAGAACTTTGAAAATTTTATCTTGTACTGAAATTCCCAGAAATTCTCCTCCCAGCTAGTGTGGGCATTGGCCATGCTGGCTGGGGGATTCTGGGAGATGTAGTCCAAGACTGGGATCTTTCAGAACTCTGCTTAAAGACAACTGAAACATCCCTTTTCATTTTTGGTAAAGGAAGCATAGGCTGAGGGAGATAGACCGGTAGCAGGAGGGATGTAAGGCAGTCCATGTACACTGATTGTTTTTGCTCCATACTGTCTACACCCATCTTCCTCAACAGGATTGGGTTGGGTTGTACCAGCGAAGGGGAACTTGTGGCATTCAAAATGTTGCTGAACTGCTACTCCCATCATGCCTCACCACTGGCGGCCTTGCATGGGACTGATGGAAGTTGAAGCAAGCCATATCTGTGAGGTGACAGATCCCCTCCTCCTAGCCTGTGCTAGCTGGCAGTGGCTCTTTCTAGAGTCTCCTAGGCAACTGAACCTGGGAACACTGGCATGTAAAATTAGTGCTCTCTCCCTGAGCTGTCATTGAATGCCTTTTATTTTGTTTCCATATTATACGTACTGCCCACTTAATATTCAAAGCTAAATAACTCCCTAGTTGCCTGTTTGGAGATGGGACAGTGTTAACTGAAAGTAGCAGTGGGTCAGTTTGTACACAGAACAGAATCCATATGTCATGTTTTAATACTGTTCTTTCACCCTTTGGGGTGCAGTACTGACTGTGGCCATTAGTCTTTAACTGTCCTGTTCAGCGCAGCTGTACTTGAACCCTGAACTTCTGAGACACTCTTAGGGACTCAAAAACATGGTTGTGGTGGGGGTTGTTCCATGCCTATGTAGGAAGGATGCCTTATCTTTCCCATTCTTCTTATTTTTCTTTGGTTTCTCTATATATATATACTATGTGTTAGCTGCACACAAACACACAAACACACAGACACACGGACAGACGGGGGGGGGGGGGGAGAGATGCTTCCTGCACAAGCAGCACTGTATCACAGACACTAGAGTGAAGAAAGAAGCATGCCAACACTGAGCACTCAATTGACCAAACGTGGTTTCTGGAAGAAGGAAGCTGGTGCCGTCTGTGGAAGTAATTAGCACAAAAATCCCTCGAGCTGCCCATCTGTAATTTGACAGGGGCTGTCTCCTTCTGAAGGGGTTCCCATGCCCCCAGATTTCCTGCACTTCTGTCCACAAAAGTGGACTAGTTCGGTTGCCCCATGCAGGTTTAATGGGAGATCTGAAGACTTGGGTTTCCAAACTGAAAATTCAGTTCAAAATCTGGATAGGGTCAGGTTGTGTCTATATCAGTCCAAACCAAACAATGGTCTGATCTGAATTGCCAAATCTGGACTCATACCAAATTGAGGGGACTTTATTTCAGTATTTCCATCTGAATATAGCAAGCATTATATAATAATAATCACATGGTGTCAAGTTGATTTCAACTTACGGCAACTTTGCCAGGATTTTCTATGTATAAAGTATACAAAAGTAGTTTACCATTTCCTTCTGCTAGGGGAACCCTGGGACTCTGCAATTTGCCCAAGACTATACAGGCTGGATCTTCTCCTAGGAGGTTGCAGTGGAGAATTGAACTCTCAATCTCTGGTCCCTAACTCACTGAACTATCCAGCCAGCATTATAAGCATTACATAGTATCTTCTCTACATTGAGGAAGTCAATTCTTATAGCAGTACTGTGGAATGTACATATTTTGTCACTGAAATTCAGACCACCACCCAAAGCTTGGATGTAACAAGGCTTAAGCAGTGGGTTATCTTTTGGTAACTGATAATGGAATTACTAGTTACTTTGTTATGTGTAATGAGAAATAACTAGTTTCTTTTAGAAGTTACTTTCTTTTGAGAATTCATGCCACTTTCATATGAACCCTAAGTGGCAAGGGGATTAGCATTTGGTTCTGTCCTTTGTATTTTAATATTTCCAAGGTGCAGTATCAGAATTGGCCACCAGAGGAAACCAAGAGTATTGCATGATTACCATCCCAATGGTAAGGGATCTTTCTTTAATGACCATTACTGAAAACATTTGAGAAGCAATGTCAGAGTTCCCTGAAACATAGTTTGGAAGCCACTGAATCACATACTGCTAAATGCCGCCGCCCTAGCCCTCAAAGAAGAAGAATGAAAAGGAGAAGAAACTGCTAGGGTAGCCATTACCTCTACATCTCTCAGTTTTTGCACCTATCTTTTGAAGGACCAGACCAGAGGCCATCTAACTCTGATCCTAGCAGTTGGCTAGCTTCCTGAATTTTGAGATTTCTGAGAGGGGTATCAAAGTGGTGCGCATCTCCTGTTGTCTGTCCTAAGTGCTTTGTACTCAGATGTATGAGACAGATCTGTTACACTGTGCTTCTGCCTTTGTGGATTTGTTTCCTCAAAATCTGTTTAAGCTGATGTCTTGTGGCAGTGAATTCAAAAAATGGGGGGTGAAGAAGCACTTCCTTTTATCGACTCAGAGACAGGCCAGCTTCTATGGATAAGCTTCTTTTCCATGAGGATTTCTAATCAGATGACAAACACTGTCAAATCATGTGCTGTTGAAGTGTTCTTTCTAGCATGATTAGAAATAGCTGTTCTCCCCATAGCTGTGTTTTGCAATCCCTCCAAGGAATTCAAGATGAAGTACAATGGAAGATTTGCTTTTTTAAAACTCCCATAATCCACCAGCCAGGATGACCACTGGGAGTTGTAGTCCAAAAAAGAAACTCTTCCAGACTCTGACATATCCAGAGGACTGCCTCTGATAGGAAGAAGATTCTGTCGTGTAAACCAAAGGCAGGCTTACCAGACCTGAGTAGCCAGGCCTGCTTGGGTATCAGTTTTAGCTGCTTTCTCTCTTTCTCTCTTGTGCTTCTTGGATGCAGAACAAAGCAGGAAAGATTTAGCAGAGTATCAGGAAGTAGCTTCAGGCTAATCCTTTTGCTGACACTCCCCAGCACCAGAGGGAAGTAACAAAGATCAGCCAATCTGGCATATCAAAAAGCCTTCTAATTATGTCACTGGAGAGAGTTGAGCCAATTCCAGATATGCGTATTCCTGGAGTTTCCAGCAGAAGATAGTATTCCTTCATAAAACCTAGTTTTCAAATCTTGGAAAGAAAGAAAGAAAGAAAGAAAGAAAGAAAGAAAGAAAGAAAGAAAGAAAGAAAGAAAGAAAGAAAGAAAGAAAGCTGCCCAGTCTGCTATAAAATACAAATGAATCAGAAATACAGAGTTCCATGCAGCCAGATCATGGCCATGTCCCAGATTTCTTGGAAGTGGGAAATGTTTATTTGCTTTTGGGCACAGGATTTACTTTTAGAAATAGTGCATAGAACTATGCTGGGATCCAAATGGGGGCAGGTGAGTGGGTGTGGCTTCAACCCTTTGCCTCTGTTCTGGTCCTGATTTAGATTGGGTCACCTCTGCTTTCAGTTTCCAGGGGGGCGGGGTCCCATTTTTTCCCATGAAAAAAGAGTAATTGCAACTCATAGTTTTGGTACCCTTTACAACCCAGCATGTTTAGCTTCTCATAATTGTCTGGTTATCCAAATTGTTGTGGGATATGGGGATTTTGATGAGTGTACAGGCCTCCCATTTACAGAATACATGCACAGAGTGCATCTACACTACACAATTAGCAGGCGTTTGATTCCACTTTAACTACCATGGCTCTATCCTAGTGGTTAACCCAGGTGTCCTTGGATTGCAACTCCCAGAAACCCTGGCTAGCACAGCTGGCAGTGAAGGCTTTGGGGAACTGCAGTCCAAGAATACTTGAGTTACTCAAGGTTGGGAACCACTGCTCTGTCCTATGGAATTTTGCAATCCCCAGATTGGTAAAGTACTTAGGCGTCTCTGCTATAGTTCAGAGTAGGCACTAGACCTCTCTGGCAGAGAAATCAAGTGCCTCCTCCCAAAACTACAAACCCCAGAACACTGTAGGATGAATCCATGACAGTTCTAGCGCTATAACTGTGAAGTAGAAATATACCTTGAAAGTAATGGTGCTCAAGATATTCTTTTCCAGTCACACAGGTGCTGTAGTCAGGATCTTACCAGGATTATTTAATCATACCCAACAATCTCTTACTCACTTACTCACTTTCAATCGCTCCTATTGCTCTGCCATGCCCAGAATTCTGCTGTTCGGTATGTACCCCAAAAGCTGGTTCCAGGCTAAATCGTATGAGATTAAGCCCACTGAAATAAATTATACTTATTTTAATAATGGCTACTTAAGTCCTACCGATGTCAATAGGTTTACTTGCTCATATCTTGCTCTCTACTAAGCTCATACCATCCCACCAAGTTTTGGATTTTTTGGGCTCGCTGAATTTGGATCCCCCCCCCCTGAATTTTGTAAATGGTTTGTTCTATACAGCCTTTACCACCACCCCTTCAGCTGCTTCCCTTTCGTGCCATAACTTTTGGGTCTGCTGGACAAGTACTGAATGGGACATGCCAAAGTGTTTATACCAGCACACAGCCTTCTTTTCATTATCTCCAAACTGAATTTGACAGAAATAACCAAATGCATTACTGGAAATGGTTCTTCTAGAACGTATGCTGCAGTCACTTTATTTTCTGTGTATCAGGCAAAAACAAAGGAATTTTTTTAAAAAGACAATTGTTCTCTCTCTCTCTCTCTCTCTCTCTCTTTCATTTTTCTTTTGTTTTTGCCTGATTGCTTGCACAGACTAACATGGCTACATCCTCTAAAATTTTATTTTCTGTATTAATCTTTCCATAGTTCAGATAACTACCCAATCCTCCTCCTATGTTTCATTCAAAGCCATTTAATTTGCACTGTTGTCCGTCCTTCATATGTCATACGAGTCGTATATGTTTAAGAGTCAAAGTGCGTAGAACCAGGGATCTGACCAGAATAAATAAAGGTTGTTATCCCAAGAATAATCAAATGTGATCTGGAGTCTAGGCCTGCTCTTGCCTTTCTGTGCCTAAAGAGGAGCCCTGAATAAAAAAATTAAAATCGAAAAGATCAGAAAACAATATTATTGGATATGAGAGGAAAAAAAGGATGGAAAGCTTCCAGAAAGCGACTCCTGCCAACAAGAGTTTCCTTGCACTGTCTCATCATTGCTCTCGCATTGTAAGTGACAAGCAAAGTTACAAGGAACTTTGAGAGCACCTTTTAATACTTTTACTATTTAGAGATGTATTCTCTGCCTTTATAGGCTATAAAGCTCCTCTATTTTTAGAATGTGACTTAAAATATCCTTTCTGATATTTTTGACTGTGTTTTGCTCCTATATTTCTGACTTAAGCATTTGTACATAAAGGTTTATTCATAGTTGTAAGGATGGGTTTTTAAGCAACATAACTGACTTTTGAAAAAGTTACATTTTTTCAATAACTCTTGAATTTTTGCACATAGAAGCAATGTAGATAAATAAAGCTTGATAGATAGACAAGCTGATGTTGCCTGGGCGTATTGCAAGAGGGAAAAGATTTATATTATGATACTCAGATGAACGCTGATACGATTGTCTGGCGTTATTTGATTTCATTCATTAACTGGGCTAAATGCCAGCTGTAATGAACAACAGGCTTCTGATCTTTTCCCAGGGGGTCTATATATCTCTGTAGAACTCTGGGGAAATCAAGCACCCTATCAGGGTTGTGACACTGTGCCTCTTCTATCTTCCATTCACATCAGTGGATGAGACATAGTTGTGCTCTTCAATCCTGTTGGGATGCCATTTTATTATACTCTGGCGGTAGGGATTAATTCTTTAACCAGTACTAAAACATTTTTCCTACTACAATTTTAGTGAGAGATTTATATGAAAATGACACAAATCTGCTATTTTATGCATTACGGCTGTTATACTGTTATTACCTGTGGGCATTGTATTCTGCCAGCTCTTAAACCCTAATAGGGTTTTCAAGGCTTGTGAAATGTTCAGGGAGTGGTTTGTCATTGCCACGTAGTTTCCATGACCAAGTAGGGATAAAAACTCAGATCTCCTGAGCTCTAATGTGACACTTTATCCACAATCTCTCTTAGTGTTATTGTATTGTAATACAATAACGTTAATCTTCTGCAGTGAGGGGATTTTTCCCCTGTCACTGCCAGCTTAGGATGGTGGTATGCATGTGTGTGAGGGTGACAGAGAAAAAGAGAGAGACTGCTGCATTATGGTGTTATAACATGATCCCTTTCTTTTATTTAAAAAAAAAATTGCCAGCAAACTGTGTTAGTGCTGATTGTCAGTTAGAACATAATAAATGAGGTGATCAAATGACATCACCACCAAACTTTCCATTAATTTGCATCGAGCTGCAATTGCTTTACACTTACAGTATGTAATTGTTCACATCAAAATCATGTCCTTTAAAAGAGGGGAGTGGAGGAAATTGGTACAAAAGCCATCTACAGCTGTGAAGACCGCAGTTCTCTTTCACTCTCTTGGGAGATGTTAGTAGACTGAGAAAAAAAAATGAGAAAACCACTAAGAAAATACAGGGTGACAATGGTTGGATGGTATCACTGTGTGGATGCTCCATGAAAGGTGACCAGAATAACATGGCACTGTGACACAAAATACCTCTATTGAAAGCAGCAATGTTCTGGGTCCTCTTACAGAGAGAAAGGCAGCCTATAAAACAAACAAACAAACAAACAAACACAACTAGTTTTACTAGAGGGATGTAGTATGGTGTTTTGTACATGGTGAGATGACCTGATGTTGTTTGTTCATTTGTTTAAATTTTTTTACCCCACCTTACTCCTTTAAAACGCACCAAGGGAGCTTACATTATTAAATGACAACATTTGACGCTAAAAACAGTAAGTATACAAATACTAAAAAGGATCAAACAAATACCACATCAAAATGCAGTGAACAAAAGCAACATCAAAAAATACATTCAAAGCAGTAAGGCACAACAATCCATCTAAAAAAATCACGCTTAGGAAGCCAGTCACTGAGGGAAAGCTTGCCTGAAGAGAAACGTCTTTGCCTACTTGCAGAAGGACAACAAAGATGGGGCCAGCCTGACCTCCCATGGGAGGGAGTTCCAGAGTCTGGGAGCAGCAACAGAAAAGACCCTCTCCCATGTCCCCACCAAATGCACCTGAGAAGGTGGTGGGACTGAGAGAAAGCCCCCTCCCCCTGATTATCTTAAAACCAGACAGGCTCATAAAGGAAGACACAGCCCTTGAGGTAGCTTGGACCCAAGCCATTTAGGGCTTTATAGGTTAGAACCAGCACTTTGAATTGTTCCCGGAAATGAATCGGCAGCCAGTGGAGTATCACTGACATTTAAAATAATTTCTCTGATGCATGTATCCACCCATTTAGTGATGTATCACTTTTTTTAAAAAAATGCCCAAAAGTGAACAAATACGTAGCATGCTCTTTAAAAAGAAAGGAAATGAGTCGATTTCATCTGTGTACCTGCCAAAATTGGGTTTAATTACCAGAAATAAATCAAATTAATTTAAGTCAAAGTGAATGCAGCTACCAATTTATATATGTGACTTAATACCAATTTTTAAAAAGGCAGAACAAGAATCAATACAAATGTGCAGTGGGACTGCACCCTGAGCTCTCGTACAGAAAGATGTGATACACATGTGACTGATTAATCAAGAAGTGCAAGCTACCATCATGTCTTAAACAGCTCATGACTAGAGCGGTGGGTTACCTTCTCCCCCACAATATATATATTTACTGAGGTAAAGCTTCCCCCCATCAGTGTCCAAGACCTGCCCCCCATCATGTGATAGCAGCTGCTGGAATACTTGCAGACATGGTGCCAGAGCAGAACAGATCCAAAGTTTTGGATGAAAGCAGCGTAAGTCTCCTCGATTAAACACACAGCTGTGCCTGTAATTAGTCACTGTGGCATCCGATATGTTTGCAATCAAAGAGGCACTAAACATTGACGTTACAAAATGCATCTGCTGCCTGCTCTTTAAGCAGTGAGACCCAGTCCATCAAGAAGTTCTTGTGCAGTTCCATTCACCTCAATACCTTTGCGTAGAAGAATTTCCCAGAGAATTTGTGTTCAATATTCATATCCCATTGGTTTGCCTCTAGTGGGAAAGTACCTGCTCAGCCAGGCAGCTATCAAGACCAACAGAGAGAGATTAGATACACAATACCCTGTGTCATTAAAAGATGGGTGTGACCTTGCACTGTCTAAATCCTTCCTGCTCATAGCAACACCTCGTTTCCCCTCCCAGCATATTCCTGTCTCTCCTTTGATGTGACGTGGGGGGGGGGGGGCAGATCTAAAGCAGCCACTGATCTTGATTAGGCCTAATCAGTTTCTAATGCATGTCTTAAACCCCCATTTAAGAGAGGAGCCTATTCAGCACTGCTTAATGCAGAGGGATCCTTGAGTCAAAGAAACAGTCAGGAGGCCAGGATCAAAAGCGACAGAGCTCTTCCCCCGTAATTCAATCCAGCATGCAGCACTGAATACACTGGCTACCAAGCAGGTTGCATTTGTGAGCTGTGGGTCCCATAGGCAAGACCAAAGAGTTGCATTGGGGGTGGCATTTTCTGCTGAACATTTACTGCAGAGCACAGATTTTCTCCTGCTGTAGGATGATTATTAATTTACATTTGCAGATGGAGCCAATGCCTTTAAGGCCCATAACCATGATAGAGACAATGGGTGATCCCGATAGATAATCAAAGCCCTTCCCCCACCAAAACTTGGAAAGTTACTTTTTAAATTTATAATAATAATAATAATTTATTGTCATTGAACGAATATACACTGTATACACATAAAACGAAAGTCACAAAGAACACTCAGAGACCAGACCAAAACACACACACCCTCATAACAATCCTAAAACCCAGAACCCCACCTAAGAGCACACAGTATCCACACAACATACAACACTACAGACCAAGTACAGTGGTGCCTCGCTAGACTATGTTAATCTGTTCCGCGAAAATCGCTGTCTTGCGAAAACATCATCTAGCGAAGCACGTTTCCCCATTGGAATGCATTGAAATCTCTTCAATGCGTTCCAACGGAAAAGTCGTCGTCTTGCGAAGATCATCCATAGGGAAACATCGTCTAGCGAGCGCGGGTCCCCGTTGGAATGCACTGACAGCTATTGACCGCTAGTCAATGCATTCCAATGGGGAAAACTCGTCGTCTAGCGAAAATCGCCCATAGGGAAACATCGTTTTGCGAAGCGCATTAGCGATCGCAAAAAGCCATCGTCTAGCGAATTCCTCGTCCTGCGAGGCAATCGTCTAGCAAGGCACCACTGTAATAGTAATACAGCCCAACAACTCACTGCTGGTGATTCTTAAGTTCCTTGTTAAGTTCAATTATAGCTCTAGGATAAAAACTGTTCAAAAAGCGTGTTGTCCGAGTTTTAATTGCTCTGTATCTTCTGCCGGAAGGCATCAGTTCGAAGAAGTTATAAGCAGGGTGGGAAGAATCTCTAAAAATATTAAATGACTTCCACAAGCAGTGGGATGCAAAGATATTGTCCAAGGTTGGGAGCTGAAGTCCAATAATATTTTGGGCAATTTTAGTGATACTCTGTAAAGCTTTTTTGTCCATTTCAGAGCAGCTCCCATACCATGAGAGGATGCCATATGTTAGGACACTCTCAATGGTGCTACGATAGTAGGACAGAAGTAAATGCTGAGATAGAGTTATCTTCCTGAGCGCTCTCAGGAAGTACAGCCTCTTCTGTGCCTTTGATATCTTATGTGACTTGTTACAAAGCCAAATAATGTGTTACTGCTATCATAATGTTTTTAAAGCTCTTGCTATGTTACTCACCAGTTTTTCTGTTGTTGTTGTTGCTTTAGTATTATTATTACTTAAAAAGGATTGTGATAAGAGAATGGCACAAAGCTCATAAAATGCTTCCAGACATACACTCTAGATATACACTCTTAAATGTAACTCATAAATGTTAGCATGTCAGTCAAAAGCAAAACAAGTCTGAAGAAGTGGACTCGTCCATGAAAGCTCACATTAAAAAATAGCAGTTAGTCTTTAAGGTACCACAACCTTTTGGTCTTTTTTGTTTTGTTTTTTACATGACACGCTTGCACAGACTAACACGGCTAGCTCTTCTAAAACCAGTAAGTGTTCCAGTGAGAAAAAAGGGAGAGAGAAGGAGAGAGGGAATTGTTCCCGCTTGTCACATTTCATATTTTTACATTTATTTTCTTCATTACTGAAAAAGGTATCTTTTCAAACAGGTAACTATGTTCCTTGTAACATGTATTTTCCAATGTCAATCCTTTCCTGAAATCCTAAGTGAGGGCCTAAATCTAATTGTGAGTCTCATCTAGAGCTAATTCTCTAAACCAGTTATTGAATGATAAGTCAATGTAAATTCCGTTGATTCAATGGGTCTGCTCTAGCTGGCTGTAACCATTTGAACAGGCCAGAGAGAGAAATTTGACTTCCATACTATATTTATCTAGGCGATAGGCAAACCAAGCTAGAATCCCCTAGCTTCAAATCTGTTATATGTTACATAACAATGAGAGAGGCAACCATGTGAACGTTTAGGCCATATTCTTCCTCTTATAGTTGTGTAGATATGCATAGTAGCAAGGGAGTAGCTTCTACTACACTTTGCTTGGGTCATTTGTTGAAGTAAAATCCTCAAGCGTGCTATACTGCTAGCGGCAGTGAGAAGTGAATAGATGAGGATAGGCTGTATGTCAGCAGCCACCGGAGTTGCGGGATCGGTTTTAGGTTGCAGAGTTGATGCATTTATGGATGTCTGATTGCTTCAAGGAGTTCCTTCTGGTGAGAGATTGCACAGTTGGGGCAGAAAGCCTCTGGAGAATTCCATTCAGTACAGCTGAAATCTCAGTATGGAAGAGGAAGCTGGAGGTAAGGAATGGGGAATTTTTTGGTTTGTATGGATGTTGGATTTCAGCTCTAGAAACCTCAGCCAGCAATGCCAGTTTACTAACTCCTTCCTTCTGGTGTTGCTTTGCGATAATGCAGTTTACCAGTGGCCACATAGGTGGCAAGGCATATAAACCCATCAGCAGCATACATTCTGGGTGATCTTTTCTGGCTTCTCTTATGAGAGGCACAGTGGGGTTTTGGACTTCAAAGCCCTGGCTCCACAGCCATGTACTCCAACTCACAGAGCTACAGCAGTCCCCCCACCCCACTCCGTAAACAAGACAGGGCACAGCTGAAGAGAACTTCTGCCTTGTCACCATGCTTTCCTGAAGTATCTCTTGGATGCAGTACCAGACATTGATATTTGTATATAGGCAGGTTCATAACTGGATAAATGTTCCATCACATGTTGGGTCGTGAGCGATATAAAGATTGCTTACAAACAGCTATTAAGTTACTGTTTAATCCCTGGAAATCTGATTCTGGCACTTAGCCAGTATTTGGGTCTGAAACAATCAATGCTTTCTGAGAGAAACCAAGAGCAAAAACCCTTTATTGTTATCCAGATCCTGCACATGTGCTCCGTTACAAACCAGATTCCCTTCACTTTGCCTCCAGACATCACCCTTGACCCCCAGGTGTTTGTGGCCTGGAGTGGAGTGGAAGGCATACTATAAACATAAGTTTGATAACCCTCCCAATATGGCAACCACCACTGGGTCTCACAGTAAATCCAATACCTATTTTAAACTCTAAGCCATTCCGAACCTATTTGAAAATGCATGTTTAGTGGCTTAACTGCTGCACTGCAGCCAAAACTGTGCTCACGACCCAGGGTTCAATCCCAGGTAGCCGGCTCAAGGTTGACTCAGCCTTCTATCCTTCTGAGGTTGGTAAAAGGAGTACCCAGCTTGCTGGGGGGGGGGGCAATGTGTAGCCTGCATAATTAACTTGTAAACCGCCCAGAGAGTGCTTGAAGCATTTATATGAGGTGGTATATAAGCAGCTCAAGGGACGTGGCGGCGCTGCGGGTTAAACTGCAGAAGCCTCTGTGCTGCAAGGTCAGAAGACCAGCAGTCGTAAGATCGAATCCATGCAACGGAGTGAGCTCCCATTGCTTGTCCCAGCTCCTGCCAACCTAGCAGTTCGAAAGCATGTAAATGCGAGTAGATAAATAGGTATCACCACGGTGGGAAGGTAACGGCGTTCCGTGTCTAGTCACGCTGGCCACGTGACAACAGAAACTCTCTACGGACAAACGCTGGCTCTACGGCCTGGAGACGGGGATGAGCACCGTGCCCTAGAGTCGGACACGACTGGACTAAATGTCAAGGAGAACCTTTACCTTTTACCTATATAAGCAGCACGCTTTGCTTTTTTTGCTTTTTTAGTAAATGCACATTGGATAAGATGTCAGCTTATCAGGTGCAATTCAGGACAGACTTCCTAGAATTAGTTTTTGGTCTCTTTATGAAAATGTGTGTATTGAGGTGGAGCAGATGATTCTAAGACAATTGTCATTAACTTGCCTGCAAAAAACATGCTTATAGTTAACTGGTGGGATTACTCTCCCATGAGGTAACACCTTTTGATGCATCCATACATTATAAAAATTAGTACAAAAGATTAGTGTCTATGCCATAACATGGTTACAGGAAGTGTTTAGGGATTTTCTGTACAAAGGAAATATTCTGAGTGTATGTTCTGTGATTCTGCACCATGCCACAGAATTAAGCATTGAGCACAATATTCAGCATCCTGAGAAACAGGAGCAGAAAAAATTCTGCAGGCTGAGGAAATACATATATATTCACTGTGACTGAAATCTGTTGCGCAGTTCCATATGCACAATGTGGATGATATCAGCAGCAGCAACAAATCACCACTGATTAAAGATAATTTGGAGGTGCACACAACTCATACACAATACGATGAAATTACATGCACCCTAAGATCCCTGAAATAAGACTTAAATCAGTGCTGATTTGACCCTGCCAATGACATTGCACATACTGAGATGCACAAGATTTCATTGATTTGTTTAATTCACATTATTTAAGCAAATAACAGAATTAAGATTTTCTTCACATAGACTTTGTGTTTCTTTAGGGCAGAAATATTGCTTGGTTAAGTATACTTAGCTCATTTCTAGCATGCTGGATCCGTTCTCATCTTCAGGGCTGTAACTGAGAATTTTGCTATCCAGGGGAAACATGGGGGGAAAACCCAAACGTCCCATGGGTACTGTCATGAGAACAGAGGAGGCAAGCTCAGGCTTACCTGTCTCCTCTGGCAGGAAGCACAACACCTCCACCACCACCACCGCTGCTGAGCCACTTTCACTACGGGATGCTGAATGCTGGGGCAGGGACCTCCAGCCCATGTCATCAGAGAAAAAGAGGATACAGCCGCCATGCATCCTGAATCAAGGAGCTAACTTGTGGCATAGCTTCTTTTCTTGAACATTGGTTTACAAGAGGAGGCCCTTGGAACCAAGGCAAGATGGGAAGTATTCTGTGAGGTCCCTACTCTCTGAAACAGAGGACCTCAGAGATTACCCTTCCCACATGTCTTGGTTCTGAAAACCTCCTCTTGGAAACCAACATTCGAGAAAAGGAGCAGAGGCAGATTCTTGATTGGGGGATCACAGAGGCTGCCTCTCTTGCCTCTATTAACTAGAAAGAAGAGAGATTCCTGAGATACTATACAGAATAGTGATAAAGACCGTGAATGAAAGCGTATTAGTTTCTATAATGATATGATTTTAACTTAACCACGATCAAATAGTGTTCACATATAACAAGTACAAATAGGTACACATCTGTAGGTATATATAAAGTAAGCTCAGTTCTTCTAAAGTGGATATAACACAGTCTTTCTTTTGCTTATCTGTTCGTCAAAAGTGATTAGAGCCGTTGTTTCCTTGTTAGGTGAGTTTGGATGCACTCCCAGAAGTCTGGATAACCTCCCAACAGTTTCACCAGCTTGAGTCGTTTCTTGCTTCTCAAGCAGTGAATGCTGGAAGTTTCTTTTTGATTTTCAGCCATTCTGGGGCTTGAAATGCGGGTGGTTTGGCCATGGGGGGGCAAGGTTTTGCTTTCCACTGATGGTAAAATGTGAGCTGAGACTATGTAGTTCCCCTTGTCTTAGGCTTGTTAGAGGGGAACACCAGACCCTCTACATTTGGCACCCAGGGCAAATTCCTGGTTGCCCATCTCTAATTATGTCGCTACTCATTTTCCATGAACCTCTTTCTCTTAATGTGGCAAAATGTGTGCTTTTTTAAAAGCTGGCTATCAGTAGCAAGTAGCATACTGTCATGTTCATGGTAGGTGTTTAAAATGTTAGGTAGATTTTGTTTTAATCATTTCTTTCTTTCTTACTAAGTATATTTAGAAGGCAGCAGGAAAAGAGGAAGACCACAGGCTTGAGTTTACAAGAGCTGAAGACAAGGCATTTTGGAGATGCTCATTCCTAGGGTCACTGTAAGCCGGAGCGATTTGGCAGCACATAACAACACTTGCTCCATAGTCTCCCTCCATGATGATAATCGTCATGTGCCATCAAGTCAATTCTGTCTTACGGTGACCCATTTTCAGGGTCTTCCAGGTAGAGGATACTCAGAAGTTGTTTTCACTTCCCTTCTAGGTATGCCCTAGGACTGTGAAGCTTGCCCAAGGCCACACAGGCTGGCTCTACTCACAGTAGGCACAGTGGGGGATCAAACTCCCAACCTCTGCCTCTGCAGCTAGAGACCTAAATCACTGAGCCAGCCAGTCAGCTACAGTTCGCCTTGCTTGCATTTTATTCATCACCATAGTGACCATTTTGTGGCCGCAAAACCAGCAAAGAACCTGCAGCACCTAAAGGCTAACAAGTTGTATTTGCTAATAAAACGTACGAGTCTTTAAGGTGCCACAAGACCCTTTGTTGTTGTTGTTTTTCCAGTGCAATAATATCTGTTCCATACTATATTACATTGACACCGCCCATTTAAATCCATTTCAAACCTGGCTGCCAAGCAAGTAATGAGGGCTGTGGGTTTCTTGGGCAAAGCACTCTCAGTTATTAATTTTATTTGGTACGTTTATAGCCCTCCTTTCTTCCCTCAAGGAGTTCAAAGCAGCATACCTGGGGTTCTTTGGTTTCTCCTATTCAGATACTAATCAGATCTTGATCTGCTTAGCTTCAGCAAGGTTGCTGCATCATGTGCCTTCAGATCCTGTGCCAAGCTCATTATAAAACTACAATTCCCACAGTGCTCTGGGGCAAGCCTTTAGCATTTGAGCACATTTGAAATGGCTTAGTATAAATTAGGTGATATATTGAGAGACCTTGTGCCCACATAGTATGTAAAACACAGAGGCTCGTCTACATGTTTAAATTAAGGAAAGTAGGGATTTGTGATACAAAAATGAGTAAGACAAAGGATGACATGTATGGCATGTTTGTTTCAGTAAAAATATTGAATTTTAATATTTGAGATTTTGGAATTTAATAAAACCTGGTAATATTGGTGGGATACCCAGTGTGGTTTAGTGGATAGGACCTCAGGAAGTCTGGATTTGAATCCTCACTCGGCCATGGAAGCTCACTGGGGGTGTGGAACTGGTAAAATTACTCCTCAAATATCTCACTTACCTTTGAAAGCCCTGTTCGGGTTGCTATAAGTTGGTTCCGACTTGACGGCGCAGAACAAAGTAATATCGGAGCACATGGTTTGCAGATTAAGTCAAAGAATGTGGTGCTTGTAAAAACAAATGTGGTTTGTAGGTGAGTCTATTATGTTTTTATATATTTGGGGCCAGGGAGGGAAGCTGAAATAAATTCTATTAGGTGGCTTCCTTGTACCTTCTGGCTATGTCTAGAGCAAAAACAAAAACATGACCCCCACTTTTCTTCAACTGTGACTGGAAGGCCGGGCAATTACATCAGCAGTGAGTTGTCTCAATTAAACATAATCCTAAAGATGTTTAAAAGACAGCCGTTTCAGGACGAGTGGATCAAATGAATTAGTGGAGTGCGAACTATTCAGAGGGAGGTGAGAGGATAGCCCTAGCATAAAGGCCTTCGTTAGCTCCGAGGTGGGTTGCCCGCATTTCAAATTCTGCTCAGCCGTGAAGCTCCCAGGTGGCCTTTGAGGAGGTCATTACTTCTCAGACTAATCCATCATGAGGACCAAGTACGGATATATTTTAACTCACACGGAGCACTTAGGATACGGAATGGGGGGAAGAAATCCAAACAGTAAAAATAAAACTGGGGGACTGACAAGAACGAGCAGCTTCCAGTCTTCCAGCCCTTGGATTCTGTAAGAAAGATGTCCAACGCAGAGCTTGGAAACGTTACAGAAAATGGCTAGCACATTAGAATCGATGGAATGTAACCTTCTCACTCTTTTTATGTGTTCATGTTAATATTAGAACACACCTGGGTCCAGCACAGTGTACACTTGTCTCTTGTCAGCCACAGAAACTAACTGAAACACCCCACCTGTCTGGAACATGGATATTGGAAATATTGAAATAGTATCACCCACTGAAGATTGCTTCCGACCAACTACAAATGAGAATTAATAAACAAACAAACAAACAAATTTTCATTTCAGAATATATATATATATATATTCCATTTAAAATGCAAATGTAGCAATAGCCTGTCTAGCATGGACTGGCAGAGTTCTCTTATGTCTTTTCAGGGCTACTGTACCATTGATTAGAAGTTTTCTTTTTTCAGTGACTACCTGCAATTGTTTTCTGAATTTATTTTTTTAAGGAAGGGTAATTAATGGGAAGAAACAAGCAATTAAAAGTAGGACTAGGGGGCAGATTCTGGACACTATTAGAGTAGGACAATTTGGAGGCAGACTGATATGATTCGTAGGGCATAATTGACCAAGAAACCCATGTGTATTTGTCTCTGAAATGAACATGACCTGTGAAGAGGACAGTACTGCTTATGGACTAGTATCTCCAACATAACTCCCAGACTTGTAATATTAGTAATACCCTATTTACCCGAAAATAAGACCTAACCTGAAAATAAGCCCTAGTATGATTTTTCAGGATGCCCATAATATAAGCCATACCCCAAAAATAAGCCCCAGTTAATTGAAACCCTACCCTCCACCACTGTGCAGCAACCAGAAGAAGATGACATGACTGTATGTGAATAAATGTAGATTGTTGCACATGGAAAAGAAAACATCCCCTGAAAATAAGCTCTAATGCATTTTTTGGAGCAAAAATTAATATAAGGCCCTGTCTTATTTTCGGGGAAACACGGTAGCAACCTATTGCCTAGACACAAAAAGAAACAGCACCACCTAATGGCTAGTTTACCCAGTTCTTTGATCCTTTAGTGACTGCCTAGGGCTTTGTTTCAATTACGACCAAAATTATCTGCGTAGGTTTAGAGAAGAACAATGTTGGGGCCAAACCCGTGAATTGCTGCATTCTGCTTCAGCTACGAAACTGCTTTCTAAGTATCGTCACGTGTGTTCTACTCCTGAAAGTAGCCAGAAATTCTGCTTCTAAACAGAATGGGATACCTCATCGATCTAGTACACATATGTCTCAGTGTGATAAATCTTGGTCCCACATTCCTGGATGCTGTTGGACTACAAACCAGGAATGTTGGCAAGTCTTTGGGTCTGAGTCCCAAGTCTGAGTCTTTGGTACCAAGTCCTGAGTCCCAAGCGCCAAGTCCAAGTCCCTATTAAAACATGCTTTATTCTCCAGAAAAAAGGGAGGGGATGTGTGGGTTCCAAGTGTCGAGTCGAGTCTCAGTCATTGAAAAAAACTCCTGAGTTGAATCCAAGTCGAGTCACCGGTGTGACTTAAGTTCAAGTTGACAGCGAGTCTTGCAACTCAAATCCCCATTCCTGCTGCCAACAGCCGGAAATCCTGACCCCCCCAGCCATGCAAGCTGTCCCTCTGGGAGCTGAAATCCACAATACCTGGAGACCCTGGTTAATTAGTATATGTATTAATACACAGACATGAACACTACAGTATTCTTCTGTTATATATAGCTTATTTATGGCTTCTGACAGTGACAGATTTTACTTTCTTGGGTTCCATGATCACTGCAGATGGTGACAGCAGCCATGAAATTAAAAGACGCCTGCTTCTTGGGAGGAAAGCGGTGACAAACCTAGACAGCATATTAAAAAGCAGAGACATCACCTTGCCGACAAAGGTCCGTATAGTCAAAGCTATGGTTTTTCCAGTAGCGATGTATGGAAGTGAGAGCTGGACCATAAAGAAGGCTGACCACCGAAGAATTGATGCTTTTGAATTGTGGTGCTGGAGAAGACTCTTGAGAGTCCCCTGGACTGCAAGGAGAACAAACCTATCAATTCTGAAGGAAATCAACCCTGAGCGCTCACTGGAAGGACAGATCCTGAAGCTGAGGCTCCAATACTTTGGCCATCTCATGAGAAGAGAAGACTCACTGGAAAAGACCCTGATGTTGGGAAAGTGTGAAGGCAAGAGGAGAAGGGGATGACAGAGGACGAGATGGTTGGACAGTGTCACCGAACCTACCAACATGAATTTGACCAAACTCCGGGAGGCAGTGGAAGACAGGAGGGCCTGGCGTGCTTTCGTCCATGGGGTCACGAAGAGTCGGACACGACTTAACGACTAAACAACAACAACATGGCTTGTTCAGTCATTTGTTCTTGGGGGCAACCTACAAAAAAAGGACATGCTTCTAGAATACCTTGTGCAAATGGAACTTTTGCTTTTGGAACACTGCACACCAATGTTACATAACATAACTAGTAACAAATGTGTATGTGTATAGAGAACAGAAGCTGAATTCTGGCAATCATTCTTTTTATGACAATAGAGATGTTCAAGTACTAAAATGGCCTATTTTTACCTGTTGAACCAATATTCTTGTAGGTGAAAAAAATAGACTGTGGTTCTATAAATAGACACTTGTTCTTGGCAGTGAGCACGCCTCTCTCCACATTGAAAAATGCAGCCAAATGAAAACAGGCATGTAGACATTGCGGTTCTTTGATGCCAACAACATTGCTATGCATACAAACACTCAGTTAGTAATTTATTTTGCTTATCTTGATAACAGCTTCCCTAATAAAACTTTAGGACTCCTAAACAACTTTGCTGTGATCCCGGCAATAAAAGCATATATTTAATTGGGTTGTAGTTTTACATGAATGACAAGAAAAATTTCTTGCTATGAAACTATCACGATCTTTACATTTCTGTATGTTAAGACACCCATTGTAAGTGATAATAGAACTGAAGCGAGGAAAGCAGAACTATAAATTAGGATCTCTTTTATTCCAGAGTCAATAAGATAAAGCAAAACAAGAAAGATAAAGCATAACTTAGAAAAATATATCTTGGGTTTGTCCAGTTGAGATGAGTCCCGAGGGCAATTCAAAAGCAGGAATTTGGATTTAGGTGAATTAAATTCCAGGAGTCAACAGAGAAGGACATTTTACTATATTAGGCTCCATGGAAAATTCCTAATCTAAAAGTCATTTCAAAAATGATAGGAGAGAAAAGGTTGTTTATAACGGGTTGGATCCATAATCCTAACTAGCCAAAATGGGTTAGAGCTAAACTGAGCTAATGTTAGACTAACTGAATCAACCTCCTTCCCTGCCCTGGGATGCTGGAAATAACTTATGAGTACTATCACTTTGGTCTGACCTTGTGCCAGCATAGTGGCTACATCCATAGGCTTTAGGAGGTTCAGATATGGTTTACTTTGGCTCCTCCCTCCCTCTGTCCCTTCTTTGCTCCCTCTTTTCTGTTTTTAAGGAAGGGTTCTGCCAGGTCTTAGCCAATGCAGGAGATTGTTACTCACGTCTGAGTATCACAGATCTCTGAGATCATCTCGCAGAAGGCATTCTTCTAGCACAAGGGTGCTTCATCCAGCATAAGGGGATCTCTGTCTGCACAAGATGCTCAGTTATGTACAACTGGTATATATGTGGTTTAGAATGGCACCATGGCTAGTCATGCTTAACAGTGAAGTCAGTGGCTGGAATCTTGGCCAACTAGACCAGCCATTTTCAACCTTCTTTGGCCATGGCTATAAACACAATATGAAAGAAATATAGGTTGAATTAGGATTGTATAAGTAGCATAATGAACCTTATAAGGTGGTGTGTGAAGAATTGTTTCCAGTCTGTGCCCCCCTTCAAATGTGGCAGGGCCCCCAAGGGGGCCACATGGCTCCTGTTAAGAATGGCTGAGTTACACTAACAGTGTAACTTTTAGATGCTAATTGCTATAAATTATGAAATCCCACAGTAGTCAGTGTGCACTACACAGTATGCAGCAGACAATGTCTATGGAGATTTCTTAACAGAAATTTGTACCTTAAAAGTACGCTATTTCTGTACCTGTGTGACAGGATTTCAGCTGGGGGGACTTTAGATTATTCCTGTTTGGACTAACAGAGGTCCTACTGATGTGGATGTACCTACATTTGAATCCAACCAACACTTATTGACATCCCACCTTTCCAGTAATATATCCAAAGAAACTCACAATGATTTAAAACAACAAGAAGAATAGATCAAACACTGTAATGAAGAGTCCAAATGATATAAAAGAGCAGCCTATGAATCTGAAAGTGAAGGAGGTGGTAAAGGTCTACATAGAAACGTACCTATTCATTGTATGCCCATAACATCTAAAAACAGGACATGAACAGAAATTTAAATAACTCTTAACAAGACAAGAATGCCTCCATCTCTTTCACCCAGAAGAATACTGCCTGAAAATGAGTGCTGCCTCTCTACACTTACCTGAAGCAAGTCAAGTCTCCCTGAATTCAGTGAGGTGCATTTCCAATATAGGCTGTGTTTCAGGATGTCCTCCACCTTTGTTGTCGTCATCGTCGTCTTCTCCTTCTTCTTCTTGTTCTTCTTCTTCTTTCCTCTCATTCTCAACTCTCAAGCCAAATATGTAATACAAAGATAATATTACTAGGTTACCAAGGCTCTTGCAAGGATTTTTAAGGGACAACAAAAAGAAGAAAGAGAACCCTCTGTGTTCCTTGTCTAAAGCTCCCAAACAAAGATGTGTAATACATTTATTGGGCCATTAAAAGATCAAAACCAGGTGAGGTTCTGAGTCAGGATCTTAGTCTAAGCACTATTACTCTGATCTCAAGACTGCAAAAGCTGGTCAGAAGGACTTTTGGATTTCTCTGTTCCTCCCACTTACCCCTCAAGGTTTGCATTACCTATCCTGAAAAAGTGTCTTGCTGGACTTGAACACTCACCTGCCTTTTATATCTATTAATTCATCCTTGTTTTGGGAGGTAACTGAAGTGCTTTGAATAAAGGCTATATGAGAGTTAACTAATGCCCTTTCAGTAAAGTCTCTATAAAATAATGTGAAAATCAGCATCTCGCACAGCAGTTTTATTTCCTGTTTATAGCTGAGAAGAGTGTAGAACACTCCTGTCTACAATATCTTGATATTTTTGAAGATGGGTCAGATAGTTCAGATGACCTAATTCTTTCAGACACTCCTCTGAAACATATAACTAATCAGTGGGTAAGCAAAGGCTTAAACAGAGACAGGGGCTTCTTAACCCGTGCTAGAGTGCGAGCGAGCACACGTGTTAAGAAGTCGCTGTCTCTGTTTAAAAACCTGGCAATAGACAGAAATTAGCTAATCCTAAGTGTTTGCAGGCTAATGCATCATTCTTAGGCTTTTGTCTCTCTAGATAGGCCTGTTTCCACCAAGTCTAGTGTATAGCCCAGGGTTTTATTTTTCACAAAAAATTTAGCCTCAGTAAAGCAGTTCTTTCCTGAGAACAGAACTCATTGCTTCAAATCCTCAGAGACAAAAGTCTTCTGCATTTGTCTGCAAACACTTAGCAGTAGCTAATTACTCTTGTCTATTGCCAGGATGTTCATACAACCAACACTTTCACAATTAATTGTGTCAGTAATGTAACTGTACCATTTCAATGGATACTGTGTATATAAACTTGTGCCCTATATTTTGTATTCAGTGTGTCTGAAGAAGGGGATTGTAGTCCACAAGAGTACACACTGAAATCTGGTAGCCTTAAAGATACTACAAAACTTTGTTCTTTGGGTGGAGTTGGTTACATTTACTCTTCTAAAACTGTCTAAAACCGTCTCTTTCCCTTTGACAACTGAAACCCATATAGTAGTCTTTGCTGGTATCGAGAGAAGTGTTTGGGTAAGTTTCACCTGTTTGATATTGGTTTCAAAGGCTGCTGCTGTTAAGTGACCAGGTGGAAGACTAGTAAAGTTGGAAATTTGGAAAGTTGCAGCCCAAAATTAATTTTTCCAAAATCTGACCATGAAGCCTTTCAGAAATAGCCAATTAGAAAGAGAAGAGGTAGGTGAGCCCCACACAGTCCCATGTACGCAACACAAGCTTATGCACATCAGAGTATAATTGTAAAACCCCAATGTTTGACTTCTTTTCCTGTTGTGTTAGGAAAGCTGAAATCTCTTTCAGGATCATCAATGCAGGGGGGGGGGGGCACACTTCAGCTAATTGCACATTGTCACCTATGCAAAAAAATAAAAAACAAAAATAAAAATCTCTTGGAACTGAAGTTATCTAGAAGTCACATTTCAGCCTCAGGAGATCGGTCTGGAGCCATTCCTCTACTTATCAGCCATCTCTTCAGCGGGCACCAGCCCTCCCTTCTCATTCCTAGTTAATTGGTGTGAAATTGGAGCAAGTTCTCAGGTGATAATGTGTTTGCATTTGCTGCTTCACTGAACTGCCCTAGACACTCTATCCCAGCTAGCTTCATTAAACCTTCTGTTTTTTTCCCCCTCTTGTGCTCCTAGCTGTGAGCTTCAAACCTTATTTCCTGTGTTCTAGACATGCAGCATGGGATACATGTCAGGAAGGCAGCAGGACTGGGGCTGGGGCTGACCAGGCAGCTGCTGCAACGCAATCGGGGGTTTTTTAAAAAAGGGGAAAATAGATTTTTATGCCTGATAAAGCTATCTCCCTGTACCAGTATGTTTTGCAAAACCTCAAATGGTTCACAAGGTTCTCATGCTTGCAAGGGCACATTTTATACCCTTTAATTATCTGCTCTTAATTAATCGCTCCCAGAACACTTTGAAGCCTTTGACTGCTATACATACATAATTTTTTCTCTTACTAATATCCATCCATCCTGCCTTGTTAACGAATCTAATATTAAGATAGTCAGCAGATGTTAAGATTAGATTAAAACAGTAAAAACCCCTTTGACAGTCACAAAGATTCAAAAAGATTAGAAGACTGGCTTGCAAAAACATCATCAGAGTAGGAAATAATAGCACACATAAATCAGAAGTGCTATTTTTAAAAACATGCAGTCATTTGAGGTAAACACAAGGCAAGTCCCAAGAGTTGTAGTTGATATAAGTTGCTATGAAGTTTCCTAACCATACAGTTCTCAGAGAGGTTTCAGATAGATAGATAGATAGATAGATAGATAGATAGATAGATAGATAGATAGATAGATAGAAAGAAAGAAAGAAAGAAAGAAAGAATTTGGACTTCACCTTACCAATCTCACTGAAAGCAACAGGGTTGGCAATCAAATTAAAACAACTGAATGAATATGAAAGGCTGTTATTTTCACAGTCACATTTGAATTCCATTTGGTGGCTGGTTGTTGCCTTCTTGCTTTGCTTATGAGCCTCCTGGCAGCATCTGGCATGCTCTCAGTGGCTGAGTGGAGTCAGGGTTCCCAGTGTCAAAGCCCTGGGACTTTTTGAGTAGCAAAGACTATGACATCATCCCACCTGCTCCCCTGTTCCCTCAGAGCTTAGCCGAAATTCACATACTTTTGATTTTCCAAGCAGCAGCGTATTTTTTTCAAGCTGTCTTACAAAATAGTTGATGGTAGTTTTGTCTTGAATGAGCAATCAAGAGCTATTAGATTTTTAAAAAAGACTGATCATTTTTTAAAAAAACATGATCAATCCAATTATCTGAATTTTTAAAACTCTCCTTGTTGGGAGTCAGAGGGACTGTGATTCTGTGGGGTCTGTCAGAATAAACACTGCCACTTCCAAAGTTACCACTGTTTGCATCTTAATAAGGCACAAAGTATTTGTTTCTTTGGGACCTTCTAAAGGTTCTTTTCTGTTTCCTATCCTGCAGGAAAAACATTCAAGCATTGTAAGAGAGGAAAAATATTGCTTCACAAATTATGTGCAGGAGCAGTTGCATGAACAACTTTTTGACAAGCTATATCTAATCTCTTCAACCCTGGAAGGACAGATCCTGAAGCTGAGGATCCAATACTTTGGCCATCTCATGAGAAGAGAAGACTCCCTGGAAAAGACCCTGATGTTGGGAAAGTGTGAAGGCAAGAGGAGAAGGGGACGACAGAGGATGAGATGGTTGGACAGTGTCATGGAAGCTACCAACATGAATTTGACCAAACTCCGGGAGGCAGTGGAAGACAGGAGGGCCTGGCGTGCTCTGGTCCATGGGGTCACGAAGAGTCGGACACGACTTAACGACTAAACAACAACATCTAATCTCTGATGGGAAGAAATGAGTGTGTGGAACAGAAAGAAGAGAGGAAAGACTGCAAATTGATGCATCCGACATCATGGTCTCCTGTGGAATATCCAAAACTCCACCTGCTCCTGCTGGCAGTCTGGTTTCAAGAACAATGGGTATTATTTCTGGCCTAATATTTGGGCTATTTGACTTAACCTCACATTTTATACCATCTTTGCTTGCTAAAAGGTTCTGGAGAACTTTAATGCTCACCTTACTTATAAGTGTTCTAGTGATTCAACAAAAGTATGGTATGGTATTCTCAAATGTTATGTATAGATGTGGAAAATGGATAGTGAATAAAGTTTATTATGAAGAAAACTGATGCTTCATTCGAAATCTGGTGCTGGAAGGTTGCTTTACAGGTACCATGATCTGCCAGAAAGCAAATGTGGGTGCTACTCAGTGCTTTAGGTATCTGCAGAGCCAGAGGTTGGGAGTTCGATTCCCCATTCGACCTCCTGTGACTAGAACCAACCCGTGTGGCCTTGGGCAAGCAGCAAAGTCCCAGGGCGTCCCCAGAAGAAGCAAATGGTAAACCACTTCTGAGTACTCTACCTGGAAAACCCTGAAAAGGGTCAAAATAAGTCAGAATTGACTTAACGGCACATGGTTATTATATATCAAACCAAGCCTGAGGTCTTTGTAGAAGCAAAAATGATGAAACTGGGGTTGTCATATTGTGGGCACATTCTTAGAAGACAAGAAAAGATAACAGTACTAGGAAGAGTTGAGAGTAGCAGAAAAAGAAAATCAAATAGGAGATGTGTTGACTCAAAAAAGAAAGCCACAGCCTTGAATTTGCAAGAACTGTTTACAGCAATTGATGACAGGACCTTTTGGAGGTCACTATTCCATAGGGTTGAATTGGAAGTGACTTGATGACACGTGACAATGACACTAAAAAATAACACCAACCCAGAACTTACTTGGGAAGAAGTACAACTACCAAGACCATTTTAGTTCAGGGTTCAGTGATTCAATAGGCATACGTTTGCATCAGGATATATTGATTTCTAGACTAATCCAAATATAGAAGTTCACTTACCTGGATGTTTTTTAAAAAATTATTTTTAATTAACTACTTTAGAAGGGAACAAGAGAGAATAAATCAAATGTCCAAGCTTTGTTCTTGCAATTTGCTGCTGGGCATTCCTAAATGTGTTAATGATAATGAAGTACCTGGCTGTTGTCTTTTAAATGGAGCTCTTTCAAGCTGTAATTAACTACAGACACGCAGAGGTGCCTGTCAGTGTAGAGAAAAAGAATAGCAGGCAGGCTTTGGGGTAATTCTACAAAATGACCGGGTGGGGTAGGGAACCCCTGCCAAAGACTGATGTACGGAAAGAGGAGATGTAAAGCTGGATGGGCACTGACACGGACCCTAACAAACTCTGCTTGGAGTGTGACCACAAAACCATAGCACTCCTGTGTCCTAGTCTAGCCAAGACAACTCAAGCACAGACTGGCATGTGTGTATTGCTCGCTTAGAATTAGCAAGCACCAGGTGCTTTGATGTTAACGTAGTCTTAGTTAGTGCAGAGTGTAACACCACTGAAATAAATGGGAAATAATGTATTTCTTTGATGTGTATCTTGTATGTTTGTGCATGTTGGAACTTAAAAGAAAAAAAAACCCTCTAGAAATTAACACATGGAAACCCAGTGTGGTGTAGTCGGTAACGTGACAGACTAGAACTCAGGAAACCTGGGTTAGTATCCCGGCTCAGCCACAGAAACCCACTGGGGGTGTGGAACTGGTAAAACCACTCCTTAAATATCTTGCTTATATTGAAAGCTCTGTTAGGGTCACTATAAGTCTCAACAGCACATAACAGAAACTAACATGGGTTTGGACACTGGGCATCATGAGATGAGGTGGGTTGGTGAGGGTCTTCATTACTGCTGTGCTTCAAGTGGCACATACCTTGGGCTCATTCTGCAGCAGGGTTCCAAGATGTTATAACAAGGACATTGTCACTTTATAATCTGTGTGTGTATGTGTGTCCAAAACACAACCTGGATCCCACCTTTATTTATTTCTAAAATTATTATACAGCTTATCATGTAAGGCTGTGCAGCATTCCAAGACTGTTAAGCTTTTTTTAAAAAAAATTAAGGACAATTAAGGCTTCAGCTCTAACAGTGGTATATCTGCTGCGTCTCCCACTAGAGGCGGGCAGATTTGTGCTTTTGGAGTACGCCTTAACTGCCTGGGTACAATTCTGGGCATTGTAGTTCAGAAGACACTGATCTACACACCTCCATTTCCCACATAGACATTTCTCTCCTGCTTTCTTGATGTCTACATTTGACACTGCCTTTTCCTATCTCTCAGAGATGCACACTGCTCTATGATACCAGTTGCGTTGCTGGGAAGAACAATGATGTTACTATTCAGTTGTGTTTTCTTTCTGCATCCTGTTTCAAGTCTTCCGGTGGATCTTCCATTCCAAAATTCTTATGTCTTTATGGATAGTTATGGTGACACATCGATGGTGGCCATTGACTTTTGAAATACTATCTGTACAGTGGTGGTCTCAACTTCTGATCTTCCAGATATTTTTGACTTCAGCTTGCAGGACACCTAGCCCACATGACCATTCGTCAAGGATACTGGGGCTTGAAGTCCAAAACATCGGGAAGGCTCAAAAGTTGAAAACTACTCCTCTACAGTATACATGGCATGCCTTTTGCTTGTCTATTTGTGTCATGTACCTGCAACTCCCTCAAAATGTTTTGCTCCATTGCATTATTCTAGAGAATAAAAACTTCCAGTAAGTTGGTGATACAATATTTGAAGCAGTCATTATTGTCCATTTCAGGAAAATGTGAGGAAAGGTGTCATGGATTGGCCAATGTGATTGAATTTGCTCTGCAACTGAGAAAAGTTGGGGGTGGCAACCAAAAGGTTGAAGGAATTCAATACTTGGATCTGGTTCAAGAGATGTGCCTTCACAATTAAGGAGGAAGGGGGGAAATCCCTGTTGTCTGGCCCACCTATCAAAGGAAATGTGAAAAGGGGCCATAGAGCATATTAAAAAAGGGACGGCAGCCCAAGCAAACCTTTTCATTCTTCTCCTCTATCCTATAAAATCCCACACTATTTACTTCATAGCACTTACTTCTAACCTGCCAAATGCTACTGGAGCTTACAATTAATCTCCGAACCATGGAATGCTTTTGATGTGAAGGGAAATTTATATGTGTATATATATATATAAATTATTCTTCCATTTTCTGTGTGTGCGCATGCACACACCATTTTACAGATATATCCGTCGTAGAAACAGCAGATATACTGACAATTTGTATTAATATACAATAGGATATAGATAAAGATGAATAAAACCTGAAAGTGCTATCCTCGGGCAGGGAAAATTCCCATTATTTCATTGGGACTTTCCCTCCCAAGGGACTAATGCAAGATTTGAACCAAAGCTCCAGTTTCATGGGAAGGTAAATAATGAGGGACCCTCTCTCTTGGGAGGCATCTCCTGCACTGCTACTGACCTCAGCATTTCACGGGCTCTCAAGCGTTGGTCCTCTCAGTACTTCCACCTCAATTCTAGAAGCTTCGCACCAGAGTTAAAGGGATTCAGGGTTGAAGTTCAAAACATCAAGAAGGCCAACAGTTGGGAACTTCTGGTCTGTTCACTTCCCAGAAAGGTCCTACAGAAGATCTGAAGTAGGTGTATTTCTCTGCAAAACTTTTATCCTTGGTGCAAGGTTTGGGCATTGGCAGAAGATAGTGGAATGAGGGATTTGACAGTCATAGGACATAGTGTCAGCAATAAGAATACAGAGAAGTCCAGCAGACTCTTAAAAGATTAACAACTCTTCATCGTGGAACCTACTGTTTGAAACTGTCTCTCTCCACTGAGATTAGCTGTGTGATAATAGCAGGCCAGCAGCTTGATGCCTAGCCATTGTACTACAGTACAATCCTATATTGTCTTGCATTGCCATGTGTATTCTATTGCCTTACATTCTTATGTATCTTGTCTTGCAAACTGCTGTGATTCAATACTGGAAAAGGGTTAACAATCTGGAAAGTCAGGAATGATAAGATCACTGATTAATGGAGGTCAGAAACAGAGAGGGAAGCCTATTCAGATAGAGCATCTGACTATGAATTGCTTCTGGACAGAGGAAGGAATAGTAAAGAAGTATCTCCCAGGTTCTGAGCAGGAAATAAGTAAAATTGCTGGGTAGCTCAGTGGTTTGGGTCTAGCCAGAGGTTGGGAGTTCGATTCCCCCCTGTACCTCCCTGCAGGGGCTGGACTCAATGATCCACAGGGTCCCTTCCAGCTCTGAAGTTCTAAGGCTATTGTAGACTAAGGTTATAAAATGTGAGATCTGGTATTGGTTTTATTTAGTCTGTTGTAACTAAATTATGCTGGCAATTGTGTTTGCCCAGCTAAATAAGTGGTGGAGGAGGAGAGCTTTATGGGTAGCAGGGTTGCCTGAAAGACAGATAAATGGGTTCTAGATGAAATCAAGCCTGAATCCTTCTCAGAAGCTAAAAATGACTAAGCTGGAGGCTATTGTATCTTGGACATATGATAAGACAAGACTCACAGGAAAAGACAATAACGCTAGGATTAATTGAAGGCAGTAGGGAAAGAGGAAGAATTGACACCATAAAGTAAACTGTGACCTTTAGTTTAGATTCAGAAGACCTGAGCAGGGTGGTTAATGACAGGATCTTTCACAAGTCATTAGCTCTTAAAGCTGCTCCTGATCAACGTATTTGCAGCCAATTTCAATAGTTTATAGCAACATTACAAGTGGGTTTAATAAATGTAATTCACTTTAAAACAACCAAGTTCAGCCAATGCCTCGCATAAACTACACTATTAATTCCTTTGTAGTACAAAAAGGAGGTGGGAATTCTTCAGTCAGGAGTCTGTTCCTTCAGTACAGAGGGAGGGTTGAAAAGTTCTCCACCACCACCCTGGTTTCTCAGTAAAGAGGAAACAGAGGACGAACAGCCTATAATAAGATACTGTTTTGAGTATGGACAGAGAGAGTCACAAAGCAGCAGTGACAGCCATAAATCAAGAGCCAGAATCCTACTGCCCATTTACACTTGCATAAGAACTGCATAAGACCTGGATAAGACCTGGATACCAGTTGCCACTCATTAACAAAGTGCTGGTTTGTGTTCCTGAACATGTACCTGATCAGGATTTTTAAAGTTATGCCTGGTCTGGCAGAACACTGTGAATTTCCATTGAAAATTGCATGCAGATACATTTTTATAATGTTCTCTTGAAAGAGGAATGCCAGCTCATCGAAAGAAGAAATGGACTGGACATGCATTCAAAATGGAGTAGGGATGTGTTCATGTCTGCAAGCACCCGTCCACATTTTCGACCAAACCTTCAATGAAAATTCAGAGGACTCACAAACAGGTGAAAACTGGACTTCGAGGGAAACCTTCAAACAGCCATACCTCGTTCTCAGCCATTTCTTATCCAAACTTTTAAAAAAACTGACAGGTCTTATAGTTCTTACTGTAGATTTCCATTGCAAGGGGTTACTGTTTTAGGTTGCAGTCATATGGAGTTTTTCAGATCTTTTCTCCAGTTCTGAGCTTCCTCCATAAGGCTGAACAAAGGCCTGCAGCTGACACTCCTCGGTGCACGAGGGCAAAAAAGGGCAGGCCAGATAGAGAAGAAAAACAACGTTCATGGAATCAAGACTTTCACCAAAATTATTTATCTTGCACCTCTTAAGACTCAGTGTGAGACCAAGTACATCTTACCACAGTAGCAGGGAGTCTTGCTGCTTTGGAGAGACAGTAAATATAAACTAAATCAAAGACAGAACCATAAGGAGAATTCAGCAAAGGTGTAGAAACTGAAGAAAGCTATCACTGAAACACACACACAGACTTTCCCATTTAATAGTCCAGTTCAACGACTTGAATGAATTTCTCCTTGATATTCTAAGACACCATGAATTTCAGGATTGGTCAATGACCAAGTGGATCAAGGATTTTCCACATAATTCCTCATAATGCCAAATTATTTCACACAATTCAGAGGATGCTGCTCCATGATTTTTGCCTTAGTATTCTTTAAATATTTTTGCAAAGGACTGGTACTTCTAATAAGATTAGTAGTGTCCAGTGGGCTTAACATTTAGTCTCCCTCACTTCAAACTTCTCCCTAAATTCTGAATTAGCAATGTGACATTTGTACCAAAGTGTGGCACAAATCACATTAGTATTGGCAATCATTTTAGTGTTTCATTTCATTTCTAAAATGAATGAGCTTTCACAAAAATAGCAGAAAAAGAAAATGATAGAAAGGAATTCTCATTATTTTCTTTCCAGAATTGGAAGATTTTCTTAATTAATTTAGTTTCCATTATACAATACAGATGTACTCTTGCCGAAAGTCAACATCCCCCCTCAAAGAAAGAAGCAGCAACTTTTCCCCTGGAAAAAAAGCACTATTTTTTTGAATGTTTTATTAATTTTTACTCCTGTTGGGGAGGGCTAGTGTATTGCTACTTTTAGCAGTAAAACATAATTCAGTAATGAAATCCAGAGCCTGTTTACTCAGAAGTACATCCCATTAGGTATGAAGGGACTGCTAGTACATATAATTACTACAACCATTTAAAAATTATTCAATATTAAAGGTTCTCACTATGAAAAGAGAATTTTCCTATTTTTTCCAAGCTTTTTTCTTTTTTACTGGTGTGCCCCAGCATTAATGTAACTTTTTAAAAAATCATTAATTTTTAAATTTATTTTATTAATTTTTATTAAAATTTTACACCAGCCAGAATGGCTTCCTGTCTGTTCAGAAGATAAGAGTGGGGGCAGGGGACAACAGCACAACAAATACCTGAGGCATGGAATAGGAAAGGGCACCAGATGACTTATTGCCAAGTCACACATCTGGGAAAAGAAAAAAACCTGGAGCCAGCCCAGTTACAAAAACTACATTTTGAAACTGCTGGACAGCTCAGTGGTTTAAATATCTGGCTGTGGAGTCAGAGGGTGAGAATTTGATTCTCCACGGTGCCCCTTTGTCAGAGGATGGACTCAGTGATCCGCAGGGTCCCTTCCAGCTTTGCATTTCTAAGATTATTATTGTTACCTCTGCCTGAAACATAGTCATTTGACTACAGTAAAATATGTTGCCACAGCTGGATATGTATTTTATTTATTTATTTATTTATTTATTTATTTTATTTAACTTATATGCCGCCCACACTACCCAAAGGTCTCTGGGCGGCTTACAACATTTAAAATACAATAAAAGGACAAAACAATTAAAATGCAATTAATTGCATTTTTAAAAATGTATTGCCTTTGCCTGTTCCAAGCCTTTAAAAGCAGTCCATCTCAACCCCTATTTAGCAGGTGGAATTTTTATCCACTTGGGCTGCTGCACAAGGCACAAGAGCAAGAAAAGTATGTGGCAATACAAAACAAACAACTCAAGTGTTGATCTCTAAGTTTGAGGAAGAGGGGATACCACTGTTCTCTACATGCTTAGGATTAAGAGTCATTCAAACGCCAGGGAACCAGCCAGCTACTGAATTTTATGATGAACAGCAATTAGGTAAGACAAAACTTAGATTGTTCTGCCCCCTTGTGGACAGTATTCATATTACACATCCATAGTTTCTACAGATTGTGTTGTTACTTTTCAAACTATATACTGTACTGGGCTGTGCAAGAAAGTGATCATCATCACACCGGCTAACACAGAGCTCTCTCAATGACTTTAGGCCAGTCACTGTCTCTTGTTCCGAATTTAACTCCCTACATTTTCAGAATAAAGTATGACTATGCATGATTTTCTGGAGCTCTTTGGAAAGATTGGAATAAAATTGTAATTTGACTAAATGGGGCAGGGAGTCAGCATTCTGATTTGAACAACACAACCAAAAATTTCTGGGAAACTCAAAAGCTGGACATAACAGTGACCACCATCTCTTTAACTTAGCTTTTAAAATTATTTTTTAATGAAATATGATTTCAATTGTTTTATTCACATTTTGGTTTCTTTGTTTTAGCACAGACCTATTCTTCATTCAATCTGCCACTGCTATACATGCCCTGAAGAACAGTAAGAGATTTGGATTCAGTAAGCATTTATCTGAGCCTAGGCTACCCGTTGAAATGTTCAATTTATGACAGGATTGTGCTGCTTCGTAATGGCCTCTATCTGACACCGTAGTATTCCTGCCCAGTCTTCACCTCTCTTCAGGGTGCAGGATCTGGTCTTCTTATTTTTCAGCATGCTTATCTCAGACAAGATTTCTAAAGGGATCCTTGCTTTACTAACAGAATCTTCAAACTTGACTGGGGAAGCAGAAGCTAAGCAGCACCTGGAACTTGATGGAGAAAAGCAGAAGCATTTATTTTACACAGCAAGACATTGTGTGTATGATTAAAACATTTCCGCACGAAGATAGTACTGCTTTGCTTTCAGAAGGAAAACATGCATGTTTAGGCAGCAAGAATGAATGGCTAATTATTCAAAAACATGCAATCAACCATCTAATGCTTTCAGTTCCTAAATGTCCAAGCACCACAGATGTTTCGTGCAGTTGCACAAGCTGGGCAAAAATCATTCACATTAATGTGAGCCCTCTTGCAGAGAGCACCAGTGACCTTTTTCTCTTTGCAGAAGAGCAAAGAGAAACCTGTTGTGAGGATCTACAGCTTCATGTGTGATAATAGCTCCATGAGCAGGTCCACAAATCTTCGTAAACACATTTGTCTCCACACGACATGCTCAGGTGTCTTTGAGGGTATGTATGAAAGTATCAAAAAACTCAATGTATTCCTTGCAAAACTCACAGAATCCTTGAGGGGGGGGGAACCTCTCCTACATCTTTACTTGCATGTATCTTATGAATTTGTTATATTGTGTTTCTGAAGATTGTCTAAAATATGAAAGATTGCTTGAGAAAATGGGCAAGAGACTAACAGGAAAGACTTCCACATGGCATCAAAGAACTCTTCAAACTTCTTCCCCAACCAATGCCTTGATAGTCTAAAGTCAGGGTGAGAAAGAAGCCCTCAAAGACAGGGCTCGGCAGGCCATCTTGTCTATGATCTGGGTCATCTTGTGCTGATCACCTGCACTACAGAGAGTGCTCTCTACGGGTGAAAGAACTCCACTCCCCAAGCCACAAATGTCAGGAGTCATTTTGTCCTCTTGGTCAGAATCCATTGACAGCAGATGAGAAGTTTGCTTGATACAAGGTTTTAGAGTTTCTTACCTTCTCGGGTGGCAAGAGGGGTACTTGTAATGATAGCAAACAGCAACAGCCGTGTGGGGACACAAGAGATAGTGGTTATCATCCCAGCAGCACCTCATGTTTTGGAGAATTTCTTCATCTGATACTCTGCAAGATCTCAGGCATTCAGAAAGCTGCAATCACATTTTTAAAATCAGAAGTATCAGCCACCTGCCCAATAACCACCACAGGCTATTTATCACATTTTTCTGTCCTCCCATTCCAAGGAGAGCGGCGGAATCCACATGGGTTTCCTCACAACACCCCATCAGGTAGCTTAGGCTGAAGGAGTGCGAGATTAATTGGTCCAGGATCACCCAGTGAAGTTTTTTTTTTCTTTTAACTAGCACCCCATCATTCCCTAGCCCAGCAGTACAGTGGTAAATACGGAAATGCAGGTGCTTTTTGTGATAGTGCCCACAATGAGCCCTTCCCCAGGAGAGTCCAAAAATGCAAGCAGCTATCTGTAGCAAGAGAGTGTCTGGCCCTTAAGTGCTCATTCAAAAGCAAATCATCCTCAACTACTTAATACTGCTACTAGAAAAATCCATTCCTGTTCGGACTGTGGTAAAGATTGTAGCTAAGCTCCAAAGGAAGAGGGAGGCCTGAGTGGGAGTGACAGATGATGTAACAGTCCCTGCTAATCAGAATGTCTCAGGGAGCCTTTGATCCTGTGAGCCTTGGATCCAGTAGACCAGTGGTTCTCAAACTGGGGTCCCCCACATGCTCTTGGACTGCAATTCCAAGAAGCCTTCACCACTTGCTGTGCTGGCCAGGATTTCTGGGAGTTGCAGTCCAAGAACATCTGTGGACCCAAGTTTGAGAACCTCTGCACTAGACCACTGCCCCATCCAAAGTTCAACATTCAATCCACATTAGCCATCCACACACTCTTGGTGGTTTGCATTCAGTTCAATCATGAACTACAGATATAAGGCTGGTCACACATACTAACACTATCTAACACTGAAGCATGACAAAAATGGCAAAGTCTGTGACTGTGGATGAAAAGGACAAAACTATATGCAATGTGCAACAACAACTCTGCTGAGTCCCTCTTCATCACTTCCAGAACTACTGCCTGTTTCCAGACCTAAAGATGTAAAAACACTACAAATACAGCAAGAAAACCACAACTCCCTGAATTCTGGGAGTCAAAGTACTCCCAGAATGTGTGGCCCTGCAGTTACTTCATATTTGCTCTGACAACATGACTTCTTCAAAAGTACATGCTTTGGCAATCTAGCTTGCACATTTATCTTCCAATGAACAATCACAAAACAATTGCAGTAAAATGCAGGATACGGGTGGGGTGGGGGGAGATGAGGAAAAGTGCATGCTATGAAAAACAGTCATGTTTCACCACTTAAAAACAGCACTGGCTTTAAAGATGTGCTAAGCGTATTGCCCAGTTTGACTGCAAGACTATGAATACTCCCTTGTCAGAGCATCTGCGTTCTGAGAGAGGGAAAAAAGTAAGATTGCAATGCAAAGCAAGGTTAAGAGTCCTTATTTGTGAATTATTATTTTTCACATACTTATGTGCCACTTTAAAGGGCCATACAGCTCTCTTGGGGTGGTTCACATCACATGAAATATAAAATATGAATTAAGTATAAAATCACATAAAGATATAATAAAAAACAAACAGTAATAACAAGAAGCAACAGTTTAAAAATTATAATTTTGAAAACCATAGGCAGTTTCAAATAAACATATAAAATCAATTAAACAACAAGGCCTTTAAAATGCACTGGGAAAACCTCACAAAGAGTAAACACAGGTGTCAAAACTAACCTTCTTCTGCAATTCTGATGGGAGTTTAACTTTTTTAGTAGTATAAAATTCTTCCATCAAACTTTTGACCAAACTGCTGTCTGAACCAGAGAACAGCCAAAGGATCCTCTCCATATTGTAAGGTGCCTGGAAGACAGGAAGATACACCACACTCATAAGCGCTGGGAAGCTTCTACTCAGAAAGTGGCCTGCCATCTGTCCTAGAGATAGGAAGAAAAGCAATTCTCATGTTCAGAGCAGTGAAAGAAGACACACTGCAGAAATCCCAATAGGATGTGGTGGTATTGCTTTAAATCATGGTGGGGAATGTGTGGCCTTGCAGATGTTGTTGGACTACAACGCCCATCAGTCCTAACCAATATAGTCAGTAATGAGGAATGATGAGAGTTGCAATCCAAAACACCTGGAGGGCCACACATTCCCCATGCATGTTCTAAATAGTATGAAAAATGGATCAGTCACAAATTGAAATTAGATGATCCAAAGCCTCATCAGAGTCATCAAAATTATATTTTTGTAGCAAGTACTCACGGTTCTCTGAAGTCATTGTGATGCCATCTACCTCTAACATACAGTTGAAAAAGAACTGTCCTCATTCAATAGCAATGAGGATGGGGATACTTCCTTTAACAGGCCAGCAGTAAAACATTAACGTTCATTTATTTAAAGCATTTTTCTCTCACTCTTTATCCAAAGAGTCTCCCAGAATGACTTATGTAAATCAATAAAAATATAATAGCCCTTGCTTCCATGCTTACAATCTAAAAGTCTGAAAAGGGAAGAGGAAAATGAGCAAATGCAAGGACCAATTTTTCAAGTTATACAGTAGTTCTTTTTTTTTCTTTTTGGACTGCAGCTCCCAAAATTCCCCAGCCTTCAATGTTGTGGGATTATAAAGTCCAATTGATTTCCTCCAGCCATGCTGGCTGGGGGATTCTGGACTCTCTAAGTCCAAAAAAGTAACCCTTCAAAGCTATAGGACAGTGGTTCATCATCATCTTAGAACTGCAGAACTGGAAGGGACCCTACAGATCACTGAGTCCAGCCCAAAGCTTGGGTCCTCAGACGCTCTTGGACTAAACCTCCCAGAAGCCTTCACCAGTAGCTGTGGTGGCCAGGATTTCTGGGAGTTGTAGTCCAAGAACACCTGGGGACTCAAGACTGGGAATCACTGCTCTAGGAAGATCACATCTTTCCCAGTCCTGCAGTAGAGGAAGAGAAGGCACCATACAAAGTTGGTCACTTCTGCAGAGCTAAAGAAATGGTACATCAAAGGAGCAAAGATCAAAACTGGGATTTAGAGGAGATGTGCTGAACTGGCTCCCAAACGTCTACCATATGAAAAGGAAGACAAGGTGCACCTCCAGACAGACAAATGCCTACTTGGATATCCATTGCAGAAGCTAGTGTTGATATCACAGCCCCAGATAATGAGAAATCTCCTTGCTGAATAGCTCTGTGTATAATGTCATTGTCATTGACTGCAGTCACAAGTTCAATGGGAAGCCCCATCTTCTGTGCAATACAACCAGCTAGAAGAAGAAGACGACGAAAACAGGAATTAACTTGCTGGAATCCAAATCTGTTTACACAGAGAGAACAGATAAATCAATGAACTTTTGGCTGCAGTACACTATGAAGCAGCACAAAGGTTGGAAAAGTCACTTTTGGGGGAGTACCATTTCCTGAATGACCTGGCCATTTTGTCAGGGGGAACTGTACTCTAAAAAGTAACTTTTCCAACAGAATTGAAGGCAGTTACTTCCAGAATTTCAGGGGAGAAGTCATCCTGCATTATTAAAGATTTCACAAGGTCTGAACGGACTTGAGCTGTGTACTATATTGGAGCCAGTCTGCCTATTTCCACCACAGGGCAAAACCAGAAAGCAGGACAAGGTGATTGATTGATTCCCACAGGTGCTGTCTCAGATGAAGGGAGGCTGGTTAAGACTCTGCGTTCACTGCACAGAAAAGTTACAAAACGGTTTGAAAATGTCTGCATTCACTTCTGAGAAATATACAGATAAAATACATAAACATTTTTATGAGCCTTTTCAGTGCTTAAGATAATCAGAGGAGGCCCTCCTCTTGGTCTCATGGCCAGCACCATGGAGACACAAGACAGGGCCTTCTCTGTGGCAGCTCCCAAGATATAGAATGCTCTCCCTTGGGAGGTCATGTTGGCCTCCTCCCTTTTATCCTTCTGCCGACAGCCGAAGACCCGGGCCCCTTTTTCAGGAAGGCTTTGAACAACCACGACTAAATCCCTGAATGCCTTTTTTTATTAAGATTTTTTAAAAACATTTTACCTGTTTTTAATTATTCAATGTATTTTAATCAGTTTTATACTTTAATTGTTTTTGAATGCATGACTTATTGTGTTTTTAATTCTATTCTTTTTAACACTGTGAGCCACCTTGACTCTCCTTATCAGAAGAAAGACAGCCTATAAATAAGACAAATAAATAAATAAATTTTAGCCTTTCTGATGGCACATATAGGCTTAACAGTATATAGGTCTGATTTAGTGAAATCAAAGACTCAATTAAGAATGGCCCAGAGACATCCTTCAGTATTCTATATGGTTCTTTCCTTACGAGCAAAGGCAGAATAAGCTGTGCCAGAAAGGACAACTGCAAAAGCAAGCAAATGATGTACTCTGCCAAGTTTCCATAATTTAATTTTTCTTGTCATAAGAACTGCCTTGTCTCTAGCTCCAGCCCATCCCTGACTGAGGCTCAGGAACCATGATAAAGTGCTGGGCACTTTCAGAAAGTATCAGAAATCTGGCCAGATTGTTCAGGAGACCCTGGCTGCCACTGAAGTAGGAAAATAAAAAGTTAGTTTGGAGGCATCGCACATGTTACAACTCCCCCATCGCCAGTGAGGCAACTTTCAGACGGCATCATAAGGGCCTTAATAGGGTAATTCACGTTATGCATGTCATGCCATCCAATTCATCCAATCCTGGGACTGGGGACTGTGTGGCCTGCAAGATGCTGCTGCTCTGCAGCTCCCATTATCCCTCATCACTGGCTCGGTCTGAACTGAAGTCCAGCAGGATCTAGAGCAAACGTTCCCACCTTGGGTAATCCAGGTGTTCTTGGAGTGCAATTCCCAGAAATCCCAGTCAGCACAAATGGTGGTGAAGGCTTCTGGGAAATGCAATCCAAGGACATCTGGGTTCCCCGACGTTGGGAACCGGTGATCTTGGAGGACTACTGATTCTTTACCCAAGGAATCTCTGTTTTAGGGTTCACTCACCTGTGAGATTTCCTCCTCCCCCCGTTGGAACAACAATTTCTACAACAGGCCACGGAAGAGCCTCTGTGGTTGAAGTGCACTGGAAATAGGCATAGAAATAATGTGCAATCTGCACTAGAATCCTGGACCAGTTGATTGAATTCAGGGTCATAAGATTGTGTCTCCTTGAAAAATCCTCATCTGCAAACAATTCTTTGAGGAATTCATCAATTTCATCACAGTTCCCCTCAGCTAGGAAGAAAGGAAGGAAAGGAATGAGCAGACATGGTATGTTCATCAGGGAACAGAGACGTAACTTACCCTGTTACTCCCTCATCCGCTTAGAGACAAAGAGGGTTATGAAAAGATAAGAAATACAAACAAAAGGATCTGCCAACATTAAACGGTGACTTTCTGCCTCCTTCTCAAATGGATCTCCTGTTTATTCTCCATATAAAATAACATTCCCCAGTTGAGGGGAGCCTTTGGCAGTCATTCTTTGATTTAATTTGTTCACATCTGTGAAAGAAAATAATTAAGAATATTGTCGGCTTTTGACAGTGGCCAGAATCCTACCAGTGTTTGCATAAGATTTGCGAAACTTGCCACACCTACCTGATGAAGTGCTGGGACATGACTTGGTTGCATGCCAGATTTTCTACCTGATTGCCAAATCAAGATGTACTCCAACACCTTACCAATTAACTGTAATTAATCACACTGGGTTATTCAAATCTGATGCAAACACCAACAGGGTTCCAGCCAAAAAAAAACTCAAACAAACCTGAAGTTCCCTTGCTTTATGGCATCACAAACCAGAAGAATCTCTTCCCCTTTCTATTCTCATCTCTGGGACAGATGAAATTTTGAGCCAAATATAGGTAACAGAGAAAAGGGGACCTGCCATGAAAATGACACCGAATTGGAAGACTTGTTCAAATCAATAGCTGAAAATCCAGCCCTCTTACTCACTTTTTCTTGGCCCTTGCTGTTTCCTAAGGGTTGCCAGGTTGCAACGCTGTAACAACAAAGAGACCCACAACTAGCAGAATTCTCCTTCTTTATAAGAGTAGCTCTCTTCAGATCTATCTTCCAGGTCTAGCAGGTAGCAACCTAAGGCCTACTTGGACCTCTGGTATTCTCTTGTCTCTTCACTCTTTTCTTGTCAAGGATACACTCATTCTCCTCTTGGCTCCTAAAATCACCTACTACAAGTCTCCACCGGCACTGCTTCCCTGACCTCTAGTTCACTGTCCTTTTTTGTCTCACTGCCTTTAGCCACCCTTTCTCTTGGGCAGCCTCTCTTGCAATCCTTTTTCCTTCTCCCACACCATTCAGCTGTTTCGAGAATGCATGTCAGGTTCCTTCAGAGTCCCCTCTTCTTAGCTTCTCCTCGTCAGCTCCCCAGTCCTTTTTCTCAAGCCTCTCTGGCCGACCAGTCCATTAGGTTCTTCTGTCCACTGCCCAGCTGCATACGTCTTCCAGCCACTCTCAGGTGACTCTCTACCCCTCAGCTTCTCATTATTAGTTGGGAATGTTTCCCAATCCATTCCTACCCCTAGCCCTGATCAAGGTATTCATTCTGGCCAAATAAAACTTTTTCTCACACACTGGAGTACAAATGTTTATATGTCCGTTTTCCTGAACATTTGGAATGACTGTAACATTTATGTTCCAGACCAGCCATTCTGAAACTTTTTTTTTTGGCCGCAGCCCTTTTGGCTCTTCTCAGGTTCCTGAGCCTCCTGCCAAACAAGGATGCAACAGGTATCTTTCAGAATTGTATCTCATGTTTCAGTCTGTGGCCCCCTTCAGGTGTGCCAGGGACAGCCCCCATTGAGAATGGCTGTTCCAGACCATCACAGCAATTCAGCCACAAGCACAACACAGCCAGATCAATGGTGTACAGACTCATCTCAGGCCAACCCTTTCCTGCCTGCCTCCTCACCAGGAGAGGAGGGTCAGGTCTTCTTCTGCATTCCCCCCAAGAGAGGGGCAAAGAAAATAGGAGAATGAAACTCAGGACAGAAGACAAGAGAAGCACAGAGTAACATTTCTACTTTGTGAGCATATTCTTAATTTGCGGATAAGGTGCATTTTCTGCTCTTCAGATGACTTGTGGAGTGAATGATGGAGTGGGGGTGAGGAAATGCCTGCCTGCCTGCCTTTGTGTATGTATGTGTGGATGTTTGCTTCCCTGAATGCTTGCCTGTGTCCATGTGTGAATGAATCACTCCTTTTGCTCCTGGCTCTCCCCTGTCACCCCCCGGCCTTCAGCCCCACCACCCAGAAAGAGGAACCAACATGCCTCTGATCTAAAATGGCATTCTGTTCCAAATGGACCTCAAATACTCAGACGTCTGAAAGGTATTCCTCCATGTGAGTAGCAAACGGATGTAATTTGTAGAGTCTATAAAGAAACCACGTTGCAAAAACCTCACTTGCTGTGTCTAACAAGGTCATTTTCTGATATTTCCCCAAATGAGGGACACAATTTAAGATTCTTTGATCCTCTCCAATGTCCCTTCTCTCCATGACGAATATAATTTTAGTTTATTAAACCAGAGTATTTTGGTAATATAACATGAACAAAAATTAAAATTAAAAACCAAACCAAACTAGACTAAATAACTGTTTCTTTTCCTGGCTGTAATACAGTGTACTCTGTGAATCAATTAAAAGGATATCTCTGTTTTGTAGGACTTATGAAAGACAGAATGAGTGGCTTTAAAGCAGACTGTAAGGATTCAGTGGCATGCAATCACAAGTTGAAACTTTTCAGCGAAGCCACACTCACACAAATTCAGAAGCATCTATTAGTTTTAAATACATATACAGGCTGTTTTTTTCAGGGGGGGGGGAAATCCTCCCAGAGTTTCCATCAAATTATTTACTAGATGTGTGCTTTTTGGGCTACAGCTTCCAGAACTTCCCAGGTACCCTGAGGGAATTCTAAGAGGTATAACACAACACAACACACACACCCTCACCCTATGTTACTTACTGAGAAACACATGAACATTCTCGTCCATCACAGTTGTCATCTGTAGCTCCTGCACTTGGGTACAGAGACCCTGTGGCAGCAGAACGCATATGTCCACATTCTTTTCTCCCCGGACACCCTCAATGGCTGCGCTGCCTGTATCTCCTGAAGTCCCTGTTGCAAAAGAATTGGAGAAAAGACAATGTTCACATTAAAGAAAGAATGAATTAATGTCTGAATTGTCAGCATTAAAGAAGGTTGCCAATGGCTCAGTGGCCTTTGCATGTTTGATGCTCATGACTCAGTTTTCACCCCCATCTGCAACATGGGATCAACCTTTTAAAAGAAAACTTGTCCATTAGTTTAGCCCTCTTTCCCTCCCACTCTTTCTTTCATTTCCTCTGTGTCACTGTGTGGTCTTTCTTTTTGCTGCTCATCTCCTCCTGGCACTGGCATGACACACCTTAGGTGGAAGACTGCAAGAGACGCCCAGGGGGTGGCTAAGGTCCCAAGCTTGGCTGCTTCCTTCATATACACTGCTCTTCCTACAAATCTGACAGGCTAGGGTTGCAAGCTTAGTTCTACAAAAAAGTCCAAGGTGTGTGAATAAAAGATGGGGATGAAGTTAGCAAAACAGATGCATGATACCTTACTCCTTTTCCATCCTGTCAAGATAGCATGGCATGTAGCCTTTGATGGTCATTTTTTATTACTTGGTGGCAAACCAATTTGTCCTTGATTAAACAAAAGTTGCCAGCTAAGGTAATCTCATGCTTCTGGAAATAGAACATCAAGAATAACCAAGGTGGGTTCTGGATCCCTTTGAGTGATAAAACATCTGATTGAACATCTTCTTCCAACCTGAGAGGAGGTTCTTCTCTACCACTGTCATCACTCACTGACACAAGAAGACTCTGTTCAACTTCTGGGCCTCTGAATGTTTTGGACTTCACCTCCCATAATCCTGATCATTATGGTGGCCGGTGTTTCTGAGGGGTGAAGTCCTGGATATCTGGAGAACCAAAGAGGTGACAACCAATGCTCTACAACAGACCAAGCATCCTGTTCGCGATTGTGTTTCTCCAGATGCTTCTCTAGAAACTCCACATGACACCAGCCATAAAGGAAAAAGCCTTATCTTGCCTACAGTGGCCTACTGTCTCTGAACACATACTTGGTTATCATGTCTAATATCCAGTGAGGTCCTCTAAGAATTTACCCAGTCTTCTACAAAAGACATCTAAATCAGGGGACATCTCTATATCCAGTGGCAGCACATCTCCTTTCACATAAATATTGTGTTTGGTGCAAGTGCTGGTACTGATGTAGTTTTATGGAGTGCACTGCAGGAACCAGAGCCCCACAACCATGGACCAGATCCACAATTAATCCATAGGTTACAGAAGATATGAGAACTGACCAACACAGATATCTAAGTACAATGTACATCTTCCTGTCCAGAGAACACAAGTGGCAAATGGACCTTGAGCAAAGGCAAAGCATGACTGAATATGAGTGGAAATCCACACAAATAGATCAGTTGGTTCTAACTGCAAACCTACCCACGAGGACTGTGACATGTTTCTTCCTCTTCTTCAAAAAGTACTGCAGGAACTGCCCAATACAGGACAAGGACAGATCCTTAAAAGAATATGTTGGACCGTGCCAAAGCTCCAAAATGTTCAGGCCATTCTTTAGTCTTGACATATGAACAACGTCTTTGTGCTTGAACCTGCTGAATGCTTGATCGATCAGGTCTAGAGAAAGATCATTAGTAAAACAGCTACATCAAAACCACAGTGTACTAGATTTAGATTTCTGAAGACATTTAGAAATCAATGCTAATATAATGTTTCCTGCAGGTGAGACTACCAGGAGCAAATGGGTAGCTCAAATAGATCACAACCGAACAGTTCAACCCTCTCTCCCCCCACCATACTCCCAATCCATATCTCCCCTCCCAGGGGTTGTTAGGTAGTAAACAGAAAACAAATTGCAGGGGCCAATCATGAATTCAGATGCTTAACATCTCACGTTGTTCGATCTTTGTTGGTTTTTCTGTAGTAATGCAAAGGCCAAAATGACCATAGACAGACGAGTTTAAGTTGAGAGCCTCCCCCACCCATAAGTGGAAAAAGGGCATTTTGTCTCCTATAGGCAGAATGGAGTGTGTGTGCAGCAGATAGGGAATGAGGGTATAACTGTCTCCTGCAGTTATGGTTAAATATGGTCCCTCTCCACATTTAATGGAGTTTCTTTCAGGGACATGAGTAGCTGGAGTGCAGGGGTGAGGTGGGTGGAATGGCAACTGTCACTAGAAATACAACATGGAGTAAATGGACATCTTTAAATCCATTTTCACAAGCTGTGACCTTGATCCCAATTCCAATTTCTCCATGGCTGCTATTTCCAGTTTAAGAAGCAGCAGCAATAAAAATATCACAATATCATGTGGAATCTGATCATTTAGAGCAGTGGTTCTTAACCTTTGTTACTCAGGTGTTTTTGAACTGCAACTCCCAGAAACCCCAGCCAGCACAGCTGGTGGTGAAGGCTTCTGGGAGTTGCAGTCCAAAAACACCTGAGTAACAAAGGTTAAGAACCACTGATTTAGAGTTTGTCTCCTAACACTGAGATTTCAGATTATAAATTCCAGCAGGAAGAGGGAAGGACCTGTGTGCTTTGTTTTGTTTCAACCTTCCATTATTTCCTCTTGCACACTGTGTTAACATCATGACATCAATAACAGTTTCAGCATATTGACAACTATGTCTGTAAGTCATTAGAAAATAAACATTAGAAATATTACAGCAAGGGTGGAAAGGGACTGTAGCTCCCTAAAACATCTGGAGTTCTCCACCCTTCTATTAAACTGATCAGAGAAACTTAAAACCAAAAATCAAATCTGAAGTACCACAACCATTTTTAAGGCACTCTCATCTTGACCAAGTCTTGGATTTAATTTACCATTCAATTCTGTTTTGGGGATTAGTTCGGGGGAAATGAAGATAGTGCACAGTTGCTTCACCAGTTCTGGATAGGAGAAGGTGCTCCAGGTTTGCAGTGTGGCAAAATCCAAAATGGGAATGGTCTCGGGCATGAAAAGGCCACCGTCCAACGCATACCCAGAGAAGAGAGCACCTTCAAAATCAGTGCTTTCAGGGTCTCCTCGGGTGCTGACATACCTCATGCTTCTTTCTTCCGAGTCACTGCAACACACAGAATAAAAACAAGAGATTTTCTTCAGGCTTGAGAACTTGAGATAACCACTACTAAGAGTGCCTCTTGTACCTTTGCCCTCTGAGCAACAAGCATCTGTAGCAACCAGAAAGCAACCATAGTTGACAATCCACAGTCAGTGTTAATGATGAATCTATAAAATCTAGTAACATCCAGTAAACTACAGGAGAGGGGTGTCAATCAATTTGAGTTTGAGGATTTTCACAGTGCTAAATGAAAATTCCCAGCAGTGATAATCCAGACAGTATAGTTTTCATTTCCATCTTACAGGTTTTCAGCCATTTCTTCGGTTTACAATGTCAAAACACTTGCAAGATTCAGCATAGTGGAAATATCTCCGTTTGAGTTGCGGACTGCAGAGGTTCTTAAAGAACAAAGTCCAATGTTCAGCAGTTATCACTCTAACTATCAAACTTGCTCCACTGAAATGGCACCAGGAATTATTGAATGAAAATATGTACTATGGCCTGATTTGATAATAACAAAGACTTCATGGGTAATGTTTAGTTATTTAAAGTAATCTGCAGTTGTTTAAAATGCTCTGAGGTGATCTTGCAGTCAGAGAAATGAGACAAAAGGAAATTGGGATGGAGTCAGAAAAGAAAAATGAGAATGTTCTGGTCCCTTGTTGCTTAAGTCTAATTTTTCTGGAAGTTAACATGACACTACCCTCCCTGAATCTTTCTTTAAAACGCAATTTGAGACATAAGTCACTGTTTGGAAGGCTTATAATGCAGCCTTGTGCGTTTGGGTTTGAACTGGCAGTGACCAGATCCTATAAAATAATCGAGTTTACATCTTGTTTTCTGAAATCACTTCCCACAATTCCTGATCTGGGAGAACTTCACACCTCATCATTACCCAGTGGTAACACAATACGCTCTTCACTTTCTCAGGAACGCTCGTCCTAACTTGGGTCATTCCAGGTTTATTCTTACTTGGTTCATTCCAGGAGTCAAAGGCGAGCTCTCTGATACGAAGAAGCAAAGTAACTTAATACCAGAGCTTGGAAAAAAAGTTCCTTTGGGGATTACAACTCCCAGCATGGCAGGTGTCTCTCTTGACTGGAGGATAATGGGAACTGTATTTTCCAAAAGTAATGTTTCCAAGCTCGGGTTAACACGCGCGCGCAGACCCACACCGGAGCGACTCCGCTTCCCACCCGGAGCTGCCATTACCAGCTGCAGCAAGGACTATTCCCCCCGCCGGGTCCTCCGTCGCTTGAGTTTCGCCTTGGAAGTCCAAGCCTGACGCGAAGCTTCGTCGCAAGGAGGCGCCTGCAAGGCGGGACGACAACAGTGAGAGCCAACTGATAGCGAACTATCAGGGGATGCCGGCGAAACAAATCATAGAGGTGGAAAAGGTTAGAGTGTCTCAGGCGCCCACCTTCCAGGTTCCCACTTGGAACGCCACTATATTTCGAGAGGAAGTAGAATTCGGACAGAAGCAGAGAGAAGGTTGTGGAGACGCCACTCTTTATTTTCATCTCTATGGTCCTCTGCCCCTTTCTGCCTGGTGTTGGAAGGGTAGCCCAGCGCCCTCTTCGCCAGAGCCATCGGGCAGATTTAATAGTCTATCCAACTACGTAGTAGATCGGTTTATTTTTAAAATTTATAAACCGGTTCTGCTTATTAAATTCCTGTCCCACGTTTGTTTCTAAGAATGGTGCCCAAGTAAAATTCCAGTTAAAAATAGGTATAAGGTTAAAACATAACGGATTTCGGACCCTATTGAATACACGCAGAGACGACAGTGCTCAAGCAGTTAAAACCAGAGCTGGGGAAGTTACTTTCCTGGACTACAACTCCCAGAGTGCCCAAGCCACCACACCTTTCTGTTTCTGCCCGCTTGAAAGTATGTTGAGCCTTGTGTTGTCTTCCAGTGTCTTTTTGCTTTACATTGCTTGCATATATGTCGCAAGCCAGGAGAAGTTCCAGTTCGTGACAAACTGATGAGCTTCAGTTAACAGTCCACAAAGATTTGATTTTGCCAAAATGGCTCTTCAAGAGAGGTGCTGAACTGGCTTGTTCGAATGCCACCCTAACCTTTACCATAGGAGGGAGGTTTTGGAATGACTTGGAGATGAGGTTTTTATCCTCTCTTTTTATCTTCTAATGGTATCTGCAGCCATTTCTTCTTTCTTTTTTTTACTGGAGATCATACCTGAGAGCAAAAGGAAACAAAATCATTGCACATCAATGATGGAAGCCACCTTGGGTTCTTTTTAAGGAGAAAGGTGGGATAAAAATGTTTTAAATAAGTAAATAAATAAACAAACAAATATCAGGCAGAAACAAAAGAAAAATAAAGAAGAGCAAAATGTTGTAGCACCTTAAAGACTAACTGCTATATTTAATGTGAGTTTTTGTGGACAAGTCCACTTTTTCTGACCCTATAAAAGCATTGGACATTGCCAGATTTCGAAAGACGTAGGAGACCATGATTTTTTTTTAGGGCCAAAGACATTTGTGTCTATGGCCATTCAAAGCAGAACTATGAAAGAAACATGTAATCCTGGAAGAAAATGGATATGCATTGGCACATTGAGGAATGTGATGCTAAAACAGTCGATGTGGCATTCCGTGTTGTACTAGATGAAGTGTCCGAATATTGATGTGGGGTTTATGAAAATGCAAGCAATGTGTTACATAGGAAGTGGGATAGCTCGTCGGATTGTTTTGGTGTTTACTTGGGTTGGAAGTTAAGATGCAGGAAGGATGTAGCAATATGCCCATATTTTGAATGAGGAAACAATTGATTTATGGTCTGAATTTCCTCACTTTTTAAAATAAAACATCCCTAACTTTTTGCCAAAGTTCTTTTCTTTTATGTTTTAAAAAATAGGGTAATTCCCCTAATTTTTACAACATAAAAATGCAGAAACAGCAACGCCCTACTAGTTGTGTAAAATTTGCATAACTTGCTGCAGTTAACTGATGAGATGTCAGGACACATTTGGCTATGCATGAGCAGGCACACAGCTGAGATGTCCCCTAGTACCTTGTCAATTAGTTGCAATTAACTGTGGCAAGGCCATAAAAGGCACCAATACCTAAGAGAAAGACAAGAACAGAAGATGGTAAATTACACTGGGATAAAGGAATGGTATGATGAGGTTTGAAAAGACAATGAAAAGACCAAACCCTTACAATTTACAGTCAGATTAGATATAGAGAGTCAGATCAGAGTGAGGAGATCTGCCAGGGGCAACCAATCAAATGTAAGAGATGTGGGATTGCAGGCTCATATGGCTGATACAACGATGGGAAAATACAAGATCCCTTTGCTAGGGAAGCTATAATGCTTTTACAATCTAAGATGTCAGAGCCTGAGGGAGCATTATTGTCTAGTTCTGAACAAAAGGCAGGCCTGATCTGTTGTTACCAAATCTCTGAACAAAGGGTAAGAAAAAATGAAAAACCTAGGGCACATAATAAAATGCATAGTTGGGGTAGAACCCCCCCCACACACACACACACACACATCTGAATACTACAGAATATCTGCCATTGTTTGAATAAAACATTGTTTGTACTTAAGACTGCTGTGTGGATACCCAGTGAGTGTGGGTGGATATCCAGTATGGTGTAGTGAATAAAGTGCTGAACTAGGCTTCAGGAGGCCTGGGTTCAAATCCCTGCTCAGCCATGGAAACTCACTAGGGATGTGGAAGTGGTAAAAAAAACACTTTAAAATATCTCACCTTGAAAGCCTTATTGTTATCGTTGTTATGTGCTGTCAAGGCAGAACTGGCTTATAGCGACCCTAGTAAGGCTTTCAAGGTAAGTGAGATATTTTTTAGGAATGGTTTTACGAGTTCTGCACCCCCATTGAGTTTCCATGGCTGAGTGGGGATTTGAACCCAAGCCCCCTGAGTCCTAGTTCATCACTTTATTGGATATGTTTACAACCAATAATTAAATTAAAGTACGTACATTAAATTGCTCCTATGAGGAAATTGCTACTTTCTATCCAAGGCCTTTTCTGTTTGAAGCTTCAAAATCTTATCCTTATGTCACAATCATTTTGTGAGTTAATAAAGTCAAGGGTGACTATGGGTAAAAGTCACAGCGAATCTGAGAAGAAGATATAGTCAACATCTTTGGTGCTAATGTCTTAACAGACATGCAGCACTTTTCACAAGAGGCTGTAAAGATGACACCTCAGCAGTGCTGTTTGTTTTGAGACCAAAGGGCAGGAGCCAGGAAAAGCCCAAAGGTCATTTGTACTGACTGGGCAGTGTGGTTGGGTCTCTGAGGAGGTACAGGGCAGCACTGCTGGGAATGGGCTTGCTTTGGATAAGAAAGCACTGAAGTGGGGAGTTAAGGCCTTTTTTCTCATATTAATTTGTAAAGACAAAAGCTGAGCTTCCATGGAAACAAAAAGACATCTCTAGAAGGTTACTTTCTGCAGAGCAGCTTGTCTGCTGCCCCACATCATCTATCAAAGATGACTTAAAACAGAGGTAAAACCACATCTGCTTAAAAAATGCATGCAAGCAGTTAAAGTCAGAAATGTTTAGCATGCCTTAGGATCACTGTGGGCCCTATATGAAGTCCACTTCAATGTGAGATAGTGCATATGCATCTCGCAAGTGCTTCAGCAGCTTTCAAAATACTGCTTGAAGGAGAAACAAAGATTATCTTCATTCTACGATTATTGTTTATGTACAGTTCTGTGTTTTTTCACTACATGACATTGTCCACACATGGAATGTTGAAAGGACACGTGTATCTGCTTCTGAGGCCTTATAGTCTTGAGGGAGTCGTAGGAGAGTAAGCCATCAGGCAGTGGCCCAGAGCTTAAAATAATAATTTTTAAAAGTAGAATTTAATGCCAATTGACAAAAATAATATGAAAATAAAGCTTAATACAGAAAAAAAAAAGGATGAATTTGGACTAGCAAATTCTTTGGTTAAACCCGAGGCAGACAGGAAAAGGGGAAAGTATATCACCCTTTATGGAAAGGGTGAGTGCATGGGCCGGAAAAACAGGCATAAGTCCTACTTGCCTTCATTGTTCTGAGAGTGAGTTATTGAGACTTCAAGTGCCAGTTAATGAGAAAGTGGTGGAGTCTGGGGAACGTGACGCCATTCTCCTCTATGGATCTCTGCACCTCTATTTTGTATCAAAAGAGAATTCTACCACAAATCAGTACTCTTGTCTATTTATGCTTACCGGCCATGCATCCACAGTTATACATCATACATACCTGTTATCCTCATTTACATATAGGCATGTTTAGACAGAGGAGATAGAATTACTACACCCCCTGCCCCAGTCTTTGCAAGTTTTTCTATTCCAATGCTTGTGGCACCCTTGATCAGCACAGCTGAACTGCACAATCTGGAATGAAATAATCAGAAGCTTGACAAGTGGACAGACTCAAGAAGGTGGAAAATTGCCTGAAGAGATTCAACCTGACTCCACCACCTGCTTGGTCAAACCAGTCTGGACTGTGGTGCAATAACTGAAAGTTAAAACAGGAGTAATGTATAAAACCGGTTTTGTTGTTTGCTTCAAATATCTGCTAGGTATGCTTGAGGCAAATTATTTTGATCTCAAACGTGAACAACAAAGTTCTCTTAAGAAAATAGTGGGCCAGTTCCAGAGCTTGCAAGAATTACTCTGTTGTACTAAGAATCTCCCACCTCTTGTTACTGGGGGATAATAGGAACTGTAGTCTCAAAACCAAATCTTATATCCTCTGGCTGATTCACATATGCACAGAAAATCATTTGATCTGTTACTACCTGAAGTGTGGCACCTGTGTGTGCAGACTCTGAAAAATGTCCATCCAGATTCGGATCCATCCAGATTGGGATGATACCAACATGGAAGTAGACCTTTACAATTAGACAAGCCTTTAACACAAGTGTATGTCTGTTACACTAAATGTAAAAGTCACGTACACAAATGGTTGTTCCATAAGTGATTTCACAGCCTTTTCCAGCAGCTGGCACAGTATATGCAAATCTGGCAAACAAACTGGAATCCTGTGAATCCTCTTTTCAAGAAACAGAGGAGGACAGGCTAGCTTTACTCACCTCTGTCTATTTCACTCTTTCCAACAAAGCACTGCTTGGCAGGACTCCACTTGTTTCAGCTTGTTATACGTACGCAGACCCAGTGGTAGTGACTGTTGAACAGGCTTCTGTAGCCATGAGTTTCATAGAAACTTAATGCAGTGACATTGTCCGGTGATCAGGTCTGACTTTATGTTGCAGCAATAGAGGGTCCATCCTCACATATTATTTGCTCCTGTTAAAGAGGTGTTTCCATCACCCATTGATCCAGATTAGTTGAACAGATCTGCCCAATGTTATTGGAGGCTCAAATAGATGCCTTGCACTTCCTTTCTACTTTAGAGGGCATTAGTATTGCTGTTTTGTCTGCAGCTAGGACGGGCTTTTGTCTTTTGTCAGCGATAAGATGATGCAATTGCTAGAGCAAACTAGCCTGTCCCAGAGCATTCCTACCTGCACCTCTCTGGGTCAATGTTAGGGGCCACTGAACCATTTTGGTTCATTTCCAGCACATGTAATCTCTGGGTTCAGACCAAAGCAGAGCTTCCTGCTTTAACTTCCCAGCTAATTTCAATTTCCCCAATATCCCTTCTTTTCTTCCTTTCTCTGGTCCCACTCTGCTGATCCTTTTATGGTTTGCTATTAAGCCACTTGGTTTCAAAAGGGTTCATAGTGTTCTAGAAAAGGTGGCAGCACTCCAAAGTTCTTCTTAATGTGTAAAGAAATGCCACATACCGCAAGAACCTTTTATTTCGTCTGAGTTGTTTCTGTATTGTTCATATTTTTTTAAAAAAAGATATCCTCATCTGGAGGTGATCTAGCCCTAAACTAGTATATCAATACTAGTGATAAGGTGATCTAGCACTAATGTCATATATATAAATAAAATTTAAAAATTCAGAGGTCGATTGGGGGAAAAGAACATGGGGACAGGGGTTCCTAGAGTCTTGAATATCACACCCCAACACCACCCACCGCAGACACACATCTTTACAGAATAAACCAGCTGATCACAAGGGGAATCATCTGTTTAAATTGTTTTGGTTTGGGAAAAAAATAGAAGCCCCCAGAGGTAGAGAAAAAAAGCTGTGCTTGGAAGAAAAAGGGCTGGACTCATTCGAATTAGCCATCATGTGATGAGGAAAAAATACTTCGAATTGAGCCATACTATAACCGTAGCAAATCCTGTGGTACTTGATTGTGTAGTCAAGGCCTCACAAACAGAAATCAGACTTTCTTTTCCACCAGCATCATAAGCTCTGAAGTTTGTTTCTCTGCTTGAAGACCTGGCAAACCAAAGCAGAGCTTCCTGCTTTAAAACTGGCAACTCTACCTGTGGCCTCTTGGCCTGGCCATTCTCCTCAGTTTTATTGCTGGGAGGAAATGTTCGGCAGGCGGAGTTTCACTCTGCCCCTGTCAAAGGCACTCCTTGTCCATGCTTTTGTCCACTGCTGCCTCTCCCTGCCACAATCTCTTGTCCCTGCCACACCCTGTCAAGCTCGCTTTAAGGGATGCCCCACTCACATGGTCCTGCAGAGACTTAGGTGGTGTATTTCCTAGGCCTGCCTTAAACCCAGAGCTGGACCTGTATATCCTGTTGAACTTTGTGAGACTTAGTTCTGAGCAAACATACACAAGATTGCATCGCATTCACAGGAAATACAGGCACTGGTTCTGTTCCTCCCAAATTTCTAGGATTGTGTAAGAGTTCCTATTAAAGAAAACTGATACCTATGCTGAGAGAAGAAAGAAAAGAAGTAAATTTAGTGCCTCATTGTATGCAGGACAAATATTTTCTTTTTTTGACCACTCTCAGAAGCTCAGCCATCTGGTTTGGGAAATCTGGCCATTGTCATACAAAAAAGTAACTTTTCCAAGCTCTAGATGCATGACCCATTGCAGCTGGAGTAGCTTCTCATGGAAAACACCCCGGAAGCAATGAACTCAGTGTGGATTTTCCACTGTTCTTCTGATTGGTCAAAGCTAACTTCTCTTTTCTCATGACCAGTTCTTCTAATATCTTTCTTTTTTAATTTATTAGCAAGCAGAGGGATAAGAAAGAGGAAGAGAGAACATGAGGGCAGAAGCTGAGAGGGCAACCCAAGCTGTATTTCCATAGCAGGGAATAAGATGTGCTAAGGATGTGACTCTCTGACAATATAAGTAGCACTTGCAAGAAGTACGGTAGTGTAAAAGGGAATTAAACAACCCCTATATCTAGTTTGTGCTTTATCTAGTGCTACAACTGCTGAAAATGTTACCAAAACCTGAAAAATGATGGAAGATGCATAGTAACTACTTCAGGGAAGACAAAAGTCAAAGTTGCTGAGCTTGTTTTGATGTAGAGTCCCAAGATGTGTCAGATATACCTATGTCGTATACCCACAGTAAGCAAGAAATGTTTGTTCTTGACCAAAACAGAGAAGATAATTGTTGTCAGTGTCTTGCCTTTCTCAAGCAAAAAGGTGCTTGTGCTCTGAAAGCTATGTTACATTACTATATTCTGTTACATAGCTCTGCTGAAAACAGTATCCTGAGTTATGTACAGATCCATAGGTAACCTCACCCAGGACCATGCAGAGGCCCAACTCAAGCCCTCTAAAGTAAATGACCTAAGCATACCAGCTTTTAGAGAACTGTGACCTGGGTGTGTAGTAATGCCAGGACACCAGAGGATCCAGTCTGGGGAAGGTCATCAAATGGGAGTGAACACCTTCAATGAGACCGTCATCTAGCCAGTTCAATGGATCTGCAGGTTCATATTGCAATATGCCCACATTTCGGTCTTTTATGCTAGCTATGTGAAGAGACAACTGGGCCCACATGTGGGAAATGTTTACTATTTGACTACAATATCCAAAATCCCACTGTCAGTATGGCCACTAACCACACTGGCTGGGCATTTCTGGTAGTCCAAAAAGAACTTTCCCAAGATCTTTTGAGGCCCTTGGCAGAATTCAATAAATACATTTATTTATTTATTTATTTATTTATTTATTTATTTATTACTGTTTTTGACTTATATACCATCCCATCATGCTAGAAACACTCTCTAGGTGGTTTACAACATAATTATGCAAAGAACACTATGCCTCCCCCCAGTGAGCTGTGCCCCATTTTATTGACCTTGGAAGGCTGGAAGGCTGTACCAATCTTGAGCTGGCTACTTGAACCTGTTGGGATCAAACTTAGGTCCTGAGCGGAGGCTTGATTATACTACTGTAGTTTAATCATTGCACCTCAGGGCTCATAGATTGAAAATAAAATTATTTTTCCAGGATGGCCAGATAGTCAAGAGGATATGGCTACTGCACCTTTAATACTTGTGCAGAAGAAGGCATTTCAGCAGGTGTAGCTTGCATGATAGCTGACACCTGTTGAAATTCTGTGTTCTAGGATAGCTAAAACTAGAGAAGACTGTGCTTCTTTCAGTCTGCCCACCTGAATCTTTCTCCATGTGGGTTGAATCACTTTCTGCAGTTGTCTCATGACAAAGATCTGTGTGTTGCCAAATCGCATGAAGGATGCCCTGGTGTCCTCCAGATATTTTGGACCCATAATCCCTGCCTCTTGACCAAGCTGGCTGGGGATCTGGGGCTGACAAAAATTGTTCTCAAAGTTTTCATCTGTGGTGTCGATCTCCTTTCTGCCTTCCCTTTTCTAAAGGAACACCAAATGTGGTCTTGTTCAATCCATTGCACAATGCTGCTGCTACATAATATGTCTCATACATTTGGGGCCCCAATTTCAAAATGAGATCAGCAAACCTGATTGTCATGTTATTGCAAAAGTTGCTCTGTCCTCTGCAGACTTGAAGCTTTTGTTAAGTATTTTCAGCCCTTACAAAAACACAGATTGAAACTCAGCATTATTTAATTCCCTTTTACCTTGATTTTTACCAATATTCCTTCCTATGTTGAGGTCTGTCTGCAGTTCATGACCTCTTTGAAGAAATAGAAAAGGTACCTTTAACTTGGGTACTGTTTAGTGATAATGTCTATCAGTCAGGAAGTTAATCTTTTAGTGGAGCCATAAAGGAGTGAGATCACATAACCTCTGACCAACTCCCAAGGCAACTGATCCTTATAAAAAGGAAGTTCAGGTGCCTGGAGAAGCACTTTTTTCTCTTGAGTGCAAAGAGAGTATTGCCATTATGAGCTTCACTGGAAAATATGAACGCCAGTCCCAGGAGAATTTTGAGCCATTCATGAAAGCCGTTGGTAAGGTTTATGTTTGTGGGTGATAAATGCTTGTTTGGGTCCCTGGCCCTAGTTTGTTATGCCTCTGTTTCCTAATCTGTTTTAAAAGGGGATCTGAAATTAAGCATCAAGCGGCAAAGGAACATTGTATTTAATTGAGACATCAATACTTGTGTTTTGGATTCTTATCAGATGTTGTCAGTTGTTACTTGCCTCCTGGTATCAAAGGGTTCTATACTATATGAATTAATAATACCTTTTTCCATTCTTACACAGAGCCTAGCAGTAACATGTTACCTTAAAATCTGTGGCAATATATTGTATGTACCATGAAAGTGGAATTAGACTCTCATAAAATTCCAAAATTATTAATTCTCAGATTCCCAAGGAGGAATGAATCTCTGTTGGCCAAGCCTAAAATGCCATCCTGTGCATGGTTACATGAGAAGAAGTACCCTTAAACTCAGTGGCTGTTGCAGCTGAGTACGTATAGATACACACAGAGAGGGAGAAGATGGTTCTGTGAGATTGATGTAGTAAAGTAACTAAGGGCATTTTCTTCAAAGATACTTGAGGATGATCTACCCATAATCATAATCATGTGCCATCAAGTCACTTCTGACCTATGGTGAACCTTTCCAGGGTTTTTCAGGTAGAGAATACTAAGAAGTGGTTTACCATTTTCTTTTTCTGGAGGTGCTTGCCCAAAGCCATACAGGCTGGCTGTACTCACAGGAGGCACATGGGAAATTAAACTCCCAATCTCATAAAATTCCAGATACATAAACCACTGAGCTATCAAGCCAACATGATCTACCCATAGTCAAATGTAATTGTAAAAAAAAGTAGCCATATTACTGTATCTTTAAGAAGTGAAAGATGTTCCGTGTTGCAGCATGAACTTCTCTCATCTCCAAGAACATGCCAATGAGCTTGCTTTTGTTGTTGAAGTGATTTTCAGGACCTGAATATGAGCTTCCTTCTATGTTTGATTTCACAAGCCTGAAATGACTTCCTGAATCACCCTTGTGTAGCACTTTAAGGTGCTTTAAGGTCTAATAATAGACTGTCTCTATTGTTTCTGGCCAAAGAAACATAGCCTATGAAAAGTTTGATGGAGATTTAATGTGAAAATGCTTTCAGGGCTATACTAGGGAGGGCTCCATCATGAACTTCTCAGGTGGTCTTAAGTAGGCCATAATTCTTTCCAAGTTAGCCACACATCTGCAATATGGGGATATGACAGGTGCTATAAGGGTTGCAGAAAAGGGGGGGGGGTGTGTGGACCAAACTGAATGTTCTAAAGCACAAAGTTCATTATGTGGTGCATGATCTATTTATGTGGCATATTCCAGTCTTCAGTGAGCTACGTATTACTGTATATACCAAGGAATTTTCACATGCGTTTTTCAGAAACTGTGTTACTCTATTAATGCAAAGGCAAGAGTCTTGTGGCCCTAAGAACTTGTTAAAGACTAACCATTTTTATTTGTCAATAAGCTTTCACGGACTGCAGTCAGAGCAAGTGAGTTGTGGCCAGTAAACTTCTATGCCAAATAAAACTCATTTGTCTTAAGGCACCACCAGACTGTTTTTTCTCATGAGTAAGCAAGCCTCCCCAGGGTTCTGTTGCAACTAGAGTGAGGGAAGAGCAAGGGCATTGACCTGCCTTTTCCTTAATCAACCCAATGAGAAATCCTGCTGAGCTTGAAAAACCAGAGTCGGTTCTGTGCAGAGGAAGTTCACTGTGCAACCAATTGTGCCTGGTCACTCCAATTTTGGAGGTGCTGGAAATGCTCTCCAGGTTTTAGCCTGCACTTTGCAGGAGTTATTCAAAATAGTTCCCGCATTTTGGGGGTAGCATCCAGAAACTTGCACAGCTCTGTTAAAGTGCAGGCTTAAATCTAAAGTGGATTTACACCCCCTTTGAATGGGAGTCAATAAGCTCCATTGCCCTCAACATGGAAGTCAAGTCTTCTCTCACCTTGATCATGCAGATGGAAGCAAACCTCTTATCTATTACAGGTCCTGAGAGCCACCTCTTTGAATATATTTATTGCTTGGTGGGTTTTTTTAATGGGAAGTACTCTTATTACTATTCATTTACAGGTCTTTCCGATGAGCAGATTGAAAAAGCCAAGACCAACAAAAGCATCACTGAAATTGTGCAGACTGGGAAAAAGTTCAAGGTTACTTTGACAACTGGTGACAAAGTCGTGACGAATGAGTTTGTAATTGGGGAGGAGGCTGAGCTGGATACCCCAACAGGGCAGAAGTTCAAGGTAGGGTGATATATTGCTTTTATTTAACCTGTGGCATTTTTCTCCAAACATGATGGTTTCTGCTGACAATGTTCAGATTCAGTGAACAGAACCACAGGGGGTAAGCTGAGTTATTTTATGCCATGAAGTGAAGGACAAGATTCCCCCCCTCTGCACCATGGTCAGAAGCCAGCTAGACTGTTGGATCTTAATCTAACATTGGTAATAGGAGAGTATCCTTCATTACCTCTGAAGGCCAGGCTATCTGGGGACCCAGGAGAGGCTGGAAGGAAGGGAAAGAAGGAAGAGTTAGAGACTCAGAGAGAGAGGTAAGTACCGCTGCTGCCTCCTTAGTTTCTACTGCCTGGGGCAGTTATCTCACTATACCTAATGGCAGGACTGGCAATGCCAAAGTTTATTAGTTTTCTCTTCATATACAGCACTAACAATGACATATTGCACAAAATGCAGAACCAAATATTGCATAAGCAGATTTATTGGGTGTGGATAATGGTATTCTTTAGCCTTGTAAGTGCACACTTGCCACTTTGTGGATATTTGAAGTATTCATTCCTTTTCTTCTCCCACAGACTGTTGCTAACATGGAAGGAGATAATAAGTTGGTAGTAAACTTGAACGACATCAAGTCTGTAACTGAAATTAATGGAGACACCCTTATTAATGTAAGTATGTTTAGGCCAGAAGTATATCATATTAACAACTTCGTAGATCTTCATTGTGCTTCTGCCTTCTAATGCCTTGCAGGTGAATGTTCCTAGTGATATGGGCTGAGGTGTTTATATTCATGCTGTAGACATTTATGAGTATACCTATTGACACAGGCTCAAGAGTGTGTTGTTTTTTTTCCTATTTCGGTGAAGCTGACAGTGTTCATATTCGCATAGAATTAGACATGGGAAAAGTTAACTTTTTGGAATCTTAAAGCCAGGGACGTAGGATTCTGAGCATTATTCCCTGAAAAAGTAACTTTTCCAAAACCTGGAGAGAATTTATTTATTGCACTCGGGAAAATCATAGTGGCATGTCTTAGGTCATCTTCTAAGTGGGGAATAGACCCTCAAAAATATCTTAATGTTTACTCTCCTGGGGTAGCATAAACTTGATATGATTGTATCACAAGAACAACTCACAAAAAGTGTTATACTTCTGAGGTTACTAACTTGGTCTTTGATGACATCCTGAAAAAGTTCATATTTCCTGATGTCTTTAACACAAAAGAGGAGGCATTCATTTATTTTCCATACAGCCCAGTTTTATTGTTATTACTTTATTAAACATTTTTAAAAACAATTTTATACCACTTTCATCAATTATTATATGCTAGAATTTGGACTTAAATCCAATCCATGATTTTAGCCCGAATCCAGAAAATACGGTCCCTCCGCCCTTAGACTACCAAATGGGTGTCATATGCTATATGCTGACTGAGGTCACACGAAACTGGCTCTCCTAATTGGCAGAGTCAGATACTCACCTTTAAGTGTGACCTGTAGCAAATTGTGTGCCTCCTCCCACACCGGGAGGGCCCCACTGCTGCCCGGGAAGGCCTTACAGGCTGCATGGAATTTCCACAGCCAGGAAATCAACCTGACTCTCCAAAGTTTGGTGCTGGAAGGTTCTGGAGGGCCATGCCAACTGCTTTCCTGCTGTGGTGGTGGTGATGACATGTAGCCAAGTCAATTCTGACTTATGGAGACCATTGCAGAGTTTCCCAGGTAGAGAATACTCAGAAGTAATTTACCATTCCCTTCTTCTGGGGGCAGCTCTGAGATTGTGCAGCTCACTCAAGGCCACACAGGCTGGTGCTGCTTGCAGGAGGCACAGTGGGAAATTAAACTCCCAGCCCTTGGCTCTGCATCCAGATACCTAGCTCACTATCCAGCCAGCTGTAGCACTACTGTAGCAGAAAAATGGCTGCCGCATAACTCTTCAGATCTCGCCAGACTACAACTGACTTTCTCTGAGGCCTCCTCATCATGTTGCCTGCTCTTCCCTGTCAGACCAACACAGAAGAAGGGAAGTTATTAAGGATGCAAACAAAATGGACAAAACGTTCATTGCTGCTGAATGTGATAAATTTAAAGAAGAGAGACCATTGGTCTTTTTAACATGAGCTAGAAATACCAAAAATGCAGTTGTTTCCTGCTAGCAAGTAATAAAACTCCCTCAAGGATATTGTTTTTAACTGTATATCCAGATTGTGCACACTAAACATGCATTAATAGGTATTTCACATGCACAACACTGTTCTGCATTTATAACTTTGCATTTTGAAAAATAAGAATCTGATATGGTTGGTTGGTTTCAGTTTGGAAAAAAAATTGTGTACTCTCATTTGTGGATGTTGAGTATCTGCAGACAATGATAATGGAAGTTTAAAGGTATTGTTTTTCTTTCTTTTCTAGACACTGACCAAGGGTGACACTCATTACAGGAGTATCAGTAAGCGAATCTAAAACACATAGGCATTTCCATGCTTTTACTGTGTAAAAGTGGTACAATAAAGTACAATTTATACAAACGTCTGTTCGTTGTCATCACTTGGCCAACTGCAGATAGTTAAGTCATGCTTAGAAAAGTTACTTTCTTGGACTGCCAGTCTCAGAACCACCTCCCTCATCCAGCATGGCTAGTAGCCATGTTACCTGGAGAATTGTGGGAACGGTAGTGAAAAGCAATCTTTCCAAGTTCTGCGGCTACCAAAGCCAAGGCCACACCGAGTTGTTTTCCTGCTTGACGTGACATTCCTCCCAGTCTCTAGCATGTCTCTGATTCTTGTGGTTTGACCAATGTAACAGAGAATTGGTTAGTTGTAGCCATCTCTGTTGTTTTCTGCATTGGTTTTCTGATCAGCCAGCTCTGCTACTCTTCTGTTTACCGTCCTTTTCAAGTTTCTGAGATAATGAAGTATCCAGAGGCTCCCAGTGCAGTCTTTCCAAATTAGCGATGGCAAGTAAAGGAGAATATGAGTACTGATAGTCCTAAGTAAGGAGCCCTTTGAGAATCCTATTTTTATTGCTGGGGTTCTCTGTAATATACCAAGCTAGGTATATTTCCTGGCTTGCAGGAAATGCTTAAGCTATGCTGAAGTTCCCCATTCCCTGCCACCAAGTGTGCTTGCAAAACCAGTGAATAAGTTACCCTGCTGAAGGCTAATCATACCCTTTTCTCCCCTTGAGGGAGCACTTTTGTTACATTAGAGCATGCTGCACTCGGGTTCCTACAACGAAACTTCTAAGTTACCAGTGTTTTTAAAGAACGGAAGCTCATTGGAATTGAAGCTAGTTCAGGAGGCACAGTGCACCCTTTACTTGTGTCTAGTCTTTGTGCTAGTGGCATTCCCCGTCAAATCAAGATACTTTTTGTGAATCTCTCTTCCATGTTCCCCTACCAGCTGGAAAGAGGACCTTTTCTTTGGTGATGTTCTCTTTGGGCAATGCCCTAGTGAGAGTCAAATAAATCCACCTTTATTCAGTTTTAGGCACTGGATCAGTTTTTAAAATTTGTCCAAGCAGTATTAAAAGTTCTCTAAAAAAATGAACAGTGGACTTTTCTGTTTAATTTGTTTATTCTATTATTGGTTTCTATACTGTTCTAAATTATTTTTTACACTGAAGCAGCCATATAATGTTGTTGCACATGAACTTCCCCTTGTTCATAAAGCAACAAAAGCAAATGGGTTTTTAAGTAATGGGGTCAGATAATGTACAATTCCCACTCAACTGGCACTAGTATAGTGGAAACAAACTGACTGTGCTTTTGCGTTGTCATTTTGTAGACATCCTTTGTTCCCCACCCAGAGTTCCAGACACACATGCTGTGGTATAGTAACAAACAGTGTGGGACAGAGAAGTCTTACCAAGTCTCAGGGCATAAAATGAAGTCTCAGGGAACCGCTGTTCCTCTCCAAGGAGGGAGACAAATTTCAGGACAAGCGGTGGTGGAGAGAAGGTTTCCTTTGTGTATGTGTGTGTGTGTGTGAGGTGGCTTTACATTCTGAGCATCTATTTCCACTTAGTAACAGGTGGCACCAGGCCTCACTGGTTCAGAATGAAGGTATTTGCATATGCACTACACTTGTGCATTGTTGAAACATTGAAAAGCCATGAGCAAAGGGAGAGGGGTGAGGGGAGAGCTAATGGATACGCAGACTTGATGTGTGTCATGGCAAGTGGTTCTTCCACACCATTATGTGGCAAAATTGAACTAAAAGTACTTTTTTTCCTATTCTAGGATTGCAGATATGAGTAAAGGATTAGTATCAGGAGAAAGGCATTCAGTGATCTCTGTAATTATGCTGCTGCTGCTGACTGACAAATATTAACTAATAATGTTGATTCAGGAATTGTTAAATGATCAGCAAGGAAGTCCCTCGTCCTTTTTCTCCTGTGCCCATAAGGCTGGAAAGGCCAGAAACTTAGAAGATGAGTATCAATGACAGAGAAAGTCAGGGATTGTCAATTAAACAAATGAGGGACATATTTCACTGAGATACTGGTCACTCAGATATGTCTGCATTTTAATTTTATCTTTTTAATCAAGTTGTGTCCAGGAAGAAGCCCTGTGATCATTCTCTTTGCCTTCACCTTTTTAAAAAAAGCAGTGTTTGTTATGTGCCATCAGATAGTTTCCCACTTATGGCAATGCTATGAATCAATGCCCTCCCAAAGGTGCTGTTTTTAACAACTCTGCTCAGCTCTAACAAACTCAAGGCTATGACTTCTTTCATTGTGTCAGTCCATGTCTTAGTTGGTATTTCTCTTTTCATGCTGCCTTGAACTTTTTCTCAGATTATTGTCTTTTTCAGTAAGCCTCGTCTTTTCATGGTGTGCCCAAACTAGTGGTGTATCTCAGTGTAGTAATGTTTGCTTTTAAGGAGGCTTGATCTGATCTAGCACCAACATGCAGATCTTTCTGGTGGTCCATGGTATCCTTAAAACTCGCCTCCAACACCACATTTCAAATGGATTTAATTTTTCCGTGTCAGCTTTCTTCACTGTTCAACGTTCATATTTGCACATGGTAATCCCAAATACCATAATGACCTTCACCTTGGTTTCCACTGACACACCTTATTCTTGAGACTGTAATTATAAAATGTAAGAATGTGTTGTATCTACATACATATGGCCCTACCCAGTACCTTTTTTTGGTCTTCATACTTTCTAGAGACATCCCCAGGTAAGAAAGGGGTCAAAAAGCCTTTACAGTTTGTGTTCTTGTTTACTGAGTTTCTTGGTCACAGGGTATTGGTAACGGGGTAGGAAACATACTGGTCACAGGGTGGGAAACGGATTTCCATTGCAAGTGTGCTCCTCCTGCTTGTTGAATGAAAAGGGGGAAGAGTGTTTGGTAGCAGCTTTCATCCTGAGTAAATCAACCCCCATCTATTCATCAAAGTGCAACCTGGGGGAAAGAACCTAATGGGCCCACCGTGCCATTTGGAGCAAAACAAGGATTGGAGAGCCAACATCATCTCTCATGATGAGTCTTCTTGTTCAACCAGCCCTGGCAGCAGCAGTGCAGGATGGGGTGCGGAGATTCGCTATGAGCCCACAGTGAGCCGTCTGCAAGTCCTAGTAGTATCATAGGGTTTGGAGAAAATCCCCATGTGTTGTGTATGCTGCAGGATGTGAACCTTTAGTGGAAATGGTGGCCATTATTGTGAACATTTTGCTACATTCCAGGTGATTGGGGGTGTGTGGCATTCCCAGCTGTGTATTGCCCAATAATAACTTATAAACTGGCTTTTCCCAAATTCTGAGTCCGTTTGCCCAGATTGTCACTGTGCCCAATTCCAAAGGAAATCAGAAGCAGTTCAAGCCACCTTGAAATCTTTGCCCACCCTGCCTCTGTGACATCACACAGCTCCTATGTCTTAACAAAGATACTCTTTCTGGACTTGTGGCTTGGCTTTGAATCTCAGAGAATTCTCAGAGATTCTGCTGACATGGGGAGGCAGGGTAGAAGCATGAGCTACCATCTCCTGTGCTCTCTTTTTAACATGGGCTAATTATCATTCTATTTGATACAGGGTTTGGGAAACTTTTGCCTTCGTTAGTTTATGGGCTATAAGTCCCATAAATGTTTACAACTGGCGGCTACCTGCGGCTGCTGGGGATTGAAGTCCAAAACACCGACAGGGCCAAAGTTTCCCCACCTCAGTTCTGAAGAGTGATGAAGGAGAAAAATACAAGCTATGCCGTGCCTTGGATTATAGCTCCCATTACTCCATGACAGCAGGGGATGATGGGAGTTATGGTGCTACTCCACTGGGGGAAAGGTGCTAGGTGGAGGAAAGCAAGCATGCTTTGTGTCAGTTGCCAATTTGGTTTCCAGCCCAGTGGCTTGCATGCAACGCCAGTGTGACTGGGTGAACGAAATCTTCTCCTGTCAAATTTGTGTTTTATGTGTAGCTGTTGACACACGGAAGCCATAAGGAGGTGGCACTGACTGTTACTGCCAGTTTATGGTGTCAGTAAGTCATGGCAGCAAACAACCATTCTCACCCACCCACATGTAAGGAGTACAGACAACAGGACAAATCAACAGCATGATTTCCATCCATAGTGTTTAGTTTCAAGTGACTTCTGAACTTTAATGAAAAGGCATATCCTCTTGCGCAGATCTGTAGAAGGAAGCAATAAGCCTGTGGGTTTTTTTCAAATTCCCACCCCAGGATCAAATTCCCTCACACATATTCAGCGTGTCCTTTCTGACCAAGACAAATTATCAGTTGCGGCCAAATATAAACATCATTTATATATGATTTTACTCCTTTTGTTTTTTTAAATCCTCTATTGTCTATGTAACCTAAAAAACCATTGAATGTTAACAGTACCCACCAACTATAAGTGCACATGTCCCCAATGTACTGCTTGTCATTCAAAGACCAAATTAAGACAAGGGATCTGTAAAATTCTCACATAAAATAACGTTGCAGTTTTGTAGAAAATAGAATGACATCTTACCAGCAACTTGGCTAGTTCACATGCAGAGGTACAGCAGGAACTTTGCTCATTCTGACGGCTTCCATGGCCAGCCACTCCCAGGAGAGTCCAGAACTACAGGCAATTGCATCAGTCCATATTAACAAGTGAGCAGCAGGCTTTTTGTAAAGTGAATGGCTCTTGATTGCCCATTCAAGACCACCCCTCCCCCAAATACTTTTCACTACTGGGATAGCATGCAATAATATACTGTTTCAGGGGAGGATCTGTTTTGCTTTCAGCTACTATTAGGATTTCACTGAAGTTCCAAGGAAATGCCTCCTGAGGACCTCAAGTCTTATTTTTCCAAGAAAGAAAGAAACAGAAAATAAATAACTGTGTTATGAAGAAAACTTCAGAATCCTGAATGCGGTCCCTGAGCAGCAGATATGTAAAAACCAGAACGAGTTTACAGGAACCTTTTAAAACTTTAGTGGGGAGAGTAAGGAAGACCATTCTACCTCAGACACTCTTTTCTACCTCTTCACCTTTTTAAGTCTTCTGCCATACTGTTTCAGTGCTGTGCCCAACTTAATGTATGAATACAGTTGGCAAGGCAACATTCATGTATCTCTGTGTGTGAGCCCCAAATGAACACAGTGTTTGAAGGTATGGGTGGTTGTAACAATTTTATTAATTATAATTATTAGTGGATATAGGTGGCCGCTGGGTGATTTATATATATATAAATCTAGAAAACACTTCTAAACCAGCACGCTGAGCATTTAGAAAAATGATCTCTTTCTGGAGCCATCTGCAGTCAGAACCCACCACTAGGTTCCTTGGTTTGTCACTTTCATTCTGTTCAAAACCATAAATGCTGATATTGCGTCAGCAACAGAAATATGAGAAGACATTTCCAGGTAAGCAAAGGGGCCTCTTATTGCTTCTTCTGGAAGATGCCAGGCGAAATCTCATTGGTGGGCTCAGGCATGATCTGGATCTGTTGGTTCTGTAGAGCTGCCTCTCTCATCTTGTAGTACATGAATTCATTCTGCTGGAACATGCGCAGCTCCATCTCAGACTGGACACGCATAGCCTGAATGGATGGAGATGAAGAAAAACACAGTTCTGGTTAGTCCTGATTCCATCCTGCCTGTGAGCCATGGGAAATAAGGGCCTAGTTCAATTTGTTATACCATAGGCTGATTATCATCTGGGTTACAAATAAACCAAATTCTTCTATGCTCACTTGATCTTGCTTCTTAGGGGTAAGGAGTTATACGGGGCACAAATGGCCTACCCATTTAATATGGAAAATTCTGCAACTTTAGGGTTTTGAGACTCTTTTACACACATTCACGCGCATGTTCATAGCCCTACGGAAAAGGTAGGGAGCTGTAATGATTGCCTACTAGGATCAAACCAGCAATCCAGATGATCTCATGACAGTGGGACTCTGCTCAAGCTATTCCTCTTCCTCCGAAGTCATCCCACCCACCAATGTCTATTTTCCTTTCTCCATAAAGAGGGAGGCACAGAGTTCCATGTCTTTGTATGGAGAACGCTCCAGTTACCTCTGATTGCTGATTGGAGATAAGCTATTTCAGCACACCACTTGCACTCTCAATAGGGAACTCCAACAGGGTGCAGCCGGGTGGAATCCCACTGTTACAACTGATCTCTAATCAGAGATAACAACAAAATGTCTTCCCACTCAGGTCCCACCTGGAAGGTGAGCAGCTTATTGGGATAGGGGGATCATCAGCCATTGGGTTAGGCTTACAGTAGAGATGGAAAGAATATTAAATTCCTCACTATTGACAATGTGGTCTCTGACATGATGGAATACTGTGCAAGGGGTTTAAAGCTTTGGATGAGCACCGTGTTTCTCTTGTTTTGGTATACACAATGTACAGGTCAATGCAAATCAGCCTGTAATTCGCCGCCCCCCCCCCCCATTTGAATTTTTTTCATCTGCCCACGAGAAGGCTTTGGAGCTGTCCTCTTTCAAGCCATTCCAGTTGGCTACAGCAGCAGTGACAGAGAAAGGGTAGTGTCTGCTCTTTGAATCCTTTCCTCCCCAAACCTGGTACCTGGGTCTGCATGTTTTCCCCTAACCTTCTCATTCCCTCCCTCTCTCCTTCCCTTAAAGCTTAGTGCCATTCCAGTAGGACACTTAGGAGACCAAAGAGGGGGGAAAGAGTGAGGAGTCAGTAGAGAATGAGGAGAAAATAGGCAGGCAGCCTTTGTTTGCAGTTTCATAGGGTAGCTCAGCCATAAACATGCCTGCTGCAAATCTGGATGACCACAGCAGTGCTATCCTAACAAGCTGCAAATAAGGCTAATTGCCAATTTCCTCCTCTCTCTTTGTTGATTCCTCTGTGGTTGGCCGATGTGAATTCACCCAAGGAAACCTGACTTCTCAGGTTTGACTTCACATACATCTGTTTGCATTTAAGTTCTCTAAAATGTCTCTACAGTCCTTTCCCTTTGAGAAGCAAAGCAAACACACATATACAGCAAGCACAGAAGGTCTGCCTGAACTGACAACAGAGCTGTAAACAAGCCATCTAGTTTTGACACAAACATGGTTGTCATCAATATGAGAACTCTACTGAAAGTATCAAGAAATTCCTTGCAATTCTTGCTAGCAAGGAGAAGAATGTTACCCTTCCTCTTCCTCACCTGCAATGATAAAATGAGGATTCACGTCCCTAACTGACAGAAGGGGGGGAAGGGGTCACCTCCCCTACTATAATGGCTAGAAACATGGGTTTCTTTAAATGAAGGCTGACATCTCACGAGACACAATACTGACAGAGTGCAATTTTTGTATCCTGAATTACAACAGTATCCCTTTGACTACTGCAACCTTAGGCTGCAACTTTTAGCCCCGAGCTCCTAACATGTATTGGACGAAAGCTACATGGTTGTAGCTGTGTAGACACCAAAGTGCTACAGGCAAAGTATTTGCCACTTGGACCAGTTTCTGAACAGATTCATTTCCCAGAGTCCACTGGCATCATCGTGTGAACATATATGCATCCAAGCAAGCCCAAAAGGAACTTTTTGCTATCCTTCTAGCCACCTACCTCCAAATCTTTGGTAATTGGGTGAGTGGAGCCATGTGTCACAAGGAGAATTGCGTAGGCTTTACAGATCATCCCATGCCCTGCTTCAATGAGGCCAGCATGCCAGTGTGTCACTCCTGCACGCATGAGGGCCATTCCAAGCTGTGCGTTGTTTGGGTGATAAAGTTTTCTGAGGAATACAAAATAAGAATCATCAACATTGTAAATCAAACTTTGCAATTTTTACAGATGTTTTTGTCTGCATTCTTAGCACTGGGGGAGATAGTTTGGGTTTTGTGTTCTGGTAGTTTTAAAGGTTGGGGACACTTTGTCATCCATTCACAGCTGGCAAGAAGACAGGGTGGTTCAGTGTGAAGGTACTTGTTTGCAACTTGCTCCAAATGGCACAATGGTTCCTAATTCATGCATCTACCAGATCTATCCTATCTCCCCTCCCACACTCCAAGCCTACTGTTTTGTGTTGTGTTGTTTTTGTTGTGGTGTTGTGTTTTGCTTTGTTTGTATTTGGCCCATAATAAAAATTGGAGCAAGATAGAGAGTGGACCACCAGCGTTCTGCCTGTTGAGCTTCTTGTAGCACAAATCCTGGCAACAAGAGAACGTCGTCTCAGGGGGAAAGATCTCTTTCCCACCACTTGCCTGAGATACCTTTGTGGCATCACAAGAGTCTATGCCCTGGTCTCAGTTTGGCTCTGAAATCTCAGGGAATGGGATGCTATTGACTGGGAAAACAAATTCCCATCTGAATGAAAACATTATTTTTTTTCTCATGTGGGATTGTCAGATGTTGAGCTGGTGACTCCATCCATCTATTTTTAAAAAATCAAAACAAAAATAAAAATGAAAGTATAGTGACATGGTAAAGACTAACAGATTTATTTCACTGGGAATTTTTGTGGATTACAGCTGATTTCCTCAGACACATATAGTGCAATATTTAGCCTCCAAGTTATATACAGTGTGCATATAATAGGGGTGGAAGGCAATGCAAGTGGCTATAGGTACAGAATTGAAATTTCAAAGTTGCAATAGCATTAGTAAGACAAGTAATGGACTCTGAGAGTGTTGATTATATAAACTCCTTGGCCATTGATTCAGTGATTGCTAGTCCATGAGGTGATAATAAGCTGAGCTTTGAAGCTCATATTTTTTTGTTTTTGTCTATTTTCCTGAATCAATGTCAGGTTTTGAGGCTACAGTAAGTAATTTTGTCCATAGAATAGGATAATAAAGAAAACTGCTAAGTAATATTTATAGTGAACTGAACATCCTTGGTCCTTGGTCTATACTTAAGTTGTTCAACATACTTTGGAATTTGAAAGCTATATACACAAATTCCAGAGTGTGTCAAAAGACTTAAATATAGACCAAGGATTCTTAGCTTACTATATATATAAAAGCACTCTCCTTTACTATCTTGTCTATGAACAAAATTGTCTAGTTTCAGAACCAGAAGATAAATCAATAAAAAAACAAACCTTTAATGTCTTTATCTTTCAGTCATCACCTGACAGGAAGGCAATCACTATAGCAACTGCCAAGAAGTATATGCAATCATCACTTTTGTAGTTTGTTGCTTATCTTTATAATGCTATTGTAACTTTGAAATTTCATATTCTGTTCCTATAGCTATTTTCACTAGGTCCTCACCCTTACAGTGTATACTGTATTTAAACCATCTGTTAGGTGAGACTCCTATTTGCTTACACTGGCTGAAATCCAGTACTAAGTCGCAACTAGAGTAGGCCCATTGAATCAGTGGGGATCTGTTGACTCAATTCCTTTGTAAGTTCCATTGTTTCAATAGGCTTACTCTAGTTACGACTTCATACTGGATTTCAGCTATTGTCACCTAAGGACAACTGTGACAAGCCCTCCTCTGCACAAATGGGCAAGGACTGATTATGAAACTGATCATGCTACCAGTCATGTGACCAGTTGTGTAGAGGAGCCCAACAGAGAAGGACAATGTTCTGCAGTTGCCCTTATGCGTTCATAAAACCCCGGTGGGATTTTCGGTCTTAGTTTTTAAAGTATCACAATACTTTTGTTTGTATTACTCATTTTGATCTTGTTTTTGTTATACATGTTGAAACAGATTAACCTCTTAATTAAATTCCAGCCATGAAAAAGTTTATTATCTCCCAGCATACTCATCTACCCTTCACTGAGGACACTGCTGTGAGTGTGAGGAACACGAAGGGCAAAGCAGGGCAGAACCAGGCCTGCCTCAGCTCAGGACAATGAAGAATATCTCTGTATAGGGGTGCTTGCAATACAGTTTGTCTTGCTTTCCCCCACCCAGCATGACAGTCTAGCAACATGAAAGGGATTCCCAGGAAAAAACTGGACTCCAGAGGCACTTCACTTCAGAGGTGGTTGCATCTGTGCCACACTTTTTAGGACCACAACCTGGGAAGCTGTGAAGTCTGATAAGACAGAGGCACAGGTTAAGGTGCCAAGCACACACTCTGTTTGACTCTCTCGTATACACACATAGTTCCTGAAGATTCACCCCAGCACAAAGAAGTCAAAGATGGGGCTGCACAGAGGTTAATTGGCTTGACTTTCAGTGCTCTGATGTCAAGGCACTTCAAAATAGGATGCAGGTGGAGGAAGATCAGAGCCCAGCCTAGATGCTGATGTTACTGGGGCAAAGCATAGATTTAGCTGTTGCCTGAACTTGATAAAGTTGCTTCAGGGAGATTTTCAAATGTAGAATCCCGAAACTAATTGTCCAAGTAAGCTTTTTTAACTATAATGGTTTCTACATCACTGGTGCCCCAAAGTAAATTCTTTCCCATGGAAGTGAAGGGCTTACACAGGTTCATACCTCTGTGCCAGTGAGGAATATTTTGGTTGTACAATAAAAATAAGAGTTGCTGAATATACTACTAATAAAGCAGGAGTAGGGCTCCTGGTTCCATCCACTTGTTTTGTACTATAATTCCCCAAAGCCCCAGAAAGCCTGGTTAATATGTGGGCATTATGGGAGTTGTATGCCAAAACATCTGGAGGTCCCTAGGTTGCCTCTCCTCTTGTAAAAAAATTGGGACATCTGTCACATACAAGTAACCATCCACCATCCGTTTTGCATAACCAGCTGCTTCCTCGACGAGCTGGAGGTAAGAGAGAACTTCCGACAAAATGCTTAGGATGCGAAGCATGTAAATATTGGTGTCGCCCAGCACTGGTTCCTGCTTTGCCACACACGCTCGGCATAACTTTACAACCTAGGACAACCACGGAGAGTTTGGTCAATGAAGAGCAGAACATGACATGGCCATCTGTTCATACAATCCTTAAGTGTAATAGCTCAATAAGATTTTGTTTTAGTGACCCTTTATCTTACAGATGTTCAGAAGAATGTTCCATTGCTCATTTGACATACCTGTGAAGAAGGAATTCCTTTCTGGCAGAGTGTTGATAAGCTACCTGGACTAGCTATATGTTCAGAATTGAGACTATAGATCAGCTGTCCTCAACAGACCATCTGTCAGATGTCTTAGAAGGCTCCATCCTGTGGAATACTGGAGGTACTTACAATTTTGCCAAGGTACTTACAATTCTAGCTAGAGAGTTCTTGTTCCATAATTCAGGAGAGCTCCCTGACAGAGGATTCTAAGTTCCTCACCAAACTACACATCCCAGCATTTCATAGGATAGAGCCATGGCAGTTGCAGTGGAATCACATTTGATATACAGTAACTGTGTAGCATAGATGAACCCTGCACCTTTTATAAGCCAGGAGCTGCCACCTAACACATATGGGGGACATCAGGTTGGGGATGGCTGACATAGATCAGTGGCACTTTGAGCTGTTGTTATAACTAGAGAGTGGCCAAAATCCAATTGCAGGCAAAAGGTGTAACTTTTGGCACCAAATTGATGCAAGTTAGAAGTCAATGTAATCTTATCTATTACATACTAAATTGTGTAACTTCATGTGTAACAAATAAGGTCTACACTGACTTTGTAATTTGCAATAATTTGCTGCCAAAAGTTCTGTCTTTTGAGTTTTGCTGGCAGCAGGATTTTAGATTCTATGTAATAAGTAATTCTTGTAAGCTTCTCCCTTCTGCATTTTGCCAATTAAAAACAGATCAGAACAGAAGACATTTTGTTTAACAGTTCTACAGTGGTATAACTCTTCAAGTTGAAATATAAACCAATGGATGAATAACATTAATGGGCTGATTAGGATTTTAGGTGATGTTGGAAACACTAAAGTTTCATAGAAAGGAAGTGGCAGGGATAGAACTTTGAGGATCATCCCTAATTTCAAGAAGAAACAGACAAATAAAGATCTAATAGTAGTGAATGAACTGTGTAGTAAAAGCCAGTGATGAATGTAAGGCTATCAGTGAGTTAAAGAAACTTTACAATTAAGTGTACTCTGCAACTGAAGAAATCGTATGAAGCTAGTTACATTAATCTTAATTCATTAATTATATTTGGCTCAATTTGAACAAATCCAAGTAGGTATAAAGCCCTTCATTCTGAAGGCAAATAGCATGGTTTCTGGACCAGGCTATTTGAAAGGCAATCCCATGGACTTCAGTTGAAAAATGTGTTGTCTCACCTTGGCGGAGGGAGACAGCCAGACGTTAACATTTAAAAAAAACTAAGTTGACTTTGGCAAGAAGTAAAGTAATGAGAGGCAATGGCAATGACTCAGAAGAACATCTATACCTGCACCTACACCCTCCCCACCCTGGTACCTAAGATAGAGCAGGAGATAGAGTGGCAGGACCAATTTAGAAGTGAGGTTGGGGAGGGGGAAAGTGAGGAAACAAGAATTGTTCTCCTAAAATTATGCCTCTTTAATCAGGGGAACCTTTGTTTTTAATGTCTTTAATCATGTAACAGGCTTAATAAAATATTGAAGTCTTGACAGAGAATGATCAAAAGAGATGACAGGGATGATCAAACACCTTCAAATGAGTCGTGTGATCCACCTAAACCTCCACCACCACCACCACTCTGGTTCTATTCACAGAATGGGAAGGCTGTTCACAATTACACTCCACTTAAGTATGCATTGAGAATGTGAGGACATCGCCTCAAAGTATCCAGTTAGATGGTAAGCCTGTTCAGCTGTTAGCATTCACCACCATGACAGAGTCCTTCACTTCAGATGGGAGGTGGGGATCACATCTTGTGTCTTCTTCCCTTTCTGCAGAATAATGCTGGCATTAAGTGAAATTGCTCGGTAACCCTTGTCAAAACTTTTGGACATCTGAGTAAGCAAAGGATCAAACTTCCTATGACTTACTTCATGGTATATCCCTTCAGAACGTGCTTTATCGATTTTTTCCAGAGTGTCCTTAGAGAACTGGATGACTTCCTTCACCACATCTGAAGATGGCTATATGAAGCAAAAGAAGGTTATTGACGTTTGCTTCTGCAGTTCTTCTTCTCAGGCTATCTAAAGAGCATCCATAACAGCTATCCTCTTATTCATAAAACACCAGGAAAAAATGGCCAATATCAGTATGGCCAATGTCATTTCCTATTATAGGCAACTGAAAAGTGGGAGTGTAATCAGATGGCACAAAATGCACATGTCTAATTGCACCAGAAAGGATCACTTTGCAGGGAGCAATCTATCTTAAAAAGTAACCCTTCTGTTCATTACCAAACATTGCCAATGTTTCCAAGGGAGGTGTTGGTTGTTCTTGACTGTGTGCTGAAGGTACTATGTGACTCAAATAAATCTGGGAATATAGTTCCCTGGCCCCCTCACAATTGTCTACAATGCACAACGTTCCTCAGCAAGCAGGTTAACAAAGAAAAGCTGACAAAGCCAAAGCTTGAGAGGTGTTTCCTCTGAGAGTAAGGTATGGCCATGAACTCAGAGGGGGTTACCAAAAACAAACAGAAAAGTGTTGTTGTCACTTTGTTGCCACGTTCTTGACTATGAGGATATCCACACCACAAAGTAATAGCAACTTGATACCATTTCGATCCGTCCTATGGGATTATAGTAGAGCTGGAGTTCTATAGCAGAGTATTCTGAGGTGTTATTACTTCAGGCATGCAAATCTTTCAGAGCTGAGGGTGACACTGGATAATATTAATAATGAATCATTAGAAGCAGGACTCCATAGGAAAAGGCTGGACATTTATAATGACACACGCTGGTCTCAGCCCACATTTGGAAAACAAGCCTACTTTTGTTTTCTAATTGGTCACTGGGAGAGAAGCACAACTTTGTTTTCATGTCTAATTTCTCAGGCATGTAGCTCTGAAACATTTGCATGTCTGGAGGGATAACACTGTAAGGAGAGGAAATACACATTTGCCTTAAGATGTTATCTACCTCTCACTTCCTCTTTAAACTGCGGATCCCAGAATTCCCCAAGATGGATCCATGACAGTTAAAATGGAATCAAACTGCTACAAACATGTACTAGATACGTTCAATAACTGTTTGTTTGTTTGTTTGTTTGTTTGTTTGTTTGTTTGTTTGTTTGTTTCTTTCTATACCACCCATCTGGCAACCCAGGCCACTCTGGATGGTTTATATGATACTATAAAACAAAGTGTAAAGACAAACAATACAAAAACGGACAATAAAATGAAATAATACAATATTAACACATGAAAACAGTATCAATAGAACATTAAAATAAAATAAAGAAAGCATGGCAGAGGTTGAACATTAGCGAATTCTGGTTATTTTAGCGCTATTGTTGTAGAGTCCAGGAAGGCCTGTCTAAATAGAAATGTTTTAAATAATTGCTTAAAGGTTCCCAATGAAGGCTAGAAGAATATTGGGCGGGAGAGCATTCCACAATTGTGGGGCTACCGCCAAGAAGGCCCAGTTTCTAGTTACTGTTTTCTGGGCCTCTCTCGAGGTCAAAACTCTTAGCCATCCAGCCTGTGAAGATCTTACAGGACAGGCAGATCTGGTTGGAAGGAGGCGTTCTGCCAGATAACGAGGTCCCAAACCATTTAGGGCTTTGTATGTTAACACCATTACCTTGAAGTTGGCACAGAAATGAACAGGTAACCAGTGCAGGATTGCCAGGGTGGGGAAGATACATTGATGCCTTCTCACCCCATTTAGTAGTCTGGTGGCCGAGTTCTGGACGTGCTGAAGTCTCTGTGATAGCACCAAGGGCAGCCCCACATAGAGAGCATTACAGTAGTCTAATCTCGAGACTACCAGTGCATGGACCAGCATGATGGGGACCCAGTATCGAGGTAGCAGGGAAGCAGCTGAGCAATCCACCTTAGATGGAAATAGGTGGTGGATGGAAACAGATGCTATCTGAGATTTCATTGACAGCACTGGGTCCAGAAGTACACCCAAGCTGCGCACCTCATCCTTTGTGGCAAGAGACCCCCCCCCCCCAAAAAAAAATAAAGGCAGCACCCAGACCACAGACACTAGGGGGCCCCACCCGTGGGATTTTCTTCTTGTCCAGGTTCAGCCTCAGTCTATTGTCCTTCATTCATCCCAGCATGGCATCCAGGCACCACTCAAGGGACGGGACAGCATCCATTGCAGAAGGGTGGAAGGAGAGATAAAGCTGAGTGTCATCTGCATATTGATGACACAAAGCTCCAAAACACCTGATGACCTCCCCCAATGGCCTCATGTAGATATTAAATAGCATTGGGGAGATGATTGAACCCTGCAGAACACCACAATTGAGAGTCCATGGAGTGGACAACATCTCCCCAAGCTGTACTCTCTGAGGACGGTCCTCCAGGAAGGAGGCTCCCCAACCCGGAAAGCCTCCCCAGGAGGTCAACAGTATCGAAGGCCGCTGATAGGTCGAGGAGGACCAACAAGAACGTTTCGCCCTTATCAGTCTCCATCAAAAGGTCATCTTGCAGGGCGACCAATGCTTTCAGCAGCCAGGCCGGAAAAGGATCTAGTGCAGAGGTGGTGGCCCTACAGCAGTCAAGCACCCTGTCGACCTCAGCTGACGTCACAGGCTGAAATTGTATAAGATTCTCCAGGCAAGGCGGAGCAGTGGATATTTTGGTTTGATCTACTGATAAAGAGGAGGAATCCAGGACCTGGCAGATGGTCTCCACTTTGTTTTTAAAGAAGGCCACAAATTGGTCTCAGGAGATACTACTGGGAGGCCTGTGCCTGTGACCAGTCCTGGATAAATCACGCACAATACGGAAAAGTTTGGCTTGGTGGTTACGAGCTTTGCTTATCCAGGAAGCGAAGTAAGATCATCTTGTAGCCTTCACTTTTGCTAGGTAGATATTAGGTGTGATTTTTGTGGCTTTTAAATTAGCTTCCGTCGGGTCCCGTCTCCAAATGCTCTCTAGCCTCCTCCTATTCTGCTTCATCACACGTAGCTGCTGGTTAGATCAAGCAGCAGGATGTGTTCGGCAAAGGAGGGGGTGTTTAGGTGTGATTGTGTCAACTGCCCTGGCGGCGGCGGCGTACCATCCATCCACCAGAGCTTTGACAGGAGTGCCAACTAGTTCAGCCGGTAACGCCTGCATTGCATCTTGGAAACCAACCAGATCCAATAGCCTGCAGGGACGAACCATTTTAATGGGTCCCTGCTCCCTGCGGGGGGGGGGGGGGGGAATGCCACAGAAAGGTTGCATTTTATCAGGTGGTGATCCGACCATGACATGGGGACCCATGTCAAATTGGTCACTCTCTCCCTGTCCAGATCTGGCATTTAACAACATCAAGGATAGAGTGGATGGCTGGCTGAGCGAGTTACCTTGGTTCTGACCATCGGCGACAGAGCTAGAACAAGGGACAGCCTTTAAACATCTGACCCTCGTTATTTTAGATTTAACTGCTACTGTGCCAATGCCATACCTTCCTCTGCCCGTCACAGTTTGTATGTTATTCATATCTCCTTCACTGGGTGACAGGACTTCAATCTGCAATTTCTAGAATAGGTATAACATGCAAAGTAGTAACAGGAGAAAATAACAATATGACATAAATAAAACTATACAAGAATTAAATGGCCAATAATATACTTAAAAGCAATCAACTTCAAAGATCTAAAATATAACTGTAATTAATTAAATTTATACAATAAAAACAATTTTGTGTAGTTAAAATTGGGCAGTATTAATTGTGGTAAATCAATAATGGTTATTAAATATAATTTAAAGCCCTCCTTCCTCCTGTCATGGAATAGCCACAACAGAGAGACAAACTGATAAATTTAGACTAGGATGTCAATGGATTAAATTACAATATTAATTCATTAGTAAGGATGGTTAAAACATTCGTTAGTGATATGCTAGTATAGCAGATCTTAAACACTCACCTTATCTTAATCCGTCATTATAATCTATTTAAGGAGCTTTCGTCAGCCTTATTAACAAAATGTGCATCACTGAGGTTTATAACCAGAAATGTTAACCCTTCATGTTAAGAGCATACCTTTCCTTCTCCATCTTTCACAGCCAACATCAGGTCGTCTTTGATTCCTTTCTGGCAGTGCTCACAGGTACAGTCAAAATAATACTGCTTTTTCAACTGCTGCCTCCTATCTTCACTGACGTTGAGGAAGTCAACATAAGAAACCGTCAGCTCATCCCCAACAGAGATCTTTCCCAGTGCTCGCAGCTCTATCCTGGTTTTGAATAAATGAACAGACATCATGAGATAAACAACATTAAACAGCATTATGGGATTTCCCTGTCAAAGTGATCAGAAATGCACCTGCTGTAGAAACTGCTGCCAAGGCTTAAAGGGTTCAAGAGTTTTGTGCTCCCTGCCCAAAATCAAAATCGCACATGAAGGGAATCAAATTCCACAAGAAGAAAATCTATATTTGACAAAAGCTGCACAAATGTATGCAAAATCATATACAATTCTGTTCTGTTGTTAATTTTCCATGATTGGGTATCCGTGCCTTTCTGTACTCTGCATTTTTTTCCTGCTTTTGTTAATCATAGGTAGAATATGGAAAGGTTACTGTCCCTGCTGGCTGGGTTTTCTGGGAGTTGAAATTCCAAACATCTGGAAGGCAAAAGAGTCCACACTGTGGATTCAGAAAAAAGAATAACATCCTTCTGCTGACATATTAAAATCCAATAAAAATTGGACACATTTCAATATATTCAATACAGCTTTGAAGACTCTTAATTTCAATTATGCCACTTTTCCCATTAAGGGGTGTTTTGCACCATCAGCTCAATCAAAGGGTATAGTTTTCCCTCACCGGTACCAGCGACATGCAAAGACCTGACCAGTTCACTGGGAAATCATTTGGATGGTGAGAGGATTCCTTACAAATACAGCAAACAAGGAAACAACACCTCTGAAAGAACTTCAAAAAGATTTGCAAGGAATATTTGCAAAACTATTTTCACAGCTGCACCCCTGTGCAGAATTTGGAAGAGTGGTTTTTTTCCACTGCAGCTCCCAAAATGCCCCTGCCAGCCTTGCTTGCCAGCTTCAGGGTCTAGCTGTGGGGATTATCTTGAGGAAGGCCTTCACTTCAAAATTTACCACTACATCACTGCTGATTAAGCAAATGAGTACAGTCTCTTTTTCCCATAATCCGTCTCTTTGCAAAGGTAAGGAACGAGGATGTAAATCTTTGCTTGTCACATCCTCACAGGTGAGAAGGAAAAAGTTCAAAAGCTTTCTTTGAGTCTGCAAATTTTTATGCATTTTCCAAATTTGGGGATTTTAGCAAAAAAAAGCGCTCAGAATTATTTTTCTGCAAAACCCCCCACTTTATTTTGCATAAGAAACATGGTATTCTGTGCACCGAGTCTTATACCCTGTTTCCCCGAAAATAAGACCTAATCTGAAAATAAGCCCTAGTAGGATTTTTCAGGATGGTCGTAATATAAACCCTACCCCAAAAATAAGCCCTGATTAAGTGAAACCCCGCCCTCCACCATTGTGCAGCAACCAGAAGATGACATGACTGTATTTGAATAAATGTAGATGGTTGTACATGAAAAAAATAAAACATCCCCTGAAAATAAGCCCTAATACTTTTTTTTGGAGCAAAAATTAATATAAGACCCTGTCTTATTTTCAGGGAAACACGGTATTATATACAAAATAGAAGATTTATTTTGCCATTTGTTTGTTTGTTTGTTTATGGCTATTGCAGGCCTCACATAGGAGTAAAAAAAAAATCTTGCCAGTTACACATTTTTGAAATATGGTATCCAAGATAATATGTGCAGGTATTTGTTACATCCTTAACAGAAGAAAAGGTTAGTCTTGTTTGTTAGGGGGAAGCAGGGCGGGCTGATGAGAGTGGGCAGATCTGAGAAGCAGAGATGCCTTCTGAAAATGATTTAGATTCAGCTGGTTCTAAGTCCTTCATTTCAACAATTCCCACCCTTCTGGAACATCATCTCTGCTTTCTGAATACTTGCCCCATTCCTAGGCTTCAACACTTCGCTATAGGTGCTTGATTTTGCTGATCATACAAACTGCCTCTCAAATAACATCATAATAAATGAACATACATCCATTGTAAGATATTATTTTATTTATTTTAAATATGTGATCCTTTTAACCATCAGTGGTACTGATGCTCTTACACATTAAAAAATGCAAAAAGAAAAACCAATGATAATGACTTGAAGTTTTTAAAACAGAAACTTAATTCTTAGTTTATTTTACGAAGAACACACACCCCAGAATTTTTAAATGGAAATTTAAGTCTTAGTTTATTTTATAAAGAAGCACACACACCATGCAAGTTAAAGCAGATCAATATTGATCAAGTCATTGCTCTTCCAAGTAGCATCATTTCATCTTTAAAAACAAAATATACACACACACTTGTATGTGTATCCCCATTTGTGCATTATATGTGTATATATTTTATAAAGAAGCACACACACACACACACATATATATATACACACAGTATATGAAGGAAAAACAGAAGAAAATGCTTGCTTTGAACATGAAACTTCCAAGGCTACAATGTTTACCTTTATAACTACAGTGACTATAATGTTTGTGATCTTGTACAAGGACCAAACTGCATAATACACAGTAGATCTTTGACTGAATAATTCGGTCTTCTTTTAAAAAAAAAGAAAAGCAGTGGCATTGAGAAGCAGAAGGTAAATTTCATTATAGTAGTTTTGGAAGAGGTAGCCATGTTAGTCTGTGCAAGCATGTCAGGCAAAAACATGCTGCACCTTAAAGGCTAACTATTTTAATGTGACCTTTCTTGGACATGTCCACTTTGTCAGACGTATGGAAACAGAATGAAAAGTTGAATGAAATAACAGTTTTATACTAAATATTGATTGGCTCTTGGATGTATGTTATGTTTACATGCAGTGATTTATGGCTCCTGTTGTTTTAGTTCTCTGCTGTAAAAATTCCTCAGTAGACAGAAACCAGACACCAGACCTGGGCAGAGATGAGAAAAGAGAGAGAGGAGAGGGGAGGAATGTTGCGTGGCGGGCGTTGACGATTGGAGATTCACTTTAAACCTTAAAAAGAGAAACTTAAGAAAAAGAGAATATTACATATAAAGGTGAAAGAAGATGGCAATACTTCTGCTGTTACACCTACTGTCACTGTTATTTTCTTCACAACTACCAAGCCCATCTCTGATCACAAGGCTCTAAGGTAAAAACTGTCAATAATCCCTACATTGACGCACACGATTCCTCTGCTATCTTTTTTCACCTTTATATTTAATATTCTCCCCCCCCCCCTCTCCTCTCTCTCTCTCTTCTCATCTCTGGCCAGGCCTGGTGTCTGGTTTCTGTCTTCTGAGGAATTTTTACAGCAGAGCACTAAAACAACATAAGCCATAAATCACTGCATGTAAATATAACATACATCCAAGAGCCAATCAATATTTAGTATGAAACTGATATTTCATTCAACTTTTCATTCTGTTTCCATATGTCTGACAAAGTGGACGTGTCCACAAAAGCTCACATTAAAATATAATAGCTAGCCTTTAAGGTGCCACATGTTTTTGTCTTGTTTTGTTTCTTTGGATTTTGCCTGATATTCATTATAGTAGTACGTGTTGAGGAATGTAACTCTTACCCCTCATTCATACCCCAACTGAAATTACTACCCAATGGCACCCATTGTATCCATCTTCTTCCCAATTTGTACCTGTTGTACAGGTACAAATTGGGAAGAAGATGGAAGGGAAATGGACCTTTTTCCCAATTCGTACCCCCTGTGGTGCGAGTGTGATGTCATCCATGGTAAACAGCAGATGGAAAGGACTGCATCTTCTTTTCTCTGCCATCCAAATTCATATCCTTCCCCCTGCACACAACTGATGATTTTATACTTGGAAAAGAAATGGTAGATACTTCATGGTTCTACTCTTATGTAATGTGTAGTTTGCCCGAAGAGACCCAACCATGAGCCAGGAAGTCTCTGCTTCAAATTTCACATTTGCCATAAATTTATTTGCTAGATTTTTTAAGTGTCTCAGCCTCCTTCTGACATATAAGGATAATGATAGCAATATTAATACCGACAATAACGATAATGCTAATCTTTTGTAAGGATTACTGAGACAGTTTATGGTGATGTGCTTTAAACATTCTAAATATTAGCTGTTACCATTATTATGATGGTTAATTATATTAAGGCCAAGTCCAACATGAGTCTCAACTAGAGCAGACTCAGTGGAATGCGTGGGGCTTGTTGGTCAGAAGTGACATTCAGTTTCACTGATTTCAACGGAGCTGCTCTAGCTGAGACTCATGTCAGGTTTAGCCCTTCATCTCCAGTATTTCCACAATGAAAGCCAACAGTGTGATGAAGAATGATAAGATGAGTGCATAGTGCATACCAATATAGCAAAAAACAAAACAGAAGTGATGTTGCAATCTGGAAGTACACGTTGCCATCAGGCCTGTTGGCTCGTCTGCAGAGTCAAATGCAGGGGAAACCAGTTCTGTGGCTCATTGCCTAATATGGATCGGATAACGTCTTTGACCGATCATCCATCCAACATCCTAGATGCAGTATGCACTTTTGACTGCTGACACATTCAAGTAAGCTGTGCTTACACAATATATGTTTGTTTGTTTACTTTTAGTGGGTAGAGTCAATTCACAACATAAAGAAGTACGTTTGCTGATTGCACTGCGAAGGCAGGAGGACATCAGATTTGGTAATCTAGGGAGAGGGGGCCAACCCCTGTTGTATGCACCCTGAATTTTTAGCACACAAAACTAAATACCAGGAGAATACAGAAATGACACATTTTAGAACACATTAAGTGAGAGCACAAAAGGAACACATCAAGTCCCATCCTTTTCCATGGAAGAGTTAATCATAAACTTAAATATCTCTCAGTGAAATAAGTTGATTTTAATACATGTTGCATTATTAGTTAATTTGTAAAATTCCATAGCACTTAAGAGTTGTAGAAAAGGTCTTAACTTTGGCTGGATTGCACCCATGGAGTCTACAGCCATCCATCAAGAAAACTGATCTTCATGTGCTAGCGCTTAATCAAAACAGGTGCCAGCATTGGGGTCTAGAACTAGCCCCAAATAATCATATAAACAACACCTTTAAATTATGTAATCTTGACCAATTCTGTTAGAGGATTGGGGTTGTTATTTTAGTTTTTCACAAACATGTTTGTCATTTGAATATATTTTAATCAATGCAGCCAAAATCAGAGGGAATCATGTATCAGGCAATTACTTATCTGTTAATTGTATAAAAGATTTGTGGGACGTACTTGACTTGCATTACCATAATTATAGACTCTCATGCTGTCATTGCTAGTGAAAAAAAACAAGATAAGGTGGAGCAACAGGCATTAAGATGTGTAGGCAGGTTTGTCAGAGAAGGAGGGGAGTGACTGTCATCATTCATATTATCATTTTTAAACGTTGGGGGGCTACACACACTACAAAATGCAAGAATTATAAAATAAGGGATTGAGTTTAGTGGGAGTTTGCATAGAGATGGTAAAAACTGTGGAACAATGCACTAGCAGGGATCTCTGAAGCTTGGTTATTGTTTCCTGTGGGGCTTTGGTGTCAATGCAAAATGAGATGGAGTAGAGTTTGAAACGGGGTGGGGGAATTATGCTTTCAAGACCAACCCACCTCATCTGGGTGTGGAACAATGATCTTACAGCCTCATGACTGAAAGAAAAAAACAGACATCTGCAGTTTGAGAGAGATACAAACACTTCTTTTTTTAAAAAAACAAGGAAATAGAATCCATACACTTCGAACAAGGGTGGGCTAGGTGCAGCTCTCCTTTCAGCATTCCTTACCGTCGTCTCCTCCGGTTAGGGCTTATGGGAGTTGTAGTCCAACAGCATTGGGAGGGCTGCACTTTGCCCACCCCTCAATTTAATATACTGAACACCCACAGACAGCTTGAAGGCAGCATGCACAGACCAAAAGGCAACAGCGAAGAATGGAACCCAGATTGCAAGTTGGAACCCCAAGTATCTCTGATGTGAGTGGAGATTGTGCAAGGTTGCAGGTGAACAGCAAGAGTGCCTTTTTCTTGAGGCCTAAGGACTGTTGTCCTGATTTTATTGCTGACCCTTTGCATTGTATACTACTTGGAAACCTGAATTTTGGAACTACAACTACCAGAATCCCCAGCCAGCACGGCCACTGGTTGTGTTAAGCTGTGGTATGCTGGGAGTTGTAGTATACAAAACTTATTCTTCCAAGCTTTGCATTTTATCTGGTGCTGCTATGATTATGATCATGATTATTAGTTTTATTTTAATAGTTTTATTGCAAGCTGCCTTATGAAGGCTTTTCCTAAAACATTGAGTAGAAATAAAATAATACTAATATTGATACGTAATATTGCAGTCCAAGGACACCTGGGTTACCTAAGGTTGAGAACCGCTGTCCTAGCAGAAGTTTCTTGTATTTTTTGTTATCTTTGAACCCATTTTCTTCTGGAAACTATCAGAGAACAGTCTTCTCTGAAACATCATAACCAAAAGAAATTCTCACATTCATGGCAATGGACTTCACATTAAGTATTCTCATGACAGGTATTTGCATGCAGCTTCTGAACATTCATCATTATAGGCAGGCAGTTTTTTTCTGCTCATAATGAATTAGTTTTCTGTGAAAAGCTTGACTTCCGTTTTCAAGATGACAAAATTACTTGGTTGCATTGATAAAGTAGAGGAGGAAATGACTTACTTGCCATTGTTGAAGATGACAGTACAGTTGGGCCAACAGTCATGATTCACCAGGCAAAGGTTGGGGAAGATGCCAACACCAACAGCTTGCAGCCCCCTTTGGTCACTCAGAGTGAAACCATTGCAGTTGATCTGCTCCCACAGAAATAGAAGAGCAAGACAGCGTAGGGTAACGTGGTTTTGTATCCCTTATAACTCAACATCTCTCTCAGAACTTGGAAAAGTTACTTTTTTTGGAACACATCTCCCAGAATCTCCCAGTCAACATGGCCAGAGTTCTGTTTATGGAGTGCCCCAAGCATTGCTGTAACACGGTATCCCTATTCAGGCATTACTTCCCATGTTCGGGCACTACTTATCACTAGGGGGAAGATTTCTATGACATTTCACATTTTCTCTGCAACCTACATTTGAGCCCATAAGCAAGTTCAAACATGTATATGAGTAATCTGTCCTTTCTCACCAGATTACTCATAAACATATTCAAACCCACCCATAAGCTCAAACATAGGTTGCAGGATAAAAATGACATGTCACAGAAATCCTCTCCCTTACTCATCACTATTCAAGCATTACTCATCACTCACCAAAACAAGAGGAGAGGAATATACTAGGCTCAGCCTCTCTGTCATTTCTTTCCTCACATGGAAAGCAGCAAGTCTGAGGAGGACAAGCTCCTGTGTGGATGAATTTTCTATCATGTTCTTATATGCCGGTGTTTCATGGTTCTTGCTTGTATGAAAATCCACTATGGTTGTAGGTAGGACTAAGGGTGTGTGGCTAGTGTGCTCCCTTCCTTGTATGTCAGCAAAACAGGGTGCGTGATCCCTGAAGAGGGCTTGTCTGTCTGCATGGGTATAAGTGCATGGAATTCCCCTTCCACTCTGCCCAGTTCTCTGGACTTATTTGAAATTGGGAAGGGGTTTCCAATTCTTGAGCCAACAAGGTATGCACCGTCTTTGCCTCTCTCTCTCTCTCTCTGTCTTCTTTCTTTGCACAGCCAACCATCATAATTAGCTTTTCCTTCAATCTCCCGGGCCTAGATCACTAATCTGACATACCACGCCAAGGATGTGAGAGATAAACTGCATGCCAAACTGCTTGCTCCCTGTTGGCCAGAACTCCAGGAAACTTTCCACGTCAATCCTCATCTCCATCTTCTCTTCCTCTCCAAAATGTTCCACGTGGTTCTGCAGGCTGTCAATCGAGACCAAGCATCCCTCTGTCAGGCCTCCTCCTTCTCTCTCTATTCTCCACATGATTCGGGCAGCCAACCTAGCAGGCCAAAAATGCATGTGTTTTACCACTGGGTCTTAAGCAGTATCAGTCATGCCACCTGGTTGTGTCTCTGGGGGTGTGATCAGGTGGCTGCAAAGGCATGTGCCTGATTGCACCAGAAAGAGTCCCTTTAACAGGAGTGCTCTCCCTTGAAATGACCCTTCCCTGCTGGGAAATAACTCAAGCCAATCCTTAAAAGCAGAAGCCCTACAGCTGGATGAAACAGATCCTACCTGGACAGAAATCCAAACTGTGATCTGTTTCCCCATGGGATCACTCTCTCAAATCTGAAGAGTGGAATAATAATGGCCTTAATAGAGCTTCACATTTTACTGAAGATTACAATGGTGTTTTATAATGGTGTTTTATTTATTAGTTGGGAGGGCCAGTGTTAAATTTTTTCAATGAGAAATGGAGAAAGTGACAGGTACAAGTTTTATTTTAGTGCTGCTACATTTCTTTTTTGGGGACTTTCTCTAGGTGCCAAAAATTCAGGCCTGTCCTTGGTAACCAAGCCAACAATTATAGCTTCAGGCCATTTGTTTCCCAACCCACACCGTACTCATGGCTGGTCAGTTGGAGGCAAACAGCTTTGCCCATGAGCAGAGACATTCCACCAGCTTCTTCCTCATGGAAGGAAGGAGGACACCGTGTGAACTTAAGCTGCTACTTCAAGTGGTGGCTGAATGAGCCTCCGCATCCCTGCCCCTCTCTCTGGTGGGACACTCCAGTAGTAGAAGCAACTCATCCGAATCCCTGTACAACCCAAGAGGTACACTCTCAAAATTTCTTGCAGCGTTGTAGCACACACAGGTGTGGCATCTTTCTTTTCTGCATGGACAGATGAGAGTCACCTCTGGGGCTGTAGAATGCAGCTGCTCAGGATGGCCAGTGGTGTTGTGGTAAATTTGGAATTACAAGGCCTCATCATGAGAGCCTCTAGAGTCATCCCCCATAAGAGGAGTCAAAAACATGCAGACAGCTCAGTCAGTCCATATCAACAGATGAGGAGTGGGTCTTTTGTAAAGCTAATGTCTCTTCATTACTAATTTTAATTACCAGAACACTCAAATATTTTGCACTGTAATAGGCATAATTTGCAACAATGTACTGTTCCTGGGAAAATCCATTTCTGTCCTGGCTACTGCATTGATTGAAGCTAAATACAAGGGAAACACTGAAGCCTGTTGGCTAGTGTGTGTATGACATGGTGATGCCTTTGTCCCTGCTACCTGGAAGGTCCTGAGACATTGATCCTGTGACTCCTGGATCCATTACTCACTGGAGGTGGCAGGACCTCACAGGCTTCTCCTACTAACAAAGTCATTTCTTTTATATAAATATATTTGAAAGTGGAAACTTCAGGGTTGGTTTTTTCTACAAATACACACAGCTGGCTACCTTCCAGAAGCACAAATTCTCTAGCTAGAAGCATACTTTCCATTGCAGCTCACAATACCTTCCTGTCTCATGTATCACAATGAGGTATTTTTGCCCAGTTCCTATAAATAGAACACTCGACAAGTGAAGGGACTCCACAGTGGCTAAACCTGACAAAGAGCAAATGGCAATTCCAGACTGTATCTCCAGCTAGCCTTCTCTAATTTCTTGCTGTAAGATGATATGAACTTGCTTAAGTAGCTTTTGTGCAGAGCAGTTCCCTAATATATTACTTTTTGCACATAATTTCCCCTGATGTGTTCACTTTCTGTACATTTCTTTTGTTGGCAAACTGCGTCTTAAAATTCCAAGGAGGTGAAAAAAAGAAAAACAGATAGATGCTAGTAGTTGCTGGGAAAATGCCAATGAGATCAGTGATAAAACTGAACACAAATTAATCTCTCCTCAACCTTACAACCTCCTACAACCCACTTCTCCTTCAAAGGCAAAGAGGAAGAGGCTTCTAAAGAGGAAAGAGTCTTCTAAGGTAAAGCAGTTCTCAAGGAAGCTAGAATCTTTCTGTTAACTGCTTCAATCTATTTACAGAACCTGTATGGATAACGTAGTCCTTGAAAGTTACTGTGCCAAAATGCGTTGATGAGATGCAAAAAATTGTCATTGTTCATACTTCTGTAAACCATTTATCTCTTAACATTCTTTCTAGAATTTGTTTCTTCTTGTTGTTTTTAGTTTTTTCTTTGACTTGAAAGAGGGGTGGACCATTGTGGTCCTCCAGATGTTCTTGGACTGTACCTACCATAATCCTTCACCGTTTGATATACTGTCTATGGCTGATGGGAATTGCAGGCCAACACCAACTGGAGGGCCAGAGTTCTGCACACCTGCTCTAAAGCTTATCTTGATGTTTAGGCACAAACATGCAGGAGCAGGTGGAGGAAACTGGGCCCCAAGCCATTTAGGCCTTTAAGGATCAAGAGCAGCTTCTCAAATTATGCATAGAAATGAATGAGAAGCTGGTGTAATTCCTTCAAGACTTGTAAAAATGTGTTCCATTTGCTCCGTCCATTTTTAACCAACTTAAGTTTCCAAAGAGGCAGCACTATATATAACTTACTATAGTAGTTCAATCAAGATGTTATCAGACCATAGGTAGCAATAGTAAAGATTTCCATCAAGGAAAAGGTATTGTTCGCATTCTGGTGTAAACTTGTGAAAGATGCTCTGCATCTTGGATGCCATATGAGTCCAAAGACAGATCTAAAAGCAGTCTTATGGTGTGAACCTGGTCATTTATGGAGGTCAGAATATCAGAGACCTTCAGGTAGTGTGGGCGGCATATAAGTTAAATAAATAAATAATACTGAAGACTAACATCCAAGTTGGGTGGGCCACTAACATTTCTTCTTCTTTGCCTGGACTAAATTTCCTCTTGGTGACTTTTGTCCAGTTCTTTGTTGATTTCAAGCACTAGTCTAGCTGAGTCTGATGAAAAGGAGAGGCAGAGTTTGGTACCATCTACATACTGATGACTCCCTCACTCTAAATTTCCTGTCAACCTCACTGAGCAGTTTCATGCAGACATTAAATAGCTTGGGGACAGAAACCATAGCATGGGCACTGTAAGAACCATAGCAGGAACATCATATGTCAGAGCAGGAGTCATTCAGCAAAAGATTCTAAAATAGCTATCCAGGCTAGAGCAGAACCACACATCCCAATGCCTCCAATCCCTATTCCTGATAGCTGGCTCAGAAGGTTACCACGGCTGATGGCATCAAGAGCTTCTGAAGTCCAAGGGAATTAGCAGGATCATACTCCCTTTGCCCTTTTCCCAACATAGATCATCCAGCAGTGTTAAGTATCTAAAGGACAAATATCTCCCACATATATCTGTCTGAATACTAAGATCATCTTCAGAGGTCCTTCTCCAGATCTTCCCACATTATCAAGATGGGAATATGATAATCAGCAAATTGTATTATGAGGAATGCTTTCAACAGGAAAATTCATCAAGTGTTGAAATCTGTTTGCTGCCAGGTGAAGACTGTTTGATTTACCCAGGTTTACAGTGTGTCAAATGTCATGATTTAGTAATATTAAATCTTTAAGCACTACTCTTCCTTGCTCTGTCTACATGTTCCTGCTTGCTGCTCTTTTAATCTAATTTATCTGACATAGGGTGTTTGGGCTTTTGGCTGCTTTCACTTTTCTAATGAAGCTAGAAAACTAGAAAGTAGCTTATAATTTCCCTGAACTTTGAATTTTTAAATGTTTTGAATAAATGAATATCCTTGGTGAGCAATGATATTGGGGCTTGGGGGTAGAAAGGACATGGGAAGAAGTGTAGGGTCCTTAGAAGTGGCACACGACAGCACCCTGTATGTCCCTGACCAGCCTCTATAAAAAGCCATTGTATCACATGTAATTAATAGTTGCCATTAGCTCCCTCTCCCACATCCATCTAAGATGAAGCAAAGCCCTGCTTTCCCAAAAGATAGGAGGCATCCTGCAGGAAGTGCAATAAAGCAAAGAAAAACAAACAAACAAAAACCTCTAAGCCTAAGGTCTTGCTTTCCCCTTTCTTAACTGGGCAGCTCTCTGGTATGTGAACCAAGCAGATAGACAATGAACATAGTGGATTATATTCTAAGAAGAAACTACCAGTGCAGGATTCTTATTTCCGTTGGAGAGAAATAAGAAACAGACTGGGCCCAACTCAAGAACCCCAAAAAAACTAGGGCAGTCAGAGTCAGGTCTTTCAGGACCCTGGACAGAGCACAGAAAACTTGCAGCAACTGCTTGGCTTCAAGGATCCCTTAGAGATATGCTGGCCGGACTATTCCTTGAAGACTTTACCTCCTTACTGAGAAGGAGAAGACCCTAATGGGGATGTTCTGAAGGCCACCATTCTTCTGTTTCTCTCCTGTTGCTAACCTGGGTACAGTTCCTATGTTAGTGAATGGATTCCTTGAAATAAGAAGTTCTTACATATGAAAATACTGCCCCTCTGAAGATTCTAGTTCAAGAGTTGTGATTTCTCAAGTTCTTGGGATATGGTACGTTTATCCTACTTCTTCAGCTGAGGCTCAGTGTGTCAAGGTATTTGTGACTTCCTGTCTTGCTTTATCTTCCCCCTTGAATTCTGCATCCACCTGCAGGTCACTGCTTTTAATTAAGCTTACAACAGAAATATGCCTGTATCTTTTAACTCAGATATAGGAAACAGCTGCCTTTGGTTGAAAAGCTCAGATTAAACCCTCTGTCCATCTTTTTCAGGTATTCCTGATAGATTTTTAGTTTGGAAACAGAAAGGAACTAGATGCATTCAAAGGGAATGTTTGCTCCAGAGTGAAAACTAATGGGTTGGTATAAGGACATCTCTTCAGCTCACTTTTCTTCAGCTAAGTTTTCACTGGAAGATTATTGTCACTGCTACTAATATAACTTCTACTGATAGTATTTACATTTCTATACAACCTTTTCACTGTAAGGTGGCACTGAAGGTGGCTTAAAATTACCTCAAAACAATAAGAATAAATTTAAAAATTCAGTCACAGAACCATTGAAATCAGACAAAACTATGCATAAAAACACTAAAGCTAATTAACTTTATGGAGAGCTAAAATTGTAAGAATAAATTAATATTTATATATATATTTTAGGTAGTGCTGGAGTGTGGAGGGTGGTGGTTCAAACTGTGCTGCTTTTTAGCAGGTCCATAGGCGATCTTAAAACAGGCAAGACAAGTGCATCCCAGAACTGGGAGCTAAGTTGCTCCACTGCTTGGTACATAGTCCACCTTGATTTTGCATAGCTTTTCCCTTTGAGGCATCAACATGGACATTCATTGTCTTTATTCCTAAAAAGAAATCTGTTTGTTGGAAGCAAGAGACTCAGGAAATGGGAGACTGTTGAGTATATAATGTCACCTTCCAGGAAACAGTAGGTCATCCATGGTACATGTAAAGTGCAGGTGCTAAAAGAGAGCTAAACCCGTTAAAGAATGCTTTGCTTCATTAGGAGGAGCTAAGGTAGCTGCCTTTTAACCTTTGGTCAATTTTTAAATGAACAAATTACTGCTAACCATCCTCCACATCCTGCTGAGCTATTCCACTCACCGGATGTTTTCATTGGGTGCCTTCCCATGCTTCTTGATGGCAGCACACTCGTTCTTGTGGTTGACCCAGGCATCCTTCTGGCAGGTCCTATCACAGTAGTGGGCAAATTTGCACTGGCCACAGCGATGGAGTTTCTCATGCCGTTTGAAGCATGTGTGGCAGACAAGGTGGGTGAGGCTGAAAAGAAGGAAATGGAATCATGAGTAGCCAGTAGTGAAGGGCACCTGGGTGCTCCCTTGATAAGATACCACAGCAGATTCTCCCAATGTACCAGGGGAAATTAGGAAAAGGCTGCATGGTTGTGGAAACAATACAAATGCAGAAACAGGTGATACCTTTAATCAACCATTAACATATAAAACAGACGAAAAAAAATGAGCGAACTTTTGATGATAAATCATCTTCCTCAAGGCTGTGCATCAAGTTCTTGTGGGTAGCTCCAAACAGCATATAAGTTTGGAACTACCCAAAAGAACTTGATGCACAGCCTTGAGGAAGATGATTTAGCACCAAAAGCTTGCTGTTTGTTTTTTGTTGTTTTGTTTTATATTCTCAATGGTCGATTAAAGGTATCACCTGTTCCCAGTGTACCAGTGACCCTTCCCCAGTGGAACAGGACTGAACACCTGTTTGCCTTGAACTGGCCCTGCCAAAGCCATTTTAATGCTAAAAGAAAGGAATTATCCTTTCACCCTTCCCAGTATAATAGAGAGCTTGGAAAAGTTCCTTTTAGGACTATAGCAACCAAATCGTCAAGCATTTTAGAAGTTGTAGTCCAAAAAGGAACTTTTCCAAGCTCCAATGATTAACATGACAAACAATTATAACTCTAATGAGCAAATACTGTATCTGAGTGTTCCATGGGTTGTGCATCCCACACCAGCAGGAACCTGTATACCATCACCCTCCAAATGTTCAACCCGTGCATCCACCTTTTGTTATGAGAGACTGAGTAATCATCTGACAATGAGGGGCATGGGTAGAGCCAAGATAGGCAACACCCATGGTCCAAAGTTATCTCCCACAGGCTGTCTAAAAACAACAACAACAACAACAACCATTGAACCAACAAACTGTGGGCCATGGGTCATCAACCTTGACAACCCATGAACCACGATAAACTGCCATTTTGGCCGTTTGTCCTCAACTCTATTCTTTACTGTCCAGCTTTCACACCCATATATAGTGATCAGGAATACAGTAGTGTGGATGATCTTGGCCTTGGTCTCCAATGACACTAATAGTACTTGATTATCTTTTCGAATTCCTTCATTCCTGTCCTTCCAAGCCTCAGTCATCTTCTGATTTCTTGGCTGCAGTCTCTGTCTAGATTAATGATGGAACCAAGGTATAAAAAAAATGTATTTCAATTTCTTCATTGTCAATGTTAAAGGTCTGTATTTCTTCTGTAGTCATGATTTTTGCCTTCTTGATGTTCAGCTGCAGCCCTGCTTTGGCATTTTCTTCTTTCACTTTCACTAAAAGTCATTTCAGGTCATTGCTGCTTTCTGCCAGCAAGATGGTGTCATCTGCATATCTTAAATTATTCATGTTTCTTTCACCATTTTTCACCCCTCCTTCATCTGAATCTAGTCTGGTTTTGCATGTGATGTGTTCTGCATACAGATAGAACAGGTAAGAGATAAAATGCACCCTTTTCTGACACTTTTGCCAATGGGAAACCATTCTCTATATTCTGTCCTCGTGGTAGCTTCTTGTCCATAATACAGGTTATGCATCAGGATAATCAAGTGATGAGGTATACCCATTTCTTTCAGAACAACCCATAGTTTCTTATGATCCACACAGTCAAAGGCTTTGCTGTAGTCTATAAAGCATAGACTAATCTTCTGAAATTCTTTGCTGAGCTCCATAAACCAGCAGATATTTTCAATATGATCTCAGCGACTTCTTGTTTTTGGAATCCAGCTTGAACATCAGGCATTTCTCACTCCATATAAGTTAAAAACCTTCCTTGCAAAACCTAAGCATCACTTTGCTTGCATGGGGAATAAGAGTAACAGTCCTACTGCACTACTTGGCATCTCCTTTCTTAGTATCTGTATTGAATTTTTCCAGTTCATGGGGCATTGTTTTGTTTTCCATATTTTTTGGTATATTCTCGTTAGGATTTTGGCAGATTCAGTCTTTGTGGCTTGAAATAATTCTATTGGTATCCAATCTACCTCTGGTGATTTATTTTTTCCTAGTGCTTGCAGAGCAGCTTTCACTTCACTTTCTAGAATTGCAAGTTCTTCACCATACTGTTCCTCCTCAAAGGAGGAACTGTCATCCTTTTATCTCTTCTGTATAGGTCTTCAGTATACTGTTTCCACCTTCTCTTTATTTGATCTTGCTCTGATAATGTGCTTCTCTGTCTGTCATTCAGCATTTCTAATCTAGGCTTAAATTTCCCTTTGATTTTTTGGATCTTCTGTAAGAAATCTCTTGTTTTTCTTCTTTTGTTCTGTATTTCTTAGCACTAGTTATTGTAATAATTCTCTTTGTCTCTGAATGAGACAAAGAGTATTGTTACAGTTGCTGAAAACTGCATTCGGGGTTCTGACCCTATTTGTGTCACCTTTTGCTTCTGCTTCTCTCCTGTCTTGCAATTTTAAGTGTTTCTAGTTTTTTCTTTTCTTTTTACTACAGGACTTGTATTTTTGCATTTGTCCATAATAATATCTCTGGTTTCAATCCACAGTTCTTCTGGTTCATGGTCAATTGAGTTTAGTAGTGCAAATCTGTGGACATTGATCCTGTGGATAAGAGGGTCCTACTGTATTAGTGACAGCACTATTGTATTTGTCCTTTGTGCTTCCTTAGTAGCTGATTGAGTGCTTTCCAAGCTGGGAGTCTCATCTTCCAGCACTATCTCTTGTTTCATTTTGGACTGTCTCATCATAGGGTTTTCATGGTAAGGAAAGTTCATTAGTGGTTTCCCATTGCCTTCTTCTGCGCATTACTAACAAAAGTTAGCTTGAGTGTCACCGCCATCGCCTCCTCTACCAGTGTCATCTTCAGCTACCTCTGCTGCCCAGTAGCTGCCACCCTCATCACTATTAGAACTAACTATTCTCTTCTACCAGTGCAGCTGCTACCCTTGAAGAGGGTGGATGCATCTTAGTCTGGTGCCTCAGTTGTTACCATTCCACCTTGTGTGACCCTGCTAGGAGTCCAGGCTCATAATGGAGTCTAGCCTCCTGATGACATTGCTCTTAGCTTTTCTGACATACTCAAACCCCTTCAACACATTAAGGTATGCATCCAAGGAGGCAAGTTTGCAAATTAGCTTGCTTTGTTTTGTGATTGGTCATTGTGAGGTAAACATAAAATTAATTCACATACAGGATTGAATTGCTCTGTCCCAAGACCCTGCCAGAATCTCACCCCTGAAACACTCATGTGATTTCAGCTTCTACTAATCCACTATCAGGGGACATGGTGGCGCTGTGGGTTAAACTGTAGAAGCCTCTGTGCTGCAAGGTCGGAAGACCAGCAGTCGTAAGATCGAATCCACACGACGGAGTGAGCTCCCGTCGCTTGTCCCAGCTCCTGCCAACCTAGCAGTTTGAAAGCATGTAAATGTGAGTAGATAAATAGGTACCACCACAGTGGGAAGGTAACTGCGTTCTGTGTCTAGTTGCACTGGCCACGTTACCACGGAAACTGTCTACGGACAAACGCTGGCTCTACGGCTTGGAGACGGGGATGAGCACCGTGCCCTAGAGTCAGACACGACTGGACTAAATGTCAAGGGGAACCTTTACCTTTACCTAATCCACTATCAGTAACGTATAATTTGACCCTGAGTCTAACAATAAACCTTAGAGCCTTAGGTTTCCCCCTTATCCATCCAGCCTGATGATGATATTTCAGTAGTTTGCACACTTTTGTGGACTTACAGCTAGTTCTAATAAAGGCCTGTGGATCTTCATTTTGTTTCATAAGTACATGAACAAACCAAATATTTGGAATTTTTTTATTTATTTTTTAATTTTTTTAATCTTTAAGCCACCTCTTGTACCAGAAAATAATGGGATATATATTCAGAGGTTTCACTGTCCTTCCTGTAAACTTGGAGCTTTTTTCTATGCTCTTTAAAGTGCCTTTGTCCTCTCTCAGGCAATGAGGTTGATTGCAGTTACTCTTTGCACAAGAACCAGCTGTCTCCATATATTTCATTTTAATGTAGGAGACTTTCAGTCAATGGTGACACAATGGCTACAGCAGCCCAACCTTCCTCCTCCTTTCTGTCCCTCTTGTAGTTCATGATTTACACTTGAAATTATGGTGTTTGAGTTCTCAAGTGATAACTAGTAAACACTTTTTAAGAGAGTTCTTAGCATATGAGAAGTTGGCAACATGCCAGGCAATGTAAAATTGCGACCGTGACAGAAACTCCATGGACGTTGCCGGTCTCAATAAATATCAGTGGTATGTGCATGCCAAACAGCCTCCACAGGTCCGGTGCTGAGCATTATTTGGGCCTCTGACAGAAGAGCATTTAGGGCTTAGAACTTTGTGCTCTAATATTGTACAATAGAACTTGAAAGCGGAAAAGAACAAAGCTTCTGAGGTCTGCAAATAATGGCCATGGAGGTACCGAGACAGAGCAGGACAGCTCAGAAGAGGGATGGTAACAAGGAGCACAACTTAGGAGCCAGACTGGTGTAGCAGTAAGAAGGGGGTTTCCAGAGGTCTCATGCCACCTACACCACACTACCAAGAGTAAGACTCAATTTCAAAACAAGAGGCACCCCTTGTTTTAAAATGGAAGCTCTCATGTTTTCTACTATGCTGCCAAACCTGGCCTTTCCTTGTGGTGAGGGGGCTGGCACACTACCATCATTGGCTTATTTTATGGTGAGGGTCAAACTCCATCTCCCATTCTGAGAGTCAGTAGCAGCATGGACAACTCTGTGCTCACATAGCTGCTTAACATTAAGCTAAAGGCAGACTAGGCGTTATCTGTGCTTAGCTGCACAAATGCAGTGCACCAGGCAGAGAATTCCTCTCCCTCCATCGCTTATAGGGCTTGGGAGTTTCAACAATTGTCTGAAGTCTGGTTCTAAGCATGTTTCAGGAATTGGGGAAGAAGGTATGTAGGACAAAGCAAGGGGATGAAAAGTCCATAAGAAAAGGGATACAAATTAACTTGTCTATCTGCTTTTTGCATAAAGATAGTCACCTGGAATTCTAGGATCTATAGTCTTGTGGGGGAGGGGGGAGTCTTTTTCAAGGTCTGCATGCATATGCCACTCCTTAACATTGTTCAATATTATATATAGTATTGCCAATCCTCTCTTCTAGCGGTTAAAATTGGATAAGATGATTATCACAGTTTGCAAATGGGATCATAAGACAGAGCTCTGAAATATTAGTGTTTGGACTACAAAACCCAGAAGGCTCACTACAAAGCACAAAATTTAGCCCCGGTGTGGCTCAGGTATTTGGGAAGTATAATCTAAATAATAATAATAATGACATTTCCAAGCTGGGAGGTGGCAATGGTAAACCATTCCTTGAACATCTTCCGTATTATGGAAACCCTGACGGGGTTAGAAGCAACTTGACAGCATATATGTAACAATGACGAAATTTCACATAGAATTGTAGCTTTAAAATGGAAGGGACTGGTTTGCTCTGGAGAAGCATTTCAAGCAGGTCAGGAGCCGCCGCAGCAGCAACATCCCTGCCGCATAAGCCAGGCAAAGAGCAAAGTGAGGCATCATCAGAAGGACCTGACTGGTTTCTATCAGCTGTCAAGCTTGTGGGGTGAAAAGGTAATGTGGAGTTTGTTCACCTTATATGGGAAGAAGGAGACAGAAGCCTTATTTAAAACAACTACAGTTTAAACCTTCTCTGCTGCAGACGCGGCCAGAAGTGGGAGTGGGGTGAACGTTCTTCCTGGAGGCCATGAATTGCAATGGTAGTTGATAAGAGCACATGGCTGGAAGTAAATTCCAGTCTTTGGGGACTTATTTTTGAGTAAACCTGCACAGGAATGGGCTGCAAGGTTGTAATTCTATTTACATGTCCCTGTGAATAGCAACCACACAGTTGTTGTAGGGATCACTTAGTGGATGGATGGATGGATGGATGGATGGATGGATGGATGGATGGATGGATGGATGGATGGATGGATGGATGGATGGATGGATGGATGGATGGATGGATGGATGGATGGATGGATGGATGGATGGATGGATGGATGGATGGATGGATGGATGGATGGATACTATGTGCCAGCTTTCTCCCATGACTTGGACCCCAGACAGTTTACAATGTAATTGAAAAAACAGTATCATTAAAACACAGAAAATTACAAACATAGTAAAACCCATTCTAGTATTAAAACACAGCCAGACTGAAAACACTATAAAACTGCCTATTAAAACAGTAACCATACTTATTTTAAAAATAAAAAAGCAAGCACATGACTGCTGGATAATCCAGTGGTTTAGGTATCTGGTTGTGGAGCCAGAGATTGGGAGTTTGGTTCCCCACTGTGCCTCCTTGAGAAGGGCTGGGCTTGATGATCCATAGGATCCTTTCCAGCTCTGCAGTTCTCAGATTATTATTATCCACTGGAAGTCCTTTCTATGGCAGGCTGTCAGTTGCTGAAGACTTGCCAGAATACAAAAGAGTTTTTCCTGCCAGTGGAAGAGCAACTGGGCAAGCCATCCTAGTCTCCCTCAGCAGAGAATTCCACAGGCTGAGAACAGTCACAGGGACATCCCTGTGGGATAGAGGGAAGCTTTGTTTCCTCTCACGCAATACTAGAACCAGGGGACATCCACTCAAATTGAGTGTTGAGAGAGAACAGACAAAAGAAAATATTTCTTTACCCAGTGTGTTGTTAGTCTATGGAACTCCTTGCCACAGGGTGTGGTGATGGCATCTGGCCTAGATGCCTTTAAAAGGGGATTGGACAGATTCTTGGAGGAAAAGTCCATCACAGGTTACAAGCCATGATGGGGATGTTTAATCTCCAGGCTTAGAAGGAAGGTACCTCAAAATGCCAGATGCAGGGGAGGGGTATCAGGAGACAGGTATCTAATTGTCTCGTGTGCTCCCAGAGACATCTGGTTGGGCCACTGTGAGATACAGGGATCTGGACCAGATAGGCCCTAGGCCTGATCCAGCAGGGCTCTTCTTACGTTGTTATGTTCTATCTCACATCCTTACCAAACCTTGGTCTGGGAGAAGAGCTTCTCCCACACACCTCAAAGCCCAGTCAGTCTTGTGTGGGAAAATATGGTCATTCACATGGCTTGCACCCTAGCTGTATAGAACTTTACAGATCATAACCATCATGTTGAAACAGAGGGGTAGCCATTGAAACGATGATTGGAGCAAAATTATATGTTTCCTATAATTTGCTCCAGGCAGTAGTCTGGATGCAGTGTTTTGGATCAGCTGAATTTCCCGAAGACCTTCCATAGACCTTCCTCCTCATGTAGTACACATTCCGTCCCACTACTCTTAAACAGTTGCTTAAAGGAGAACTTTAAAAGCTCATCAGATCATGAATGTGAGGAGTGAAGACATCAGCTGCACAGGGAGTCCTGATTAGGAGGAAGGTCTGTACATATACAACCCGTACACAGAGTGACTTCCTTCTACGATATTGCACTAAGTATGTGGGCACTTGGGAGAAGGCCAATGGAATATGGATACGGTCACAGTCACCCTTCAACATGCTGGCTCTATATGTGAAAGGCACTGTTGATTAGCTTTCTAAATGCAGGATTCTAAACTGAGTACTGAAGGTTGTTCTCATGTATTTTTCAGGACTGCAGCTCCCAAAATTTGTTGTGGGCTTCTGGGGTTTAATGTCCAAAGAAGCAATGTTACTCATTTCTAGAGGGGTTGCTTTTGGTTTCGTTTATTAAGATGGGGTATTCCTTCTGTTCCTACAAGAGCTTCTTCCCATCTCATCTGAGCTCACTGGACAAAAATGTTTGGAGTTCCTGAAATGAAACCCATGTTTCTCGCCCTTCTTACACTTGGTCTTCTCCAAATCTTGGCTGCAACACTTTATTGAGGAGAAAAAAATAGACTGCATGCATGCATCTATCTGTCTTGTCAGCACTTAAAGTTTTAATTCAGACACGTTTAGGGACTCTTTTTTTTACTGATTTCTAATGCTAAAGATGTGACATCTCGATTTTCAAAAGGTAAGTGATTGTATGATATGAATCAAAACAGCATTAACTTTCATCGCTCACGTGTCAATTCTGCTATAACTTGAGAGTTACACAGTTCCTGCTGGGTCTCAGTCCCTTAACAGGAGAAGCTAAAGACTAGGAGAATCTAAATAACCTTCCACGTGTGCTGAACTGGGACAAATTGTATTTGTCCTCAGTGTGGAAGGGATTGTCACTCTCGAATTGGCCTTCTCAGCCACATTAGACGCTGTTCCAAGTCCTCCATACAGAGCACGTTACCATAGTCTCTCGAGACTGAAGGATGCCTAATCTCTGTGCTGAACTACAATTCCCATCATCCCTAGTAGCCACAGCCTGGCTGTCTAGGGATCTATCATGTCCAAAGGCTTCCTGCTCTCACTGTGTGCACCCATTTGCCTCTTTGTTTCTCACTCTACTTCTCATTTACTCCCTTCTCTTCCCAATTTCTCTTTTCTACTCCTGTTCTCTTCCCTCTTCATAGTAAACAAACAAATGAAAGCAAAATTGTGACCATGGTGCTTGCATTCAGTTTTAAACAAATTAAGATGTCTTTTTCTATAACAGGTCATTAGTCCCAGCTAATGTAGTCCCAGCTTACTACCTACTCTGAGTAGCAAGGCTGCAAAGTTTAAACAATCATGAGCTGTGTTAGAGTAGTTTTCAACAGTCCCCCCTTTATAAAAAAAAAGCAAGTACTGTACGCACATACAAAAAGCTGCAGATGGCAAGCAACATTTTTTTAAAAAAAAATCTTACAGAGAATATACCCAAAAGTGCTTTGGGGTAAACTGGTATCAACTTATTTATCCAAGATTCTTGTCTGCTGCCACTACCCATCAGTCCAACCTAGACCTCCCCTCAGGATCTGCAGATGGCCTTTTCAAAGCTGGAAACAGGGCAAATACCAACTAAATCCTCAGTCACGGTTGGAGGAGTTTATCCTTAAAAAAAAAAAAAAATCCCTTAGTCACCCCACTCTCTTCACAAAAATGTGCAACCTGCAAGAGCTGGTTGGTGTGCACAGGTTAGATCTTTCAGTTATCAAAGCTGTATCAGTAACCACAGGCCCCAATATAGAAACTTTATGAAAGCTGACGTGGTGGCGCTGCGGGTTAAACCGCAGAAGCCTCTGTGCTGCAGGGTCGGAAGACCAGCAGTCGTAAGATCAAATCCACGCAACGGAGTGAGCTCCCGTCGCTTGTCCCAGCTCCTGCCAACCTAGCAGTCCGAAAGCATGCAAATGCGAGTAGATAAATAGGTACCACCTTGGTGGGAAGGTAACGGTGTTCCGTGTCTAGTTGCGCTGGCCACGTGACCACAGAAACTGTCTACGGACAAACGTTGGCTCTACGGCTTGGAAACGGGGATGAGCACCGCCCCCTAGAGTCGGACACGACTGGACTAAATGTCAAGGGGAACCTTTACCTTAACTTATGAAAGCTGAGGGTAACAGAGAAGGGAGAGTTCAGGTAGGCAGCACTGAAAACAAGCAGAACTTTTTGTTTCTTCAATACCCTGCCCTAGACAGTCCTCAGGGGAGGATATCCCTTTTCTTTCAAAAATAGCTTTTTTCCCTATGCAAATTTAAATTACCAAATTAATCAGTCCGTTTTAATGAAAAGTATATGATCAAAGGTTTTAAATCTCTTTAATGTGCTTAAATTTACTTGGTCCACTTGCAGCCCTTACTATCAAGCTATGCCTTTGTACAGGGAACATCACTGAGAAAGAGACTTTTCCAGGGATGTTCCCAGAGTTCTTTTAACTTGGGAAGTCTGATGCAAAACCTGGTCCTTCATATAAAACGGTCTTTTGCCACTTTGCTAAACCCAGGTCACATGCAAAAATGAGGAAAGCTAATGTTTTGGACTAAAACTCTTGGAATTCCACACCCAGCATGGCTACCACAACTGGTACCTTTTTTCTATCTCTGGTTAGATATCACCTATTCCAATTGATCAGCATCAGGAAATGCTGCAGGCAGAAGAGACAAGGTGTCCTAGAGAGTCCAGCGACTCTGAGGGGAGCATAACTTTCTGTTGTGAAATGCCAATGTTCCATCTATGAGGAGCAGAGTATGCTGTTGGAACAGGAGAAGGGGAAAAGAGGCCATTTGGTACTATATTACTCCTACATCATCAGGCAGTACAACATGAGTGGCTCAACAAATCACTTCTCAGCAACATTTTTAGTCTGAGAAGTTATGTTCACATAGACACGTTACCCTTTCAGCAGCAATCTTTCTTCTGACAGAGAGCTCTCAGTCACTCATGTCTTGCCCTCTAGACCATCGTGTTATTCTAGCCCCACTTTGCCCTTTCAGGAATGACCCTGTACCTTTTAATGTCATCTGCCCTCTACTACATTTATTAATGATGCATTGGTGGCTAGGACTAGAAATGATGAATCACACAACAGCTTTTCCTGGATCATGCAAGGTCAAAGGCAGTTCAGCTGCATCACAACTGCTACGCACTATGGGTTTGTGGGCATGGGAACTCAAGAGGAAAGATTGAAGGAACAAGAGATGCACACAACACCTTAGGGAGGCTGGTAGGACAACAATATGTTTCCAATATCTACTCCCAATCAACTTCCTCAGGCTCCCTTGGGATCCCTTCTATTGTGGAAAATATTGGGAGCCATGGAATGGGGGTGTGGGTCTTTAATTTCTGAAAATCACAGCCAATGGGATTATTGTGATGTAAGTTTTTCATTATGTGTTTTTGTATTTCATGATTGATGTAACTGCTATTTGTAAATATTTATATTGTTTTGAATTGCTATACTTATTACTTGATATGTAATGAGCTGTGGGGTACAAATGAATGAATGAATGAATGAAAGTAGAGCACAGTCTGCTGTTTAGTGAATTGTAGAGGGGGTGGCAGATGGCAAATGGGTATTCCCACCAATGCTGTGATCCTGCTAAGGACTTACCTGAAAAAAACAATTGAACAATATAGTGTATTGGGTAAGTAAGCCTAGCAGGACTGGTCTGCATGAAACAGAGGACAAGAGAGTGCTTCCCTGTCTTATTACACCTACAGAGGCCAGCTGGACAGGCAATTGTATCTTATTTCACCACTGGGGATATGACAGTACTCCTCAGCCCACTTGATGGCCATAAGCTTCTTTAAAGCATGATGAATATATGGTGTTGCACAAATATCTCTGTAGTACATGTCATCCTTTCTCCCTAGCATTTGCTACCGGAGGGCACTGCCTCACTCTGCCTTGGGGGAGCTACTGTTAAAAACAGTGATCTTCCCAAATTTGGGGTATAGCCATCACTCATGCATAGGGTGGTACACAGCAGCAAACCTACTTCACATGTCCTGTTTTCAGGCAGGCAAGTTCTTTCTGTGGGGCCATTCAATCCTACATTAAGCCAGGAAGGCTACACATAAACACATATACAGAACTAGCAAAAAGGTCAAGGAAGCTGAGTCCAGTAAACAAAGTTAATGTTGAAACAGCTAGTGTCCTACCAAATAAGTCATTAAACAGTACGGGGGAGGCAAGTCAAAGCCATACATCAGTCCAGAGTTGAGATCTGGGTAGACCCTTGGTACACCATGGCCCTGAAGTTACAACTTGGCTTTTTTGCATATGTGGAATAAGTGTTTCAACTGATCTCTGCCTTTGGCAACACTTTGTAGCAGTTATCAAGAGACAATGTTGAGCTGGTATTGATTTCTAACAGCAAAGCATCTCAGTTACGCTGGTACATTATTTAAACTATGGGCACAGGAGAGTAAAACTCAACAGCTGCAATCTCAGTTTTGGTGAGGTGCTACAAACATTAATATACTGAGTGATATATTTTATTTCAGTATTTTGTGACCACAATCGTACATGTCATTGTTTTCATTATATTTTCAAAATAATGCCTATCCCATAAGAGATTCCTCCAGATCTTGAGAAGTAGTTACACATGTTTTACTGGGACAGTGGACAGTAGCTCATTGCATCATAGGAAAGAGCCATAACTGTATTGCATATACAAATGTCTTGGGTGTAATGTGAGATGTTGGAACAAAATGCCAGCACATTAGAGACAGAGCTGCACATCAGAATGTGTTATTGGGTTTCCAGTACATTGCATTCTGGAAACGACTAGCAACATTCAGTGGGGAGGCTGAACTCCCCGGACAAGTGGACATATCATAGAGAGCATTTAGATCCTTGTGATTTTAAAAGATTTGGGAAGGTGTGGCTGACTCTTCCCTCATAAGCAGCTAATGTGTCTAATACCCTAATGTCCCAGATCTGTTGGGGGCTGGGGGGCAGGGAAAGTTTCTCTCATCAGCCTATCTTTTACAAGCACTATTTAGGCAGGTTTTAGGTGTTACTGAGCAAATCATGTTCTGGTTTCCTGCTCATGCCCTGCAAGTCAAAGATGTAACTTCACAACACTCATAAATTTAAAATAGCTATGCCTTGATTTAGAAAGCAGAGTAGAAAAAAGACACCAGAAACCTTTTTTAAAAAAAAAAAACATGCTCTGATAGTTAAGACATGGTTAAGGATTCTTTCTGCTTGAACATTTTTCTGTTACACTTCATTCTTTTCTTTTTTTAATTTTAAAAAACAAATCTCTGTTGGTGTTGCTTTGGAAGTTGATCACAATTCAGTACAGAGGTCTGGATCCAGAATTATATTAGACCAGTACCTAATCTTGGAATCTTGTAACTGCAAAGCTGGAAGGGACTCTATGGATCATCAAGTCCAGCCCTTGTCAAAGAGGTACCATGGGGAATTGAACTCCCAGCCTCTGGCTCTGTAGTCAGATACCTAAACCACTAAGCTATCCAGCATTGGGATAAGCAAATTATGATTGGTTTCGCTTTCATTGATTTCAGTGTGTCTACTCTAAACATTACTTATTTTACAATGGATTAGTCTCCACCCCACCTATTTTTAAACAAGCCTATATCTGTATTCTCAAAGGCTTTCACGGCCAGGATCTGATGGTTGTTGTTTTTTCGGGCTGTTTGGCCGTGTTCTGAAGAACATGGCCAAACAGCCTGGAAAACCTACAACAACCATCAAGCCTATATCTGTTTTGGCTTGTGTCCATTTTTCACAAATAAAAGAGGTCCAGGAATGATTCTTTTTGACACTTGCAAATACTATCAAAGCAACCTTGAAATAAAAAACAATTAATTGATGCTAACTCCCATACAGATATCGTAACTCCATCAAGGTAAAGACTTATATTTAATCTGTTGACACACCAAACCAGAATGTGACAGTCCACGGCCATTTCACGTATTTCACAGTAGCAAATCTAGAGACGTCATACATAGTACACTTGAACAGGAGTTACAGCCCACTCTATTTCTTTGAAGAGTGTGCCAAACATGTCATTTGAATTTACATCTTACATTTAGGAATGTATTCTTTAAATGTCTTAAACATACATCTGAAAAGCCTAAGAACAAACTGACCATCATTCAGATGCAGCTTGCGCTCACAGTGAATGAGCTGAATCATTCATTCACCCAAAAAGAAATCGAAGACAGGAAGAGACAAGCAGGCAGACAATTTTTGATTCAATGATATAATACAAACAATACATTTGCTGTCATCACATTCACCACTGCCTGTCAAAGAATAGAAAGGTTCAGGAACAACACCAGCAGCTCCTGCTTCTACCTATAGTACTCCTTTTTGAGGGATCCAAGTGGCTATTAACAAAGGTAATGGCTGAGAATCCCAAAATGTGAAATGCCTGTACTGTGTGTGATATTCAGATATTTGCCTATTTTTTCTAGTGGTATCTTGTATAAATTGTTTTTGTCTTTAAAAATCCAAAGACATGAAAGATGTGGATTGAAATCCAGCAACATAACTTATGCCATGAGAGGCAGATGACATGATCAGCTACAAATGGTTTTTCAGAAATTAAAAGTTTCTAGTCCCTCCCCCCACAAAGGTTCCAAGTTCCTCTCAGGGTCTTTCATGATGGGGAAGCTGTCTGGGGCTACAAGGGTGGAGAAGAGTCTTTCATTTCTGAAAATACCTGCTGCCAATAAAATCATCCCACCAGCAGTGATTTTCAGAAATTACATATTTCCCCCAGGTCCTCTGCCCCCCCCCCCCCCCAACAGCTTCCTCACAATGAAAGGAATCTCGAGAGAGACTCAGAACCTTTGGAGGAGGGAGAAATCGAGATTTTTTTTAATTGCTGAAAAACCACCACACCTTATGTTGCATATGTTACGCTGCTAGATTTCAGCTGGATTGATGCAAACAAGCAGCATTTTTGCAAACATTATATATTTGCTTTTTAACAAGCAACACATTTTGAACTGCATATTGCATGTTATATGCCTAGCAAAATTAGCATGTTTTTTATTTTTAAAGTCACTGCCAGACAACTCACAGCATTAACATAAGTCACTTAGCACTGATAATGTGAACAATATTAACCACTACTATTGCAAACTTCAAGAGCGAGTGTAGTGTAACAGTTAGAGTTTTGGACTGGGACCCAAGACATATGGAATAAAATCCCTGCTCCCCCATCAAAAGTCTCTGGGGAGGTGGCACTGGAAAAACTACTTCTTAATTATCTAAGATAACTTGGAAACCTACTAGGTCACTGTTAAGTCAGAATCAGTTTGATGGCAGGTGACATTCCACACACAAACAACAGCAGAGGAGGAGGGACTAGCCATTCCTCCTTAAGTGTGGTGAACCTACCCAGCTAAGGAATGACTGAACGGGACCATACAAAGACGCCCTTTTCCCTAAGGGCCTAATTTGCTTGGGATACTAGATGCAGTTGCCTCACTAGCCATGCCAGTGTAATATCTCTGCATTTTCGCTCACAATAGGACACAAGCAGAAAAATGTCTCTTTCTTTCCATTCAACACACACACACACAAGTATGAACAGGAAGAGAGCTTCTGTCAGAGTTCTTTCCTCATGTACCCCAGGGCACCAAAATTTATAAGGGGTACAGAGAGGTAAAATGAAAAACTGAACTAAATAATGAGGGAAGCATCCCTTGAACTATCATTATGGAATTCAGAATCCTCACTTATTGGTTTACACAACTGAATTCATTGTATTGGGTTATAGACAGCACTTTTCCAGGGTCTTTACAGATGTCTGGAACAGGGTTTCTCAGAAGCAGGGTATACACAACACCCTCCACTCATTAAATGAAGGCATTTATCCCTATCCACTTCTAATGCCATACCCTGCTGCCCCACTACTCAGAAAACCATCAACTGAACATTTATTAGATTTATTAGAGGAGACCTTCTATCTATGAGAAACCTATCTGGCCAGTGTCCAATAGTGCATAGCTGCTGATTGCATGTATGGAGAAGTCCTTGTGTAATTTGAATAGTTTTACATCAGGACAGTGTGGCACACTTGTGTATGCTGATGATGGTGGTAAAAAGACAGGGACAGGCACCTCAGAGTGCTCATTCAGTAAGTGATAAGACATGTGATCTCTTCTCATATCTAAGCTGAAAAGGGAAAGGAACTCTGGATAAGGGGATGTTCTAAGCTAAGGAGATAGCATACAATTAATTCCCTATGCCTGAATACAGTACAGGGAGGGCTCTAGTAAAGCCTTAACTAGTGTTCACACTAGGCAGGGGAAGGTTAAAACCATTATCTATCCTGTAAATTGTGGGAAAGTTAATTAGGGAGTGCAGGCAACATTGTTAACCCTTTATCATCCTCTGTGCTCACTTTGAAAAACATCTCCAGTGCTTAAAAAATAGTGGCCAGGAAAAATATTAACAATCTCCTGATGCAGGAAGACTATTTGTCCGGTCCCACTACCCCCAACAATGCATTGCTTCTTGGCTATTCCCATGTTATCATGGAAGTCCAAGACAGGGAAGCCATACAGTTTGACCTTTCTGCATAGGCTGCAATTCTTTGATCCTGAGATTCTGATTGTGCATGTATGTTGAGGTCTCTGACCACAGGCTTCTTTGATTTGGGCATGTACATGAATGCATGCTCCAGTGGGCAAGGCAAACTCAGAGGAACTGTCTTGTTGCTCCTTCCAGCTGCATAGCCTTTTCACATGAAAAATATGTGAAGAGGATCGAGGTATCTATGGATTCTGGGACTTTGGACAATCTCCAAGAGCTGGTACAAACCCAAATAATGTGTTTATGTAAAAATGATATTAGAGAAGAAGCTAGGAAAGGATGGTAAGGGGTGGAAGGCAATGGGGAAATGATATGCTATACTTTAGGGTCTTGAAGCAAAGTCTTGTTAATCCTACTCCAGATGAATCTGTATGTAATTGCCAAGATAACCAGCCTCAGTGACACCATACCAAAATAAAACACGCATCCCACGTCCTTGACATAGAAGATTCTTGATAGATTATTATGATGCCAACATATGCATATAAACAATACAAAACAAAAATCCATAAATCTTTCATATTCATATAACCCTATATAAAATGGCTGGGGAACCTGTAGTGGTGGGACTCTCCACCTGTCACAACCAGCATGGTCAGTGACAATGGGAGTTGAAGTATCACAGCATATGGAGGGCCAGAAGTTTCTCAGCCTTGTCTTACAACAATCCCGTAGCAGTTATCTACATATTGAAGGCCATCTAGCAAGCTCACAGTGCAGATGAGGCTCAACTGGGAACTTTCTGAAAGTTCATTCTCTTAGCTAAACTACTGTAGACTAGCTCTAGAGTAACTCTAGCTCTTGCGAACATCTCTTCTCTCCTGAGATGCCCTGTCTTCTCATTAATACATTTGATGACGAGTCATAACACTCTCCTTGCTGAGGCTGTAATTTCTGACCAGCCGTAATCAAAGTGAGCTGACTCATGCATTCATTCCCTGAATTACATCAATGCACTCAGTAATTCCTTCTTACCTGTCAAATACTACAGCAGCATAGGCTCGTTCTGCAAAAATTACATCTCCTGCCCAAAATTCCTTTGCTGCCTTCAGCCCCCTGCCTTTCTCTTCAGTGGTGAACACTTCCACTGTCTCCATGCCTTCTTCTGTCGTGTCAGGGCATCCAAGTGTATCACAGGACCATTTCAAGTGACTCAAATCTCTTATCACCCCTGCTCTTTAAAGGCTTTCCAAGTTCCACAGGACCACTCCTATAAATGGGCTGTCTCTGCACCTCCCAAACAGCACCAGTAAAGGAGGGTGGTGTTAATTAAGATTACCCCCCCCACAACTGGGGGGGGCAGACACTTTGGCTACACATGAGCAAAATTGCTTTATTATGAGAATGAATAAAACCATCATTTTTTCAAAACTGCCATTTATTGTGAACGCAAAACTCACAACATTTAATTTACACTCTCCTACTGGGAAGATAATGCATGATCTTGAAAGTATTTTTAGAAACCACATGCTTCTGCCTGTCAGGGGCCAACAGCTGAGAAAGCGCTAAGTGCTAGCTGGAATGCAACACACATTCAAGATTCAATGCTATCTGCTTTCTTTTTTAAAGAAGTTAAACAATGCAGGCTACATTTGTTTCACATGCAGCAAGAGAGTTATGTGGGACTCTTTTTGAAGACCATGGGCTGAACACATTCCTCTTGCATGCAGGGGAATTGGCTACTGGACACCAGCTAAGCTGATTCCAAAAGCTTGTAGAAAGTGCTAGAAGGTTTTGCAGAAATCTGGCACCTCTTGCTAAAGCAAACATGACATCTTTGCACGTCCCGTGGGTGAATGAATGTTAGGTTGTGTGAAAATAACCAGTAGCCTGCTGAGGAGCATAGGTATGGTTGTGCATGCTAAAAAAAAAAAGATAATTTTCTGCTTCAGGTTAAGATGAATTCTGTGTTCTGAAAAAAAAGATGACTTGCATGGCTTTGTTGTGCAAATGAACATGGTTAATGTTCATTAGCAATTTGTATGGTTGATGTTGTTAACCCTAATTTATATTAGATGTTTGCTATTCTGCCTTATATAATATTTATGCTAGTAAGTTAGTGGAGGAGAAATAGTTTGTTAGACACTGGAAAAGACGTAAGACCCTCCCAAATACTGGAAATCTCAGGATCTGCAAACTCCTGTGGTCTCAGAGATTTCATCAGGAATTGCGTGTATATTTTAAAGCACGTCTTTGCAATTATAAGAATTAGAAACATTTCTTTTTCAGTTAACATGAAAAACTTGATTTTTTAAAAAAATATATCAAGGGAATGAACTTCGCACATTACCTTTTAAAGAGGATTATACCTTGAACAATACACTACATCTCATCCGATTTTGGAAACTCAGCAGAGCAAGACTGTTTAGTACTTGAATGGGAGATCACAAAGGAATACCAGACTTTTCCAGGGGGGCCAGGAAAGTGTATACTTTGAAATCCAGGGAAGCTGCTGTCTGTCTGGGTTGGCAATATGAGGTAGTGGTCCAAAGCGTCAGGAAGCTTTCTATGTTCTTCCCATGTTTCTGTATTCACTTACATGTTTCATATATTTATATGCTGTACTTAGAACAGCTAGAAGGAAGTACAATAACTGAGTGACAAAAATTTGTAAAATACTAAAACCTTTTTTTAAAAAAACATCCAAGTGCAAACTACCAATGTCAAATTAACTGAATGGAAAGAAACATGATTAAGAATAAGCATTCAAAATTAGAGTCTCACAGAACTGGATTAAGAATAAAATCTCAGAATGACAGCCAATTTCCCTCAAACTGAAATATGTGAAGTAACAGAGTGACAAGGCCAGGCACCTACCTGGGAGCTACGTACCTTCTGTATAGCAGGCACAGAGGGAAAAGTGATACAATATATCTGCTCATAATCTTCAGCCATTCACCTTAGTCCTTTCCAAATCACTTAATGCTGACAAAACTGAGCTTGGGCTTGGAAGGAAATGCTGGAACCTCGCAGAAGGTCACTTTAAAGCAGTGGTTCCCAACCTTGGGTCCCCAGATGTTCTTGGACTAAAACTCCCAGAAGCCTTCATCATTAGCTGTGCTGGCCAGGATGTCTAGGAGTGGTAGTCCAAGAACATCTGGAGATTCAAGACTGGGGACCATTGCTTAAAGAGAAGCAGAGTGCTGGGTTGGGTAATACTTTTATTAAATCAGTAAAAAGTTACCAATAAGAGAAGAATTGTGTTTTTTTCCAGAACTCTTTATTAGGCAAAGCTAGTATAAAACCTAGGGATAGTGAAGAAGCCAACAGCCAAAAGCGGGGCCAGCTGTGATGGCCATTGTTCTTGAAGGCAGACTAGTGGAAAGGCAAGACAGTGTGTTTAGACCTTGAGATAGAGGTGTCAAGGTGCCATTTTACAGTCTCTCCTCTTTGTGCAGACATAGGCCTGTCTTGGATCCACCCACCCATGCAATTGCCTTGTGGGAGGCTCACAGTCACCTTTGTTGACTTGGAGCAGAAATACCTGGAAAAAGAATCCAGTGCTTCATGCCAACAATGTGCCATTACCTGACTGTCCATATGCAAAAGAAAAATGATGCCAATCAGTCATTAAAAGTGCTAACCCTCAAAACCAAATGGGCTACATTACAATCCTCAGACACTATGAAAAAAATTAGAAAGGTGCTATGCTGGCAATCATTTCAAAGGCAGACTCTAGCTAGCATGAAGCAGCTTAGCTTGATTTAAAAAAAAAATATTTCGCAAAGTTGATGCTCAGACATGGCTCTGCAAAGCAGGGATGGGCAACTGTGGCTCTCCAGATGTTGTCAGGCTGTACCTCCCATCAGCCAAAGGCAGCATAGCTGGTGGTGAAGGACTATGGGACTTCCAGTCCAATAACACCTGCAGAACACTGTTGCCCACTATATACTATAGACTGATCAGAATGGCTATATTACAAAAAGTAGTTGCCTCTTTATGTGTTTATGCACAGTTCATATCCTGGACTTTTAATATATACACTATAATCTTCCAATCATTGATCTTGTTCTTCCAGATGACTGGGAAATGAATCACACCCAATCCATCTGAACCTTGTTATTTGTAGTTTTAGAAGCGGTAGCTGTGTTTGTCTGTGCTAGCACATCAGGCACAAACAAAACAAAAATAAAAAATTAACAAGACAAAATAAAAAAATAAAGAAAACAACAACATTGTAGCACTCTAAAGACAGCTATATTTTATCAGTTCATCTCTGAAGAAGTGGGCTTGTCCATGAAAGTTCACACTAAAATATAACAGTTAATCTTTAAGGTGCCACGGCATTTTTGTCTAATTTATTTTGTCTTATTTTTTATTTTGTGATTGTCTTATTTTCTCATTCTTTGTTTCTTTATTTAAGAAGTATTGTTTTCATTACTCATGCAATGTATGTGTTCACTTGTGCAAGCAGAAAATGAGCTTGCTTTGGTGGATCTGGGAAAGGGAACCACATAGCAAGACATTATCATGGCAGAGCAATAAGGAAATGCAGACAGGTGAAACATCAAGCAACTGTCATGTTGAAGGCCACTTAACCCATCAGCTACATCAGTAATTAGGAACTAAACCATGGTTGTGGGCTTATTCACCTAACAAGACAAGTCCAAGAGTGTTTCCTCACTGGGCAGGGCATCATGTTGGTTATTCACTTAGTTTATCTACTTCTTACAATTGATGGAAACATACCCTACTAATTCAAGAGGTTGACTATTCTTATCTCAGGTCAGACAAAACTTTATAGTATAGCCCCATCATGTGGTAAAATGTCAGCTAGCTACTTGCTTTAAAAATCAGTAAGTACTCATAAACAGTCAGATGAATTTGTTGTGGTTTCGCTATAACCCACTGTGTAAAACAAACATACATACACGAGTCCAGCCAAACTTAATTGTGACTGCTGAAACCAAAAAGTGTTAAACTGTGAATAATTCAAATCCTGCTGCTTGTGATGAAATCGTATTTTGGCAATCAATTTCATCTATTCATTTCAGTAAATGGGGACCAAAATTTGCATTTGGTACTAAATACCTTTAATATTACTTGAGAAGAAAATTAGATTCTTGTCAGAGGGGGTTTTTTTTCAACCACTTTTCCCCATTGCACATTCTACACATTTTGAATGGCATACATATTTCAGACAGAACTGCCAGTAACATTTTGTTATGATCTGTGGAGTCACTTCCAACTTATGTCAACCCTACAAATTAGTGACCTCCAAAAATTCCTATTGTCAACAGACCGATGACTCAGCTCTTACAAACTCAAGGCCATTTTTTGACTCAATCCATCACTTATTTGGTCTTCCTCTTTTCCTGTTGCAACTTTTCCTAGCATTACTGTCTTTTCTGATCAGCCTTGTCTTCTCGTGATGTGCTGAAAGTACAACAGCTACTGTTTAGCCATTTTTGCTTCTAGGGAACTCCAGCTGGATTTTATCAATAACATTATGTGGTCCTCCAGCAGGTAAGGATCATGAGAAAAGTGGATTGCAAGCAGAGCTACGAAACCTAATATAAGTCACTCTTCAGGTAAGGTGCTGCGGGTCTGCAGAGTGGGGAATGGTTGTGTGCCTCTGTGAGAACTGGTGGACAATCTTGGAAAAGTTACTTTTGTAAGATATGGGGATAGGTAGAATATGACATGACTAGTGTGGGAATTTCAGAAACATGGTAAAAATGGTTTTGTTCTGTTGTGACAACCAGGTCACTATTCATTGCCAAGGCTTTATTTTGGGAACTGATATTTCTTACATTTATATTCCTCTTCTCCTCCAATGAACGCAGTGTGGCATACATGATTGTCCTTCTCCCACCCACACTTTATCATCACAACCTTGTGATGGCTAAGAAACTGTGACTGGCCCAAAGACATACAATGAATTTATGTTCTATAGTTTATTTCGAATTGCTATGAATTTAGTATGTTGAGTTAAGCCTCAGAGAAGTGTTCAGAATGCAATGAAAAAATAGTATCCCTACATTAACTAAAATGAACCTATGACTGAAATGATATAACACTTGAGATACTTTCTATAAGAGACTTTTGCATACCATGACGTTTTCTGCATGTGGCACTACGATCATCATAACCTTGGGCAATACACTCTTACATATTAACCAACATCATCACTGTGTTCTTCAGTCACTGTTGAAATTACTCTGCAGGAGGGTAACCAAGGCGGTGTGTAGGATGGAACATAGCACCATGTCAAGAACATCTCAAGTGACACTGAATTCATTTTAATAATTATTTCCAGTATTCTTATACATTTTGGAGAAAATACTAGCTTCTCATAAATTTTCTTGTCTTACTAATTCCAGTTCAGCTTCTGACATCAGCCCTACTTAGATATTCTTCAGTATGTTTACTCAACATGTGAGGAAAAGAATACTCTAATCCCCATCACTTCCCTCAAGTGAAAAATGCCAATACTATCACCAAGCTACTTTGACCATTCCATCCTGATCTTAAACACATTTTAAGAAAAAGCCTTCATTAAATTAATGGCACTGGTTTTCAAGTAAGTAGGTTTCATCAAATGTGCTTTTACATTAAATAATGTGTGATGGTGACAGTATCCTTATTTCATATCCTGCATGTGAAAGAACTACTTTTCATGCCTTTAGTGAGCAAAAAATTACCCAAGGGGAAGCATGACAAATTATGGGCTTAGATACCATGGTGTGTGGAAAGACAATATGAAATTGATCTGAAGAGAGCTATAAACAGACTTGGTTTTCACAGCAAACAGATGACTCAAAAGTAAATAATTTTTTTAAAATAAATGATTTTACTCAATTCTGAATCTGAATATTACATCAAAGAAAAAAGTCACAGTATTGTCAAATAGTATTTCTAAAAGAATTGCACTATTTTGCCTTCTCTTTGTATCCTTGGGTTTTCTGGACCATAAAATCGCAACAGTGCAAAAAGATAAATAACTTCTGTTCACCATTATAATAAAGCATACAAGTACAAATGTAATAGAAATATAATCTAACTTTTAATACAAATCTGGCATTTACTTATACATAGGGAGAACATAGCAGTTCTAGCTTTTTACAATGTTCTTTCTATATACAGTATATCACAGAAGTGAGTACACCCCCTCACATTTCATAAATATTTTAGTATATCTTTTCATGTGACAACACTGAAGAAATGACACTTGGCTACAATGTAAAGCAGTGAGTATACAGCTTGTATAACGGTGTAAATGTGCTGTCCCCTCAAAATAACGCAACACACAGCCATTAATGTCTAAACCATTGGCAACAAAAGTGAGCACACCCCTAAGTGACAAGGTCCAAATTGGGCTCAAGTAGCCATTTTCCCTCCCTGGTGTCATGAGACCCGTTAGTGTCACAAGTCTCAGGTGTGAAGGGGGAGCAGGTGTTATCACTCTCACTCTCTCAGACTGGTCACTGGAAGTTCCACATGGCACCTCATGGTAATGAACTATCTGAGGATCTGAAAAAACAAATTGTTTCTCTACATAAAGATGGTCTAGGCCAGCAATGGCAAACCTATGGCATACGTGCCACAGCTGGCACGTGGAGCCCTTTCTCCCAGCACGCGAGCCATAAGTCGCCGGATCACTACTCCCCACCCCCACCCCCACACAGCCAAACCTGAGAAGGCAGCTGCAGCCACAGTGCTGGCGCTTCAGCAGGCGAATCTGGAGCAGCTGGTGCTGGGAGCGGATCTGGAGTGGGGTCTCGAGGCACCTCCGTGCCGGGATTCCCCCTTCCACTGCCACTTCCAGTTCCGCCACCGCCACTTCTGGTTCCGCCGCCGCGGCACGCCGCCCACTGTTTTTGTTTTTCCCCCCCCAGTTTGGGCACGCGAGCCCAAAAAGGTTCACCACCACTGGCCTAGGCTATAAGAAGATTGCCAAAACCCTGAAACTAAGCTGCAGCCTGGTGGTCAAGACCATACAGTGGTTTAACAGGACAGGTTCCACTCAGAACAGGCCTCGCCATGGTCGACCAAAGAAGTTGAGTGCCCATGCTTAGCGTCATATCCAGAGGTTGGCTTTGGGAAATAGATGTATGAGTGCTGCAAGCATTGCTGCGGAGGTTGAAGGGGCGGGGGGTCAGCCTGTCAGTGCTCAGACCATACGCCACACACTGCATCAATTTGGTCTCCAGGGCTGTCGTCACAGAAGGAAGCCTCTTCTAAAGATGATGCACAAGAAAGCCCCCATACGGTTTGCTGCAGACAAGCAGACTAAGGACATAGATTTCTGGAACCATGTCCTGTGGTCCGACGAGACCAAGATAAACTTATTTGGTTCAGATGGTGTCAAGCATGTGTGGCGGCAACCAGGTGAGGAGTACAAAGAAAAGTGTGTTGTGCCTACAGTCAAGCATGGTGGTGGGAGTGTCATGGTCTGGGGCTGCACAAGTGCTGCCAGCACTGGGGAGCTACAGTTCATTGAGGGAACCATGAATGCCAACATGTACTGTGACATACTGAACCAGAGCATGATCCCCTCTCTTTGAAGACTGGGCTGCAGGGCAGTATTCCAACATGATAACAACCCCAAACACACCTCCAAAACGACCATTGATTGATTAGGCATCCTTCAGTCTCGAGAGACTATGGTAACGTGCTCTGAATAGAGGACTTGGAACAGCATCTAGTGTGGCTGAGAAGGCCAATTCAAGAGTGACAATCCCTTCCGCACTGAAGACAAATACAATCTGTCCCCTGTCCAGCTCCCTGATTTGGCTGGTTTTGGGACTGCCTCTTTGCCTCGGCCTGCTGGACAAGTGTCTCTTCAAAATGGGAGAGGCCATGATGCACCGCCTGCCTCCAGGCTGAACGCTCAGATGTCAAGGTTTCCCATCTGTTGAGGTCCATTCCTAAGGCCTTCAGATCCCACTTGCAGATATCCTTGTATCATAGCTGTGGTCTCCCTCTGGAGCAATTTCCCTGCACTAATTCTCCATACAGGAGATTTTTTGGAATCCGACCAACAGCCATTCTCACAACATGCCCGAGCCAACGTAGATGTCGCTGTTTCAGTAATGTATACATGCTAAAAATTCCAGCTTGTTCTAGGACTACTCTGTTTGGAACTTTGTCCTGCCAGGTGATACCAAAAATGTGTTGGAGACAATGCATATGGAACGTGTTCAGCTTCCTCTCCTGCCGTGCACAAAGGGTCCAGGACTCACTGCAGTACAGGAGTGTACTCAGAACACAGGCTCTATAGACCTGGATCTTGGTATATGCTGTCAGTTTCTTATTAAGCCATACTCTCTTTGTGAGTCTAGAGAACGTGGTAGCTGCTTTGCCAATGCGTTTAGCCAGCTCGACATCTAGAGAGTCAGAGATCGTTGAGCCAAGGTACACAAAGTCATGAACAACCTCCAATTCTTGTGTGGAGATGGTAATAGAGGGAGGTGAGTGTGGGAGTGCCATCCCCAAGGTTGCTAAGCGACATTGTTGTTGTAGTGAGGGCATACCCTCCTAGCAAGATGCGGCTGCTTCTGAGAGGCGTGGCTACCCATTCTTCCTCTTTCTCATAGTGATAGAGAGCTAACTTCAAAGCCTTTCGTTGGCCAATCCTATTGGCATTATGTAACCATTGTCCTATCTGAACTCTGTCAACTATCTGTATACTGTCAACTATGTGTGAGCTTGTAAGGTTAATAAAAGAGAGTCCTCCTGGGGGCGTGGCAGACGAGTCGCCCATCAGGAGCACTGCTGGCAGACATCCTTGTGTGTGTGTGGCTGACTTCTTTAACTTCTCTCTCTAAGACTTTTTGCTATCCTAATTATCTGGTGATCACCTAGCCTATCAGCCTTCTCATTTCGTGACCCTACAGGTGAGTCCACGCCCTGGCCCATGACTTGTGTTTTCTTCAGGCTGATTGTTAATCCAAAGTCTTGGCAGGCCTTGCTAAAATGATTCATGAATTCTTGGAGGTCTTCAGCAGAATGAGCAACAACAGCTGCATCATTGGCGAAGAGGAAGTCCCGCATGCATTTCACCTGGATTTTGGTATTTGCTCTCAATCTAGAGAGATTAAAGAGCTTTCCATCTGATCTAGTCTGGAGATAGACACCTTCTGTTGCAGTTCCAAAGGCGTGCTTCAGCATGACAGCAAAAAAGATCCCAAACGGTCAGTGCGAGGACACAGCCCTGTTTCACTCCGCTTTGGATGTCAAAGGGTTCAGATGTTGAGCCATCAAAAACTACAGTGCCCTTCATTTCCTCGTGAAAGGACCTGATGATGTTAAGGAGTCAAGATGGACATCCAATCTTGGGAAGTATTTCAAAAAGGCCATCCCTGCTAACCAAATCAAAGGCCTTTGTGAGATCTATGAAGGCCACAAAGAGCGGCTGTCGTTATTCCCTACATTTCTCCTGCAACTGTCTGAGGGAAACTACCATGTCAGTGGTGGATCTATTAGCTTGAAATCCACACTGTGATTCTGGATAGACTCTGTCTGCAAGCACCTGGAGTCTCTTCAGCACAACACGGGCAAGCAGCTTCCCTACAACGCTGAGAGATGCCACGGTAGTTATTGCAGTCGCCCCTATCTCCTTTGTTCTTATACAATGTGACAATGTTTGCATCCTTCATGTCCTGTGGTACTCCACAAAACGACCACAGCCTTGCTAAAGAAGCTAAGTGTAAAGGTGATGGACTGGCCAAGCATTTCTCCAGACCTAAACCCTATTGAGCATCTGTGGAGCATCCTGAAATGGAAGGTGGAGGTGCGCAAGGTCTCTAACATCCACCAGCTCTGTGATTTCATCATGAAGGAGTGGAAGAGGACTCCAGTGGCAACCTGTGAAGCTCTGGTGAACTCTATGCCCAAGAGGGTTAAGGCAGTGCTGGAAAATAATGGTGGTCACACAAAATATTGACACTTTGTGCCCAATTTGGACCTTGTCACTTAGGGGTGTACTCACTTTTGTTGCCAACGGTTTAGACATTAATGGCTGTGTGTTGCGTTATTTTGAGGGGACAGCACATTTACAGTTATACAAGCTGTATACTCACTGCTTTACACTGTAGCCAAGTGTCATTTCTTCAGTGCTGTCACATGAAAAGATATACCGGTACTAAAATATTTATGAAATGTGAGGGGGTGTACTCACTTCTGTGATATACTGTATGTCTATTCAGAAATAAGTCTTTGTGAGTTCAGTAGAATGTTCTCTTTGGTGAGTGAGAAGTACAAAACTGTCTGCGTTTCTTCACAGCTCCACAGTAATTGTTCATGAAGGTTTTATGCAATTTGAGATGGATTTCTTAACTTCATCTGGCAAACACTCTAGATGTTCCTTTATTTTTAGGTCCAGCTTGGTTCATCACTACCAAAGGCAAGGAGAGCTAGTATGCAAAATCAAGGTGTCCTTTACTGGCAAGTTACAAAGCCAGCTATATATTCTTATTACGTCACTTTCTTATGGATGGGGAATGATTAGGCTTTTTAACCTCTATGTTTCACTAAAACAATACAAGATTAAGAGTCACAGCACATGAGAATTTGAGCCTGTAATTGGAAGCTAATGACATGTTGATGTTCGAGTGACAAGAGTCCTCCAGAGCAATCAGACTCACAATGGCCAATCACAAAACAAGGTAAGCAAATTTGCAAGCAATGGGAGAGGAGAAATCTCTGTGTGAAGACAAACAAACACCCCTCAGTACTTAAGGAAGTCCTGCGTCCAACACCAAGAATTGTATAGTTTTATCTGGGGAGTGCAGCTGACAGGAAAAGGATATAGACTATATAGCCACAAAATGATATGTTCTTCCATACAGGGGCTATTTATACAGAAGAATGGACACACATTCAATTTTACAGGTGCAGCCATAATGCAGATCAGAACCCCTAGTTGAGTCATAAGTGCATAATGGAAAGAGCTTGTCCAAAAATTAACTGATGAGAAAATAAAAGTGCTTTCCTGCCATAACTGTCATGATTATCTAACAAGAAACATCTGAGGACCATAAGACTCTTCCATGAAAGATTCAGAACTGGAGGATACCTGGACAGAAAGCTTCTATCTGGATAAGAGACAAAGGTCATGTAAGCCCAGTATGACAAGACAACAGACCCAATCACATACAGCCATTCATAACAGGGTCATTATTCATAGGGCAATTACAAAGTCTGGTTCAAACAAGATAGCATTCAATTTGATTATAAGTTAAAATGATGCTTCTCCTAATTGTGGGAAATGAGGATGAAGTACTATATATTTGGAAAGCTATGACATCCTTTTGAAGATCCATAGTCAGTAGTTTTGAAATGTTTGAACTGTTTTGCTGCACAGCCACTGAATGCCTTCCACAATTTCTTCTAGACTAGGTGAACCAAGATATATTGGACAAAATCAAATGCTTCGTTGTACTTTCAAAGTTGAATACAAAATCTCATGTGCATATTATCCATATAGCATGTGGTGAGAAGTGACTGAATAAGGAATGCAGGGGAGCAGGAATATTAAAAATCCTTGAAGTTTTGATTTTTCCCCTTATTATTGTATATAGATTATATACAACAGAAAAGCACGGCTTGCTGTAATCAGACATCAGGATGCAGAGTGTGGGTTTCTCCAGATGTTTTTGGACTATAACAACCATCATCCCTGGCATACTGTATAAAACTGGCAGGAGCTGTCTCTGCATTTTAGTTACCATTTTATACCAAAAATATAGCAGCTATGCAATCCTCGAAAAATAAATTCAACTATCTTTTTTATACAGTCTTATGTAAAGAATTAAAGTGGTCTTTCACAGCAAACACAGTTTAGATGTATTCTTCTCAAGGTTGCAGTTCGATTGAGCAGAAAAACTGCCTTTTCCTAAAAACATACGCAGTTAAGGTACTTTTCCCCACCACCGTTCCTAATAGTTTATTTAGGAATGCATTTTTGAAATGTCACATGACTGCCTTATGTTTAGAATGAGTAAGAGATCTTCTTGAATAATTTGTTGCCTGAAAAACGGTATTTCCTTTTTTTGAGGACATGCAGCCCTCTTCATGAAATTTAGCAGAGAGATTCTCATCTAGCCATAAATTTTAGAATTATTAATAGTAAGCCCAGTGTCAGGGGGCAATACATTGTCCAAACATGCAGGAAAGCACAACACAACCATCTGGATCTAGTCCTTTTCATGGTCCTGGAAGCCAAATATATATAGCTGTGGCTGGCATCTGCCCCTTTGATTCCCCCAAACGTCTTCCAGGACTCTGGGACAGCATTGTTCCACAGTGATGCCCCTTTAAGGGCCCTGACAAATCACTGTACAGGAATTTAAATGACAGTACATCACCTGCTTTTTTTCTCCCCCCACCCCTGCTGCACCAACCTATCTTTATGCAAGTAAGATAAGAGAAGGCAAGTACAGTACCACAAGATAGCTTTTCAAAACAGTTTCTAGAAGACTGTGAGTGGTGGCAAAGATCCATACAACTGTACCTCAATGTTTTTCTCCCTGAACCCCATCTGTTATGTGGTAACATCATGTTAGCAGCACTAAGAAGTATAGTGCAAAAGTTACCACACCACTGGGGCACAGACAGATCAATCGAGTGGAGAAGCCCTGAAAACAATACAGTAACATAATGACAAAATATCCTGTTTTGCCATTTCAACAAACCGTGTCTTCTAGTAGCATGAAGTCCTAGTATGGTATACATTTGTCAGTGTGGCATGCTTTGGAAGCACAATTTGCTATCCTTAATGTTCCTTTGCAAAAGGAACATTAAGCCTCTGAATAAATATCTAGCTATGCTAAAGAAGGTATATCAGAGCTGTGATCCTAAAAGGATCTTTTATGTCCTTCAAACACCTAAGTGACAAGATATGCACAACCACTGACATTTTCCTAAAACAATTACTCTTTTAGAGTAGTACCCCCCTTTTATAATAGCCAAGTAACCTGCAACACCACCACTCCTGCCATGTTTCCATAAAAAGGCATTTTTAATGGGGTAAAGCTTGGAAAGTAGAGGCTTCTTTCTCCCTCAAGGGGGCTACTTCTCATACATACACATACATGCTAACTTTAATATCCCGCTCTGAAAGATCAAGGAAGAAATTATTTAACAAGGGCTACAACACATAGAAAGTGACCCATGACCCTCAAGAAAACACTCTGTGATCCTCCTGGGGGTCACAACTCCCACACTGGCAAACATTGTCAAGATTATGCCAAACAAGAATATAAAAGATACATTTTGAAATTAACCAATGTAACGAAACTTTGCCACATTAAAAACAAAAACACATTATATCAATTAATTGTATAGCTGTTTAAAAAAATACAACATTCTGATCTAGTTACCCATTAAAGTTGTTCCTAAAGACACTATCTGACTCACTGATTTTGCTATATATAAATATATACTACTAGGCACTACTTCTATCTGTGCTAATTATAAATAGAATACCTGCCAAAGACAAAAGGATGTGAAGAGTTTCACTCCTAAAATCCATTAGGCACTTATGAAAATTCCTGGCTTTCCTACACTTGATATAGTTTTATTCCATGTCATACAATGAAGAGTTACAAAAGAACAGAAAACAGTACACATTCGTTCTTATCTCTACCTTTATTTTCAAGTCACTAGCCCTTATGAAAGTTATCAAGAAGAAAAGGGCACTTGAGAATTTGGAACCTGCCAGCAGGCACCTTTGACAATCTGTGGGATTAAGAGAAAAAGTAATCAACAAGATGTTTATTGTGCAGTTCAATTCTATGTAGAAATAAGTTCCACTGTTTCCATACAAGGCACTTATTCGACGGTAAGTGTGCATTGGACTGCACTCTTATGACTTGCAACATTTATATTACATCTTCCTATGCAATTGGAAGCAGCATGAATGTGATCAGTCCTCCTGCATCTGCGCCATTTTGATTCTGAAGATACTTTTTTTAAAATTCCCTCCATACTTAAGAGAGAAAAACATTACTGTAAAATCACCTTATAAACAGGTAGAAGAATGCCAGAGCAGACCTCAAAATTTTTTTTAATCTTTAGCAGCAGGTTGTGACACTTGTTCAACATAAGCAGAAGATTTTTGAGAACATCACATACTGTACTTGGCCTGCTAAATGGGTAGACTTTTCTTATAGCTAGCAAATGATATCATTCCGATTTCTGTAAATACAGAATCACAGAATAATGAAGTTGGAAGGGGCCGATAAGGCAATCGAGTCCAACTCCCTGCTCAATGCGGGAACACAAATCAAAGAATATCTGCCAGGTGGTTGTCTATAGAATCACTGAATAATGAGGCTGGCCCTATCGTTTGGCAAAGTGAGGCAGGCATTTCCAGTAAATTTCCAGTTATGACAAGGTAGCACCCTGATAGTTATATCAGGGTGCTACCCAGGGTCATGGCTGTATTTTACTGCTAAGAAGAGGTGCTTGTGAGGTTTTTTTCTGCCCAAGGAGCCAAAATAACTTAGCTGACCTACAGTCTGATGCATCTCAACACTGGAGTGTGAATGCCATTTGCTCCACTACCTCAGGCAAGGCAGTATAAATATAAATAAAATAAAACAGAGAATGAAACCAGGTCCTGTATGCAGCTACATACACTTTAACAACTGAAGGATGTTAAGGGATTGGATGACCTAGTAAAACAATTAAGCCATTATGATCTAACTGGCGTAGTGCAAGTGCCAACATCCATATGCAGAAACTGTTATCTTCCCATTGCATGGCCAAATGCCTTTAGCAATATGCAATCAGCAAGGATGTAGTGGATGCCCTGAATACAGAACAAGCTCAGTCTTCTGGGGAAACTGTTGATCAGCCTGAGCTCAATGGAGGGAAAATACAAGAGAACAGCTAGTTCTACTACTTCATTTAGAGCCTCAAAGACTATAGCAGTCATGAGATCCCTTACCTTCATGCAATGTCTGTTTCTAGAATATCTTCAGTTTTAACAGGCAGTCCCTTTTCAAATGTCCCCAATTCTTCCTCTTTTCTCTTCCTACGTTTCTTTCGACAATAACTTGAAAAAGAAATTGTAAAACAGATCTATATAATTAAATACGTGCAGAAACAGATAATTTGACCAACATCTACAACCCCCTCCCCCAGCCTGGTGGTATGTTATGCCTTTGTAGAACTATGACTCCTGGAATTTCCCAGCTATGTTGGTTGAGGGATTTTGGAGCTGTAGTTTAACACAGTGGCTCCCAACCTTGAGTATCTCAGGTGTTCTTGGACTGAAACTCCCAGAAACCCTGGCCAGCACAGCTGTGGTGAAGGCTTCTGGGAGCTGCAGTCCAAGAACATCTGGGCTACCCAAGGTTGGGAGCCACTGGGGTAAAACATTGGGAGGGCTTTGCTTGAAGGATAAAATACCTAGCAAGCATTCATGCATTCATTCATGCATGCATGCATTCATTCATTTTACCCTATCTTTCTGCTCTAAACATTTGATTTCTAGTAATATACATAATTTTTCCAAGGCTTTACATGTATTGTGGAACCCTGGAAAATCAGGTTGACCACAGGTGCTGTAATCATCAGGCTGATCACACAAGCTGGCTTTTTGATCTCATCCACTAGGGTTCTTCTTATGAGAGGTCTAGATAGAGCCAAGATAATGCATGCATGTACAGATACACAGGCACCTCTAATATATTATCTAATATAATGATACACACGTTAAAAACATTAAAGGGGTTTAATGTTTCTGGTTGGGGTTAAAAGCTAATCCTGGGCCCAGAAAACTGACATATAGGGGACAACCAGTATTTCCTCTTTGGAGAGCAGAATATAGCTATATTTAGAATACTACAACCTGTTTGCTGATAAGCCTTCAAACTGTTCAAGTAGAACCCATGAGCCACAAAAATAACTTCCTTATTTTTTCACACATACTTACTGAGTGCAAATGCACATAGAAGCAATCAGAATTATAAGCAGCACCATAACAGCTATCAAGGAAACCACCACAATTTGACCTTGGTCTCCTCTCAGATAAAACAAGTCCAGCCTCTCACATCTTGCACCAGTGTAACCTTTTTCACAGCTGCAAAGCAGAAATAACAGAATTAGAGAACAACATACAAAATGCATGGCAAATCCTAGTCCTTCCCTTGGAAGGCTAAAGCCTATGGGCCAATTATATGTTATAGACTGAAATTTGTTAATGTTCCCAAGAAGCCTCTGCTTAACTGTGCTTAAAATGGTATTCAGTGCTTAATCTCTGTCTCCCATACCGTAACTTGGTTCCTCTGCTACCTCCCACTACCACGACCACAGACACAAACACTACACTAGTAGGGAAGAAAGAAGTGGTCTGTGTTGTTGGGTTCCCCCTGCCTCATTTACTGATCTCCCAGTTCAGCCTTCCCATGTTATATTTCCATGTAGCAGAAAGACAAAGCATAAGTAAGGGCAAGGCCTGCTCCAAATTTTATCCCAGGTACAAATCCTAGGGAGCCCGGAGTCTGTCTATTCCAAATGGGATACACTCCCTGAAAAAGACTGATTCGGAAGGAAAATATCCTTTCCCAGAACTTTTCACTCCCAAGTGTTCAGCTAGTAGTAAACTAATATTCATCCTTTATTGGAGAAGTTTCTCATTACTCATTAAAATTAAGGACCATTTGGGCTGAGACCTAAATTTGAAAAGTCTTTCAACAGGAGCGTCTACATTATGCCTTTCAAAATATTTTTTCACACTTTGCATTAAGGGGTCAAACTCAAAGAGTAATTGAGGAAAAGCAGGCTCAGCTAGCATAGATGGCATTAGCCAAATATTTCCAGAGAGTCCATCATACCAGAAGTTAGCCCTGGATAAATTACATATTTTCAGTGCTTTAGAATGTCCACGTACAGGCAAGCAGGCATCTGTTCTACGGTAACATAACGGCATCTTCCTTTGACACAATAGTGCTTATATTCCTCGGGACACTTAGAAAAATGTCCCCTCCTCCGTAGTCCTGTACTGCCATCTAGAAACACGAAAAAGTGAAACATACATTACACTTCTGCCACACAGACTATTCAAGTGAATTTGGCTGGATCTGTTGCCCTGATAATAACTATGTATATGAATTGGTGGATTACACTGTTTCTTTCCAGAGTGTAATTCTTTAATTATTATATAGGTTTGAGGGAACAAACAAGTAGCAGTGGTGAACTTTGAAAGGATTTTGACTTTTCATTTTTGACCTCAGCTGTTGACAAGGCCAAAATGAGAAAAAGAAGCACTTTGTCAGCCCTGTTAAGGCTCTCGAAGAAACCTCTCCATGTATGTAACTAAAATGAATTTCCTTGTCACCTGAAGCTTTAAATGTGTTTATTTTAAAAAGCCATTGGACCCTAATGCATTCTTTAAAAATCAAGAAGAATTCATACTTCCAAACATACACAAAAACAGGTAGCATATTCATAATCCTCTAAGCAGGAGCATTGCTTTGCCAGATGCAAGAGTAAATGATACCTTTTATTGGACCACTAAAAAATTAAACAAATAGCCAAAAATATGAGAATTTGAAGCTCCATGAGTCATTTCATTTCAGATCACACAATTTACTGGTCTTTAAGTGGCAGAAGAGTGGCACCCGTCATTCTACCACTCAGATGATGTCATGCCTGAGACAGATACCTGACACCAACACGTGAGCAGAAAATTCCTCCCACTGGCTTGCATGACTGGTGAACAGAGTATGGCAACTAACTCATGCATTCTACTATTTTTACAGTGGAGGGGCAGAATTTGGAAAAGTTATTTTTCTGAACTAGAGTGGCTGGAGGATTCTGGAGAATATCATTCACAAATGCGGCTTCTCTAACCTCCGTGGAGAGGAGAGGGCATACATTCAAAGGCCCAACAAGCTGTTTGCACCATGGCACTAGCAACTAAGCATTACCAAAGTGGTCTAGGGACAGAAAGAAATAAAGTGCTTGTTGATTACATGACGGCTTTTTCTTCTAACTCTGAACAGGTGCTTAAACTATGACTCTGCCCTGACAAATGGACATTTGCTACACAACCAGAAAATAAAAAATAATACTTTTAATAATTTATCTTATTTGTAATTGAAAAAAAGCATATTGTTTTTAAAAATATGAAAATACATTATTTTTATTAATTATTTGTTTCCATCTATCTAACGGAAGCAGTTTAAAACATTTACTATTGTTGCTTATTCTCTGTAGACATTTCAAAATGCTCCTGGGTATGTTCAAGGCTATCCAGTTGTGGTAAACACATATAAAATGCTAGCTGTATTTAGTATTCGTGAAAGCTACTGCACTTTAAAATTGAACTATGAACTCTTAAATGCTTTACACGGTACCCTTTGGAAATCCAACAGCACATGAAAACAGAAGATTAAGTCCTCCCATTCCAGAAACTGTCATCACAGGGGTTAAAAGTTAATGCTGTTACAAAAGAATAATTAGCTATACAGATAGGGTTACTAGGCTGGGTACTAAATGACACTTTGTTAAGAATGCACAGGCAGAACCCTGGCATATTATGATCTCAGCAATGAGATCTCTTAGAATCCAATATTTTCAAACATGTAGTTTTGCAAGGACAACAGAGGCATACATCAGAGCATGAACACTGGCCATCTTGGTGACCTTAACAGAGCAATTTAAGGTGAGAGTGTGCTGCAAGGAAACCAGCTTTGCACTCTCATTAGCAGTCATAGTTTGAAGCAAGCTAGGCGGACTGTAACACTAGGCCAAGTAACCAAACTAACTTCTTGTTTAGATTTCTAGCAGGAAAAGGCTCAAAGCAGAAGCAGGATCAATTTATTTATTACATTTATATCCCCACCTTTCTTCTGTGAAATTCAAGGCACTTCACTGAGCAGAGAGTGATAGATGAGAATACTGATTACATTCCCTTCTAACTGTTAGAAGAAAAGGCAAATTTGGAACATTCTCCATTATAGACTTAATTAGCTTCTGGAGTTAACAGCTTCCATTAATGAAAAGATCCATATTTAAATGACGTAGAACCAGAGGTTGGGAGTTTGATTCCCCACGGTGCCTCCTTGACAGGGGCTGGACTCAACGATCCCTAGGGCCCCTTCCAGCTCTGCTGTGCTGCTATTATTATTATTATTATTATTATTATTATTATTATTATTATTATTATTATTATTATTATTATTATATTGATGCTTGTTTGAACTGAAGACTCTTGACTTCAACTGTCCAGGACTGATACTGCTACAAGAAAAAAAATTCTGTGACTTCAGCCTAAAATGCGAAATATCTTCCGGACTAGGATATAGTTCGAAAACAGAAGCTATATTCAAATTTTGCCCTCATCAGATTGAACACAGACAAGATGGAGCCAACATAATTGTACAGACTTTATCTTAGCTACATGCAATTAAGCATTACACTCTAATGTTCAATTAACATTTTTTTAATAATCCGCCAGCTTACTGCAGTATGCATAGGTTAAATGCATAGGTTGATAAAGTGACCAAGGAGAAAAGAAGGGAGCAACCTGAATATTGCATGATTAATAATTTTCAGTAAAACTTTTATTAAGAAGCTGTTTGTACACTGTTACTTAGAGAAAGCAACACGGAATGACAGCAGGAATAACGATGTAGATTCTGTAAAGGTTCATGGCTTGAAAGGTATTGACATTTAAAAGAAGGGGCAACAGAGAACATCTAGAAAAAGAAAGCTTGATTTGTAATGATTAGTTGCTAGTGAAAATATACAGCACTTTGGTTTATATATGAGTATGTGGATGGTACTACAAAATGTGCTTGTATATTTGAAAGCAAGTCACATGTGACCATTATCCGCAAATTTACCTGTACAATTTCCATTTGGGTAGGTGCAGGACAGTGTCTTTGCTTCATGTTCAGTTGTATTTCCATTACCAGCCACACAGTTGAAAATGGCAAGACCTTCATTTGTGGAGGAGGGGGACAGAAAGAAAAGCTTTAAATAAGTCTGTCTTAAGGACATATTAACTCATATTACAACAATAGTTGTTTTACTGAGCATATAGGTGTAGAATTTAGGCAGCTTTCTTGATGGCTTACACTATTAAAAGACAATATTTAAAGCTAAAACCAATAAGCATACAAATACTAGAAAGGGTCAAATACCACACTACAACATGGGAAACAAAAACAACACTGAAAACAAATTCAAAGCAGAAAGGCACAACAATCCGTTTAACAACCCCTCACAGGAAGCCAGTCACTGAGAGAAAGCACATATTTTAAATGTAAATATTTTTATTAAGACATGTAGTTTATTTATTTATGTATTTATTTATTTATGTATTTATTTATTTATTTCCCACCGTTTCCCCCTAGTGGGGACCGATGGCAGTGTAAAAGAAAATCTAAAATCCACAATTAATTTAAAACAATGCAATTAAAATTTAAAACTAAAATGTATTTATATATTTTTTTAAAAATTAAAACTATAAAACAGATTTTAAAAAACCTGCACATCTCCCCAAATGCCTTTTTAAAGAAGCTTTCAGGGGGAGGGATCAAGCAACATGCTCCAGAATGCTGCTCATAACTAATAAGCCAGTGATTCCACATTTCCCTGGCTTGTCGTTTTGTCTGCTTATGACTAATGTGCATGAAAACTGTTGCTTTTATTTTGTGCCAGCAGTACCACAAAGCCGTGGGTAAAGGTGAACTAGGAGGCAACTTTTAGCTGAACTTCGAGCCCCTTTTACTTGAAACCACAAAGTTAGCTCTGATCTTAGACTTAAATTTTACCCAGCAAAAGAATAATCAAGCAAGAGCCATAGCAGTCATTTATTTTTTTCTGAATATGTGATTTATTATAAATTGACTATTGTTCACTGTTCTCTCTAAATTTATAAAATCGTCCAAGTTCAGCCCCACACTATAATTAACTAGCGAAAATATTATATACTTAATTAGTTTTAATGCTTTTTACCAGCTAAAGTTGGTTTGGCAGCTACAGAACTGTCTGGAGAAAGTTGACTTAACAGCCACAATAACCCACACTAGACTACACAGCGTGCTCAACATGGGCTGCCCTAAACGGCAGTTCATAAACTTACAACTGGTACAGAACCAGAATTCTTGTGCGAGTCAGACACCTGGATCATGTATTTTATATGATTTACATTGGCTACCTATTCATGTTCAACTGCACTCAGTTTCACTTAAAAGAAATTGTTTATTGGATCAAAATTGGAGTGATGACCAGTCTTCATTTCCTTAGGAGTCTGGCTGAAATTAGATGATATCATGGATGAAGTATAAAATACGAATGGTTTAATCATTTCAAATGTACAGTGAGTTCATGCATCCAAAAACAGAACACCAACCATCCAAGCAGCTTCTGAAGTGAGACGCAAAGCAATAACATCATATTAGAGACATTTGAAGCATGAGGGCTGAAACATGGCTTGTAGGCTTAGAAATAAAAATGTTTCACAAATCAATATCAACAGCACTGTCAATCAATTCAAGCACTTCTGGCTAATCAGTCATACATTGATTTACCAGTTCAATCAGTTATCCACGTGATTTAACAATTCAAAACAGGTGCCCTTCTTTATATCACAATGGAGATATATTAACAATAAATAAATAACTGCCCATGGTAAGATGCATGAACAAACAAACAAAAAATGTAACTCCCTTTTTCTTTTGCTGTAACTGAACTGTAATGAATAAGTGCCTTTAACTCAGTTTCACTCATTAAACTCTCAATCTCATAACAACAAATAACCAGCTTTTAACAGAGCAATTATCAAGCCATCTAACCATGCAATCCAGTCTTCTTTTTCTTGCTTATGCACTAGAAATAAGAACCAGCCTATAAACGTGCAACTGCACTTTATTTCATGTAAAGCTGTCAGACAACTGACAGCATCCTAGCACAGAAAGTGTGCAGGTATGGAGTGGAATCAACAAACTATTTCATCACGCAGCTTAGAGCACTGGTATTAAAACATTCCAGGAGTTCCAGAAAAACATGTAATCCAGTTTCACCCCTGGCAGCACACCAAGATAAATGTCACAGAGCTGGAAGAGGTTCCAACTTTTTTAAAGGCCACCCTAGGAGCACTTAAAACTAGCTTGGCAGCCCTCTCAATTGATTGTTATTGATCTTGCGAACAAAACCAAGAGCAGACAAACAAATGTTTTGTAATGCTAATTGATTTTAATCATCCTTGGATACTTAAAATATCATGAATTATAAATGCAACCACTTTCTAGAGCAAACAGATACTGGAAGAAAACTGTTACCCTGTTTCCCCGAAAATAAGACCTAACCTGAAAATAAGCCCTAGTATGATTTTTCAGAATGCTCGTAATGTAAGCCCTATCCCAAAAATAAGCCACAGTTAAGTGAAACCCCGCCATCCACTATTGTGCAGCATTGTGCAGCAACCAGAAGATGACATGACTGTATTTGAATAAATGTAGATTGTTGTACATGAAAAAAATAAAACATCCCCTGAAAATAAGTCCTACTGCGTTTTTTGGAGCAAAAATTAATATAAGACCCTGTCTTATTTTCGGGGAAACACGGTATGAGGATATATAAAGAAGAGTTAACTTAGAAATGTCTGTTTGTGTTCTTTAATAGAACTGGGCTGTTAGTCACTGGTATTATTTTGAGAAAAGCTCATCTGACAAAAGCTGAATAGATACAACATGTTATAGCAAAACCCCTGCTGTGTCTGTGATGAACTATGTTGTAAACCCTTTTAATTACTTGTTATATTTCACCAGCACTGCAGAGTAGCTGTACCATCTTTTAGCTTCTAATTTGGTCCAAACTCTCCCAGGTCCTAAGGCATCTTAAAATAAATACACTGAGCTAAATATAGAGAACTGGCCCCGCGCAGTGGGTACCCTGGCAGGCAGCACTGGGGGCCTCAGAGCCACCTCGGATGGACTGGGAAAACTTGGCACAGCAAAAATGTCCCTTCCTGCTGCTCACCCTCCAGCCTTGAAACAAACCCTCAAGAGCAAATCTGTGCTGAAGCTAAGTACCAGCACCCTTCTTGAGTACCAGAATTGACCTCCACATTACCTAATTAAAATCTTCACTGAAGTACACACAGAGTGCCTTTTCCCCTTACCACTAGGTAACACAGCATGTCTTTAGGATTAAAGCAGAGAGACTATTCAGCATATTTTTAATGGCTATCAGGTCCTTTCCCTTAAAAAAACGGACATACAGACCCCAGGCTAACTATCTAAAGTTTCCACATAACTTAGGTCTCAGTATTACTTCTCAAAGACTTCAGAATGGCTGCTTTTTTGCCTGATCTTATAGGACGGTTCTGCCCATAACGACCTTCTGTAGAAGATGGCGACAGGGCTGCCAATGTATTTTCCCAGCAGAGCTTTATCCATGGCAGGCAGGGCTACAGCCGGTTAAGCTTTTCGAGTCACTGCACCTGCTGGGTTTCTGCCTGATGCAGCTGAAAGGCTCAAGAGCTCTAGAGGGGATGGAGGAAGCTGGCAACCTCAAGACCGAAACAAGAGCCAGGGTATGGGTTGCCATGGCTACTTTTTTCTAGCAGGGGTTCCCTGTGTCTTTAAAAGCCACAGGATCCAACCCCGACCTGTTGAATGGCCGCCTCTCCTTGACGCTACTATGGGGACCGAAGCCGTCGGAGGGAGGGGACTTCAAAAACGCTCCTTGGCACCCAGTGCCAAGGTGGCACGGGCTCTCCATCCAACTCACGACCGGCCCCTTCGTGCAAAACTCAAGCCACCCACCCACCCCCAGGGAGCACAGAGGAAGCCCCCCGGTCCCCTCCTCACCCAGGAGCAGCAAAGGGCCGTAACCCAGGAGCGCCGCCGGATCCATGGCAAAGCCCGGCCCCTCCTAAGCCGCCGGGCCAGCGGACGGACGGCACCGACCACTACCACAGGCAACGGCTGACTGGCAAAGCGGGAAGGAGCCGCCGCCGCGGCCGCGGCCGCCCGGGGAAGCCGCCCAAGCGAGGGGGCCTCCGACGCCTCCTCCTCGCGGCGGAAGGGCGCGCGGCTCCTCACGCGCGCCTCGCCTCGCCTCGCCTGGGCGCTCACCGTCGAGGCTCTCACCGGGAGGCGCTCGCCGCCAGCCCGCCTCGGGAAAAGCACGCCTCCGGCCGCCGCCGCCACCGGTGCTCCTCTCGCGGGGGGGGGGGAGCGTGGGTGGAGCTGCGCTCTCCTTTCGGAGACGGAGGAGTTGGGAGAGGGCGAGCTCTTTGTGCATCGCGCAGAAACTACTGGTTATAGTTGTGTTTAAATCGTTTTGTCAGCCGCCTTGGGGACCTGAGCAGCGGGAGAAAGGCGGACTATAAATGAAATAAACAAAGAAACCAACTGCACCGAGCCGCTGCTGGGACGCTTCAAGACTAACCCATTTGTCATACTTCATTATATTGCATAATTTTTCCAGGACTTCAAAGGCTAGAGAGCCCACTTCCTCTCAAGTGTTTATATCCGGAGGGGGTCGCCCTGCCTGCCCCAATGGGACTTCTATTCCTTTTTTTTTTCCTTCTTAACTTCGGGTGCATCAGCATCAGTTCAGGCAGTATGATTGCTTTTCCCATCTAGATACTATGTGCTATTTCATTATTATTATTATTATTATTATTATTATTATTATTATTATTATTATTATTGCCCCCAGCTTTGCCCAGGGCTGCTGCTCTAGGGCACCAGATGGCTAAAGTTTTTTTTTTTAAAAAGAGAGAGAAACAAGAGGAGGACATTGGCATTCTGCCCTTGTTAACAGCTTATTAGTAGCTCTTCTGTAGCTGCACCTCCTGCGGGGCAACAGCAAGGCTATGCTAAAAACCCGCAAACAAAGCTGTCTAACCAAATTCCTCCTCTCCCTTTGTGGTGAGTTCTCTATGAAGCTAAAATCAGATACCAAGCATGGAAGGGCTGCTTTATTGATCAAAAAGATGCAAACAACGCCTCTGTTGCTGTTAATTTTTAAAAGTACTGTACTGTATATGCAAAAAGTCAGGAGAAACTCTTGTGTGATTTGCAAAAATCTTTCCTGAAAATGTGGAAATTGTAGTAGAGACCAATAGGAAAAAAAATCTCTCTTAAAGGCAAGGAGGGGAAAAAATGCTGGCCCATACACAAACGAGATACACAAGGATTTAAAGCTGCCACCGCTGCCACTACCAAAAATGAGACAGGATAATTATGCAACAAGAACTTTTTCTGGAAACATCCAGCTTTAAAAAAAAAAATCACGGATGAAAATATTGCACATTATCACAACATATACACTAGCAGCTCTGTGTGGTTCATGGTCCAAGCTGAAGTTTGCTACACCCTAAAATTATTTGGTGAGGTGGCCACCCCTTAGTCCAGTGGTTCCCAACCTTGGCTTATCCAGGTGTTCTTGGACTGCAACTCCCAGAAACCCTGGCCAGCACAGCTGGTGGTGAAGGCTTCTTGGAATTGTAGTCCAAGAACATCTGGTTGGGACCCCCTGCTGGGGATATCTGTTTGGAGGCACCCTCATAGTAATGGAGTCATCTCTTTCTCAGTGGGAAGGCACAGTTATACACAATAGATGGGGACACAGATGGCAACTGAGGATTTAAAGATATTTGATATTGTCACTTTACCCAGGGAGGACAGGCAACATTTCTTCAGCATCAGTTTTTAAACTTTTAAAAATGGAATCTGGCATGCAGATCTGACCATGATTTTTGGAACCTTTAGGATCTTTTTGCACCATTCATAGCTCTGTGTTTCCCAGCCAGATGAAGACACGTACAAGGTTGAAAACTAGTTTACTGTTGTGGGTTTTTGGTGGCTAAGTAAAAATATCACCACCTCTCCCCTTGGACTGTAAACAAGCCCACATAGTCTTTTTCTTTCTTTCTTTCTTTCTTTCTTTCTTTCTTTCTTTCTTTCTTTCTTTCTTATTTCTCCCCTAGAAGACCACAGTGTATAGACTATGTGGGATACCTCCTTCCCAAATTTTCTCTGATCACATTTTCCAGAACTGGCCAGCTCTTAACGCTAGCACAGGAATCAAATGAATTACAAAAGCTGGACCATCATTACTTCACCCAAAGTTGGTTCTGGGGTTTGTTCCAGCATAAGGAGTTTAGTAACAACTGGCATAACATGGGTTTGTATTGCTGTTAATTCTGCAAGCTCTCACTACATCACAATATTACTTGCCAGAATCGGCTCAGGCATTGAGGCAGGCATTGTTTAGCTTCAAAAACCTGCTCTGAATATTTCCTAGCAAGAGAAGCAATGAAATGCAATAACAGTGTTTTCTTCCCTGCAGAGATAGAATAGGATCCTCTGTATCTGTCCAGCTGAACCCAGAAGTAAAAACAAAAAATACCCAGTTACGACAGTGGGGGTGGACTAAGCGAAAAGTATTTTAATCCTCTGTACTTAGATGAGGTATACACTTTGAATGTATCTTATCAGTAAACCATGGAGATATGTTGAAAATGTGCACTTCTTTAAAGGCCTTTCTGCTCATAACACAATGTGTTAAAAAAAGAGGGGGAAATCCCAAGTATTTTACTCAAAGCTTTAGAAGAAACCATGTCCATTCCTGATTTTGTGATTGATAAATGTGTACACCTGATACACACAGTGGGAAGCACAAATTGTCACTATATGTTCATGCTTTGTAGCAAAAGCAAGCAACTTGTGGTTTTCCAGATGGTGCTAGATTCCAGCTGCATTATCCCTCACCACTGGCTATAGTGGCTAGGGCTGATGGGAATTATAGTCAAGCATCTAGAGGACACAAATCATGGATTCCTGTCTTTGTTTTAAGTAGATGCTGAAGAATGTGTTAGGGGTATAGCTTAAAATTTGTAAATTGCTGCTGGTCCTGCAGAACACTTGATATGAGTAGACTAGTACGTAGGTTGAGAACAATAAATTTCATTTAGATCCTGGCTCCTGTTCACGTTAAGACTGGCATCAAAGAGCACAAAACCTGTGCCCTCCCATCACCCTATTTAGGTGTATTTAAACAACAGTGATTATATAAAGTCATGCTATAGAATTAAGCTTGGATGGAAGGAGACATTAAATACAGAAAGGCTATTTATTTCACAGGCGGTGTCTCACTTTGCCAGTGATTCCTTCTCATTAAATGTGGGGGGAAATAATTTCTGTTTCTTTGAAATGATGGCTTTTTTAAAGCTTCTAATTAATTGGAACAGCTAGAAGAACTCTGTTTTTTCAAGCTTTAGCTTTGATGTGGGTGCAGGGTGTGAATAGTATTTGAGTGTTTCAGGCCACACCATTGGAACTTGAAGTGTGAGAATGGCTCATCCCACACACCCACAGTCATTTTCCACTACACTTGCAATCACGTAATGAGGTGTGGCACCATAAAGTAAATGCAGCTGACTGTGTAAAAACACACATCTAAAAATGTGCCAGAGCTGTCAGAAGTATTACGCCCAATGGAAGCAGAGCAAAATCCAAACTAATAATTGCAGGGGCAGGATTTCCCTCAATGAGCATGAACTAAACAGTGCAAGCTAAAGTATTTTAAAAGGCAATAGAAAAGCCCATGAGAATTCAGTATTCTGCACCTACGTATTAGCATGTTTTCTTCATCTTTCAGAGCAGTAGCCAGGTGTCACAGTTCCCTATTCAAGCGTCCCCTCTTTACAGCCACTTAGCCACACTGCTTTTGCTCATCCAGGGTGGGAGATCCTGGGAGTCAGATGAGGTGAAGGCTATGGAAGTTTGACTGGCACTGTATTCATCCCAACACCTGCCTAATCTCCCAGACTTAGAGGTGATCCAGGGAGTTTAACACAAGAAAGAAATTCTACTTTCTGCCAGCCTGTTCAAAATTTCATTTCTTTTCTGACTGAATTTTAACTATCCTTTTTCACTTCCTTGTGACACACACACCCCAACTGCAAAATCAGTAGCAGGAAAGAGCCTACCATGACAGATAAGTATAACTGCAGTCCAGACCTTTGAGAGACTTGGTAGTTATCTTAATGAGTTAATATAGGTACTGATTGTAATTTATCAAGATGGAGTAACATCATAATCTCAAACCTGTTTACTTTGAAGTAAATTGCATTATGTTCAGTGAGGTTCATTTCCAGATAAGTGTAAGGCTACTGTCTAAGCTATTTGGCAGCAAATAGCAATCTATATGTGTGTTCAGATTACAAAATGAAAAATACACCCTATTAATTTGCTATTTTAAATCAGCATGAAAGGAATAGTGAAGAATGATGAAGGATCAGGTCCTTTTCTGAGGATGATGGAGATTAATGCACTGATCACAGAGGAGGTATTTTCTACCCTCCTCTCTGGTTGTTTGTCCCTGGAGATTGCTGCAGAAGACTTGAAGCCTTCTTTAAATGCAATAGGTTCACAGTCGTACATATGCAGTGGAGAAACCCTTATTTTGGGCAATCATATTTTATGAGCATGGAAATATAATCTCTCCCTCCCTGCTAGTGGATTTATGAGTCCTGTATAAAATGTGAGTCCTATATAATTATGTGCTTTGGGCACATATTTGGTGCATCACCCTCTTGGTGAGCTACACAATTCTTCCCTGTTACATCCTCCCTGTTTTGTGTTCTTAATTTTATTTCTTTTTAATCTTATTCTGTTGTTTGACTGCTAGCCCTTTAAACAAAAAAGTGGCAAACGCCTAGAAAACTATCCTCTTTCCTACACGAATGAATACTCCTCTAATATAGACATTTTTCTTCAAATAACTGTTTTAAAGGCAATTGTATTTCCCCAGTTTCACTGCCATCATAATAGAATACATCTGTCTAAGATGATGATTGTTACCGTTACTGTTAAGCTCTTGTCCTTTTTGATTTCCAGATTTTGACACAGTACTTCTTGTAGTCTTGAATCTGGGAAGGGCGACATCATTCTGCATGCTGATGGGAACTTAACATTAGAATGCTCTTCTTTTTTACAAATAATCCTTTCACACAAGCCCTATTCAGGCATTACATTTCAAATTCTCTTCAATACATAAGCAAGGGTACCATGGTCCCTCCATTGTGCTTCAGCTCCTTGTAGCTGGATGGAGCAGGTGAATTTGGGGCTGTCCTATTCAGAAGTCATCATTCTGGGTTGTTTTTTATCATTTCAATTTTCTATCTGCAGTGGGCACTGGAATGTTGTTCCTGCAGATGATTTTTGGCTTGTTGCATCTGTCTCATCTAGTCACATGTTTGTTGTGAATTTGGTTGGGTTATCCTACTCAGAAGTTGCCATTCATGGCCATTGTATTCCATTCCAATGGGGTTTTGGCCAACAAAGGGTTATTGAAAGAGTAATATTAATTGGGTTTGGTGTCTAAAATATGGTTTGGATGTTTGTCCAGCACATGCTACTGTTTTTGACATAAATTTTTATTAAAAGGCCCCTGTTCCAGACTGTTCCATTCCAGCTTTTTGTTGTTTAGTCATTAAGTCGTGTCCGACTCTTCATGACCCCATGGACCAGAGCACGCCAGGCCCTCCTGTCTTCCACTGCCTCCTGGAGTTGGGTCAAATTCATGTTGGTAGCTTTGGTGACACTGTCCAACCATCTCATCCTCTGTTGTCCCCTTCTCCTCTTGCCTTCACACTTTCCCAACATCAGGGTCTTTTCCAGGGAGTCTTCTCTTCTCATGAGATGGCCAAAGTATTGGAGCCTCAGCTTCAGGATCTGTCCTGCCAGTGAGCACTCAGGGTTGATTTCCTTCAGAATGCATAGGTTTGTTCTCCTTGCAGTCCAGGGGACTCTCAAGAGTCCTCCAGCACCATAATTCAAAAGCATCAATTCTTCGGCGGTCAGCCTTCTTTATGGTCCAGCTCTCACTTCCATACATCGCTACTGGAAAAACCATAGCTTTGACTATGTGGACCTTTGTCGGCAAGGTGATGTCTCTGCTTTTAAAGATGCTGTCTAGGTTTGTCATCGCTTTCCTCCCAAGAAGCAGGTGTCTTTTAATTTCGTGGCTGCTGTCACCATCTGCAGTGATCATGGAGCCCAAGAAAGTAAAATCTGTCACTGCCTCCATATCTTCCCCTTCTATTTGCCAGGAGGTGATGGGACCAGTGGCCATGATCTTAGTTTTTTTTATGTTGAGCTTCAGACCATTTTTGGCGCTCTCCTCTTTCACCCTCATTAAGAGGTTCTTTAATTCCTCCTCGCTTTCTGCCATCAGAGTGGTATCATCTGCATATCTGAGGTTGTTGATATTTCTTCTGGCAATCTTAATTCCGTTTTGGGATTCCTCCAGTCCAGCCTTTCGCATGATGTATTCTGCATATAAGTTAAATAAGCAGGGAGACAATCTACAGCCTTGTCGTACTCCTTTCCCAATTTTGAACCAATCAGTTGTTCCATATCCAGTTCTAACTGTTGCTTCCTGTCCCACATATAGATTTCTCAGGAGATACCTAGTCTCAAAATAGATTGACTAAAGAAATAACGACCATGAATTTGCAAGAGCTCAGTAGGGCTGCTAATGATAGGGCATGCTGGAGGTCACAAGTCCATATTATTGCCATGAGGCAACTTGATGGTACAGAAACAACAATATACCAAGCAGAGCTTAGAAATGTTACTGTTTGGAACTGCAGTTCCTAGATCCCCCTAAGCTGCAATATCCACAGATGACAACACAACCTTCTTCAGGACTGTGATGTGACCAATCATCTGATTTGTTGAAGAGTCAGATAAATGGTTCCCTGTTTACAGAAGATGATTGGCTGCAACAGTTGGCATGGAGATAGCTGAGGCCAAAGAGAAACACAGCTCTTTGATGTCAGAATGAGGTCACAATCTGGACTGACTCTGTTTCTTTGCAAGCCAAGAGACAGTTAACAGTCAGACTGAGCCTTAACATAGTCAGGATGGATTTTCATGATAGGAAGGGGGGAAAGTGTGTGTTTTTAAGTAAGTATGTATTAACCTTTGAGAACTACTGTGGTATGGGTTTAAATGTCTGGTTGGGCCGCTGGGAAGTAGCAATGGCAAGCCACTCCTGGAATATCTAACATATCTAAAATACTCTTTTAGGGTCATAAGTGGTTTGGTGGCACATGACAATCACCTTAAAATTTATCACGGGGAAAAGGTTATAGAAAGATCTGTAGAGAAGGTTGTCAAAGTGCTACTCTGTGTATCTTGTAACGGAAATGGTTGCCATTTCAACATATGGGTGTACTCTATAGATCATATTTTTCTCAGAGCTTCCAAATTTACCACAGTCCCCAAAATACTTGAGGCAGGATGGCCAATGTGGGAAATTCTGGGAATTGTGGTAAAAAACACAATTTTTCCCTGCTCTGTTTCCACCCATTAGTTCATGTAATTGAATGGGTTTCCCTAAAGGGGAGATAAAATGCAGCCATCTTCCACAAATGTCAGATTGTGAAACAAGGAATGTCAAATATCACTGGAGCACAGGATACTCTTCAACAAATAGGAATAACTCCCTGAGGGGACCTGTATTCTGTGGTTTCCTTCTATCCTTTGCTCTATGATTAAGGTCTTTCTTTTTCTTCTGAATTCACAGGTCTAGGCAACATCTCCTCTAGGCTGCATGCCGAGCACCTGCAGCCAGTATTGCTGCCCATTTGGTTCCAGTCACACCTTGAAATTTGCATGCTTGGGGCAGGGCTTCCTCTGGTGGAAAATTGAATATAATGAAAGAGCAGCAAATTGCTCCTCTTTAATTACATTCAATTTTCCAGCAGCACTGAGTGGAAACCCCACCCCGTACATGAGGGGTTCCAGTTGTGACCAGAAGCAAATGTTGGTGCTCTGCACTGCGGCTGTGCAGTTTAGAAGTTGCCCAGGGCAGTCTTACCATCAGGGAGAGGAAAACCCCTTGTCTTGTACAAGGACAGAAAATTAATTTTACGCCACAAAAGTAAATGTTCTGCCTTAGGTATCACAAAAATAGTCCAGTCCTGTGTACTCTTGCACTTTGATTTACACAGGCCACAACACTGAAGATTTCAAAGTCTCCTTCTATTCATCAACACTCTTGAATGTTGTTATCCACAGATTTGATGAGGGAACAAGACTAAATATATGTTACCATTTGTTATTGCGGCCAAGAAAGAAGGGATTATTTGGTGAGGAAGTATAATCTTTTCTTAACCAGCAAGAAAAAGGAACTCCCCACATCAATGGGACAATCCCTTCATGTAGTTTTCAGGTACTCTGTCCTAAAACCATTCATGTAAATATTGCAGCACCGTTTTATTTGGGAGGGTACCTCTTCATTCCAGGGTACAGAAGTAGCCATGGGGTGCTAATCTTGTCCATGCACCCTTCTCTAAAGGGCTAAACATTTTTGTTTCACCTGTAGGTCTTCTTCAGATGAGTCAATTCTGCAAAGAAGAGAGGACATAGACAGAGAAAGAGAAGAAAGAGAAACAAAGCAATTATATAATTTATTTGCATTTTAAAGTTTTTTTAAATTTTGTACAGCTGTCCTCTAAGCACCTAATACTCAACGATCGACTCCTCCAAGACCCATTTTCAAAAGGACAACCAGCACTTTCAAAGCATGTGTGGCAACCTGAACGTGCCATGGATGATAGAAAGAAAGCTGAAGTAAGGAACCTCCTTTAGACATTTCATGTGCAGCTGTGCCAGTTGCTGAAAGGTTGTGAATGTGCAAGACTCAGTGTGATGTAGTGGAGAGAGGGATGGAGTATGACTCAGGAAACCTCAGTAAATATCTCTGCTTAACCATGTGAGCCCAGTTGAATGGGGCACTTGGAAAACCGGTTATACTTTCATGTGGGGATTCAATATAAAATGAGTTGCTTGGTGACTCAAGGTTAAGCATCCTAAATCTACCAGGCTTTGCCAGTTCTTGGCCTTGTCCCACGTTGACTTGTGGCGGCATCAGTGTGCATTTCCATTCCGATTTCATTGTATGGCTCCTCCCTTCATTGCAGCTTGGCTCCACCTGCTGCCATCCATCTCTAATGAACAATTTATCTAAAATTCAGTCCAAAACTCTCTGAATTTTCAAATTTCCACCACTATGATGGGGGGGGGGGGGGGACACTGCAATGTTTGCACATGCTTATGGGGAAAGTATTCATCTCTCTGACAAATTTCTTCTTCTTTATTTTCCCCTCTGAAGAATTCTTCTCTTTGAAGAATGTTGTGAATCTCTGTGAAAACCAATCAGACCAGGCCTGGCCAAAAGGTGGGAGAGAATATCAGGAATTACTGGGATAGATTATTGTATTAGTCAGAATTGCAATTCTGTGGTCTCACCGTATTCCAGGATCCCGTCCACTCTCAGCAGATCCCTCTGTCCCTCCCTTGGTCTCAAACCAACTTGCCAGGTCTCCAGGGGCCCAGGCTGAAGTCTTCCCAAACACTTGATCCCTGAAGCATTTCTTGAAATTCGGACATGAGGTGGGAAATGCCCCACAATGTAATTGTACTGATCAACAGGTGTACCTGAGCCCTCCCCCAGGCCTCCTGTTCCCCCCCCCCCGTGAGTCGCATCTCATCCCCGCACCTGTGGACCCACAGACACCCTTACCTGATGGCTGCAGCTGTTGGCTCCAGCAAAGATGGGGCTCCAGTTCAAGTGTTGGGCACCATGGCAGAGAAGGAAGGAAAGTTCCCTCTCCCTCCTCTCCTCTCCTTTTCTTGTCTCCCTCTTCTCTCTCCGTTTCCTTTCTTCTCTCTTGTCCCTCTGGCTCTTCCATTGCCTTGCAAGGGTCAGAGGGGCAAGTGAAGAAAGAAGGGAAAGTGAAAGAGAAGAAGGAGAGATGGGAAGGAGGGGGAGGAGAAGCAGGGGGAGAAAGGGAGGGAGGGAGGGAAGGGGGAGGGAAGCCATCATCCTTCCCTCCTTTTCTGTCATCTACTGTGTGCCTCTCCCCCCTCCCACCATATTCTCATATGGGCTGAGAAGAAGCCTCTGGCTTGGCCTTTTCCAAGCAAATTGGACTCCACTTGGATTCTGTTGGACTCCCAGTTGGGCCCCCAAAGCATGATATCCCTCCCCCTATCCTCCCAGGAGACTCCAAATGTTCATCAGGATGAAGAAGAAGAGCCAGAGGGCTGGTGGGTTGAAGAGAGGGGGATTGGGGTCAGGCAAAAAGAGATGGGGTCTGTAATGTGCTCTCAGGGGAAAGGGAGGTAGAGGGAGTTTGTGGGACTTGTGGAGGGGACCGGGGAGCTGAGTTCTTCTCTGGCTTGGATTGGTATCCTAGCCAGGCCAGAACTCCAGGGGGAGTCGTAATGTTTCCTTCCTCTTTGAGGGGAAACTTACGATGCTCCAGCTTTGTGATCTGCGCCAAGCAATGGCAAAGCTTGGCACCACAGCACCAACCTTTGCACAACACAGCCAAAGTCAGGTACGTGGTTGTGAGTGGGAGGGAGGAGCAACCCGTGGATCTCCCAACTGTCCTCTGCCCGAGACAGCAATCAAGGCGTGTGGTACCAGTGCAACAAATCGTTCTTCCCAAATCTTGGAATTAGGAGGTCTGGTGGTTATATTCGTTGGGGTCTCTGGACCTCAAGAATATGAAGCAACAAATATCTGGCGAATCAGCGATATTTGTTGAATATTGTGATTCATGTTTATATTCGTCCCCATGTCTAGTTCTTACCTGTAAGTGCCAGATAAATAGTGAATGACCAGAAACTATGCAAGCATACCAGTGGCACAGTTGAGCACACAGATTATGACGGAGCATTGTTGTAAAAAACAAACAAACCACCTAAATGAAATCTAGTTTATATCATGGAGAAATACAGATACAGCTAAGTGGCAGCAGCTCTAGACAGGTCTCATAAAGAGGATGAAACTTTGTTGCTTTCTCCCAGTCCCAGAATCATAGGTTCTATGCCCCGGTCAGCAGGCCACTCTGGGGAGTGCATCTGGTCATGCATGTGTGTGGGACGTGGCAACCCCTAGGTCGAGCACTGTACTTGTCTTCATATTCAATAGATGTTAAGGGTACAATGGCACTAATAGTCGGGCCATCCTCTCTGACCTTGTTTCCATTTTAGAAAAAGGATATCTCCCACAAGCTTGTAGCTTGAATAGTAGGAAGAATAGTAAAGAGGTCCAGTGTGGTAGGCAGCAATATTCCTCTCTGTGCCAAGTGGTTAAGATGGCATGAATGCCTAAATGATGGCTGAACACTGATATGATATTAGAGTTACTAGACATGATAGAGGAAGATGACCAAGTTGTTTACCCCAGATTTACTGGAATGATACATTCGAAAAATGATAAGGTGTATCCAGGTTGGACAGGCCTAGTAAATGTTATGCTTTGATGCCAACATTGTTTTCCTTTGATGCCTGGTTTTGTTATCAGTTCGCACACTAGTGTGATCTTGTTGCTTCCAGAGAAAGTTCAGGCTATTTTTAATTAAATCTAGGACCCATTTATTTGTCTTTTTGGCAGTCCACGGTATCCACAAAGTTCTCCTCCAGTTTTGCGAATTAGTAGAATATAAATATCTGAGAAGTTGGCTATATAGAAATATGTTGATGAACAGGTGCACTGCCCGGAAAGGGAGATGAGGGCTAGAGACTTGGGCCATTGGTGAACTTTAGCAGAAACCAGACTCCAGAGAGGCAACGTGCAACAGGTCTCCTCCTGGGCTTGCCTGCCGCCATTCTTCAGGCAGTCCTAGTGCGCAGAAGGAGCATGTCTTTTATTATTTTACTACCTCTATGTTTTCCTCTACTGTCTTTTGTCTCTTTAATAAAGTTGTGTGGTTTTTTGTCTGTTGATGTTCTCATAGCTACCCAGTTCTAGAAGAACCCTTGTCAACCTTGACAAGTCTAACCCAAGCTAGATTCCGTCCCCTCCTGTTACCTGCCTTCAAGCAGTTTCTAACTTAGGCGATACTATGAATGAGTGACCTCCAAAACATCCTATCATCAACAAGCCTTGTGGTTTCATTGCCGTACTTCCGTTGTCAATGTTATTCAGCTGAATGTATGATTGTGATACTCATTAGCAATACTGTATGAAATATGACAAGTTAAGTAGTTATTTATCTCATTAAATCCGCTGATGTAAAAGCACACCTGCAAGTAGGCAAAATTTATCATGACCAGCCATGACACACACCTCAGAAAGAATTTTGGGGTTTGGCTACTGTTAAATAGAGAAACATTACCCTTGAAAATAGTATTTTGGTAGTTCTGGACTGGGCCTTGACTTTGGAAGTCAGCATCTTAGGTGTGGGCAGGAGAGCCTTTGTCCAGCCATGACTGCTGCACCAAGGGCACACATTCCCAGAGAACATTGTTCTGGCCAAACTGAAATGTGCCTTCGAGACATCACATCTGGATTATTGCAGTTTCTTCCATATAAGGCGGTCTTTATTGGGAAACTGTACTTGGTCCTGAATGCAGCTGCCCGACTGTTAAATTTGTGACACCCTTGTTGAAACAGCTGTACTAATTTCTGGGTAAAATTCAGACGCATGGTGATGACCTGTAAAGTCCTGATTGTTTAGAAGCAGGTTACCTGAAGGATTGCTTTCTTCCATGGGACAACCATACCCTCCTATGTCCCAAGAACAATCAGAGATAATGCTTAGTTGGGTCAAGATTAGGAAGAAGGTGTTTTCCATGGCTGGGCCTTGGCTCTGGAACTCCCTTTTGAGGGAGGAGGCTCAGATCATTTCCTCCTGAGTGACCTTCCAACCAGGAAGCTGGTAAAGGCCTTGCTTCTTAGCAAGTCAATTAGTAATTTCAGTTTGCTTTTTAAAGTCTGTCTCTGTTTAATAGAATATTTTAAATATCTGATGGCACTGGCTAACAAAGCTGAGGCGAGAGGAACTGGGTGTTTGTTTCCACCCAGGCATGGCTCTTTCCAGCTCCCTCAGCCCTTGAAGCCTTGAGAAGGATTGCTAGCAGAAGGAATCCGAAAGGCAAGAGAAGCCTGATTATTGTAACTACCAATGCCTGGAAATAACATACTAACATTAACCCTTTAATGTTAAAATAACGCCCAGCTTGTTTCCTGTTGAAATACTTGTTTGTCCTGTGTTTATGTATTCCCATTCCTCCTCCCCAGAAAAAAGGCAGCCAGGCACCTCCCCATGAGAACCAAATCTTTACAAGTGACTCCTAACTTTGGCAGTTCAGATGTTCATGGATAAGTCCTAGAAGCCCTGGCCAACACAGCCTATGGGACGTTTTTGGAATCTATGGTCCAAGTGATGTCAGGAGTCCCATGACTGCTCTGGGCCCAAAAATGGAAGAATGGAGAAATACCAACGATGGAGGAGCTACTAAAGAAATTATTGGACATTGCAGAACTAGATATGCTTTCAGAGGCATTACGGGACCAACCGAGACATTTTGTAAGTGAAAGCTGGAAGCTGATATATAGTTGGGCCCAGAAAGAGGCAGGAAATTAGGGCAGGAAAAGATTGTGGCGAACCAGTACTTACAAGAACCCTAGATGATGGCGAAATCTCAGATCTATATATGTAGTATGGATGTTTTGTTTTTGTTCTTTTTGTTTTGTTTTACTTTGCTATTTTGCATGCATTAATAATAATAATAATAATAATAATAATAATAATAATAATAATAATAATAATAATAATAATAATAATAATAATAATAATAATTTTAAAAAAAGGGGTCCCGTGACTGAGAACAGAAATTAGTTGCAGTGACCTGCATAGACTGTGGGAGAAGAAAGCAGAGGGAGCCGCACAGCCTTTTCTTTGACTCTACGTGGGTACGTGGTTTGCACTTTCAGACAAAATCTCTTCAGCATTCTACTAAAAACAGTCAAATAATTCATTGGCTTTGTGTAGAAGTATTGTAACATTGTTGGGTGAGTGCCTGGGTATCTTTTTCCTCTATAGGCAGAGAGATGAGATTCTGTGTGAGGACACACAACGTTCCTCCTGAGCCTAATAGCTTTTATGCTAGAACTGCCATCCCCAGGCAACAACCTTACTATGGCATTTGCGGTCCATTTGGGGAAAAATGCCAGATTGGGGAAAGTGATTTTAAACAATAAAAAGAGCGCTTCTGAAGAAGGTAAGGAGAAATATACCTTAGGAATCAGAAGTACAAGAATCTTGTAAAATCCCCGTGTTTATTACAGAACTAACAAGAAACAAATTTATGTTGCTACTGCAACAGGAGGTTATGTGGTTTTATTTTTCATTTTCCAATGCCTAACATTGGAGATGCTGTGTTTTTAAAGCTAACATTCCAAGCCCCAGGAGAATTTATTTTTCTACCTGCCCTCAGACCTAGAATTTTTCACCAGGGAGTTGCTGCTGTTTTAGGTACGTGTGAACATGTTTGGATTTAGGGGTTATCTCTACTATGCTTTTTACTGAATATTATATGCCCAGAGAGTGGTTTTTCTCATCTTGCCTTTCTTAACGTTCTCTTAGAGGTTGTTTCTTGTGTTGTTGTTGTTACATGCCTTCAAATTGCCTTCAACTTACTGTAACCCTATGAATAAGTGATCTCTAGGAGTAGAAGGTGAGGGCCTTGGAGGTAGGCATGATAAATAAGGAAAACACTGACCCAGTAGTAATTTTCATGCCCACAATTCAAACATGTAATTCTGAAGTTTGCTAAATTCTATATTATTAATATAAATACATAAAGGTATTACTTTATATGGATATTAGAGTCTTCTCTAATGGACCAACATAACTACCTAAGAGTTTTGTGACCAGTAGATGGCAGCCTTAACTATCATTAAGCACAAAGAAGCAAACTACTGCTACCACACTGGCCCTTTTTATGGGTCGGTGTGGTCTAAACAGGGCAAATTGAGGTCAGGGGGAAAAACAATATGCCATTTGGTGCAATCTTGGCAAACTGACCTCAAGCAATCCTATTTCTGGTATTGTGAAGTGACTAAATGAGCCACTTCAGGATATCAGCAAACAGAACATCTCCCCTAGGTAAAGGTTCCCCTTGACATTTAGTCCAGGTCATGTCCGACTCTAGGGGGCGGTTCTCATCCCCGTTTCCAAGCCGTAGAGCCAGCGTTTGTCCATAGACAGTTTCCGTGGTCACGTGGCCAGCGCAACTAGACACGAAACGCCGTTACCTTCCCACCGTGGTGGTACCTATTTATCTACTTGCATTTTTACATGCTTTCGAGCTGCTAGGTTGGGAGGAGCTGGGACAAGCAACGGGAGCTACTACACAGGCTAAGTCTTCGTTGTCTTGTTTCAACTTTGGAGGTGAAAGCTTTTGCAGGAATTGGAGAATTCTGGGCAAGCTGTCTTGCTATAGAATAAGAAATGGGTGGTATTTTTCACACTCCCAGTGTGACCCTTCCTGAAGTCCCTATGGCTTTTGGCACTTGGGGCCGGAGTACAAATATAAGAAGCAGGAGTCGGAGGTTCAGCCTCTGAATCTCCATTTAAAATGATCGAGATCATGGGGCTGGAAAGAAGAAGAAAAAAACCCTTTTAAAAAAAACGGTTTGGAACAGTGAACCAGTGACAGGATCTATGACCTGACCCATGTATAAGTGCATCTTCCTGATGCCTTCTTTTCACTGCAGGTGAATATCTATCATTTGGTTACAAAGGGGACAGTGGAACAGGAGATTATTGAAAGAGCCAAGAAGACGATGGTGCTAGACCATCTTGTGATACAACGTATGGACACCACTGGCTGGACTGTTTTGGACAACAGCGCTGGTAGAATCAAGTAAGGCACTGAGGTGTAAGAAGAAGGGGCCAAAGATGGACTGGGGGCTGCAAACACCAAACAGCAGGAACTAGGGTGGGCAACTGTAGACGGTCTAGGGACTGCAGACACCACCACCCTTGACACAAGTTGGGGAGTTGGGAAGAGGAATAGCATTTAGTAGAGGGTTTGCATTCTCTGGGAGCAGGAGTCTTCATTTTCTGCTGAAGAAATGTTCGTCCCTCAGTTGGGAGGGATGACTTCAGGGGGTTATGAAAAGCCTTAGTGGCCCACACATTTTCTACAGGATACACAGTCCCTGCTTGTTGCCTTCAGAAACATCTGTTTCTTTCTGTGTGTAATCCGGTGTCCATCATGTGGATTACTTTTCCTTTTTCTGGGTGCAGGTATATGCCGTCTTAATAACTCTATCATGGGAAAACTGGAATCCTTAATAGAGTGAGAGATAATTACTGGGGGCAGAAGGACTCACTGTCCTGCATCCTCAGGGTAAACAAACTTGTTCCTAGCCCCAGCTATGTGAAATGCTTTATTTTCTCCACTGGTGTCTATGGGTAGCTCTCCCATCCCCGGGGAACATGTAAACATAGCTTCTCAAACCAAGAAAGGATTTAGCCAGAACGAGATGGTTCTTTGTGCACTTTGTAGAGACATATCTACTTGTATATCTTTGTACTCACACTCTCAATTCTCAATTCCTACTCCTACTCAGTTGTCAGTTTTTCCAACATTCACCCAGGTATGGTATTCATGGGGTGATTATGAGCTGTTCTGCTGTTTTGTTCTTCTACTGCTGAAAGTGTTATTTTCTACAAATCACTCCTGTGGCTTTGATTCTAACCCCGTAAGCATAGGAAAATTCAAATCAATGATGGTATATTAATAAGAATTGGTAGGTTCCTTCCACCTGGAATAACGAACTAGGGCGAGAAGAGACGGAAGGAGGGAGAATCCCTTAAATCAATTTGTTCCATTCTGGAATTGGAATGGCTGAATCAAGTTGCAAGGTCCAGTTAGAGTGCATCTGTTGAAATAGTGGAACTTATTATGTTCATGTAGACTTAACAAGTCATGTTCATTCAGTGGATCTGTTGATGTTGGAACTGATGACTGGACATAGTTTCAAATGATTCTGCATCAGGGACTGTTTTGATACTTTGACATAGTGAAATGAATTAAATAGAATTAACCAGTTAATTGATTTTATTTAAATTAATGATTGTGTATAATATCCATTAGTCTTAATCTAAGAGTTGAGCGTGCTTTTATAGCTCTTGGGCAACTTATGCATTCATTCATTCATTCATTCATTCATTCATTCATTCATTCATTCAATTTGTATACCACTCTTCTAGCACATTGCTACTCTGGATGGTTTACAACAAATTAAATGTACATTATATAATAATATAAACAACAGACTATCCCAGACATAAATCATAGCCCCAAACAGGCAGCAAAACAATTTTCAGAAGCACTGCAATACTACATTCTACTTCTCCTCCTTCCTCCAATGTCCCAACTATTTGGGGAGATTCTCCCCAAATACTTCTCTGAATAGCTCTGTTTTTGGGAGATGATCAGTGTTGCTAGGGACTTGTCATCTAGGTAGGGATTCAGCTGTGCAATTCGCCGAAGTTTGTAGAAGGTAGAGTGAACCACAGCGGAGATCTGGTTTTCCATAGTCAGCACTAGATCTAAAATCACATCCAGACTGTACACCTGATCCTTAACAGGGAGAGTAAATCCCCCAAGTTTAGGGAAAATAACCCCCAGAAGGGTAGAGAGGAAATCCTCCCCCCCCCCCCCCCAATCTGATCTTGTCTGGATTCAGTTTCAGCCCGTTCTTCCTTGTCCAGTATGCTTGGGTCCAGTACTGTGTGATATATGTAGGAACTATCTGATCTTTTATTCTTCCCTGTGTGTTTTTATGATGCTGTGCTTCTCATACTGGCGTTGTACAACTAATATGTTAATTGGATATTCTAAGATGGCTGGCAAGTCTTCAAGGTCTCTGCCTGATTCTGCTGCTCAACCTTTCTTCCATGTGGATGACGCATCCTGGAGCAGCTGCTGCAAAAACCCAGCAGACATCTTTGAGAGTGGACAATTATCCCCTTGTAAAGGCTCTCCTAGTGAACCTTTTGTGTGAGGGGGTTTGAGGGAAACATGTACGCACCCCAACCTGCTGTAAAGTTTGAGAGATTCCATCTCTGTCCACTAGCCCAGTCCCCTTGAAATGTTTAACATATTTTTCCTTACTCTCTAGTGCTGTCTTACTTGGAATTCAGTAACTGCATTTTCTGCCTTTTGTGTTTCATTTTTGTCCCTGCTTCTTTCCACCCTCCACTTGCCCACATCATCAGGAGATGGACATGGAGGAAATTTTATACTTGGCAGAAACATGAGATGAAGTGTATACAACTGCAACAGATGAGCTGTTCTCACAGTTTAAGCTATGGGCATGAAAGAAAAGGAACAGTTATTGTTCAAAAAGTTGGGAGATGGAGAGGCCTCAGGTAAACTGCATGTAGGGATGAAGCTTTCAGTTCTTCTTCATTGTCCGTGTATGGGGCATTTCTTCACGTGCATGGAACCTTGGAATCTTGAAGCTTCCATAGAATGCAAGAAAGGAGCAGCCCCACCCCTCCCTCTGAGTAGATCAAACCGTGTCCAACAGTCACTCTCCTCACTTCTTTTCAGCCGTTGCTGAGTGAACTTGGTCTTTCCTAGTAACTTCTACTTACCTCATTCTTCAGAGTTTCAACCTTCTTGTTTTCCTGATCCTTTGTCAGTCAACTAGAGATGGGGACAAACTGCCAAAATGGCAGTTCATCTTGGTTTTTCAAGGTTGATGAACCACAAACCATGAATTTCCCTGTGGTTAATCACTGAAGCTTTTTTTTAGACAGCCAAAAATATTTGAGCCCCCAGCCCCTGCAGCTTGCCCCCTGCCCCCTTCCCATTGCCCCTATCATCTCCCTACCTTCTGCCACCTCCCACAGCTTCCAGTGCCACTTCTGTCACTGCTTCCACTGTCCATGGCTGTCTAAAAGGGTTTTGTTTGTTTGTTTGTTTGTTTGTTTGTTTGTTTAGGTAGTCCCACGGGCTGTCTAAAAGAAAAGTAAAGACCCAATGAACTGACGAATTAATTCATGGTTCGTTGGGCCACCAGGGGGAAATCCGTGGTTCATCCCCATCTCTACACTCAAGGCCTCACCTTAGGCACCCTTTTGCCTCTTCAAACCACTCCTTGGGACACTGCTAGGTGACAGGGCAGAGACTGTTAGACATCACCAGCTGATAGGGTGGCCACTTGTTACCACTTTGCTCCATGTCTCTGCCACTTCAATGATGAGGTGAAGGATTTGACTTTTTTTATTATATGCAAATTAGAGAGTAATCTGAGAACTGCAAATACAGTTTCAAGCTATTGTGTTTCGATTTCTTTCTTTGGAGGTCATGCATGGATCTCCATTGCCAGAGCTTATTTAATTTCATAATTTGGGCTAGAAGGCTTTCCTCATCAAGCTTTCCCTTCCCCATGTGTTATATTCTTTGCCATTATCTCATAGTTGAGGGAACCCACCCAGAAATATGGAATCGTTTATTCTAACATGTTAAAATGCACCTGATAATCACAGTCTATAAGTATGTCACCATGAGGGGACAGGGTGAGAAGAAAAGAAGGAAAAGGGGGATGCTTTCAAAAGATATGATGGGATTTTTAAAGTGTAATGCCAGAGGAAACAGGAGGAAAAGCTGGCCTTGCTGGATAAAGCAAGAGTGGCTCCAGTTTAATTTTTGCCTGTTTAAAGTGACTTTTAAACAATGTCTGGCCCTTTAAGAGCAAAGTCAGCCAAGCCCAGGTCTCTACAGTATTGCTTTCCTCCTCATTCAGTTGGTGAGGAACTATGCAGAAAGTAAGGGCAAGCAAATTCTTGTGAACCATTATTCTTTATGGCAAGGTTCTACTGAGCATGCTCAAAAGTTATGAAATGGCTGCTTTTCCTGTTTGAAGGAGCCATTTTAAGTTATCAATATAAGTAATTTTTTTCCTACAACGGCTAAATGGACTTGCTTCATATTTTAAAAAGAGGCTAAGGTAATTACTCTCCCTATAAAATAAAAATGTTAGTTGTTAGTAATACACTTCAGTAATTTCTTATTTGCTAAAAAATAGGTAGCTGGCATCTGCACGGGTGTGTGTGCGTAAAAATTACATCTATAATTAAAATGCATCCCTTTAAAAGTATTTGACCAAACATCACCAGATTTCCTTCCTGCTGCATATTGAACTTTACATTCAGTTCAATAATGACAATAATGCATGCAGAGCCATGGGCTGTGTAGAATGAAGTCTTGTACTCGGGGAAACTGCAGAACAGTCTTCAGTTTGCACGGCAACATGGTTTGCTTCTAGCTACATCATACAGGATGCATGGAAAAGCTGAGGTGGAGAAACAAATAAGAACCTCAGTGCAGAGTGGGTTTTCAAGCAGGCTGATGGTGTGTTTCTCATTTCCAGGTGCTGGCAGTCTTCACATGTGTTCTCTGGGGCTATTGTAAGTACAACAATAATAGAAGTGGAATTTTGTATATCAGAGATCTGAACTCACCTCCAAAAAAGTTTCAAGTCTAGCTGGAATCAAATCTGTCAAATTGTCCTATCTCTTTTTGGACAGAGTGGAAGGCAGGCACCTCAGTTTATCAGAGAGAATACAACTTTTGCCACTGAATTCTTTAGAGAGTATCTCATTCAGGGCCAGTCCTGTCATTTGGCAGAGTGGGATGTTCTGAGCAGATGCCAGATACTGGAGGAGGGCTCATCAGCCTGCTCTCTAGCTCCCGTTTCCCTTTGCTGGGGGACAACAGAGCTGGGTATGGCACACAGCGTCTTCTGCCCATTTCGCCCCACTAGGCTGCTGCCTCAGGTGTGGCAACTGGTGCTATACCTTGAGAAGCAACAAAGCAAATGTCAGCTGTCAGTTGGCCTAGTTTCTGCATCTGGAATAGGGAGCAGGCAACATGCCTTGAGAGAGTTGAGTCCTTGTTGCCAGTTGTCTCTTTTTAGGTGTAGATTTTCCTGTGTTTTTTTTACCACCATCACCCTCCCAAATTAGCTTTCAAACCCAATTCAGCAGAAAAGTCAGGGGCATTGGACTGGGTGGTGTGAATTCTTTGCTGTCTGTTGGGGATTGTATCACCTTAAGTGAAAAAGTCCAGCTTCAAGTCTTCACGGCGGTAGATGTAAGCTTAGGAGCATGCAGGAACTGCTTTTTGGGTACTGGAAGCCTAAGTACCCAAAAAGTGGAGTGGCATCTGGCTCTCACCTGCAGTGTGCTAAGGGTGCCACATGTCAGCTCTCAGGCCTAGAAGGAATAGTTCCTGCAGAAGGTTGCAAGTTTATTATATTTTCCTTTTATCTGGCTTTTCTTCTTAGACCAAGGTGAAAACTAGTGATCTTCGTTGCAGCTCGGAAAACACCCCATCCCAGAAATGGCACAAGGACAACTATGACAGGCGAGCAATTTACCTCACAGAGATCTTGGACAACCGCTTCCCTCTGCTTGTTGACTGAAGTTCTCCAGCTGCCATGCTGTTTATTTCCAGCAATCAGTCTCCACATGTGGCCATTTTGGACAGACAGACCTTCAACTGCTGCATTTTAACATTCTGGAACAATTCATGAGACTCAGAATCTTGTCTCTAAAGTGTGTCAAAAAACAGCAGGAGGGCCTAGCGGGTTTGGGTTCAGTCAGTATCAACCAACACACCTCCTCTGCTTCTCCATCTCAGTCTTCAGACTGGCATAAACAAGTCATGTCCGTAACAAGCCAGGTGTCTTTGAATTGAGCAATCCCATTACAAGGACCAGCACCCTTGTCTCCAGGCGCTCACCATTCTGATGCTCAATCTCAGATATCGATCTCCACAAGCCAAAAGGCCATGGCTAAAACCATCATCTAGAACAGTGGTGGCGAACCTTTTTGGGCTCGCGTGCCCAAATTGGGGGGGGGGGGACAGCGGGCGGGGCGGACCCAGACCCGGAAGTGACGGTGGAAGGGGGAATCGCGGTGGCGGACCCAGAGGACCCGGAAGTGGCGGACCCGGACCCAGAAGTGGCAGCGGAAGGGGGAATCGCAGCAGGGAGGTGCCTGAAGCCCCCTCCGCTGCCAGCACCAGTTGTTCCGGATCCACTTGCCGAAGCACCACCACCAGCTGCAGCTGCCTCCTGAGGTTTGGCTGCGCGGGGGGGGGGGGGGGAGAGTAGCGATCTGGTGACCTGTGGCTTGCGTGCCGGCAGAAAGGGCTCCACGTGCCAGCTGTGGCACACGTGCCATAGGTTCGCCATCGCTGATCTAGAACATCCTAATAAGATGCCTCGTGACGCACCCCCATATGTTCAAGTCAACACACCCTGCAAGAGTGTTCTGGGCAACCTGGGGAATTGGCACCAACTACTCAGAAGCAAAAAAGTCCAGTTTCTGAAAATCCACCCGAGGAACCTGAGCACTCAGTATTCATCCATCTGATCCATCTGCATCCATATTGCCTATGACCACAATGGGAAACTTTAAGCCTTCATTCCAGAGGTGGCCCAAAAAGGCTGTTTTTGCAGCCCTTGAGCCCCCTTCCTCAGTAAAATATTCTGCCCCCAGGAAAAATGACACCCCCCCATGGGAGGTTAAGGGAGAGTTTTGATTTGTCTTGTTCTGTTTGTTTTTAAATTGAGAGGGCTCTACCAGAGGGTTCTGAAGATGCAAAAAATGACACATCCATCTTCTGAATGTAGCTCAGAAGTCACAGGCAAAGTTCACACTTCTGTGGTCCTGCAACTGAAGATTCTGGGGTTTGCCTTTTAACTTGCTTTATGGAAACTAGGTGCTTGGCCGTGGGATAGGGCCTGGCCCTGTAATTCCCAGGTGGCCCATTTGGGCCTCATTGGTTCACAGAAGTTTATAGCACAGGAAGGGAACTGAAACACACGTTTACAATTTAGAAGAACGTATAGTATAGCTGTTGTGCTTGCTTTAATTGCTGTACAACAAATATGAGTTGCTGTAACCAGTGGAAAACACTAGCAACCTACCATGGTTCTGTCGGGGCACATGCTGGCAAGTAAACCCTGGGCATGGGTTCAGATTCCTGCTGCGTCCCAGTGGCACTGGAGAAGGCACGCATTAGTGCTCCCCTTTCCCTTTCTGTCTGGGATATTTTCTGGTGCAGAGTAGTGGTGAGGATCTATGGGAAGCGAGTTGTTGGCCCATTTGCCTGGATAGGCAGCAGTTGCTGGGGATGGAATGGAGAGCCTGTTGTTTACCTGGTTGCCGTAGAGACGAGAATGCTGGATTGGGTGGGGAGTTAGGTCAGTTGAGGCAGAGAGGAAGGTAGGAGGTTGACAGTTAATTCCACTTCAAGCCCCTGTGTGGTTTATGTTGTTACTGTATTAGGTTGTCTACATATTGCTCATTTATAAATAAAGAAAAAGAAATCAATTATGAATATTTTGGTTTTGTTATTTGTAAAAGAAAACCCAGGCTTGTGCTGTTTGCCAGACCAAACCCATGTGGTTACTGTCTGAATCTGATGGATGTGATGGTTAATTTTTAAAACTAAACTTCTAGGATACTTGGCTCAATATATTTTTAGGAGTTCTACTGCAGAAAGTAACATTTTCCCATCTTTGGGTTCAGTAGTGCTCTTCTCAAGATCTTAATACAGAAGAAAATTCTCTCTACAGAATACTTGGAAAATCTACAATGGGTTTTTAGGCAAATTAAGAGGCATGAAGCAGATTTTGTATAACCTATACAAATCATAGAATAGCACACCAACTGTTCATGGTGGGCAAATTTTTTAGTAACATCTGACATAGAGATATAGGCAGAATCTGTATACAGAGCATATTCTTAAGTGAAGGTGGGATGCATTAAGAGAGAGGTTTAAATACTAACTCTTTTTTCTTTGTGTGTGGCTTCCTTTGTGACCCAGTCATTGGTGAGTCCGAGGTGCTTAGCTGCTCTTGACTCTTTCCTTGCAACTTACTTTAGGTGGTGGTTTTTAAAACATTTTCTCTTGCATTAAGGCAAGACACCTGAGTCTTCAGTAAAGGGAGATTTCCTTTTTCCACACATCCTGCACAAATCCAGTTGCTAGTCAGAACTAGAATAGATCAATTCAGTCAATGGGATTGTTGTGCATTGATCTTGCTCAAGGGTCTCCAAACTACGGCCCATGGGCCACATCTAGACTGCCTTGCCTTTTTATCTGGCCAGGGCATAGGAAGAGCAGGGAAGGGGGACCCAAGTGATCCCCCACCCCCGCTGTCCTTGCAAAGACAGCAGGATTACTTGGGTCCCCCTTCCCTCCTTCAGCCCTCAAAAATGTTTAAAATATATGATGTGGCCCTCATACTGAAAAGTTTGGAGACCCCTGATCTAGCTGATTCAGCAGTTGATCCAGAAGTTACACTCGAGTGAAGACTAGTAATTGAATGTGGACCAGGAGAGCTTCCTCATTCCCTTCTCCTGAGCTGGTGCTTCTTTTTTATTGTCTCTACCCATCTAGGCATCACCATGACATAGAGTGACAAAGAACCAGAGGTGGTAATTTTTAGTAGTTAAAGACTTCTCATGTTTAATTTCTGAAAGATTACCCCTGCTGCTGATGTGATGAGTAGAGATGGGATGTTCGTATTCATCTCTCGGAGGAGACAAATACAAATATCGCCACCACAGGTGGTTGGGTTGATTGGACACACACACACCCCGAACCAGGCTGTCCACTTACTGCTCACAGTGTGGTGCACATGGCCGTTGTCATTCATGCTACACCAATCATGGAAGTAATCCGGCTAGGGCTTCCCCACCTCCGTGCACTGCTGACCAATCCAGAGATGAGGCGAGAAGACATGTTTCACTGCTCATCAGGTCAGCAGCGTAGGGAGGCAGGGAAGCCCCGGTTAGGCTACTTCCATCACTTGTTGTTGTTGTTTAGTTGTTTAGTGATGTCCGACTCTTCGTGACCCCATGAACCAGAGCACGCCAGGCCCTCCTGTCTTCCACTGCCTCCCGGAGTTGGGTCAAATTCATGTTGGTAGCTTCGATGACACTGTCCAACCATCTCATCCTCTGTCGTCCCCTTCTCCTCTTGCCCTCACACTTTCCCAACATCAGGGTCTTTTCCAGGGAGTTTTCTCTTCTCACGAGATGGCCAAAGTATTGGAGCCTCAGCTTCAGGATCTGTCCTTCCAGTGAGCACTCAGGGTTGATTCCTTTAGAATGGATAGGTTTGATCTCCTTGCAGTCCAGGGGACTCTCAAGAGCCTCCTCCAGCACCACAATTCAAAAGCATCCATTCTTCGGCAGCCAGCCTTCTTTATGGTCCAGCTCTCACTTCCATACATCACTACTGGAAAAACCATAGCTTTGACTATGCGGACTTTTGTCAGCAAGGTGATGCCTCTGCTTTTTAAGATGCTGTCGAGGTTTGTCATCGCTTTCCTCCCATAGATTTCTCAGGAGATAGATAAGATGGTCAGGCACTCCCATTTCTTTAAGAACTTGCCATAGTTTGCTGTGGTCCACACAGTCAAAGGCTTTTGCGTAGTCAATGAAGCAGAAGTAGATGTTTTTCTGGAACTCTCTGGCTTTCTCCATGATCCTCTACCATGCTGCTATTTTTTTTTAATGGATCATATGCTTGGTTTGCATTCCAGGTCATCTTTAACTGAGATGTGCCTATTTAAGATTTTGTGACTCATTTGTCATTTATCTGAAACACAGCTTTGTTTAAACTTTATCCATAGATTTACTGTATTATTCCATTTCTGAATAAACATATTGAATAGCTCCTAAACCAAGGATTGTGTCAAATTAATTCCACAAGCTAGCAATCACTCCATTTAAGGATTTGTTACATGCTGGTCACATATAAAACAAACCAGTCATTTATGAGATAATCATCTATTTCCATGCCATGTGTGTTGAAGAATTGCCAAAAACCAAAAACCAATTAAAAAACCCCTCCCTTTCGATCATCTGCTTCATCTTCTTAGTGTAGCAAGAATAGAATGAAGAGCAGGTAAGGTTCTCTGCAGGTGTTACTGCAGAGTGAAGGGGAAGAGGAGATACAGCTCCCACCTCCAGATAATGCACTGGTTCCATCAGGCCAAGGGTACTAAGCCTGTGCAACAGCTTTGCCTTGCCTTTCTGGGTCTCTGCGTTTAATCTGCCTCCAGCCTACCAATTTGCTGCCTGCTGTTTTTGCATAATATTTTGAACATCTGATCAACATTTCTCTCTGTATTTCAAGATTCCCAAGAGGGGATTATAGCCACATACTTTGTATTTGCAATGGTTCTGGTCAGACAGATACTCTTTAATGGAAACATAGTTTTAAATACATATGGAAGTTATTTTATTTACAGTGTCCAGTTCAAAGATGTACTAAAATGGGCAATGATGTTGTTAGGTCAGTCAACGTCAGGATAACTTTAATGCTACATCACAAGAACAGCATCGTTCTCCTCTCTGCCTCCAACTTCTTAATGAGATTTTACACTGTTAAATTCATGATATTCATGTCAGCGATTGAAGAAGTAAGATCTTTTCATTGATGCAGAATCTGTGCAACACCATCATCAGGTTTTCCCCACACCGTGACACTTGGCGTTCCATTGCCAAGCGGAAATCTTCCTTCACCCCTTTGGTTATTCCTCTGGTAACAGTGTGATGCCTGAAATTATAACACACAAAATAATTAAACAGCATGGAACTACTGTTTCTATTTAGAGTTATGAAATGAAGCTCCCCAGTTTGACCATACCCTTTTTACATTCATATGTTCGATGAGACTGTTCTCTGACACTATCATACATGCATAATTAAGGAAACTGCCAATTGATATCAAAATAATTGGATAACACCCTAAGAACCTAAACTGAAGACTCTGGAGTTCTCTTTAAGAACTTGCATAAAAGAACCACTGCTACAAACAATAGCTGTTTCAGCTTAATTTTGGCTACAAGGATATTTTGCCATGTGTATTAACCTGTGAGAGAAATAACAAGTATGAAATTCCTTTTCTATTATAAGTTGTCCATCAAGGTAAGGTTAAGGGAGATTAAGGCATGGGCACCATATGACTGTACAGTAAGCTCCTGGAATTGTTAGTAAGAATTCTGATCCCTACCTACAAAAATTTTTATGATCTACCTCTCTGAGACAATCAATAGTCTCAAAAAGGTTGCTGGGAATCAACCAAACTGCGTTAGTCATCACAACACTAAACTTCCCCTTACCACTACTACTGTACTCAGTTTCTGGTGCCACTTTATAAAAGGGATTCTAGAATTTGCTCTAATCAATCATGCTTTCTCCTGCTCCTACAATTGACCTTGCCATAGGACCATTTTAAATCAATTTAAGAGGGGAATTGTGCTTTCTTGATTTGGCATTTCAGTACAAAAGGTTACAGTAGCCAATAAATAACAATAAAAAGGGTCTTCAATAGATTTGGAAGCAGAATCTCAATCAAGAAAAAGAAGGATAAGATGCCAATAATTGCTGCCCATCCACCAACAACTGCTGTAGTACAGCTTGTGTTGAGCTTGAAGTTGCTGTGCAGCAATGTTTTATGCACAGAGTTCCAAAATAATACTGGGGCACAGAAAAGGCAGGTAGCCTAGACAGGCATTGTAAACACACACACACACACACCACCAAGCAACCTATAAGAGACATCTGGCTTACAAGTACAGGTTATGAAGACCATCTTGATCCAAAAGTAGCATACAGAAGTTCCAAACAGCAATTGGATATAAATATATAAAACTTTATTTTTTAAAAAGATAGCATAATTCAATAAATGCACCTAACTCCATTAAAGATGTCCTGAACGACTTTATTCCTAGTCATATGGTTAACAAAAAGTGCATTGGTAGGATTTTCTTTAAAAACATACTGCTTTAATGGTGCTTTATACCCTGCCTTTTCAATGCCTCCACCTTTCCCAAGCAGTGTTTTGTAAGCTGGGAAACACTTCCTGTCCTTATCCAAATGGCCAGTATAGACTTGTAGTACTGAAAGCTTACAAGCAGAGTTGCACATAAGACAAGATGTTCAACTGTTGATGGCTAAACAAATTCAGGTCTCAGAGGCAAAGGAAACAGGAGCAAGCAAATATATTTGAGAGGGAAAGGTATAAAAACTCAGTGGAATAAGAATTACCATATTCAACCCAATGGTGCCAATCTTTACCTAAATCTGAGCTTTAATAAAAGAAAGAACTGGATAACCTTCAAAAATCTAAGCAGAGCATCATTATTGTTCAATCATCCAGAAATCCACTTAAAAATTTAAGAACATACACGTGCCAGTAACTTATGGAAAAATAACAAAAATGTTAACAATCGTAAAACATGGTTTGCCAAGTGATGTAGGCACAAATGAGGAACAAAAGCATGGAGAAAACTACTGAATTAACAAAGGTCTGATAACCATGGGCAGTAAAACATATTGACAAAAAGACAGCACACTATGAGCAGGGATGTTCCCCTGCTTGGTACCTGTCAGCAGTCTGCATGCTGGGCTGTAGTACAGGTATGAATTCCTGTTGCAGTAACCCCAGTGGAGGGCTAGAAGTCCTTCAAAAAACAGCAAACAGCAGCATTCAAACACCCACAACCAATTTCCCCTGTGCTACACAAATAATTGCTCCAGAAAGAGAGACAGAAAAGGAAAAAAGGGAGAGGGAGAGAAAGCAGAGGCTACAAATCAAGAATCCAAACCCAAGTGCAGGCATAGAATGGATCTTTTGTTAAAGATGATGAAAGCACAGCAGCTTCATCTAGTGGCTTGGCATGCCAAAATAAGAGCATTTAAGAAGCTACTGCAGATTAAAACCCCTAACTATACTATATGATGCATAGAAAATGAAGAGAAAAACTATGTGGGAAAACAACTCCTGCATTATGTTCCTTCACATCTGAACAGTCTTTTAATCAAGAATTCTAGTATGTATTTACCACGAGGAACCTTCTAACAAGCTGCCTGAAGTATGCACAACACTTCGAACCTCTATCCCATTCCCAAGCCAAATAACACTGGCACTGGCACACTAGACTACTATGATCAATTAGGGAGAAATTACAGATTACTATGTGCGACACAAATCAAATACTGTTAGGAAAGGACATATGGGAGCAGTGGGGAAGGGACAGGGTTGTAAATCCCCCCTTTTCCCCAACCATATCTTGCCTGAAAAACCCACTATCAGCCCTCTTCCCTTCCCTGCCCCTAGGTTTCACTGGTTTTCTAGCAAGCTTCATGGGAAGGAGTTATGGATGCTTTGGAAGGAGAAAGAGCACACCGTCTTTATTTCATGCAGTTGCGTTATAACATTTTATCCTGGGAACACAGCAAGACAGCAACTCATTTGATTTTACCCCCAACAGCTCTTGCTGCTGAAATATTTTAGGAACCGAAGTATATTTTCAGCACTAATTTAGAGATTTTTGCTTGTTTGTTTAATCAAAAGTTAGAGCAACTAAGTGCCTTGGGGTGCTCCGGCTGTAGTATCTTAATTAACGTTACCCCAATTCTTTCCCAAGATTTATTTTTACTCATGAAGTGGTATTAATGATCCTAGTAGATATATTTAGAGATAGTTTGGATGAGAAAATGCAGCCAAAATGGCAACAAGCAGACATGTTTTGTGCATCTTAACTATAAAGAAGGAAAGGATGCTCTCCCACATAAATACTGAAGATAATTAAATAAATGTCTGAAAGCCAAAACTGTGTAGGATGCTTAAACATTTTATATTCTACTCTACATTAAAAATCCACAGTAATTCCTATAGAATATTGCGGAAGACAAATTGTCAAATCAGCTACCACCACAAAAATAGTCCAACAAGAATCTGGTTAATAACAGCAGAGTAATGCAGTCACCATAACATCCCTGCTAGCCGGCAGGAAGCGGTGTATACAGCAAGTAGGGTTAACCCCTTCTCCAGCTGAAGGAAGCTCCAGGAGTATTTGATGCCTCTTCTGAAAGGCAGAACTCCTTCAAGTGCAGAGCATAGCAGCAGCAGGACCACCACCACTATCTTGAATTCAATTATCCACAACACATAAACTTTGAATTAAAAAATAGACTCAAGAAAGTCACATCAAGCTGTAATAGAGCTAAATAAGAGGACAAAGCTGGTCCCTAACTCTTTAGGGAAACCATTCGCTACCTTACTATTTGAACACATACGGTAGTACTGAAGGGTGGAAGGGGCACTGATTAGCTCTCCTGCAGGCTGAGCTAAAGGGAATCCACAGCAGGACCAACTGACTACTATCAAGAAGCAAGGCAGGAAAGGGACTTCAAAAGCAGCGCTTACCACCAAGCACAGAAGAACTAGATCTTGTTTCATAGAATCATTCGGAGGACCCTTTTACTACTGCGTTTCTCTTCTAGTTTCATTGTTACTGCAAGCTGTCTTCAGCACCTTTTTTTTTTATTTGCAGAAAGACGGCAGATAAGATTTTAAAAACCAACAAAAATAACATTACAGTCAACCCTCGACTTACGAACTTAATCCGTTCCGGAAGGACGTTCTTAAGTCGAAAAGTTCGTAAGTCGAATAAGCATTTCCCATAGGAATGCATTGAAAACCAATTAATCCGTTCCGGCTGTTTTTGGTTCTTAGGTAGAGGGGCGGTTTGTAAGTCAAACCATTAGTTCCCATAGGAACTAATGCAAAGCCGGTTAATCCGTTCCTACCACTAGGGGCAGAATTTTTTTCTTTTTTTTCCTTTTAACATAAGATGACTTAGGGTTTTTTTTGGTTCGTAACTCGAAGTAAAGTTCGCAAGTCGAGGCTATATTTTTCTATCAGAGCGGTTCGTAAGTCGAAAAGTTTGCAACTAGGGCCGTTCGTAAGTCGAGGGTTGACTGTATAGTTTGTCAGAATGTCAGTTGTAGATCTGGATGGCCCGACACATGTCCAACTTGTACTACATATTTTTCTGAGGATCAAAGCAGTTAGTGAAAATTGGACAAAATTAATCCCTGTGACTCCTAGATTATGGAAGCGGAGGACTTGTGGGAAGTCAGACCAATTTGAAACACCTAAGAAACCTTCCTGTAGGAACTGCTGCCATGTGTACAGTAGCCACATTGAAGCCGGCACTTTGGTTCAGCCGATACAGCTAGATTAGCAGGGACCAGGAACCTGAAATGGTAAAATCCCTCGGGTCCAAAACCGATGGCCTCCTGGGCCGGAATAGCAACATCACAATCACTACTGCTGGCAGGTTTCTCGCTCTCATCAGGGATAGAGTAAGGAGAATTTGTACAGTGACAGCATCCACCTTTTTCCGCTTGAACCACAAGAAGGCATCTGGTTTTGTATTTTCACTTCTCGTGAAAAAGGCTACCATCTGCATGCCTTCCTCTTGCCTACTGAACAGGAATACATACTAGTTTGACAGCCCATTTCCCTTGCTCAAGGGCTTTCCAACGGAGCCTTTCTCTACATCTAGGCAGCCCTGGATTTTTTTCCGTTGTAATGAACACTCCACCCAGCTAAACAGGTAGTTAGGCTCCAGCAGGGCAAAATGGATGCCTCCCCTATGGTCCGTGGAAGCTTCTGTGGTGGTGGTGGTGTCTGTCCTGAATAGGGCCTATTAATGTCTTAATAGGTCTCGGGTGGAAAAGGCCATCCAGATTTAGCAGTGCTCAGCTCCAAGTGGGTAAAACAATTCTGTATGGGATCATGTCACTGCATCTTAACATTATGCTGTGAACTACCCACACCCCAAGCAGCGTGGATTTGATTTCAATCACAATTTAGATTAAGAAAAATTGGATTCGATGATTTAAATTTTAAAAAATCTATTTTTTTATTTAGATCAATTTGATTATTTTTAAAAATCATTGATTTTTATCCCAAGTAACTTGTACTGATAGAAATATTAAAATGGTATCCTCTAATTCAAATAAACTGGTCTCTGAATAGCAGCAAACCAAGACAATTCACCTGGAAGTGCTTGTCTGGCTGAGAATAGGTGCTGTTGAGGTACCAGCAACTGTTGGATTCAAATGTTTTCCAGAAACAGTATCTCCACAAATTGCCATTATGATCTATTAGCACAGAAGCAAAGAGAAGCTGCTTTCAAGAAGGTGGGAGAATCTGAATCCAGGAGGGGGCCTCATTTCTTGAAGAGACCATTTTTGCTGGATCTGTCTTCAGCTAGCAGAACTAATCTACTGACTTTGCCTGCAGCTAAAAGAATTAACTTTTCTGTTTATTGACTGAAAACTTGTACGCTATCATACTGTGTTTTCCTTTTCAATGCATATGCAAAGAAGGTGTGAAAACTATTTTCTTGGTTCACGGTCATTCCTGTCAGTTAGAACCTTTCTGTATCTACCAGAAAGTAAGGATCTCTCCACGCTCACCTTTTGGATTTCTAAAAAATCCCACTGGGATAAAGAGTAGCATGCTGTACTATCTTTTCAAAGACTATGCATATTCAGGTGGACAGGACTGAACAGCTTGTTCCAGTAAGTGGTTGGGGCCTACCACCCATTTGGGAAATGTCATCATCAATTCTGTCATCAGCAAGTAGTATGTAGGAATGTCCATCTCCTGCAGTTGTGCTGCCAGTACTTGACACAAGCCCAACAACCTTCAGAATTCTAAAAACCATTGGGTTTTGTTTGGTTTGGTTTATAAATGCAGAAATCCAGCCCTTTTGCTGCTGCTATGGTGGGTTTGAAAACATAGGTCCTCTTCTGCCTTCTCCGTTCTTTCTTCGTTTTCCCATTCTGATCACTTATCCAGAACCCTCAATGATGTGAACATGTGGTAAGCCTGAAATCCTATGATAACTGATGCCTCATGAGATGTTGCTAATTAGCCAAGCGATACTACTAGAGACGGGCACTAGAGATCACTCAGTGGAGGAGGCGGGGGCAGGGAAGGCTACGGTGCTGCCGGTGAGCGGGCGACTGCCTGGAGGAGACGGGAGAGGGAAATGCATGCCGGCTGCAGAATATCTGTGCGGGTGCTGCGCTGAACCAGGCCGAACCACGGCTGGTGCCCACCTCTTTATACTATACGTAGTTTCTTCCTTTTTGTGTAGTCAAAACTCTGCCTTGGAAATTGAGTCAAGAAGCTGGTGTGCCCCTTGAAACCTGAAGCTCCCAATATCCTCTTTCCCATGGAATTTTCCAGAGGACATCTACCTGCCACACGCAGAGGCATTTCCTGGATATTTTTATTCAAACTGTCACTTACTCTGATTCTCCTGGACTTATGTATAATACGACAAACATGGCTTGGTGCATACAAAACCATGTTACAGAACGAAAAACCACAATTCTGGCTGAATACAACATGAAAAATAAGGCAAGGAGATTGGACAAGAAAACATATTTTAACTGCATTGCCTGACTTGCCAAAAAACATACCAGTGGGCTCCTAATGACACCACAACACAAGACACACTAACCACACTTGCCTGACTTGAGACAGTCTTTGAATCACCAACATATTAAGCTTCTTTAATGCTATAGAGTAACTTTCATTTGAAAAATTAAACATGGATGAAACTCTTTAATAAAATAGACCGAACAACCGAAAAGCAGGACTTAACTTTGCGACCTGCTTTGAGGTAGCCTACACAAAATGAACATAACTGTTGTGTGTTTTCAACATGATTACAGATTCAATTATTATAATGGCCAGAATCCTGCTGGTATTTGCATAAAGTTTGCATAAGCTGCTGAAATTACTTGTGACTAATTGGCAAGGTGTCAGGATGGATCTCAGTTTGTGTGCCTGGTCCCACACCCAACTACACAATCGAGATTTGCTGTGGTACCTCATCAATTAGCTGCAATCAACATGGCACATTAGGCAAACTCTCTGCAAACACATACTGGATACTGTTCACAATCAATAATTATATGCCACCAAGTTGATTCCAATTTATGCAATCCGCCCAGGATTTTCTAAATATAAAATACTCAGAAGTGGTTTATTAGTCCTTCCTTTTGGTGGCACTTTGGCACCGTGCCACTTTCCCAAGACCACGCAGGTGGCAAGTCACACAATCCCATCAGCCGCTCATCTCCAGATGGCCCTCTTCAAGGAGCCGCAGCGGGGATTCAGATTCCCAACCTCTGTCTCGGCAGCCAAGTGCTCTGACCCACTGAGCGAGATCAGCCTTACATCACTGTACAACTTACAACTTATTAGACATCAGAGTCCAATGAAGATCAGCAGTATTCCATCTCTCCAGCACACTGGAGCAGCATGAAGGCTGGTAAAATGCTGTATGTGTTACATCCTGTCAATTCACATCTGACTCATGGGTGATCCTAATAGAGCTTTCAAGGTATGTGAGATATTTAAGAAGTGGTTTTACCACTGCCAGCTCCTGGTCAGCTTTCAAGGCCCAGCAGGAATTTGAACCAAGGTCTCCTGAATCCTAGTTGACCCCTCTATCTACAACAACACACTGGCCCCGAGTGAGATGTTAATTAGATTTACCTAATTAATTTACCTAACTGCTTTACCTCTCCTGACTGCATAAAGTAGTTGCTGTGGAGGGGAGAGTGTATTACATCTAACCAGGTCACTACATTGGGAGATTGCATGTCATTTCCACATTATTAATCAGTTCACTTCATGTAAAATGAAAAGAGTAACTGCACAGTGGGTAGTCTTTTCAAGGTGGACAGGTGAGCAGCTGATTAGTCCAGGAACCTAGCACAGGGATTCCTGATCAGTTGCTCACCTGTCACCTTTGCCTTGAAAGATTGCCCACTGTGGAAATGCTTCTTCCATTTTAAATGAAGTAAACTGACTGCATTTCCTTTCCATAATCTGTATCTAATGACATAATTAATGATCAACCCCCGAGGGACTCTGGTTGACAAAGTGCTAGATTGCTGCAGTGCCACCGCAACCTTCCTAGATCCTTACACAGCCTGGTTTTTAAAACCCGGGAAAAAAACAAACTTGGCGGCTGATGATTGTAACAACAATTGTCCAGTCGCCAATGTTCCTTTTTTAAGCAAGCTAGTGGAGAGGGTGGTGGCCGACCAGCTTCAGGCACTCTTGGATGAAACCAATGCCCTTGATCCATTCCAGTCCGGGTTTAGACCGTGTCATGGTATGGAGACAGCACTGGTCGCCCTGGAGGACCACCCCCAGAGTGTTCAACATGGGGAGATGGCCTCCACCCCTTGGACTCTCAACTGCAGAGTCCCTCAGGGGTTGATAATCTCCTTCTTGCTGTTTAATATCTATATGAGGCCATTAGGGAAAGTCATCTGGAGATTTGGAGTGGCGTGTCATCAATAAGCTGATGACACGCGATGGATGCCATCCCACCCCTTGAGAGCAACCTGTCTATGGTACTGGAGTGGATGGGGACCAACCGATTGAGACTAAACCTGGAGAAGACAGAGGTCCTTTGGATGCATGCCCCCGCCTGTCTGTAGATTGGGTGCCTCCCTCTCTTTGTGGGGGAGGTACTCTCTCCTCTAAGAATGAAGTTCACAGCTTGTGTACTTCTGGACCCAGAGCTATCAATGGAGTCCCAGATAGCGTCTATGGTCCGTTCTGCCTATTTCTATCTGAGGCGGATTGCCCAGCTGCGTTCTTACCTTGACACTGGGTCCCTCACTATGCTGGTCCACGCACTGGTAGTCTCAAGATTAGACTACTGCAATGATCTCTACATGAGGCTACCTATGAGGCTGTCACAGAAACTTCAACAGGTCCAGAACACGGCGGCCAGACTACTGAGTGGAGTTAATAAATATCATCACTCCAATTCTGGCCGCCTAACACTGGTTACCTGTCCGTTTCCACGCCAGCTTCAAGGTGAAGGTTTTAACCTATAAAGCCCTAAACAGTTTGGGACCTCACTACCTAGCAGAACGCCTACTTCCAACAAGATCTGCCTGTCCTACAAGAACATCCCAAGCAGGCCGGCTGAGGATGTTAACCCTGAAAGAGACCCAGAGGGAGAAGATGAGAAACTGGGCCTCCTCATCTGTGGAATGAACCACCCCCTGCAATTCACTTGGTCCGTTCGCTGCTGATATTTAAAAAGTTACTTGGCTCTTCAGGCAGGCATTCGAAAACATCATACCTGCAAGCTCAGCTGAGTCTAATTAGCCTATCTGTCCAATGTCCGCCATCTTAAATGTTTTAAATGCTTTAATTGCTTTGAATGTTTTTAAATGTTTTATTTTGATGTATTTTTAGGTTTTGAGTTTATTGTTTATTTGTATTTTATTATTTCTATTTTTTTGTGATGTTAAGCAGTACGTGGTGGTATTTATATGCTGTAAACCGCCCAGAGTGGCCTCGGCCAGATGGGCATTATAACAATGGAATGAATGAAGGAAGGAATGAATGAATGAATAAATAAATAAATAAAAATGACCCAGCCAGATGCAGTAAACTCTCCCCTCCAAAGCAACTAGTTTCACAGCCCAAGAGTGACATCACTGATTAGTATTTTACTAATCTCATTGTTCTGCTGCACTGGAAAGATAAAATACTGCTGTTCTACTGTCTATCTGATTCTGATGCCTAAAAAGTCATAGATCCTCATTTCCATGTAGTCTTGATGATGTGAAAACACAATCAGATTCAAACCTAGCACTTTATTCATCTGCAGACATGGGAGTGCAGTCCATGAAAGTGTATGCTAGGTAAAACTTGTTAGTCTTTAAAGATGTTGCAATATTGTGTCAGTTCTGCTGCCACACATAGCAGCTTAACACTGCTACCCACCCCCCGGGGAAAATTCTAGTTCTATGTTTCCTAAAACATTTCTTTAACTGATCAGATTAGATTTATCACATCAATTTCATCCACAGAGTACTCTCATCAACTTCAAAATATTTCACTTACTTTATTAGCATCCCTTGATTTGGCAACAGTTCCAGGTGAATTTTTCCTCCTTCTTGAGTTCTTAAATAGGCAAACTCTTCCAGCATATCAATATCTGGAAAAAATAGCTCAGGAAAAAAAAAACAATGAAACACATCTCCTAATATAGAACCAAGGAACAGGGTAGTTAATATGATCCATTACTCTATTTACTTTAAAATCCCTCTTTTTTGTTGATGTACCAGAAAGCTGCTGTTCGTGTTCCTTTCACAAACAAGGTACAACATGTCTATAGACAGAGTTCTCCTGAAAGCAGAGAGAAAGGTGGCACACATTAAACCAATCAGTCAGTCAATCAATCAACCAGGCAAGCAGCACTCTCTGCAGCCTTGTCCACATTCTTGAAACTATGTTTTTTGCGTCTCCTCTTCTTCCCCAATTTATCCTATTCCTTTCCTCGGCAAGTCTTTAGTTTAATTACTTCAGACCTCCAACCCACATTTGTTAAAAACAGATCCTGATTTTTCTTTGGCCATTCAAAAAAGGCAGGCCTCCTACCACCAATTTTGGTCCACTGGCACTTTACAAAGAAGGATACTTGTCACGTAGTTGAAGAAGTTTTCATACTGGAAATTTCCTTGTTGGCAGATCTTGTTGATTGCTTTCAAGAACAGGTTTTCACCCCTTGGCCACTCATGCTGGAGTAACACAATCACATGGCCCAAAGCCATATCATCCCTGTTGTCTGTGAAAGCTCTCAGCTGTTAGGAGGGAAATACACTGAACATACTTAACCACACTTTTTACACAGTGTCTGTAGATTCCAAGCTAACACTACTAGACTATTGGACAGAGTTGCTCTGCAATTTACATGGCAGATGTCCTTCATCTGTTTATCAGGCTGCAGACTGCATGCTTCCCATTTACTCACAAGAGGCTGATCTAAGCAGCATATAAAATGTGGACTATTCTTAAGATGGATGTCTATATCAAAATAGAAAGGTTAGGAAACTCTAATAATACTTTTCTGGAATTTAGGATGAGTCTCTATCAGAACAACACATACCGCAAGTGCTTGCAAAGTAGCGCGACCCATTTCACTTTTATACAGTATTTTCAAACTATCAAAAATGTTACAGCGAATCCTAAATGCAACAACCTTGTACAGCAGATCAGTATAATTATCCCCATATTTCGGGGGGGGGGGGGAAGAAACTATTACTTATACCCAGCTTTTGCAACAAGAAGGATACAAAGATCTGAAATGAGCCAAACATGGAAAGAAATATTTAACATAGCAATGTGTTATTTTATGTCTGAGCTAGAGATTATAGATATGGTCCTATTCTTTGCTATTCCTCAAGCATTTTTTCATTTGAGAGGAATGTTTTGTTATTTTTTCTAGTGTGTGGAAGATCACTGAAAAACTCCAATAAGCAAAATACAGCAACTTGAGCATTGATGGGACTAGGTAGATGGAACATTTCTTGACAGCCTTTAAAAAACAGTGCTGGGTCACAGTATTTTGGCATCAAACATCTACCTGAATTCATATCAGATGAGCTACTTGCACCAAAAGTCTAACCACACCACCAGTAAACATTGTTAATAACATCATTACGATAAATGAGGCCAGGAAAAAGAGAAAGAAAGAGGGCAATTTCCCCCACAGCCAGCAGTATCAACACCACAGTCTTTCAACCACTGTAAGTGGAATATTGCTTACCTTAAAACAAGCTAACAGCAACCGTAAGCAATATGGCATAATAGCTTTACTGGTACATGGCCAGAGCTTCAGCTCCGAAGCTACAGAGAAATGACAATTTGGACACATTACAAATTCTGTAATTTTGATAAGAATTAAGAATGACAGGCCTAAACCTTTACCAGCTTAAGTATCTGTATAGCCTTGTTTTACAAATCCCTAAAGATGGTGACAGTTCTATTCTAATCAAACCATTGCTGCTTTCATTTCACGTTAAGGGAATAGTTTGGGTCACTTTGGCTTCAGGACGGAAAAAGAAATAGAAAAAAAAAACACATACTGCCTGGGATCCTACAAAAGGATTCATGGGAGCTGCTGAGCAGAATGGACAAAAATCAATGATTTTTAAAAATTAAAATACTACATGGCATTTAAAGTTGTTGAAAATGATAAAACAAAAATAGGAGAGAGGAAGTTTTGGAGTAGTGCAAAACTGAACTCTTTACAGCAGAAAATATCTGGAGTATAAAATAGCACAGGTTAGGCAAAGCACCACCTTTTTCTCCCAAGTATTTCCTAATACAGCCTATTCTCCCTTCCTATTCCAAACACATACTGTATATAATGAACAAGTATCACAAAGCCAAAAAGGAATAATCCAGCAATTTAAATATTTTAGATTTGCCAATTCCTTGTTATTTTTGTAGGCTTGATTTAGTAGAATTGCTATTGTAGACTTACCAAAAAGATTTGATTAAAAAATCATTTTTATTTTTCTCATCAACTTTTGAGAGATAAGGTGATTCCTTACCTTTCCTGAATTTTGACTTTAGTGTCGGTTGTTCCTCCTGAACTTTAGTCCCCTCTTGTATGGGAAGTACCATGTAGCACATTAGATCAAGTACTTTTTCACAGGTCAACTGTAAGAGCAAAAGTTTTATAAGTGAACTCACATAAGCTAACAATTAGAGCAAGGACAAAATAGCCATCAGAGTTGTCAGTATGTTCTTATTAGGGATGCTGCTGAGAAAATTGTGTAGACTTTCTGATTTAAAGAAAAGGCCATTTTGGTTTTGGTAAGAAGAACTAGGTGATAAAAATAGTTCACTACAAACAGAAACTTTTGTCTGCAAGGTCTAAGTAGGAAAAAGCTATAGAGAAGCAACACTAGCAGCCCTGGTCCTTCATGCTGCCCAACACAAAGGACCCTTTTTACTGGGATAGCAGCTAACACCAAACGTGGAACTTCTTTTTTCCTGCTCCATAAGGCAAATAAAACTGTAAGGTGGCTGACCTTCATGGGTCATTCAAGAAGTCTGTAACGTTCAGTCCTCATCTTCCAATTCTGGCTCAAAAGACAAGTCATACTCTCTTATTTGCATAAACAGAAACAGCTCATTGGAGCCCCAAAGGTTTCTAATGTTAAGAGAGCTGTTTAGGGAAGTTCTCTCAGAGATAAAGCAACCTGACATGCAATTATATCTAATTGTTATCACGAGAATGTTAATTTTATAGGTGACAAACTAAGCTTATGGTGAATTACAAAAACAGGAGACTGAAAGTCACTTAATGAATGTGAGGGTAAAATGACACTAAAACTGGCACTTACCAGGTCCCACTTTTAGCTACTACATCACATTAGTAGTGGTGCTACAAAATGCAATGCCTCCTTCTCACAACACAACATTAATTTGTTCCAGGAAGAACAAACCCTGTAAACACACTCAGCTTGACAGTCTATATACCAAATCTGCTCTCTTCTCACTAACACATGATAACCACAAAAATTTGAAAAATTGCATCTAACAATAAGCCCTGAATTCTGGCTTATTAAACCACAGTGCGAACAAGTTACATCCTGACGTGTTTACCCACTCTGGCAAACAGGAGCAAGCCAGCTGTGTCCACCTGCATGCTGGCCATTCACTCGGGCTTCATATGCCAGATTGCAGGCCTTATATGCAAATGTGGTCTAAGGTTCTAGGTGGCCCCACAGTCCAAATGAATTTTTTCTGCAACCTGTTTTGGGATCCTCCCGTGCTCATTGCAGTAGAAGGTTGTGGTAAGAAAGGAAAGGAGCAAGAGGACAGAGACTTACGTGATACTCTCCAAGGGCAAAGTGACAACTTGCTAGCTGGATGAGGGCTCGCTGATTCTCTAGTGACCCTTGCCCCATAATCTGCTGCTGAGAGTGAGATCCCTGTAGAGCTGCTAAATGATGCAAGCTGGTAATGGCTTTTTTGTACTGACCCTTTTAAACACAGAAATAAAGGCCAAATCACTTTTAAAAAAAACATTCACATTCCAATTTGTCCAAAATGCAGATCATATTAAGAAGGTGGGGCATTTCCAGGCAGGATGTTTTCATAACATTAAATAAAAAGTGTGCCACTGTTAGCATTTGTGATCACATCTGTAATAATTCCTGCTAATATTTAGAAGTCATATACACTCTGTCTGTAATCATTACAACAGCCTTGTAGGATGGGCAAACATTCTCACTTCCACACTGCAGAAAGGGGAAGCGCACAAAGTTAAACACAGATGGCTCTGTTGACCATTAGAATGGGATGGCAGAGATACACAGAGCACTATTTACCTGATAGATAATCATATCTGTGAGAAAGATCCGCAGCCAAAGCCAAGTATCTGTTTTCCATGATACACAAATTCGTGTAAATTCTGAAAAATATGAACACAGGAAATTGTCTTATACCAAATCAGAACTTTGGTCTCTCTAATTTTAGTATTGTTGATAGTGAGTGGTAGAGGCTCTCCAAAGTTTTACTCCAGTTTTTACCTCCTTGCTCCTGGACATCCCGTTGAACATCGCAAGATCCTGTCCTCAAGGTATGAACAAAAATATCTATTTCTAGACATTCCTCTGAAAGGTTGAAATCGCTGTTACGTGTACTCAGGGAGACACAGAGACATATGGAACTCTCTGCTCTGGAAGAGGGCAGGCAGGGTTTCGTTTACCACACTCAATCTACTTTCTAGTTCAGTTAGACTACCAAGGCTTGCAAAGACACAGTTAAAGTAACTGCTCCCTATTGTCCTTGCGAAGGCTTTCAGCAAATCATTTAAATGAATGCTCAAATGCTGCTTGCCCAGTTCCCTTCCAAATGCAGAACACATGGACCAAACCTAAAGGAAATCATCTTATATAAAGGAAAAGGTATATAAACATATTTTTTTGTTTCTTTGTCGCATATAGTAGGGCAGTGACAGCAAATATTTTTGGGCCCGAGTGTCCAAACTGGGAGGGGGACGACAAACAAACAAACAAACAAAACAGCGGGCGGCGGGGGAACCAGAAGTGGCGGCGGTGGAACTGGAAGCGGAAGGGGGAATCCCGGGCATGGAGATGCCTCGAGACCCCACTCCGGATCCACCAGCAGCGCCAGCTGCTCCGGATCCTGGCCCGCCGCCTGTCGAAGCACCAGCACCGCGGCTGCAGCTGCCTCCAGTTTGGCTGCCGGGGGGGGGGGGGAGTAGCGATCCAGCAACTTATGGCTTGCGTGCCCGCAGAAAGGGCTCTGCGTGCCAGCCGTGGCACGCGTGCCATAGGTTCGCCTTCGCTGTAGTAGGAGAACACAAGTGATTTCACTGCATGCAAACAAATGTACCTTTATCAAGGGATTCCATTGAATGGAGGAGTTCCCAGCTCTCTCTAGCCAACCTAAAGCTTTCTTGTACTTCAATGGCATTTGAAAGGTCTGCTGCATTTATTGTAATGAGTCTGCTTTTCCCCTTTGCAGATGGATCCTCATCATCGGAGCTCTACGTAAAAGTCAACAGAGAGAAAAAATAACCAATAATGTAAAATTGATACTACTACTGCACTTACGTAAAAAGTTATTCACTTGATTGCTAGTAAATAGCAAAGTAGGCAGACCATTAAAAATCTTGATTCTCTACTACTTTAAAGTGCCCAAGTGACCAATCTCATTTAGTACGCTAGGCAGAATCCTCTGTTTCAATCATGAGCACCATGATCCATTGCATGGACAGTTGTGTTTTCTCAGCCTTTTCACAAGGTGTTCACTACACCCTTGCACATGCAGAAGTTCATATGACAACAAGCAAATGACTGGATGGAGCTCTACACCAACAAGATGTTACTTTATATAGTTTCCAATAGAATTCTGCTATCTAAAATTAAAAAATCCTTCACCTGAAGAAAACAGCTAACAGTTACAAAACCATAGTTACAGACCTATTCATGTGCCAAATGCACAGAAAAGATAAATTAAGATACATACCTTAACTTCCACACCATGTAAGCAATAAACACTACTTACCAACTTCTGCAAAGATTATTCTAAGCACTATATGAACATCACAATATAATTAGCTATTTAAAATTAAGGAAGTCAGATCTAATTTCTCAGCCAATTAAAATATAGTATCAAAAAATGCAAAATACGGTTACATTCACATTTTAATTCTGACAACTACCATGGAATTGAATTAATGACATACAACAACACATAGTTCAGATGTTCATCTATCACACTGCTTGTAATTTCTGCTTCAGACCAGAACATTCAGTCTTTCTAAACCAAATATCATAGAGTTCTAGAAGGAGTAATTGTTTATAAACCATTAGTTTTGACCCTACACCAAATCATATCCCATTGCCAATAAAAATGAGGAGCTTTACCATGGTTTTCTCTCGCCCTTCAGCAAGTTTCCGTTTTTTGTGTACATGTTTGCTGCGCTCAATGTCTGTATCACCATAAACATTGAACACATCTTCTAGAAGGACCAGAGGAACTTGATTCGGAGCATTTGGTCCTACGATTATGAAGAAAGCACTAATGTAAGCAGAGTTGCAAACGCAATATTACCATTAGAATTTGCTATCTAGCGACTGGAAAATCCTTTTCTACAGTACAAAACCATCCATAACTGTATTCTTCCATCATCTGTACAACCAAACATATATTTTAATTTACAAAAAATAAATTTTCAGGTTTTGGTGGCAAATCCTCCTAAAAGAAATCTTGCAATTTTGGCACAAGTTTACACAACCATAGATTTAAGCTTCCAGGCCAGATACCTTTGGTGACTAATCTAAGGGCTAAACTTATCATCTGTAGTACTGTGATAACAAGGCAAAATCAATACACATATATCTTATAAATCCTAATTGTGTGCCGTCAAGTCAATTCTGATTTATGGCAAACTTCTTCAAGGTTTTCTAGGTAGACAGTACTCAGAAGTGGTTCACCATTCCCTTCACGCCCTGACCTGTAGCCCAGAATTATGCAATGTTACTGCTTGCTAAGAACAAAGAACCAAGATTTACTGGAACATGAAACATATAGACCTACACATTGGCAGTGTTTTTTAAAACATCTAGTGTAACTTTCAACACAGGCCCTACCCAATAGAAAATCTATCAAATCCTAATATTGTAACACTTAAAAGAAAAGGGCATAGTTTTAGCAAACCTTGGAACAGAGAAGGCTGGATACTGCTGACATACTGGAACGCATTCTTGAAGAAGACTAGCATCGTGGAATACACCACTTGGGTCTTGTATTTTGCATGGGATTCATTATCATAGTTACTGATGTATCTGCAGACATCCTTCATTTTGAGCAATATATCACCAAAATTTCTAAGGATGAAAGAACATAAAGTTAACATGGCTTTTATTCTCAACTAGAAGTATAATAAAGTTTTTGGCTTGGATCTGGAAATATGTTATGTAAAGGTCATGGAAGGAACACTCCCCATCCTCTCTCCTACTCTAGGCACAGTCACCCTCCAGAAAATCTCTCTTAAAGGGACATCCACCTTTCTGAGCAAGGTGGTCTGAGTCATGCTGGCCTGCTGCGGGAAATCACCCAAACTCAGGCAAAGAGCTATCTAATTTGGGGCAATCAACCTCGTCCCCAGCACCACCACATCCCTCTGCACACTGTTCAGGAGGGCTTGACCTACAAACAGGCTTTTGGGGTGGGAGTTGTCCACAGGAAAGATGTGAATTTTCCTTTTATGGATGTCTTTAGGTTAACTTCAGACTCAAAGCATTTGCTTTAAGACTACAGATCGTACACACACCTACTTGAGAATCTATCCTACCAAGCTCAGTTGCAGTTACTCCTAAATAGACATGTACGCAATTGCTTTATTTGGGGAACACAAATGGGGAAAAGAGTAGTCACCTATAGTATGAGATCAAAATGATCTACACTAATTATTAATTTGGAACTACATTTTAATAGGCAACTTCTATTGAAGACAAATCATAATGCATTCTACCTTCTATATTTTTCCCTGTATTACAATTCTCTGTACTAATACAAATGCTATTTGATGATACTTTAACTTGTTAATAATTATGTGTTGTTAGTTAATTCCAATTTATGGTGACCTTCCCAGGGCTTTCTAGGTATAAAGATCCCATGAATGGTTTACCAGTCTCTCCTGCTGCCACTCTAGGACAGCATAGCCCGTGAGTGGCCACAGAAATGGACACGCACTTAATCCTGTCAGCCACATATGCTCTGGGTTATCTCAGTGGCTCCCCTTCAAAGAGGCTCAGTAGATATTCAAGCTCCTGACTTCTTGCTCCACTGCTAGGGACTGCAGCTCACTGACCTATAACAGTTCTCATATCTAGTATTAAGTTTTATACATGGAGACTATTTTACTAAATGTGTTCAACAGGCATCATTCTATATTCCTTATTCTCCTATTTAATCACTGAATTATTAAAAAGACATATTACAAAATATGTATTATAAAAATCATTTACAGGTTCAGATCATCCTAAAACTTTTCCACTGAAAAAAGGCATATGAAAAGTTCATAATCAACTGTTTAATAAAATAATAACAAGCAACTGATGAATGACATATTTAAACAAGCATGCAAGTATAGATGCCTAGATCTGGGGAGATCCAAGCACTAAAGCAGCATTCCACCTAAAGACGGAGGACAGTTCTAAATGTATATGCATATGCTGATTTCCATCCAAGCCACAATGAAATGGTAGGACTGATCATACAATTCAGAAAGGGTGGGCGTTCTCTTCCACTGCATACCAGCAGCTGCCTTTGAAAACAGTAGCATTGGCACGATCATCACCAAAAGCAGTACCTTTTAGTCAGACCACTAGATATACAATTAGAAAAATAATACTTATATCAAACCTTCTTCCCATGTCCATCTGCCATTCACATCTCACACCTACTATGGAAAGTATTTTGAACACCCTTTCCCAAGGATCAGTAATCTGAGAGGATTTCTCAGTCAGGCCCTCTATGATATATTTCTGAGAGCTTCTTTTACTGGGTGATACGAGATCAGACGTGTCCTGTGAACCTAGAAACCGACAGTGATTATGATAATCAGAAGTCAATTCATGCTCTACTTTTCTCATTTAGTCTCTTACTGTGTATTTTTTATGGTATGCATGCATCAATATAACCACGTATTGAGGGAAACATCCCAGCTTCTTGATTAGGAAAAGACAGACAGAGGTGGCTAAGTATCTGAATAAATGCAAGACAAATATCACAGATCACCACAAGCTTCTCACCCTGACTTTCAAAATTCTCTTGACTCTACCTCTCCACTCACATTCTAACGTATCCCTGAGAGGGGAAATAGATTTAACAAATTTCTGCATTTCACTGTTGGAACCATAAGCTATGGCTTATAAGTAAAACAAACGAGAAAATTAACTGCCCCAAGAGCTACCAAAGTAAAACTTGTAGTTCTAAAATGGAAGCAGAATCCACCTTTAAAGATGCATCCCAGAAGCAACTTCTACAGTATTAGTTCATTTAAACTTTTAAAATCTATTATTTTTAAGACAATCAGTTCATTTGTAAAATATCATTATCATTTGTAAAGTTTTCTGATTCTCCAGCAAAATAACAGTAAGACTTCTTAAGTGTGTGGAACAGGGTGCAGTGGGAACTTAACTGGTGCAGCCAAATACTGATGGGCTATCCAGGGTGTTACTACAAGTGAGGCAAACGTGAATTCACTCACACTCATTCACTGTGAAGTTGCACCAAAGAATTCAGGTTGCCCCAGGTTTCTCCACATTAACTGGCCACACAGCTTGTTTGCAACTTGTTTCCACATAATAAGCTATAAGGGAATCACATAATAAGCTATAAACAAAGGGTTCCTCCTCTCATTAGCTTTGCCATAAGCTATTTTTTTTAAAAAAGAGAGGGGCTTCACTTGCCTGTAGCCATTTAAAAAGAAAAGTACTGCTGACGGCTTTGCTCACCATTTCCTGAGTGCATGCTGGCACAATGGCTTTTCTGCATTGTTTCAAGCAATCACACATCTAAACCAATGCGAACAAAACCTTTTCTTTAAAAAAAAAAAGTAGAAGCCCCAGCAGCAAAGGGAAAAACTACAGATCCGAAGACAGGAACTCGTGGCTGATTCACATTTCTCTTTGTATCATGTGGTCAACAGAAAAATGTATGAACCAACCTGTCCAAACCCGTATTTCCTGCATATTTTTTTCAGGTGTAGTCATATCCTTAATCAATCACAGTCAAAATATCACATTCTCCCTTGCAAGATGCTACATTTTACTTTAAAGTACATTAATCCTTCTGGTCTTTTCCAAATTTTGCTACTGAAATTGTATTCAACTGCATTACCTTGGTACTGGTTTTCTGTTTGTGCAGGTCTAGATACATAATTGATATAAAACTCTGCAGCTTTATTCATATATTTATATAACAGGTTGGCAGGGAGCCGCACATCAGGGTTGTTAATTATCAGTGGAAGAACATCACATACTAAAAAAGGTTCAAAAACAAGACAGTATATTAGATCTATCAGCTACCCTGACAGCATCTCATACAGGTATTTTGCAAAGCAAACAAGGCGTAACCAGACATAACAGTAAATGATAAGCTGGTTTGATCTCATCTAAAATGACACTTTACTTAATAGTTGTCAATAGCTTATTAAAATCAAGCAGATTTTAATAAGATTAAAAATATGTGCCATCTTCTAAAGCACCATCTTAGAAGAGGCATTCACTTTTCTTGTTCATTGCTTGCAGCAAAAAAGTAGCATATGGAGCAAGAGGAGGAAAAAAGAACAGCACAAGAAGATCAGGTAGAGCCAGACACACCTTTAATTTAAGCAGTAATGCAATTCAAATAATCAGATTGCAAAATGTGAGGTATGATTTTGTGTAAAGCATAAATATATTAAGTAATAGCCTTAATACTTAAAACAGACTTCATTTTACCTCCTTTTTAAAAAAAATGAAATTATAAAATACACAACATTAAAATATATTCTTACCAAATAATTTTCTAAAGCAATTGACAGGTGATTCCTGGTCTTCAATATTTTCTGCTTCTAGTAACGTTTCCCCAAGGCCCACCTTTCCAAAGTGTAAACACAAGTAAAATCTGTATATTATTTTTTCAAGATGTCATCCGAAATGTTTAGACCATATTGAGCAAATGTAATTAATGGTCTCTTCCTTTATCTCTTTTTAATCAGTTTGCAATTTACAGTCATACTACACTATTAGCAGGACTGCAAGTTATGATGATGAACAACTATTTTTTATGAACAGTTGATATGTCTTCATATATAAATCAGAAAGTTTAGAATTCCCAGTTTTTCAAAGACAAGATACAGAAACATTAAAATTCCACTGATATTAAGAGTGTTCAGCTCTCCCTTCCATGGAAGCACACAGAGAGCAATACCTAGCCCCACTCCTCTGTCTCTTTCTACATGTGGAAAGCAATGCATCTCCAGCAGAGCATATCTGCTCACATGTAGGCTCTACAAGCAAACAAGAGTTCCAATTTTCCAGGGTTCTTGATCTTGTGTAAAGTGCACATGCAAGCAGGAATGCCTCCATTGCAAATACATCACCTTTTGTGCATAGAAAGCAAGAAAGGAGAAGGAAGGGCCAGGTACTCCTCTCCTCTCTAAGTGAGTGTATCTGCAGAGGTAACAACTGAATACTCCTCTCAATTCAGCATCAGATTTGTTCCAGTGTATCTACCAACTGTTTTGCTATTCTAATTCATTCTGGTACAGAACAGTTCTAAGATTGTGGAGTCCTCCAAATACTGTATTATTTTTGTCTTTGGTGTTACACTAACATCTATGAGCATGATATATAATACACATACACTAATTTCTAAAGCTTTATAGTGCCTTAAAGAAAAAATAAGCAAGTTTCCGAAGCAGAAATGATTTTCTTCACTCTCTTACCCCATGCTGAACCACAGTCTCAGGAAAACGTCGTAAAAGCAGGAGCAACATTTCTGCCCGTTCTAACGTATTGAAGCATTGCTCTGTGGCCTTTAACAACATTTCACATTGAATGCGACCCGGTAGAGTCTCAAATAAACCTATGATGGGAAAGAGGACAGGGAACCTAGCAATCTTTTCAAAGAGTGCATTAAAAAAGAGAGGAGAAAATAACATGTTTGGATGGAGAGCACAGGAAAAATAATTACAAGAAATTCCTTGGAATTCTTTTTTACCAGCAAAAAGTAGGAAGGAAAATCTAGATACATTGACTTAGATCCTTTTCTTCTATAAACAGAAAAAAAATCCCCATTACTAAACTTTCCCATGCAGTCCTCTGTGTCCCACCAAAACCAGCTCCTAAAAAGAATGAGTAGTCTTTGTGAATGGGAATGCAGAGGCAATTGTGATCTGGGAGCTGCAGAGGCAACTGGAGGCCCTATCATGGTCCCATTTTTACCTCTGGAATCATTAGGAAGAGTTGGCCAATTTCCAAGGTGCTGTACTATTTATTGACTGAGGAAATTGGGTGGGTGAGTGTTTCCTGCCACTAAACCTGAGACTAGCAATCAGGGCCTCACAGAACTCGAGCAAGGAACAATTTGGACACCTTCCCCCATGCTGGATTTGCCAAAGCTATCAAACATCTCCTGTTCCTTCATTCTTCCTCAATGGTCTATGGAAATGCACCAGGCAAGAGGGCACCTAAAGGGGGATAAGTACAGATCCCAATCTAATCATTACACCATATTGTCTCTCCGCTCTACACTAGATGGAGCAATTTCTAAAGCATAATTCATCTCCAGGCTTTGTCAGAGTAACTGGTACACTTGGAACTTTCCATAATGCTATATCCACTGGTCTGCTTTGCACGTACCAGCTGTAGTTGGATCAGAACAGGGAAACTTAAAATGATACTTGCAGGCATCTCTGCTGGTGACTGCTAACCTCTCTGCCCCTCTTATTTTATTGTGACAAACCTGGGGGGCTGGTGTGCTGCAAAACGCTACATTGACCCTTAGCCACAACTAGATTTCTGAGAATTCATCTGGGTGCCATGCAGCCCTCAGAAGCATTCTTCAAAAAATAAAACTGGTGACCACAGTCTTTGAAGTGTGCTCAGCTACCCAGAAAAATCAGAAAGGCAATCACGTGAGGAACTCAACCACATACCTCTTAAAAACTGAGTTTGCTTATCTTGTGAATCATTCCTTAATGCTGATGTGATAACACTAATTTCCCTCCATACTACTGGTTGATCTGGAAAATTTACAAACCTGAAATAAAGGATTGGGATGCAGGGAAGGACAGAAGTTCGTATGTTAGAAACCAATCAAGAACAGAATTTGTGCTATGAAACACATACCATTAAAATCCAATTTTACTTTGTTGGTCAAAATAGTAACAATACAAATTATCTAAAGAACAGCAAGGATTTTTAAACAATTAAAATGTCTATCAGCAAGCTGAGTGTCTGAAATCAGAAGCCATGGGTGATTCATTATAAGAGTACCTCCTTGTTATGGAATCAGACATTCCAAACCATTATTCATATATCTTCAACTAGAACGTTAACATTTAGCTAAACTCATAGTCTAAAATGTTTAATTCATATTTTGCTTTGTTTCAAGAGTTTCTTGATATGATTTAACAGTTGTAAACTAGGAAGAGTACAAGAGCTGCAAATCTGAAACATATCCTTTTTTATTAACTTATGAAGTTCCAGAAAGCTAAAAATGTATTATGAAAGCAACATCCCTTCCTTACTATTTGCCTCCCAATAGCTGGTGGACTATATCTGAAGCTAGAAGATTCATGCAGCTACTATAGCTAATAACTATATTGTTATATTAAAATATATTAAAATAACTATATTAATAACTGTGGGTCCTGATGGCAATTTTTAGAGTACAGTGGTGCCTCGCTAGACGATTGCCTCGCAGGACGAGGAATTCGCTAGACGATGGCTTTTTGCGATCGCTAATGCGCTTCGCAAAACGATGGTGTCCTATGGGCGATTTTCGCTAGACGACGAGTTTTCCCCATTGGAATGCATTGACTAGCGGTCAATAGCTGTCAGTGCATTCCAATGGGGACCCGCGCTCGCTAGACGATGTTTCCCTATGGACGATCTTCACAAGACGACGAGTTTTCCGTTGGAATGCATTGAAGAGATTTCAATGCATTCCAATGGGGAAACGCGCTTCGCTAGACGATGTTTTCGCAAGACAGCGATCTTCGCGGAACGGATTAACATCATCTAGCGAGGCACCACTGTATATATCTTAATTGTATTTTAATTGTTTTATCTTTTTTACTGTATTTTAATTGTTGTAAGCCGCCCAGAGACCTTTGGGTAGTGGGCGGCATATAAGTTAAATAAATAAATAAATAAATAAATAACTGTTGATCTACCCATCTTCCTTCATGAATTTGTGTACTCTCTTTTTAAATCCATTCTATAGCTGCAAATGTCATTAATTAATTTTATTTTGTATGAAGAATTCTGTTTGCTCCATTGCGAACTGCTGTTAATTCACATTACTGGATTGAACACGGGCTAGAGCCCATTTGAAGGCCTATTCCGTGGCAGTGGCTGCAGCAAAGGAAGTTCTTTGCTGCTGCCACTGCATCTGCACTAAGTTGTCCAGCGGAGTTGTTTCGAGTGGTCAGGGGCTTAGTACATGCCCCACCAAAAGAACAAAATATTGACCACTCCACAACCCACTGTGAGAAATTTGAATGACACTTTGCAGATAAAGTCACTTGGATCCGCTCTGGCTTGGATGCTGTAATTGATATAGACCCAGTGGATGTAACTTTGGCCCCGGGTTGTCCTGTTTTAATGGATACTTTTCAGTTGGTGCAGCCTGATGATGTGGGCAGGATTCTTGGAGAAGTGAATGCCACCACATGTGTGCTGGACCCTTGCCCTTCCTGGCTCATAAAAGCAGCCAGAGGAGGAATGGTCGATCGGGTACAGGGAGTGGTAAATGCCTCATTGCAGCAGGGTAGGATCCCTGCTTGCTTAAAGGAGGCAGTAATAAGACCACTACTGAAGAAGCCCTCCCTGGATCCCATGTACTGGATAACTACCAGCCAGTCTCAAACATCCCATTCCTGGGCAAGGTACTGGAGCGTGTGGTGGTTTCTCAGCTCCAGGGATTCCTGGAGGAAGCGGATTATCTAAACCCATTTCAATCTGGTTTCAGGCCTGGCTATGGAACAGAGACAGCTTTGGTCGCCTTGGTGGATGACCTACGCTGGGAACTGGACAGGGGGAGTGTGTCCCTGTTGGTTCTGCTGGACCTCTCAGCGGCTTTCGATACCATCCACCATGGCATCCTTCTGAGTTCTCTCCTCTGGGATGGGACTCGGAAGCACTGTTTTACAGTGGCTCCAGTCCTTCCTGGAGGGGAGTACTCAGAAGGTGGTGCTGGGTGACTCCTGCTCAACACCCTGGCCATTGGCCTGTGGCGTTCCTCAGGGTTCTGCTTTGTCACCCATGCTTTTTAACATTATTATTATTATTATTATTATTTATTTCATTTATACCCCGCCTATCTGGTCTTGTGACCACTCTAGGCGGCTTCCAAACAACATAAAACAACAGATAAAATCACAAAATTATTACAAAAACAATTTCCATAACAATTATAAAACAAAAAATAAAGATAAATAGAAAAGATAAAAAGATCAGGTATTGACTGGAGGGAAGGCCTGTATAAACACCCATGTTTTTAATTGATTTTTAAAGATACCCAGCGTAGGGGCGGCACGAATCTCCGGAGGAAGATTATTCCAGAGGCGAGGAGCCACCGCCGAGAAGGCCCGATTTCTTGTTCTTTCCCTACGGGCCTCCCTCGGCGTCAAGCTCCTCAGCCTCACCTCCTGACTCGCACGGGTGATCCGGGTAGACCTTGGTGGGAGTAGGCGTTCCGCCAAATATCGAGGTCCTAAACCGTTTAGGGCTTTATAAGTAAGCATTAAAACTTTGAAGTCAATGCGGAACCGAATGGGCAGCCAATGCAATGCGGCCAGAATAGGAGAGATATGCTGGTATTTTCTCACTCCACTAAGGAGTCTGGCCGCCGCATTCTGCACCACCTGAAGTTTCCGCATCAACCTCAAAGGCAGCCCCACGTAGAGCGCGTTACAGTGGTCTAATCTTGAGATTACGAGCGCATGCACCAAGGTAGTGAGCGCCCCCATATCAAGGTAGGGCCGCAGCCGGGCAATCCGCCAAAGATGGAAAAAGGCGGAGCGGACTACCGACGCCACCTGCGTTTCCATGGTGAGCGCTGGGTCCAGATGGATCCCCAAGCTGCGAACCCCACTCTTAGCGGCCAAGGCCACCCCCCCAAACGAGAGAGAGAGTCATCCAAGCCGCCAACCACAGGGGCACCCACCCTCAGAACCTCCGTCTTGTCCGGGTTCAGCCTCAGCCCATTTTCCTGCATCCATTGCAATACAGTCCCCAGGCAGCGCTGAAGGGACAGGACGGCATCACCTGCAGTTGGTAAAAAGGAGATGTAGAGCTGGGTGTCATCAGCATATTGATGACACGATGCTCCACACCCCCTGATGACCCGACCCAGCGGCCTCATATATTAAACAGCATTGGGGAGATAATCGACCCCTGTGGAACCCCACAATTGAGACTCCACGGGGCCGAGACACTCTGCCCAAGCTGTACTCTCTGGGGACGGTTCTCCAAGAAGGAATGGAGCCAGGCAAACGCCAAGCCACCAATTCCCAACTCAGAGAGCCTCCCCAAGAGGATACCGTGGTCGACGGTATCAAAGGCCGCCGAGATGTCGAGGAGGACCAACAGAGATGTTTTACCCCTGTCAGCCTCCCTCAACAGGTCATCATACAGGGCGACCAATGCCGTCTCTGTACCGTGGCGCGGCCTGAAGCCCGACTGAAATGGATCCAGGGCATCTGTTTCATCCAAAAGCGCCTGAAGCTGGTCAGCCACCACCCTCTCGACCACTTTGCTAATGAAAGAAACATTGGCGACGGGCCTATAATTGCCAATTTCGTCCGCCGCCATATTAGGTTTCTTTCTTATCTTTAACATTTATTTATTATTAAATATTAAATATTATTTAACATAATATTTCTTTAACATCTACATGAAACCGCTGGTAGAGGCTGTCTGGAATTTTGGGGTTTGGTGTCACCAGTATGCGGATGACACCCAACTCTATCTCTCCTTTCCACCTAATTCCAGGGAAGCTGTCTTGACTCTAAACCAGTGCTTGGCATCAGTAATGGGCAAAATGAGGGCAAACAAACTGAAACTTAATCCAGACAAGACAGAGGTGCTCCTGGTTAGTTGGAAGGCAGATGAGGGAATAGGGATACTACCTGTGCTGGATGGGGTTACACTCCCGCTGAAAACTCAGGTCCGCAGCTTGGGTGTACTCCTGGATTCATCCCTAAGCTTGGATGCCCAGATCTCGGCGGTGGCCAGGAGTGCATTTGCACAGCTAAAGCTGGTGTGCCAGCTGCGCCCATTTCTTGAGATGTCGGATCTGGCTACAATGACACATGCCTTAGTTACATCCTGTTTGGATTACTGTAACGTGCTCTATGTGGGGCTGCCTTTGAAGATGGTTTGGAAACTTCAGCTGCTGCAAAGCTCGGCAGTCAGACTACTGAATGGGGCCAGCTACAGGGAGCATATAATGCACCTGTTACAGAAATGCACTGGCTACCAGTCTGTTTCCGGGCCCAATTCAAAGTGCTGGTCATTACCTATAAAGCTTGGGTCCAGGCTACTGAAGGACCATATCTCTCTATATGCGCCTTCCTGACGATTAAGCTCAGCAGAGGAGGCCCTCCTCTTGGTCCCATTGCCAGCACAAGCACAGCTGATGGGGACACAGGAGAGGGCCTTCTCTGTGGCAGCTCCCAGGCTATGAAACGCTCTCCCTCGGGAGATCAGGATGGCCCCTTTCCTTTTATCCTTTTGAAAAAAGCTAAAGACCCATCTCTTCAGGCAGGATTTTAACAATTATAACTGAATCCCTGAACCCCATTTTAGCAGATAATTTTAATTTTTTTTATGTTTTCATGTTTTAATCTTTTAATTGTATTTTAAATCATATATTGTTTAATTTATCTTTTAATATTTAACTTATTGTGTTTTTAAACTGTGTGAATTTTAATGTTATGAACTGCTTTGGGTCCCTTGTTGGGAGAAATGTGGCATATTATTATTATTATTATTATTATTATTATTATTATTATTATTATTATTCATCATCATCATCATCTAGTAAAAAGGAATTTAACTACCTTCTTTGCCATATCACATATAATAATGTACCTTCTCCTGCCCATCTTAGTTCTTTTTATGTTGTCATAAATTTTGTATGGCCTTGATTTTTCATCTTTACTATCAGGCCTTATAAAACAGGACAATTCTAAGTGTACTGATTGTCTACATATTTCATTCTTTCTTGTGGTAAAAAAAACCCTGAGAATTAATCTTACATGTCATAGAGCAATCTGCCTGCTGACGCTGTTCGCTCTGCATTCCTCTCAATAGAGTACATCTCATACTGAAAAACAAACAGAAAGGCACATGAACTACATTGAAAATATAAATCTATCCTTCTCATGGAATTCTCAAATCTCACATATATTTTCTACTACATCAAAATGAAAAAAAGAGAAGAGCAGAAGACGCATCACCAAAAAGAAGAAAAAAGAAAAAAAGAAAAGGAAACACCAAAGTGAACCTCCAACTAATGTTAATCTGTTCATTCCAACAAAATTATAATCATGTGAAGTCTACAGCTTTCTAAACAGTAGTTCACTGAATCAGCTCCCTGAGGCTATGAGAAGCTATTGTATAAAATCAGGGAGATCTAAGGAATTTGTCTGGGGATTTCATTAAGGGGCTCCTACCACCACCACTCTTCACTCTGCCAGGCTGAAATGAGTGCTTTATTTATACCACTGAAGACAAATGCTAATCTTTTAATTTCACTGAATCCTAGATACCGAATGAATGAAAAATAAAACTGATATGATCCACAAAGTGCTCTTGTACCTGTCTCCGAATTATGCACATATCTGAACTATGTCCAGACATTCCATTATTATACTTATTATACTCTTGCTTCTGGTTGTATTAAATACAAAAGGAGAGTGCAGATTTCATTACAAGGCTGAAAACAAAGTACATATATGTATTGGTAGATTGGCATTCAAACACGTTATAGACAAGGGGTACTATCTTGTTGTGTAACTCTGTGGCAGCAAAAATTAAATGCTTCTGGCATCTGATCCAGATTTTGAGGTACAAAGTTAACCCAACAGGATAATCTCCTACAAATCATTTCCTACATGCCTTTCCAGAAAAAACTTAAGGCAGCTTATACTGTGTGAGTATAAAAGGAGGGTGGACAACTGCAACATGAAATATGTGTCGTACGGAATATATCTGCTCTGCCCTTTATTCTCAACACTAATGTGTGCTGATTTCAGGTACTTTAGCTGCATAGGAAGAGCAGCAGAATTAATTTAGCTGGAATATTCCTTTTCCACCATGGAAGTAAAATGATCAAAGCAATATTAAGGCACTATAATTATATAAATAAAAAAACATTTCCGAAGACATGAAAAGCCACATTTTAAAAGTCACGAGGCCAGGTGGGAGGGAGAGAGAGGAGACCCACAGCTGCCAAAAAGGGGTCCGGTCCGAAGAGACGGGTCGGGAAGCCCCCCGCCCCCCTTGGACAAAACCGGGGATCTCCCCTCCGCAGCATCTTCAGCGGAGGAGGAGCTTCGTGGGCGCAAAGCATTGTGGGCCGCCTCAGGAAGCGGGCAGAGGGAGGGGAAAAGCCGCTGCTGCCCGTGCACCGACCTGAATGTTGAAGTCGTTCGGGTAGAGGCTTCGCGCAGTGATGAGCCAGGCCTTGGCCGCCCATAAGTCCCCCTGGACCAGCTCCCGGGCTCGCTTCACCAGAAACTCGCAATCCCCCTGCGCCGACATTTTGGCGGCCGCCAGCCCTTACCGCGCGGCACATGCGTAGACAAGGCCCACCGGCCGTCCCGGCTCCACCGTGGCTTTCGAGGACCAATGGCGGCAGAGGGTGTTCTGCGCATGACCGTTCTGGGCGGCCGCCCATAAACATAACCGCTCGAGCCTAGCGGGAGCTGGAAAATGTGGCCCGTTTGTTGTGTTTCTCAATCCGTTAAGAGGGTGCCAGTGGATGCTTTTGCCCTTTTGTGCAGTGCAGTCCGTCCGTGTTCCCGAAGGTGGTCAGAGAAGCGGGAGGAAGTAATCAGTCTTTGCCTTGTGTGAGGTCTGAGAAATTCACACCGCTGCTCTCCCATCTATGTGAACTGCGCTTGCTTTGGGAGGAGTTTCTTTTTAAAACAAACACGTTTTAAGGTTTTTATCTTTTAAATAAGAACAGCAAGAGAGCAAGACGTCATGGCGTGCTGGAAAAATGAACTGCTGAGTTTTAGAGGAAATCAAGTCTGAACTCTCCAGAAGCGGAAATGAGTAAAACGAGGCTATTGTGCTTTGAGCATATAATGAGAAGGCAATACTCAGTAGAAAAGACAGTGGTGCTAGGATGAGTTAAAGACCCAACATGAGGTAAATCGAAGATGATCACACTAGCATGTAACTCACGTTTTGGACTGCTGCTGGTGCGGTTCAGTGAAAACCATTTCCCAGCGATTATAGGATATACAGGGAATAGTGCTGTAGCCAGACCCTGCTCCTTGCCCAAGCTGGACCTTTTTGGTCCAGCAGTTGGGCTACGACTTTTTGGGGCCTGGCTGCAGCAATCCTCCAAAAGACAGAAGGGTTACTTTGAGGGAGATTGCTCCTGTTGAAGTGACCCATTGTGGGTCACTTCAAGGACCTGTTTCATCCTCTGATTAAGGGGTGTTAATGATAGGACCTTCTGGAGATCACTGATTCATAGGCTCACCATAAGTAAAAAAAAATACTACTGATTAAATCACCTATCTAGCAGGTACTGCACCCTGTGACTTAAGGAAAAAGGTAGCAGCTATTAGTAAAAGTTTAAAAGCATGTAGATCAAATGTGCATCCACTCTTCAGTCTACTGCACCCCTGCCCTCGTGTAAAATCAAGGAAACATCTCTCAATCTTGAAAGAAGAAAAAATCAGACTATAACAGCTCTTAAAATGGATGGAACCCCAGGAAAATCTGGCCCCCAGTCACACAGAGAACTGGTTTCCTTGGAAGTTGTTTTGGACTGGAGTTAGCAGAACTTCAGAACCAAGGTGAATCTGAGCAAGTAGGATTTTCACACTGACAGTCTTTTGTGAGTGCAGAGAAGAACAGGCAACTTCACACATATGTCAGGAAACTGACCTAAGCCTTCGAGAATACAAACTGACCTAAGTCAACAAGTACCATGGAAATTTTGGTGTCAACTGTCCCAGATGCTCTTGATGTTGCTTATTATTGGGTGTAAATTATCTGATACATTTATTCATTGTGCTGTAGTGCTTCTGACATGAAAAGGAACTCAATGGCACATACAACAACAAATAAACCAGGAACTTGTGCTTTCTCTACTGTCTTGGTGGGTGGGTGTGTGAGAGAGAAGAGACATTCCCTGGATTTTTAATATTTTTACAGTTATTTCAGTCTTACTGAGGGATAAAATTGTAGCATAAAAAGTATGAGAAACATTAATTTCCAAACAATTGATGTGGGTTTATTTCCAGCTAAGTATGTTACATTGGCCAAAATCCTGTGCATAGCATAATGAATCACACTAGAGTAGGTCCATTGAATCAATGGAAATTTGGTGAGACAACTCTTCTGTAAGTTACATTGATTTGAATGGACCTACTCTAGATGCAACATAGTATGCTAAAGTAAGTCATGGTTAGAGTAGGCCCATTTGAATCAGTGGAACTTGCACAGGAACTGATTTCTCCAAATTCCCATTGATTCAATGGGCCTAGTCTAATGCAATTTACTATGCTAAGCAACAGGATTTGGTCAGTTTCACTTAAAAATACAGTCCATGCCTCCTGAACTTTGTGAGATTTACTTCAGTTACATGACATCCAGTTTTATTATATTAATTGAAATTGTGCACTTAAAACAGTGAAAAAACATAAAACTCTACTTTTATCTGAAGTTACATAACCAGCATTAACTACATGGCATAATATTCATAGCTTTTTCAAAAATAAAAGTATTTTGTCATAGCTTTGTCGTATTTGTTAGACATCCAGAGAGATGACAATCTTTCTTTTCTGAATATAGTTTACAAAAGTTCTTAGAACACTTGCATTATAAAAACATTGAATATTTATTATTTCCTGAGCACCATTAAACCAGAGCACAGGCTTGGAAGTTCAAGTATGCTCTTGTGTTTTTAATTTCCTGTTTCTTTGTCTTCTAAGTAAAGTAAGGAAGAGAAGCAGAAAGGGAGACCTTTCTAATAAACTGTGTTCTGAGGTACTTTGAGGCCCTTAGGAATCTTGTCCATAGTTCCTTAACTGGAAAATTAGTAATGTCAGATATCCTCTAAAAGGCCCCTTGCTCCCCATCTCTAATTTTCCTCTGCAATCTGTAGTTAGTATGTGTGTGTGTTGTCCAGGCTGTACTCTCAACTGATGTGAGAGATGAGGCCCAACAGGACCACAGCAGTGCCTCACATTAATTGAGGATGCATGCTAGAATAAGTAAACAGACTTTAGGCTTATGCAGAATGTACTTTGTTTTTCACAAGATTCCCAACAACTACCTGTTACAAAAGAAACACATTCAGGGTTGAAGAATTTTGACCTTGGAACTATGAAAATTTGTTCTGCATTTAGAGTATTAAAAATTATGTCTAAGTAACAACTTTGAATTAAGCTTACTGTCTTAACACACACAAAACTCCACCCCAGACTTTCTTTTGAGCAGTATTACTTAGAACAGGAAGAGGAGTACATCCTGGTGCAGTGGTTAAACTGCAGTACTGTAGTGAAGACTGCTCACAACCTGAGTTTAGTTCTGATCTCAGGTAGATGGCTAGGGGTGGGGGCAATGTGCAGCCTACATAATTAAAATGGTAAACTGCTAAGAGAGCTTTAAGCACTATGAGGTGGTATATATGCAGCACACTTTGCTTTTGCTTTGCTTTGTGCCTCCTATTATTAAACAGTTGAAGGTCAAATTCCTGTGGGTCTACTGCAAATGGCATTAGAGATCTATCAGTAGATCTACCGTGTTTCCCCGAAAATAAGACAGGGTCTTATATTAATTTTTGCTCCAAAAAACGCAGTAGGGCTTATTTTCAGGGGATGTTTTATTTTACAGTCATGTCATCTTCTGGTTGCTGCACAAGGGTGGAGGGCGGGTTTTCACTTAACTAGAGCTTATTTTTGGGGTAGGGCTTATATTACGAGCATCCTGAAAAATCACACTAGGGCTTATTGTCAGGTTAGGTCTTATTTTCGGGAAAACAGGGTAGGTCTGCTTTGTGTCACCATCCCCCACAGTACCCTAGAATACAACTGAGAAATCTATGCACAACACAGCAGATTGTTAGCAAAAAACATTGTGGGAAGAGTTCTTTGAAGAATGGGAGTTTGAGGAACACTTCTACAATTTCTGAGGTGATTCTGCATATTCCATTTTCAACTGTCTGCCTACTTCATCACAAAAAAAAACAACAACTGAATTTCTCATATTTTGGTAAGTGACCCTGTGAATGTGAGCCAGATCTTACAAATAGTGTAACACAGCAAGACTGAATGACCAAATAGAACAGTCCAATTCAAATTTATCACAAGATGCAGATGATAATTTTCCTTGGACCTCTACCAAATGAGGTATGTGTTTAGGACAAACCAAGCCTGTATTCAGTGGTGTATCAACAGGCAGTATGTTACTTCTTCCTCCAAAGCAATATCAGGAAGAATTCACAACTATTGTATTATGTGATAAAAGCCCTATAAGACTTATTACTGCACATGAAAGGTAATAAAACAGCTAATTAAAATGTTTTTAAAACAAATGAGCATAACTAGTGGATCCAGACTGATGTTGCAAACCCATGAATATGAATGTCTGCCCAGAAGTAAGGTCTAGTAAGTTCAGTGGGGCTTACTCCCAGACTCGGGAGAGTCTCTATAGGAATGCAATGTAATCCTGTGCAGATTTACATAAAAAAATAGTTGCTTTGATTTCAATGGTACCCACTAATAAGTGTGCATCGCCATAGAATGTGATCAGATGGGGAAACAGCTCACATTTTGGACCACTTGTGGCACCGTCTAGTGCAAGCTATTTTCTGGTGATCCCACAATGCATAGGCATGGTCCAGCACCAGGGCTACTCTATTTTAGGGACTGGTCTGGAGCAATTCCCCAATGGACAGAAGGGTTGCTTATGTACTCACCTTCTGATCCCATCCTTAGCTGAAGAGGCTGTGCTGAAATAAAAGGGACAATTTAATTTTTGCTTAAATCCACAGGTTTTATTAGGAACTAATTGTAACTAAGCACTGGTTTTCACCTTAGGTAAAGGTAAAGGTTCCCCTTGACATTTAGTCCAGTCGTGTCCGACTCTAGGGGGCGGTGCTCATCCCCGTTTCCAAGCCATAGAGCCAGCGTTTTGTCCAAAGACAGTTTCCGTGGTCACGTGGCCAGCGCGACTAGACACGGAACGCCGTTACCTTCCCACCGAGGTGGTACCTATTTATCTACTTGTATTTGCATGCTTTCGAACTGCTAGGTTAGCAGGAGCTGGGACAAGCGACGGGCGCTCACTCCGTTGCGTGGATTCGATCTTACAACTGCTGGTCTTCTGACCCTGCAGCACAGAGGCTTCTGCGGTTTAACCCACAGCGCTACCACGTCCCTTTCCGGTTTTCACCTTAAGCCTAGGCAAAAAGTATATTTTTCCTCTTACAGTGTTGTCCCTGCAGGTAACAAAATCTACAAGCAAACCTGCCAAATACAGATAGAGGCAGGCTCATATTTGAATAATCAGGTAATCTATTTCCTCTTAAGACTGCAATACTAGACTTTTCTGAATAAATTGTTTTCAAAGCATACCTAAAGCTATAAAGGGGTGGGGGGAACAAAGTATATCTTAAATGAATATTGGGTTAGGAGGAGCATTTCTCTATCTTTCATGATACTAGAACCTAGGGTTTTTCACTGAAGCTGAGTGATAGCTGAGGCAAATTCGAGGAAATATATCTTCACACAGCACATGGTTAAATCAAGTGATTCACTGCCATAAGATATAATAAAGGCCATCAACCTGCACAGTTTTAATGGGAAATTCATAGAGGATGCATCTGTCCTTAGCTGATAGTTCAATTGTACTAATTATCCTTCAAATTCCAGAGGTAGTGTGGCTCCAAATACCAATAGTGCAGGAGCCAGGAGAGTGTTGTAGAACTCATTTTGCTTATGGCTTGTTTGGTGAGTAAATAGAACACTGGGCTGAACAGACTCTTGGTCTGATCCAGCATGGTTCTTCTCATGTTATTGCCTGTTGTTCAATCACTCGCCCATGGGGTGTAGCAGTGCATTCAACTGGGGCTGGAGACAGCTGGGTCAAAGTCCCATGCAGCCATGAAGTTCACTAGGCCATATTGGACTAGTAACATTCGCAGTCTAAGCTACCTCATGGTGGTGTAAGCATAAAATGGGAGTAGAAACTAGTGTATGCCTCCTGGAACTCTGTGGAAGAAAAGCAAGCTATAATAAACAAATTTAAAAATAAATTAATAAACAAGTTATGGTTAAATAAAATAAAATGCTAGAGTACTTTTCCAGCTATATATTATTAAATCGTATATTTAATAGCAAAATGGCACATGAATGAAATATTTATAGCATTTTGCCGTAATCTATATATCTCTGTTTATAATAAAGATGTGAGAATTATCAGTCCTTAATGTTCAGTTGTTTTCCGAAAGAAAGAAAAGAAACTGGACTTTTTCCAGTAAGAAAGCAGCACTGAGAATCACAAAGAAGGTGACGCATGGATGGAACAGGCAGGAACAATATCCATATGTACAATATTTCCCAACAATATGGAGACGCAGTTGCCATTGCACTTGAGACTTACAAAAGAAGAGCAATTATTTATTAGTGCTAGAAGCTGTTTCTCTGGTAGTATCTCACATCAGATCGTTCACCTAATAAACAGCATCCATATGGGAATTTTGAAGAATTCATAAAACAGCCCCACTCATCTGTTTAAAAAAGAGAGAGAAAGAAAAGAAAAAGAGTGAGCCTGTCTCTCTGCCAGTGGAAATTAGGCTATGCCAAGAGCATATTGAAAAGCTGTCTTCATCCAGCGCTGGACAGTTTAACAACTCTGTTCCCTGTTCTGATTTGCACACTGGCTCTTTGACGCAACAGAAAAACTGCTTTCCCGTCCCAGCCCCCCTTCCTTCCTCTTAAACCTGCCTCGACAGTTTGAAGATTGTGGATTCTCACACCCACCCACCCGAGAGGCAAGTTTATGTGAGGATATTGTTGACCAGTTCATTCCGTGAAGCCACCTCCCCGCCCCCTGCCCAGCTTTCCTGTTTTCTGTCAGGAAACTGGAAGTGAACACAAGGTTCTTCTTGCAGAATCTGTAGCTCAACTCCTGACCATTTGACAGTCAAGTGCTAGCCGGTTGGCAACTCCACAGCAAGTCAGTGAATGGTCAGGCGGCAATGAAAAGATGACTTTAGTTTGGAATTTTTAAAAAGGCCTTCCGGTAATCTCTGGAGCTTCTTATGCAAGATAATAAATTATTCTCTTCTTGAAATAGTGTGGAACAAAGCTACTCCTTGTGCCTCACCGAGAACAGCATGGCTCGGCGCAGATGAGTGCATGTGTGATGCTTGCTTACAGCTGTGTAAGTAACAAAGAATTTTAGGACACTCATTTTTGGGAGAGATGTATAGTTTTAAATTCCTTACATGCTATGTCCTTATATCCTGTATGTGTGTGCATGCACAGGCATGTACCTATTGTATATGTGCACATGTCTCTTGTTTCATACAGGGCACAGCAGGCATTATTGGAAATGATCTGCTTCTTAGTTTCTTAATCAAAGAAGCAGCATCCTTTGTAGATGGAACAGTAGACTCAAAACATTACTTCCTCCAGGCGGTTCCACAGGAAAGATCATTTGTCTCTTGTTTTCTTCTCTCGAGATAGAAAGTAAACCTTGGGCAAGGTATGTGTGTGGTGGGGAAGATACAGAACTTTTAAAACTAGGTTGCATTTACTTTGTAAGTGGCTTTTAATCTAGTGAAAATTAATTGAGTACTTAAAGGCAAAGCCCTGCATTGAAATGTAAGACACTTGCAGAGGAATCCTATCTGGGTCTACTTAGAAGTATGTCCCATTTTGTGCCATAAAAGTTACTCCTGAGTAGATTACTTTAGGACTGCTGTGTTTAACCCAAGTAAAACACTGAAATTACATGAAACAGCAGATGGAGTTTTTTTTAAAGTTTGCTAAATTAACCCTGACTTCTGTTGTTGTTTAGTCGTTAAGTCGTGTCCGACTCTTCGTGACCCCATGGACCAGAGCACTCCTATCTTCCACTGCCTTCCGGAGTTTGGTCAAATTCATGTTGGTAGCTTCGATGACATTGTCCAACCATCTCGTCCTCTGTCGTCCCCTTCTCCTCTTGCCTTCACACTTTCCCAACCTCAGGGTCTTTTCCAGGGAGTCTTCTCTTCTCATGAGATGGCCAAAGTATTGGAGCCTCAGCTTCAGGATCTGTCCTTCCAGTGAGCACTCAGGGTTGATTTTCTTCAGAATGGATACGTTTGTTCTCTTTGAAGTCCAGGGGACTCTCAAGAGTCTCCTCCAGCATCACAATTCAAAAGCATCAATTCTTCGGCGGTCAGCCTTCTTTATGGTCCAGCTCTCACTTCCATACATCGCTACTGGAAAAACCATAGCTTTGACTATGCTGACCTTTGTCGGCAAGGTGATGTCTCTGCTTTTTAAGATGCTGTCTAGGTTTGTCATCGCTTTTCTCCCAAAAAGCAGGCGCCTTTTAATTTCGTGGCTGCTGTCACCATCTGCAGTGATCATGGAGCCCCAGAAGGTAAAATCTGTCACTGCCTCCATATTTCCCCTTCTGTTTGCCAGGAGGTGATGGGACCAGTGGCCATGATCTTAGTGTTTTTTTTCTGTTGAGCTTCAGACCATTTTTTGTGCTCTCCTCTTTCACCCTCATTAAGAGGTTCTTTAATTCCTCCTCACTTTCTGCCATCAGAGTGGTATCATCTGCATATCTGAGGTTGTTGATATTTCTTCCGGCAATCTTAATTCCGTCTTGGGATCCATCCAGTCCAGCCTTTCGCATGATGTATTCTGCATATAAGTTAAAGAAGCAGGGAGACAACATACAGCCTTGTCGTACTCCTTTCCCAATTTTGAACCAATCAGTTGTTCCATATCCAGTTCTAACTGTTGCTTCCTGTCCCACATATAGATTTCTCAGGAGATAGATAAGGTGGTCAGGTACTCCCATTTCTTTAAGAACTTGCCATAGTTTGCTGTGGTCCACACAATCAAAGGCTTTTGCGTAGTCAATGAAGCAGAAGTAGATGTTTTTCTGGAACTCTCTGGCTTTCTCCATAATCCAGCGCATGTTAGCAATTTGGTCTCTAGTTCCTCTGCCCCTTCGAAATCCAGCTTGTACTTCTGGGAGTTCTCGATCCACATACTGCTGAAGCCTACCTTGGAGGATTTTGAGCATAACCTTGCTAGCGTGTGAAATGAGTGCAATTGTACGGTAGTTGGAGCATTCTTTGGCACTGCCCTTCTTTGGGATTGGGATGTAGACTGATCTTTTCCAATCCTCTGGCCACTGCTGAGTTTTCCAAACTTGCTGGCATATTGAGTGTAGCACCTTAACAGCATCATCTTTTAAGATTTTAAATAGTTCAACTGGAATGCCATCACCTCCACTGGCCTTGTTGTTAGCCATGTTTTCTAAGGCCCACTTGACTTCACTCTCCAGGATGTCTGGCTCAAGGTCAGCAACCACACTATCTGGGTTGTCCGGGACATCCAGATCTTTCTGGTATAATTCCTCTGTGTATTCTTGCCACCTCTTCTTGATGTCTTCTGCTTCTGTGAGGTCCCTACCATTTTTGTCCTTTATCATGTCCATCTTTGCACAAAATGTTCCTTTAATATCTCCAATTTTCTTGAACAGATCTCTTGTTTTTCCCTTTCTATTCTTTTCCTCTATTTCTTTGCACTGTTCATTTAAGAAGGCCCTCTTGTCTCTCCTTGCTATTCTTTGGAAGTCTGCATTCCATTTTCTGTAACTTTCCCTATCTCCCTTGCATTTTGTTTCCCTTCTCTTCTCTGCTATTTGTAAGGCCTCGTTGGACAGCCACTTTGCTTTCTTGCATTTCCTTTTCTTTGGAATGGTTTTTGTTGCTGCCTCCTGTACAATGTTACAGCCTCTAACCATAGTTCTTCAGGCACTCTGTCCACCAAATCGAGTTCCTTAAATCTGTTCTTCACTTCCACTGTGTATTCATAAGGGATTTGGTTTAGATTATACCTGACTAGCCCAGTGGTTTTTCCTACTTTCTTCAGTTTAAGCTTGAGTTTTGCTATAAGAAGCTGATGGTCAGAGCCACAATCAGCTCCAGGTCTTGTTTTTGCTGACTGTATAGAGCTTCTCCATCTTTGGCTGCAGAGAACATAATCAATCTGATTTCGGTATTGCCCATCTGGTGATGTCCATGTGTAGAGTCGCCTCTTGTGTTGTTGGAAAAGAGTCTTTGTGATGACCAGCTTGTTCTCTTGACAAAACTCTATTAGCCTTTGCCCTGCTTCGTTTTGAACTCCAAGGCCAAACTTACCTGTTGTTCCTTTTATCTCTTGACTCCCTACTTTAGCATTCCAGTTCCCTATAATAAGAAGAACATTTTTCTTTGGTGTCAGTTCTAGAAGGTGTTGTAAGTCTTCATAGAATTGGTCAATTTCAGCCTCTTCAGCATCAGTGGTTGGTGCATAAACTTGGATTACTGTGATGTTGAAAAGTCTGCCTTGGATTCGTATTGAAATCATTCTATCATTTTTGAGATTGTATCCCAGTACAGCTTTTCCCACTCTTTTGTTGACTATGAGGGCTACTCCATTTCTTCTACGGGATTCGTGCCCACAGTAGTATGATATGATATGATAATCGTCTGAATTGAATTCGCCCATTCCCGTCCATTTTAGTTCACTGACGCCCAGGATGTCAATGTTTATTCCTGCCATCTCCTGTTTGACCACATCCAGCTTACCAAGGTTCATAGATCTTACATTCCGGGTTCCTATGCAGTATTTTTCTTTGCAGCATCAGACTTTCCTTTCACTTCCAGGCGCGTCCGCAGCTGAGCGTCCTTTTGGCTTTGGCCCAACCACTTCATTAGCTCTGGAGCTACTTGTAATTGTCCTCCGCTCTTCCTCAGTAGCATGTTGGACGCCTTCCGACCTGAGGGGCTCATCTTCCAGCGTCATATCTTTTAGCCTTTTGTTTCTGTTCATGGAGTTTTCTTGGCAAAGATACTGGAGTGGCTTGCCAGTTCCTGCTCCAGGTGGATCGCGTTTAGTCAGAACTCTCCACTATAACCTGTCCGTCTTGGGTGTCCCTGCACGGCATAGCCCATAGCTTCTCTGAATTACTCAAGCCCCTTCGCCGCGACAAGGCAGCAATCCGTGAAGGGGAACCCTGACTTCTACCCCACTTCTTTTTCTGGTTATCTTTTCAGCATCAGAGTAGTATGTAGACTTTATGTTTGGGTTAGTAAATTCAGAAGACATCCTGGGCGTCAGTGAACTAAAATGGACGGGAATGGGCGAATTCAATTCAGACGATTATCATATCATATCATACTACTGTGGGCACGAATCCCCTAGAAGTTGAAAATGGGCAAAAGTAACTTTAAGCACCTTGACCTGTGGGGATTTTTCTACCATCATGTGAGCACAATCTGTTTCCAGACAGATAATATGCCTTTTTCATAAAATTTACATGGTTATTAGTAAAGGTTCCCCTTGACAATTTGTCCAGTCGTGTCCGACTCTAGGCGGCAGTGCTCGTCTCAGTTTCCAACCCATAGAGCTAGCGTTTGTCCGCAGACAATCCTCTGTGGTCACGTGGCCAGCGTGACTAGACACGGAACGCCGTTTACCTTCCCACCGAGGTGGTACCTATTTATCTACTCGCATTTTTGCATTTTGCATGCTTTCGAACCGCTAGGTTGGCGGGGGCTGGGACAAGCGACGGGGGCTCACTCCGTCGCATGGATTCGATCTTATGACTGCAGGTCTTCTGACCTTGCAGCACAGAGGCTTCAGCGGTTTAACCCGCAGCGCCACCACGTCCATGGTTATTACTTCAGTGTTAATCATTGCTACTTTAAGTCTCATTGATTTCAACTGATTAAGTATGAATAACATGAGGTTGAACCCCTTGTTTGGGATCTGGTTAGGATTAGTAATGCAATTCTATGCATGTTTTCTGAGATGGAAGTACCACTGAGTTAAATGGACCATAAACCCAGATAGGAGTGAAATAGGATTTCAGCTTAAGTATTCCAGTCAACTTGCATTTTGATGACTGACCAGGCTGTCAAGTAACAGTTACTGAAAGCTAAAATGCTAGCAAATTCCAGATTTGCCAGACTCCACCAGATTCTGCCACAGGTCTCCTCCTGTCCAACAGCCAACACTTCTGAAACTCAAAGCTGGCAACTTTGCTTCAGGTCCTTTCACCTACCACGTGGAATGAAACATGGAGACAAGCAGAGATCACAGATGAGTTTATCTTTGTGGTGATACAAACATTTATTGCATTCACCTACTGTGTGTTTTACAGTGAAGAATGTACCTAGAAATCTATTAAGGGTATGTTTGAGTTGGTGCTTATATATGGCAGCTGCCCATCTTATTGGGGTATTCAAGTTAGACTGGCAAAGCACTAAAAGCAACAGGCATGTTTTCTTCCCTGCCCCGCTTTTGAACATGTTCATTGCTACCTCTCCTCAGTTAATATCACTGGTCTTTATCAAGCTATTATTTTAAAATTCTTGTTATAAATCTTACAGTAGAATTTGTGATATAGTATTTAGTGTCCTGGCATTATTATTAATTACTCTTCTTTTTATTTGTAAAACGGCAAATGATTCATATTATTTAAGCTGATATTTTCATTATGATGTTCAGCTGTGAGCCAAGGGTAAAATTCAGAGGGCCACCACATTCTTTTTAGTTATGAGAAGAAATATTAAAAGAGTTGAGGGGAGACCAAGGGTCCCATATTCTTGTCATATTCCACAAATGAAAGTCCCTGACTAGCCACCCCATTGTCCCCAACTAGCTACCTCATTGCCTATATAGTTTATCAATAGAGCTGTGAAAGAGCTGAAATAAAACACGGGTTTAACGGTGTCAGCATCTACAATCAGCAGATCTGTAGTGCAGTCATGTCCATAATGATGGATCTGTACAGTCTTTACAGGTCCAATGCAAGTGAACTTCATTTAAGAAATGTAATTGTTTTAATAGCTTAGTCCTAGATAAGCAGTGATGTGTGTGTGTGTTATTTTCTTTTTCTTTAGGGACTCATAGAGTAGAGCTCCTTGGGTTTACTTAGGGTGGAAGTTAAGGCAACAGTGTGCCCTTATTTTAAGTGAAAATTGGAAGGAGGGTTGATCTGTGTTCCAAATTTCTTTGCTTTGGGATGTTCAACTTCAGCCCTAATTTTGTTTTGAACCAAAACAATTTTTTTTAAAAATCTTGAGCAATTATGTTCCTGAGTTTGATTTCCTGCTATGACTCCCAGAAGAGGAGTCAGCCATGAAGCTTTGGGAATCTTCATAGTCCTAGAAAACCCACAGAAGAAGGTAATGATAAACCATATCTATGTGCTTTATACCCAAGAAACCTGGGTAGTGTTAGTGTGCTGTTCAACGTTTTATGCCAGGAGACTTATTTCATGATCATATATGTTCCACCAAAAGCTAGGCCAACCAGGGTGGGTGGGTAAGTTAGATAGGCACAATTTTCATCTGATTATTGCCACTCTACATTGTAGAGATTATTGCCACTCTATTTGTGGCAAAAAAGCCACAAATAGAAATTGTAAGCTTTCAGAAAGTAACAAGATTTAGAAGTAGAACTGCAACACCAGTGAATAATAGCCATAAATTGCAACAAAAGGATGCAATAAAATAGTGAATAATAGCCATAAATTGCAAAAAAAAAGTTGCAATAAAAAAGGATAGTGAGCACCTTTCACCATTCATTTGTATGAATGAAATAATATGGAGACCTGTCATCAATCGTAAGTATATGGCACCTAATAATAATAATGGTGATGATGTGCTGTTGATTCTGTCCTGTGTAAATCTTTTTCAGGGTTTTCTAGGTACAGAGTACTCGGAAATGGTTTTGCCATTCCCTTCTTCTGGGGGCATCCTGGGACTGCACAGCTTGCCCAAGACCACACAGGCTGGTTCTTCTAGGATGCACAGTGGGGAATTGAATTCCCAACTTTTGGCTCTGCAGCCAAATACCTAAACCACTGAGCTGTGCAGCCAGTTCCATATGGCAACTACAGCCACCATATTAATGCTATAGAGCCACCATATACAGTATATTCCATGCTTTAGCAGTGCAGCAGGTTTCTGATCCTTCAGTAGCTATATGTGCATGGAGGGTGTTCTTTGCACCCTAAAGTCCCAACACAATTAATTGTATTTTGCTTTCTCTGCAATTCCCTACTGCTCTTGGTCATATATATTTGATTAAAAACATTCCTTAGAGGAAAGGGAGAGTGGAAGCATATTCACTTACCAATTATTTGGCCAGGCCAGATCTGTCCAAAAAGCTTGACCAACTGTAATCAGTTAACCTTTTCTTCGTGATCATGACAAGATCACAAGTTCAGAATGACATCCCAGGAGATCCTGGAGACTAGCCAACCTCCTGATTATAATACCTTTGCCCTGAAATTTAACTCCTCCTTCGATATCCCTGAGAATGTCGGCACTAAAACTCCAAAATATCAGGTCAGTCCTTGAGATCTGACAACTCTAATATACAAAAAGACGGCATCAAGCCCATTCTGGTGCAGAGTGTTTTAGAAATGGACTCTTGGCTGCCAAGTTCCCATACTGAGTGTATTTACTTTTGCTTTGGCAGTCCGCCATATCCCAAAGGCCTAAGGCACATAGCAATATTTATGAGGACTGGGCGAACTGTATATTTTGAAGATGACTGGTTTCACAGAAGAAATCTATGTGCTATCTAAATGGTCCAAGACAGTAGATGAGTTTTGGATCAGAAAAAAACATAGGAGCTGAGTGGTAGATTTTAATTAACACTCTGGAAATTGAAACAATGAAGTTGACTACACAAGTTCCTACAAACATAGACTTATTAGCACCAAGACACCGCAGGGTTCTGCTTCTGTCATTTTGGCTATTAACTTTAAACATGTATGTTCAGTAAGATTAATCACAGATTGCTCTTCTCCAGCAAGCAAGTTGCTGTTTACATAATTATGTTGTAAACCACCCAGGGAGTGTTCTAACACTGTGGTTCCCAACCTTGGGTAACCCAAGTGTTCTTGAACTGCAATTCCCAGAAGCCTTCACCACTAGCTGTGCTGGCTGGGATTTCTGAGAGTTACGGTCCAAGAATACCGGGGTTACCCAAGGTTGGGAACCGCTGCTCTAGCACTACTGGGCATTATATAAGTCAAAACAAGAGTCAAAACAGGAACTATAAGGGTGGGTATTTGCCTTCCTCTTGTGTACAGACTAAGCATTGTATAAATAAGAGCCCTATTCAGGCATTAAACTGAAATGCAGGGGTGGCTAGTGGGCCAGGAAGGGGAGGGGGATCCCTGAAAAAGATTGGGGGGGAGGTGCCCCCTTGCCCCAGTCACAAGTCACCCACACCTGAAAGCATGGAAGATTGTAATCATGGACTAGAGTGCACATGTAAACCCTGTCCCACACCCCACTTGGAAGTAAGGATGACAAAGATCTGCAGAGGTGCTCCTGGACACATTTAACTGAATGATCTTACAGGAGTCCTTCTTTATCAGAGCTCCCGATTACAGAAGCACAGTCAGCATATACAATAATATGTGCTTACAAAGCAGCACTGCAGACATTGTCAGTGAACACACGCAGCTCTGTCCTACTTCCAGGCATAGTGGGAAGTTGAGGTACCCTCTAACGCACACACATTTAATCCCTCCACGTTTTAATGTTTTATACATCAACAGAGCTGTGGTGATCTGATTTGTAAGTCATCTCTCCGTCTGTCTATACATGTCAGTTTCTGAATTCCACCCTTTTGTTACAATCACACATGATGTTATGAACAAATAGATCTCAGGGGGCAAGAGGTATCCAGGAAAAGAGATGGGACTGGAACAAAGAAGCTGCATTAAACAGGGGATCAATTTAGAACTGGCACCTGCCTTCATTCTTGACAGTGCTGTCAAGGTCAAGGTTTGCTGGTGTTTTTTCCTTTCATCTGATAATGTAGAAGTGATAAACACAAATTACCATTTTAATCTAGGCCTTCATTTCATGGGCCAGGTGCTAATGGAATAGACAACGCTGCTTGTTTCATTTTCCAGAAAACTGGCATTTGTTCAAGCACCACTTAATTCCATCCTGTTTCCACATCAGCTGGCACATGCCCACATTTAAAAAAGAAAAGCCCTACATGAAAATTCGTACTCTTTTTGTATGTAGTTTCCTAAATGGATATATTTTTGTGAGCGGTTTTCCCAAGCATATGCCTTTCGGCCCACTCTTTTCCTATTTTGTATGCATATTTTTTTCTCTAACAAATGAGATTACAGGATTTGGAGAAATGTGGAAACCAAAGAATAATTAATTCTATTATGGTTCACATTTCAGTTAAGAACATATGAAATGGATTAGTTCGTATAACAATGCAAACCAAATTTCCTCCCCATCACAAAAAGTGAAGCCTTGCAAGACTGAATAGTGAAATTGGTAGATATTGTTCCCACATTTGTTTTTTGAAATGGATATGGAACAAAGCCCACTCTTCTTATAAAGGTATTTTATAATTTAAAAACCCAGAAAACTTAGAAGCACCTCTTTGATTTTCTGGGAACACCTGCAATAAACATTGTATCAGAATCTGATTATCAAATGCTTCCAGTCTCACAACAACTTTGTGTTATGCCACAGACAATGAAGCCTTGATAAAGTTACAAGCCCATCTCCTTAATGGAAACGGAATTAAATTAGCAGCACAAAATACTAAAGAGTGCTGGAAAAGTCTTCAGCTGTGATCTCATGTCTGGGAAAGGAAACTCAATACATTATGCTGCATGTAAATCTAGTGTGCCGGGTTCATGCAAGCTCAATGAAAAAGTCATTTCATTCAGAAGGACCAATATGAAATGCTGTAAGCAAAACAGAGGGAAGGGAAGGGAGGGGGAGGGAAAGGGTGGCAATTCTGGATGTTACCTAAAAGAGCTGAATGATGTAATGGCCAGTGGGAGGAGGCAAGGAGCCCTTTAACACACACACACACACACACACACACACAGAGTTCCCCTGTCTTTGGGCTCCAGAAGAAAAGTACAAAACTGCTGAAAATTCCTTTGGTGGAAGAATTCTGCTGAGAAAAATTAAGAAAGAATAACCTTTCCCGTAAGTCTTTAACTTCTCTTCCCTGATTGCTACCATGTGTTATCTGGAGAAAGCTACAAAAGCAACCTTTGACTTGGTCCCATTCATCCTGATCTCTCTCCCCCACCCCACCCCGCCTCCTTTTCTTATCTCTCCTGTTGACATTCAAATTGTAGCATCTTTGGGGCAGGGACTCATCTTTTTAATCTCACTCCGCACACCATCATGTGTATTTATGATGTTTTGTAAATCAAATAATAAGGTACAATATTGTGCTCTTTTATTTAACTAAATTTGGAGGAGTGGCTTAAACATCAAAGCATGTCACTGGATTCTGTAAAACTAAGAAGTTAGTCTTTAATTATTTATGTGATAACGAGCCTATTGATTTCCATGTGTCTTACTTTCAAGCTGATGTGTATGGGATTGGGGCATATATCTCTGTGTTATATGTACATATGTACTGTTCTGTTACAGCTTTTTCAGAATACATTGTAACTGGGGAGATTTTTTATAATTTGAGAGCAAAAGAGTGCTTCTAAGGCATCTCCCAAGGCAAAGACAGTGAAACATGGAGTAAGTCCTGTTAAGTTGTAACGGTGAAGGGCACTTTTAGTGCTTTCTTATCTTCCTTATACAGCCTCCCAGGTAGTATGGGGCAAAGTACAGGACATGGCCTCTCTGTGGACACACTTCATTTGATCTGTATAGTTGAGAGACTGTGGCTGGTCTAGAACATCTGGCAAATTTTATGGCTGAATGAGCAACTGCATTTGGGTTAAGCTGAACTGAACCGCTTTGGCTATCATATTAGTGATAATTTTTTTTTTTCTTGCCAGTGAACAACTTCATACACGGAGTTGAGTATGTGTGCTTATGAGGGGATAGACATTTCCCCCTCCCTCCAAACTTGCATAATTAACTGAAGCCTCTTGCCTTTATTTTTTGTGACTTAAGACTGAGGACTTTCTAGCCACATTCACAAATGTGTGCAATCCATATAAAGGCAGATATGAGTGAGTCACATGTGTTGGGATCAACCAAGAAAAAAAAAAGAACTACAGGATGACTTCTTAAAGAAGGAAAATGTCAGTTCAATAAACCCATTCATTAGACTTCTTTCCCTGTAGGATATAACTTCAGCTATTCCTAGTCTAACTTGAGAGTTGTCACACAGGTTCATATATATCTAAGCAAACTGGATACAACAGCTCTCCAAACATTTACACTCAATAGGGAGAATTTCAAGTATTTGCCTCTTTTGGTGTCCTTTGGTTTAGATTCCCACCTTCAAAACAAACAGGAAAAGCAGGATTTTCCTAGATAAGGAGAAGGAGCCCATCCTGTATTTTCCTCCATGTAGAACATCTTTAGAGACAATAACTCTTGAGGGTCAAGGGTTTTAAGGAGAGAGCTGCAGCCTAAGAGCATGTATACAACATTTTGCTCCAGGACTAATCCAAACAGTCACTGCTCTGGGTGGGGTAAATTATTCATGCCATCTTGTACATATGAGGTGTTTCTCAGCAGAGGGCTCTTTGCATTAGGAAACAGAAGGCCCTGTGTAGTTATCCTGCCTTTCTCTTAACAGTTTTTCTATGATAAGGAAGGAGATGGCGTGAGAGAATTGACAGGAATAACAAGAGAAGGTTATGAATGGAGAACAACATACTGTGAAGCCACCCTGTATGATGCAGTGAACACAGCTGAGCAACGGCACAATTAAACTATGTCTGAAATGGCTCATGCACACATACAAAAGTCTGAAACCCTGGTGAAGACTCTTAACAGCATTGCATGCTTATACAAATACCAACCTGTATAATTTTACCAAAACTTTCAAGCTGTTTTGTACGCCCAGCAGTAATGCCAGAGTCATGTAGTGAGATGCCATGCATGCTCAAGACCTTTTCTCTCTCCCTTTGTCAATTCAAAGTAAATGGGCTTTGTGCTAAACTCTGTGCTGGATTCTGGATAACATAGCTTGAACCTCAGCTCATGTCTCCAGTATGGAGATAATAATACAGACCTAACTACGTACTGGGCTGTTGTAAGGGTTGAAACAAGATAATGTACATTAATCAGATTGCAATACTGAGAAAGCGCCATATGAATGAAACTATAAAGTATAACATCACAGTAAGCATATAGTAAGTTATCCCACTGCTAATTTCCACGTTAATCCCTTTCATTTAATGTATCTATTCTTCCTCCTCCTCGCCCCGAGCAAGAAACAAACTAGCTACTTGTGTGGCAAGAATGCTAGTGTTGCTGTTTTTTTCCATCTTGCAATTACAGATTCCACAGGAATAATCTGGATCAGTCTTGCCCAACTGGTAGCCCTCCAGATGAGCTGATCTACAACTCCTATTAGCCTTAGCTAGCACATCATGTGGCCCTGCTTTAGATTTCCAAAGCCAATGGTTTTGGAAGATGGTGGATTTGCACACACAACAACTGCAGTCCACACCTTTGGCAGCTTTTGTCAGGCCAGGATCAGGTCTTCTAGGTACATTCAGGCTCATCCTTCCTCATGCTGAAACTATCTCTGGAAGGCATTGTTTGGGGGGGGGGGGGGGAATCCCAACTACATAGTCTCAGGCCAAAACATGTTAAAGGTAGCTGGTAATCAGTGCTGAACATTTTTTAATGCAGCGAGGAGACTGGGGCTGTCTTTCCATACTTGTGAAATCACACTTCAAAGGAACCCTGTGCTTGAGGTCTGAAGCCCAAACAAAACAAGCAAGTCCCAAAAGTGAGAGAAACTCATGCTGTGACACTGAATGCTTTCATTAGTTAAGAGTTTCCTTCTTCCAGTCCTGGGCTGTCTCTAACATCTGCTGTATTTGTTAACATCTGGGCGATCTCATTGATGATATCTGGCCTTTGTCTCATTGATTCCGCGGTGCGTCCTCCTTCATTACGCAAGTACCAGGCAATGTTTACGTAGAAAACCTATGTGTGCCCACACAGCAGAAATTATACTTCAAGTTTATAGGAAAACTGCATTCTCCCAGACTGAGAACATCCTATTTAGTATATTTTTAATATGTATTTTTGGCGAGGGAGGGCATGGGTAAAATTCATGAGAGAGTAATCCGTGGTGTGGAATAATCATGTGATTCTGAGGTTGGGGAAAGTCTCCAAATCATTTCATCCCCTATTAATAGTTCAGCACTAGCTTGTAGTTTCAGAGTCCCTGATTTTCTTACCAAGCTCCAGCCAGCAGTGAAATAGTCACTTGTGTTTCCCAAAGGCAAAGTTCTAGTTAGCCAAGGCTTCTTTTCTCTCTCCTTTCATCTTTTTAAAGCCTCTAGTGAACCCCTGTGAATGTGAGAGGTTGCAGTCCAAATGTTACTATGGCTTAACTGAGCATGTAAAACAAGCTGCAGGATCGAGTGCTGGGGGTGGTTGAATGTATCCCCAAATATCCTATTCCCTGCACACAAGATCTGAACCAAGAAAAATGGATGGGACAGCACAGAGGAGGATCTGAACAAGGGCTTTTATATTTTAAGAAATATGGCTCTTGCATTCGCTTTTTTGTTGAGCTCTTTAACCAAAGATCTTGAATGATGCTGCTGCTTTTTGCAGTAATAAACAGGAGTATTCATCAAAACTGGTAGCTTGTAATTTTAACACTGTTAAGCACAACCGACCCTTTCACAGGAGTTCAGTTTACATTGGTGCAATCAAAGGTGTAATTGTGGGAAATGGAGGTGCACAGACATAGCTGCATTTCATGCTCCACACTCAATGAATAGATGTCTGTCCGAAGACACTTTGCACTGAAGAGGCTGAAGGTGTGAGCATTTGGCAAATATATAAAGAACAGAATGATATTGTTTGTATTCCTGGAAGAAGAACAGATAGGGGCCTCAAGCTAAATGCAGAAAGCAGAGTTTAGAAACATTACTTTTTGTGGGGATTCCATGTGCTAGGTTTTTGGTCCTTAGTGTGAAATCGCAAGCCTCCTGGGCCGAGTGTGCCAACTGAACAAGTCCCATTCCATGCTGGGGGTAAAACTCGTCCTCCCCAGTGGCCAAACACCCAAAAGAGGCCTCGGGGCAAGCCATAAAGATACCGACCAGCAGAGTTGTGAATATCATCCTGTAACCCATAGGCCAAATTGGCCCACAGTGTGTTATTCCATAACTTTACAATGCCAGTGTTTTTAGTGTCAAAAGGGGCTGTAAGATTCGGGTGGGTGTTATTAATTGTATCGACCGGCCCTACATTAATGGTGATGTTACAGTGTGGATAATGGCCTACGTTAACAAATTTCTCCTGGCGAGATCTTCTAGTCGTATTAAACCATAGGATAGATGATACATTGAACCAGGTAAAACACAAGGCTGCTTGTGGCCAGGCATCAGGTCTATTAAGAAGGAATTGGTCAGAGTCTGGAGGGATAGTGCATTCTCCTAGACCCCAGCTCCCAGGTATTCTGGTGGCGTTTTCAGTAAAATATATTTTAGTCAAATTCCAACCCATTAGGTTCAAGGTCCCTGAAACTATTATTGGCCAACCTTGGAGTCCAGACGCCAGACCATGTGAGCAGACCCAAAAGTCAGTAGCATTGAGGGTCAAACTCAGGTTATGCACAAGCTGGTGAAACAGGTTGAGTTCCCATCCTGCATGTACTAGATCACTAAGTATCAATGTCCCCCAAAGGACCCATTTCCAACACATCATACTTCCTCTTACCTATGAAAATATGAGGATAGAAACAGCAGACAAGCAATAGTACGAATACAAATACAATAATGGGCAAACAATACACTAGAATCTAATCAATCATTAGGAAAGAGTCACTGGTCCGAGTCGTCTATATGAAGGAACTGCCCATCTCCAGTCTCTTTGGGGTTCTTTGACAGCTCTTCTTCACCGTAGGTGGGAACGACCCAACCGTTGGAGAGAGAATAAGTTCCTGTAAGAGTCACTGGCATGGTTTCTGCGTCTTATCTTCAGTCGGAGTGGCTGTAATTGTTCACATGCCCAAGCCTCATCAGGAAATAGGACTGGTTTAATGCAGGATAGGTGTACCCAGGACTTCAGACCTTCGACCTTTACTGCCATAGGTGTGCTCAAGAGCACTTGTCGGGGTTCAGTCCACTGGGGCTCGAGGCAGGATGGATGTAGTTCCTTTACTCGAACCCAGTCCTCAGGGTGGATGGAAACAGGGAGGTCTGGTCTTACGGGCAGTGCAGCTTTTACCTGTTGGGAAAACGAAGACAGTGTCTCTTCCAGTTTACTGAGATACTGAGAGGTACCTGTCAGAACTTCATTAAATGGTTTTGCTACAAATGGTCTACCGTACATATGTTCAAAAGGGCTAAGTCCGAGACGGGTTCCTGGAGTTGCCCTGATTCTTAGAACTGCCAGAGGGAGAACCTTAGGCCACGGGAGACTAGTTTCTTGGCACAATTTGCCGAGTGTTCCCTTTAACATTCGGTTTATGCGTTCTACCTTCCCAGAAGCCTGAGTTCTGTAGGCAGAATGTAAGAACCACGGGACCTCAAGTAATTTTGCACAGCCCTGCACTACTTGGGATGTGAAATGATGGCCATTATCTCTCTCCAACCCCAAGGGCAATCCAAATCGGGGGATGATGTGTTCCACCAGTGCTTGCACTACTTCTCGGGCCATCTGAGTGCGGGTGGGGAATACTTCTGGCCAGCCACTGAACAAGTCGATAAACACCAGTAAGTTGTTCTTCACCCCTTTCTTTGGCATTTCCGTAAAGTCCTCTTGCCAGGCTTCACTGGGGTAATGTGCAGTCCGTATGTGTCCCGGGGGTGTTATTGGCCCATTCCGTGGATTGTTCCATTGGCAAAGTGTGCACTGTTGGGTTGCTTTTTGGCAGGCTGTTTTCATTCTTGCGTTACTCTATCTCCCCTTGAGGAGTTTATATAGTGTCTTTGTTCCCACATGTGTTATGTTGTGGGCCCTACGGATGATATTAGGGAGGAGGACCATAGCTGGTAACTGTATTCTGTGACCCACCTTCCACCACCCATCCTGCCTTTCTCCTGCAGGATCTAATTTGTCTTCTGGTCCGTACAAGGTAAGCGTCAAATTTTCTGGTGGTGTGGGGATTAGGGTCAGGATAGGCATTGTTTGGTTCTGTTGGTGGTCCATTGTTTGTACATGGCCTTCACGTCCCTCCCTTTTCTTTAGCGCCGCTTGTCGAGCACATTTATCTGTGAAGAGGCTGCCGCGGGTGACAGGGCCACCATCTGACTGGTGACCTTTGCAATGGACAACTGCTATAGCTTTGAGTAAAAGGAGCGCTGCCGCTAGGCGTTCAAGGATTGGTTTCATCTTCAGTGTCTTGCCATCGGCACCCCGGTAGCCACGGTGTTTCCATAAAGCCGCGTGTGTGCATGCAGCAAGGAAGGAATACCGGCTGTTGGTATAAATGTTAACAGAGAGACCCTTGGCATAAGTGGCGGCAGCAACGAGAGCCTCATTTTCGGCCGCTTGGGCAGAGCAGTGGAGAGGCAAAGATTGGAGGAGAAGAGGTTGATCAGACATAACAACAGCATAACCTGTGACCCGTTGGCCATTGTGGATGAAAGAAGAGCCATCTGTCCAGAGTTCAAGGTCGGGGTCAGGCAGAGGGTCCAGTGTAAGATCAGGACGTATGCCCACTACTTCAGCCAATAGGCACAGACAGTCATGAGTAGACAGATGTGATGGGTTTGCTGCCAATGTGGCAGGATTGAGGCAAGTAGATTTAACGAGAGAAATGGATGGATTGTCGAGGAAGGTAGCGGAATACTTGATAAGGTGTGCGGTAGATGCCCGAGCTGGTAGCTTCTGCTTAAGGAGGAGGGAAACAGCATGTGGAGAATGAACGTTAAGGGGAGCGCCAGAGGTCAGTTTTTCAGATTCAATAACTAAAAGTGCAGCCGCCACGATGGCCCGAAGACAACCGGGCCAACCAGAAGCGCAGGGCTCTAAGGTCTTTGAAAAGTATGCCACCGGACGTTTAGTGGGTCCCAACATTTGTGTGAGAACACCAGTTGCAATGCCATGTCTTTCATGGACAAACAGATCAAAGGGACGTGTGTGGTCTGGCAACAGGAGGCCAGTAGCTTGGCCCAACGCGGTCCGGAGGGACTGCCAGGCTTGCTGGTGTTCCATTGTCCATTTCCAGGCAACGTCATTGCAGAGCAGGGAGTGTAGCGGTTTGGCCAGAAGAGAGAAGTTGGGGATCCAGAGGCGAGCAAAGCCAGTCATGCCCAGAAAACTCCGGAGTTGTTTCTGGTTTGTTGGTGGCGAAAGAGAGTTAAGAGCTTGTAGTTGGGCAGGGTGAATATACCTTTTTCCATAGTCTAGAACAGTGGAGGCAAACCTTTTTGGGCTCGCATGCCCAAAATGAGGGGGGGGGGGGAGAAACCAGTGGCTGCCGTGCCGCCCGGAAGTCCGGAACCGGAAGTGGCGGTTTCAGGGGGAATCATAGGGACGGACCCAGAGGACCAGGAACAGGAAGTTTAAGGGGGAATCATAGCGACAGACCCAGAGGACCAGGAAGTTGCTGCGGAAGGGGGAATCCCGGCTGCCAGCTCATAAGGTTTGCCTCCACAAGGGAGGGAGGGTGGGCCAACACCTGGCGTGCCATAAGAAAGGGCTTCGCGTGCCACCTGGGGCACACGTGCCACAGGTTCGCCATCACTGGTCTAGAAGATAACCCAAGTAGGACACAGAAGACGAGGCCCACTGAATTTTAGTTTGGGATATTGTATAGCTGCAGTATGCAAGGAAGTTGAGGAGACGGACAGAGTGGGAAATAACCTCAGATTGAGTTGTACCGGCCAGAAGGAGGTAATCTACATATTGTAAAAGAGAAACAGGACCAGGAGAAAAATGCTGGAGGTCTTGGGACAAGGCAGAAGCAAATACAGTTGGAGAATTGCAGTATCCTTGAGCCAAATAGGTCCACGTGAGTTGGGTGGAATGTAGAGTATCAGGGTTGGTCCACTCAAAGTCGAAGAGGTCCTGAGATTCAGGTGCAAGTGGGATACAAAAGAAAGCATCCTTGATGTCAATAACTGTGTAGAAAGTCTGTTGGCTGGTGAGCAATGTCAAAACTGTATAAGGGTTGGCAACCCGTGGGTGGATGTGAGAGACTCGGTTGTTAACTTCCCGGAGATCTTGAACGAATCGCCAGGAGCTGTCGGGTTTGGGGACTGGAAAAATCGGGGTTGACCGGGGGACATAGTAGGCACCAAGAGTCCAGAAACAAGGAAAGATGAAATAAGAGGTTGGAGTCCTTTTCTTGCTGTTGTCTTAATAGGATACTGAGGTACACTGATGGGTTGTGCAGTTGGGAGCAATGGAGCCACATGTGGAGTGGCAAACCGGGCTTTCCCTAGGACACCGGAGTACCATACAGCGGGGTTGACCGCTGACCAATCTAGCATGGTGGTCTGGGCGATGTCTGTCTGGAAACAGATGTAGGCCATATCAGTTGGAATAAAAAGTTGAATTCCATCTGGAGTACAGTGAAGAGTGGCATGGAGTTTACAAAGCAAATCATGGCCAAGTAAGTTCAGAGGACAGGTGGAGAGGACAAGGAATTAATGTTGGGTTGCACCAGCAACAGGAACTGGAGTTATAGCAAGCGCTGTTGTATGGTGACTGGAAATTCCAGCAATGGGCATAGAAAAAGAGCGGAGCAATGGTACATCTGGAGGGGGCTCTTGGAGAACACTGTAAGTTGCCCTTGTGTCTACAAGAAAGGACATTTTCTGGCCCCCTACTTGCCTTTCCACTAGAGGCTCTGGAGTTTTATACAAGGGGGCCACCTCTAGGACACCTCCTTTCATCCATTTGGGTCATTGTGGGATTAGCCAGCCATGCCCTGCTGGCCCAATCTTCTGGTGACTGGGTACACCTAATCTGTGAGTTAACTGATGGGGCGTGAGGCTGGACGGGGCATGGATGTCGGGAGCCCTGAACATAGGGGGTTGCGGATGGATTTAGGCAATTCGGTTGTTGTCTGGAAGGCTGGGAAGGTCGCTGAGGACAGGAATTTTTCCAATGTCCTTCTTGGCGACAATAAGTGCACTGATTTGTACCGAGGTTAGGGCCTCATGGAGGTTGGTGCGGAGGTTGATACTGAGGTTGAAGCAGCGTCGGAGGGAGAGGGCGTAGAGCAGCAGCCAAAAGGGCGGCTTGTTTCTTCATCTTCTGGTCTTCTTTACAATCCTTTGCCTCTTCCCGTTGATAGTAAGTCTGGGTAGCAGTCTGAAGAAGAACATCCCATGGCTGGGCTGTGGGAGTTGTCAGTTTTCTGATATCAGGACTGCTCTGGCTGACAAAGGCAAGCTTGATTGCAGGACCATTGCCCTCTTTATCAGGGTTGATGTCCGTATAATGTCGGAAGCCATCTTTCAACTGGGTTAAAAACTCTGTGGGTGGCTCCGTAGGCATTTGTATCAAATCATATACCTTGTGAAAACTAGTCGCTTTGGATACTCCCTCCTTCAGTCCAGTTAGGACAGCCGTTCGTACAGCTTCAATAAATGTTATGCCTTCTGGTGTATTAGGATTATTGGCTATGGCAGGAGGGTTCGGACTGACCATCACTGGACCCTCAGGGTAATGAGCTGGATCGGCACCGGCCGTGGCCAGGAGATCCTGGCTCTAGCAGTTCTAGTACTTCTAGTACTTTGGTCCGTTCCTCCTGGGAGAGCAAGGTTGTCAGTAGGGCAAAAAGGTCCAGAATGCTGGGTCGGTGAGTGGCCATAATGCGTTCAGTCAATTCTACATAGGCATGTGGACTCTCTCTGTAAGGAGGCAATCCTTGTTTCCAATTGAAGAGATCTGAGGTGGTAAATGGGGCGTGTACATAAACAAGATGGTCGCCCAGAGGAACTTGGCAAAGAGGGAAGGTTATGACTGGGCCTCCTGACACAACATATTCATCTGGATCATATCGTTGAGGGGCTCGCCTGCGGTGGACAGGAATTCTTGATGAGGAAGAATCCTCAGGGGACGGTCAGTGAAGGAGAGCCTGTTTCCATAGCTTGTTCGTCCTGGCCTGGTGGTTGAGGCGGGGAAGGGGGTGACGGTAGAGTGGTAGAATACGGAGGCGGGAATTCCTCTTCTTCTTCAGAGTGGCATGGTGGCGGACTCAGAGGACACACCGTTGGGGTTGGGGAGGAAAGGGGCATCGCAGGGGCTGAGGGCGTTACAATAATTTTAGACATGGGGTGGCCGTGGCACTAAGGTCAGGTTTCATGCAAATGTCAGGTTGGACACTGAGACTAAGAAACATTTGTCCATAGGGAAATTCCTTTTCAAGAAAATTAAGATCTAAATAGTTCATTAAATAGTTAAGAACAGTTTCGATGCTTCCCGTGGGAGGCCATCATGAAAGGTCTTGTCCTAATTAATATTTGGGCCATTAGGGGAGTTAACTTCTTCTTTTTTTCCCCAATACATTTTATTAGTTTTTCACTCTATCTACATTCGGTTTGTGCTTTTCAAACATTGTGTTACATGATTTGCTTAGAATTATTTGTTTTTACATCTCAGTGTCTTCCCAGTTGTCCCCCCAAATTCCAGACATCTTTCAAACATTCAAACGTATTTTAGTATATAATATTGGCTACTATCATAATATTACTTTCATAGTGTACAATATTCTCAAGATCTTCTAATAACATACTTAATAAAAGTAATTCCAGATCCATGCCCCAACCTTATATCTAGTTTAATTTACCGAAAAAGAAAACCCACTATATTACGTCTTTACCCTAGTTTGTGCTCCCTTATTTCAGTTTAATTCTCCTTTTTAATATAAAGGATATGCTCCTTTACAATTCCCGAAGTTAGATATATACATGCTTTTCAACATTAAGGGCCCCCTTCCTATTTTCCCCTTTTTCATCTTTCTAAGTAATTCCCTCTCTTATTTCTCTTTTTTCACTTTTTGTTTCTGTCTCTCTAAGCATTCTGCCATCTTTCATGCCCTCTGAAACCATTTTGTGCATCTGATTTATCTCTACTAGATCTTTATGCACTTGGTCTATCTTCAATAGATCTTCCGGGCTTTTTAAAATTAATTCTGCTGATTTTCTCCTTGTCTTCCCTTAATACTCTCCTCGGATTCAAGATTAAAGTTGTTTCTCTTAGGTTTTCCCCATTAATTTCCTCCAGCTCCTCTTATGATTGGCATACATCATCCGGCACACTCTCATTGCCTTTTTCGTTATTCCCTGTCTCTTGTTGACTATAATTCTTCTTCAGCTGTTCCTTGAATAATTTTGCCTCTTGGTAGTGGGATCTCACTATTTCTAGGATTGTTTGAAGGGTAGATTTTGTTTCATCCCAAAATTGTCCTTGTTGTGCCATTATGTTCCAGCTGCCCAAGAGCTTAAGCCAAGATTCGAAACCCCCAAGTACCACAGTCCAGTTCGATTATTGTATCCGTGGCCTGATTGATCCCTGGCAAATTGATGCCAGCCAAACAAATATTCCAAGTCTCCAGAGTCAGTTCAAAGAGTCCGCTTTGGCCAAATAGACCTGAACCAAAATTTAACCCCCCAAAGTACCAAGGTACAATTCAATGGTTGTATCCGTGGCCTGATGGCCTAATTCCCACAGGTTTACGCCAGCTAATCAAACACAAACACTTCCAGCTCCAGGGGCAGTTTCAGAGGATCTACTTTGGCCAAATAGGCCTGAACCGAGGTTCAAAACCCGCAAATTTCACAGTCCAATTCAGTGTTTGTATCTATGTCCTGGTAGCCTAGTTCCCGCAACTCTGCATCGGCCAAAACCGAAATTCCAAGTCCCTGGAAGTGGTTCCAAAAAGTTCACTTTGGCCCAATATACTGATTCCCAAAGTACAATTTTAAAAAAATCCACTTTAGGGTTAATTTGTCTATGTTCCAGCCAGTCATGAAAAAATCAAAAGGAAATGAAAAACAGGTTTCCAAGCTTTAAACAGCAGTAGAGTGCTCAAGGTCACTGTTCTGGGCATTCTGCCAAAAGACTTCAGGTAGCCATAACATAAAGATAACTCCAGACTTGCTGCTTAACTGATAATAGCTTACGAGAAAAGTTTCTTAAGATTTATAACGCCAAATTAATACCCAGCTTCTTAAAATATATTTTAAATGTATTTAAATGAGTAGTTAATGTCCCATTAATCTTTAAGTTATTTTCTTTGCATCAACTATCCCTCTCTCCAGATTTTCCGCCGCTCTATAAGTGATGAGATGATAGAAGATTCTTTTTTCTGTATATAGGAATTGTCTTCTCCAGGGATATTCATAAGCAATTAGTTGTAAAAATATATCTCACCCGATAATAACACTGATGTTGAATAGCTGATTGTTGCTTCTCTTTTGCCGGCTGCCGACGACTTGCAAGCAAGCTGCCTAGCTGCTTGTTTCTGCCCGTTGGCTGATTGGGGAGTTTCCTGGATCAAACGGGGATGACCGCCGTCCACCACCCCCCCCTCCCCGTGATCAACAGGCTTCCCCCCCAGTTCACCACATCTTCGGGGTGGTTTCGACACCCTGGGGTGTCCCAAACAGGTCAGAATTCAGCCCAGGGGACAGAGCTCTGTCCTCCTGCTGCTGTCTCGTCGCGGCGTCAAGCCGGTCTCTCCGGGAGTTAACTTCTTGAAATTCTCTAACACAGTGGTCCCCAACCTTTTTAACACCGCAGACCGGTTGGAGAAGGCGGGGCACCCCCTCGCGCGAAGGGCGGGGGGACACTCGCACACATGTGCAAAGAAGTTGTGCAGGGGGGAGTGCGTACGGGGGTGGGTGAGAGATCTGTCTCCGTGGCCCTGTCCAGCCCAGGCCACGGACCGGCACCGGGCCACGGACCAGGGGTTGGGGACTCCTGCTCTAACACACAATTAAGCGGCGTTTCCCCTACAGGGGCCAAGACTGGCTTACTTTTAGAATTCCCCATTTCCTTGTCAGAACTCTAATCCCGGCAGGTTTCTCGCCCTAGCCTTGCCAAGTCGGGAGTCGGCCTGTCACTCCCCTGCCTTTGTTGGGACTAGACCAGAAGCAGATTCAGTAATGTCTCGCAAATGCTCACTCAATCGCATGGGTGTTTTCTGGCCGTGCCCCTCGCGGGGTGACAGAAACGCGTACTCAATCCTCAGACACACTCACTCGCCCGTGTGGACTTCTCTTTCTTTCTGAGACTTTCTCATACTCTCCCCTCTCCCTCCCATGTGCCGGCTACTCACCAAGTTGCTTTAGTTTCAGAATGACCAGTCATCTTGGTTCCCTAACAGATCTCCATGGTCGCATTTACGGCGGCTGCACGGTGTCCTCCAGTCGGCGGGAAAACAGCTCCCCTTTGGCAAAGTCGCCGGTGCGCGCTGGGGATTCTGATTCATGGCCGACCAGTTTTCACTGCAGCTGGGTAGAAGGCGATGTGGCCGTAAGGTGGCACACCTTTTCTGGTGGGCTTTTATGCCTTCGAGCCCCACGTTGGGTGCCAGAAAATGTAGAGGCTTGTTCCTCAAACCTGCTTTTTACGTACCAATCCCTAAGAGTCAATAAGAGATTGAGTCGGGAGATCTGGAAAACGTTTATTTAATCAGCTGAGCAAAGCCACGGGCGGACAGTCTCTTTCGAAACTGCCGTGCTTACAAACAAGTAATCCCCCTTTTTATACCCTTGAACAGTTATACCATCCCCCCTTGTACCACCCATTCTCCTGGCCCCTCCCTTCTGTCTGTCACTTTCTTACAATCTCCTGATCATGAGTTGGCAGTTGCTCACCACCCCCGCCCAGTTCTGTTTGCACATACATAGTCCATCATGGAGTCACTTTGGTTCCCTTCATAGCTTTATAGACTTAGTGGATAAAGGATTTGGATGGGCCAGCTACATGAACCCAAAGATTGTGGTTTAAAAGACATGTTCTAACACTGTTGTTATAACAGGAAGTCAAATATTTAGAAATTTAAGCTCAGCATACCTTCAAAATAACAATGTCCAAGAAAGGGAAATAAGGGAAGGTGTAGAGAAAAGGTGAATACAGTGGTTATTTTTTATATATACTAATAAGGAACAAAAAGCATTTTTTTTGCTGTCTTTCTCTCTCTCTTAGGGCTTCTTTGCTCCATTTTCAAGCATGTGTACCCCAAATCATCATATTTTTGTCAAGAAAAGCATAATCTCAATCAACGAAAGCACCACTCCAGATTCAAGAGTCTTTTATTTTTTATTTTTTCATTTTTACTGATTGCTCTTTAGAGATCTAAAGGCTGTCATGTCTCTGCTTCTAGCAGGTGCCCTTTGGGGATGGGGGTGGGAGGTGAGGGACTGTCTCCTCCTAATCTGTATTTAATAACGTGAACCAGCAAAATGTAGAAAATTGCTGGCATTTTTTGGAAGGCCATAAGAACAGCAAGTGGGTATACCTTCCTGTTCTTTCTTTCTTTGTTCATGTCAGAAGCACCACAGTGCAATCAAAAACTATATCAGATAATTTTGGCCCAATAACAGGCAACCTCAAGAGCATTTGGGGCAGTTAGAAACAAATCCTCTAAGTACATATTGATGGGCATAGAGTACACTGACATAGACATGAAGTTCTCTGTTCTTTTCTGTACTCACAAAGGACTGTATTGGTTTAAAAAAAACACACACACCCAATTTTTTTCTTGGGTTCCCTTTGGATCTACCAACTCTGTTTGGTAGCCTATTAAGTGGCTTCCAGGTAAGCCAATTCTCCGTATGACCAGGGGCTAGACTTTCCTGGAGTTCCATCCATTTTAGGAGGTGGGGCTTTCTTTCCGCATTACCCTCCTGGCATTCTCTGCTGTCCCTTCAAGATCTACAGATGTTTTGACACAACTTTCCCTTGATTTTACAGGATGGTAGCCAGGGAGTGGATGCATTTTTTATGTTGATGCTTTGAGACTTTCACTATTAGTTGCTACCTCTCTCTGTACGTCACTGGGTGCAATCCCTGCTAAGTAACTGATTTTATCAATAGGGGCTGGCTTCAGGCATCCATAAAGATTCTGCAGCTTTCAATGAGTGCTATATCTACCTGTTTTCCATGGACTGAACTGTACCAAACCAGTCTGGCATGTTCAGCTGTGGAGTAGCATAGGGCAAAGGCTGTAGCTGTTTGTGTTTGTGTCCTCCAACTGGTTCCTGATAGCATTTGAAGGATATTGCTTTTTACAGAGACCTTTTGCTCTGTATTTAGGCAATGTTTCCTATAAGAAATGCATTACTAACCTGTCAAATGCAGAAATTTCAAGTCATTCTAAAGCTTTATGACATAGCTGTACATAGCCTACCTTGATTTGACCACAGTCTCAGATTCGCATCTTGTTATGAGTTGGACATGAGCATTAATGGTTTCTTTTGAAAATAAATATGTTTATACAGAATGTGGTTCCAATACACTTTTGCTTTATCTTTCAGATCATTCTCAATGGCTGACAGCCAAGAGAACTGAAATAGTGTCACAGATGCCATTTGGTTAACAACAGTGGCTTTTCAACTTACATTTTGGTCTTGCCAAGTAGACATGCCATGTTACTCAGTTTCTGCAGCTTACATGCCTGCTAAGGGGAAACTCATCAACCAGATAAGGTGTATAGCTTACAAACTGGGTGTTTGTGAGAAAGATTTCTGGCAACTGTAAACCAGCCCAGGAATGTGGGTACTACCAACTGCTTAGCAGACCATGGTTCGGCGAGGGCTAGTGGCATGGCTCCCTCGAATGGTCATTTTTCTGGTGGCCCTCTGTTGCACAGTATCAGTGCTCTACATGCTGGCCTGCACTCCAAGAGGTGACAGTCGGCAGCTTGCCTTCCCCAGAGTCAATAGCCCTACAGGAAAAGAAGAGTATCAGGCAATCCTACAGGAGAGGGAAGAACACCACTGGGACTACATCAACAGTCTGAAGAGGCAGATTGCTGAGCTGAAGGATGAGCTCCAGGAGAGAAGTGAGCAGCTGAAGAACATACAGGGCCACAGTACTGACTCCCTGGTAGTAGCCACAGATCAAGGGAATCTTGAGAAGCCTCAGAAGGCTCTCTTGCAGTTCCTACATTCCCAAATGGAGAAAGCTGAGATCCATACTGGTATGAAGCTGCCAACAGAGTACGCTGCTGTGCCCTTTGAGAGTTTTACCCTGCAGAAAGTGTACCAGTTGGAGATGGGATTGACACGTCACCCAGAGGAGAAGCCAGTGCGGAAGGATAAGCGGGATGAGTTGACAGAAGCCATTGAATTGGGTGTGGAGACTTTAAACAGTCCAGTCAGCAACAGTGGCTCAAATTATCGGATATACTCCACCTCTGACTTCATAGAAGGTGTGTATTATTGAAAGTCAATCTGTATTTGGAGGGAGGTGGATGCCAGCCGGAATAGTTCATGGTCAGGTCAGGTGAAGGAATTATTTTCCATTGTCATAACTCCATTTCTAAACTTGCAGGCTTATCCTTGTTGGTCCCCAGACACTTTGGTAATCTCAATTAGATGGTAACAGATGACCATTTCAGAAACTGACAAGAAACTAGCTGGTTCCTTGAACTGGTGAAGAAAGCCCATCAGAGATCTAGAAGGATGTGATCTCCACAACATAGCCTCTGGAGCAGGATTCTGAGGGCTCCAAAGGGTTGACTTGATTTAGAAAGCTGTGGCCTTGAGTTTGCAAGAGCTGAGCAGGACTGTAAATGATAGGTTACTCATTTGTAGAATCACTGTATGCAGAAGCAACTTGATGGCACACAACAGCAGCAACAGCAGCAGCAGCAGCAAGAAGAACAACAACAACAGAGGGCCAGGGGAGGGGGAAAGAAGGATAACATGCATACAGGATCTACATGGTGTGGGAAATCACTCTATTCTAGATCTATTTACAGTCTTTGTATATCAGTTCAAGGACTCAGTTGGATCCTAGCCATTATCTGGAAACAAATCTAGATTTGCTTTTATGTAGGGAGTTGGAGCCAGTCTTTCTGATTAATGTAATATGTGTGTTTCATCCAGCTTTAGGATTTAAATACATAATGGATGAAATCCTGTCATACAACTCCGATGAGTATAAATGTTGATCATATCATCACCTAGGGCTGTTAATATTTATTTTATTTTAATTTAAAACTTCCTCTCCTCCCCGCCACCTTTCAGGTTCCAAGACTCCCTAGGGATCCCGTTTGCCCTGGGGAAGCCTTTGGGAGTCTTGGGATGGGGGTGGGGCATCTTTAATATTGGGAAATCACCGTTGGAATTGGCAACTATCAGAATTCGCTACTAGAGGGAACCAAGAATATTTCCCTGTATTTTGTGAGGTGAGTTTTTCCTGTGGAATAAAGATAATGATAATTCAGCAATCCCAAAGTAATGAGCAATATAACTATTCATTGATTTGATTTTTAAAGAATGTTGACTTTTAACACTGACTTTTATATAGTTTTAAATCTGATTTTAAGGACTGCTTTTATCTTTTTATGGTTGTGCATTGTTTGCATGACTCTCATGGAATGAGAAGCAGTAAATAAATGCTTATAGAAAATCAGAAAGATGAGATAAGGCTATTTGCTTCCTCCTAGTTGTTCCCTTTCCTGTGAATCTTCTGAGTGGAAACGCTACATGCAGGACAATTCCATACAGTATATGCCTGCTTAAAAGTAAGCCCCACAGAGTGCTGCACTACGTACCCTGAGATAATCTACTTTCTAGAAGGTTTGCAAGAAAGTACTTTAAAGAGGAAAGCACTTAAAGGAAGTAATGAAATGGAAGCCCTGAAAATTAAATAAAGAAGGTGCTAGTTAGTCACACAGCAAGCCTGAAACACTACTAGATTTGCTACCCATTTAGGAGAAATCTGACTAAAATTGTAACCCTTTTCAGAAGTTTCTTTCTAATTGTTGGTTTCCCTCCACTTTCCTGACAGGCATCCATCGAACAGAAAGAGATAAAGGCACCCTGTATGAACTGACGTTCAAGGGAGACAAAGCATATGAATTCAAGCGGATTGTTCTGTTCAGACCATTTGGCCCCATCATGAAGATTAAAAGTGAAAGCCTCAATATGGCCCACACTCTTATTAATATCGTAGTGCCCCTGGCAAAGAGAGCCAACAAATTCCAGCAGTTTATGCAGAATTTCAGGTGGGTACGGATGCAGAAGCAGAAGAAAGCAGCCTTTAAACAGGGGAAGGGGGGGACAGCATTTAACACCAAAAGAATATCAGATATTCAAAACTAATCACTTCTGCATTGAGGGTTTTTACACACTGTGTATAATGTGGGAGCCAGTTTGGCGCAGTGGATATTATTGGACTAGGACTCTGGAGATGTACAGTGTCTTCCCCAATCAGCCATAGAAATATATGGTGGGGTGTCAATAGTAAACCACTCTGTAAATATTTGATATGTCTCAAAAACCCTGTTAGGGTCACCGTAAGTCAGAAGTGACTTGATAGCAAGTAACAATGAAAAGATTATAGAGCCATGTGGGTTAGGAGTCTGGCTTGCTCCCAGTCTAGGGTTGCCAGGTCTCTGGGTGCTGGCTAGAGTCTCAAGGAACTGGATCTCCAGGCAGGGAGACAAATCTCAAAGCAAGCAGCACTAAAGGAAGAGAAAGTCAGGGTTTTTTTTGGGGGGGGGTTAGCTTTAAAACATGGGCATCCATCTCCATTTGTTCCCAGCTGGAAAACATTCCCTGTGGGCAGGCAGTGAGCTTCCCCTGGTGAGGTGTTTCTCCACATGGCAGGTGTGCTGTAGATAAGTCCATACGGAGTGTGAGCCCCAAGAAGAAGGTCAGCAACCAGAAAAATAAATAGGATTTTGCATCTCCGTCTAGATCAATAGGATTAATATCAGAGAAAATCTGTTTAGAACAAAGCTGTTAATTAAAACTATGCAACATTTTTTTCCCATTAAGTCTGATCTGTGAGACAAACCTTGCATCTCCAGAAATGCCCTTTGCTTCCTTCTTCTCTGCCATCCCCCACACATTTTTTTTTCTGGTGTTACCTCTGTGTCCACAACACGGGGGCGACTACTTTGCCGAAGAATGTGGGAAACACTCTGAGATTGGGATGATTAGATTTGCATTATTTTCTGTTGACCTCTCAATGTACACGTCAATACAAATGAGCCCAGAGTTTTGTCCCCTAGACTGTACTTTTTTCCTCCACTGCTGGGGCTTCTGTTTTTTTCACCTGAACTTTCACTTGAACTGAAACAGTGGGTGACCAGAAGCAGACTCTCTCAGCTTCCTCCTTGCAGCTGAGGAGAGAGGAAGCAAAGGGGCACTTGTGAGAGAATCAGTTCCCCTTAACTGAGAGCACTCCTTATCTCCAAATTGCTTTTTATTAAAAGGCTTGATGCCAGTACTGTTGCACTAAAGCAGCTAGGAGGGAGGGGGAGAGAGGGAGGGAGGAGGAGGAGGAGGAGGAGGAGATGGGGAAGGAAATCAGCAGAGGAGGAAATTGGCAGCCAGCCCTTGTTTACAACTTTTTAAGGTAACTCTTCTGTAGCTGTACAAATCTGGCTGGCTGCAGAAGAGCCACCTTAACAAGGTGATAACAAGTGCAGATTGGCAATTTCCTGCTCTGTCTCTGCTGACTCCTATGTGATCCTCAAGTGCAAATTCACTTAGGGAAACCCAGCTTCCTGGGTGCAAACTCACAGTGGATTACTTTGCATTTTTCATGCTGTGTAGTTGTAGCCTTAAACAAGTTCTTCCAGAAAAAGTATTGTAGAGTTCAATAAATTCTAAACAGTAGTTTCTTCCAGATTAACTGCAGTTTTTGATATGGCAGAAGACATATAGGACAAGCCCTACATGAAGAACCAAAGGATAAACAAGTCTAGGAAGCAAACATAGCACTGTTGTGCTCTTGTCTTTTTTGTGTGTGCGTTTCTCATGGGCAACCACTGGCTGCAGTATGAACAAAATGCTAGAGAATGAGGAAGGTCTTTGGCTGATCAAGAAGGGATGTTCTTTGAGCTTGATGGAAATTTGAAGAAATACTGGTATGGCTGAGGACCCAAAATTCACAGTCAATATATCTTTCTGAGTGGTAACTTCTAGTAAATGTTCATGACCCTCTTCGCATTTAAAACTGAACAAATGAATGAAGAAAAGGGGAAATGGTTATGACTGGACCTGGCTGGGGCATTCTGGGAGGTGCAGTCCTGAGAAATAACCTTTTAAAGTTATTACTAGTTTATTAACACACCTTGTTTCAGATTTCAGGCAGACTAGTGCATAGAGCAGTGGTTATTGGGCTAAAACTTCCAGATGCTTTCACCACTACCTGTGCTGGCCAGGATTTCTGGGAGTTGTAGTTCAGGGATATCTGGGAACCACTGGCATAGAGTAAATGCATCCATCAGGAAGAGGAGAGCCTTTGGAAACATGCCATAGCAGTAGAGTGGATATTCAAGTACAGAGATTTTTTAATGCAAATATTACAGTTATAATTATGCAAAAGTGTTCATATTTTCAGCTGTGAAAATTTTGAAGGAAGGAAGCTAAAGACATTTACATCTCTTCCAGGGAAATGGGCATACAACAAGATAAAAGAGTTCACCTCACTGTAGTTTACTTTGGGAAGGAACAAATGAGTGAGGTCAAAAGAATACTGGAGAATACAACTAAGTGAGTATATACTATATGTTGTGATGCTACTCTGTGATAGTACTTGTCAAAATGTCTTTCTCACCTCTTTTTATTAGTATTTTTTTAAAAGAGAGAGATGGTGTAACTGAAGCTTATCTGAAAGTTATTGGTTGTTTAAAGCTGAAAAACCTGCCTGCCCAGTAATACAACTGTCATATGAACTGGCTGTGGTTTTTTAACGGTGAGAAGAAACAACCCTGCAATCAGCACATGTCAAAGACACTCCTTAGTTAAAACAATGATACAGTAACAGGTTGTGGCACTAAGTACTGCAAGTCCTGGGACAAATTCCTAGGACAATAGGAATGCTCTCACATGTGTTGTGAAGGAGATACACATGGGTGTGGTGATTTTCATAAAGAAGATGAAGGCCAGCATCCTGGTAGTGATTTGCATGTGTGTAAGGTAAATTGCATGTGGAGGATTGCTTACTAACACAAGGCATCGATCACATTAATAAGTGTATACACATCTTGTGCATTGATAAGCCAGGGATCCTGGGTTAGTAAACCATGATGCAAATGAGCTGCTTGGTTATATGCACAGGCTGATTGTTCCTGGCTCACTCTTCCCTTCTTGCAAGTGGTTGGAGGAAACTAGAATACTGGCTTATTTAAGGACATCAGGCATAATCCTCAGTTCAGACATCAAAATAAACCTGTACTCATAAGCCAACAATAACCCCAGTTTTAAACCGTTGAGAGTGAAACCATTCTGTCTGTCTATGAACCAAAACTTTTGTGAGGGCTAGAGGTCATCATAGCACAGCCTTTCCCGGAAAAAATTGAGCTAGGAAGCTGTAACTGCCACACTATTCTGCATATTCCCCCAGGAAGTCAATGCACTTGCGACATCTGTCCTGCAGCTTCTTAAGTCCCTGCAAATAAAATTCTTCCGACTGCTGGTGTAACCACTCATTTGCAGCATTAGTTGCCTCCAGAACACTCCCAAATCGTTGTCCCTTTAGGTGTTTTTTGAGTTTGGGGAACAGATAATAGTCAGAAGGAGCCAGGTCGGGAGAATAGGGTGGATGGGGCATCACTTGAAAGCCTAAGGACGTCAGTTTTGGCATTGTTTCACCTGCAGTGTGTGACGAGGCGTTGTCATGCAACAGGATGACACCTTTGGAGAGCTTTCCTCGACATTTTTCCTTGATATTTTGCCTCAACTTCGTCAATAAAGCACAGTAATATTTTGCATTGATGGTTGAACCCTGTTGGAGGTAGTCCACCAGCAGAACTCCCTTCTTATCCCAAAAAACTGTTGCCATTTGCTTCTGCACCGACCTTTGCACTCAGAACTTCTTTGGCCTGGGGGAACCACTGTGCCTCCATTCCTTAGACTGTTCCTTTGTCTCAGGATCATAGCAGTAGATCCATGTCTCATCACCAGTTTGCCCAGGAAATCTGACTCATTTCTTGCAAAATGTTCCAAAACAGCCACCGATGACTCCACACGTTTCCTCTTTTGTTCGGTTGTCAAAAGTTTGGGGATCCACTTTGCTGCCAGCTATCTCATTTCCAAGTCGTTGTGGATAATGGCACCAACTCTCTCATGTGATATTCTCAGATATATAGCAATACTTTTGGCTGATATTCGGCGGTCCTCCATGATCATGTCATGGATGGCTTTCACATTTGCACGCACAGAGACAGAAACAGGCCTTCCACTGGGTTTCTCACTATCAACGCAGAAATGGCCAGTTTTAAAATGGACAACCCAATGTTTAACTGTTGCATATGAAGGGCCACTGTCACCCATAGTTTGTGACATTTCATCATGGATCTGCTTTGCACCTTTCCCTTGGAGAAACAGGAACTTGATTATGGTCCTATGCTCTTCCACATCGAACTTTTCTGGAGGTGCTGCCATGTTCACTTTGGAGCTGAAAATGAAAGATAAGTTAAAATCATAGGTAGTTGATTTTTGCACCATTGAATACAGACAAATTGGCCAATACACCCTGCAATTTATAGCTTCCTAGCTCAATTTTTTTCTGGGAAAGGCTCAATACTTATCAGCACCCCCTCGTAGCTCATAGTGTTCTTGGAAGAAACCATGACAACAGCAAAGAATATTGGACAGGACAAGACTTGGTCTGATCCAGTAAAGTTTTACATTCTTACAGAAGACTATATAGTTTATCCTCCGTTTTTGTAGAAGACCATTTCCATCAGATTCCCTATGGGGAAGGGGGGAATGTGCTATAGAAGACTGCATACTCAGGCTTAATAGAAACAGATAAGTTATACCTTAACTGTTTAGGGACCCTAAACACAAAGTGTTGCTTTGTAAATTTAGAACACATCTCTAGCCTTGGCCCCTGATGTAAGTAGAAAATAAGGCACATCAGCCCATCACTGCTGCAGAGGAATTAAGGCTTCATTTTTAAGTTAACTGTGATGCAGAGAACAAGGCCAAATGAAATTAGCGGGGTTTACATATTCAGGCCTTTAGCCTGCCATGAGACTTTGATTTTACCTCGGGATGGAAGAATGCTCATATTTGGTACACAACTGATAAACTTTTCTTTGTTTCTTAAAGGCAAAAGGGACAAATAAAATGTAAATTTCATTCCTCCTTGCAGATCAGCTAATTTCAGGAATTACACATTCATCCAGCTGAATGAAGAATTCTCAAGAGGGAAAGGCCTGGATGTGGGGGCACGATTTTGGAAAGGAAGCAACGTTGTTCTGTTTTTCTGTGATGTGGATATATACTTCACAGCAGAATTCCTCAACACATGTAGATTGAACACACAACCAGGTATAACTGTGCCTAGATATGAAGCTTGGTCTTTCCTGATAACAAATGAGACAGAGCAATCCTATGGTCTGAATGACAAAAGTAACCATTAATGTTGGTGCAATGTCAGCCTGACAGGACCCTGTGCAGCCTCAGCAATAAAGTTGAGAACAAAGTGTTGTCTCTTTAAACAGAACATGACAGCTCTAGAAGCCACTGGCACCCATTAATTGCATGTGAGCTCACAATAAATCAATTCACATAAACTGCAAAGGAAACATGCTTGTACCTGACATATGCAGAAGGGAAACTTACTTGTACATACTTGCCCTGACATATGCACAAGGCAAAACTTGCCACACATGAAGGCAGCACAGTGCCCTCTATAGCCTCAGATACTCTGGGGAGGCAGCAGAAGGAATCTAGCACAGTGGTTCTTAACCTTGGTTAACCAAGGTGTTGTTGAACTGTAATTCCCAGAAGCCTTCACCATCAGCTGAGCTGGCTAGGGTTTCTATGAGTTGCAGTCCAAGAACACCTGGGTTACGAGGCTCGTACCCAAGGTTGGGAACCACTGATACAAGGTGCACCAGGAATCTCCATAAGTATGTGAATCCCATCTCTTTATATTACAGACAACGGAGGCAAACTAAATATATTTAGTATGTTTTTAGAAAAGGTGCTCCCTCAAGTAGGTAAAGATATCTGTTTGCCATAGCACATAATTTTCTTCTGCATGTTGCATTTACCATGCTTTGTTCTGTGACTGGTCACTGGAAGCTGAACAGAGACATAATATTCTAGTCAGATAGCTGAGGCATGCATCTTTAAGGGAATTCTGTTCTGAGTCAAAAAAGACATTAGGACTAATTGTAAGGAACATACAATCATGAGAATCTTACAATGTGAGAATCTTCATAGATATACAATCACTTTAATGTTTCATTTGACACAAGCTGCAAATAAGTTCTCATTTGGTTGACCAGTATGCAGAGAAGGAAGGACAGTACACACACACACTCTCTCTCTCTCACACTCTCTCTCTGTGTGTAGGCAATAAAGGAAACCGTAACTTCCCTCTTAGAGAAGCAAACTCCATTAGCATACTGGATAGTGCCCTGGAATGGGAAATTATGATTCCAATTTGAATCCTGGAAGAAGAAATTATAGAATTGGGGCCAAACTCAACTCTTGCATGTTTGGCAAAGAAGCATCTATGCCAGAGTCAAGTGGTGGGAAGCAATCACACCTTGAACATTTGGTAGAACATTTGTCTAGCAATTGAAGCACATTAGAAAACAAGAATGGTGTGTTACGGGACACTGGGCATCCCCTACTCATCAGAGCATTGATTCAGATGTATAGGTCAGCTCACATGCACTGTGTTAGTTGCATGTGGAACCAATTGAGTAAACATATGGACAAAAAGAGTTGCATGTCCCCCAAAAATCAGTTGCAACTCTCAAGTATTAAAAGTAAGGCTGACAGCAGCGTGTAGACTCTGTCATACCATTCCTCATATCACCTATACCTAGTTTGGAACACTGAAGTAACAGAGCTGTAACTACCAACTTTGCTGCCCTGTTTGTGAGAGTGGCACGTGCGGAGAGAGGACAAAGGAACGGACAGGAGTGTGTGGGTCTGAGTGTGGGTAGGCTCTATTAATTCTGCACTGTCAGCCTGTGTTTTCTTTGGTCTGAAACGGAGTATCTGAGCAAGGGGGACACAGTTGGGATGAGTGGGTTTATGCCCTTCCAGTGCCACATTTCAGCCCTGGTCGTCTCACCTTAGTTACAGCTCTCTCTAGAGCAGAATACATACCTTTATGTGTTTTTTCCCCCTTAGGCAAAAAAGTATTCTATCCCGTTCTTTTCAGCCAGTATAACCCAGGCCTAATTTATGGGCATCACCATTCCATTCCACCCCTTGAACAGCAACTGGTAAGTGAAAGGCTTTGTATAACATTCTTAAAACAAAGAAATATTCAGTAATATTTGCAATATAAGGGCTCTTCTGGACACTGTACTATCTGTGGTAGCACAGGTAACAGCAGTAACTAGGAGGGCAGTTTACCATCTAAACATCATTTGGTAGCTGTAACTGTAGCTACACAACGTGGCCTCAGTTGTGAATAGATTGGTTATGTCATGAATTTACTGGTTACAATCAGATTAGAATACTATAATACACTCTATGTAAGGCTGTTTTTGAAGATCACCTGGAAGCATCCATTGGTGCAGAGAAAAGCCCCTTGAGTGCTCATTGGGGCCAGACTGCCAGAACATGTTACACCAACTTAGTACTAGCTGCTGTTTTAGACTTTAAAGCCACCAAGAGAGGTCACCTTGTTTGAAGGCAGCTGGCGCCCATATGGATCTGCCTGGGCTCTGAGACAATGTAGGAGGCCCTGCCCATTGATTGAGTGCCCGCTCAGTTAGAGCATTTGGACAAGCTGCTAAAGTCAAATTGATTCAAATGACAATAACTGATGAGTGGTATTGGTTACACTAGTGTTTTATTCAAGTTTCATAATTGTGACTTTAGGAAATTTTCTTTTTATTGAGATGCTTTTTAATGAATACTACTGGTTATGCTGGCTATGGTATTCTAAGTGTTGTAGTCCCCCCAAAAAATAAATTATTTCCTAACCAGAATGTGTAAAGTAGGAGTTAGAGCAAAATTAAAGAATGGGAAGAAGGAAATAGCAGAGTACGAGCTGAAGCAGAGAACACCTGTTTAAATTATCTTTGCACATGTATTCACAAATAAATATGTTTTTTCTTTCTTGCAGGTTATAAGAAAGGAAACAGGGTTTTGGAGAGACTTTGGGTTTGGGATGACTTGCCAATACCTCTCTGATTATATAAATATTGGTAATTATGTTTGTGTTGTTGTTTTCCCAAGGTTGGTCCCATTGTAGATCGGAAACCTTGACATCTGAGTGTTCAGCCTGGAGGCAGGCAGTGCCTCATGGCCTTTCCCATTTTGAAGAGACACTTGTCCAGCAGGCCGAGGCAAAGAGGCAGTCCCGAAACCAGCAAAATCAGGGAGCTGGACAGGGGACAGATTGTATTTGTCTTCAGTGTGGAAGGGATTGTCACTCTCGAATTGGCCTTCTCAGCCACACTAGAAGCTGTTCCAAGTCCTCTATTCAGAGCACATTACCATAGTCTCTCGAAACTGATGCCTAATCTAAGGTCCCATTGTGCCAGATTTCTCTTCCTTTTCCTTTGGCACACTTGAGCCTTCACCCTGGACCCTTGATGCCTCCAAAGCAGAACCATGTCGTACTGTTCTCACATTCAGATGGCAGGGCAATGAAACTGGGAACCTTTATCTAGTCTGGCTATTTATCTGAGTTTCACTGATTTATCTGAGTTTCAGAAACCTCCATTGATTTTTCATCAGCGGGCTGCTGATTTGTGGGTTTGGGTTAAAATTTTTGAATTTGTGGGTTTTTTGGATTCTGAAAGTTGTAGTCCAAAACCTGCAGCCTTCTAAGTTCCACTGTTGCAGCCTGGGTGGCAGGAAAGGGGATGTCTACCATTAGATCCAGGCATGCTGTTCTTTCCCTTATAATCATGCCTTATTCTTTCTTTTTTCTGTAGGAGGATTTGACCTGGACATTAAAGGGTGGGGAGGGGAGGACGTCCACCTCTACCGCAAATATCTTCACAGCAACCTCATTGTGATCAGGACCCCTGTACGAGGCCTTTTCCATCTCTGGCATGAAAAGCATTGCTTAGATGAGCTGACCCCAGAACAATACAAGATGTGCATTCAGTCCAAAGCGATGAATGAAGCCTCACATGGCCAGCTGGGGATGCTTGTCTTTAGGCATGAGATTGAAGCCCATCGCCGCAAACAGAAAGCAAGCAATAAGAAGACTTGAAGCCAAAAAAGTAAAGCATCTTCTTTGATAATGGAAACCAAGAACCTCAAAGACAAAGTTAGCAGGGAATTCTAAAAACATATCTTGGGGATTTATAATGCTCGTAGGAATCCTTGACCTTACTGTTAATTGCAGGGTTCCAATTTCATATTGACTTTCCTCTGATTCTCCTGGCTATCATGCTTCATTGGTGTCATTAAGGCATAGAGAATGGCCATTCATTTTTTACAATTGTTTGATACTTGAAATACAAACAAGATGGTGTTTCAGTGTTGATTGCCATACGGTGGAACTTTACAAAGCTTTACTTTTTATCAGGTGGGTAGTTGGGTGTTCATGAACTACCCTCACTGAGAGCCTGTCCAGACAGGTATATAGCTCACTATTTGGATTGCTTTTGGTATGGTTTGATTCAAATCCAGTTAGGATATCCATGTGTGTTTTGACTTAGAGTGCTCCATTCTGCCTCTTATGAGAGCTGTCCCACTCCTTTTGGGCACAGCACTAGGGCTTTTGGTTTTTTGGTATGATTCAGCGCATTCCTAATTATCCCATTGTGTATTCTGTGTGGATGGCTAATTCACACCTAAATGGAGCTGTGGGTGAGGTTATCTCAGGTGACAGCCCTGTGACGTATTAGGTGGGTTGTGACATTTCAATGGATAATGGGAAACCTCTCTTTCATTTTCATTTTCTCTACCACTTTATTTAAAAAAAAAGATTTTCCTATCAATGCAATGATTTTTTAGATACATTGGTGGTATTATGTGTAGCATGCTAGGTATATGCATTGCTGTTTTGCTATGTCACTTTATTTAACAATAACAAAAAAGGAAAGTCACCATGGCCCACTGAATGACGGCCACGGAAAAAGCTGAGAAAGGGGGCTATGTTGGCCCCCACCCCCAAACTCATCAATAGATGACAGAATCTCTCCTTCCCTTCCCTCTCCTCCCTTATTTTTGGCTTAGTGTTTGCTTGAGGGGGGAGGAAATGTGTGGAAAGTAAATAAAAGCAGTTGGGAAAACCAACTGGATTGGAAACTGGTTTTCCATGACCAACTCCTCCACACACAGAGACCCCTTTAGGACATCTACTCAGGCTTCACCACCACAAGGTAGCACAACCCAAGCAAAGCCCCAGCTAAGGAAAGGGAAGGTAACTTCCCTACCACCTCCCCAACCTTCAAAATGTTCCCCTCACACTGTTAGTGCCACTCTCTGCTGCTGCTGCCTCCTTACTCACAAAGAAACTGTAAACCTTACTTATGAGTAAACCAGCAATCCAAGGGCCTTTCTGGACTTTTCTCACAGGGGAATAGATATCTCTATGTGAATGGAAGTATCGCTCAAGTGTGAGAAAAGACAGATCACACTGAAGATACAAACCTTTTAAGCCAGAACCAGAGCACTCCAAATTCACCCATCTGAACAGGCCCTAAGTGAAATCACAGGAAGATCTTTGAAGAAACCAAGACAGAGTAACTGCTCAAAGTAGATGATTGATGAAAGCCATGTGCCAGCTCTAGATGTGGCCTGTTCCATATGTTCAGTAGTCCTGGATAAGAAAGCACACCCATATCTGTGTCATGATCATCAATCCAATTCAAGGGGGGATGATGTATCAGCACTGTAATACATGTGATCCATATCAGCTGCACAGTTTTCTCTGACAAATCAGCTAATAACAGAGCTATCTTGCTAGACTAGAGCCCTGAAGGGCACTAATTAAAGAAAAGAAAGAATTATTTTATTCTGTAAGCCATGCTCTTATGTACCTTTGGTGAAGTTTGAAAATTCAACAGGGTCCACGTCAAATAGTGGCCAAAACCTGTTCTTAGCATGGTCAATTGCACTAGAGTAAGCACATTGAATCAATGGACGTTTGGTGAGAAAACTCCTCTGTAAGTTCCATTGATTCAAATGGCCCTACTCTGTGTTAAAGTGTGATAGAACTTGAGTCGGCCCTTTTGAAGCAATGGAACTTACAGAGGAGCTGATTCACCAAACCCCCATTGATTCAATGGGCCTAATTCAATTCAACTTACTACGTTAAGCAACAAGATTTTGACCATTGTATTCAAGCATAAGCCAGATAGACTGATCAGGAGATAATTGGTGTTCATTTTTTATCATAGAATACCAGGAAATAAGGATTTCTGGCAGCTAGAATGCTAATTGATCAGAAAATACGAAGTGAAACCATTTAACACACTGCTATATACAGAGTCCCATGCTATTAATTGTATTCCCTCAACCAAAATTACAAAAAGCCATATTGTGTGAATGTCTGTGAATTCAGAAAACACAGTATACGATACTCCCTTGTTTTGGGGTGTTATCAGGGTATCATTTTTGTTTTTTCTCAAGAATGCACTTTGGAGTCTGTGTCACTTTAACTGTAAAAACTTCCTGAAAAGTAGCACAATGTAACTTAGTAGCTGGAGATGTTGTGAATGCATCTCACTTTTTCCAATGAATTTGCAACTAAATCTGAAGTGTGCCTCTGATTTGGCATCTGTCTCATGAAAAGTGATTGGAATGACCTGCTTACAGTTCATAATCATCATAAGAGATGATTAAGCAGGAGCAGAATATTCCTTCGAGAAGAACCTATAATCACTAGAAGTTGACAAGACCTTTTCATTAGGGACAAAAACTGTCTAGGTTTTATAAGCTAAAAGAACTAACATCTTTAGCTGAGTTGGGGGAGGGGGGACCCATCCTGTGCAAATGTATCAAAATAAGTGAAATAATGAGACGAAGAGCAAATATATGATGTAAGAGAAGAACAGAAGCAATTACAAATTCACTTCTGCACCCCAAACCTTGGAAAGTATAAATTAAGGCAACAGGCTTGTAAGCTCCCAACATTTCCTATGATATCATATATTTATAACTTGGGTCTCTTCCAGCTGGAGCATTTACTCTGTCATTTGTTCTGGGCTCTGCAGTGGTTTTATCAGGTTTCCCCCATGTTTCCCAAATGACATCCCTTCCTACCTTGCTTGCTGCCATTCTCCCCACACCACACCACTCCCAAGTTCACAGATCTGTTTCATCCTAGCAAAAGCCTTGCCTTAAGTTTTCTACTTGGAGGCAGAGCTTAGCCCTATGATGTATCTCGGGAATTTCAGTATGAATATGCATTGAGCACAGTGAAAGGACCTATGAACTGGCCTGAGCAAGAGTGGGTTTTGCTAGAACACTGTGAATTCTCCTGCCCCTGCCCCAGTGAAACCAGCAGCCTTGGGGTCTCCCACCAACAACTCCATCAGCTCCAGATTGCTGGAACAGGTTGTCTCTATTTGGCTAGGCGCTTTCAATAGCAGTTCCTTGTCACCACCCACCCACACACCAGGGGGCTGAGTTTCCTGCACTAGTCCCCTGGAAACAGTCAGTCTTGTATTGGCATCAGTTCCCATCATTGATGCCAGTGGCGTCCCAGTGCTAAACAGAACCAGTCCAGGGCCAGGCTTGGAGCCCTTTAATGAGGGCCGGTGGAGGTGGCTGGCAGTGAGCATTGGCTGCTTTCCTGCTCCTCAAGGAATCTCTTTCTCCTGTTACACTGCCAGTGCCTCAGCTGGGGTGGGGTGGGCACTACAGGACTCGTTGGGCATCTTGGGCACCATGGAGCTGGTGGGGCAGAAGCCTTCTCCGAGGCTGTTGCAGGCAATGTCTTCCGTCTCTGGCCTCAGTGTCTTGCAACAGGGAAGCCCATCACTGCTTCCTGCCAGGAGTTGCCCTCTTGCTCCCAGGTCAGCTTAGCCGTCATGCAAAAGAGGAGCTCCAGCATCTCTACTACTGAATCCCAGGTCTTCTCCTCCTCACTGGGTGTCACAGGCACAGGAGACCCTGAACCTTCTCCCCCTCCTTTAGCCCTGCTAACAAGCCCTCCTCCCATCCTGCCAGGTGCTTCGCATCACCCCATTCCCTGGAGACATCTGGGATTTCCACTTCCCAGCCTTCTCGAGAGCCCAGAGCAGCTGCTCCACCAAGACTCTCAGGGATCTGTGGGGAGAGGGCAGACAGCCGGCTTAGGGCCGTGGCAGTGACCCCCTCACAATCAGTCACCACCAAGATGCAATTCTGAGGAAATCCTGTTAACTTCTGTGACAGAAAAGGACATAAAACTAAATGTCCTAATGCTCCGTCTGGAAAATCCTTTGTCTCATTTTTTAAGTCTTTCAGATCCAAATAATGGCACATCACATGCAAACATAAGCTGTGGCATGTCATGCAAGCAGATGTAATCGGGCAGCAACATACAAGTGGTGGCTTATCATGTCCAGTCACATTCGTTCTACACTGTAGACCAGAGGTGAGCAAACTTCCACAGGTTGTTAGACTGCAGCTCCCAGCATTCCTCCTCACCACAGGCTGCACTGGCTAAGTAAGGCTAACAGCAGTGGCCACCTCTCAGCAGCCCACAGTTTTGTCTGCCCCATTGTAAAACATCAAAGGAAAACACAAGAACTTAACATACACAGACCGAAGCACAGCTCTTCCCATGTACACAGGCACAACAACTTGTCACATGCGAACGTGCAAGCACAGACAACAGAATATGACACAGGCTTGTGGGAATGCATGGAAAAGCCAGTTACATGCTATGGGATGCCCCACATAGACATATATGCACTAGCACATTATGCAAAGGCACACATGTACCAGCAGCACTTCAGACAGAAATACGATGCACCAGTTTATATGTGAAGCGAAGTGCCACATGAAAGCACATGTAAATGTTGGCAGACTTATGTCATACACAGAAGCACGTGACACTCGACATACACAGCAGGACTTAAGGAATACACTGCAAGCACACAAGCTGCAGTGTACATACACACACACACATTTTCTCCCGCTGCAGCAACCTGCTCACTCTGACAGCCACTTCTGATTTGGGAAGCACACTCCACCAATGAAACGTCAATCTATGAAATAGACATGTGTCTCAGTACATGCTGATACATAGCAAAATGCCTGATTGAAACAGGAGTTTTTGACATATAATGGCTTTAAGATTACATAACATATTGTTATCAAGCTTTTAACAGACATCCTTCTAATATCCTTGAAGACTTGGAATAATATAAACTGCCATTGTGGTAAGTTTGGGGTCGGTACACAGAAGGAGGAGGAAATGAGGAGGAGCTTCCAAACAATAATAATAAAAAAATTAAAACTGCAGTAACCCATCTCTTCTTCAGCAGAATTTTGTGCCATGATAACCCTCATGGTGCAGCCAAATTTTATGCTGATGGAACAAACTCTAGAGCAAAGTCACCAGAGCACGAATGACAGTGGCCAGATTCTCTTTTTTTACTGAACTGGGCATGGCTAATATATCAGCCAAAGGGCTCCAGGCCAATACCTGGCATTCCAGGAACTACGCCTTGCCCAGTCAACAAGTTCTCTTAGGCCCCAACTAATATAAATGCTGACAGATCTGGAATATGAATCCACCTACATATTACACTCCGTTCACAACTTAGAAGTTTGAAAGCACATTCAGTCAGTGATGTGTCTCCTTCGGCGTTTCATGACTGAGCAACCAGGCTTGTAAAACCCATGCTTATCTCCTGATAATGAGTCGCAAAAGCTAGCAAGCTAATTTGCAAAACACAGGAGAAAGTTCAACCAACAAGCATGTTGTCACTTTCGGGAGTGCCACCCCTAAAAGTGCAATAGAGCATTTTGAGTAGTTTGACTCCCCCCCCCCAAGTGTAATTTTTCTCACTCTTTTTGCACAGTTTATGAAAGAAATGAAACATAGAAGGCCCCTTTGTCCTTTTCTGGTCCAGTTCAGAAACACTACACTGAGTGTACGATGAGGGCCAGAAAGTATTGTTACGATGTCATGACTTGAAGAACAGCGATAATATTATGGACCACACCAGTGAAGGGGGCTTAGCATAGACATTGTAGTGACCCAGGTTACTAAGGCAACCAGTCTAGTTCAAGAAGTCACCTGACAAGACTAGGGTGAGACTTACAGGGTAAGAATTATAGTAGAGTGTAACATTATGCAGTATAATACGGATCAAACCTCTCATGACAGGTGTTCAGGAGATGTGTAGCTTCTGGATGGTGGTTTCTTGTGCCCCAGGAGCAGACAGGGCAGAGACATGATGATGGCAGTTTGTCTGCTATTGTGACATCAGTACAGCCCACTTAGTTGCTTCTGTGATGTTTCTGTGGATGGTGGGGAGTGTAACTGCCACTCTTATACCATTCTGGGATTTTCTGAATATTGTGTTTTCATCTTCTGTAGCATGCTGAACACTGGTAAGACACTGCAGCTATTCTAAACATCTCTCTCTCTGTCCCATAAGCATACTCAGAGTATAGACATCTTCTGCCTGTTATGTTAACAGCCAGTGACCTTAATCCCTGCTTGCTCAGTCTGTGTTTCCTTGTCATTATGTGTAACCTTTGGAAAACTCCCAGTCTCAAAATGGAGCATCAGTTAAATACAGACACAGATGAAAATACAGGTATATTTACCTGACATATTTTGATGGACATTTAGATAATACTGATAATGAAAGAACAAGGAAATACAGCAGGATATTTAGAGCCTGTCCTCACAATGTTTTAATCATTGTGTCTTCATTTGGTCAAAGTAATGCTTTCCTCTTGATTAGTGGAGATGATTCCTCACTCAGGAGTGAAGGGAAGAATTAAAACACAATCAAGCAGCAATGGATATGTTCCGTCCTCTTACGGACGGAGGATCTGATCCCAGTTCAACATGCCCTCCAACATTTTTCAGGCAAGAATAGCAACTTCCATTTGTGGTTTCAACACCACTTTCTCATACTTAGGATCAGTGATTGAAAGCCCTGCCCAAACGCACAATGCTAATAACTCTTCATTTTCAACGGGCAGTTTTCTTTGCAACAGTGTGTCCTGAACTAGATCCAGAAGAGAAGGACTGTCCCAGGAAAATGGGGACAATATGAAGTATAGTGCAATAGCCTTGGTCTTAATGCCTTGCTTAAATTCACTTGCAGGGGCTCGTAGGAACAGAGCGGGTTCCCTGTCTCACAGGATGCACTGTTGTAAAGAGAGCCTTGACTGTTTCTATGTTTGGAGCTTTCCCAAATAAAATAACCCTTTCAAGTATTGCTGGCAGCTTTCCCCAGCTTGGTACTCTCCAGGCATACTGAACTCAGTTCCTATCTTCCCACTGGCTGAGGCTGATAGGAACTGTAGTCTAAAAACATCTGGAGAAATGTGGAGAAATTTGCGAGAAATGTGGAAACTTGGGAAATTTCCATATGACTTCATTCAACAGCAGTACACGAGGGCAGAATTCAGCCTCATCAAAGGTGCCTGTGAACAGTTTAATCGCACAATTGTCTTTCAGTCATAATAGCTTGATTCTTTTTTTGTTTCCTTCGGCATCCTTTGTTCATTTATGTCTTGATCGTGCTTTTGGAGCAACAGTTGCTAGCAGTTCAGACTCATAACTGTTAAGAGCAGCCATGTCTTGTTAATTCATTATCAAACAATCTTGCACCATAACTTTGCAATGAAAGAGGCTGTTGGCTCTGCTTCCATAAAACTGCATCTGCCCATTCCTCCACATGGTAGGTGATGGGAACCATCAGCCCTCACTCAAAAAGATCAAGATAATCAGGTTCCTCGCCTTGCTGGTCACAAGGGTATTGCAGGAGCTCCTTCCCCAAAGATGTGATGGGCTCATCCTAACAAAAAGAAAACTATTACAAATAAGAAAGCATCCTTCTAAATTAATCCCCCAAACCATTAAAACCCATCAAAACCAGCAGCTCCCTCCCTCCTGAGGACTGACTAATATTTGCTGGTACAAAGATGGGGGATGGAATCATGTAAGGTAGCTCAGCTGTCATCACCATATCTTAGTACTGTAAAGTCGGATCAGAGTTTGGAAAAAGTTACTCAGGTAGGACTACATTTCCCAGAATTCCCTAGCTGGTATGGTCAGTGGCTGTGTCATCTCAAGCTGTGGGGGTGCCATTCCCAAGGTTGCTAAACTGTTGGCTTAATCTACAGTAGTAGGGCAAACCCTCCTGGATGATGTCACAGCTGCTTCTGAGGGGCGTGGCTACCCATTCTTCTTCTTTCTCATAGGTGATAGAGAGCTTGCTTAAAGAGCCTTTCCTTAGGCCAATCACAATAACATGATGTAACCATTGTCCTATCTGAACTCTGTCAACTATCTGTATACTGTCAACTATCTGTGAGCTTGTAAGGTTAATAAAAGCACAGTCCTCCTGGGGGCAGGGCAGAAGACTTCTCATTCTGCTTCCTCAGACTGGTCGCCCACCAGGAGCACTGCTGGCAGACATCCCTCTCTGTGTGTTGCTGACTTCTTTAACTTCTCTAAGACTATTTGCTATCCTAATTACTTGTGATCACAAAGCCCATCAGCCTGCTCATTTCGTGACCCCAACATCAAGCGATCTAGGAAATATAGTCCAAAACATAACTTTTCCAAGCCTGAGACAGACCTAAGATGTTAAGAGCAGCTGTGGCAAGTTTTTTCACCAGCTGAATTTGAGTCCAGCTTTGCAACATGAATTATGTATAAATTCTTGTGAATGAAATGGTTTATATTAACGATCTACCCTCACTTCATTTCAATCGTTGTCTCTTTCTTAATCTTTAAGGCAGTGGTCCCCAACCTTTTCCGAACTGCGGACCAGTTGGGGGGCGGGGTCCGTATGCAGGGGAGCGGGGCACCCTCCTGGTGCTCATGGGTGGGCGGGGTGCACACTTGTGCATGCATGGGTGAGCGGGGCGCGCGCGTGGGTGAGCAGGGTATGCTCATGCGCACGCATGGGTGGGCGGGCCGTGTGTGCGTGTGTGGGGGGAGTGTGTGCGGGGGGGCAGGAGATCTGTCTCCGCGGCCTGGTCCTGCCAAGGCCACGGACCGGGGGTTGGGGATCCCTGCTTTAAGGGGTCTGTGTCTATTCTTTTGTCTCTGTTTACATCTTTCATCTTGCAAATAAAGCAAAACTGCTCTAAATCAGCACAACCCAAGCATTAGACAATAGGTTCTCTGCACAATTAAACTGAACTACTCCATTAAAATCGACCACACAGAACTCGCAAAAGTATCAGAACCTACTCAAAAGTATTGGTGATAACAGCTTGCATCCCTGAGCCACCTGGACCACCTGCTTGGTCATTTGGGGCAGATACGTTGATGGTGGCTAGCAGCCTGCCACCATTTTGACTCACCTTATGGTAGTCCACCAGGTCAGCCAATGTTGAATGCTGCAGCTGGTCCACACCAAGGAAGCTGTAGGAATCCCCTGAGGCATCGATCAGGAAGTGTTTGCAGCCCTCTGCTGACAAATATGACAGAACGTAACCTCTAATCTTTTCACTGACCCGGATCAGAAAACTCCCAGGCACCAAGCCTCTCAGAAGTTCTTCTGCTTTCTTAGTTGTTAAAATACCTGTCCCAGAAACAAAGAGACATTTATTTATTCATATCCCTCTCTCCTTTCACCCAGACCTGTGACCCTTAAGGCAGCTTACAAAAGGATTTAGAAATCCAGATACATTAGTTATAAAATCAAAATGCAATTAAATATTAAAATATAGTAACTTAAAACAATCTGAAACATCTACAAGAACCAAAGAAGAGCAGCATCCGCCATTGAAATTCCTTTCTCTGCAGCCCATTCAGTTGCCAGAAGCTTCCTTGAAGGGAAAGGTCTACAAGGGCAAGGAGGTGGGGTGGGGTGGGGAGCTTAGCCTCTCAGGAAAGGCTGTTCCATAGCCTGGGAACAGCCAACACAAAGACTTTCATGTCCTCCACAGATGTGCCTGTGGGGGTGGTGTAAGCAAGGGAAGGGACTCTCCTGAAGATTTAAAAACCTGTGGAGTTTAGATGGAGAGATGTGGTTCTTCAAATAGCCTAGACCCAAGTTAGATAAGCTTTTATAGGCACACTAACCAAAGGCTGAAGAGCTGGATAGCTCAGTGAGATGAAGTACCTGGCCACGGAGTCAGAGTTTGGGAATTTGATTTCACCCCCTCCTCGATTTCTCTCTTGGCTCTTCTGTGGACAGATCTTGGCTGAAAAAACAGATCTCCTGACAGGTCCCGCTGCCAGAACATCCCTGAGATCAGCCAGCAGAAGGGGCATATGCCGCGACAGAGATATTTCTGCTTTTAAGAAGGGGCTTTAGTTCCAGATTCCCTACACCTTGTGCATTTTTGAGTTAGGATTATGCTGAAAGTGATCTCACTATGAACAGTTAACAACCTTCCCTAACTTAGTGTCTAGAGATTTGTTGGTCTATAATTCCCAAACATTCTGGGTCATGCAGGTGGGAAAAGATGGAAACTGAACTGCAGCACGACTGGATCCCACTCAGTACTGGGCTTACTGCAGATGGGAAGGGGTTGATTCAAACTTACCCTTCCCTTCCCTCTGCCTGAAGGCTAAAACTAAATAAATAAATAAAAAGTACTGGCTGGCCATGAATGGTTGGCCGGACTCAAAATGGGGCCCAGCACTTACTTGCAAATGGCAGTAGCAACATTTCTCCTGTCTTAAGCCTTGTGACAACTGCTACTTGGAAGTAACTCCCCTTAAGCTCAATAGGTCTTGCATAAGAAAGTTTTGTTACTGGGGAAGAAACCCCACTGGAACACATCAGAAAAAAGACACCATGTGTGAATGGCCTTCCTTTCGGAAAAGAGGAGGAGCCCTTCATCTTCTGAATAGGTGGGAAACAAGTGGAAGGAAGAGGAAGAGGGAGGGCAGCCCTATTGGCAAGGGGGAGGAATGGGGCAAGGAAATATCCAGGCAGCCTTGTATAAGTCATGAAGTCAGCAAAGCAGATTTGTTGTGGGATAGATGCCCTCATTTGGAAGGCAAATGATGTTGGGGGTTTTGCAACCTCGCATACTGCCTCTAGTAGGTGTGGCTAGGAGGGAACTTTCTGGGCTGGGGTCTCACTAACAGCATGAACCAATAGTTCCTTCTCTGACTTTGATTCAAAAAGAGACCCTCCAACCGCTCTGCCTTTCCCCCTCTCGGTAGTCTGTTGGAAGCACCAAATCTGATGAGGTTTTTTGCTGAAAACAGTCATGTTGTTAGCTTGCTGTTATCTGTTCACGGTAATGTTTCTGAATGAGTTATTGAGAATGTAAGTGCCAATTTATGACAAAAAGGGGGTAATCTGGGGAATTTGAAGCTATTCTGCTTTGTCAATGCCTGCACTTCCACTGTGCAGATGGAGGAATTCAAAACCCTGCAACAAATAATAATCCCACTTGCATTTGAAATCAGCTGGACAAATGGACACTACAAGAAGACTTCCACCTGGAATTACCCTAAGACTTCCTTGCCCGTTGTGCATTAAACTTAATATTTAGTTAAGCTAAACGTGTAATACTTGCAAGTGTTTACACAGCCCTGCCCTCTTCTGTTTCTGGCAAGTAAAGATTAACCCCCAGGAGTCACAATTCTCCTTTTAAATAGGTCACAGCACAGCCCCCTGGTCGCACAAACCATTCAACAGCTCGAAGTAAGCATTTTCAAAATGGAAAGTGGACTTTGGTAATTTCCAGCATCATTTTTTGGCTTGTATTCCTCCCGACCCATTTTTAATGAGTCCCAGGGGAAGAAAATTGGCCACCAGATTTCTACAAACTGCCCACAGATCTAGTCTAATCTGGTTTAATCTGGTGCGGGACACCAAGGAGAACAGTAGTAAACACCAGGATTGGATTTGCAGGTACAAGATTAAGAAAAAGTGAGTACATCGAGATACCTGCAAGGCAAAATCCCTTTGGGCAGGAGTTCCCAGAACTGGGATCTTCTCAAGAAGAGAAGGCAGAATACTCACCATGGAACCAAGGTGCAATCCTGCCCGTCGATTTCTCAAAGCCAGCTCGGAGATGGAGTTGTTCCTCCTTGAACCACCGCACAATGCCTTCCTGTGTAGAACTGGAGATGGTTCTTTGGACTGCCTGCTTCCTGTCATGACAAAAGAATGGATGGTTTACAGTTTTTAAAATGTGCCCTGGATTTAACCTTATGGTTTGTTTTATATATACAAGACTACACCCTAGCTGTACAAGTGGTCCTGGGCTTTCTAAGACCACTGGCAGCTTTACATGATAAGATTCAGCCTACATTTGGTAGGGAAACTACTATAGGAGTTGAAGGGGAGAGAGGGACACAATCATATGGATATACAGTCCAGGGTGACTGGGCATACAGTAGCCAGAAGCAAATGAATTAAAATACATTACAATTCAGATGTAGTTGGTCTACTCAGCTTTGATTAGGATGCTCTTTCTCTCCTCCTCACCCCCATCCTAGAGCTTTTGCAGGTGACAGGCATATTAGTATACAGTCTAGTAGGTCTAGCACAATATTAGTAGGGTCAGTGCAAATATTGGTAGAGTGGGGGAGGAGAAGATTGCAACCACTTTACACCACTTTACACCACCAAACCTCAAATATACTTTGTATTATTTCTATGTCAAATCAAATACTGTCTTGCTACAGAAGGTAAAATGCCCACCCTAATCCCATCACCCAAAAATTTTCAGAAGTTCATAAGCAAGGCACCAAGGCTATGGCCATCTATTGTGCATCCCCAGTGCTTGACATCTGGAGGTATACTGTCACAGTACCTGGAGTTGCCATGCAGCTGTCATGACTAATAACTGTTGATGATTCTATCCTTCAGAAACCTACCTAATCCTTATTAAGGTGACCAAAGGGTCAAACTATTTCATGGCAGGAAACTTTTGTATGGTATCTAGTTTACAAACAAAACTGCTTTCTTGTGATTGCTCTTCTAAGGTAAAGATGGACTTATTTTGCCGGTGTGACTGCTCACTCATAAAGGTTGGCTGCCTCATGTCTCTGGAACACACTGATTTCCAACTACTCATAATGGATTATCTATCATCTATCATTTTGGACTTGGGTTAGAGGCCATCACTGCACCTTGTGTAAAAATGAAGTTTGAAAGGCAGGGACTGCCAACATGCAAGGGAGTGATTCAACTGCTTCTACAAAGGGTCAGCAACGGGGGCCTAGCCTGATCTATCAAGGGTCCCATATAGCCCTCCCCATATGGTCACGCCTTGATTGCCCTGATGTTCAGTGATTTCCAAGCTTTTCTAGAAGCTTTTCCCATTCCAAAAATTCAAAATGCTTCTCCTCGATATCTAGCGGAACGCCTCCTCCCACCTAAATCTACCCGAACCACTCGTTCTAGCCAGGAAGGGCAGCTGAGGGGCCTAATGCTGAGGGAGGCCCGGAGAGAAAGAACAAGAAACCAGGCCTTCTTGGCAGTGGCCCCTCGACTTTCGAACAGTCTGCCCCCAGAGATCTGTCTGGCTCCCTCGCTGGGTGTTTTTAAGAGCAAAGTTAAGACCTGGCTCTTTAGGCAGGCTTTCCCTCCTGTCATCACTTGAATTTTTTTTTCTTTTCCACATCTTTGCCACATTACTATTGTTTTTTTTTTTTTACTTTATTATATTGTTTTTATTCCATTTTTTATTGTTAGCCGCCCAGAGTAGACTTCGGTCTAGATGGGCAGGGTATAAACCTAATAAATAAATAAATAAATAAATAAATAAATAAATAAATAAATAAAATTAGTTACTGCCAGCAAGAGTCATAAGCAGTAAGATGCTAGAAGCAGTAAGATGCTAGACAACCACTTTGTCTTTGGCCTTGCCCAATACTGGAAAATGGTCCTCTGGAAACATATCTCAAATTGAATTCCAATCTCAAGTTGAAAGATCTTCCATTTCTACAAGGCCAAGACCTTTATGACCTTCCATCAACCAACCAAGCTTCAGTAATACAATTCTCTGTTTGATGTGGCTACGTGGGGTGTGTCTCAGTCTTCCTTCTAAACTGTAAGAGGCATCAGGAGAGGGAAACCAGAGCCCCATGACCATAAACCACAGTGAGCACAGGTCTCACATGTCCTTCCCCAGGGGCTCCCTTTCAACTTTTCTTTCCAGGTGACTCACCTGTGTGGTTCTCCGTTGGCCAGTCGAGCAGGGAAAGGGAGGTTCTTTGGCTTTGGTGGCAAAGGTGGAGGAAGCTGCTGTTTTTGCTCCTCTGCCTTCACAATCTTGGAAATTTCAGCAGCTTTTCCTTTGTGGATGCCTTGTAGGGACAACCTCTTGTAGTCATCTCGGGCATTTTTGGCGAGGGAGCGACGCCTTTCATCAGCTGCCTTTGACCGCCGCACTGAAACAAGAAAAGAACATTATCACCCAGCTGTTTTATTTAAGGGCCAGAAACATCTTTCCTATTAGTAAAATCTTAACACACACAAGTTGTTATCCCTTGTTGCACATCAACTCATGCATCCTGTGCCAGTTGCATGAGTTGTTGTGCAACAGGGGATAACAAGCAGGATAACAAAGGATGATGCCTTACCTCGTGCCAATTTGTCCCATGATTTATGCCATGACACTTATTCCAGCACAACTAAATCATAGGATTCTGGCCATTATTTTGCAATATGCCTAAATGTCCATGCTGATTGATCGATGCTGCTGTTTTCTCTGCTTGTCAATAGATTTTTGGGTGGGCCAAAGCTCTTGCTGGCTCTATAATCTGATGGTTACATTGCAATTATATGTATTAAAATGTGTAACACACAAGGAAGTATGCTACCTTTCTTACTGCTTGAGAAGCACATGAACTCCAGTATGGATCAGGACCCACATGCAAGAGGCCATGCTGGCTGGTGGATTCTGAGACATGTTTAAAAAATTAAAACCTTTTCCAAGCATGGGGGAGAGGAAGTTTCAAATCCTCCCTCAGCTCCTCCCCCATTCTTATTCCTTTTCCTGGTCCTTCCCTTCTCTAATGATGGTTGAATGGCTATTGAACTTGTAGGGTGTGAATCACGCAAGTAAAAGCAGAAGTTAATCTCAAACTTCCAACTATTTCAAAAATTCTCACCTATCTCGACTCAAAATACAGAACTGCCTTGCTACTGAATTCCCCGGATTCAGGGAGTGCACACAGAAAACAACAACAGGGTGGGGAAAACAGAGCAGAAGCAGGAAAAAGAAACAAAGCCAAACAACCACTCCTAGCATGGCAACCAGCTATATAGTATGAATCGCACAGTATGATTTTTTTGCTTATACATCTGGTCTTGTATGTCTAAATTGTCAAAAACAAAAATAAAAACCATGAAATTTACCTCTTTCCATTCCATGAATTGCTCTGTGTCCATATAAAAAGATTAAACTGAAATGTTTAGATACCAGCTGGCTTCTGTTTCATTAAATTAATTTAATTCCATCATATTTATGTGGAGGACTTAGCGTAGAAGTACTCATTCTGTGTGGATCTGTTATTTTTTATTTTTTGTCAGATCCTTTCTTTTTTATGCAATGCAACTGCTGAAGCTATAGTTTGACTGATTCCTCCCTTTGTAGCCCCCACTACAAAGGGAGTGGAGATTATCCCCAGACTAGTTTCTCCAGCTCTGACTGGCAGCAGATCTTCTGGGTGTCAGGCAACTGTCTTTCACTGCCCTGTTATCCAAGATGCTTTCCTGGCAAGGGTGGCAACAGATGTCAGGAATCTTTCTGCACACGAAAGAGAGGAAGCTACCTTACACAAGGAAACTCTGTTTGCACCTCTCTCTGGCAGCAGCTACCTGGAGTCTGAGATCAAAGTAGATGAAACAGCAGCTTCACGTTTAGAGGGGGACTCTTAACTATTGACATTAATCTGATTTATTTATTTATTTATTTATTTATTTAACGTATATGCTGCCCACACTACCCAAAGGTCTCTGGGCGGCTTACAACAGTTAAAATACAATAAAAAGACAAAACAATTAAAATGCAATTAAAATATATACTCTAAAAATTGCCATCAGGACCCATAGTTGATATTATTTCAATTCAAAGCCTTCTGGAACAGGAAGGTTTTGACCTGGCGCCGAAATGTCATCAGCGTCGGCGCCAGACAAATCTCAGTTGGGAGGGCATTCCATAGTCTGGGGGCAGCTGCCGAAAAGGCCCTTTGTCTACAAGCCATCCCTCTTACCTCCTTGAGGGACGGCTCTTTCAAAAGGGCCCCCTGGCTAGATCTTAACTGCCGGGTAGGTTCATATGGAAGGAGGCGGTCCTTCAGGTATCCAGGGCCCAAGCCGTTTAGGGCTTTATAGGTCAAAACAAGCACTTTGAATTGGGCCCGGGCAGCAACTGGTAGCCAATGTAATTTAAACAGAATCGGCTTGATGTGTTCCCTAGCGGCCCCACCACTCACCAGCCGCACAGCTCGATTCTGGACCAGTTGGAGTCGCCAGACCGTCTTCAAAGGCAGCCCCACGTAGAGCGCATTGCAGTAATCTATGCGAGATGTTACCAGTGCATGTGTAACTGTCATGAGACTCCGCTCGTCCAGGTAGGGCCGTAGCTGGTATAATTTCCGCAGCTGAAGGAAGGCGCCCCTGGCCACCGAGTCCACCTGGGCTTCCAGTGTTAGACTGGGGTCCAGGAGCACCCCCAAGCTGCGGACCCTGTCCCTTAGGGGGAGTGTAACCCCATTCAGGGCAGGGAAATGGCCCTCCAGCCTGTCCGGCGAAGCACCCACTAACAGCACGTCCATCTTGTCTGGATTGAGTTCAATTTATTAACCCTCATCCAGTCCATTATCAGGTCCAGACACGAGTTCAGCACAGAAACCGCCTCACCTGGATTGGTGGAAAACGAGAGGTAGAGCTGAGTATCGTCAGCATATTGCTGACTCCTCAGCCCAAACCTCCTGATGACCTCTCCCAGCGGTTTCATGTAGATGTTAAACAGCATGGGAGACAGTATCGAGCCCTGAGGAACCCCATGACATAAACGCCATGGGACAGAGCAACTGTCCCCCAGCACCACCCTCTGGACACGGTCAGCCAGGAAAGAGCGGAACCACCGTAAAGCGGTGCCCCTAACTCCCAACCCAGCCAGCCTATCCAAAAGGACACCATGGTCAATGGTGTCGAAAGCCGCTGAGAGGTCCAGGAGTATCAACAGGGTCACACTCCCCCTGTCTCTCTCCCGGCAAACGTCATCATACAGGGCGACCAAGGCAGTCTCCGTACCAAAACCCGGCCTGAAACCCGATTGAAATGGATCCAGAAAATCCGTTTCATCCAGCAGCGCCTGGAGTTGCCCGGCCACAACCCGCTCCAACACTTTGCCCAAATAAGGGAGGTTCGCCACTGGTCGGTAGTTACCCACCAGCTTTGGGTCCAGGTTAGGCTTTTCAAGGAGTGGCCGAATTACCGCTTCTTTCAAGGCGGTAGGGACCATTCCCTCTCTCAAAGAGGCGTTCACGGCCTCCAGGACCCAGGTGCGAACCCCTCTGGCAGATCTTCCAATTAGCCAAGATGGGCAAGGGTCGAGCGGAGTGGTGGTAGAACGGACAGATCCAAGCACCCTGTCCACATCCTCAGGTCTCAACAATTGAAACTCATCCATTAATACTTGACCTAAGCACGGCACACTGGACACATCCTCTGATTCTGCAGTAACGGTGGAATCCAACCCACTGCGAATCTGAGCGATTTTTCCCTCAAAATGAATGGCAAACTCATCACAGCGAGCTGATGAACAGTCCAGGACCTCCACCAGATTTCCCAGTTGAAGAAGATCCCGGACCACCCGAAACAGCTCTGCTGGACGGCATTCTGAGGAAGCAATACGGCTGGAGAAACATTGCCGTTTCGCCAGCCGTATTGCCACGAAATAGGCCCGATAATGGGCTCTAAGTTGTGTTCGATCGGACTCCCAGAGGGATTTCCTCCACCTGCGCTCCAGCCGCCTCCCCTCTCGCTTCATCGCCCGCAGTTCAGAAGTATACCAAGGAGCTGTCTGGGTTCTGCGTGCAGGGAGAGGGCGCTTAGGCGCAATCGTGTCATCTCCTTGTGCTGATTATTGCAGCAGAAGCTTCTCTCATTCTGTAAATTCACTTGCTTTGTTTGGTGATTGGTCACTGGGAAGCAAACAAGCTTCATTTGCAGGTCTGATGGCTCAGGCACGCAATTGTGGGATGAGCAATATGCTGTCACTCTAAATGAAAAGCTGCAGTTTCAGTTTGTTTGACCCTTGTGACGATTGCCCCACGTCACTCCTGTCACTCATAGTCTGGACCTAATTTGCATGAGGCTATGGGAGGATTGGAGGGGCGGAGTCAGCAGATATATAAAGGTTTGGCAGGAGGAGTCAAGTGGGAGAGATAAGAGATGATATAAGAGCTAAGAGAAGAATTTGGAATCAGAGATAGAGAAGAGTCAGAGAGTCAGATAGATAGTCAGATAGTCAGAGAGATAGTGAGAGAAGAGAGAGAAGGAACAGATATTAATAGAGATAAGCTGGTCAAGATAAATAGATAGAGCAGGTGGTGATTGGTTATGTGGCAAGATCTATGATATTTTAATGGTTTGATGGTGTACAATGAACCTATGAATAACATCTGTGATTATGATTAAATTTGATACACTTCAATAAATTAGTTCTGTTGGCAGTTACCAGACAAGTGTTTGACTAAAGTCTTTTATATTGTGGATAAAGGAAATCCACTGGTGGCAGTGAGGGAAAGGAAAGACCAAACCCTTTGTGAGAGCATAACACGTAGGTGCCTCAAAGGGGTGAACATCACAATTGTTGTCAGCTGGTGGGATACGTAGCGTGAGCTCTTTGTTTGGTGAAACAAGCAAGGGCCACGTGGTAAACGTCACAACCCTCAAGCAGATATTTCTCAGCACCTGGGGCCTGATTCTTTTTTTAAAGAGTTATGTCAGGGATTGAAAGGGTACCAAGCAGGTGCTCTGCCACTAACCTACAGAATCCTCCTAGGAGGAGGCAGGACTTAGGACATGCCCCCAAAGGTATTTTGAAGTGTGATTCTATACTGAGGACACCACATAAGGACACATTTGGAGGATAGTTTCATCACAGGAGAATGAAAGGTGAGCATCAGCTCAGGGTGATATGTCTCCATCCAAAACATCCATAGAATGCCTTACAAGTTTCCACCCAATCGGGATCTTCCTTCTCCAATTTCTGTAGAGACTCATTGGTGGGATTTGCAGTCACTTCTCCTCGCACACTGGTTTCGTTTCTGGTCGTCTTCATTAGTAGATCTTTGCTCTGCCATACGTACACAAAGAGAACGATTTCACTTAGGATACCAATCATTATTCTCTGAGCTAAACATTCACATTTGTCACAAACAGACAATTCTAACATCTTCTTCTACAGAGGCCAAGAACTTTAAATCCTTTTACCACTGGAGTATTCACCTTAACATTTAATTAGAAATTAGAAATTTCCCTTTCACTATATTCTGGGCCAAAGTCACATACTGGACAAACCACATAAATTACCCTTCAGCTGCATTCCCTCATCCAATGAAGCTCAAAGACAGTTCAAAGGTCTCTGAACTGCGTTTTCAAAAATTCAACAAAATAGATGTACTGTTCTGTTTATATAGATTAGAGATATTTATTGAACTATTTATTCTGCTTTGTTTCTTATTGTCACTGATTTTTAAAGTATTTTTGCCAATGGTAGGCAGGAAACAAATTAAACTGCCCAAAATATGAAGGACTGGGAGATGTGTGTGTGTGTGTATGCACACAGGTACATGGATAATATGAGTGTACACACACACCATAGGCAATTATGCTTCTCATATATCACTTTGAACAGCAATTCTGAAAACGTTATTGCCTGGCCCCAATCTTTTAAAAAGCTGGAGGAAATTTTGGAGTTACATTCTGAAAAGGGAATTTCCCCTACCTCTGAAGATATGTGTACCTCTGTTTGGAGCCTGCTTGTCACTACAGTCTACTAATTCTGAGGAGCTAGAGCTTATTCATGGCCTTTAAAAACGAATCCAGCCATTTTAGAGAAAGGGACAAAGGCTTAAAGTCCTGCCATAGCTATAGCTCTGCTGTTTATCACACATCCTTACATTATATAGCAAACAGACAGTTCTGTATGTTAAGCAAGTTTGAAAGTTTCCAACAATTTCAGAATTTCTCACCTCAGGATGGCTGAAATCATGTGCTTAGCATTTTGATTCATAATCAAGTAGGCCCATAGAATCAATGGGGATTTGGTGAGTCAACCACTTTGAATCATTGATTCAAAGTCACAACTAGATTAGGCCTAGTTGAATCAGTTGAATTTACAGTGGAGTTCTCACCAAATTCCCACTGATTCAATGGATCCAATTTAGTGTGGCTTACTAACCTAAGCTACAGGATTTTATCCCGTGTGTTTGTTTATGTTTTAGGTAAAGTCAGCATGACTTATCTCTCAAGAAAGCCGATGCATAAGTATTGGCATAACATTGTCCCAGAGGAATCTGGATTCTTTCCTTACCTGCTGAAAGCCACACTTCTTTGAATGATTCATTGACTCAGCTAGCATCTCCTCTATACTTCTTGTTTTATTCACAGAAGACTGAAAGTCAACCAGATAGAATACGGGATTGTTAGTTTTACATCCATTCCTAGATATGAATGAATTTAATTCTAATCCAAAATATGTGGATCACGGGAACACCCACCTTCCTAATCTAAATGTCAGATTATTATGACCCAAGTTCCCAGGGAGATACACAGTTACTATCTCTCAGTCTCACCTGCTTCATCAGACTGTTGTGAAACAAAGAACTATGTATGCAATTCTGAGTTCTTGGGAGAAATGGCAGGGAAAAGACAGAAAGACAGGAAGGTAGGCATACAGATTGTGACATGTCAACACCCAAACATCATAAATACCCCAAGAATTAAATAAATGATGTCACATCTGATACTCTAAACACAAATATTGCTGAGTCTATATGAATCAACAACAACAATGCAGAAAGTGATGTCCAGAAAGTTTAGGGTCATGCAGAAGGGCTAACTTTAATTAAAAAGAAAGAAAGAAAAGTAGACCTAGATGGCAATATGCATTAAAGAATGGAGCAATCCAGCTAATTCGGTGACAACAAACTTGATGATACAGCTACAATATACAACCAGATGTACTGTATGCCTGCATCTCTATCAACTATGCAACTGCAGAACTGATTTTTTTGCTCCTCCCAGATCTTTCTGGCAACATTTTGCTTTAAATACAGACAGTTTTTTATTTAAAAAAGGAAAATGTGTGGGTAAACTTTTTACTCAATATGAAATAATCCTTCTTTTCTGTTTTTCAGCATTTTGGCGAGAATGAAGGCTGATATTATTACTCAGGTCATTTACATTTAGTTATGTAAAATTAATTTATTTTGTTGCTATTTTGTATAGACTTACAATGCCACTGCCCCCTTCCTTTGCAATGGCCTCCTTATCACCAAACATTCTAGTTACACTTATGGGTAAAGTGATTCTGTTCTAGATGGAAACCTGTACAGTAATAACAGTACAAGGAGCAATTAGGGTAATGGTATATCCAGAAGAGGGGAAATTGGGAGTGAAACACAATTGGAACAATGAACCATTGACATTTTTTACTATTTTCACTGGTAGGCTATGTCTCCAGGTGAGCACCTGGCCACCCTAGAGTCTATGAGAAAGGTCAGGGAAATCTACACTGGATAGTTCAGTGGTTTAGGAATCTGGCTGCGGAGCCAGAGGTTGGGAGTTCTATTCCCCACTGTAACTCTTTGACAGAGATGGACTCAATGATCCAGCTTTACAGTTCTATGATTACACACATATGCGCATGTGCACATGCGCGCGCACACACACAGAAAGACAAAGATAAGTTTGAGAAACCCTACATTTTTTTCTTACAAACTCATATTCCTTGCCAAACACCGATACCATCTAAGACTTAGGACTGGTCACACCATCAGGCTGGATCAGACGCCTCTTTCATACAGATTGTAGGGGCAGAAAAGATGGCAGTAGTGGCGGCAGCGGCTTCCTTTTTGTTCGTTCCAAGCCCCTGGCCATTCCCCTCTGGCTTGAAAATGTTGAGAACTGTTGTTTTTTCACATAATGTTTCAATGTGGTTGAAGACACAATCCAGTCTCCAGCACCGAAGTCAAATTCAGTTGCCAGAGTGGTTGGTTTCTGTACATGAAACAGGAATTGGGTGCCATCTTGCCCTTTGCCAAGCTAAAAGGGAAACTATTTCTCAGCAATCCCATACATGCTCTGAGTACCATACTGCATTTGGGCATACAGTGAGGACACCTTGCCCAGTAAAAACAGAAGACAAATATGGAAATCAGCTTATTTAGTCAAGCATGTGAAGAGAGCCATTCTTATGTTCCTGCAGTAGCTTGCTTGTAACAGTAGTACAGCTGTATCCCACACAGCTCTGAAAACATCTGGACAACATCTGGGAAAATCTTGAGTCATATGGAAAATCCCATCAAAGGTAGCACAATAACACTCATGTTTGAATTTCCAGGGGGTAGCTGGTTTAGTCCATTGTAGCAAAACCCAGGAAGAGTCCTGTGACACTTTAAAGACCAGCACACTGATGAACGCATAAGAATTTGTGGACTGGAACCAAAAAGCATCTCATAAGCAAGAACAGAATTCAAGCAAATGAGTGCACATCGGTTTGTACCCATTGTGTACTTGAGACACACTCAGTCCAAGGCTTATTTCAACCATAGGCTGACTTCCAAGTTCTGAGGTAAGTACTTCGGTCAGAGTGATGTGAGTGAAGCAACCCAGGTGATCTTGTGACCAGCCTCCTTAACAAACATTCCTTTGCATTAAATATTAACACAGATTGAGGGCTTATCCAAAGGAGTGAAAAAAGTGCATTGTTTTGCTCTTCAAATACCTGCTGTTAATGGTAACTTCTGGAAAGTACCATTTTCCATATCTGCACTTAAAATGTTAATTCTCCCTTCAGCCTGGAGCACTACAGCCCCGATAACCATTCGCCATGACAGATTTTCAGTCTCTAAAAATGCAAAGTTTGGAAATTGGTTTGTGTACGACACAACTCCCCCAATTTCCCAGCCAGAGATTCTGGGAGTTTTAGTCGACAAAAGAAACTCTCCCAAGCTCTGAAATGCAAAGAGATCTGATAGCATACAGTCTGACCTCTACTTATGTTTCCTGAAAACACCAACCAATTCACAGAGGAGCTCTCTTAATGTCAGCTGAGTGTTCGCTTGTAAGTTGAATAGTAAAACGTGAATATTAACCCAAACAGAGTTTTTGACAGGAGCTGGAGCTTTTCTCACTCCCACCTGTTCATCTGCTTTTCCAGAGGATTTCCTTTCTCTGTGTGTTTCTGACCCACGTTGGGTATTGGATGGAGAATGTGAAGACAAGGTTGCAGGACGCTCAGTAATTTTTTCTGCTGGACGATGTCTATGATGGAAACAAAGAAGACAGTTGAAGGGGGAGGGAAAAGCTTTTCAAATAATGCATTTTTTTCTTTGGGCAAATTTTTACTGAGCTGCAAAAAGAGATATTTTAAGAATGTGGAAGATGAAGCTTTGACAAAGGCATGGTCTCCTATAAATATGTAAATGTGTATAAACACTTGTGTTTCTGTATCTTATAGTTTTCAAGAAGATGCTTTTTAATCTGCTGCTCCCAGGATCTCTGGGGTGTGTGTGTGTGTGTGTGTGTGTGTGTGTGTGTGTGTGTGTGGTGCCTCTGGGAGTTGTACTCCAACCCCAACCCCAGCTCTGATCCACAGAATGAGAGGGAGGGAGACGGTGTGTATTACTGGAAATCTCTGTGTACACTTAAGGAGTGTCAGTCTGATTTCATGGCACGAGGACTCTACCACTTCAAAACAGGGTAAAGTATTTGTATTTCTGTTTATCTCTTCTCAGCGTACACTTCTGGGAAGGGCTGGTAGTAGCCTGAGGTAGGGAGATGTATGCCAGGAATTTGGCACATGGAAAATGGTTGTACGCATCCTACTTGAGAATCATCCTGGCAACCTAGCTGCAGTTGCATTTCAGTTTTTTTTAAAAATTGAGCCAAAACAAAGAACAGGCAACCTCCATAATAGATCTTACGTACCAAACGAATTGATGATCATGCAAAACAGGACTGTAAACACTTATATGCATGCACTTGCATGGGATGTGTAAAAAAAAAAAGATTTACTTTTCATGAATTCATGGTAGATTTTGGGGGAAAGTTACATTTTTGCACTACAGCTACTAAAATCCACTGGCCATGGGGGCATTCTGGGAGTTTTAGGCTTAAAAGTAACTTCCCCTCACTGTTGCCTTGAAACCAAAAGCCATACACAGAATAATACTTCCTGTGTTTATTTGTAAAACGATGCCCTGCTATTCTTATTTGGATCCTTTGGTTAAGCAAAGGTAGTTCCTTGAGAGTTGTAGTTCATAGCACCCTGTTAGGGTAGTTTATGAACTTTGAAATGGTTTGTACTACTTTGTATTACCTTTCACCTGAATGTTCACAAGAAACTCCTTTTGGCTCCAAGGGAGGGGGGGGAAACCCCTAGCTGGAGTGGAAGAACCAGTCTTTTTTTTTTTTTTTTTTTTGGTTATTGTTTCAAAAGTATATGGAAAACCATACTAACCTTATTGCCTGTGCTTCCAAAAGTGACTGCTCCCTCACTCTTTCAGCAAGAATTTCACTACAGAGCAGGTTGTACGGCTTATCAAGTGGGTGCTCACCCATGACCCACACCCAGACGTCACCATCTGCTCCAAGCTTCCACTGCACAGATTTTCCACGGGCTGCAAAAGAAATTGAACCAGGCAATGGAGGGTGGGTAGCTCAGTGGACTGCATATCTCGCAGTGGAAGCAGTGACTGAGAGTTCAATTCCTCACCGTACTTCCCACAAGAAGAGGCAGGCTGTGTGGTCTTGGGCAAGCTACATGGTCCCAGCGTGCCCCCAGAAGAAGGGAATGGTGGTAAACTACTTCTGAGTATTCTGTTTCTAGAAAACCTCGGAAAAGGTCACCACAAGTTGGAATCAACTTGATGGCATACTGTTATTGTTATTAATGGAGGGTGACATATTCAAAGCTTGGCCCCATCATTACTGTCCTTCCACAAGCAGATGAAGACCTTTATCTTCAGGCAAACTTTCCTTCATTGACTGGCTGCCTTAGTCGGGCTTTTAAATAGATTGTTGTGTCTTACTGCTTTGAATGTGTTTTTGGCATTGCTTTTGTTTATCGTCTTTTAGTGTGGTATTTGTTTGATCAGTATACTCACTGTTGTTAGCTTTAAACATTCTTTTAATGATGCAAGCTGCCTTGGGTCCTTTTTAAGAAGAAAGGTGGGATAACAATATTTTAAATAAATAAAATAAATAAATAATAGTACAATCCACTTCTTCCAGTCTCCTTGGATCCATTCAAGGAAGCAGTAAAAGTACAGAACTCCACTGGGTGCACTGATCTAGTTATCCATTATTTTAATCCCAGTCAGTGAATAAAATCAATAGCACACATTGCCTATATTCTATAACATATTGTAAGCACTATAGCCAGGCAAAATATGCAGAAGAATGTAACTGGTGAACTTGTTACTTTTTCATGTGTGATGTGTAACATTTACAGGTTGTTCCTCCCCCCCCCCCTATTTTTGGGGGAAGAAAAAGGTTTTATGGGCATTCTGAGGTAACTTTAACAAAATTTTGCCATTTTCTTTCTTTTTAAGATGGTCTTTTATTTGAAGGTTAAAAACTGCAATGGTAATGAATTAAAGCAGGGTTTCTTCTATAAAGCAGCTTTCCAATTTCTGAAACACAAACAAATGACTTCACGCAAAGGCTGACCTCATATTTTTAAAAATGAGTTTCCATGGTTTGCCAACAAATTTTAATAGAAAATCCAGATAATGGATTTTAAATTTTAAAGCAAGGAAACTGCTTGGTTTAATGTTTTTTGTTCTTGTTGCTTCTAACTGACAATTAATTTTGTGGGGTGTGTGTGTATGTGTGAAAACTGGCCTCCAGGCCCACTGAAATTGACCACCCTAATTTAATGCCAAGTCCATGGATTCTTCTCCATACTAAGAGCACTAAAGTTTGTATTAAATATTGGTTAAAAAACCCAGCAGCATAACTTACATTGCATAAGGCTGATGATGTAATCAGCTATAGCATTTTTGAGGATATTGGGATCTATTTCATTGTGGAGAAGCTGTTGGAGCTCTGGAATGGTGAGGGAGTATTTAATATCGGAAAACCACCAGCAACAGAATGATTTTATGCTGCCAGATTTTAGCTAGTATTTCTTAAGATAAAACTGGACAGGTTAAGGTTATGGCACAGGGTCTTTAAAGGGGTCTTTGTTTTCCTCCCATGAATTGAGTTAGAATGAGCCACTTTAATGACCCTTTCTTATGCATCATATGCATCCTAGGACTGCTTTCCTTAAATCTGCCTTTCTCTACCAGATGCCACACTTTGGGCCAGGTCCTTCTGGTTCCTTTGAGGGACTGAGGGACCCAAATAGCTTATGTGAACCCACAACCTCAGTTCTCTTTCCATCAGTGGTGGCTAACAGTAGCTCTCTCTTGGTCATAAGAATTACATGAATAATTACAGGAATAATTACATTACATTGAGGAGCTCCTGCCCACAAATCATTTCAGAAAGAGTGCAGTCTATTGGAGGCAAAGGAAGTTCAGGAAGAGTGAAGTTAGGCCACCCTTGGCCTGGCCCAGTGCACTGAAACCTGTGCTGGAGGCTGGTGTTGTTGCTAGGTTCTATCTGACTGGTGGGGATAACCAGTGCCACTGCTCTGAAGACTCCTGGCTTCATTGACTCCTGGCAAAGCTGTTGTGACAGGGACTGCTGAGTAGGCACTGACAATGTCTTCCAAGGCTGCTGGGAAAGTTGTTGGCCTGTCCCTTCCTTGCCTCTTCCCTTGTCTTGCTCTTGTGGGTCCATGGTCTCCCTTTCCACACCTTGGCCAGTTCTAATACAGTGGTGCCTTGACTTACAACCATCTTGACTTGCAACCAATTTGAGTTACAACCAGCTCCGGTTGCAACATTTTGCTTTGACTTGCAACCGGCGCTTTGAGATACAACTGGAAAAAAGGCCTCTTTTCCCCATTGTTCCCTCCCTCCCTCCTTTCCTGCCCTTTTTTTAACCTTAGAGGTCATCTTAGGTTAAAAAAAAAGTGTCCCACCTAGTGGACGGATTAACCGCTTTTGCATTACAGTGGTGCCTCGACTTACAACCATCCTGACTTGCAACCAAATCGAGTTACGACCAGCTCTGGTCGCTAACTGTTGGGCGGCGAAGAGGCTGCTTCTTTGTAGCTCCTTCGCCCCAGCGGTTAGAGAGTGTGCATTATGAGAGAGGCTTCGGACTGCCTGGTACTGCTGGAACGGGTTTGTTTGATTCTGGGGGGGGGGGGGTATGTTTCTGTGCTTTGATGGGTCTTGCAGTGTAGCATTTTTAGTCCCTGCTGGAATGGGGGTTTTTTTGGTTGTTGTTTTAGACTCCAAACTCTCCCCCCCCCCCAATTGTCTTCTCTCTCTCTATCCTCTCTCTTTTTGTGCCTAAAAGCACAAATCTTTGTCTGAGGGGTCTGTGTACCGCAGTGATGACCTTCTTTCTTTCCTCTTCTCCCCATTGTTCCCTCCCTCCTTCCTTTCCTGCTCTTTTTTTAACCTTTAAAAACGGCCGGAACGGATTAATCGCGTTTCAATGTATTCCTATGGGAAATGGTGCTTTGATTTACAACCAACTTGAGTTACAACCATCATCCCGGAACGAATTAAGTTCGCAACTCAAGGCACCACTGTATGGTTCCTCGTCACCTCCTCCATTACACAGCCTGTGATATCTGGCAGGAGTGGCATCTCATCTGCTCCCGCTCAATAAGCGCCAGCATCCACCTCTGCTCTGAACAGAGAGGTCCAGCTTCAGCTAAGAAGCAAAAAGGACCTAACAGATTGTATCACTGCAGCTCTTCACATCTTACTTGTAGGACGTAGGACCAAATTACACTTTACAAAATATCCTGTCATTAAAACTGGAATCATATTAGTGTTCCTGAAATGTGATTCAGGCAGACTTTCACATCTTAAAACTAGACTTGCAGACAAAGAAAGGGCTTGTGTCCCGACAACCAAGCACAAGACAGGTCCTAAGAGTACTTTCACACTAGGGTCACTGTTCAGCACTGGCCAAGTAAAAAAGCTCCACTGGTGTAGTTACAAGGGGTCAGGCAGAGAGGGAAGAGGTTGGCACAGCACAAAATGGCATGGCCCAGTGGCAGAATGGGAGGGGGCAGAGATGTGCTTGGGCACCTGATCAGCACTTCAAAAGCCCCCTCGCACCCTCCAATTTCTCCACAGCAGCCAGGAGCTGCTGGTGCACAAACATCTGGGGCGATTCCTTGTGCAAGTGAGTGTGTAACGGCTCATGCAATTGGGAGCTGTGCATTGTGCCATAATATGATCCATGTATGGTATTTATTGTGAAACTGCCATTATTGGTCAGTTATCTTTTTACTGGCATGTACATTATAACATTTGTTTGTTTGTTTGTTTGTCTTACCCTGCCTTTCTCCCAAAAAAGGCCCTAATGTGGATTGCATCATTAAAAACACAAAGGTAAAAACAATAAATTATTCAAATATTGAAGAAAATTTAATAATATTATATTAAAAATATGAGGTAAAAGCATTACAGAAACAGATTTAGAAGCAACAAAATATAGACCATTCTCTTTATTGTCCCCCAGGCAGGCAGTCACTAAGGAAAAGCCTGCCTGAAGAGAAAGGTCTTCGTCTGCTTGCAGAAAGACAGCGAAGATTAGGCCATCTGACCTCCCATGGGAGGGTTTGAAATTCTAGGAACAGTGACAGAGAAGGCCCTCTCCCGTGTCCCCACCAAGCACACCTGTGAAGGTGGTGGGACTGAGAGAAAGGCCTCCCCTGATGAGCTTAACACCCAGGCAGACTCATAAAGGGAGATAATAGTCATGCCCATAGATTTCCTCCAGTGTTTTCCTTGTTCATCTTTTCTTCATTCTACAGAAATCCAGCTTTTTCTTTAGTTTTGTTTCACAAAGAACAGAACTTATAGAATTGTTACTGAACATTATTAGAGGTGATAAATTAATTTGTGTTATAGGTTTTAAGGATTAAGTTAAGATTCGTTTATTTACTGATGATTATTAACAATAGAGAACCCATTTACGGTTATCAATCGGGTTAAATTACATTTGAAAGAATGTGGAGAGATAATGGGGTTACAGATAAATTGGCATAAATCAGAGATGACGTTATTTATTATAAAGAGGAAAAAACTAAATTAGGAAAAATCAGATGTTAATATATAAAAGTCTATTAAATATTTGAATTTAAAATATTTTAAAAAGGAAAATTTTGATAAATTGAAGCAAGAAATTAAAAGTAAGTTAGATGATTTTAGGAAGATGAGGTTTTCTTGGTTTGGTAAAATAGCAGTGTTTAAAATGAAGATTTTACCTAAGATTAATTTTTTATTTATGATGTTACCAGTAAGGATAACAGAAGGAGAGCTGAAAGACTGTCAAAATATGATTAATACATTCTGTAATGGAGAGAGGAAAGTAAGGATTAATAAGAAGATATGGTATAAATCTCAAAAACAGGAAGGTTAGGTCTTCCTAACAGATTATATACCTGACAGAATGCCTCCTCCTGATGAGATCTGCCTGACCTATTCAATATTCTCAGGCGGGGAGGTTGAGACCACTGACCCCAAGAGAGGCCAAACTAGAAACTGGGCCTTCTCAGTGGTCGCCCCTCACCTCTGGAACGATCTCCCACCTGAAATCCATCTGGCCCCTTCACTCGGGATTTTTAAATGATCTTGGAAGACTTGGCTCTTTAGGCAGGCTTTTCTGGAATTGACATCTGCGCTCTCCAGTGTTTATCTCTGTTCCGCCCTCTTATCTCTTAACTATTTATGTTTTTCTTTCTTTCTTTACCTTGTATGTTTTATTTTTGATTTTGATTTTTGATTTGTGTTTGGTTTTGCTTAATTTTGAGTTTATATCCACCCATTGATGGTTGTAATTTGATAATGTCTTTATTTCGTGTCTTATTTTTCTAGTGTAAACCACCCAGAGTGGCCTTGTAGCCAGATGGGCAGTACAGAAGTCGAATGAATGAATGAATAAATAAATGAATGAATAAATGAGACATGTATTTAAAACTATATCTCAGGTTAATAATTTAATATGTTAAGCTTGGAATCACAGGAAATTGGTTGAACCCCTGAGAATTTTTTTTTAAAGGGTATTGTTTAAAAAACTGAAAACTCTTTTTAAAAAATGTTACTAATTTGGATAAAGTATAGAAAAATATTTATTTCATTAGTGTCTCCAGTATATCCAGCTGTAGAGTTGGAGAAATTTCCAGGAAATTTAAAATAAAATTTGTAGAATTTATTGCCATAGCTAGCTTTGTAGGACATGGGAGGAAGAAGAAAATATTTTCCTAGATGACATGACATAAAACAAAGTACTGTACGTAGTCCCCCTTGGGGGCTTCCTTTGAGTTTCTCCACAGGTAAGCAGAAGGGTTGCACCCATTTATGTAACAGGAGCTGCAGAGCCAGGATTCCTGTATCATGATACAGTCAAAATTTGTTTATGAAGAACCAAGTTATTAAATTAAAAGGTTGGTTGGGAAAGGTGGATGATAATGAGCAAATAATAGCAGTACTAGGATTGGAAACAATATATTGGTTTAATTTTATTCAGTTAGAGAAATAGACTAAAGACTGGGTAAAAAGAAATGGTATTTATAAGGATCTTAAAAGATTTGAAGATTTGGTGTTACAGAAGGAAAAAGTCATAGAATCATAGAATCGTCGTAGGGTTGGAAGGGACCTTGAAAGTCTTCTAGTCCAACTCCTGTCAGGAAATTCCTCCTTATTTCCAGGTTGGATCTCCCTCTGACGAGTTTCCACCCATTGGTTCTTGTCCTACCCTCAGGCGCAGTGGCGAATAAATTGATGCCCTCTTCCCTGTGGCAGCTTTTCAGATATTGGAAGGCTTCTATCATGTCTCCCGTCAGTCTTCTCTTCATTAAGCTAAACATACCTAGTTCTTTTAGTCATTCTTCATAGGATTTAGCCTCCAGTCCCCTTATCATCTTTGTTGCTCTTCTCTGCACCCCTTCCAGGGCCTCAGCATCTTTTTTGTATTGTGGTGACCAGAACTGGACACAGCACTCCAAGTGCAGCCTCACCAGTGTGGTATAGAGTGATACTATCACTTCCCGTGATCTTGATGCTATCCCCCTGTTGATGCAGCCTAGGACTGTGTTGGCTTTCTTGGCAGCTGCAGCACACTACTGACTCACCCTTAGGCGGTGGTCCACCAGGACACCTAAATCCCTCTCACAGGTACTACTGTCGAGCCAGGTGCCACCTATCCTGTACCTGTGCATCTGGTTTCTCCTGCCTAAGTGCAGGACCTTACTTTTCCCACCACTGAACTGCATCTTATTGGATAGGGCCCAATGTTCGAGTCTGTCTAGATCCTTCTGAATGTTGAGTCTATCTTCCAAAGTATTAGCAATTCCCCCCAGCTTAGTGTCATCAGCAAATTTGATGAGTGTTCCTTCAATCCCCTCATCCAGGTCATTTATGAAGATGTTGAAGAGCACTGGGCCCAAGACAGAACCTTGAGGGACCCCACTGCACACCTCCCTCCAAGTAGATGTGGTTTCATTGAGGACCACATGTTGGGTGCGGTTGGTCAGCCAGCTGCAAATCCCTCTGGTAGTTGCGCTGTCTATCCCACTTTGTTCTATCTTATGCAGAAGTAGGCTGTGGTCTACCTTATCAAATGCCTTACTGAAGTAGATGAAAATAAGATAGTGAAAGGGACAACAAGTGACGTTTATAAGATTTTAATAGAAGCAGAAGACTAGCAAGATGTTCTTAAAGCAATATAGGAATATGATTTGGGAAAAGAAATAAGTACCGAGCTGTGGAAGACTACATGGGGTAAAAGAATATTAATGTGCATATGCATAAGGATAAAGGAAGATTTTTATAAATTAGTCTGGAGATGGTATTTAACTCCAGTGAAATTAAATCATATAGATACTAAATATTCTAACTTGATGTTGGAGAGGATGTAAGGAAGTAGGTAGTTATTTCCATATGTGGTGGGAATGTGAGAATATATTGAAATTCTGGAGGTCAGTCTTCAAGGAAATAAATGAAATAATTAAGTTAAATATAGAGGCAAGCCCCTAAGATGGCTCTCTTATCAATATTTAATAAGAAGCCATGGAGTTCGGCAATGAAAGGATTAATTTCAATTTTTTTAACAGCAGCAAGATTAATGATAGCAAGGTTTTGGTAAGTGAAGCATGATTTTCAATTAGGTGAATGGTATAAAGAAGTTTAGAATGTAACTATTAATGATAAATTAGTGTGTAATTTTAAATCAAAGAAAGGTGAGATAAATAAGAATATTTTATTGACATTTGGAGAGATTTTATCGACTTTCTGTTAATAAACTGGAAGGGTTGTGCACCTTTGCAAGAATCAGTGTAGCTTTGGAAGGCGAATAGGGCTTCATAGATGGAGGCAAAATTGGTTATATATGGTATTGATGGGCTGGGGGGGACACATTATGTATTACTTTGTTTATGTACTTTTGTGTTATTAAGGTGTCATTTAGTTATGTTTTCTTTTTTGGTCTTTCTTTTCTGTAACTTTTTTCATTTTAAAAATACTGTAAAAATAATAAAAAAGAAAACTGGAAATAATGGTCCAGAGAGTTCTATAGGAGTAGTTTACAGAAAAGGAAATGCATGCATGTTCATGCACTATTCCTCTTATGGAGGAACATAAATGGACTTGTTGTTTTCTCATACCACAGGTGCTTGGTGCCTTCAAAACTCTCATTCTTTTTCCAGACTTCCTTCTCCAAGGCAGGAAGGAAGACATACACAGGGTTAAGTAGTGTTTATGAGGAAACCATTCATCTGTAGTAGAGCAGAGAAATTTCTGCCTGTGTATAAAAGCTACTGGAGTGGATCAACCTGACTTCAACAATTGTTGCTGAACAATTGGCTGCCTGTGTACTTGATTTAACTAATAGTCTGGAGACATAACCATGTGAAATGGAAAATCCTCACCTTAAATCTCACCTTTGCAATAAACGTATTACAAATCAGGCAACCTTTCTCCTTCTCTCTCTTACTCTGTGTTGAAGGAGCAGAGGAATAATTTTGGCTAGTCTAACTAGGCAGTTGTTTGGATTAGTATTCTAAAGCACTATATAAAAGCAAAGTATTATTTAAGTCACAAGGAAAGTCCTTTTTACACCCAAAAATTGCATTACATTGTATCCTATTGTACAGCAAATCGGCCTGATAATGTATTTGAATGGGTACAGCACTACCTTTTTTAAAAAGGCAGTAACAATGCAACAATATACAAACACCAACAACAAAAGAAAACAGCACATATCTTACAACAACTCAATAAACATAACCAAAATTAGTGCACCCATCACCGGCACCAGCAGAGATATGGTTCCTCCAAATTATTGGGTACAGCACTAGCATCATCATAGACACCACCACCAAGGCCAAATAACCTTGAGTACCCTCCCAGGTTTTGCCAAAGCCTCTCACACACTGACCTTTCCTCTGTGCCAGTTTTGATGGAGTTGCCACTGCTTCTCTTTCCTTCCACTTTCTGATTTGCTCCTGCCTCATCTTGAAGAACAAAATCTGCTTCTGCTCCTCGCTGAGCTCTGCCAGGAGTTCTGGGTCCACATACATGTCTTTGAGGATTTGCTTCAGCATGGCTACTGGGGAAGGCTTCTGGGCAGGAGAGAAGTTCTCTGCCAAGAAAGCAGACTTTGGGAAAGGGACCAGTTGCTCTCTCTTTCAGTCGCCTGGCTGGCTGGCAGAAGCACATCAGTGCCCCAAAGGGGAGACACAATTATCCCCACCCTGGAGAGAGACAGGAATGCGGGCTTTCCACATGGCAATTACACTCCCAATGACTGCACCTATTTTAGCTCTGACTTCCTGCAAGGACCAACTAAAGTAAACAAAGAGTTCACAGGAAGGAAAGAAGCCAAGGAGAACTTGGCTGCACTCAGACACCCAAGGAGTATCCAAGGTGACACAGAACTTTTATTTTTAAATAAAAATAAAGCAATAACAACTAGAAAAGAAAAAGAAGGTTGCTTCAATTGAATACTGTCAAAACATTCTCTATATGGCTAAAATCACAGGTGTGGCTTACCTCTCCGACTCAGTAAACATGCTTTTTTTGAGACCAGGAAATTAACACGGCAGTCACATAGAGGTGAACCCTAAACCTTTCCCTTCCCTGAAATCTTAAGAAAGTAAGCGCTGGCAAACACCCACAGATAACAGTGAGAGTGCCAGCATGAATAAACACCAATGCTGAGAAGTGAGATATTATTCTCCTATGCACACACCAATTGTGCCCAACATAAGTTGTCACAACTCAGTGTGGGAAATTAGAGAGTTGTCACATATCTTATTCCACGTGGGTGGGCCTTTGCTCCTCTTTTCTGTGCTCAAACTGGACGTTAAGGAAAATGTGTCGTTCCTGTGATTAACCCATTTTCCCTCCCACAACAGGACTACATTAAAGATGTGTGCCCCAGCAATCAGATGTGCACATTATATGAAATTTAGTTCATTAAATTAATGCAAAATAAAATTAACGCTAGTTATCTGAATGTCTGTTGGAAATGTGAGAAGGAAATTGGTACATACTTTCATATGTGGTGGGAATGCGAAAAAGTATAAAGATTTTGGAAACTAATCTTTAAAGAACTAAATTACATATGTGAAAAAGATATAGAATTTAATCCAGAGATAGCTCTGTTATCAATATTTGAGAATGTGGAATATGATAAGATGACTAGAGAGTTGATTACCAATTTATTAACAGCAGCCAGATTAATAATAGCTAGGAATTGGAAATCAAAGTCTGAATTTTGAATGGAAGAATGGTATAATGAAATATGGAACATTGCTATAAATGATAAGTTAACTTGTAACTTAAAGGTTAAGAAAGGAGAGATGAAAAAGAATAATTTCTATGATATATGAGGCAGATTTCTTGAATATGTGCTAACAAGAGGAAAAGGGAAAGCTCCAAATCAGGAATCAATGCAGTTCTGGAGAAGAGGACAATAAAGGAAGAAGAAGAATAAAGATAGAGGAAGAAGAGGATTACTGCAAGAGGTCTCGACTATGATGGTAGGGAACACAGTCGATTTGTATTTTGGTTTATGTATTTTATGTTTATGTTGTAGTTTAAGAAAAAATGTAAAAAAATTAATAAAAATTAATGCAAAAACCAATCACAAAAGAAAGCACGCAAATCATCATTGGGAAAAATAAAAATCACATGTCATGACAAGGTACATGCCTTCAAAATGTGTGCTAAGTGTATCATCTGAGCCTGAGTCACAGAGTACAACACTACACGAAGAGTTGCTTGATAGCTGTTTTGATTGGATAATTGTCCCTCTTGTTCCTTGTTGTGGTAGAAGATAGTGATGCTAAACAGGGGTATGCTGTGGCTCAACAATATCAGTTTGCCTATATTTCCCAGGCTCCACATGAACTAAAATACTATTCTAATATTGTATAATACTATTCCACTCTCCCTTCCAATTGCTCCAGAGCTTGCGGTTGGCTATCCACTCATCAGCCTGGCAAGGAGACTTGTCTTCCCTCCTTCTTCCAGGAGTGGATAGTCGAATGAGAGCTCCAGAGCAATTGGAAGGGAGAGTGGAGCTGGCAGCAGCAGCAGATGCATGAGACCATCTCTAACACTGGTCATTATGTAAAAAGTATTATCTGCCAGTATCCAGGAATCTATGGCAACATCAGGTAGAGAAGGTGTCAGAAAATGACCAAGTTAAGATCCTGTGAGACTTCTGGATTCAAACGGACAGACACTTTGAGCATAATACACCAGATATAACATTAATAGAACAAACATAATGGATAATTAACACTGCGATTCCAGGGGATGCCAGAGCTGAGGATACGAAATAGGAAAAATTAACAAAATACAGAGACCTGGCAAAATAAATAACTCGCTTATAGATGAAACACATTTCAGTGGTCACATAGTCATTGAGGCATTGGCAACAATGCTGTGGCATTTTATGAAGTGTTATAATCAGCTGCAGATTTCTGAAATAACACCATTAGAGCTGCCAAAAACAGCAATATTGGAAACAGCATACATATTACATTGATATTTAACTGATACTTAGATTTTTGGTTAAAACTTGTATTTGTTATATAATGCCAGTCAAAGACCGTGTTTTGAATTTTTGAATAATAATATAACTTGCCAGCCTCCAAAAACCCATGAGAACATCAGGTAGAGAAGGTGTCAGAAAATTATGAAGTCAAGATCCTGTGGGATTTCCAGATCCAAACTGATAGATACCTTGAACATAACACAACAGAAACAGTAGTAATAGAATGAAGAAATGTCTGGATCATTGACATTGCAATTCCAGGTGATGCCAGAGTTGAAAACAAAGAACTGGAAAAACTAACAAAATACAGAGATCTGGCAATTGAAACATCTCACTTGTGGATGAAACACACTTCAGTGGTCCCCATAGTCATTAGGATTTGGGAAACAAGATAAAGAAATTTCACACAATACTATGCCCAGTATTTTTTAAATAATAATAATGTTTTGTCTACTCACTTCTGACTTATAGCAACTAGAAATAGGAATGAACTGCCGATTCAGTGGTTCGTGCCAGTTTGGCTGATGGCTGAACAGGTGTTCCACAGTTAGGTGTCCTGTTGATGGAATCCTAGTGCCCAGTGCTCTAAGGATTCCTGCACTGTTTTGAGGCATGTGATGGGATCAACTTGACTCTTATTTCCCCTTATGTCAAGAGAATGATTTTGTTAACTAAAGGTCGTATTAATAAAGTCATGTATGCCAGGAATCAAGCTGATATGCATGCCAACAGTCATTGGCTTTCTCTTCTTCTTTTGTTTAGACTTACTATTTGAGAATAGTTTTAATGTTCTATTTTTAGATAGCAGACAGGTCTGGCTGTCTGCAGGCTTGATCACAACCTGCCTGTCCTTCATCTATGCATCTTCTTGCTTGGAACACTGTAGGAGGACAACAAGTACGTCTGCTCTGCATCCTTTTGCAGAACTGCTAGCAGGTGGTTTTCCTCTGCACTGACGTGGTTCATCATTTGCTGGGTGATGTCATCAGTAGCCTTCCTGTCCTTTTTGGCCCTGAACAATGCTATATGTTTGGTAGGAAAGAACATTACAGTTGGATTGGTGATGATTGGTTTGAGAAGGGGAGGAGACACAGAAAAACAGTATGTCATATTGTCCCTAGTGGAACTGCTCCATTTGGCTATATGAACATGGTTCATGTTGGAGCCAGAGTGAGCTAAGGGACAGTGTACCATCAGCTATGGGACATAAACACCATTTCCAAGAACAGATACAGAAACATGGAGGGTGGCACCAGGCAATATAAAACCTCCCTCCATGTAAACACAATTGTGTTCAGGAGAGGAAGTTGGCAGTAGGAAGTAGAATAGAAGCTGTCCTTCTGCTTTGTCTTAGAGAGGATCATTGTTCAAATGGATTCAAAGATGCCATGGAAGAACCATGAAAGAACCACAGAAGAATCATGGCATATTATTAGCATATAGACATCAATTGTTTTTAAAGCTGAAAGCATTGGAAGAATCATTTATTGTTGGCATGGTCTCTGCTCATCAATTTTGATCATGTCAGGACCCTTCCAGATGGGGCAAAATGGCTATCCCTTTCTCCTAATTCATCATGAAGGAGCACAAGCCTTATTAGGATCCACATCCAAAATGTAAATTTAAAAAACCACTTCTCAGGATACTGGTTTGGTCAGGAAATCCTAAAAACACTTAGGTCCTTGGATCCTTGCCAGATTGGACATTATCCATTTTTGGTAATCCATCTGCAACCCCTTAGGTTTCATATACACTCAACTGTGGTAGGATGGTATCCCTACATTTTAATTCTTTTTAAGGGAAGGAATGAAGCGAAAAGGAAGGATTGCTGGAAAAGGCCATAGGACAGTGATGGCAAAAGAGGAGGAAATGGAAATGGCCATTAATACATCACAAGAATGGATGATGCCTGCATAACACCTCCAAATAAGGAAGCAAGCCTAAAGTTATGTCATGCCTTGTTGACCTACAGTTAAGCAGGCACGATCCCCCAAATAACACACATAACACACTTTAACAGGAATGAAAAGGCCACGACTCTATTGATAACAGCAGCAATTTTATATAGGCCAAGCATTGGATTGGATCCAGTTCATCAGGAGACCCAAATGGCCCCAATATAAGCCAACGTCTCCACAGCACCTCTTGTGGAATGGTAGTGTCCCAGAGACCTGTGAGCAAGGAGGCGAGCTGGAGACACATCTTGCCAGAACACCGTTCATTCCAGCGGAGGAGGGAAAGAGAGAAAGAAGCTCAGGAGTGACAGCTCTCCCAGAGACCACTTCTACAGGTCCCCCGAGGGGGCTCCAGAAGGAAGAGCCATTGAGGGTTTGAGGGGAATGGGAGAGTTTAAAGAGCAGTTGGAAAAGGTGGGAAAGGAGGATGAAGAGAGGGACCAATCAAAGGAGGAAGGAGGGGGGAGGACAAGCGAGAGAGAAGTAACTGTAGTAGAGGCAGGAGAAAGCAAGAGCGAGAGAGGGGAAAAAAAACTACCACCAGGATGGGAATGGATTTGGTTAGAAAACCCCTGGACCCATGCATAGGAGAGATTGATGGTGCCAAGAGAAGAAGCTGATCACAGGTCGACAGCTGTCATTCCCCTGAAACCATCGTACCAGGGAGAGGCAGAAACCTAAGAGTGGAGGCGGAAACTGAGGGAAGAGAAGGAGAGAGAAGTAGAACAAGAAAGGATAGAAATGGCAGAATGGCGAGTGGAAGAGATGAAGAGGAGGCGAGGGCCTTAGGAACCTGGGAGTTCATGGAACCCGGGGAGAGAACGCGGTGGGAAGAATACCTGGGAGAGGTGTCCGTGCCGCCCCTGTTGCCACTATCAACGGGGATGACAGTAAAGGACTGGCTACCAGCAGAACAACCGGGTCCTTGGAACCTTAGTTACAGGAACCCGTTCGTTAAAGAAGATTAGAAACCCTTTTCGGCCTTGTTGGAAGAAAAGGAGAGAGCCAATGTTCAAATTGATGTAAACAGCTTTAATGATGTTCCTAAAATAAATGTTAAAACGTTGCAGCTGGAGTCTGTGTCTGTATCTGAAGACGCGGGACTCCAAGAGGAGGGGAAGCAGCCTGACTCCCAACATGAACCCTTACAAGACCACACTGGTGTGTGCCACTTTGTGGCTGCCTGCCACCCAAGGGCAACTCTTCTGCCCTCCCGAGCTGTGGCAGTCCATTCCCCCTTGGTTCCCACGAAAGGGTTCTGCATCAACAAGGACATGCTGATCCTCTCCTGCCCCCCTCCGACCATCTGTGTCCATTCCCAATGCTCCAAACCACCACCAAAGTTGGGACAAGAGGTTAAAGAAACGTAACAAGGCTGACCTCAAAAATTCCTTGGCAAGTGAAAAAACTAGTCCAAATTAACCGAAATAGGGTGGGGAGGGGAGGGGAACACTACTTCCACAAACAGAAGCCTCCCCAGTCTCAGCTCCCTCCTTTATTTGTAGCTGGCAGACCGGAGTGAAGCCTTCACCTCCCAGGTCCGTGGGCTGGCAGTCCCTGCCTCCATTGATCATGCTGGCCAATCAGGATGCACCAGTGCAATCAGCCGGGCAGCGTGCTCCCAGGGCACGGCCATGTTGGGGACCCAGTGCAGCTGCCTCAGGAGGACAGAGCCTCAAAGCAGGCCCCAGTGAGTTTGTGGTTGTGTCCTTATTAGGCTGACTTTTCTTTGGAGGATGAAGGTCAGGCTGACCCCTTCCAACAGAAGGTAACCAGACCAGTGGGGAGACTAAAGGAGCCAGCTGGCATAGGGTTGCCAGATACATTGGTACCAAAAGGAGGACATAGAAAGACAAAAAGGAGGACAAAGGAGGACATATTGAATGTTTCATTTGAATTGTTCCAGATTAAACCCGCAATCAATACAATTTTATTACAATTGCTGCTAATAAACGTCTCTTAGTGAACTGACCAAGAAACAGAAATGTTAAAAAATAAAAATAAATTCAATGGAGGCTTTTTTCAAAATACCAAAAAAACATTATTTAAACAGCTAATTGTACAATTATTACCTTATAATCTTTATTAATTACACGACATATTTCTCAGAGGAGCCAACTTTTTGCAGAAGATCTTCATTAGCAATCACATATGCATAAAACTGTTCACAGGTAATATTCTTCAAATTGTACTTTGTGAGAATGATGCCTTTTACAGAGTCAGCTAAGAGTCTGTTCCTTTCCTTTGTCCATTGAGCATTAATCAAGGAGAACACTCTTTCCACATTGCCATTGTGTTCAGGAACACAGAAGAATAATTCACAAATTTTAAGTAACTCTGAAAAGCAACTTGCATTTGGGCAACTTTGGAAAAATAAACTCCACTGTTCATGCAAGAGTCTTTCAAAAAACTGTTCATTCTTGTCTTGCACAAATGATTTAAGATTGCAGTATTGGTCAAACAATTGCACATCATCCACAATAATACACAATAATGCAGTCATGTCCTTTTTTCATGGTTTTATGAAAGTCAGTCTCTCTCTCACATACACACACCCTCCCTCCTTCCCTAAATTTTCTACAATCTTACCTTTAAACAAGCTGATGAAGCCACCCGTCGCTCTCTCGCACCTTCCTTCCCCCCTTAACTGGAGCTTTCCCTCCTCTTGCTTGCAGTCACCTCCGGCGGAAGCAGTCATTCACAAGCCGGATTGACTGCCCGGGGCTGTTCTACAAGTGTAACCAATCAAGCAGCCTTATCTCCGATCTCTGAAAGAACGGAGGATTTACAAGTGCCCGCAACTAAAGAAGGTAGCAGGGAGAGGTGGCTTACAATTTGAGGTTCGGCTGCATGGGGTGGGGGTGAAGATACAAAAGCCGGACATTTTAAAGCTTTTTAGCTTTGCCTGCCGGACAGAGGATATTAGCTTGAAAAGGAGGACATGTCCTCCTTTTGCCGGACGTCTGGCAACCCTAAACTGGCAGCACCTTTTGAATGGAAGAGGAACATAAGGCAGAAGAACCTGGCCCTGTTAGGGAAGATTCAGTGCCTCCGGAGGCTAATCACTGTCCAGCAGACCAACTACCCCTGGGCTCCAGAGAGCATAGACTCAAGGTGTTAGAGCAAAGAGCTCACACAAGGAGAAGCTGGCATCTTCAAGGCCATCCAGCTCCAGCTGGAACCAGGAGCAGCTCACATCAAGCAGTATAAATAACTGTGGGAGACAACAGAGATGTTGTCTCTGTTGTCTCTGACAGTTGTGTTCCACCCCACTTCTGCATTCTTGACCTGTATCTGCCTGACTCTTGTTGCTACACTTGATCTGTCTTTCAGCTGTGCTCCTACTTGCTCCATGTTTGACCTGTGAGTCATTTCTGAGCTGTTTGCTTGGCTTTCCTGTGTGTAACTACCTGACAATTTCCCTATGTGTGAAACTAGCCTGGCCCTTACTATACATATATGGCACTTTTACACTTACTACCTAGAAAGCATCACTCATGTTAAAAGCACAGTGAGAAAACCCTCAGCAGACAAAGATTTGCTATGGGCTCATAATAGTTTAATTCCAATATTGTATACGTACATCACAAAGAAGGAAGACATAGCAGTACCAAATTAAATTGTTAGTATAGATCGGTGCTTTGTGTGCTTTGTTCAGAAGATAAAGCTGACTTCCAAGTGGGCAGTCTTTCATTGCTGTTTACTAGCTGCTGCTTATACTATGCTGACACCATTGTAAATCACTTTCCATTTCCACAAAGAAAAGAAAGATTTTTTTTTTTTAGAAATCATGAATTGACACAAATGTTCAATTATAATCAGAAAAGAATCTTATTGTGGTATTTGTCATTGTCCAACAAACATTTCTGAAGTTGTGGCAACTGGTCATAGTTCTTCAACAAATCTCAATAATCCATTCCCACAACAGACACAAGGAAGCCATAATAATACAAGTCATTGTGGAATAGTTAAGGGATATTAAACCCTCAGATACTGCTCAAATAATACAGAATAGCCAAATATGTGGCTGTTACGAACAAACCTTCCCTCCCCTACTCACCATCTGAGTTGCTGTGATGTCACAGAATGTTCATTAACACTTAACTACTGAGGGTGAAATCAGGCCATATGTCTTGGAAAACATGTTTTACTTCCCCCACTTAACTGGAAAGCCATAATAAAGTTTCTAAGTCCCATGTGACATCTTGCCCAGATTTGTCAGATAAGCGTGGCCTGGGAATTTTCAGTGTGCTCGGTGAACTTCCTTACCGGTAGGAGGGAAGGGGGAGGACACTGTATTCTTTGTCATGAGCAGCTTGGCTTTCTTTCAAGATAGTACCTAGCAAGCTAGAGAAGGCCACTTGAGAATTCCCTATATACCTATCTTGCCTTACTAGACCCAGTTTTCTCTCACTGAACACCTTCTTTTTTATTTTTATTTTTTCCTCTCTAGTAGCTGCTTGGGTATGGCTGTTCAGATGCTAGAGTGGGATCAGGGAGTTCCAGATTCAAGCTGCTACTGTGTAAAGGTAAAGGTAAAGGTTCCCCTTGACAATCTGTCCAGTCGTGTCCGACTCTAGGGGGCGGTGCTCATCTCCGTTTCCAACCCATAGAGCTAGCGTTTTGTCCGAAGACAATCTTCCGTGGTCACGTGGCCAGCACGACTAGACACGGAACGCCGTTACCTTCCCACCGAGGTGGTACCTATTTATCTACTTGCATTTGCATGCTTTCGAACTGCTAGGTTGGCGGGAGCTGGGACTAGCGATGGGAGCTCACTCCGTCGCGTGGATTCGATCTTACGACTGCAGGTCTTCTGACCTTGCAGCACAGAGGCGGTTTAACCCGCAGCGCCACCACGTCCCATGAACCCATGGGTCCTACTGACCCATGAAACCTGCAGAGTATCCTGGAACAGTCACTCACTCTTTTCCTAATCTCTTGTGGGGAAAAGTAGGCAGGAGAAGAGCCATATAAACTATCATGAGCTCATTGGAAGGAAGGTGGGATATAAATGTAACTAATAAATTAGTAAATATCAGAAGTGCCACTTTGTTTATTTAATTTGTATACTGCTCTTTTTTAAAAAAAATCTGACTCTCCCAGGGATGATGAGAGGATGCTACACAAAAGGCTTAACCAGGAAAAAAACACTCATCATCATCATTGTCGTCATCATCATCATCTATTATTATTTAGGACTGTGATTGTTATAAACAATAGGGCAGAGGAGTGAAAGAGAGAAGGCAGTATAACTGGCTGTTAGTTTGCTGGATGGTGTGGTGGATTTTAAGGAATTATTTAGTTCAACTGAGAAAACACAGAAGACATTTCTTTCTTCAGAACAGTTCTGTGGAAACACTATATAGGATAAAATGAGTGGGAACAAGATCAGAACAGGAAATAAAGCTGGCATTAGTGTTTGTTCTCCACAGACAATCCTGTCATAGCAGCTTTATGTAAGTGTTTGCTTATCTTCACCTTCTTCAAGAAAATGTTGCCCAGCCCTTTGGTAAAAGAGTATTAGCAAGCATTAGAATCAATAGACTGAGGGTGCAACTACACAGCAGGGAAAACCTACTTTGATTCAAAGTTTTTGAAATTAGGCACCTGTTGGTTGCTGAAGGTAAAACTGCTGTAGCTATCCAGACTCAATGTGCTGTTGGGTCCTTCTGTACATGTGCAAGTAATTGGTGGAGAAATACCCAGCTAAGGTCAGGGGACACACCCACAGATCAGAATCCCCTTGGTCAGAAGCAAGCCCTGTTGCTTCTCCAAAGACCATTGGGACAACTGATTGTGTGAGCCCTCAGACCTTGTGAGCATCCAAGCAGTCTCTCTGGCTTGTCTCAAAATATGGGACTTTGTAAGTCCCTTTTGATCTGCTACAGAGCAAACATTGTGAGCAAGTGTTTTTGTGGATGTCTTTGCTTCTTTTTTTCTTCTTCTTCAATTTTAAGGAAAGGACATAGCACTAATGTGTTGCAGTGTTAATGTTGGAAAGCGTTAAAAACCGTTTTGAGGCAACAGGTTCTTAGTTGAGGGGAACTGACACCCTCACAAGCACCCCTTTGCATCATATTGGGCTGAAAGCAGACAAAAATGATGCCAACCTGATAGGAGCAAATTTAAACCACTCCCAACTGACTGAACAAAAAAAGACGATTCCCTGCTAAAACTCCCCAATGCAGCACAAACTTGTTTTTCTCTGATTCTTTAAAGTAATGCAGGCAATCCTCGGGTTATTTTTAAAAAAAGTGTAAAGTAAATTGCATGTCTTGTAACAACATTCCATTTCCTTTCTGCTTTATATTTGCTCAGCTGCCCTAAATTTCAGCCAAAAAAGTGCTTTTGGGGGGAAAAACATCTAGCATATTCAGAAGTGGGCCCAGCTTGCTCTTGTTTTTCAGCCACTTCACACCTGTGAAAGCTTTCTCTGTACAGTAAACAGATTACTCACCATGCTATGTTTTGCTCTCTCTTTTTGGTTGGAGTGAAATACTGTTTGGGGGGCTTTGTGCTCTGCTCTTGCTGAACAGATTGCCAAGGGATCTTTGCTGCCCATTTCATTTGGGGCATTTTACCTTTTTAAAAATAAAGCACAAGAGAGCAGTCTCCTCCCCTCTACTTTCTTCCTTGGGCAACTAGGGTGCAGGCCACCTGCCAAGAGCAATGTTTTAACATCCTTGACATGGCAATGTTGAGCATATCCTGACTGGAACTTCCAACATTTTCTGGAGAGAAGGGTTTAAGCCTCAGCCAGGAGGGAGGAGACATAAAAGCTCTGCTTTCTTCCAACATAGTAATGCAGCATAACGAAAGCAAAGTGCCCTTGTAACTTCCTTTTCTCTTGCACAGGTCTTCATGCCGTACTAGATATCAAAGCAATTAAAAGAGCATTGATTGCAGGCCTGGAGAGGAAGTACAGCATTTCATCAGCTCCGTAAACATCAGGGCGAGGAACAGTGCCGCCTTGAGGCAAAAGGCAGGCAGATTTCATGTAATGGTAGAAGGTCATCATGAATTAAAATGTTTATGCAGTAAAAACCTAGCTGAAACTGTCAAAATGTCAATGGTGGTCAACAAACTTCGAAGTTTCTAGCCTGAAACTGATGTTCGCCTTAAGCAATTAATCATTCTCTATTGGATATAGTCACAGTGTAGGAATATCTTTGAAAAATAACATCAAAACCACAGCACCACCTTTTTAGTATACTTTATCCTCATTCAATTGGCGCCCCCAAAGGAGGACCTCAGGAGAGTCCCAGCATTAAAGGAAAGTCTTGTATATGGTGTTTACCAATGCCTGCTTGACCTAAGGGTTATATACAAGAGGTATGGTTTGGATTCAGCTGAAACATGAACTAAAACAGGCTGCATAGGCAAATTTGGTAGATGTCCAAAGCCCTAGGTAACAAGCGTACTTGAAGAATGACTTTGGCCAACATGAACCTGATTGAATTTTAAGATCACCAACAGAGGCCCATTTTTGTGGTCCAGAATTGTAGATGATTAAGTCAGAGAGAGAGAGAACATCCAACCTTTAGAATTCCCTGCCCGAGCAGATCTGCCCCAAGGAAGCTATTAGATTCCAAAATATTTACAACTGGAGAATAAAGTAGAAATAGGCCTGTAAGTTTGTATCAATTTATTCTTTAACCAGGTAAATTCTTTTAAAATTACACTTCTCTTCTGAAGCTCTTTTAGTTCTGATATGTTATTGTTACACAGAATGGAAAAATACATTAAAGCTGTGCTTTCCTTCCAATGAATGGTTTTAAATAATAGGTTGCAGTATTTGGCATTTTTCACTTTGAATAAGACTGAATGTTTCACATACTACTCCCTAAACTTTACAATGCTCTGTAAAGCAAGCCAGGGCTATTCCAAATTGTAGAGGGAATCTGCATCTCAAAGAAAAACACTTTGGTTAAATCCAACTATTTGAGTTCACAGCAGAAGTAGCATTTCAACTTAGAACTGCCTACTCAACCTTTCAGTCTCCTGGAATTATAGCTCTTCTGTCCATAACTAAAAAATGAATCAACACTGAAGTATTGACTCTATACACTCTCGCATTTGATTAATTGATTCATTTTAATTGGTTGACAACTGTAATTGCAAGGGATATAATTCAGCATTTCTTAGACATACAAGCTCTCTGTGCTTTTTCACATCCTGGCCAATAACTCAATATAATGCCAAAAATTGCAGGATGGCAAATAAACATTGTGTTGGCTATGAAGGCCCCAAAAATTCTTGTATCCACCACTGCAAAACCAGGTCTTTGTTGGCATTACATCACAACCCATTCATGAAGATGAGGAACCCAGTTATTGGCACAGACCCAGTAGCATTCCTGCATCAATCACTTATGCTAAGAATGTTGGATCCCATGCGCTTCTCCCAGGAAGTGATTATCTAGTGACTACGACAAAAGCGTCTTTGCTAGATGCCACCCCTTCTTGTACCATCATACAGCCTGGAGAGGATGCTTGAAGTATAATGTCATATTATACACCAGGACTGTTCTCCTATATGTAGTTGGGCTTCCTGTACTGGAAAAAGGCATGAAAGATAACAGAAATGCAATCATTCTGCATGATATTGTGTAACCTTCAGTAATTGAGTATGGCTGACAGTCCTTAAGAGTACAGATAAGAGATCTTAATGGTGGTTGGTCTCAGTCATTCAAAGGTCACTGATAAGTGACTATATTCAAGCACAGATAAACTGATTAACAGATGTAAGGTGTGGGGGACGTCTTTGCTTAAATCAGGTATAATGGAAGAGTATGGTCCACAGTTTCAGTAGGTTCAGTACGATTGATCAGAGGGGGCAAAATATAGAAATAGAGAAAATTGTCCATACAGTAAATATACAATTAGTTGTTAACACAGGTAAACTTCTTTCTTGGCCAGACAAAACTTATTCATCTTCAAGGTGCTATGAGAGTCCCTGTTGTTTCTGCAATGCCCTACTGATTTTGCTTTCTTGAGTGAATATTTCAGGATAATTCACATGATCAGGGGTTCAGCAGAACAAACAAGCAGTTGCTCCAGATGGTACGTGTGCTCTTCAAAGAAAACAGCAGTACCCCAGTAGCTTCATGTACCCAACTATTTGAGGGCCTCTGTTTCAGCTAGATGTTTTTAAATGTTACTTCACTGGTCCAGTTCAGCTACCCAAAAATTCTCTGCACACAAAAAAACTATATGGATATGTAATCTCAAATATTAGATGGAGTTACTTCCAGGTATAGATATGTTTGATCTGAATGCCTTAACACGCTGCCACATACTTACAGATTATCGATAACACACATATGTGTTTACACAAGTGTTGATATGGATTTTGTAGAAACTACATAAAATCAGTGTGAAATATGAACCTGATGGGTATTTTTTTAAAATACTGCTATCCAATATAAGTATTTTCAGATGGAACAAATTTAGAATCTCATACCCAAATGTACACACGATTATGTACATGTATCTACATATGTGACTATGAGTTAATTTAAAAGCCATTGCAATCCTGATTAATACTATGGTATGAGTTTCAGCAACTATTCTGTGCTGAAGAAAAGTTGACCAAACAAGACTCTGTCCAATAATCTTTGACACTGAATCCGATGGCCCAAGGTTTAAGGACATGTAGAAAGAAGCCCAGTGTCCCCTAAGAAGGGACAGAGTTCAGTGGCAGAGAACCTGCTTTGCCCTGGATGGAAGTCCTAGTGGAATTGTAACTAAGTAGAAGATCACGTACAGTGGACATAGACTTTCCTCGACCTCAGTCTTTGACATCTGCCACTGAAAGAATCTTAGGCAGAAGGATTCTGCCTGATAAGATGTCTGCGTGTTATCCTGGAGAGTTGTTGCAGTTAAAGTACACAAAACAAGGCTAGAAAGAAAAATAGTCTAACCTAATTAAAAAAAAAACTGGCATCCTATGTTCCAGCTGCTGCCACCTCTAGGGAAAAGACCTCAGGGAAAAATTAAAAGGACTGGGAAAGACTTCTGCTAGAAATGCTGGCGCACTATTGCTCATAGTATTTGACTAGATAAGGAGTGGGCAAATTTGGAGGGAGGGGGGAAATCCCAAGAGATTTTCATCCCTCTTTGAATACTGACAGGCTGTACCCACTCATTCTCAGACTTTCTGAAAAAGCAAAGTGTACTGATTATTAATGTCCCATAGCACTTAACCTGCCAACCTAACAGTTCGAAAGCATGCAAATGCAAGTAGATAAATAGGTACCACCACGGTGGGAAGGTAACAGCGTTCTGTGTCTAGTCGTGCTAGCCACGTGACCACGGAAACTGTCTTCGGACAAACGCTGGCTCTACGGCTTGGAAACGGGGATGAGCATCGCGCCCTAGAGTCGGACACGACTGGACATTTGTCAAGGGGAACCTTTACCTTTACCTATAGCACTTAAAGCACAAAATGGGTGGTTTACAATATAATTATGCAGGCTACACATGCCCCATCCCCCCCAGCCAGCGAACTGGGTACTCATTCACCAGCCTGGGAAGGAAGGCTGAGTCAGCATTGAGCCAGCTACCTCAATCCACTGGGATTAAACACAGGCCATAAGCAGAGTTTTGACTGCACTACTGTAGTTTAACCACTGCTCCAAAAACATCTGGTCGGCTCTTTTGGAATTAGAACATGCTGGAAGGAAGGAATTAGCCTTCAAATGGCCAATTGCATCCCCTGGAAGCTTATGAGGGGGGGAAATGGCAGGTTTTTTTACAGTAAAACTTTGTTTTTGTATGGGAGGTGTTGGGGGCACACATGCTGCAGTCTGCTCATCCCTGGAATGGAAAGAATAATGATCTGACCTGATACAATATAGCTCTATGGCTGTGTTCAGTTGTTAATTGTTTTGGTAAACATATAATCGGTAGAGGGAGTACTCTAGCTCCACTGCTCCATCTCCATTGCCCCCACTCACCAACACCTAGGAGGCAACAGGTTTAAAGAGGGAGAACACCATTATTTATGGACATTCCTCCATGTAAGTTGGGACCTTGATCTTCCAGGGTCTCGACTCATGTGGAAGGCTCCTGGAGACAGTGGAACTCCCCCCCCGCCCCCCCCCCCCCCCGCACTGCTTGCCTTCAATTTTAGGAGGGTGATGGAAAAAGAAGAGGGCAAGGTTGCTCTCTTCTCTACTTGGTGAGTTTATCCAAATCATATTGCCTGAATACAATAACAGCATCTGGCTCTGAGCTAAAGGTGTTAAATGTCAATCCACTGCATGAGCATTGTGGTCTATCAGTTTTCAGGAAGTACAATACAGATATCTGAGATCTGTACCATGGTCAGTCAAACCCTTTTTTCCTTGTATATGAAACATAAATGCTAGGATAGATGGAATAGACATGGAATACTTGTATTTCCAAAGATCAATTACAATTTGAGGTAGCATTCCAATTTATTTAGCTGCAACTCAGCTTATGATGTTACCTGTATCTTGACAAACTGTTAAGTACAAAATAGAACATCTTAAATACATCTTTGTATAGTACTAGCTCAAACCCTACCTACTGTTAACTATTTTGCAAGCCGAGTCAATCATCATAATATACAGAAATTCTCCAAATTCTGCAAACAACTTTTACCAACTGCCTAGTTTTTCTGTTGGAAAATGTCGTATCTGATAGCACTTTAGCGAGTCAGTATTTTTAAAAATAAACTTAAGACTATTTTTTAAAAGCAGCATTCAAGAAACATGATTAAAAGCAATCACAAGTAAATCAAGTAAATGAATACTAAATACTTATAGCATCTTTTTTATTACCAAAACTAGTTGTTGCAGCAACTGTGTTTATTCCTTTTTAAAAGTCTTATCGATTGGTGGTAAAAGTCAATAAATTATCAATCTGCATGTGACCTTAATTATCACTATTTTAAAAGTGATAATCTGGTAGCATCTTAAACTTTTTTATGGGATTTTTTGCTAAAACGATCTGCTTTAATATGCTACCAAGTCCTGCTTTTTATGTATGACAATCCCTTCAAGTTGTTCTAGCTTCTCCTTTACTTCTGAGGTACAGAATGCAGCCTTTTCAGGTGCAAGGCACTCAATGCTGTACAGCTCCTCTCAATCTGAAATCCACTGAGAAGAAAGCCAAAAGGTATATAACCCACTAAACTCACCCACTTTAATATTCTTTTTTTTTAAGCTAACAAGAAAGAGCCCACAAGTTCTCTCCATGCTAAATACAGGAGACAATGAGTTCACTGAACAGATGTTAAACCATATTCATAACATATTTAATCACATCAAAGATCCAAAAAGGAAAATTAAGTAATGACAAACATATATGCAAGTGGCAGCACATTTAGTTCATCACACTGTTATTCTCAGTGTTTCTGACAGCATCTAAAACTGTTTCAAATGTGTTAACAATTCAGTCTGGATGTGCATCTAAAACTTAAATGGCAGATTTCTGTTTCAACTACAAAGCATTCCTTGATCACATCAGAAACTCAGGACTAGTTCTAGGAATCCTTCTGTTTTCTTAAAGTAGTTGTTTTGCTTCACAAGGCCATCAATATTTGTTCTTATAATGCATTACAAGTTTCCCCTTTTGACACAATAAAGTATGATTAATCTTCTTCATCTTCTTCCCCATCTTCCTCTTCCTCTTCTTCACCCTGGTCACCAGCTTCAATATCATCCTCGTCTTCAACCTTGAAGGGAGAGCGGGGGAAGGGCAAAGTTAATCATGTAGTTACTTAACCGACTAATGGGGGAGGAGATATTCAAAACTGTGAATTCTTTTTAAAGTACTTGCAAACTCATGGTGGCAGATATCTTCTTAGAAGAGGCATACCTTCTTTTTCTCCCCACATAGGCAAACACTCCTTCTAAGATGGTTCCTGCCTCCATACAGTATCAGGGCTCTGTTTTGTCTCCTATGTTATTTAACATCTACATAAATCACTGTGAGAGACTGTCTGGAGTTTTAGGGTTCGCTGTCACCAGTATGTGGATGACACCCAACTCTATTTCAACTTGCCATCTAAATCTGAGGAAGCTATTTTGGTTCTAGATCAGTGTCAGTAATGGACTGGATGAGGGTGAATAAACTAAAACTTTAATCCAGACAAGACAGAGGTGCTCCTGGTCAGTCAGAAGACAGATCAGGGAACAAAGATGCAGCCTGTGCTGGATGTGGTGACACTTCCCCCAAAAACCCACATGTGCAGCCTGGGGGCTACTCCTGGATTCATCACTGAGTCTGGATGCCCAGGTTTTGGCTGCTGCCAGGAGTGTATTTGCACAGTTAAAACTAGTGTGCCAGCTCTTCCTGCTCAGGTCTGATTTGCCCACAGTGATGCATGCCTTTGTCACATCCTGACTGGATTACTGTAATTCACTCTATGTGGGGCTGCCTATGGAAAGTGTCAGGAAACTTCTGAGGGTCCAAAATGCAGGCCTTCCTCTTGGTCCTGCCATCTTCACAGCTCTGTTTGGTGGGAATGTGGCAGAAGGCCTTTTCTGCTGCTGCTCCCACTTTGGAATTCCCTCCCACAGGAGGCTAGGCTGGCCTCATCTTTACTGTCCTTCTGCAAGCAGGTAAAAACCTTTCTCTTCAGGCAAGCTTTTCCTGAGTGAATGGCTGCTGAGTGGGTTTTTTTTTAATGGATTGTTGTACCCCAATGCATTGCATTTTAGTGTTGCTTATGTCTTTTGGTATTGTATTCATTGATCCTTTTAGTATTGTATACTCATTGTTATTGATCTTAAATACTGTATTTTAATTGTTGTAAGCTGCCTTGGGTCCTTTTTAAGGAGAAAGGCAGGTTAGAAATATTTTAAGCAAACACACAAACAAGTCATGTTTTTTCAACAGAACTATAGTTTTACTCATATGCAACTTTAAGCAGATTGAATGCTTTCAATCTTATATATTTAATATTTGCTTTTCACACAATAGTCCTAATAATAAGAGCTGCATTAATTCTCTTCTTACAATGTCTGTGGCTGGCTCTTCACATAACTTAGATGGTGTGACAAAGCATCACACTACAGTACATGCCAGTAACATCCGAATGGCCCCTTTATATTGGTTGTAAGAGCCATTAAGAAGTATGTGTGGGGATTTATGAAGGAGCAGCATCACATGGAAGAGTTCTAGAAAGCCAAGAGTGGGCTGACCCAAGAGAACAGAATAATAGGATCTTTCCAAGCCATTAATTTATAGGGTCACCGTAAGTCAGAAGTGACTTGACAGCACAAAACAACAATAATTGCCAGGTATAATTCTGTGAGCAACATTAAGCCTTACACTTGCTTTCAATTAATGTGCATCTTACCGGTTCTCCAAGTTCTTTCAGCTTATTCTTTAATGCAACTATTTTCTGATCCTGATCAGCTAGCAGCACCAGGAGGTCATCTTGTTCTTTTTTAGATTCTGCTACTTCCTGCTGCAATTTGCTTTTCTCATTTTGCAAAATAGCTACAGTACTATTGGAGGAGTCCAGTTGCTGTTTCAGGGATGTCTTTTCCTCACTGAGAGCTGCAAGTTCATACTGCCAAATTAATAAAAAAAACCACATATAACTCATTACTATAAATGAAGAAGCAGTGCTTCAAGAAATGGCACATCGTTTACTGCTAGACATATTAACTCAGTCATTTAATTTCTTTTACACTTGGTATTCCAGCACAAACAGGACTACGTAAAGCAACAGAATTTAAAAAGAGGTTTTCCTGTATTGCCTTAGGGACAATTAGATTCCACCTTTCTCTGTTCATGTCAGAAGCATCAGAATGCCATTAATAAATATATCAAATAACTTTTCCTCAATAACAAGCAACATTAAGCGCATTTGGGGAATCTAACATCAAATTTTCTACGTTACATTTTGAGGAGCATAGAGAACACTGACATAAGTATGAGGTTAGCCTGTTCTTCTCTGTATTTGGAAAGGACTGTGTTGATATGCCAGTCTCATATGCCTGGTTAACCAAAAAGCACACTGCACCATCAAGATCTAGTCACAAACTGCAAGAGTAAATGTTTATAACAATTTGGAAGCAAACTGTCAATTGGTATACAGTCATGGCCAAAAATATTGGCACCCTTGCAATTCTGTCAGAAAATGCAACTCTTCTCTCTGAAAATTGTTGCAGTTGCAAATGTTTTGGTACTCATATGTTCATTTCTTTGGTTTCCGTTGGAACAACACAAAAAAACAGAGAAGAAAAGTCAAATCTGATACAATCTAACACAGAAACCCAAAAATGCGCTGGCCAAAATTATTGGCACCCTTAATATTTGGTAGCACCCCCTTTGGAAAAAATAACTGAAATCAATCGCTTCCTGTAACCATGAATGAGTTTCTTACACCTCTCTACTGGAATTTTGGACCACTCTTCTTTTGCAAACTGCTCCAGGGCCTCCAGATTTGAAGGATGCCTTCTCCCAACTGCTGTTTTGATATCTCTCCACAGGTGTTCAATGGGATTCAGATCTGGACTCATTGCTGGTCATTTCAGAACTCTCCAGCGCTTTGTTTGTAACCATTTCTGAGTGCTTTTTGAAGTGTGTTTCGGGTCACTGTCCTGCTGGAAGACCCATGACCTCTGGTGGAGACGCAGCTTTCTGACACTGGCCACTACGTTGCGCCCCCAAATTCTTTGATAATCATCAGATTTCATGATAGCATCCACACAGTCAAGGCATCCAGTGCCAGAAGCAGCAAAGAAACCCCAAAACATCTTTGAACCTCCACCATGTTTGACTGTAGGGACTGTGTTCTTTTCTTTGAATGCCTCATTTCTTTTTCTGTAAACAGTGCCATGATGTCCTTGACCAAAAATCTCTACTTTTGTCCCATCTGTCCACAGTAAGTTCTCTCAGAAGGATTGTGGTTTTGTCACATAAGTTTTGGCATACTCCAGTCTTGCTTTTTTTATGCCTTTGTGTCAGCAGTGGTGTCCTCCTGGGTCTCCTTCCATAGCATCCCTTTTCATTCAGATGGCGACGGATAGTGTGAGCTGACATGGTTGTACCCTGTGTCTGCAGATCAGCTTGAATTTGTTGGCAAGTTAATCTGGGTTCTGTATCCACCATTCGAACAACCCTTCGTAGTAATTTTTCAGGAATTTGGCTCTTCCGTCCACGTCCAGGGAGGTTAGCTACAGTGCCATGGGCTGTAAACCTCTTGATGATATTGCACACAGTGGACACAGGAACATTAAGATCTCTGGAGATGGACTTGTAGCCTTGAGATTATCAATGTTTTTCCACAATTTTTTCTCTCAAATCCACAGACAACTCTTTACACTTCCTTCTTTTCTCCATGCTCAGTGTCACACATAACACAAAGGTTGAGTCAACTTTTCTCCATCTTAACTGGTTGCAAGTGTGATTACTATATTGCCCACACCTCTTACTTGCAACAGGTGTGTCTAAATACAAATTAAAGGAGCATCACATGCTTGAAAAGCAATTATTTCTTACAATTTAGACAGGGTGCCAATAATTTTGGCCACTGCATTTTGAGTTTCTGTGTGGGATTGTATCAGATTTGACTTTTCTTCTCTGTTTTGTGTGTGTGTGTGTTGTTCTAACGCAAACCAAAGAAATGAACATGTGAGTACCAAAATATTTGCAACTGCAACAATTTTCAGAGAGAAGGGTTGTATTTTCTGACAGAATTGTAAGGGTGCCAATATTTTTGGCCATGACTGTATATGTAAAGTGATAAGGAGCTTATGACATCCTTTTTGAAATGCTCATTTAGTTACTTCCTAAGCTGCCATATTCTTTTGGAAGTTGAAAAAGAGTTTCTAAAAGTACATAAGAATACATTGATATAACCTAAATCATTCTAACTTGGGTTTCAAGGATGAATATGGCTGTCAACAAAGCAAAACTGAACTGAACATTAAAACTAAAAGGAAGAAGCAACCTTTAATTCTTGAGTTTCCCGCAAGAGTGTTGCGAGCCTGCCTTCCAAGTCAGCTGTCTTTGCTACCGTAACAGTGCCATTGTCTCCTGATACAGGAACCGGAGTTACATTCTGAAAAATACAGAACACTGAATTAGATTAACAGCAGTCCAGACATATTTTTCAGTGGATCATAGTCTGTACAATGAAATATAAGTAACACAAGAGGAAATGAAGGATAATATATAAGTGATGCACCACAATGACAGAACATAGAAAAGGTTTGGACTACATAGCTTAGAATCCCCAAGCCAGCATGACCATGCTGGTTGGGAGATTTCTTTTGGCTGTAGTTTAAAACAAAACAAAAACTATTTCAAACTGCATCTAACAGTTATATCAGAACAGGCCCTGGCTACTCATGGGGGATGGTAGACAGTTGAAGGAGACATGGGATTACTGTGTTTGTAGTTAAAAAAAGAGAAAAAGAAAGCAAGAAAGAAAACAAGAAGAAAAAAGAAAAGAAAAGAAAGAAAGAAACACATATTTTATTGCTTCACTTTAAGTGAAGGGCTTACAATATTACCAGTTTCTGGAGCAGTTCTTGCTTTTCAGTCTGCAGTTTAGTAATGTCTGTAGATTGAGATTGGATTTGGGTCTTCAAGGCTTCAACTTCCTGTTGAAAAAATGAAATCAATCTATCAAATTGTCTGTATTGTTTGCGAACATAATATGACAGAGTCTCTGGAAGAGATTGTGCAGGAATCTGGAAGGCTTTCCCATTGATATGAAGATGACACACTATTTTATTTCTCATTCTCATCAAATACCAGGAAGCTGTAAATGCCTTGATGCTCAAAGTTGTAATAGACAGGTAAGGACTAATAAACTGAGGCTTAATCAGACAGGCCAGGACTTCTCCAAAAGCAACAAGATGTTCCTACCTTATGTAATTCACTATCAGTCTCAGGACCACTGGGTTTATTGGTCTGTGAAGACTGTTCTGTTGTTCCTCCTGATACTGGTAACAGCTTCTGCAAATATAAGATATTAACAAAAAGACTTTTTTATTGTAAGGAGCATAAGTATTTTTCCCCAAAACATTTCCATCTTGAGAAACCTAGATTTCTCTCTTAAAACAAAAAACAAAAAACACCCAGAAGGTTTATAGCCATTGTGAGTTCCATTATTTATGAGACAGTTCTCTGTGCCATCTTTGAAGATGGCAAGTTTCTGCAGCATTTCTAGTGACCAGGGAGGCTTTTGTGTTCTGCAAAGCTCATTGCCATACTGCCCCTGAACAGGAGATACAAAATATATCAATCAGAATCGTACTGCTCAATGTCATGCATGAAAGGGTAACGGTGCACACTGTTTTTGCATTGTGCATTTGGTCACGCACATAAATCCACAACCAGTTGTGCAATCTAGGCATGGCAGAGCACAAAACACTCATCTGGTGCACATCGCTGGTATTATTTCCGATGTACACTGTGTGATACCCACAGGATTCTGGCCATGGTGGCAAATTCCCATACAACTGATCCTGGTCAGAGAATTTAGATTTTCTATGCAGGGTTTTTGAGAACACTTGTACACTAAGAGGTTTGCTATAAACAACAGCAGCTATCTAAATATTTTTTTTTTCCTAAAATAATAACTCTGATAAGTTTTCATGTTCCTGAACAATTATGAATTCAGTTGCTTTGAGGTGTTTCACTCCCATATTTTTTTCACTTTTAAGAAGAATTCTATTTAATTTATTAGAGACCTAACATACTTCTGCTGTTATGCAAGCCATAATAGCTAATATAAACTTACAAACTCATTCTATTCCCAGCCTTTTCTCAAATGGAAAGACGGAACTCATTGCCTGCTTCATAATCTCTTCAAGTTACTCTTACAACCCGAACCTTTTCTGAGAATGCTTATTTTATTATTTTATGCTTTTCTGATTATTTCCATGTATCTATATTAGATGCCAAATATTCTGTTTTTAAGAGTGGTTTAATTTCTGTTAATGTGTACAGCCTGATTGGCTATGAAGCAATAAAGTATTCATACTTCTCAAAACAGAGTAGAAAAATCTCTGCATTTTGCTAGTTTTCTGTTGGAAAATGGAGCTGACCTCTATGTCAAGCCTGTCCAACCACTGGGGCAGCTACCTCTTCTAACAGCAAACTAGGCTGAAACCCAGCCTATCCTGGACCATAAAGCTTTCTTTCCTTCCTCCAGATAAGCACAGTTTAGTGTTTGTCCATCTGTCTGTCTGTCAGGTGGAACACCCAGAATGGAGAAACCTGAGCAACTGTTGTTAACAAATATACTTTTAAATATTATCTGGCAACCATGGGACTCAACCATTGAGATCACAATCCATTTCTGGGTGTCTCCAAACTTGAGAGTTTATGTTAGGCTAAGCTTGCATGCTTGGTGATTTCTTTACCATATTATAGATGCCAGGTTAGGCCTGTCCTATTCTGTTTTTTGTTTTTATTTTCAAAGGCTTTAAAAAGTGCCAAAGACTCTTTCAATTGATTTTTTCTATCATGATCAGCTGGTTTTACCAACAGTTTCTGTTATTTTTATCATATTATTTAATTTCATCATTGCAAGTTACCTCAAGTCTACTGGACAGGGATTTTAGGAATAAATATACATATGCTAATGTGTCTGTACTGCAAGCCAAACTCCTTCTCACTGGTCCCCCGATCAGACCTGCCATTTATGCAGAGGGCTGTAAGTATGTTGAACAACATGTGATCATAAACTCTCGAGACCTTCCTAGTAACATGAGGAAACTCAGAGTGGAGCTGCAGTGCATGTTGGCTCCATCTCCATATTTACAATGACCAGAATCCTGCTGCACAAAATGACTGCACAACAGTGATGATGTCATCAGGTGCAGCCATGCTGTAGCTGTCTCAGAGGAATTAAAAGCTTCCTATTCCCCATCCCCAGGTTCCAGGGATCCATAAGGATCCCGTTCATCCTAGGGAAGCCTTTGGAATCCACAAAATGGGTGGATGGCCTCTTAATGCCTGAAAATTGTTGCTGCCAATCCTGGTCAGTATGTGTTGCTGGCTCCCTTTCCATATTTACACCTTAGAACATCTAAAAGGTACTACCGAGCTACTGTGCAATATAATGAATAACGGGTTAGTCGTAGACAACTGCAGAACCCTTTTCCTTTGACACAAAGAACTTAACAAGCTATCTTCTGATTTGGGAGCAATAAAAGAAACAATTTCTTGAAATAATTCCACACGAGAAAAGAATGGACTCAAAGTTTTAGATTAGATGTTAATTACTGGCATTTATTCTAGACAGTGTTACTTACCAAGGTTTCAATCAAAGAATCCTTTTCCCTTAGCTGTTCCTGCAATTGTTCAAGCTTATGCTTCCATTCTTCTATCTCCTCATGCAATTTGCTGATTTCTTCTGGCTGAACACCATTCATCTGAGCTGTATCACCATGGGAACTATGATGCTGATTGTCTTTTCCTGTTAGATAGATTTTTTAATGATCTATTAGTATGGTTATGAACAGAATTCTACAATAATTTATAGTCAAAATCCATTTCAAACCTGTCCTTCCTCAGGAATATTGCTACACGATAGTTACATGCAGAGAAGGATGTCTTAGGCTGTAATTACACAGGCAAACCAAACTGGAGCAAATCGACTTTGCTGTGGCTCGAGTCACACCTTGGAAAAAGTAGAAGCCCCCAGAGGCAGGGGAAAAAACCTCTACTTTGAAAGCAAAAAGGGCTGGGCTGATTCAAACTGGCCTTTGTGTCATGTGAGCCATTAAAAAAATTCAAATGCATCTGTTTTACTTCTGCAGCAAATCCTGTATGGTTTTACCAGTGTGGTTGCAGCTTTAATGGAGTTCAGGGTAGGAGCAGCACTTGGTCAATTTATGGTGAGCTGCCTAGAGCAATATGATGGAATTTTTAAATGGCAGGATGGGAGGAACTGTTGCCCTGAGTCTTAACCCTGCCTTCCTGGGGTCTGAATCTGGCCCTCTAGAGTTTCCCTGACAGTCATAACCCCTTCCCCATGACACCATCATTTAGTAGTTTCCCAGCTTCCCTTTGTCTTACCATTCTAAAAGGCTGAAATGCCTCTCTGAAGGCTGAGTTATTGGCAATAAGAGTACTAAGCTCACCTATGCTGGTATTTTTGGTTCTGCATTTTGGTGCTGCTCCCACAGAAATGGGGCCCCTGAGAACTTCTCTGAAACTGAACACGCTCCTAAACCTGAACTAAGGTTATATGGTGCTGGTCTAGGCAGGCTTTAGTTCGATCCTGTGAAGTACTTTGGCTCTTAAGCAAGAGGACATATGAACGAGCAGTTCATACACATTTTTATGAATTTATTTCTTACACATTTTGTAGAAAAAACTATTCCCAGAGCAGATGAGTTATGCCATAACAGGTAGGAGTTCTTGAATACTCACTCTTGTTTCAAAAAATATAGCACATTGATGAATTGTGTAAATTATAATTAAAAATGTGAGATCCACAATAACGCTTAAAACATGTCTCATCATTTGTATGAGAATCATTGTTCTTTCAGACAGATGACAGCAATGAAGAATGAGTCTTTTTTTAAAAAAAACTTTGAAATATCAAATGGAATAATTACTTTCCCTAGTAATTTCTGTCTGGCTAACTGGTTAGAAATAACAGAAGTGGGAGCCAGGAGACAAGAGAAAACATGGGTTTCTCCAACAAGTGCAGAAGGATCACACCATGGTTTTGAATCATGCCCCTGAAATCTGTGAACAGTAGCAATTCTGTGAAATGCCTGAGATGGGAAAAGCAGCAATCACTGATGAAATTCTGTTCCTATTTACTGTGGACTGTTCCTAATTGCTATGGATCTGCGATTCCAGAGTGGATGTAATTATCCTGAACAAATGGAGATTTGTTTCGAACCCACTCTGAGAGCAGTAACTACAGAAAGGGACATATAAGAAAACTCAATTTGACCATACACTTGTAACTGCAGTTCTAGGGATTACTGACAATTTCCTGTGTTCAAAAAGCAGAGGTAGGGGTCAACTAAATTAAATAACATTCCTACGACCCATCCTGCCTACTGATCTTCACAATACCTGGCTACTCACTACCTAAAGTTTATTCCTGCTTCATCTTTTAACACACTTCCACAATCCTAGCCTGACATCCTTCTAATCTTACGGCTTCAGCCTCTACACTCCAGACTTTTTATTTGTATCTGCCAAGCAACTGCTGGATTTTTGTTAACCCTAGCTCCTTTACTTATTCCAGTTCTTTGATCCTGTATGCATTAAGTCTGTTAAGGAAACTGCTCTAAATCACTATTGACCCAGAACTCAACCACATCTCTTTACATGGTCCCTGGAGTGAATCCAGGACCTATAAATAAGTAAATACATAAACACTGTCATCTGTTTGTGGCTAAGAACTGTTTACAAGATTCGAGAGCACTTAAAGCAATTGGCTTCATGGGGAAATTTGAAAACCTGTAGTCTGTAGATTTGCAACAAAATGAATTCAGCACCAAAGACTATTCAACTTATAATTAAGTAGTAGTACCTAGTTGTACTTTAAGAAGATTGTATTGGTCCTTGTGTTGCTGTATCTGTGATACTTGTTGTGTGACTGCGGTCTGCAGCTGTTCGTTCTGAACTCGCAAAGATTCCACCTGCTTCTTCAATTCTTCAAGCTCCTGATCCTTTAATGAAGAATTAGAACAGAATCTACTTATATTAGGTCCTTAATACAGAACTATACAGTCCATCCTATTATATTATTTTTCTTAGAATAAATACTGCAAAAGAAAAATTAAGCAGCTATATACATTTACCTATAATTTATTAAATTATCAGTGGAGTGTGACAGTTTCTTGATAGTTTATGAGTAAAGAATAAGGAATTTTGCTAATGCCTGTGACCATGATATCTATATAACAAACTGCCTCCTGTGTCCACTAATCTTTGCCTTTACATCTTTGGACACAACTGTATTACTTACACAGATGCAAAGGAAAATGCTGGTTCATGCTGTGTGATGAATCAGCAGGATTGCCAATGGAAAATTTCCCAGGCAACCTGCTGTTTGAACAAAGGACTGAGTGCACTAATTCAGTTGCTTATAGCTACACTGCCCAGGTAAAGACTGACGTCATGATATATCCCCAAGAAAGTAACATTTTCAAGCAAAACAGACACAGATCTTCATTGTCCATTAATCTGTCTTTCCCTTTTATGTTTGTATAATTTAAAATGTCTTTTTCAGGAAAATAAAAACTATTCATAGATATGTATGTATGAATGAATGAATGAATGAATGAACTGCTGGATAGCTCAGTGGTTCAGGTATGTGGCTGTGGAGACAGAGGTTGGGAGTTCAATTCCCCACTGTGCCTTCTTGACAGGGCTGGACTCCATAGGATCCTTTCCAGCTATACATTTCTAAGATGATTATGATGATATGCAATTATTAAAATGAACTAGAACTACTTTCTGCTCTCTTGGGTTTGCTAAAACTAGATCAAATCTTCAGAACGGCAGTTCGTAGTGGGATATTCATGGCTACCCAGTTAATGACCAAGCTACAGGCTATGTTAATAATGCTATTTAAAGGCACGATTAAGACATGCCTCTTTTAAAAAACACACAAAAGCCTGAGCAGCACATACACCTGATCTGAACTGAAATTAGCGTGGAGGAGAAGTGTTTGTACCTTCCCTCTGTGCCATTTTCTCAATAAAAATTGGCTCCCCAAACAGGCAATTTGCAGAACCTGGCATTTCTGGAAACAAACAGTTGGGTTTGTGAGTGTGGTTTTTCAGTGGAAAAATATCAGAAAGTTAAACCCCTATGTGCCACTGTTTAAACCAAATCAGTCCGTCCCCATGGCTGCTTTTTTTTACATTCAGAAAAGTGGCAGGCCCTACCTACAGACTTAACATATCACATTGTATAGTTCTGGTCATAAAGCATGCCCCCTTAAAGACATACTCTGCCTACTAGAGCAAAGACACCTAGTTTATAAGCAGGCATATTATTTACCTGTACTCTAATGACATTTTTATAGTGTGTCACTATGTTGTCATGCTGTTCCAATGTTTTCTTCACTTCCTCTTCCTTTTTATCTTCTTCACTGGATTTATACACTGCTTTTGTTATAACACCTGTGAAATAATTAGTCATTTTTGTTCAGGTACGCATAGGTCTAATTTTCTACTTTTTAAACCCTTGTAGATATGAAGAAGAAATGTCTTCTTGAGGCTTCAACTTTGAAAATCACCCCCAAACAAAGAAAGAATTATGTTTTTTTACTATGAAAAATGGCGGTTTCCTCTCTGCATGGCTAAGTACTTCAGCAAAATTAAATAAGCAAACCAGGCATGTTGCTACTGTTTTTATTTGTTCTTCACTGCATGCCTAACTTGTTATCAATGCAATGCTTTTCCATCCGGCATCAAAAATGTTTCTTTTAGGATTGTAAACCTGCACACAGGGTCTCTATTATTTAACTTCAGTACAGAGCCTACTACTTTTATGTTCTTTACAAATCAACCTTTTTACTATGTGTACTGACTAACTAACAGGAGAAAATAAAAGTATGCCCTGGCAGGCTACATTCTGGAATGCAGAAGGGATCAGCATACCTTCCCAGTCAACAGGCAACTGGATCAGCAAAACTTGTTCTAAATGTTAACCCTTCTGGGCCCTCAATGTCTACTGAGATTAACTGCGCAGAATGAAATGGATACTCACATTTTAAGCAGCCCTATGAATTGGTCTTAATGCAGACCACTAGCATAATAAGCCTACAACAGTTACGCCTGGACACCTCCTTGCACTCATTTAGGAGGCAGCTTAAAACACTACTTTTCAGGGAGGCCTTTCACATCAGTCCCAGCTGAATGCCTTGTCTCCTGCTCTGCTTCAGTTTGAAAACTGGTTCAGCACCATGGGTTATTTACGTTTATAGGCTATGTTTTGTTATTGTTTGCAATTTAGTGTTTTGTTTTGTGGAGTTGGTTTTAACTGTTTGTAAACTTCCCTGAATAGTGCTTCAGCATTAATAGAGCAGTATATAAATTAAAGTAATAAATTAATAATAAATAAAGAGCTTTTGAAGAAAAATGACCTGACTCCATTACAGTAGCCTGCACAGCAGTGAGGAATACAACTTTTTTATACATTCAGGCTGATATTACAATTCAGTTAACTTCAATTTCAATTCAGAATAGAACTTCTTGAGATTTGAAAAGAGAAAATACAAAACAGAGAATTTAACAGAAACATGATAACATGTCTCACCTTCCAGCTCTTTTACCAGTTTAGTAAATTCATGATCAAACATCATATGATCCGGGCTAGAGAAGCTTGGCTGAGGTTTCTGTCCTGCTCGGGAATAGAATTCATGCTTGCTAATGAACCCCAATTTCTCTATAAAGTTTTCCTTGCCAATCCTCTTTTCTATCAGCTGCTTTAATTTCTCCCTGTGAGGAGAGGAGAAGAAAATTACTGAAAACCACAAAAAATTGTGAAGACTGTCAGTTATATCAAAGACAACAGAGAAGGTAAAGCAGTAAATCATAGAGAAGAAGCCTTCAGATTTGGCACTCAGGACAATTTTGGTGGACTGCAGAGGATGAAATAATCAAGAAAAGTTAAATAATAAAGCAAAAGCATGTTTCAGGAGTTCAGAAATAATGAGCAGAAGACGGAATGGCAGTTTCAAAAACCAAGCTGTCTGAGGACTTTCATTAGTCTCAATATGAGCCATTCAGCTGGCCGGATAACTCAGGCATCTGGCTGCAGAGGCAGAGGTTGGGGGTTCGATACCCCACTGTGCCTCCTGCAAGTAAAGCCAGCCTGTGTGACCTTGGGCAAGCAACACAGTCCCAGGACGCCTCCAGAAGGGAATAGTAAACCACTTCTGAGCATTCTCTACTTGAAAAACCCTGAAAAGGGTCGCCATAAGTCAGAATGGTCTTAACGGCACATGATTATTATTACTATGAGCTGTATGAGAGAAACAATGGCCCATCATTTCAAAGGATAATTTACCAGTTGTTAATTATTGTTTCGAACACTTAATCTACCAGAATCTGTAATTGTAAAAGGTATCTGAGTCTATACCAGCTGTTTTTTCTGGCTTGCTCATAATGGAAAGCCGATCTACTTTCTAGTCTTTGGCTGAAATCCTGTTCCTTCTAGCAGAATGGAAATGGTGTAACTTGTAGTTTCTAATTGCTACTAGAACTCACTGGTTTCTTGGTCATGCACCAAGTCACCTAAAAAGTACAGAATGAAGAAGCTAAGTGGGGGCACTCATTAGTGGCAATTAGCTCCTGCAAGTTATGCCACTTCCTTCCCACTGGCATAACTATGGGACAGGATTTTGACCTTTACCTTGCATATTAGATGAGATGAAATACAATCAATCTGAATACCACTGAACACAGCTGCACATCTTTTAGAATGGTTGATACTTTCAGAAACTGTGACCTTAAAACAGCAGATCATGTGCCTTCAGTAAATATACTCACTTCTTACAATTCTCAAGTGAGTTGTCATTGTAATAAATGGAGATCCCTAGTAAAAGAGCACACAAGCCTTGGACTAACTGCTCCTCTTCTCCAAGGTTTTCTGCTATCTGTCCTGTTAGCTAAAACTTTTGATAAGGATGTCAGACTTCACAAATAGAATAATCCTCATTCTTGCACAACCATATATTCTGGTGTTTATTAGAAGCTTAGATAAATACAAACAAATATAAAATTTACATATCAGTTGGAAGGTTAGCTAGCTCCACTATGCATGGTAAAAATCTAAGTACACAAAAGTTGCTTTTTTTTAAAAAAAGAAAGCTTGAAAACATTCTTAAGGCTTGGAGAAAGTACATTTATTCAACAGCTCAGTAATTTAGGAAGCTGTCTTATAATGAAAGTTATAGTCTGAAAAATGTCATAAACTAAAACATATGTTAAGCAGGTACATAAAATACACTTATTATGAAAATTTACAATATCTGTCTTTCCAACAACATTCAGAGTACATAAGTAGACTCTAGCCTAGTGTGTTTATCAAGCCCTACTTCCACCAAGCCTTCCAGAAGTAAGGTTACATCCATCCATTAAGGATATAGTAGACATCTGTGTACACTTTGAACTGTTACAGGAAATTCTAATATAAAGACACTATACTATGATACTATTTTTTCTTATGTAAATAATACAAAAACAAACAAAAATTTAGTACCATCTTTAGCAAATGTATTTCAACGTGAGCTTTTGCAGACACAATCCAATCTGCCACCTCAAAGACAAGTAGACTCTATTCATGAAGCTCCATGAGAAAACATTTGCTAGTCTCAGATGCTGCTACATTTTTGTTTTTGTATTCTTTTGTTTCTGCTGTAGCTGAAATAGACTATCCCAGTTACCTCTCTAAAAATCACTCATGTAAAATGTGGAGCTTAGGTTTACATGCATGCATTTCATTCCTGAAGAACATTTCTTATCATTCTGAAGTATTAATTCCTAACTTTCAAAAGGATACGAATGGAATATTGGCGGGATTGTGAAGAAAGTGTGTGACAGCAATGGGGCAGTTGCTGAGCCAGGTACAAAGCAGCATTAACAGTCCAACTCTTGTCTGCACTTTGCTTCCCTGAAAGAAAGCAAAGAAAAACTATTATTCACACTGATACGTCTTCTATTTCCTTCACAAACAAGTCTGCTTTAAAGCATCTCCAAAACTGCAAAAAAAAAAAAAAAACCCACCAACTTTAATATTGGCCAAGAAGAAGACAACCAATGATTGCACACGTCTTTAGTGAACAAAAAAAATATTGGTAAGTATTCTGTTTAGAAAGCTCAGTGGTTAGTGGCACATCTTAGGTTTCAAAAACAGCATCAACCATGTACCAGAGCAAAGTTATCAACAGTCCTGACAAAACGTAAAAGTTTGCAGACAAACAACCCCACAAACAGGAACAATCTTGAGGGTGAAAGAAATGCTCCTAACAGCCCAATGTCCCCATCGTGCTCAGAAGGCACAGAACAAGGCGTCTCTTGGTAAGGAAAATGATGGGGAGAAGGAATTGGCCAGCAAAGAGGAGGGGGAGACTTCAAAATACTACAGGGCAATGGGCAGTAAAAGCTAGCTGAGGGCCAAACTAGACCCTATCTAAATGCTCAGGCATTTTTAAAAAATAAATAAATACTAATGGTGGAGGCCCAGAGGACATGAAACCTTTTCCTTGCCAACCACAACCACAATAAAAATTGCCCTCATTCCCAGGACAGTGAATAATTTTAAAAAGAGTTTTACTGCTGGCAATGGGTGCTTTTATTCTAATGTGAATTGCTGCAATGGAGAGGGACAATCTTTATCAGGATAACTTCTAGGAAGAGAACAATTAAACCTTTCCTCTTTCTGTGTTTTGGTTTTCTGCTTCTAGTAGTCTTTCAAAAACAAAAACAAAACACCCCAAACAAAACAACTGAGGCCACAAATCATGCATCTGAAGAAACAACTAGTTTGGCCTTGAAGGCAATAGAAGTAAGGAGGAAAGTGCAAAATGAGCAATTATCTCTGTGTTTGTAAGTTGTCCTTTGTTCTGTTTTCTTTTTTTCCTTTCCTCCACTAAGATAAATGAATGTGTTATAGTTTGATTTAAATCGGAGCATGAAACTGGCTTCTTATCATGGTTTCAAATTCAGATTTAAATCCACTTTGATTGTAATTCAATTCAGTGGAGGAGGAATGTGAAATGCAGCTAGGAAAAGAGGAAGGAATCTGAGTGTAATATTCTGGGGAAGGAAAAAGAAGGGGGCAAGGAAGAAATGCCACATGTAAGTCTGATGGCCACTATTCATATTCTAGCCAAGGTTAAGAAAAGACAGGTTACTTACCTGTAACCATGGTTCTTCAAGTGGACCTCTGTGAATTCACACAATAGGGTCTTGACAGCGCCTGCGCTGGTTCTCTCGGAATCTTCTAGAGCTTTTGAATAAAAGTTACAAAGTTTGAGTTGCCCCTATCGCGCATGCTCCACCCACCTCAGCCTCAGTTCCATTAATCCGCCACAATAGCTTGAACTTGAATCCAGACATAATAAGCCTAGATATAAACAGTGACGGACAGTGGGGAGGCTGGGCGGGATGTGTGAATTCACAGAGGTCCACTTGAAGAACCATGGTTACAGGTAAGTAACCTGTCTTTCTTCATCGTGGCCTCTGTGAATGCACACAATAGGGTGACTAGCAAGCTCACTTACCGGAAGGAGGGCCGTCACTGAAGAATGGATGTCAGTACCGCTCTCCCGAAGCTCGTCTCTTTCTTAGCCCTAAGGTCCAGTCTGTAATGTGTTACAAATGTTGACACATTGGACCACGTAGCTGCTCTACAGATGTCTGGCACATCGACACCGCGCAGCAGGGCCGTAGATGTTGCAACAGCTCTGGTGGAGTGTGCTTTGAGACCTTCAGGAGGAGCTTTGCCTTGTAGCTCATAGGCAAGTGATATAGTCGAGACAAGCCATCTGGAGAGGGTAGAGGAAGAAGTAGGAGAGCCCTTGTGTTGTCCATGAAAGCATAAGAACAGTCTTGTAGCCACACGAAAATCTTTAGTTCGTGATACATAATATGCCAAGGCTCTTTTCACATCCAACGAGTGGAGCATGCGTTCGACGTCCGATGTAGGATCCGGAAACAGGGTAGGTAATATCAGGGGTTGATTAAGGTGGAAATCAGAGATAACTTTGGGTAGGAAGGTTATGTCTGGGTAGAGGATGACCTTATCTTTGAAAAATTGGAGATAAGGATTATCAGATCGCAGGGCGGCCAATTCACTTGCTCTTCTTGCAGATGTAATGGCAACTAAGAACAAGGTCTTGAAAGACAGCAAACGAATGTCACAAGAGGCCATGGGTTCGAATGGGTGACGTGTAAGTGCCCGTAGGACAACTTGTAGAGACCACTGAGGTATCGGAGGTTTAGTAGGTGGTCGAATATTGGAGAGGCCTCTGAGAAAGGATTTGAGGGTAGGATGGGAGAAAAAACGTGCGGAGTCCGAAGCACGAGGCTGGAACGATACAATTGCAGAAATGTACACCTTAAGGGTGGATAGTGCCAAACCAGAGTCAAACAGGTAACGAAGGTATTGGAGTAAGGTGGATAGCGAACTAGGACAAGCTTGTAAGTGATTCAACTGGGTAAATTTGAGAAAGTTCCTCCATTTATACTTGTACAGAAGATTGGTGGACGGTTTTCTCGCTTTCTCTAAGATCTCCGTGATTGATGGGTTATCATCCAGGCTGTCAAGTGCAGAGACTCGAGGTCCGGATGCAGGACTTGGCCTGCGTCCTGTGTTAAAAGATGAGGGATGTTGGGTAGCTGCATCACATCCACTGCCATCATCTGGAGTGTTGAAAACCAAGGCTGACGAGGCCAGCACGGTGCAATGAAAATTGCACTGGACTTCAGTTGTCGAGCCCTGACCAGTGACCTCAGGATGAGTGGTATCGGTGGGAAAAGGTAGAGGAGATCTCGTCCCCAAGGGATCATGAAGGCATCCCCTAGGGAGTGTATGCCTCTTCCCGCACGGGAGGCGTATCTCATGCACTTCTTGTTGGTCTGGGACGCAAACATGTCTATGAGAGGAGTGCCCCATCGGCTGCATAGTAGATGGAAGACCTCCTCGTCCAGCTCCCATTCGTGGGTTTGAGCCACAATGCGGCTCAATCTGTCCGCAAGTTGGTTGTCTGTGGTGGAGACATGAATCGCAACTGGGAATATGTGATGTTGGTAGCACCATTCCCACAGGTGGACTGATAGAAAAAGTAGGGACATGGAGTGTGTTCCTCCCTGTTTGTTGATGTAGTACATGGTCGTGGTGTTGTCTGTTATCACTTGTACACCACGACCCTGTACCAGAGGAAGGAATGCTTTCAACGCTTTCATGACGGCAAGCATCTCTAGATGGTTGATATGCAGATGCTGGTCCTGACTGGACCACAGTGCATGAATCTGGTGGGATCCGCAGTGTGCTCCCCAGCCTGTGGGGCTCGCGTCCGTAGTCACCTGAACTGTCAATTGCAACGGGCGAAAAGGTCGGCCGATCAGGAGATTCGGTAAGAATGTCCACCATTGTAGTTGTTTTACCAGCTCCAATGTGACAAGTAGACGTTTTTGAGGAGCATCTAGCATGGGGTCGAAAAGGGCCAGAAACCACGCCTGGAGAGATCGCATTTTCAGGCGGGCGTGTGCCAGTGCCGATGTTGTAGAGGCCATGAGGCCCAGTAGATGTTGTGCATGCGTTGCTGACACGGTGCATCCTGGTCGAAATTTTCGAACAGCCCTTTTGATTTTCTGCACACGTTCTGGGGGTAGGAATATCCGTGCTTTGAGAGCATTTAGTCTCCCTCCGATGTAGTCGACCACCTGTGATGGTAGAAGGTGGGACTTCTTGCGGTTGACAGACAATCCCAGACTGTTCAGTGTGTGAAGAACGAAGTCGGTGTCTAGAAGGGCCCTTCGTCTGGATGGGGACACCACCAACCAGTCGTCGATGTAAGGATATATCTGTATGTCGTGGAGACGAAGGAAGGCTGCCACTGGGGCCATGCACTTCGTGAACGTCCTTGGAGCCGTTGAGAGTCCGAATGGAAGGGCACGGTATTGATATATGGCATTCTGGAACATGAACCTGAGGTATTTTCTGTGATGTGGGTGAATGGTCACATGAAAGTAAGCATCCTTGAGGTCTATTAGTACGAACCAGTCGTTTTTCCTTAGCAGGTGCAGGATGGATTCTAAAGTGACCATCCGAAAGCGTCGAGGATGCAGGTATGTGTTTAATTCTCTTAGGTCTAGAATGGGCCTTATGCCGCCGTCCTTTTTTGGCACAGCGAAGTAGCGGGAGTAGAATCCGTTTGCTAAGTCTCTCACAGGTACCTTTTGAATGGCATGTTTCTGTAGAAGGGTAAGAATCTCTTCTTCTAGAACAGGGTCGAAGGATGTAAGCTTGACTTGTCCTAGAGGAGGAAATTCTGTAAATTCCAGACGGTAGCCGAATTGAATAATGTTTAATACCCAGGCGTCTTTTGTGATTTTTGTCCAGTTGTGAAGATATGGTGCCAGTCGAGTGGTGTGGTTGTGATCTGGGAGTCGTAAGTCAAAGATACTGTTTAGGTTTCTTTGAGGGTGGTTTGTATGACTGACGGCGTTGTGAGGCAAACTGTGGTCGAAAAGTAGAGGCAGAGGATGGGGCCTGTGATGATCTGGCCTGTCCCTGGTTTTTGAATGGTCGGTATGATTGGGAAGCTGATTGCTGGTATTGTTGTGGGAATGGCTTACGCCATTGATACTTATTTTTAGGTTGTTGATGTATAGTATATGACTTTGCCGTCTTCTTTATTTTGTGTAGATTTTCAAGGTTGTCGTCAGTCTTCTCGTTAAACAATCCTTTGGCGTCAAAAGGTAAGTCCTCGATACGAGTTTTAACATCGTCTATGATGCCGGAAAATCGAAGCCATGCATGTCTTCTCAACGTAACAGCGGACATAAGAGTTCTTGCTGCAGCATCCGCTGAATGACGGGCAGCTAAGCGTTGGTGTTTTGAAACGGTCAAGGCCTCCGCATAGGTGTTCAGGAAATCCTGCCTGGTGTCATCTGGAGCTGCCTGCAGCGCAGGGAGTATTCTGGACCAAAGTTGTCGTTGGTAAGCCCCCATCGCCGTTTGATAATTGGCAACACGGAGCAAAAAAGTCACAAGGGAGTAAATTTTTCTTCCCAATACGTCCAGTTTACGACCCTCTCTATTAGTGGGCGTAACGTGTGATTTAGCAGATGAGCGAGAAGAACTGGACTCAACAATTAGAGAGTTAGGGACAGGATGTTTTATCAGAAAATTGGTATCTTCACCATGTATACGATAGAGATTCTCTGTCCTGCGGGATACAGGAGCAGAGGTGGATGGCTGATTCCAACATTGCTTGATAAGGTCCATAAGCGCTGAAATAAACCCTAAGCTAAGTGGAGGGGTTCTTTCCTGATTAATATCCCCAAAGATAAGATCCTCTGATGGTGGGGATGGTTCAACGGTTTGTATTTTTAAAGTGTTTGCCATCCTAGAGATCATCTGTACGTATGATGAAAAATCTTCTGAAGGAGAAGAAGGGTGAGGGTCTCCAGCATCCGACTCCACTGGGTCTCCTCCCACAGGTGTTCCTGCAGATGCCTCAGAAGGGGCTTCCTGTCCCTGGTACGAGTCGTCAGAAGGGATGGCCTCATCTTCATCCGTATCAGAAAGTAAGTGTGTATGTCTTTTGCGCTTTCTATTGTCCGGTTCAGAATTTTGAGGTATCGACGTCGAGTGGGATCTAACATGTGTGCTCCTCGACGTCGAATGTGAAGTCTTAGCTATTTCCTTGCTCTTTCCTGAGCGTTTAGAGGTTGGAGCGGTGTCGATGTCGACATGTTTTCGATGTCGACGTCGAGGAGGAGATGAGGAGGAAGAAGAAGAGGATGTGACATACACATATTTAACTTTCCTCCGTCTCGTATAGTCGTCGTCGCTCGACGTCGAGCAGGAATCAGAATCGTCTCTTCGACGTCGGCGTCGTGGTCTCTTATGATCAATGTCGACAAAGTCTCGGTCATCGTATGTTGACTTATGTCGACGCCGAGCAGATCGAGGGAGAACGACCACCTCTCGTCGAGATTTTCGGCGTCGATCTGGCGAGACGTGTTTAGTCTTGGCAGCCTTCTTACGAGGTGGAGAAGGTGCTCTTGACGAAGAAGAGCCCGGCGTCGAAGGTGCCGGAGAAGCCCGCCCGGTCGAAACAGGGCTTAAAGGGGCAATAGCCTGGCTAGTAACAGCGTGGACTAGCTGGCTTGGGGTCGGAGACTGACCACCTCGTTCGAGGGAGGCAGGGGAAGCATACACTTGCCTAGGCGGAACAGAGGCAGCAGCTTCCGATAGGGATTCTCTATCCCTAGACGAATCCTCGAGAGTCGGAGATGGCAGCGACGTCGAGATCGGGGGTAGGTGTTTCCTCAGATCTTTAGATTTTGCCTTCTTATCCCTTTTAGCTTGTATAGCAGGATCTTTAGACGTTGACGTCGACGAAGATTTCGACGTGGTGGTGAGTTTCTTAGTCTTTTTGGGTTTTTCGACAGTTTTCGACGCTGGCGCCGGGGGCGGAGAGGCAATGCGAACCTCCGAACGAGGGGGAACCGATGTAGTGGAGGAGGTTTCCATGTCGGAAGGTCTGGAAGCCGACAATGTTTTATCCCACAGGAACAGCTTCAATCGTTGTTCACGAGCCTTTAGGGCAGCCTTAGTAAAGTTTTTGCAGTGTTTGCAAGACTGGGGTTGATGGGATTCCCCTAAACAAAAAAGGCAGTAGTCGTGACCGTTGGAGAACGGCAACTTGCGGGAGCACGACTTGCACCTGCCAAAGGGTCCTGAGGGGGACATAAGCAGGAGAAAAAGGGGAAGACGACTCACAGTGAAGAAGTTAAGTGGTTCCCGATGATAATAGTATTAGGAATGATAGAACACCGTAGCGGCAATGGACAAGCGCGGCGGTTGAAAAGCGCGGGAAAGGGTTTTAATCGAATATCCAAAGAGTAGTCGAAGACAGTCCGTGATCAAGGGCAACAGAGGATTTCAGAGTCAAAAAGGCAGTCCGTGTTCAAAGCCGATATTTAGTAGAAGATTATAATTAAAAGAGCTCTAACCGAGAGGTTCCAGGCACGATGGCGGTAAAATGGAACTGAGGCTGAGGTGGGTGGAGCATGCGCGATAGGGGCAACTCAAACTTTGTAACTTTTATTCAAAAGCTCTAGAAGATTCCGAGAGAACCAGCGCAGGCGCTGTCAAGACCCTATTGTGTGCATTCACAGAGGCCACGATGAAGAACCTGGAAATATTTTGACTGCAGAGACCAAGAGAAGAAGTACCACACAGACATGACCAAATTGAAAAGCTCCATACAAATAATCAGGCTTTTCTAAAGGTTTTCTCTCCTGCGTCCAGTAAAGGGCTGACTTCTGAACAAAAAAAATCTGAGACATTCATTTCATTTTGCGACGATGTACAACAAAGCCTCAACTAAAAATTCTGTATGCACATTGAACTTGATTTATCAAAAACAACCTAATTTAGTTTTAAAAACAACCTAATTCAGTTGCATCCTGCAACAAAACATTAGCATCCTGACTCAAAGAAAGGAAAACAGCAATACAGTGGTGCCTCGCTAGACGATGTTAATCCGTTCCACGAAGATCGCTGTCTAGCGAAAACATCGTCTAGCGAAGCACGTTTTCCCATTGGAATGCATTGAAATCTCTTCAATGCGTTCCAAAGGGAAAACTCGTCGTCTTGCAAAATCTCCCATAGGGAAACATCGTCTAGCGAGTGAGGGTCCCCGTCGGAATGCACTGACAGCTGCACTGACAGCTTTTCACCACTAGTCGGCGCATTCCTATGGGGAAACCTCATCATCTAGCGAAAATTCCCCATAGAGAGACATCGTTTTGCGAAGCGCAGTAGCGATCGCAAAAAGGCATCGTCTAGCGATTTCCTCGTCCTGCGAGGCAATCGTCTAGCGAGGCACCACTGTAATCAGAAATGTTCTAAGTGTGTCCTAGGGGCCACGTCACACACACCCCAGAACATTTTTGCAGCCTCCATGGAAAAAAAGCTTTGTAAACTGTCTTTTTTACAAAAACTAGGCAATTTCTGTTTCTTAAAGCCTACAAGAGCAAGCTTTTAACATCAGGGGTGGGTGGATGGGCCTAAGGATCCCCAACTCCCTACATGAAAATTAAAATATCCATGGGTAAATGGTCCAAAAGAAGCAGGCTGGTAGCACAAATCCAGTCCCCAAGCCCTGTGAGCAAATTTATCCCTGCTGTGAATTTATACATACAGTTCTTTGGTACTGTACCCCCACTGACATAATGGGACTTACTTCAGAGTAAATATGTATAGGGCTGCATTGCTAGTTGCTTTTGAATCTGGATCAGAGAAAGTAAGAAGAAAGCTGGCTGTCATTAAATGTTTTTATGTTTTGGTGAATTTTTCTGTATACTACTAGTTTAGATGAGCTCTTATGCCCCCTTCATCCCTCACTGCTCCATGTGCATCCCTCCCAAAGCTGTGTGCTTGGTGGAAGAGGACAACCACCCCAGATAAAAGGAGTGTATTGTTCTTTGGTCAAGGGTATTTTTATTTGCCTGCCCATTGTACTGAGAAAAATGCATGTATTACAGCTTTATGATGCTTTTTTTCAGAAAGGCATACACTTTTTAAGAGGGTGCTAGTGGTTTTCATGAGTGGTATAAGAATCACTAAGTGGTATAAGAATCACATCTATCACTAAGAGGACCTATCTGCAAGAATTGTGCTTTGTTCAAACTCCGTTCACAATTCTCTTGGCACTTATGATAAAGGAATTGTTTCTGGACTGAGCAAGTGAAACTAATCTCTGGGTCTACAAATAATTTCTGGTCAGCCTCTCTAGAAATCCCCATGAACACAACTGCCAAAGGTGACAAAGGTGTTGAAGTTTCGCATATAACTAACTACCGTATATGACAAAAAATATGAAGCTACACCAGCTTGAGGCATTCAAGCAAAGAACATTCCGGTCAACACTGTAGGAACCAGTGCTCTCTTCCCTACATACTAAAACCAAACACAAAAATGGGAAGTCCTGTAGACAGGCTGATTAACATCTAATGATCATCCACAGCACTTCCAGCAACAGGCAGGAGATCTGCATACAAACAATTAGTGCTTTTAGTCTAACTGAAATATTTTCTATACACCAGATTCCTCCTGCCCTTCACAAAGGTGGTGGCATCCTTAAAGAGCTGAATGTCTGGATGCTCTCCAAGATGCTGGTTTCTGGTTAACAGCCTTCCTTACTATTTAGCATTACCAAATATTTTACCATTGTACTTTCAGAAAATTGAATGTTCTTATTACTTTGAAACAGTATTTATAAATCATTTTTTCAGGACCTCAGTACCCCCCCCCCCCGCCCATCCCTGCAATTGATTAATTGCATATGCCACCTTTCTCCACACAAGAGACTCATGGTCAACCACAGTCAATTAAAAGAACATAGTAAATATAATTAAGAATGCCATAAAATATTTTAAAAATCAAACAATTACAATATAAAAACAAAACATTAAAACACATTTTAAAACTTATTTTAAAAATAAGTTTAAATGCCATTAAAAGGTTTTTAATTTCCATTTCACTTAGAAGCCGATTCTCCCTGAATGTATATGCAGTTTGAATCCAGTTCTAACAGAAGGGCTTAGAATATTGAGCCAAGATAATAGCTACTGATTACCCATTCGGGAGGGTGTGTGTGTGATGGAATCAAACAAGCAGATGCACACTCTTCTTTGAAATTTAGAAAAGGCAAAGTAAATTTCCAAATAACAATTTGTACTTAAAAATACACACTCCATGCAGAAATGTTGATGAGTCTTTATTTTATAAAGGGATAGATACGGATGGTAAAAATTGTGTTACTGCTTCTTATGGCCTTTGTTTAAAAGTTCCTGACTAACAGAATGAGTAGCTCTCCATAAGGATAATATTATTTTCTGAATATTAGACTGAAGAATCTGCCCATTTACTTACACCTCTGCCTGCCGTTCTGTGCCCTACCACAGGTGCCTTGCTGTTACTACCACCAGAATTTGACAGCACCACAACAAAATAGAAGTTGCTACTTTTCCTCTTATTTTCTGGCTGTGCAGCCAAAATTTTGAGATGTAGCAGTAAAAACACTGTGAAAAGAAAACTCCTCGCTTTAAAAACAAGGAGCAAAAGGGGGTCCAGTTTTTTAAAAAGGGGAGTTTTGAAACCAATAGGCAAAATCCTCTTGCATAAATTTATGCGCATGTCATCATTTGGTACTGGTAATACTCAACTTAAATGAATCAAAATCCCATCTCCATTTCAGGTTCTGAGCTCCCTAGGGTTTCCTTTTGCCTTGGGGAAGCCTTGGGAGCCTCAGGACAGTGTTGCAGAAGCCTTTAACAGCCAAATATCACTGCTGGATTGCCACTGATGGGATTGGGACCTCCAGCACGTTTTTGGGTGTTTTTTTTTTTAGTATTACAGCACTTTTACCATTCTGAGGCTCCTAAAGACTTCTATAGTGCAAAAGCGAATCCTAAGGAGACTCAGAACCTGAAATGGGGTGTGTGTTCATGGAAGCTTTCAATTTATTTAAATTAAATATTCTCTTTGGTGGATGACAAAATCATCTGCCTTCTGTGGTGTAACATTATGCCAACAAGATTTGGGCCAGTGAGTCTTCCTGTAAGGGCTACTTGCTTTCAAAACAAGGAATGCTCGAGAGCACACTTTGCTTGAACTGCTGCAATTAATAGTGGGGTTTTTTTTAATCCCCATCACCAAACTGTCAAATTTTGACAGTACAAGGATGCATGAAGCTTGGAAGTTTACCACCCCAACATACGCAAACCAAATGTTTTATCTAGCCGTATCATATAGCTTTCATCTTTTATTCATAGTAAACAATCTTTGCAAAGATGCTCTGTAGTGTCCACTTCAAGGTTCCAATGCATTCTTCCAAAGACTGGAAGAACAAAATATAATTGGAACAACAGTATTCAAAGACAGTATTCTGCCTTTAAAGCAATTTGGTTCATAATAGAATAGCAAAGGTAGGACCCAAATTACTGTGCAGGGTGTTCTGTTAGTCACAAGCAACTACACTTCCTGTAACCGTGATCTGAATTCAAATGAGAAAAGAAAAATGTCTACAACACCCAGTACCATGTGGCTGTGCAAGTCTTTCCTAGTGGAAAGAGAAAGCACCCGTAACCACCAAGTTTCCCATGCCACCATGCCCAAGAACACCAGAAGAAACAGGACAGCTGGTTATTAGAAATAAAACCAAGCAGCAGGCAAGGAACCATAAGTAGAAAAAAAAAAACCTTCAAAGCAGTTATTTCATAAAACACACACCAAAGTTAAGACAGTAGAAACACCCTATTGTGATGAGGAATATTTCAGGTGCACCAATACATACCCGTCTGTCGATCTTATCACCCTGTGAATCATATATTAAAAATGATAAGGGAATGTTGTAGGTTCATTATAGATTTACAAAATGAAGATGTGAGCTGCCCTCAGAATATTTACAATGAGGAATGACATACAGATCTATAATTAAAAACTCCATCTATTCTGATGGAGGATGATCATCATTCAGGATACATGTATTTGTATTAGATGGGAAAGGATATAGGGAACCCGTAGTTCAGGCTACATCCCAATTTAATACAGAGGAAATCTACTGTTTGGTTCCTAGGGGCACACCCATACTATCATGATATCAGCTGAAATCTTGTTGGTGAAACATACGATGGATAAGGCTGATGATGTCATCCCCAGCAGTGTTTTTTTCAGAAATTAAACATCTCTAACTGAAGCTCCTGAGACTCCTATGCAATCTCTTTCCTTGTTGGGAAACCATGGAAGCTGCAGGATGACAAGTGATTTTCAGCTCACCTCCCATTCCACAGCCCCCACAGCTTCCCGACAATAAAAGGGATTACACAGGAGCGTCAGAACAGAAGTCACGAAAACATAATTTCTGAAAAATTACCACCACTACAGAAGTCATTAGCCTTCTGTGGCGTAAGTTATACCAACAGGATTTTAGCTAATGTATGTATAAAATATGAGAAACATATAAAACTTGGCAATTTTTATTTCTTTTGCCCATCATACTAGGGAAAAAATGGACATATACAAACATATGCCTTAAGTGTGTTCTGAGAATTATCAAAACCTGGAAGTCAATTTGAATGTTCACCTAAGAACACAGCCATCTTTTGCAAAAGGCAGAACGCACAAGATAGCAGATGGAAGACAAATCTGTTTTTATTCCACTTGCTTAGCAACTGCAGACCAATTAACACAGGACTTTTTTAATTATCAAGTTTTCAGCATCTTACATTTGAAGTGCAGATATTTATCCTTGTTTTGCTTGCATGAAAGCAAATCAGAAGGTATTCCTGCTCATCCCATGTTTGACGTTATTCATATCCAAAAGCAGAAGAGGTGGTACCTTTATTTAGACCACTAAAAATCAAACATCCAATGCAAGCTTTTATGAATAAAATTCACTTCCTCAAGCATAGGGTAGAAAAATTATAAATGAAAGTCTCAAAATGGTCTTGGTATAACTTCACCAGGCACACTGCTTGTTAATTAAGATGAGCTGAGAGCTGATTACTTCCGGTTCTGTTGGACTTACACTTTAATTTGACTACATGCATTGTAAATACTCTTGCCAGTATCCTACAGTATCTAACTACGGAAGCCACCATAATGATCTGACAAAGTGCCAGCCGCATTTTTGACTGTGCACAATAGCACCTTATTGGAGCGCCACAATGAATTCCATAGCTGGATCTCTGCATGCATATAAATAGCAAACAGACCTCTGGCCTCTATAATTCAACAATCTTCATGTATCTCAATTGCAAATGTTACTTGTTCTGCCAATGAGCAGCAGCATTCTGACTTTAATCAGACATGAATTACACCACACATACTAATTGGAATTCCACAGAAACAGATGAAAAAAACCAATAATGTATACTAAGAGCAACACTGTCTCTCTAAGCTAATTTACTACTGACATTCTGCTACCTGTTCTGCTAAAATCAATTCCCATGCAATCTTACAAGACTAGAAGCAGCCTTTTTGTGCCAAAGAAGAACCTGTATCTTGACAGAAAGGTGTTACTGTTTCATTCGCTTAAAAATAGATCTATTGATCTGAGAAAGGAGAAATATTGATGCTGTACCTGAGATAAAATGTTGGTGCATTGCTGAAGTAAGGACACTGGAGGGTTACCAATACTGGTTGCAAGCTGTACTCTGAGCAGCTGTTCCTTCAAAGTGGCATTTTCTTGCAATGAGTGAGCCAGTGCCACAGCTGCACACCAGTTGGAAAGAGAGTCTGTAGAAAAAAGGCCTCCACAGAGCAACTGGCCAGCTGAGACCGAATTTCCAGTAGCTGTAATGGCAGGCACACATTTTAGTGACTTCAAAATACCACCAGAATCACTATTTATGCAAATCTATACCGGGCTTTCAAAAATGTCTGAGGGTTCATTTATAGCACTTCCAAAACCTGCCACATATGTGTTCGGAAGTGATAGTATTTCTGTAATTCTCATACGTGGCACTCAAGGACAGAAGGCCAAGTCTGAAAAGGAAGAAGAATATCCTAGTCTCTGGATCACTGAAAGATAACAGGTGGGGGATACAGACTTTTTTTTTGGACACTGCTTTGGGTTCCTTGTGTTCCCCTGCCCCATGGTACTGCCCAAAGCTTTACTCTAACTCTTTGACTCAAGCTTCTCCCTTCCCAACTCCATCTAGTATTCTAATGCCATCATAATCAGCAAAGAAATAAAATGTTTCCTATTGTTCTCCTCTATATAACTAAGGTCACAGATAAATGTATATACCCATAGAAAAGCACACCTAATTAAACCTGAATGAATCCTAAGACTACTAACCAGACTAATTCTCAGACTATCTGAAAAGCATCAGTCACAGACGGAACATTACTGCTGCATCAAAACTACTCATGCTTTCTAAGGTGTGTTCCAGTTTCCAAATTTTCATTACCTTCCACAAGGATGGCAAGATTAATTAACTTTTAGAAGACTGGGCACTTAAAACTAGGCGATATACCAAGAAAGGATTATCCGATTTATTGCTTTAAAATTATGTTCGCCACTACTTCAAGAAGCACCAAAGTTGAAATGAGTAGCATGAGGGCTTTAAGATGTAATAGAGAACAATCTGACAACATTCTCAGTGCACCCATTCTATAAACACTGCAGTGTCAATGAGGTGCTTACTGCAGCTCTTTCGTGTTAGAAAGAAACTTCAAGTATATGTAAATCCCCTGTAAGTTGATAGGCTATGCCCTACACTCTTACACCTGAGATCTACCACTGCTCTGTTCATGGCTACTCTTGTCTTGAACCCTATCTTGCTTCTTCTGGCATCACCACAGGTTTTTGGGCTCCCCCAATCAAATTACAACTATTTCTTTGAAATTCTATACCATCAATGGTGGAAGGTAGAAGTGTTGACACAATTTCTGCTTGTCCCTTCTGGTTCTTGTATAAGAAACACTGGAAGCAATAAAGGACAGCACAACGTAGCACAAATGGTTGTCTTTCATTTACCATTGACATCAGGAGTACCACAATTGCAGGCCTGCCAAATTGAAAAAAAAATCTATTAATTTTCAAAAGCTATATATTTGTATATTTATGCATTATTTATTGTTACCATGATAGGGAATATTAACAGCTATGGGAAAAATACATGAGTTAACCAGAAGACACTCAGTGACGAAAATCCTCTCAGTGTAATTTTATGCCACAAAACAAGGATGATCCATTGTTTTGATCCAGTGGTTATTTTTCGGCTATTAATTGCTTCCCCCATCCTAGGACTTTCAAAAGGATTCCTTAGATTAAAAGGGAGCCCTAGGGAGCCTCAGAACCTGAAGAGCAGAATAGAAGGTTTCAATTATTATATACTGTCACAAGTTGATATCATTCTAGCTGCATGGCATAAAGTTATAGAAACAGGATTTCAACTACTGTGTTCCTCTATAAGGTGCCATGGGTAAAATACCCAGAATGTTAGTTTCCTCATCCTTCACTGTGCAAAGTAAACTTATGCCTTTATTCCTATCTGATTTGCAATTTCTTCCGTGTAACTACTACAGGAGTAAGATCAAATGTTAACATTTAAAACTAGAAGACAACATTAAATTGCCATCACCCAACACAGAGTGAAAAAGAAATCAACTGCATTAATGAGATATTTTCAGTTGCCAATAGAGTGCTAGACGTGGCTCCTTCACCTTTACCTACAAGAGTTCTTTTTAATATTTGAAGAAGACGCTGTACGATAATTTCATAGAATTCCCTGCCAGGAGGCTGGGCTAGGCACTTCCCTGCTGCCTTCGGCCAGCATGCAAAGAATTTTCTAGTCAGCTAGATCACTGGCACTTAAGCTAGGTAATAATAAAAGGAACATTTACTCTGGGCGGGTATTGGACACCCCATGCGATTTTAATGGCTGTAAAAGTTACCATGTGTTCAAGAAAGTTAATTTTAACATTAACATTAGATGTTTTATTTGATTTTATTGTTACCCATTTCAAATCCCATTTGAAGGGACAAAGACAAATTACAAATCTAATAAATAAATGTGAAGTCCTGGAAGACTGCTATGATTCTGTAACCTTTGAAGATTAGGGATCTATCTTAAACCCTATATACTCTTGACTGAAAAAGGAATTGGTATTATGACAGGTGCAATCCACCTGAGGCCAGAGAACAAACAAATTACAGTTCTCAACCAGTTTGTAGAAAATTCATGGAGCTACTTACTGCACCAATGGTACGTTTTGGTATGAAGCCAAATAAAACTCAGGCAGATTCTGATAACAATGATGATTAATTCTTATGGTTATGGCTACATCACATCTTTATGTTTAAAGTAAACGGCATCAAGATTTTTCCTTACCCTACCTTGGTGGATTTGAAGGTGCATTTACTGAAGCAAAGTAGTCTTGGTTCATCTGACACCCACGAATGACCTCAGACACAGTGTTAATGGTCTGAAAAGTAATTACAGATAAAAGTCAGACATGAAGTATCAGAAGTCTGAGGTAGCTAAATTCAATATTAGCCCTACCTTGAGTAGACCCAATAAAATAAACAGGACCCAAGATGATTGAGGCTAACAAGTTCCTTTCAACACATTTAAAATAGGTAGAAGGCACATCAGATTTAGCCCAGGGATACAATGAACTGGTCTTTGCTTTAGTTCTTTGGACTAATTATGAAAACATGCACATTGCCCATCTCTAGAAATATTCACACAAATGCTTAAGCCCCTTGCTTCAATGAAGAAAACAATGTAGGTAATAGCAAAAGCAATATGAGGTTTTCTTTTTTTAGAAGCCAACTCACATGACAGACAGAAGAAAAACATTGCTCCACAGGTGAGCAACCTCTTCAGCATTTGTCATGTGGCTGTTTATCCAATGACAATAATAGATATGAATGGTGCAGAGGCAACATGTTTGATATGACACCGAGGAATGTCTAAGAGCAGAATGCATCCTCCACAAAATGAAAGAGCTATAACTCTCACTTTTGCGTAGCCTGGATATTCTATTTAACAAAGCAAGTGAATTACTTGATGACTTCAAGGTGTGAAACCCACACTACAGATACAAAAACAGTGCCCTTCAGTAACATCAGCTCACACATTCATCAGCCAAGTCAGACACTTACTGTATTTTTCCATGTATAAAATAACACTTTTTCCTTAAATAATTAGAGAAAAAATTGAGGGTCGTTTTATACACGGAAGGCAGCTGCTTTTCCCTGCCTTTTGCGAAGCCACGGGGCTTAGCAAAAAGGAAGGGAAGGCTCCCTTCGGGTAAAGCAGCGATGAAAGGGTTGCACGATCGCAGCCCTTTGATCCCGAAGCCCTTTCATGGCTGCTTTACCCACTTCCTAAGCCCCGCAAGGCTTCGCAAAAGCAAGGAAAAGCGGCAGTCAAAGGGAGCCCTTTGATCCCTGCTTTTCTCTTCCTTTTGCTAAGCTCCGTGGCTTAGCAAAAGGAAGGAAAAAGCAGGGATCAAATTTTCTAATTTGGGGTTAGAAAAGGGGGGGTCATCTTATACATTGGGTCGTCTTATAAATGGAAAAATATGTTACCTCAGTAAGAATGTCAGCTGGAACTCCAGTTGCCATCAGGATTATACAAAGCTGCTGAAGCAATCCACACTGGAACACGGCTTTTTGGCAACTGCTGGTGGCACCAGGGGGATTTGTGGGGGACACAAGTACTCGGACCAGCTGTAAAGAAAAAAAAATTATTCCATACACACATCCTATGAAGGATACAGTAGTTCTAGAAAGTGAAGTGAATGCACTACAAGAAATAAATCACCAGGGGTAAATGGAACACCGATAGAACTGTTTCAAACCACAGAGACTGAACCTATCAAAATCCTAACAAGAATATGCCAACAAATATGGAAAACAAAACAATGCCCCACAGACTGGAAATGTTTAATATACATTTCAATCCCCAAGAAATGAGATGCCAAGGACCATTGCTTCAATTTCTCATGCAAGCAAAGTGATGCTCAAGGTATTGCAACAAAGGCTCTTTTTTTAACCTCATATGGAGTAAGAAATGCCTGATGTTCAAGCAGGATTCTGAAAAGGAAGAGGCACTCGAGATCATATAGCAAACATCCACTGGCTACTGCAGCACACCAAATAATTTCAGAAGATCAGTTTATGTATAGACTATAATAAAGCCTTTGACTGTGTAGATAATGCGAAATTATGAGTTGTGCTGAAAGAAATGGGTGTGCCTCAGCACTTGATTGACAAAAAGCTACCATTAAGATAGAATATGGAGTGGCAGAATGGGTTCCTATAGGCAAAGGTGTCAGACTAGGATGCATTTTATCACCTTATCAGTTCAATTTGTACGCAGAATCATACAGAAAGCCAGACTAGAATCAGATGAAGTAAGAGTGAAAACTGGTGGAAGAAATATCAATAATTTAAGATACACAGATGGTACCATCTTACTGGCAGAAAGCAGCAATGGCTTAAAATAACTTTTAATGAAAGTGAAAGTCGAAAGTGTCAAAGCAGGACAGTAGGTGAACATCAGAAAAACAAAAATTATGACTACAGAAGAACTACACAACTTTAACATTGACAATGAAGAAATTGAAATAAGAGATTTTGTATACTTTGGTTCAACCATCAATTCAAATGGAGAGTGTAGCCAAGAAATCAGAAGAAGACAGATACTTGGAAGAGCAGCAAATAAGGAATTAGAAAATACCATTAATTTTAAGGATGTGTCAGTGGAAACTGAGACCAAGATCATCCACACTCTTCTATTCCTGATTATCATGTATGGTGTGAAAGCTACACAGTAAAGAAAGCTGACACGAAAAAAATTGTTTCTTTTGAAATGTAGTGCTGCAGTAGAACTTTTTGGATACCCTGGACTGCCAGAAAGAGGAACAACTTGTTCTTAGATCAAATCAGGCCCGAACCATTTCTGGAGGCAAAAAAGGTTGAAACTGAAGCTGTCCTACTTTGGATACATCATGAGAAGGCAGGATTTTCTGGAAAAGACAACAATGTCTGGAAAGCTGGAAAGCACAGAAAAAGAGGAAGACCAAATACAAGATGGACTGACCCTCTAAAGAAAGCTACAGGCTTGCGTTTGCAAGCACTGAACAGGGCAGCTGAGGACAGGACATTCTGGAGATCACTAATTCATAGGTCTGCATGATTTGGGGGTGACTTGACGGCACATAACAACACATCTGCTGAAAACATTGGAAACATTATTTCCATTATAACTTCTTTCATAAAACAGAACTATACCAAATTCAAGATACACATTACTATTAAAGTGAACATCTTACTTTGACTTTATGACATTGCTCTCACTTTACCTTTATATACTGAAAAGCATTTACCTGAAGCATCAAATGTAGATTGGTTACTTTCTGTGCTGACCAATCAGCATTGCCATCACCAACTTCAAACCACGGTTTCATGCGCTGAATGTAAGAACCTTCTTTAAAGAAATTCTGATTTGAATTGTTATTCTTCAACAAATTTTGTAGTAAGAGGAGACAATCCTCCACAACTATACCTGCAAAGAGAGAATGGTGGATGGATATTCATTTCCACATTTGAAATCATGCCATCTCCACAGGGCCAGCATTTCCTAATGTCAGAACAATGAGAATGGTGGGGGTTTTTTAAAGGGTGAGGCAGACTTTCCTCCACAAAGGAAAAGTGTATGACACTGAGCAACGTCTAAGCACAGAATGCATTCCTTCCAAAAAGAAAGCGCTTTAACTCTCAGTTTTGGGCAGATATTGGATATTCTATTTAACAAGCAAGTTCTTTAAAGCCATGCCAATATCTTTTGCTGTATGAAGGGCAGAAAATGCTGATGGAGTATTGCTTATGTTGGATGGGAATAGATATCAAAGAAAGAACAACCAAGCCAAGGTTTACAGATAAGCCCACAAAATATAACCATTTTTTACTAGCCAATTAAGAAGCTAGTAACCTGTCCTTCCACATTAGCTGTAGAGAAGCAGCAGATTAATTTTCCTTTACACCCACCACAGAAACCAAGTGTACTGGAAAAGGAAAAACATAGCTCCACACCTTCTCAGTGTCAGCTTTACTCGGTCAGCTGCATGGAATTCCTTGTCACCTATAGCTACATGGTGACTTGTTAAATACAGGTTTGTCCAAACCCTTCTGTAGAAATTGACTTGCTCATGCAGGGGATAAAAGCTTATAAGAAGATGTAGTCCCTGGATATAGCATTTAATCAGAAGGCAAGAGCAGCTCAGGCTAGATGTTCTTTCAATACTTAAGCTGCTGATACTCAGACCCAGGCAAAGTCACAGGGAAAAGTGGTGATAATACGGAATGAAAGTGGAGTGGCTCAAGCAAAAAGCAGAGGCCAACTGAATTAGAAATACACAGATTGTGCACAAATAGCAAACCATTATCAAGATAGTGCAAGAATTCTTGGCTGTTGAGAACAATGCTTAATTTTTATGTGTTACCAAAATGTTGTATCTTTATAAGCATGTTTTAGAACAACTTCGCACACTATTTTGCATGCTACATACCTTAATACTCATAACTAGGGGAGGATATCTATGGCATGTCATATTTTTTTCTGCAACCTATGTTTGAGCTTATGGGTGGGTCTGAACATGTTTATGAGTAATCTGGTGAGAAAGGCCAGATTACTTATAAACATATTTGCTCATGGTTTCAAATGTAGATTGCAGAGAATATATGAAATGTCATAAAAATTCTTCTCCTACTCATAACATAAAAGCAATATAAGATGCAATGTCACAGCAACCATGTGAATGTCCTTCTCTTTAGATATTATGGTTCAATATCAGAAAGCCCAACAAATGTGAGACTAAGCAAGAAGGGAAAACAGCAGTTCAGGAGTACAATGAAAGGGGCACACCATTTGACCTGGGAATGCAGCTGACGGCTCCACCAGCTATGAGAAATCCAGGTATCAGACTTCTGACTCATGAGAGAAACCACGAGTGTTACAGGAGCTGTTTAAAACTGCATTTTATTATCCTCAAACAAAATGGAGGGCTAGATTCTAACTCTAATCCACAAGATATTCAAGCATATTCGTATGTTCCACACTTTTCACAGGCACCTGCAATTCTGGAAAAAAAATCCCCATCAAGGTATTTAAAATATAGATAGAACACCATATAAACTGAGATTTTATACATTTAACAACACCCACCCACACAATTTTCTGGAGCTTAAAGACCACCCTTACCCCCACCAGAACTGCATTGCCAAATTACACTGGCAGAGAAGTTAACTGCTGTTTGTGTTAATCAAGATTTCCATTGCACTCAGAACTGCAATTATATGGTTCCTCTTTGCCATCTAATGTTTCATAAGCTATGCAAACAAGTTCTCAAGTGCATACCTCCATCACTATTTCCTTCCTCTGTTATGATATCCAACAACCTCTCAAAAGCATTTTCAAAAGCAACTATTTTCTGGATGGCTGCATTACTTCTTGTTAACTGCTGAAGTAACAAGACACCCTGTAGGGGGGAAAAGTAGACAAAATGACAAACTCCTCCAAGAATGCAGAGAAAGTGTTCCTTGAAAGGACTGACTGACATGCAATGTCAAACCCATTCTTTATTATTATTGGTTTAGGAAATGGTTATACTGTATCTATTTAATTATAAGTTTATTTGAGCTTTTAATGAAAAGCAGTATAAAATGCTCTTATATTCAAGAAAGAAAGAAAGAAAATATATCACAACAGAATCTATATTACTGCTTGAAAGGACAACTTTCAGAACCTATATGACACCACTTTTTAAAGAATTGCACTGTCTGCCTATATGTTTCTGAGTTCAAGGTGTTGAACAAGGTGTTTTAAATACCTATATATTTGAGAGAGCTCATATATCGTTTTCCCAACTATTAAACTCTGCTGGACAGAGCCTCTTCCACGTCTCACCACTGATAGTGGTAGATTATGTAAAGACAAGGAACAGGGCTTCCTCAGCTGTAGCACCCTAGCTGTGGAATGTTTCACCTTGGAGACTAAACTGCCACCAACACTGCCTTTATTCTGACACTAAATTAAAACTCAGTTGTTCACCCAAACATTGCTAATTGGGAAGATCGATGGCTTGGTCTTTAATCCTTCAGTTTGCTGTTTTTCTCTCAATTGCTTTAACTGTTAAACTTTTTAAAAGTGTTTTAGAATGTATTCCTTGTTTTAAATTTTATTAGTTCTTAGCATGAGTTCTTGACTATACCGTGCCCTGACCTCTATTAATATAGGACAGGCAATAAATATGTCAACAATTAAACAAACAAACAATAAACAAATGTAATTTGTTTACTGAAAGTACTCTGGAGTTCTGCAGTGACACAAGTCAACACAGTACTACATGCCATACACATAGAATTGCGATAACGTGCTTTTTCTTCAACATTCAGATGCTGAACAGTGGCTTGATGAAGAGAGCTAAAATTTGCCATTTATAAAGCAATTTGATTTTTAGACAGATTATCACATGTCACTGTAAACTTTTATTATTTCCACTTACATCATTCCGTATCACCTCTCTTGAATCTGCTAGGAGATCCATCAACCTTGAAACACCTGGAGCAAAAAACAATGAAAGGAGGATTGTTATGACCATACATATACTGCTGTATTATAACAAGTCAGTATGGTGGTTACCAATTATCGATACATCTTTTCTACACAGCAACAGGTTTCCAAGGTGTCAACAAGAGGCTTTCCTTAGCTCTAAAGCAGGGATCCCTTGCCTGGAAATGAATATGACTTCCTTCCTACTGGTGATCTTTTGGCTGGAAATGAATAGGATTTGAAGTATGATCCCTATCTTATTTTGGCATGTCTATTAAGAGTTCTGGATCCACTTACTGACACAGTCAGAGAAACTGAAAAAAAAAAAAAACACAAACCAGCAGATATTCCAGGGCATTACTGTTCTCTACTAGATATACCAGGTAGTTTTCTTACCACCAACAGACTACAATGTCTTTGGCTGATCTGGAGGTTACATTCAGATTGTTCCAGAACACTAGGGACGAGGCTTGAAGTTTGAAGGTGCTGTCAGATCTGGTCTTATTTCTGGAAAACTAAGTGGTCCTGATGGCAGTAAGTACTGCCCAATAGCTTAGGCCACCGAACCAGCTGCAGCCTTTCCTAGACATAAATAGCCTGGACACAGTAACTTTTGCTCTAGTGATATTCTGCTTAAATCACTGTAAATTGTAAAACAGTTCAAAAATGACATGATAATTTGCCTGCCATAATCTGTACAAATTAGCAGCAGGCATATGTACACACCTTGTCAGTTTTAAAACAGCTGTGCTAACTCCCATTTGGTTTCTGGCTTTAGGACAGGCTGACTCAAGAAGGACTTTCTCACGTGAATCTACATGGGTATTAAGTTACTCATAAGATGCCCTTTGTATCTTTATCCTACCCCCCTATGTTCCGTGGCGCTGAACTATAGTCCCAGTGCAGGGGTTTCTCTGAGGATGCTCTCCATGTTTGAATGTGCTCACCAGGCAACTATTCTTATTCTCTTTGGCACCACCAAAAACCTTTTCATTTGCTCAGGTTTTCAGTCTAGGTTTATTTCAGATTTTTAGCACCTTTTTTCTGCTGGTTTTCTCTTGTGTCATTGAATTAATTTTTATTCATGTTTCTTGTGGGTTTGTATTTGCTTTGGAAGAAAAGACATAAAAAGCAATATTCAATGTTTGAAGTACAAAAAAATAATGACTACTTACCCATAGGACTGACAAGAATTACTTGCTGCACTTGGGGTCCCTGCTGTTTTAACAATACTGTAAGAAGTTTCACTCCAGGCCACCGGACATGGAAGTCAAATTCCTGCAAATGTATCATGCTATGCATTAAAACCCAGTGTATTTTGTTGCTACCGTTATTCTAGACAGGTCAATATTTGCTTACATTTGTTCTAACCCAGGAGCAGAGAGAGAGAGAACATTAGAATCTACCCTAACAGCAGATCTTTGGCTGCCATGTAGTAATTGAAGAAAGGTTTTCTAATTCCTCACTGTTTTGGTTTCCCAAAAAACAAGTTAAAAACTGCAAAAAAAAGCCACAACTTTGTATGCAAAGCTTGGTTCTGGTAATGATCACAAATTTTTGGCTCGACGTGCCAAGAGCAGGGATGGACAAATGTGTCAGCTTTGTTCCTCTTTAGTTACAGCTAATTTGCAGATTTTTGTTTCTTCACTCCCATTTTCATTTCAGTTTATCATTCTCATTTTTAAGATAACTGTATAGGGTCATATGGATTTTTGTGTGCATGTATCAAATATATTCATTCTGCTTGCAGTTTTGAAACATACTGACCAAAATTGTGTTGCATAGCAGAGTAAATCACACTAGAGTAGGCCCACTGAATCAAGCAGGATTAGGTAAGTCAACTCTTCTGTAAATTCAATTGATTCAAAGGGGCCTACTCTAATGGGCTAAAGTAAGTTGCAGATAGAGTAAGCCCACTTGTATCGATTCACTACACAATACGATTCTGACCATTCATTTTCTATGAACACGCTCATCAAACCTACAGATCTTTTTGAGCAATTTTGTGACATATGTGCACTTTTATCAAGTGTATTACAATTTTTTTTGTTTCACAGAAAACTTTCCTTTCTACTATATGCATTTTCCCACACAATTTCTCCATAGACACATTTTTTTCTACACAATGTATTTTTAGAGAACTGCATTGCAAAACCCAAAACAATGTGAATACTGGACCAGGGTTTTACAATTCACACACGTAATTCAGGAAATGTAAATCTGGCAAGGTTATACTAATAGATTAAGTGAATGGAATTCTCCACCATGTCTTTTAAACAAAAACCTATTCTCTTTTAATTGTGGTATTTCTGCTTTATTTTGTTTCTGTACATTCTTTTGAATTATATTTCCTACATTTCATGTTATGACTGTCTTGCACAATAAAGCTATTAATTCTTAAGCTATTAATTCTTAAGAAATGCTCATCTGCGGCATTGTTTTGCACCTGGATCTTATTTGGTTTCTTCTTCTCCTTCTTTTTAATGAATCCTGCCAGTTAGAGATTTGCCAACCCCTTCTCACAATGAGCTATAGAATACAAGAGAGGACACTGCTATTACAAATGTAGCAGGGAAAGCATCCCCATCCAGGAACTAATGATCAGGCAGTTAGGTCAGGAGGAAAAATCGGGCAGGCGGCTGCAGCAGTGTGAGAAGCAGACAGGAGAGAATATGAAGATTCCATCAAGCATAAAAGACGTCCATGGATCAATGAAGTCAACTGTATGCAGAAGTTATTCACTAGAACTGTCTTCTAAATGGCAGTTTGTTTTTTAAATGAAGGTACAGAAAACACTTTCTTGCTCTTTCTCTGCAAACCAATATGCAAGGGTGGATTTACTGAAGAAAGCAGTAAGCAGGAAAAGATGAATTATTAGGAAAATATTATTACCCTTTAAGACCCTTTCTACCTCCCTGCAAAATGGCCTATCCCCAACATGTGATTGGGAATCCTATGATTGTGAAGAATATCTTATTTAGACAGACTTTCAACAACTAATTGGGCAATTTTTGTTTTCCTGTGGGAGACACAATTATTATTTTATGGGTGTTTAAAGTGTTTTTGTTTCTAACAGCTTTAAGTAATGTTTTAATACTGTTATATGTTTAATGGTTTTTTAGTGTTATAATTCATAGTGGCTTTAGTCAGTTTGTTTTTTATTAACATGTGAGCCAACTTGGGTCCCTTAATTGGGAGAAAGGCACCATAAAAATGGAAATAAATAAATGGATTAATGAATGAATGCATGCATGCATGATTGAATGAATTATTGCACTGGATGTCTAACTCCAGTCACAATACACAAAGGAATGCTTGGTTCAAACTAACATTGTCCCAGCCAACCAATGAAACAATAACAATAACAATAAAGTAGCCTCTACTATCTGCATGATGCAATTTTGAAACAAATACAGTTTCATTCATGAAAACTTCACCTAATTAAATATTTATTCTATAGCTGAATCTATTCTTACCTCCAAATAGGTCAGCAAAAGAGTGATGTTTTCATGCTGTTTGATAAAAATTTCTGTAAATTGACTACCAAGGTCTTCAGCTTGCTTCTGTGAATTTTCTTCTGTAACATTGAAGATTCAATTACAGAACAGTGTCAAGTACTTTAAGAGATTCCAACAAAGACCATTTTCAGTAAACATGTTAAAGGTATGTGATAGCCAAATCTAAATATAACCCCTAGTTACCATCTACCACACTACAAATGCTACAAGGCAAATTTAATATGTAGTACACAGAAATTTCTTAACTCCGGACATGAAAGTTGACAGACTTTCTGATAAACATTGAAGCAAAAGTCAAAGAGACTTATCAAGTAACAAACATCCAATATCTTGGTTAATAATCAGATATATTTCTATTCCATCTTCTTTGTGCAATATCAAATTAGTCTCAATAGCTTTGTGTTACATATGTACTAAACAGTAAAGCACTCTCACTGCAGATGCCTAATTTAGTACAATAGGGTCTCGACTCTGACCGCAATAATACTGCAGGATTTACTCAATCAAGTTGTAAATTCGTATTAAACATAAATATATGCTCCAGGTTATCATTCTCTGTCTACTAGTGGTTCAGGTCTAAGGACTGATTTCTTTTCCATTACTAATCTCACAATCCAAAACTTCCTTAGTTCTTTTCCTCCACCGGCATAGACCATGCTTACAGGCATTAAGGGGGGATACTTCCCTCCTTCTGAAATTCACATGAAGAAAGGGCATTTTATATAGAGGGCAGCTGTCATATTTCTTAATTCTCTGAACATTACCTTTTTTTTCTTGAACAAAATATTTCACTACCCAGCTAGAACCTTTATGATTTCTCAACACACTCAATTTACATTACTTTTCCAAAAGTTAGGAGCCAGAATCCTGTAAGTGATTTATGTATGTGTAAGTTAAACTACATGAGTTCATGCCGTGAACTGCTGCTAACTAATGAGGTGTCAGTCACATTACCAGATGTGCACCAGTTGCTCGACTGGGTGTGTGCCTTGTTATACAACCAGTATTTTCATAGTTGATAGCAATCTTCCATGGTGATTCACACAATTTAATGTCTACACATATAAATCACCAACATGATTCTCGGCTATAATAAGAAATATATTCAGTGATGGAACATGCAGTAAATACATAACTGAGAACTCCATCTTGATTCCATGAAGACAACATTTCAGTAAGATGATGGTGATAATAATGATGCTCATGATCAAGAAAATTTGGGGAGTCAGGTAATGTATTACATGGCAATATGCTGGGTGGACATGTTAATATTTTCTGAATTAGAGAAATCTGTCCTCACAAAAGAATTATTCTATTTAGATACATTTATCCAAATAATGCTACAGAGTATGACAAATAAAATAATAGAAAATGGAGTCTTCATTGGTTTCACAGGCCAAGGGTATCTGCTGGCAAAATACTTCAGCACTGTTCCATTACTGTTCAATATTTTTTAAAAGGCTGAGGAATCCTCAAGCAAACCATCTTAAGACTACAATCTGAGAAAAGACATAGAAGTAAGTTCCTGCTGTAGAAGTTTACAAAACTATCACTAGGCAATGCACCACATTTACAATTCCTTACACTGAAACAGTGCATGGCTTGGGGGGGAAATCAAAAGGAAGCAGGAATGGTTTTTCAAACAGACAAAATAAAACATACAATAGTTCAATGACAGCTGCAAAGACTTAGATGAAAATCAAAGGAATGCTCACAAGTATGTAAAGCGCAAGAACCACTCTTCTACTGCCAAGGATCACAAAGAGATGAAACTGATGAATTTGATATCAGGCAAAAACCAAAATAAAAATAAAAAATAAAGACTACAAAAATGTTGGGAGTACCACTCTTATGAATTTGATGGGAATTATGAATTCCATGTGCCTTGTCATCTAATTTCAATCCTGATGGCGCTCTTTGCACATTTACCAGGCCATCTACAATATTTCCCTAATTATCAGTATTTGTAGTAGCCAGAATTACAATTACCAATACCAAGAAAGCAGGCTGTAACAATTTAATTACCTCATGAATACTGGTGAAAATGGTAATTGGCTGACGACTTGTTTGGTTCAAGTGATTACCAAGGCACCAAAACACATTGGTGTATCTGTTTTTCTTTGAAAGGTTAGAATATTTATATAAGCATATCAGTATCAATGTTAATAAAAGACTTTCTGACCAACTGAAAAACTAAAGTTGAAACTAAACATTTAATTACAAAAGCCATCCCGCCAACAGAAGACAGTGGCTGATCAGAACAACTGCTTGAGTGCCAACAGCTTTCTTTCAGAAAGTCTGAGTAAGAAGAAGTAGGAAAGTGGTATGCACTCCCAAGAAGAAAACAATCAGCTTATTTTCTCAATGCAGATAATGTCCAGAGGACATTGATATGAAACTTGGTTTTCATGCATGGGGATGTAAATAGCAGTGACAACATATATGGCTCTGGCCCTACTTTCAGCCCTCATGCATTCCAGCAGATGTCTGAAGGGTGCTATTAATTTTTAAAGTAAATTAAGCTCCAACTTTTCATGAAGTTTGAAAAATACTACATTCTCAATATATCCCACTCACAATTTATCAAGCTAATGATGGCCTCACTGTCAATACAGAAGCAATGGCAACATGATCTTCAACAGACAACAGATACATCTGAACATGGTCAGCCTTGAATCTCAAGCACTGGCCTGACATGCATATGCTACAGGAATAGCATGCAGGCTAATGAGAAAGCCAAGGAAGTGTATCCCTCTCATTGCACTCCATGTAGGAGCCAACAGGGTGCAAGAGGAAGGGGGCCCTCTCCTTGCATTAGCACAGAAATGCAGTGGACTGCTAATGGAATGACAGAGTTTTTGCCTCTTAGACTAGCTCCTAGCAGGCAAATGCAATTTTCTGCAGGCTAATAACATTTCCAGGTCTGTTTAGACAGCTGAGATATATGCACAGAAGATTGGTTTAACTCTTCCAAATACTATGTTCCATAATTCATACAATGGTATTATGAGGACCAGACCCATTGGATTCATCTCACTTCTCCCTTTTGCCTAGGGTAACAGAACATCTGAGAAATGAATCTGTGACAGAAGGATTTTATCTCTTCTCACAGATTGTTACTGGTAAATTATATGCTTCTATACAGTATACTTGATTTTATTAAACTACCCTTCCCTTTCTCTCCCTCGAGTACTTCTTTTTTCTCATTTAACTTCTTACCGGCCTCCTCCTCTCTCTCTCTCTCTCTTTGTCTCTCTCCCTAGGTCCACCCACAGATGCAAGAGGAAAAAGCAATTTCACAGATTTGCCCCCCCAGGCCCTCTGAAAAGAATGTAAAATTCTTAGGTACCATCATGTTTTTCCAATCAAAAATCAAAATTACTATTAAAGAATCCACTATATACATTCGCCAGTCAACAAGCAGCCAATTATATTCTTTTTCCTTTTAAAATGTTAAAACATTAATAAAGAAAAAAATGGGATTTTTAAAAAAAAGCAAATGCACACAGAGAAAAAAGCAAAAATAAGGATGCCTCATATTAACCAGATTATGTCTGTTAAGTCATTAGTGGAATACTGTAACAAATACTGTACTTTAGGTGGATTAGCTGCTTGATAGTGTTCGACACATTATTCTAAATGAATCCTGTCGTTCTAGGTGTTATTTAACAGGAAATACATTCTATGAAAGCACATTAAGTGCAGCATGCTTATGTATACAGCATTGTTTAAAAAGGGACACTGCTAATAAGACAATTTTAAGTTTCAATGGCTTCATTGTTAATTAATTCCTTTAACAATTATTTCCAAACACCATATGTTTGTAATGACCTTTTCAGACTGAAGACAGCACTTTGAGAAAAAAATCAAAAACTACTTTCCACATTACAATTCAATATCTGACAGCCCAAGCCATCTTGTTTCTCTCCAACAATATTATCACTTCAAATGATTATAAAGCTCCCCTTGACATGAAGAGGGCTAAACCAATTTTAGTCTTGGAGATAAGAGATAAGAATTAAATTCTAGCAACACATGGACATATCTACACAGTATCCGTTTTAAAACTGATTAAAATGTCTGTTAATCTGTTGTTAATATGTCTGTCAATGCTTCAAACTATGACTTAAGACACACCATACTAATATAAATTCAGGTTGTTTTACCTTCAGAATCATCTGTAAAGGCAGACAAGAAGAGAGAAAAGTTCAAAAATGATGGAATTTCTTATTTAGTACAGCACAAAAGATAAGTTATTTTATAAAACTGATTTCAAGAGAAAAACCTACAGATGCATATTACAGTGGCTACTTTATTCGTTTAGTCCTCAACTATGGTTGAGAGTAGCTGAACTCAACCATAGTTTGCTATCTATGCCCTTGAGGCTCAAATTGATCAAAGATTCCACAGGTACTTGTTCTACCTTAAACTATGATCTCCATAGAGCACATGCACACACAGTGTGTATGTGTGTGTGCATGTGCTCTTTTTTAAAAGCCCCTCTAAGGCAGGGTGGGCAACTTTTAGGCCACTTCTTTTTGGCAGACTCTGAGCTTCCAAACTGAAATTGATTGTTATGTTGCTGGATTGTTATGTTGCTGGAAGGTACAACAGCCACTTTAAAGCAAAAGACAGTGACAGAAGCACAGTTCAGCCCTTGATAAATGAGGTGTCCGTGACTAATGTGACCTATGAGAAGCCATGGTTAACATGGGAACTATTCAAAATAATCAGCCATCAAAATGGGAGAGAAGGCAATACAGCCCTCTTCAATAATAGCCTGGCTGCGACCAATCAGCCTCAAACACTTGATCTCTCAAATTTCCATTTCTCAAATTTCCATTTCAGATGGCTGAATTTTAAAACTGCTCTGTCATGTGAATTAATAACATGCAGAATATTTGGGGGTGAATCCAGATTTAGAGGAAACCAGCTGAAATAAGTGGGATTTGTGTTAAGTCATTTAAGTCCCACTGAAATCCACCACTTGGGACTCAAAAATATTCTCATGAAAGATTTGCCAGGTATATTTCAGACATTACTAGGGTGGAAAATCATTCAAGGTGCTTCTCTTTCATTTTTCTTCCCTTACCTACTTGTAATACCCTGTGAGCTTTTAATCAGACTTCTACAATATAACATTTTATTATCTATGATTAGGACAGTAAAATCTGTATACTCCAGATAAGGATATTCCTGCTGGAAATTCCAGAATATACTCCTCACAGTACTACTATGAAATGAATAGCACCAAACTACTAACTGCTAGATTCAGTACAGGAAGACAAGACAACTCAATCAAGTGGAAGCAGCATCCATGGTCCTGTATATCCAAATATGATGAAAATGAATATAGACATTTGGAGCAGCTGAATTTCATCCTTAACTCAGGTAACCCAATCATGAAACACAGTTCTAATCCCTTGTCCTACCCTGGTGATTTTTATATACTTATTTTCTCAAGATTAGGTTTTTTTGATGTACATCTACAGCTGGAAGCTTTAGCAAAGTAAGGCTGATAAACTTTTAATGCACTATCAGTAAATAAAGTAGCTCTATATCAGTGTGGAAAGAAACCCTGGGGTACTTCAGAAATTAATTTCTGCTAGATATTAAGCGCATATTCCATTTGTTTTAAAATATAACTGAAACAAATATTCTGTAACTACTGTGCTTCAGCACAAATACTACAACTCAGTAAATATTGTTTCTCTAACAGCAATGGTACTTGGCCAGTTCAGTTGCATTGCACCATGACAAATTATGTGAATAAGCTTGCCTAAGTCTTAGGCTCAAATACCTGCTGTTCCCTTCTCTTCTTATGATGCAACTACTGGAAGAAGATCAAAAGCGTGTATTTCATTTTTAAACCAGGAAAAGTTCCTCATCATATCTCCACTCTGGAAAGGATGATTAGCTTAAACAAGGCAGGATCAAACCATGGATTATGATCCTGGATTTTTTTTTAACAACCTGTTTAAACTAACTACTATTATCTGAGTTTAGACATTAGAGTGAATGCTGGTTTGTTTCAAAAGATGAGATGTTTCTGATCTTCAGGAATGAAATTTAGGAAGAGAGAGGACGTGAAAGTAAATGAGCCCACAGTTCATGTAGCTTTGCTTGCACAATACTATATTTACCACTGGGCATATTTGTGCTTTTGAACTACCGTTCCCAGAACTCTCAAGGTAGCACAGACAGTGGTCATACCACACAGAAAATTCTGGAGAGTGAACTGCAAGAAGCACAAAGATGCATACTTCTACCATTAAGTCTGAATCAGCCTTCGTGGTTTTAAAAATTCTTTTATTGATAACCAGAAATTGGAAACAAATTAAGTAAATCTAGTAGCTGCCTGGGTAGCTCAGTGGTCTAGGTATCTGGCTGTGGAATCAAATGTTGGAAATTCAATTCCCCACAGAGAAGCCTGTGTAGCTATGGGCAAGCTGCACAATCCCAGGGCAACCCCAGAAGAAGGGAATGGTAAACCACTTCTGAGTACTCTCTACCTAGAAAACCCTGGAAAGATTGCCATAAGTCAGAATCAACTTAACAGCACACAGTTATTATTCATTGTTAAGGTAACATTTTTAAAAACCAAGTTCATACCTTGTTCTTCTTCTTCCAAATCATTGGATATAATATTGTAGAGGGTATCCAAAGCATACCCAATTATTTCAGAATCTGAACTGTGAAAGCAAGTACAAAATAAAAAAAAGATTTAAAATATTTGTTCATTAGTACATTCATATTTGCCTTAGCAGCAGTTATACTGTGGTGTCCGTGAAAGGTTTTTAATATAAACACTTTGAAAATAGGTATGGGATACATTTAGAGTTTGTCACCATCATCTTGGAAATTACAGCTTCACATCTGAGATTAACTTTCAATTGTAGGTTGTATTACATAGCTGGGAAAGTGAGTGAATGAACATCATCTCATGGCATAATTTTAAAATGTTCCTTAAGATGCTTACCGATCTGTTTGCAGAACATGGATAAGATGAGGCATAGCTTGAATCCCTACTTCCAGGCGGTATTTCTGTAGAATTTGAGAGAGAAAGTTACCAGTTAAAAACATTCCTAGTGAAACTGAAGTATCAGCAGTTGTCATATATATCTGATGATCTACATAAGGAATAAATCCTACATACCTTTGAAAGAGATTTAAGTGCACGTACAGCATCCCTGCGATCATCAAGTAAGGTTGATGATGCTACTCTGTCACATAATTTCTGTATCTGTAACAAGAGAACAACAAAAACAATTTTAAAAATGAATTTTAAAATGTCAGATTATTTGCAAACAAATATCTTCTCTTTCTCTGTCCTTCAGCTGTGCAGGTGACTGACACAGAAATGTCACTAGAGTTGCAGTTGAGTTTGTTCCACCAGCTTCAATGAAAAAGTAAGCAGTAAGATGTCAGAAGTCACACTGAACAATGTTGGAAGTCACACTGAACAATCAATTTTTTAATATTATTTTTAGTCTCACCAAAACCACTGGTGTTTCACGAAAGTAGTATGTAGTTTTGTTTCTAAAGAATACGACTAAAAGTACGTTAAGTTTAAACTGGAACCCCATAGTCCAGAGGTGAGGAATCTTATGCCATCCAAGGGTTTTCTTGTTAACCTGCTATGGGCTGCATTTCACTGGTGAATGGACTCCCATGGAAAGTGGGCATGTCTACCTACTCACACCACATACCAGTAATGACACATTTATTTACATTCAACACCAGGACAAAGCTCCATAGAAATACAGTGATGGTCAAATGGGTAATCACAACTTCACCCCAACAAAATTTTGTAAGAACTGACCATTTTGCCCTCCATATATGCACACAGTTCAGCTGACTGGGAAACAGGGCAGGAAGTGCCAAGAAGGCATCTTAGGGCAGGAACTCCCAAGACAAGTCAGCTTCTCCCTACCCTTCTCCTTCTTAAGGGAAGGGCCTTCATGGAGAGGCCTTGTCAGAAGAGACAGAAGGTAAGGTAAGCTAGAGATTCCCTATTATTGGTACATAACACTCTGTTGGAAATAAGCCCCTTCTGACTTCAGTGATTACTTCTGAAATAGAGATGCAAATGATCAGGCTATTAATGGAAAGCATACTCTTCTGTACCCTCCCTAGTGGTTTTAGTGTCTTTGTTTTTAGTTTTCACCTCTATTAAAGAACATGACTTCATTTTTAGTTTTCACCTTTACTGAAGAACATGAAGATAAAAACACAGAACAGCAAGGAAGACCAAGCTGTTACTGCATCAGCAAAATCTGACCAACAATGAGCAGCAATAGATAGTTTTATTTTCCTTAGTAAAATGTAATGACAGTCAGTGTGATATAATGGACAGAGTGTCGGACCTGGGCTTACGTCATGAAAACTCAAGTAGAGGGGGAGGTATGGGCAATGATAAACCACTTCTTGAACATCACACATGCCTCAAAACCTCTGTTACAGCCGTCATAAGTGGAAGTGGTTTGACAGCTCATTACAACAACAACAACAACAACAACAACAACAACAACGTGCCTTCAAGTTAGTTCAAATTTATGGTGACCTTTTTCAGGGTTCTCTCAGTATGGAGTACTCGTAAGTGGTTTACCATTCCCTTCTTCTGGACGTGTTCTGGAGCTGTGCAGCTTTCCCAAAGCTACACGACTGGCTCTTCTGCTGGGACACTCAGCAGGGAGTCAAATTTCCAACCTCTGGCTCCACAGCCAGGTATCCAACTCACTAAGCTATCCAGAAATGTAACTACATTAAAAGCTACCTTACATCAAAGTCAGACCATTGCACATTAGTACATACTGCGCACAAAGTACAGAGCAATATGAAAACAATTCAGCTATAATCACCACATCCCAGAGACATGGCATGAGGTAAACATTAGCAACATTAAATATAACCACCCAAACATCCAGATGACCTCAACAACATTTATAGTTGTTCATTATAGATGTTAAAATACATAAGAGAGAACTCTAGTAGTATTCCAAAAAGAATAGACTGCAGCTGAGAGTAGCAGCCTCCCAAGCACCACCTTCAAAACTGGCTCTTAAGGAGGACGTGAACCACCATAACAATGTCATTCAGCTCCATCTCAGAAATGTGGTCAAACCATCCTAGAGTCATGGTAGTGAATGATCTTAGGGTACTCCAGTAGGATTAACAGGATCTTACAGAAATGAATTCCTATTTCATATGCTGTCTACACTGCAAACATCAGGATGGAGGCTGAAAAAGCCAACCCTGATGAAGCAGAGCACTGTATTATGTTACTGACTTATATCTGGTACATTTGACAATGGCTAGGCCTCCCTTTTCAAGGGATGGCATGCCACTATATTGTCAGCACTAGATGCTCTTGAGTATAGTTAAAACTGTTTACAAGCACATGTACCGATTGCAACTGATCAACTTAGAACCAACACAAACAGGAGAATTTCACTCAAGTACATCACAGTTTTCTTGTCTGTTATTTATGCATCTCAGGCTTAAACTGGAGTCTCAAATTTCTTTCCTTTAAGCAGTTTTAAAAACTTAATACCAAGGCTAGATAGGCTGTGACTCTTAACAGAAGAGTTACTCTTACGTTTTGTTCCAGGGGCAAAAAACAATTTGAAAAGTGTTATTTTAAGCTGAAAAATTACTGGTGAAGGATAGGGGAGAGTTAAAAACTTCCTTCAATTCACCCCATTTCCTATCAGAGCCTATGAAAACTGAGCTTACTTTAAAAATAATAACAAAAAAGAAAATACGCAAATAGGTTGTTCAACCTCAGAAAATTGAGTTGTCTTTTACACACACACATACTCCCTCTCTCCCTCTCCCTCTCTCTCTCACACACACTTAAATACTCTGAGAGCTGCCTGCATACAACTCTCATGATGAAAATGAACATTTTCTAATTCTCAGAGTGATATCACAAACTCCATTCAGACATGGGGGTGGGGAGCTTGTTCTCCTTTTTTATGCCAACATGTTGGGTTCAATCTCTTTAGCACATAGAAGCTGCTTTTCTAAGCAATCAAATCATACATACTATGAATACCCAGAATAAAAAAACAGAAGAGGGGCATTTTTTCTCCTGACTCATTTGTATGACCAAAGGTCACAAAACGTTCCCTTGCACTGCAATCTCTGAACTGAGATAATTTACATTTAGCCCCATATCAAGAATCCTGCAGTCACATACTAGCTAAGAGAGAAACTCCTCTCACCTTTGCAATTTTTCAGTTCTTTGCCACATTCAGCAAGAAAGAGGTTGTTCCCTTATGGCAGTGATGGCAAACCTTTTTGAGCCCGAGTGCCCAAACTGCAACACAAAACCAACTTATTTATTTCAAAGTGCCAACACTGCAATTAAACCTGAATACTGAGGTTTTAGTTTAGAAAAACAACAACTGCCCCTGCACTGCAAGGGTTAAATTCTTGTTGTTGTTTTTTTCTAGGGGAGGTATTAACAGAGAAATACTTACTGGTCCTCCAATCCTCTGTCGGGCTAGACCGGTAATGGCCGCCATTGCACCCCTCCGCTAGACCACTGCACCAGCAGAGAGGAGTGCCGAAATCCGGGATCGGAGGACGGGTAAGTATTTCTCAATAGTGACTTATGGCTCGCGTGCCCATACAGAGGGCTCTGCGTGCCAACTGTGGCACGGTGCCATAGGCTCGCCATCACCGCCTTATGGTGTCTGCCTTCTTCATCTGCAGTACAGAAACCTAGAGCAAAATCATATCGTGGTCTGGGAACCACGAAGCATTATTCAATATTCCCTCCACTTCATGTCCAAATTAGAAAGAATTTACATCTTCCCATAAAGAATAAGCATCTTTTAGCACCATTTTAAAAAATTACAACTAAGATGCTCTTGCTGGCTGGATAGCTCAGTGGTTTAGGCATCTAGCTGTGGAGCCAGAGGTTGGGAATTTGATTCCCCACCGTGCCTCCTGCAAGTAAAGCCAGCCTGTGTGGCCTTGGGCAAGCTGTACAGTCCTGGGGTACTCCCAGAAGAACAGAATAGTAAACCACTTCTGAGTATTCTCTACCTGGAAAAGCCTGGAAAAGGGTCACCATAAATCAGAACTAACTTGATGGCACATTATTATTATTATCATCATCATCATCATCATTAAGAAACACCAGGCACAGTCAACATTATAAAAACATTGACTGGTATTATATAACAGATGCAAGTTTTAACCAAAAACCTAAGATGATGATGATTAAAAAATACCAGGCACAATCAAAATTATAAAAAACATTGACTGGTATTATATAACAGATACAGATTTTAACCAAAAACCTAAGTATCTGTTAAATATCGCCGCAGTATGTATGCTGTTCCTAATATTTCCGGTTTTTGTAGCTCTGATGGTGTGATTTTTGAGATCCGCAACTGCTTATAGTACTGTGTGAAATTTCTTGATACTGTTCCCAAAGCCCCAATGACTATGGGGACGACTAAAGTGTGTTTCATCCAAGCGAGATGTTTCAATTGCCAGGTCTCTGTATTTTGTTAGTTTTTCCAATTCTTTATTTTCAACTCTGGCATCCCCTGGAATTGCAATGTCAATGATCCAGACTTTTCTTCATTCTATTACTACTATATCTGGTATGTTATGTTCGAGGTGTCTATTGATTTGGATCCGGAAATCCCACAATATCTTGACTCTGTCATTTTCTGACACCTTCTCTACCTGATGTTTCCATGGGTTTTTGGAGGTTGGCAAGTTATATTTTTGCATAATGACTAGTGCATTAATTTTGCCACTCTATCCTGTCTAATTCTGTAATCTGTGCAATCTTTGGACATTCACAGATGGGGTGTGAAACAGTTTCATCTTTTTCTTGGCAGAGTCAACATTTGCGGTAATTCTCTGGATCTTAGCTTTCAATTATATTATCATTATTATTAAAGTGCACTTAACGTGTTAAGGAGATAAAGTGCTTTGATTTTGTTTGATTTTTGTTCTTTTACTGTAATAAGCTTAGTGAAAAATCATATTTTGGAAAAAATCAAATCAGTTATGGATACTGAAATAAAAGAGTGGTGAAAAGAGAAAAAAGGGAGCACAGCTATTTCAGAATGTATATTCTCTGACCACCTTTGTTCTTGCAGTGCATATTTTACTACGCCTAACAAGGAAGACACAATCCACACAAATGTATCGTTTGGGGTATTATTTCAAACAAACATGGACAGACTTCAGGCTACAGGACCTACTTTGTTTTTTTAACTATAACCAAGTGTCCAACTGGACTAGAAGCATAGGAATAAGCCAGCTCCTAACTGTACCCCATGAACCATAGCTTGAAATAATCTGCATACGTAACTAGAAATTTATGGGCAGAATCCTACTAACAATTTATGCTTGTGTAAAGGAAACTGCATCATGACTTGGTGGCGAACTGTCACTCATTTGTGAGCTCCTGGTTGTGCTCCTGGGTGCACAATTTCCCTTCAGGTAAGAATAAATATGCAACATAATTCTGAGCTGTGTCTAAATTACTACAAATCAGAGTATATCATAGTCTCACTTTTTAGAAAGAGGGCATGTTTTTTATAGTTAGAACTAGGAATCAAAACTTCTTGAGCTTCTACTACTAGATCCTGGTCTACAGTCTTCTGATATCAGTTCACAACATCTTGCAAATTATCCTGTTTAAAACATAATTGATGGAACAGTCAGTATCAGCTTCTTACAGAAATCAAGCCAACTAATCTTAGCCTTAATAATTTGCTGTTTCTGCAAGGATGGGGCAGTTGTTGATATAACACCAACTGTCTATGGAATAAATTACTGAATATGCATGCCAATAACAACAACATACAAAGTACTGCACAAATTCCTTTTTAAATTCTCATTTGTAGAACTCATAAATAGAACTCAAGTACAGAAATTCATATCACAATATTCTGTAACTTCCAGAAATCATGCAGCATTCACAATTATTTGTATTCATAATGTGTGGCTATGATTAAGAAAGAAAACAGTTTGGATAATATGACACACATCAGCAACAGGGAGCATTTTAGCAGGTCATTATGCTCTTGAGAGAAACAATGCCAACTAAAACTCCCTTGTATAAAGGGTAAAGGCCCTGCCCAGTTGTGGTCATACTGATGAAACAGCACCAGCATACACATATATTTTGCCCTGTTAGTGTGACAAAAGATAAGACAATGGGCTTGAAAAAGGAGATGAGAACGCATTTGACACAGGCAGTGGTAGGCACAAGCCAAGAAAGGAAGTCTGGAGATACAAATTGTGGATATGTGAATGACTTTGTGGCTATACAGCACACCAGAGGGCAAAAGCAAGGCAAGTTGAGGGGAAGAAGTAACAGGTGTATAGCAAAAGGGGAATACAAACGTGCAAGGAGTGGCAGAACAGTGGTGAACATGAGGGCCACATTTGTTCAAGGGTAATTAATGACACTTAACTCCAAACTCCAACAGCCCAGATGACAAACTCTGTAAAGGATACGGCCAGCTCAACTACGGTATGAAGGCGGAGTCCTTGTGAAATGCCGAACTCAGCTGCTCCATACACTTCTACTGATTTTTAAGCATACATTTACACAGAAGATATAAACACCACAAAAACACATGTACCACACATACACGTGCCCCAACACCCCCGGCTTCGTGCAACTCGAATTACTGATGCGCGCAGACCCGGACTCTTCTTCCGTGCACACGTGAAAGGGCTACACGGATCCCGCGCAGGTACTCTTGGAGGGGCAGGACGGGCATGGACCGATGCTAAACAGCCGCGCTAGCCGCGCTGGATGCGGTGGGGCACCACACGGGGAACAGGCGGGAAAAGAAGGCGCGCTAAGGAAAGTGGGGTACCGAAGGGAGCAGGGGGGCGGTTACGCAGAGGCTCCCGAACCTACGCCCCTAAGTGTTCTCCCCTCAGCCGCCGGACTCACCGTCTCGGCTCCGGAGGGCTGCGGCCCAGTGCTTTGGGCACCCATGACGCCTCGCAAGAAGTTCATCTTTCCTCGCCGCTCCGCAGCTCCGAGCCGTCCTCAGGCCGCGGCTCTCCTCCCGGGCACTGTCCGCTCCCCGTCAGCAGCGCCGCCACTGCGCCTGCGTCAAGACGTGGCACAAAGATGGTCCATTCCAGAGCCCAAAAGCTGAGAGAGACACAAACACACGCTACCCTGCACTTCCGGTTTCAGTTAGCTGGGTTTTTTTTCTCCTCTGTCTATCTCCTGTGGGTGGAATAGAAAGCCGTCCGTAGGAAGCGCCAAGGAGCTGCTTCCGCCGGATAAAATGGCAAGGGATTTGGACCGAGAGTCGGTGGATCGCAAGGCCGTGCCATAAACTGAGCACTTGGAGGGAACCTGAGGGGGCAAGTTAAGTAAACTGCAGTTTGTTGCAACCTGAAAGGAGTTTTGAATGGAGGGCCCGCAGGAGAAAATCGAAACCAGCCTCTCACTTAAAATATTAGTGGCAGAGTCATAGATTCCCCTCCCTTCCACGTCCCAAGCAACAAGGTAGAAATAAGGGTCGGTATTCTTGTTGGTAAGGTTATTTTTATAATGTTCATGATGAATACAATATTCACTTGAAATAAAGTATTGGTCAAATTTTAGCAGGAACTCTGCCTTTGTGGCCACTTTGTGTTTAAGGTGAGGGGCAGACCTACAGCTGTACGCAGGTAAGACAAGACGGTTGAAGTTCTCCATTGATCTCTGTGAGCAGCTCTTGGCACACCCGGGAAGGTGTAAAAATGGCTTCTAATATGAACCAGGAAGTACTCTTTCCAGACAATGAAATGGGATAGTACGATTTTTTTTAATTAAAAAAAAATCTCTCTGCTTTGAAGTGCAAGAGCGCAGCGTGGCACTACGTGTTGATCACATGAACGGAAGAAAGTGGAGGAACTCTTTTTTTAAACCGTAGATTTAGAATTCGAGACCGACAATTCTGTTGTTGAAGACAGAAACTATTGGTTCTTCTTTATCCTATTTTTTTCTCCCGAAGTGGACGTGACAGCTGCACGTGGGAAAGAGCAGAAAGATCCAGGATTTTTGCGTAATTGAAATTGCATTTTGTGCTGAATGATTTGTTCTGAGTTTATAAAATTGCCAGTGAAAGTCCGAATAAAGCTCCATTGTTATTTTCCCTCTATTGTTGATCAGAAGAGGGCTAAGGCTGAGCATTGTTGGCTGCCTGTGACGAACTCAGACTGTGTTTATCCGTTCCGGAGCACAGAATGAAATAGGTTAGAAAAAGTGGTTTATTAATAAAGTATCTTAAAAACAAACGTGGGTTGTGCAAATCACACATGAGATTGAGGTTCACTCTCGTGAACCAATGTGAATTTGAACTCGACTTTTATATTTGATTAGCCTATTCTCAAATACAACTTACTTTTTTTCGACAAGAGTTCAAAATTTTTTCCCCAGATCTGCTTTAAATTAAGTCAATTGCCTAGTCAATTCATTTACCGCAGATGATTAGGTTAAATAATCAGACACTATCAGAAATTTTAGAACACATTTGGGACAATGCACAGAATATCAATAAGTGTTCAATAAGTCTAATGCCAGATTCCAATATATCCAAACCAATCAAATTCACAAATTACAATGAGCTGTACAGAAATGAAGTAACCAGTAAATTGCAAAATGTCCATGAGATCCACATTCCATTATGTAATGTCAGGCAATAAACATTTTCTGTAAAGCATTTGTTATGCTGCTATGTAGTGGAATATAAATGCTGTGAAGCTTTGTGGATTATATCATCATTCCAAATTTGTCTCTATGTGATTTCTAAATTTGGATCATTTAGCTAGTTTTGGAAGTTGATATTCTAGCCTATTTTTCTGCGATATCCTTTGCTGGGTTGGACCCTGACGTAGTCATGCTTAGCAAATTTGTTGACATTGTAACTAGGAAGCTTTCAGTCCTGACTGGTTTTCCACACTATCATTTATTGGTCATAAGTACTGCAATGTGAATTATTTTAAGACTTTGTTGGTAATTGCCTCATTCCCTTGCAATCTTTTGTGGTATGTGAATGTGACTGCATGTGTTTGCTATATTCATTCTCAGATTTTTTTTTCTTGTTAAGATCTGCTTTATCTTGGGATGGCTTATTAAATGTTAGTAAGGCATGGAATCAATTTCTCAAGTCATTCTTATACATAGTTAGAACAACATTTTTTAAAAATGCAATATTTTGACCTATTTCATTCCAAAAGGGCTTGTGAATGGCTTAATAAAAGTATAATACTGTAAATGTTCCAGTTCAAAAAGATGATTCTTAAGTGACTTTTAAGAAATTCCTTTTCATATACTGGTGTTTCTTATAAAGGGCTTCTTTCCGGGTCTTTGTATTCAGTTTATCAGTTAACACTATTAGTTGCCTCTCAGTGTCTTATGAACCGGTTCAGATTTTTTCACTAACTAAAAGGAACTGGGAGAGGGTCGTGAGGAAGAAATATTATGATACAATCGTTTAATTATCATAACACTGAAATTTTAATACTTAAAATTCCGGAGTTCGGTGCCCTTTCGCTTTTGTGGAATCTGTGGGAGCCTATGGAATATAAATACGGCTGTTAACGTTGGATTTACATGATTTATATTTAAACGTTGACATTTATCCTGGTATGGAATACTATGCTTGGAACCGGAAAGGAGATCTGTACGGAACTGTCTCTCTACAGAAATGTCTCTCGGGGGGAAGACAATCGGAGAAGACGTTCGCAAAGGACGTCACAGTTCGGAGCCGCTCGTGATTGCCTGAGGCTGTGCTGCCAGGGATCTTTCCCCTGAAGCGCAAGGGGCGGGCGAAACCTCAAAGACTGGGAGGAAAAAAAGAGGGCGAGATCTCCAACCCGAATTTCCGGCTAAAAACGAAAGCTGCCATTGGTCCGCAAACTTAAAAAAAAAAGAAGCCTTCCTATTGGTCCTGCCATTCCCGTGGCCCGGGCGGTGATTCTGACCCCGCCCCCCGGCGGGTCTCCTATTGAGCCTGCGCGCGTATGCGCGCGCTCTTTACTCTCCCTCTTCACAGAGCAAGAGGGAGCGCGCGCGGTAGAGATATCCGGTTCCGCCCCGCATCGGTCGGAGGGAGGGACGCGCCGCACCAGTCGCTCCTCCCCGTGCCTTCGGCCGGGAGCGAACCGGATCCAGAGAACGAGGAGAGCGTCTAGGTGGGTAACGGGACGGATTAGGATGGAGGGGCCGACGCTGGAGGTTGGGGGGCCGCTCACCTGCCTACCATACCTTCCTGGTGTCGGCGGGGGGGGGGAGAAGGGGGGAGAGGTCTCCTCCGAGTTCTCTGCCGAGGCGCTTTTCCTCAGAGAAAGAAGGGCTGTGAGGGGTGGTTGCTGTCAACAGCACCCTAGGCCGACTCCATGAGCTATGCATTTTAGAGAGGGGTCCTCCCTTCCTCTTTCATGGAAGGGGCAAGAAACAGTACTCTTACTCAAAGATGCCCCTGTAGATTGCAGCCCACCTACAGTTTACCTGTGCGTGTGAGAGAGAGCAGTAAGGGGTATTTTCACTAAAGTGCTTGCTCTCACCCTAATACTGAATGATATCTAACATTCCTACCCTACTTTTGACTGCTGAAAGGGATTTCTGTATATTATCTTGTAATCCCTAAAACTACCCTGAGAGGGAGACCAGAATTAGATAGGGCTGAGAAAGAGTAGGCTAGGGATGTTGAGGTTCAAAGCAGACCTTTCCTGTTTCAAAACTCTTAGCCTCTGTTCTGTATTAGCTCTCATTTTACAGATGAAAATGGAGCAGTTGCTATTTATTTCTGTTCAAGGTTGCTGCTGACCACATCCCCCTCTTCTAAATAAGTATATATTGTTTTAAATTATCTTTCCATAAGTTAGCTACTGTATGCATTTAGTGAGCAACTGAACTTTAAGAAAACAGGTCGGTCTGATTGAAAACATAATTGAGAAATTACAAGTTCTCTATTATATTTTAAAAGGGTTTAAAATGATACATTTCTTTTGTTCATCAAGGTGCATTCATGTGAGTGCACACTAGCTTTGCAGGTGATATTTGTTTGCCTCCCATACTTTCAGTGTGTGTTGTAACAATTTTAACGTAACAGATGCAAAGGATCCTCTGTTACCAGAGTAAAGCTCCATCTCTTTCATTATCTTGTTCCAGATAGTGAGCAGCCAAATTTTTCTGGAAACTCCACAGCCAGAGTCCAATGTGCTGTGTGTTAACATTTATTCGGGCATAGAGGTTCAAGGCCTAAGGACTGTGCTGCAAGCCCCTTAATAAGGATAAGTTACAAACAAAGCCACACTATTGCATTTGGTGAACCATCTATTAGCTCCTGAAATAGACCAGTGACATGGAAAATAAATACAGGAGGTGTAAACCCTACAAAGTAAATGGGCCAAACTTAGCTTTTGCATATCTGACAACTAGCAGTCATTTCTTAACATAAGAAGTGTGCAAGACTAGGCATTATTCTTCACGAGCTGTAGCTGTTCAGCAACATTTGGTAGGAGTAGTATTTGTCACCTTCTAGGTACTAGGTCTCAGATCCATCTGGGACAAAAACAAGAGTTGCTTGAAGAGATTGTGTGACAATACAGGTTTGAACTCCAAGTGTCGTCTTCCACTAGAAAAGGCTGGAAGGAATCAAGCAAAACTCTCCAAAAGAAGCAGTACATTGGCCAGTTGCCCAGCTCCCATATAACACAGGTTGCCTTTTGAATCACTGAGTGAATGCCATGTAGTTTAGGCCTTTCTCATGACAGGTTTTTTTTTTTACTGCCTATGCTTGCCAAACGTTGCCCCAACAATCTACCCTTGTCTGAACAGGTCATTCTTCAGTATGGCCACTAGTTCATTGTGTCAGTAATCAGGAGGCTTGCACCCTATTAGGGGCCTAATCATGCTGGTGGCAAAATGGCCTGGAGCTGAGGAATGAATTGTAGGCACTGAAATGTACTGTGATCTCAGGAAGCCACTGAATCCCTCCCAGTTCAGAAACTCATTCTGAGAACTGCTGTAATTTGTAAGAACGAGAAAGCAGAAAGGAGTCGTTAGCTGCCAAAAATGTCAACACAAAAGCAGCAATAACTCGCATCAGAGCAAGTTATTCTACAAACAGGACATCCTGTCAGTCGTTTTGTCCAAGCAGGGGTCCTGTGCTTTGCTGTATGATAAATGTAGAAACAGGTATATTGTTTCTTGGTGCTCCCTGTCCATGCTGCTGGGGCTTCACTAAAATATAAATCTCTCCCAGACAGGTTACAAAGGTACAGGAGCTCAGGGAAATAATGTGAAGATTATCAGTCCCACATGGGGGCAGCTAAAATAGCTCTGGTCACTGCTGCTCAACAAGCTCTAGGCTTTTTTCTGGAGATACGGACCATTTTTAAGCTTGCATCTGTTAGCATGTTGCCTGTGGAGAGGCTAAAGAACCAGGGATAGTAATGAGCATTGATCAGGAGCTGCAAGAAACATGGTCTGAATGTACTTAATGAATATGTAGTTTTAAACAAGAGAGAAATATCATTTAGGTGTTCTTCTAGTGCAGGGGTCTCCAAACTTTTCACACAGAGAGCCACATAATATATTTTCGAGGGCCGAAGGAACACGTGTGTACGCATGCACTGCCGCCCGCCTGCACTCCTGCCCACCCACACGCACACCCACCCACCCAGTGGAGAGTTGCAGTGGAAGGCTGTGTGTTGCCTCTTTTTTGCAAGGCAAAGGGAATACAGTTTTGGGGCAGCTGTAAGCAGTGTCTGGAGTGGAGAAAAATCTGACATTTACCAACAGAGAGCTTACCTGCATTGCCTTCAGTGATGTAAGAGAAATTAATAGTAGATATTTAAGAAGTGGCATGGGCTAGCCAGTTGGGCTTAGCTGAGATACGTTTTTCTGCCCTAAAAGAAGGATGTGGAAGACCTCTGTGGTAATAAGGCTTTAAAGGCACAATTTCTTCCCTCCTGCCTCATTTTGTTAACTATATAGGGTATTTAGTCTTTACTGTATGTCCTCTATTGAGATAGTCTTTATGTCCTCTATTGAGTAGCCATTCCTTTTGGATATTTTGGCTGGAATTCTTGTAAAGGTACTGAATAGGCAAATATTATGAAGGTGCTCTTCTCTAATTGTACTAAGCCTTGACATTTTTTTACAGCCAGTAGAATCTAGTCAGGAAACATTATAAATGTGAGGTTTCTCTGTGGTGGCTCCCATCATAATCTGCCTTGTGCTCATGACATGAGGCCCAGTCATATAGGTTTCCAGAAAAAAAATTATTGGAAAATTCCCATTATTCTAAATTAGTCAGGATGTTGTTTACCATACTTTTTTGACAAATGTAATTTGAAAAACTGTTCTAAATTTACAGGGGATAATGTTTTTCAAATACAGTAGTACCTTGGTTTATGAATTTAATGCATTCTACGGGATGTTATGTGATGCGAAAAATTCGTAAACTGAAACGTGGATTGCCATAGGAATGGGGGCGGCGCTATAAACCTCAGGCACAATGCATCCTGGGGAAACTTCCTTCATACTGCAGGAAAAAAAACATAAACCGAGGCGTTATTTTCAATGGATTTCCATTCGTAAACCAAAAATTACGTTAACCGAGGTGTTCATAAACCGAGGTACTACTGTAGTAAGAAGTACATGAATATAAGTTAATTATCCCACCTCAAGTGCACTGAGGCTGCAGTACTGTACCACTTATCTGGAAGTAAGCTGTGTTCAAATCAGTGGAATTTTCTTCTGTGTAGACATATACAGAATTTTAACTCTTTATATGCAATTTAAGAAAGGTTTTTTAATTAACAATCCAGTCCTAAGTATGTTCACTTTAAAGGGAATTCCATATGTTTGGTAGAACATACTCCCAATCAAGTCTTCACAACCCTTGGAGTTGCAAGGGTCTTCACAAGCCTTGGAGTAAATTTCATGGGACTTGATAGAACTTAGTCCTGGAGAGGTATTAATTCTTTTGCCTTTTTAAGCGACTAGCCCATCTGCCTGCACCAAAAAGTGATGATCAACAGCCTGAAATTAAATAATGAGGTCCAATATTCTGCCCATTTTTTAAAAGGCTGTTTTTTGCTAAATGGGGACGAAACTTTTTTTTCACTTTTATAAAGTTTTGTTCCACTTAAAGCTTGACATTCTGAACTGTTCCTTTCTTATGTTGTGTTTGTTTTCTTATATTATAGCCTTGACTTTGTGTACCAAAGAAATGGTGATGGAGAAGCCAAGTCCGCTGCTTGTAGGGCGGGAGTTCGTGAGGCAGTATTATACCCTGCTAAATAAAGCACCAGATTTCTTACACAGGTAATTTCTAAAGGCATTCATACCTTCTGTGGTCTTATTCAAAGCAGTAGATTGGATAGATACTCCCATGTAATTTGGTCTCTCATTTTCCTTCTAACCTATTAAATTTGACCCTATAGACTAATGTTGCATTGGTGATTGTGCTAGACTGCATCTGTGTGTGCTGTTCCGATGATTTACTGAAGGATGGCATAAAAGTCTTTTAAATATGCGTGTACTTTATATAATAAAGACTCTGTTACTGCTTCCTAATCTCTCAATAGTATCAGATAGCTTTAATTACAATGTCTTATATTTACTCTGTAAGTTCATTGCATGGTTTTATGATTATAGTTTTCTGAGTCTAACCCACAGGGTCTCTTCAAGCCCAAGAAGTCATGCTTCTTGGTTGTGCGTTATCCCCAGGAGTTGAACTGTGGGGTTTTACAGGGCACTGTTATATTCACAGCATTTGTGAGTCTATTGGGAAAAGTCCATTGTGGACAGTTATTAGGAGATGGGGGTAAAGTGTTATTAGTGTATGAATCCCAGGTTTGTTTCTTGAAACATGAATCTGGAGAGGCAGGGCAAGCTTTCAAGTGGGATCTACAGCTATGGCCTAAACAGAGATGTTGTGGGTGGGTGGTTCCTAGGTTTGGAATGTCAGTGATTTTCCTATTCTGCATGGAGCTGGACTCCCTCTGAAAGAGCCGGTATCTAGTCTGGGATCATTTGGTCCTGGATCTATTCTTGTCATTGAAGTCCAGCTGAACTCAATGATCTGGAACACCCATTAGAAACTTCAGTAGAGCCAGCTACAACTCCTCCCAGAAAGGGATAGCCTGGCTTCTGTGATTCATTCACTGTTCACCTCACAACTAAATTGCTACTCTTCATGTTGTACCTGGCTTGAAATTTCAGCTACTTCAAAACGTTTGAGACTCAGGCTGTTGACCTAAATATGGCAAATTGTTGTCCCCCATATGTGCCTGAGAGGATCTTTGGGATATCCATTGTTGTGCAACGAACAGAATACAGTTGTGTAACATCAGAAGTAAGGGCTTCTCAGAGGTGGCATCCACCATCTGGAATAAGCCTCAAAAGAGGCAGAAACAATATTAAGCTTTAAAAATCTTTTGAACATGTTATTTGCAACCATAGACTTTCCATGGCTGGTAATAACTGGGAAAGCTTTGCTTTTGTATTGGTTTTTAGGATGGTTTTAATTATTTTTAAATTGGTTACATATTTCTTAATATTATAGTATGTGTGTATTTGAACTTAAACCTCTTGCTTCTTATTATATCCACTGGCACGTAGGTATCATTCTGTTACTAACAGTGGCCAGTTACTGATCCAAGAAGCCCCTTCTGTTGCAGAGATAGGCTAGCTGTTTGCCTCCAGATTGGACTACAGCCCTGATCATAATTCATTGCTAGCTGTGCTTGCAAGGAGGGGTGATGGAGTTGTAGTCCTACAGCATGGGAAGAACCACAGTTTGCCCATCTCTTTCTGTGTCTTTCTTCACTTGTTTTCTGTATTAATTTGTCACAATTATACTTCCCTTTCTTCCAGTGAGCACAGAGCAGCATACATGCTGCCTTCCTCCCACAACCTTTTTAGGTAAAAGTGGCTTGCTCAAGGCCATCTAGTGAATTTCATGGCTCAGTGGAATTTGATTCTGGACCTCCCACATCTCTAGTCCAACATTTTAATCATGACACCACATGGATTTTACAATTCCTTCATTTTCCCAGACGCTGTTCCCCGCCTTCTACTCTACATCACTCCATCCTTCTTTCTAAAATCTGTAGAATTGGAAGTGGGGAAAGAATGGTAATTGAAGCACAAACCTGTAACTGAAATTGGCAGGTCAGTTTTTGGTTGCTTAAAAGGCCTGCTGTGTCTAGCCAATTTTTTTTGTGGCCTACAAAGCATGATGGTGGATTGATTGTGCTTCCACTTCTGTGACAATTATGAGAAGAATTAAGCTCCAGTCTAAAGACTTCTACTTTGCTTACCTGAGAGGAGTCAGCAGAGCTATCACAAAAGTCAGAAGGAGAGTGAGTACCCAACAGAGTAGGTACAGATTGCTCAGCAGTGGCTGAGATGCTAAACAATGATGTCATAATCATGTTAGCCAATTGGAGGTGTCTGTTATGTTTCTCCAAGGTTGCCATTTTCAACTAACTTTAAAGCACACTAATGAAAACTGTAATAGAGCAATTTTTCTTCTTTCTATAGCTGTTAACTGAGAACCCATTGAGAACACACTGAATTATTTGAGAACTTCCCAGTATAATTTATTCAGATGTTAACCAAATGCTGTTCATGTGTTGTAAAAACAAAATGAGTGTAGCTTGCAAATACTTTGTAGCCCGATTTTTGTTTTCATGACTGCAAAAATTGTGTGCCTTTTTAAAAAGATTTACTTGTGGTTAAAGTATACAGTAGCTCTGTGTCTTTAGAAGAGGTGGCTAGAAATTCAAGAGAATTTCCAAACCCACCATTGGCGGTTTGGGAAACTCCCTCTCTTTTGGGGGGGGGTGACTCTGACCGCGAAGAGTGAGGTTCGCAGCTTGGGGATCCACCTGGACCCGGCGCTTACCATGGAAAACCAGGTGGCGTCTGTGGTCCGCTCCGCCTATTTCCATCTGTGGCGGATTGCCCAGCTGCGTCCCTATCTTGATGTTGGGGCGCTCACCACTTTGGTCCATGTGCTTGTAATCTCGAGATTAGACCACTGTAATGCGCTCTACATGGGGCTACCTTTGAGATTGATGCGGAAGCTTCAAATGGTGTAGAATGCGGCGGCCAGACTTCTTAGTGGGGTGAGAAAACACCAGCATATTTCTCCCACTCTGGCCACCTTGCATTGGATGCCCGTTCGTTTCCGCATTGATTTCAAAGTGTTAATGATTACATATAAAGCCCTAAACGGTTTAGGACCTCGATACTTGGCGGAACGCCTTCTCCCACCTAGATCTACTCGTATCACTCGTTTTAGCCAGGAGGGGCGGTTGAGGAGTCTAACGCCGAGGGAGGCCCGGAAAGAAAAAACAAGAAACCGGGCCTTTTCGGCAGTGGCCCCCCGTTTGTGCAATAATCTCCCCTCCGAGATCCGCTTGGCCCCTTCGCTGGGTATTTTCAAAAGCCAACTCAAAACCTGGCTATTTAGGCAGGCCTTCCCTCCGGGCACCATCTGATTTATCTCTTATCTCCCATCTTGAATGATATGCTTATTACTGTGAAATTGTTGTTGATGTTTTTAATTGTTTGTTGTTGATATTTTTAATTGTTTTTTATTCTATTTTGTTGTGAGCTGCCCAGAGTAGACGCAGTATAGATGGGCGGGATACAAGTTTGATAAATAAATAAATAAATAAATTGCAAGTGGACAGCAGCTTAGAAGTGCTCTGGGTTAGAGTGAAGTATGTTGGAACTCCTGAGAATTTCCTTTAAAAAAGAGAACGTGACCATGGGTGAGAAGTATACTTGCAACTCAACTGACATGACAAATTAAGTGAGTAAAATTGTTAAGCTGGAAGAAGAAAAAAGGACTTTCTGTGAGATTCAAAGATGTTTCTGCTAGGGCTGGACAAGTAGCATCCTGGAGCCCAAACCAATTCATCTGGACTTTTAACATTTTTTTTTAATCCCAAGCATCTAGCTGCATGGTGCACCTTAACTATTTAATAAAGTACTACTTTCTCTCCCACAAACTAATACATAAAGAGAGGGAAGCTCCAGTGCTTCTTTCACAATTGCCCACACAGTTCTGATGGAGGCTGTCATGCAAACATGAGAGATAGGCAAGTGGAAGTGAATGTATAAGGGGAGGACTCGGACAGAGCCTTTTGGACTTGGCTCTTGTCTGTATTTTATCTCACATAGAAATGAGTTGGTGAGCCAGCATTGGTTGAATATTGCTCTTGTTTAAAAAATAGGTTTTAAGGATGGACACAGGGTATAGTGTTGAGGTGATAATAGCATGTGTCAGTGTTTGCCCTTATTATTTTGAAAGTGTCAAATATAAGTTATGGGTCGTTTAAAAATGAATTTCTATTGGAGGGTCACATTGGTAGATCACCAAGTCATATCAAGGAATTGCCAGCCAACAGTGACAGTATTGGATCAGATGTATCAAGGTTCTCACTCCATGTGTGGTGGTGTAAGGAGGAAGAAACTGCTATAGAGAATCCAGTGTCTTCCAAGGAAACAAAACTCAGCATTCCTTAAGGAGGAAGCAAAACTCAACATTCCTTAGAGATAAGCTGCTCTGCGCATGGGTAACTGCTTTGCTGAGATGCGAGAAATTATAACCAGTGCATATATTCCTCAAGGACCAACCAGCTACTGCATACTTTTGTTCTTTTCTTTTTAACTGTATAAAAACTTGAAACCTGTTGATCTTGGGGTCCCCACCCTGCTGGGCACCCAAGTGCGCACTTGTTTTACCTGAATAAATCTGTTGCCCTTTCCTCCAAGAAACTGTCCGCTTATCATTATTGCTTGAGACTTGGCTTCATAGAATTAGCCAAGACACTGAGCTCCGGGATTAACAGTAGCTTCCGCTGTTCTTGTCTGTTTTGAGTCTGTAGTTAATTTCATTGGATGATCGTGACTTTCATATGAGAACTGTCCTCTTTCTCCATATTGAGAAAAATGTCCACTGTAGTTCCTTTGTTCTTCATCAGGTTCCCCAGTGGCAGGTTCTGTTTTACTATTTAGGTCCTTGGTGAGAGTGAAGCATTGAGTCATATTATGACAAATAACAACATTTGATGTCTGATACTAAACCCAAAAGGAGCAGCCGAGGTCTAGAAATCTACAGCTATGGATTTTTTTTTAAAGGTTTGAAGATTGCTATGATAAAGCAATCAGTCTCTTTTTATTGAGGTTGGTGACTAGTAGTTAAACAAGTAAACAAAACATAAAATATATTGTCATAAGATAAAAAAAAATAAGACAGCAAGAAGTTAGCATTAATGTAAACACACTTGTAGCAATTTGTTGCGGTATATGTAATTGAGCTTGTTAATATTTTAGGATCCTTTACACATCATGTTCTTCCTTCATCTAAGAGAACAGAAATGCTAAGGTGCTTATAATCCTAGTGTTGACGGGTTTGTTGCTTGACTAAATACTGATGTTATGTTGGTTGCATCTGTTCATTCAGTTAGCCTGATATAGGCTGTGTTCACATATAAACTAGAATTCTAGAGAATCTTGGCATATTGCTGACAAGCAGTGCAATGATGCATGCTATATCATTGCTGCTATTTGGTTTCTCCTGCTAGTGGGAAACATCTGGTTACCTAAGGTAGCCAAGAAACCGGAAGTGCGCCTGGAACAAAAAGTTTAGTGTTGTGTCCAAACTACACTAGTTTGGACTCCTGGTTTATCACTCCTGGTTTATCACTCCCTTCAGCAGGCAACAATCTGAAGCCAGGGTTTTAAAGTCATTTCTGGATTATTTTGGACACATCAGCTAGGATGTAAAACCAAGTTTTTACCTCTTGATTAATTTCTGATTTCCTTTGCCTTCTATGATAGATAGAACAGCCAAATGAGAAAAGTTGGTCAATATATAGCTGCTTGGGAACATTAAGCTGCGATTCTTCAAAATACTGACTGTTACAGATAGCATGCAATCATGGTCATAGTGTTGAAGGAAAGATGTTTGTCAGACAGGGGTTTTGTTGTCATTGTTTTGTTTTGGTCCACACAATAAATTGTATTTTATAATCACGCTTTTCTTACAGGGGTTGAAAAATGGTCTTGTTTTTGCATAAACTTGCCAACTATAGAAACCAATCAATAATTGTTTTCTTGGGTTTCTCTTTTCCTATATTAAAATCTGTTGAATTTCTTTTGCTTTGATAATGTTATAGGACATTTCAGCTCTTGAAAACTCTAAGAGGAGACTGAAACTTCTTGGATAAGTTGTTTTTGAAAGCTTGACAGTTTATTAGAAATCATTTTTAGAAAGGAAGTGTGCTTTAGAATGTTCTCCTATATAACTGTCATAAATCCACACTTCAATGTCTTTCAGGTTTTATGGCAGAAATTCTTCTTATGTCCATGGTGGGCTGGATGCCAGTGGCAAACCCCAGGAAGCAGTGTATGGCCAAGCTGTAGGTACCATAAATCAGCTATATATATTTTTAAAAATCATTCACTGTTTTTTAAAAAATGATTTTGTAGCAATGAATACCTACCTGGGTTAATAAAAGTCTAATTTGTTTTTCTTCCAGTTCAATCTAAGTGTTATGTTAGATCAAGTTAATAGAGTGTATAAGGTCTTTATTAGCTGGCAACAGCAAAATGTTGGGAACAGACTCAAATCATCCTCTATACATTTAAGAGCCATGAAAGTCTGTCCTGTCAAGTTATATAATCAACAATCCTCTTCAGTTCCTACAAACTCAGGGATGTGGCTTCCTTTATTGAGTCAATCAATCTCTTATTTGGTCTTTAAAAGTTCCCGTTGCCTTCAACTTTTCCCAGCTAAACTATGAAGGTATAAGATATGGCTATTATGTCCCAGCTCCTGCCAACCTAGCAGTTCGAAAGCATGTAAAAATGCGAGTAGATAAATAGGTACCACCATGGTGGGAAGGTAACGGCGTTCTGTGTCTAGTCGTGCTGGCCACGTGACCACAGAAACTGTCTACGGACAAACGCTGGCTCTATAGCTTGGAAACGGGGATGAGCACCGCCCCCTAGAGTCGGACACAACTAGACAAATTGTCAAGGGGAACCTTTTTATTATGCTGTCTAAAATCAATTTTCAAGAAATAACTTTCCACTTCTGATAACTTGGGACTTTAGGAAAGAACCATAGATTTCCAGTTGCATTTAATGCTATTAAATTTTATTGTTTGTTTTGTTCCTTTGAAGGGAGAGTACTATGGTTTTTGTTTGTTTGTTTGTTAAATTTATTTCTTAAGGTTAAGTTAGCTATGTCGTGTATTGTTTTAGTTATATATTTTGTTGTGACATTTTTCTTTTTGTGTTAAGTGTTTATTAAAAGTAATTAAAAATAATATTTGGGTTGCTGAATATTTTTCAATGTAGTGGAAATGTATCTTGCAATTTTAAACAGAATAAACAAATAATTTGTTTTCAGTGATTTTAATTAAAAATGTTATAAAAACAAAATGACTTGGTTTGTATGAAAGGGTTTTTCATCCAGCTGACATGCTTTTAGTGGGGTCTCCTGTGCTTAACTTTTTGTCGTTTACATTGGCACTTGATACAGTTCTCTTGCTTTCTTCCTGAGTTAGTGATTTTCTCTCTATCTGCAGGATAGCAGTGACTTCTTAAAAATAAATAGTCTTAGAACTGCAGAATTGGAAGGGACCCTATGGATTGTCGAGCCTAAGTGAGGAATTGAACTTGTAAACTCTGGCTCTGCAGCCAGATACCTAAACCATTGTCCTATCTAGCAGTTCTCAGAAGAGATTCAGAAGTGTGCTGCTGTTTAAAAATTATATAGAATTATCAAGGTGCCTTTAAGCAAGACTGTTGTTTTCATGTAGGTTCATGTAGTTGAAGTATAGCCTAGCAAAAGTATCTGTAATTGTAATCTGAGATTCCAAGACTCTGCCTGGAAATGGGAAAAGAGAGAGGAAGGTTCTTTGTAAAATAGAGGGAAAGAGTGGTCTTGTCTTCTTGAGCATCTTGAAGCTGTAAGCAACTCTTTATTCTGTGTATGATTCAACCATGTGTACTTGCTCTAGGACAAACAAATCTTCATCTTGCTTTTGAGGCATACTCTGTACGTATCTGTTTCCTGTAGCAAAGCTGGCATAGTGCTTTTGTGGTGACTCCTATTGCCTCAAAAATCTAATCAAATATTGCTTTAGTCATATATATGAATATATCACACAGGCCGTATGTGTCCCCTAGGTTTTGGGGTGGCGGGTTTGTGATCTCTGATACCCCTGTAGTGAGTTGAGTTCAGTAGTGAATGAACCACATTTTTGAGCTAAGGAAGATGGACTGAAAGCTTCCAGAAAAGCAGATTGTCCTCTAGAAGAAGCCACATAGGTATCTGCTCAGAAATATAGTTTCTCGGTAAACTTACATTAGAAAGAACACTTCTGACTCTTTTCATGCTGCCAGAATGGAGATGGGTTACAATCAGTGTCCTGTTGCTACAAGTCAAGGGAATATGGCAGAAATTGAATCCACTGTGTTGTGTTCCACCAGCAATGTAGCAGAAAGGCTGAAAAAGATGGTTTTGCTCACTATGTGTAAGTGCTTGTTATGTTCCCAAGGGTTACAAGCTACTTGCATTAACAGAAACGGGTCAACTGGCTTGTATAGATAGGAGCGAGGAATAGATTACCTGTGCCCTCCCATATTTAGCTTACAGCTAACAACTGGAGGCCTCACAAAGATGGTATCTCAAGTTGGCTAATACAGTATATCTGTTTCTCTGAAATTAAAAGGTCCTGAGAAGAGAGAACCCACCGCAATTGAATTGAGAGTTCAGTTTTCAATATTTTGTTATTTTTCTACATAAATGTGTATGTAAAACCACATTTCTGTAAAATGCATGTTTCTTCAATATTTTTGTGCTTAGGACATACACAAGAAGGTAATGTCACTGCAGTTCAGTGAATGCCGCACTAAGATTCGCCATGTGGATGCCCATGCAACTCTGAACGATGGAGTGGTTGTGCAAGTCATGGGGGAGTTGACAAATAATGGACAGCCAATGAGGAAGTTCATGCAAACCTTTGTGCTGGCTCCAGAAGTAAGCAATCACCTTTCATAACTGATTTCAAGCAGCAGAACTACATGGGCCCTTAAACATGAGTTAACTGCAGATTATTGCCTTTACTTTGATAGTTTTCTTAGAATGAACATTTCTGACTGTCTGCGATTGAGATATTCATTCCTAAATTAAGCACAATGCATACTTCTGCAAGACTTTCAACAGCAAAACTATAGTAGGTATAAATGGTCTGATGCTTGACAGAGGTATTGTGTAAAAGCTGATGCTACTTAACTGATCTTAATCAGTGCTTGTAGTTATTGAAGATTACAACACATAGGTGCAACATAGTAGAAGGAGGTATAGCCCAAGGGTAGGGAATGTTCCTTGTTTGAAGAAGGTTCCAGGTTCTATTTTTGGCATCTTCAGGTAGCAGAGACTAGACCTGTAGAGCGCTGCTATTCATCAGAGATGACATGCTTTTGGACTAGATGGCCTAACAAAACTACCTGTATAGTGAATCTGGCCATATCACCCCCACTTAAAATATAGGGTTAAAATTGTCAAGTGCCTAGCATAGCAGATGAGTGGGAAAGCAAAGGTAATTGTAGCAGTTAAAGAAAATAAAAGGAATTAAATAATGTAATATACTGTAACTCTTATAATTAAAGAGTTGGAGTATTTTTCTCAGAGGTTTGGGAGAACCATCTTATGTTAGATCTGTGGAAAAACATTGTCCCTTCATGATCAGAACATGGCAAACTGAGCTAGGGACAAGGAAGCCAGGGCTGGAAAAAGCCACTTCCCATATGGCAGGAGCTGTTCAATGTAAAGCATTGCCTGCCTGCCTGAGATGGAGGTTTTATTCTTCACTGTTCCAGTTAAAAACAAAAGAGGGATAAGTAGTAAATTAAATAAGCTGCGTCTAGTTCTTACATCAGTCAGGCATGTGAAACCATGCCATAAACATGAATGACCATAGCCTAGGTTCCTGCCACTGCTGCATTCCTGTGCTGCATTTTTCCCTACACTATTCATTATGAGATAGATCTTGGAGAGCTGTGCCTTTGAGTTAACCATGATATAGACAAGTTTTCTGGCAACTATAAAAGAAATGTACTTTTATATACTGTATGCTCTTCAGGGGCTTAACTGCCATTCACTTATTGATGTGCCCCAATAATAATTCTATCTTTTTAAAGTCAATGATGGCATGAGTTGTTTGTCTTCCCACCTTCCTCAAAAGAGGATACTATCCACCCAGGATTTGAAGTAGCCACAGGCTATCTTTGATTATCATTATTTCAGAAAAGTAAAAAAGAGCAAGTTCTCCTTCAGTTGCTTCTCAGATTACTATTGTTGTAAAACATACAGCTCCCTTCTTGTGGGCCTCTATTCCTCTTCTCATATCAGGAGTGGTAGACTGAGCAGCTGCTATAAACATTTACAGATCCCATTCAAGGGAACATAAACTTGATAGATCACAGATACTTTCAGTTAGGTTAATACTAAAAAGCCTTATACTTTACCTTACTAGGTGCAGTAAGACAAATTCAGGCTACTTCTCGAAGCTTTGGTACTTAGTCAGCTTCCAGCTTTATCATATGGCCTTATCTCCACACTGGGTGAGATTCAGTGACAATAGAAAGAAAGTTGAAGAAAAGTCTCAGTCTTGTGGACAATCAGTGTTTTACTCACCTGGACTTTGAGCATGTATGGGTTCTTTTCCCTAATGCCACAGGAAAGGCTCTGAAGGCTCAGATAGGAAGCTCAAAGAGTATTCTAAACCCACTCTTGTTTTTGACTGTTCAGATCCATTTTCTAGCAGAACCTCCTGGACTCCTGATTTTTTTAAAAATGTAAAAGTCAACAGCAGTGTACCTACATTTTATAGGCTGAATCCAGTCATTAGCCCTAACTAGAGAAGACCTCTTTAATGATGTTACATCAACATTTATGAAGTCTCATTGACTCAATGAATTGTAATTTGAACTTACAATTGGATTTAGAACTGTTTATATTAGTGTTATACATAGCAGGCATTTCTTTTTTAGTCCCTACAGTATCTTAGAAGAGTTAAAACAGAGTCATCCATTCTCCCTTCTTATATAATAAAATGGGGTCTCAAATTAGTGAGTGCTTCTGGTTATTTTGTGTTGTGTCTGCATTTGCACATTCCAGTACATTTTCTTTAACATTGATGGCAAAAGAGAGGCTTTGATCATCTTAGACCTGAAGAAAGTAAATTATTTCCTGATCCCCTTGGAGTTAGATGCTCCAGTCTGCCTTATAATTTCTAGATAAATTATAAGGCAGATTTATAATTTCTCTAGAAATTATAACAAAAAAAGAGTTGCTCTTTTTTTTTCTGTAGAAACTTGATTGCCATTTATCCTGCCTGTTTTATGTGGTGAATATTATACATGCTTCCTTTTGACTTTTGTATATCAACTGATAATTTTGTGTTGGTGGTTGCAACAGGGAAGGGATAGCTGAATTTGGGGATAACAAGCAGCATTACAAGGGAGCAAGCTGGTTTGCTGAGCCACCTTCTACCTATGGTGTGTTTGTATTTACAGGGATCTGTTCCAAATAAGTTCTATGTCCACAATGACATATTCCGTTATGAAGATGAAGTATTTGGTGAATCTGAAGCTGAACTAGATGAAGGTGAGGACAATTAGATACAGTTGAAAACATAATTTCATGTTTGCAGAAATTCATGAGAAAAGCCAGGCCTCAACTAAATTTAGAAACTGTATGAAAGCAACCTAAGTAGAGATGGGCATGGACTGTCGGTTTGTGTCAGTTTGTCCTTTGGACAAACAAGTGTTTGGTGGTTCCCAATTTGGCCTCCTCTGATGGGCTCCTGCTGGAGGAGGCAGGGCTGGGAAGTGCCAAACACTTGTTCATCTGAAGAACAAACTGCCAAACTGGCTGTTTGTGCCCTTCTCTAAACCTAAGCCTAGCAAAAAAACCTCTTCCTTGAACTTGTTGGGTTGTTCATTGAAGTATTAAGCTAATATCTTAGTCTGTGGGTAAAAGCATGCTTATTACCAGGCTTAATTTGAGAATTGCTCAAATTGGTGTCTACACATAGAGTGGTCTGAAGCCACAATAAAGATTCCATGGGCGCTTCAATTTTTCATTTGGTGGAAACCTAGCAGTTTATGCAAGATCATAATCACATAGGTAGTTCTCTGCCATATGTTTGCAAAAACTGAGCAATGGTTTCTCACATATTTTATAGCTTAATTAAAAAAAACAGAAAAAAGGACAAAGTAATTATGGTTAAAATTCTTTATTAAGTGTAGAGTACAGCTGAGCAAGAGCTTTGTCTAAACAGAAGCATGACCCACTGTTTTGGGGTAGCTGGTGATCCTATGGAGTCTTGGTATCATTTGTCTGTGTTACACCTTCTGTTTTTTTACGGGAGGTTCATTTGAAATTCTGAAAGCACTTGAAATGTATGTTCTTTCTCTGACTTAGAATGTGATAAATTTTGCAGCAGTAATCACATTTAATGGTTAGTGCTCTTAGCCTTTGACATAAGGAGTGTTGTAGCCAAAATGGACACAATCTGTAGAGTACAAAATGTGACAGTCCTGATTTGCTTGAGTGCAGTTGATGCCTAAGAAGTTTGACTAGAAGATACGATACTTTGAAGGAAAAATAAAGGCAGAGACTTAAATTTTCAGAGCTATCAGAAAGTATTTTGTTTCAGAACATTGAGTTTAATAGTATCTTAGCTTTTGTACAGCTCAGTGAAGTGACCATTCTCTTCTGACAGTTTTATAAATCTCAGCATGGCAGGCATTGTTTATTCCCATAGGACAAAGCAAGAGATATGATTCTCATAAAGATATTGTTGGAGGAAGAGGTCTGTCAGATTGTAAAATACCTTGTATATCAACCTACTGTTGTGTGCAGTCAGGGAGAAGTTTAAACTGTGCATGTTTTTAGGGATGTTGCTATGTGAGAGGAATGCCCATGTGGCCTCAGTTACTAAGAGTGCCTTTTATCAGCTTTGACTGATATGCCAGCTTTTTATGTATCTGAGAGAGGCAGGCCTTGCCATAACCTTTCATACCCAACTAGAGTCCTATTCATCTGCTAGTACCGTATCCAAGTGTTCGGCCTGAAAGTGATTAGGGCTCGAAGGGTGATAGAAATGAGGAGGTGGACACGCACATAAATGTCCACCACCTGGAAGCCTTGCAGATCTTCCTAGTCTTATGGCACCTATGCAGCCCTCTGTGATGCACACTCAAAGGTCTTCAGGGCTTCCAGTTGGGGATGTAGGTGGGGCTTACTTGTACCCCATGTCATCATCCTTGGATTATCACATGCTTTCAGACTGAATACCTGAATAGAATTGTTATATTGCAATCTTAATATTGCAGCGCTTATTCTAAGAATGCTTATTTAAAGAGCTTTCTGGGATAAGCTTAGATGATTTAGGAGTTGAAGCTTTGGCCACCACTTCTGTTAAATTTGCTAGGCATTTTGAAAAAGTTGCTTATATTCTCTCGGGATGTGACAGTTATGACAATATCTGGGAAAGTGTCCAGAGTATCATACAGTTGGGCTTATTGGGATCGGTTTCAGTTGTTATTGCCTGCTGACATGGTCAGGATAGTTAAATCTTGAGGGTCACATTAGTCCCCTCCACAGAATACTATGGGTGCTCCCTCTCCTTCTGCCGGCAGACAAATACCTTTCTCTTTAGTCAAATGTTTGGTCACTGAACAGGTTGCAGAGGGACTTTGCAGAGAGACTTTTCCAATAGAGAACACTGAGCTTCTCTTGCCTTTGGACTCTTTTTGGTGTCCATGTGTTTGTGGTTAAACTCCTGAATTGTGGCCACATTATTGCTCTATGACCAGATTATTTGAAAGACTACCTAAACATAGTTAAAAAAATCTATATATGCTTACAATTATGCTTTTATTTTTTAATCGTATTGAGACAGTTTTCATCTTTTCAGCATAATGTTTTTTTATCATTTCATTGGAAGAGTGAGCAAATATTCCCAGGAAAGAGTGGATTTTTATATTCTCAGGAAGGATGAGTTAGAGAAGGAAGGAGTGGAGCCAAAGGGGCCAGCTTGTCTGGCTAACCCCAGTTATACTGATTTGACCATTTTTAGATTGTTTCATAATTTTCTGTTCACATGACAAACAGCCAACATTGATTCATTTGCCCTGGCAAGTGGTTTATTTTCCCCTCGCCAGGAGGGTTGTTTTAACTTGTACCGATGATTAATTGCTTCATTCCTTGTTGTTTTAGCATGTGTGAATATTACTGTCAATTTATTTCCTTTTGCAAAGGGGTCTGGTTTCTGGGCACTGTGGCCACTTCATGACCACTGAGCTTGTACCCTTAAAAAAAATTAAAAAGAGATATCGGTAAACCACTTGTTTTCACTAGTAGCAGCTGCTACTAGCAAAAACAACATGAATACATTGCTCAGAAGGAGACAGCTAAAAGGAGACATCCTCCCCCTCCCTTTTAGGTGAAAGAGGGCTAGAAAGAGAGACATTTCCTGCTTTGAATTTTAAAGAAAGGAGTGTGGCGTTAAGGTCTACTCTCTCTCTTTTTTAACCCTGCTTTTCACGATATGCTTTCTCTTTCCGATGTTGTGCAAAAAGGAAGAGAAAAATGAAAGCCAAGAACTGAGAGGGAGAGATATGCAGGGAAATAAAGGAAAGGGGAATGAGTGAGTAAAGGAGGGAAGAGAAAAGGAGAGGAGGAAAGCACGTACTGCTCTATTAAAGAGCAATGTAGCCTGCTATAATGGTTCAAATAGAAAGAAGTGAATCAATGCAGTTAAAAACAATGTGGAGGTTCCTGCCAATATATATACCATGTGACTGCTGAAAAAAATGTATTGGTACAACAGAGGTATGAAAAGAGTTGGTGGAACTAGGTTTCTTTTCTTACATGTGATTGAGTCCTGAGGCATAGAAAATAACATGGTGTCAGCCATTTTTAAATGGGAAGGATTTTTACGGTAGAATGCCCTGGCTGCATTTCACTTTTAAGCAATGATCTGTCCCAAAAAGTCATCATATCACTTAGTAGCATTCATGTACACACAGTCTGCTTGCTTCCATTTCAGCTCTACATTGTGAGATAAGCTGACCAAGAAAGGGAGCTTTTTATGACCTTTGTTGGTTCACAAACTCCGGCTTGTTTGGAACCACAAACCAGGATCCCAAGTCAGATGCCATGCAAAGGTTTTCCTTTCCTGGTTAATGGGGTGATCACAGATTACCTGGAAGATCAGCACATACCTTGTTCACATTTTGATTTATTAAGCTATAGTTTATTAATTAAAACAGCATATGAATGCATCCATGGTGTGTTGCAAAGGATCTTACAATGGCCAGGGAAGAGTTTTGATTTTACTGGGATTCCTCTCTCTGATATTAATACAATGAACAGTTTGTTTTGAACTGTAAACCTATCTTCTGCTTTCTGTATATCATCATTGATACTGTTTTCCTTTATCTGAAGCAAATGATGGAACCTTATTTTTCCCTGGTGGCCTTGGTACCTGTAACATAAACCCATGCACCATGATGCATACACATTCACAAACCACAGCCAAAACCTGTGGTCACAGATCTGAGATTAGGTGAAGCCTTGTTCCTGGCATTTTGCTGAGTTTTAGAAGTGTTTATGTTACAGGTACACAATACCCAAGGTTAGGGATTATCTGTTTTCACACCAGGAGGTAGCAGGGAATCATCCATGTTATGCTGACTTGGAGAGCTCCTGAAGTCTGTAAGGAAAATTATGACTGCAAAGCCAACATTTTGTCCTTTTCTGCTTCATTAATTTGGGAAATTTTTCAGTTGGTCATAGGATTTATAATCTGTTAATCTAATCACTAAACATTGTATTTGTAGTTTAATCTACAGCATTTTTAGCTAAAGTGTTCTTTAATACTTAACAAGTAACATTTAGAAGTACTTTTCTTCCAATGTCTTAGAGTCAGAAGATGAAGTAGAAGAAGAACATGAAGAAAGGCAGCCATCTCCTGAGCCTGCTCAAGAGAACACAAGCAGTACTTATTATGATAATCACGCTGTAACGTAAGACATACATGCTTATGCTTTACTCAGCCTGCGTTAAGTAACATTTTAAAAGATGGAAATCTACTGTGATAACTCAGAGAAATTACATAACAACATATTTATTCTTAGCTTGCAGTTAAATACAATATGGCAAACTTCTAATCAAAAGAAAATGAAAATTCAGATTCTTCTTGTCTGGACTTGCTCACATGTGGGCAGCTGTGTAACTGAACAACAGTGAACTGCCACTGGAAGAGTTTTGTGAGGCTTAATTGCCTTTTTTCAGTGATCTTTTTTGGCAAAATTTTGGCATCAATATGAGACATATATCTTCATTATGTTGTTCATTTCTATGTAACTAGGCATTGTTACTGGCTTGTCTATAAAACCAGCAAGTGCCATGGATGTAAGTGGATGAGGTCATTGAGAAAGGAAGCATATAGTTGGTTGGAATTCTCAGGCAGTCAGCTTAGAAGAAAATTGGTCTGTTCAGATGCGTTTATTGGCAGATGCACTAACTGCATAATGGACAGTGCAGTTAAGTTTTATAGCAGGATAGAAGTAATGGATTTGTCCATTCCTTGGTAGCCAAAGAGGCAGCTGAAGGAAATCAACACAGACTTGGCTTGTAAGATTGACGAAAGAACTAGATGGTAACAAATATAGACTTGGTATCTATATTAGCATATCTGCTTCTACTACATTTTGACATTAATAAAAAGCATGACACTTGATGATCCAACCAATTCTTCTAGCAATGGAATAGAAGAAACCTTGGAAGAATCTTCTCATGAACCCGAAACAGAGTTGGAATCTGAATCAAAAACTGAAGAACTGAAGCCTGAAGCAGAAGAAAAGAATATTGAGGAGCTAGAAGAGAAGTCTCCATCCCCACCACCAGTAGAAACAGTTGCTCTACCACAGGAACCACCAAAGGTTCGTTTAGTCAAGATACTTTCTGTGATTAAACTGAAACCGTTTAGTATAACCTGGCTATGAAGATATTTCAAATAGAACTGTTGGGGATATAGTTTTCATTGAATGTTCAGTATCCAGAGTCAGTGAGGTATAGTGGATGGAGTGTTGCATCAGGACCCAGAAGACCTGGGTTCAAATCCTTGCTTGGCCGTGAAAACTCAGCAATGGTAGTGGCAATGGTAAACTGCTCCTTGAACATCTCACATCCATCAAAAGTCCTATTAGGGTCACCAAGCTGGAAGCAACTTGACAGCATGGAAAAACAATTCAGTACCCATAGGTTTTATTCATATTATCTTATATGTGCCAATGGATATTCAAGTTACATATAGTCCTAAACAAAAGATAAATGATAAATATTCTTAATTGGTATTGAGGCTATTAAATGCATGGAATAACATTTAACTAAAGTACTAGTGTTGGTTTGGAAAGGTAGTCTTTACATAATTGATTCATATTCTACTCACTATTCCCAGTGTGGTATAGAAGATAAAGTGATGGACTAGGACTCTGGAGAACAGGGTTCGAATACCCGCTTAGCCATGGAAACTCACTGGGGGAGTGGAACTGGTAAAACCACTCTTTAAATATCTCACTTACCTTGAAAGCCCTATTAGGGTTGTAATGTCAGTTCCGCCTTGACAACACAGAATGCACACAAACAATTCAACTTGAAAAATATATCCAGTTTTGAGATTAGTTCTTAGTATATGAGATAAGCTATCTGGATATGCTCAGTGAGTTGCGTATCGGGCAGCGGAGCCAGAGGTTGGGAGTTAAGTTTCCCACTGTGCATCCCAGAAGAGCCAGCCTCTATGGTTTTGAACAGGCTGCATAGTTCCTGGATGACCCCAGAAGTGAATGGTAAAATAATTCTGAGTACTCTTTACATAGAGAACCCTGAAAAGAGTCACCACTAGTCAGAATTTACTTGATGGCACACAGTTATATGAGAAGCAGTATCACTAGCTTTGTGTACTATTCTCTAAAAAAATTAAAAGGCTGATTAATTTGGGGGCTGTGGAGGAAAGAGCAAAACAACAACACACCTTTTCCACAGCTTTAAGCTACACACTATTGGAATCTGCTTTTTCTAGTTAGCTGTTATGAATTTTATCTTTACTACTTTTTTCATTATCTAGGGGCTGGAACAGACAATATTCTTGACTTCTTAGAGAGTTAAGAGATCAGATTGGACTGTGGGATCACATATGCTCTTCTCTTTCTGGACAACTTCAGTTGAAAATTTAACTGGCATTGATGTTAACTGGATCTAACATTAAAAACAAATCATGTTAACCCGTGTCCCCCCTAAATTGAATTTCAAATCAGGATTTGAAGCTAGCTAACAGCCCTAGTTTTTTGTTTGATTTATTTTGAAATACCTTAATCTCACTTTACAATTTAAGAAAAAATCAAAGTAACACAATGCATTGGCAGAAGTCCTGTTGCTTAGTGTAGTGAGTCACACTAGAACAGACCTGTTGAATTGATTCAGATGGGTTTACTCCAGTGTGACTTAGTAAACTGCAACTAGAATAGGCCCATTTGAATCACTCATCAAATTCCTACAGAGTCAACAGGCCTCTAGTGCAACTTATTATGCTAAGCAATAGGATTTCAGCCACTGATTTAAAAGAAGCAAACAATCTAAACCCCTGAACAATAACAAATAACCATATTTTATTATCCCTGTAAGAGGAGAACAAAAATAAGCACCAGTGACTGAATGCCCCATTGTCTGGGGCTTTAAAAAGTGATACATTTTTAAAGGTCTTTGCCTGGTACTTAAACATTACCACATTTGGTGCTTCCAAACAAGCCTCTCTGGTGGTAGCATGTTACAAATAAAGACAACAGCCAAAGTCCCATTTTTTGAGAAAGGCTCCGATGATTATTATCTGTTGAGAAGGCTGAAATGAAACAGGTGGTTTTTCAGATATTTTTGTTTAATGTAGTGTTAAAACTTAAAACTGGCACTTTGACGTGCTTGGAAAACTACAAGGTATCAGCATAGCTGTTTCAAAAGTGGCAAGATATATTCAGTGTAACTGGTCTCCGTCTGTATTGTAGATACTGTATTTTCAGTCAACCAATATTCTTAGGTAGTCTTCAAAGGTAACACACATGTAACACATTACAGAAGTCTACCTGGATCCCAGGTGGACTGGGATGGGTGGGAATCACTCTTGGCTCATCAGCCCCAACTGGAAAACATTACCTGTCACAGATGCCACTTTAGTGTTGAAAGGCAGAGCTGAACCTAATAGTACTTCCAAAGTGTAAATTTCGCCCATTGTGGGAGTGATTCTAGTTAGACATTATGTTAAATACAGCCACAGCCAGAAGGTCTGAGTGGAATTAAATCCCGAAAGGGTAGGGCAGATGTCCTATCCTGTGGCCTCTTTCCTAACTAAGGAAATGTCTGTAGTATTTTCTTCAAAGAGTTTATTGTCTAATTGCTGTCTTCTGAAAAGTACAGCTTGTTTGTTGTCACACAAATGAGCAATGCCTTGGCCCCCGAAATGAATAGACGACTAGAACTAAAACATTCATAATCTGTTGTGCTAGTACTGTGTTATGATCATATGAATCTTGATACTATTTTGGAGTAGAACAGGAATGTTTTTATTGATGTAGTACTCCCTCAAGTAATGTCAGCAATGGTTGCCATGATCAGTAGACGAGGTTTGTTGCATTTCCTGCAGGCTTTCTCCTGGGCTTCAGTGACCAGTAAAAACCTGCCTCCTAGTGGTACTGTTTCTTCCTCTGGAATTCCAACCCATGTTAAAGCACCAGTCTCACAGGTAACCAGTCTGTGAACACCTTAGATTGTCTCCTCATGTACATCTACAAGCTGCTTCATTTAACAAAACAAGTAATTAATTTGCATCAGTTTGCTGCTTGATGTGTAACCCAGTAGTACCCTGTACCAAGTGACAATTGTTTGTGGGCCGATGATTTTTATCTTTCTGGTAGAGTGGTAACCCCTATTTCAAGAATGTTTGTGGTAGAATGATACAAGATCCTGAAAAATTGGGACAAGTAGTATTCACCTAGTTAAGGTGTTCCAGGAGCAATTTTTTTGTGAGAATTTCTCCTTTCTTTATATTTATATGAATTCCCATTATGTTTAGAGTACAGTGCACATGGTTGCCAGCAGGTTACTTGTCATGGCTTCTTAAAAACAAAGAAACCTGAACATACCTCAGTGTTTGCCTAAATGTTTATTTGCAGAAGATCTTTCTTAGAATTTGAAGGACAGGTGCCCTCAGGAAGAGGTGGGGTGGGGAACGCGGACTGCCCATGAAACACCTGTGGACCCAAAGTGCCGAACCACGGTTCATGCCTATTTCTATTTGTGATCAGCGAGGAGGAAAAAAACTCAGATTTGTTTTCTATTCTTAGGTAACGCAAGTTCACTTGCTAGCATCTTGTTTACACCATACAACTTCCATAGCTCTTAAAAGCTGCAGCCTATAAGGGGTTAATAAGCCACAGCTTGACAACTGCTAAATTTTATAAGAATTGGTAGGCCACCTATGAAGCTATATAGTGTCTTTTCTCAGCATACATAATCCCAAACGTATATGATACTATAAAAGTATCAAAGCATAGAATGCAGTAGCAATATCATCTCTTTCCTTCTTTAGAAAAACTGTCACTTTAGTTCATTGACTTCTAATTTACAGTTAACCCACATTAAGCTGTTGTTAATGTTTGCTTCCTTCTGAAGTTCAAACATGGCATCTCAGAACTGGTAGTTCTAAATTTTGGTTCTTTTACACTCAGCAGAGAGAAATACCTTGTTTTTTATAACTCACGGTCAAAGCTTTTGAGGCTGGTAATCTAAAGAAATGAAATGTTTCTAGTGCAATGCTGTGTACTTGGGAAAGTAAGTACTACTGAATTTTGTGGTATATTCCCAAGTAAATAGGGACAAGATTTAGTCTGAGTTGTTGCTGTCTATAAAGTGTGAAACCATTGTTGTGCTGTAGTAAAAACAACAACAACCACAAATTATTTGCGTGTTAGAAAGTTGGGAAGTAAATCCAGTCTATTTTCAAGTAGAACTCCAAAGTTTTGCTTAATTCCCAGTTTTGTGTTATTGTCAGCTTGTCCTAGTCTTCCCGAACTACCAGATTTTGGAGTAGACTTTGGGTTTCTGTTTAAAGGTGCTGAAGTAGTGGATCTGACCCTTGAGGCACAATCCAAAGTTGTAGACTTCTTTGAAATAGATAGAAGTCCCATTTGTTGGTGTGAGGTGTCCATAGGATGGATATCTGGGCAGTGGGTTGCACCCAGCTGGGTAAGAAATGACTTCCTACTTGGATGTTCCACCTTGGATATCCCTATTTTGGCAATTCATCCCTGAGAATAAGAATCAGAAGTTTTGTGGTCCTTGTTTGGAGAGTAGAGATTATCAGTTAGAATGTGGGGAGGGGCTGCCACTGGTCTGTGTAGTTTTCATAGAATTCCCTGATCCCACTGTACAGAGTTGATAGGTATTTCAACCATTAATTGTCAGGCTGCTACTGATACTGCCTCTCCTGTCAATGACTCAAAATTATCATTACATATTCTAGGTAACAGCTAGATGTTTATCATCATCCCTTCCTCTAATAATGTACTTATACAATAAGTGCCAACAGGTTTCAGGTGAAAACCAGGCCATGGAAAAGCATGATGGAGCATTCAGTATGCTCAGAGGAACCCTGAGGTCTGTAGAAGTCCAATTTTAAAAAAATTAAAGAAAAGGTGTAACCTTGCCCACCCACCTCACCCCTGAGAACAGTACAGTGAAAGTTGTTGGCCACAGAAGGTCAGATCAGTTGGAAAATGAAAATGAGGGTGGGTTAACTTTTTTATTTCATTGGCCAACAAATTCACCAAAGGACAATTTTGTCCTCAAACTTGATCATTAACACCAAAGCCAAGGCGTAATTGCACAAACAGAAAGCCAGTTAGCTTATTTCTAAAAATGCAATCAACAGCATGGCCCTCTCTCTTCTGGGAGGCTTGAACTTCTTGAATTCCTTACAGTTTAGCTCTTAAAAGGTTTAAACAGTTTAGCTTTTGTAGAGGAGAGTCTGGCTTGCAGGCTTGAACCTTGAGCAGGGGCATTCTTTCTAAGAGATGAGGATACATTGCAACACTGTGTTGCACGTTCCACTGAGGGCATCTCTGAAATAAGTGAGTTCTTCAGGGGACTCCTGAAGTATGTACAAAATATATGTTAGCAAATTAAAAGAAAAGTGTTTTAATCTCCAGATGGCCCAGTAAGATTCCAGGGCTGCAAGCATAAGGATGGCAATTCCCTGTATAGGGAAGGACCTAAACAACCAGAAATTGAGCAGAATGTGCAGGTTGTCAGTTAAAGATGGAACTAGTGACACTGAATGTTAGTAAATGGTTAAGGAGCTGGGCAAGAAAATCAGACATAAAGGAGATTAGTTTGAAATTAGTTTGTTCATACCCCTAACAGCTTAATGTAGTTGTCTTCGAAAAGGGATGAAAATTAGAATAAGGAGGAATTTGTGCCATGAGGCTAAAAAATATCAGTGCTACGAGTACATAGGGCCAAGAGGAAAGAAAAGAAAAGGGGAATCCTTACCCCTTTTCTGCTTTGCATAGCTGTGTAGCTGTAACGTTCTTAGGGTTGGGGAGAGGGGTGTCCCTGCTTTATGAAACTACCACTGCCCCACAATGCCTGAAGAGGACTACAAGACTGCTATTCCAAGCTGGCTAAATTAGTGAACAGGTGAAGTGCGGTTAAGAGGATGTGAGGATACATCATAATATATTACTGCATCTAGAATTGAATATAGTGTATATATCTAGTTTGGTATATACTCATCTGGTACATTTTCCCATAGCCAATACAGCTGCACATAATGGCTGCAAGTTAATATATTTCGGTAATTGTGGTTTTATGGAATACTTGATTTGCTAATTGCTTTGTATATGTCTCTTTTAAAAAGGAACTGAGTTTTGATCAGTTGCTAGGCCTAATATTGCTAGTAAGAAAGCTGGTCTATTATTTAGATTTTAAATGTTGTCATTCACATTTGTCCACAAACAATCAAAATTATCAAAAGAATCAATATTGTCTTTCTCCTTGTGACAGCATAGCTATCTCAGAATTACTTTGGGGGAAAAGGACCACAAGCCCATGTGTGTATACCTTTAACTTGATGCAAAGTTAAACTGCCTAGCCCAGGGTTAGGAACCTGTGCCCTTCAACTGTTCCTGAACTTCAGTGCTCAGTATCTCAGACCATTGGCTCTTCTGGCCAGGCCTTATGGGAGTTGGAGTTCACCAACATCGGAAGGGCCGCTGATTGTACACTCCTGGTTTAGCAAGGTCTGCTTTTCTGGGTTTTTTTTTAAATCAGCTGTATTCCCACCCTATCTCTATCTGTGAGTGAGCAGATAGTATGCATGTGAGTATGTTTGTTGTGTGAAAGAGAGAGAGAGAGAGAGGGAGATAGTGTCTTCTGGTAGCAGCCCCTCATAGCTTGCTGTTCAGGAGTGCCGCAACCTTGGGAGCCTTTTTTGCATGGTCCAAGACGTTTACAGTAGAAGAGGCAGGTGAAAAACCATCATATGAAATTATTTCAGTGCCATCCAATATAAGTATGATGTAGTTCAAAAATGGGTTTGTTTTTGTTCTCTCTCTCCCTCTCCCTCTCCCTCTCCTGTTTGCGAGCCATACTGTCCTGGATTGGTACAGAGGAATTTAAAAGTGAATATATATTTTTTTGCTTTATGTATATCCTGCTTTTGTGAATTGTACTACATTGGCTTTTAAACTGTTTGGTTTAAACTGTTTGGCTTCTGGAACTTTTGGTAACAGTCTACTTTGTTGTTCCAGCAAAGAGTAGAAACAAAACCTGAAACCCAGTCCCAGCCTCCTCGTGTCCGCGAACAGCGCCCAAGGGAACGGCCAGGCTTTCCATCAAGAGGACCAAGACCAGGTAAACTTTTTTCAAGCATCATCACTGCTGTTTTGGTTTGCAGTGGGGGATTTTTGGCATTTTTTTAAAAAAAAAGGCTGGGTTATTCATCGTGGTCTGACCTACTGCAGCCATCCAGATTTAAAACATGAGTGTAAAAGAAACTCATGGTCTGAAGGCACATTACCCAGGTAGTTTGTTGAGGTGAAGCAGATATTAGAATCTGTTCAGTTCCTGTATGGAGGACTACTTGGGAATCCTGTGTGTGAAGATGTGATATAAATATGCACATGCCAGCTAAATAAATTATGGTTTAAACTGGAATTGCCTCCTCAATGTCCTGTTCTACCACTTAACTGTGGTGTAGAAGTGACCCTAGCCTCCCAAAGGCTGGGTCAGCAGAGAACAAGCTCCAGCAGATTCTAGCAAGATGGCAAGACTGAATGAACGAATGTTCATAGGTATGAAGAGGCCCATCATCAGGCCAGCCACCAGCCAAGATATTGGCTACAACAACTATGAATAAAATGACAAGGCAGAATAATTGCAGTCTGCATTGATGGAAGGACTACCCATGAAATCGTGGATTAGCAAGGTCATTGTATGCTAGCATCAAAGTCATTAATTTTTGCAGTGTGGCCTTGCATGCACCATGTTCTTCCTCTGAATAAACATAAACCCTACATATGCAAAGTTCTCTATATGAAATTATATACTAGAACTTGCTCCTGGTTTTGAGGTTTTCCTGCCTTATTTTAGGTTAAATAATTGATATTGCCTCTCAGGCTTTTTTTTCATGTAACACTTGGCAAGCAAGTATGATGCAGTATTAATGTCTGGTTTCACTGTTCTTTTCTGGTTTTGTTTATTGCTTTTCATACAACCTACATCTTCCTGTTGCCTGCCTTAATAAATTGGTGAGAATCATGTTCTTCTGCAGTGACTCATTTTTAGAGGCAAAAGTCTTTTCATGTGTTTCTTAATGTATAGCATTGTGTTGTCAATAGGGAAAAATCAGTAAGGGCATAAATGTTGCCATATTGTAAGAGAATTGTCTTCCTAAATTATAGAAAGTCTGGGTAATGTGCCTTCATGAGTGTCTTTTACATGCATGTTTTAAATCTGGACAGCTTCAGTAGGTCAGACCATGATGAATAACCCAGCCTTGTTTAAAAGGACTCCATAAATTCTATTGATTCAAATGGACGTATTCTGATTGTGACTTACTTTAGATAGAAAATCACAGTTAAAGTAGGACCATTTGAATCAGTGGAACTTACAGGTGACTCACCAAATTTTAGTCGATCAGTGAGTCTCTTGTAGTGTAATCTACTACACTGAGCAACAAGATTTTGGCCATTAATCCCAGTGGGAGTACGTCTTATCTACATGTGACAGTGCATCCAGTCAGTTGTTTATTTGGAATGTACAAATCTGGTTCACAAATAGAACATCTTCACATAGTTGTCAGATTATCTACAAATCTAATGAAACTATAATACAGTAGTGAAAAGAGTAGACTCATGTTGGAAGATAAAATCACAATTTTATATGCCTAACATAAATGTAGAAGATCTTGTACTGTTTCTGAAAGCTTATCCTAATTATATACATGGGTGAAATTGCTTCTGATTTTTTTGTGCAGGATTCTTAAAACAAAGACTATGTCACAACTTCATGGTAATTAAATTTGAAAAGATATCCTTGGATAATATCAGAAAACTGGTGTATATTTTGTAAGGTTTGAAAACCAAATATCATGTAATTTAGATATCAATAGAAACCTACAATTTTTACTTACTAAATAAAGCATACACTGTCAACTCGCTGTTCTTTATAATTGCAGGCCGAGGCGACATGGATCAGAATGAATCAGACAATCGCCGTATAATTCGCTATCCAGATAGTCACCAGCTGTTTGTTGGGAACTTACCACATGACATTGATGAGAATGAACTGAAAGAATTCTTCATGAGTAAGTCAAAATTTGGGAGTGGGAAAAGAACCCTGGATTTTTAAATGCTATAACTCTGTGTATTAAGCTATCTCCCTCAAAACATGGTAAAAATCTGCCTTCTATATTTTTTAATTTGTTTTTTAATAAATTCTGTATAATTTTTTTCCACTTGTGCTGTGTGCTTTCACAGGCTTTGGAAATGTTGTGGAACTTCGCATCAATACGAAAGGAGTTGGAGGAAAGCTCCCAAATTTTGGCTTTGTTGTGTTTGATGATTCTGAGCCAGTTCAGAAAATTTTATTGGCAAAAGTAAGTAATATGAATATAGTTGGTGTGTATCAAAGACAAAAGGTTCCATTAGCATTTCGGCTTATAAATGTTCTGAATTTTGTCTTCTGAGAGTTTGACATACACTCCTTCATATTTATAGATCAGTGGATTTCTGTAGGCCAGTAATACTGTGAAACCTCTGGCCTTAAAACCATTTCCCTTGAGAGGATAGGGTTTGGGGGAGATGGTGGTGTTATGGAGAAAGCATTCAAAAACAATATTGCCTACGTGCATCCCCAAGTAGGTAGGGGTATACTCCACTGTCTCATTCTGCTATATAAGCAGGTGTTACCTACTTCAATTAGGTCTCCTAATTTGTTTGTCTTATTTGTACCATTCTAGTTGTAGAGGAAATATGCTTTCTGATTGAAGTGGTACCGCACATTAAGTCAAAGACTAGATATTTGCACTTATTTTCCTCACCCACCTGTCCTCATTACACAGATACATTTCAGTAGCTGGACTAGGAGAGGCATGCGAAGGGGTGTGTGAGATCTCTCTGACCGACCACAATTAAGACCTTTAGAAAAGGGTTCAGTAATATCACAGCTGGGTGGCTACTTTCTCTGGCTTATTGAGAAGAAACAGCACAAAGGTGCAAACTGTCTGCTGCTAGATGACACAATTAGCCAACCATCAAATAAAGCTTTGTAGGGGGTTTTCCCACTCCTGCAGCAAGCACAAGCAGGATATATGGACATGCTCTGTGTTCATGACAGGCCAGATTTTGCGTAGTTCCTGGATTGTCATGTGTCAGTTATGTCCAATGAACTCAAATTGTTTATTGGCACTTGTATAGTACAGTACCAAAGTCACTTTGAATATGGCTTCAGAATGCCAGCTATGACTTGGGGTCGGGGGAATGCCAGCTAGTATTTTGAGACTGTTTTTTGAGAAATGACATATTCAGCCATAGTCTAATTAGGTTGCTGTGCATAGCACATGTAAAGATATCATATAATGGTATTCCCAGTATGAAGTGACAGAGGTACACATGAAAGAGTGCACGAGTTCTTACAAAATAGCTCCTAGGGCTGAATATTAGGAGCATCTGTTTCAGAAGCTCTGAATGTTGAAGCATTTAATGTGTACACTCTGCTCCATGCAATGAATGTCAGTATGTATGCATATTCATCTGACTCTGAACTCTATATAGAGTATGTATAATTATTTTCAAAAGTTCATCCCTTCTGAAATATATGCTACCAGTTAGTAGAATGGTCTAGTAGTAACTCATGCTGTGTATTGCTTGAAGCAAAGCACTAAATTAGGCACTGCCTGGATGGGAGATTACTGAGGGTAAGCTTTTGAAGCTAAAAAGACACAATGCAGAAAAGTTTGGAAGAAGAAAACCAGCAAGTGCATACACCAGTTATTAAAGTTTCATAGCTTTTACAGTAACCAGCAGAAAATGAGCCTTACTGTCCCATCTCTCCCAATGCTCCAGCAAGATGGAGTTGCTGAAAATTGATTTTTTGGGAAGTGGGGATGCCAGCTGGTGTCCCTAAATGGTTTGTAAACATGTAGTTGCAAATCTGTCTTATATTAGTGGGATGCTTTGCTCAATGGTCCATCTGGTTTAGTGTCATCATCTCTAATTAGTGGTTATTCAGAGTCTGAAGCAGAGGGATATAGTCTTGTGCTGCCCTGCAGTCTGAGAACCTTTACATAAAAATTGCTGTGGGATGTTCTGCATGCAAAGCATGTGTTCTGCTCCTAATGTGTGCCCTTTTGGGGGGGGGGGGTTTGCTGAACTCACTAAGTTCTTGATATCAATACTTTTTCCTCACCCCCCCAGCCCATTATGTTCCGTGGTGAGGTGCGTTTGAATGTAGAAGAGAAAAAGACCAGAGCTGCACGTGAAAGGGAGACCCGAGGTGGTGGTGATGACCGCAGGGATATTCGCCGCAACGACAGAGGTCCTGGGGGGCCACGTGGCATAGTGGGTGGTGGAATGATGCGAGATCGTGATGGAAGAGGGCCCCCTCTAAGGGGTGGCATGGCCCAGAAACTTGGCTCTGGAAGAGGAACTGGGCAAATGGAGGGCCGGTTCACAGGTCAACGTCGCTGAAGACACCAATGTTGGCAGGCAATCTTGGCAGTGATACATTATTCGTCGTGTTTGCATTCTTGTTAATTTTCTGGCTTTGGAATGTAACACAGCCTTTTTGATCATTTCTTTGATGTGAGAAACATCTTTTGGTTACCAGTTAAATTGAGGTGGACGTTCTTTCCCTAGTTTCACAAAGAAGTCCCACTGTTAACTTATAAATTAGACCTGGAGATTAAGGACTGAGAAATGACCATCTAAACTTTCTGCAGCAGCAACAACAAAAAGGACAAAGGGCGTGCCTATTTGAGTTAATGTCCTTCCAGTGTAAAATAATAATAATGATGATAATAATCCTTTGCTGCACACTTTGTGTAGGTGTTACTGTTTATGCCTATTGCTGTTGGAAATGCAAATAGTCCAATCTTTGCAATTGGAGAAGCTTGCCATTTTTTTTTCCTTTTTAGAACACTTGGCTCCAAACAACTCGTGTTTTTATGAACTTAAACGTGCTAATGGGTACTTGACTCATTTTACGTTGACATCTGCTGAAAGCAGCAAGAAAAGAAATAGCTTGTGAAACGATGCGGGCATCTGCTCTGCTTGCTGTGACCAATATACGTACACACATAGACCTTAACAAGACTACAAGTATGTTCCAGAAAAAAAAATTAACTATATTAAACAGAAGTGTAAAACTTCAAAAAAAATCATAGTTCAGAAAACAAAACAAGGTTTTTTTAGGAGAGAAAAAAAGAATCTTACGAGCTCCCTGCCTCTCTGAAACAGGGATGGCTGACTGCTCAACACACTCCTCCTCCCTTTTCCCCTTTCTGTAAGCAGTGTACAGTGAAAAATTGTCTTTACTGTATTGAGGTCTCTGGTAATGTAATAAGCATGATGGTGCCTTCTATTAAATACATCATTCCAGTCTTGCTGGTGATTTTGTACAGTATAGTGTATGAATGGCTGTGCTGCAAAACTTTAACAGCTGTAAAAATGTTTATAAAATCATTGTATAAAAATTGCAGTATCTTTAAATCAGTAAAGGTTACTGGAATATTATTTGCCTAGTTCTACAGCTAACAAGCTTCTGAAGCCTTTGAGGAAGGGAGGTATGAAGTAGGAGCTGCATTTTTAACAAGTGGAGTTATGGAAGTGAGTGTGCATTCTTGCATAAAGTCTAAAGTTAATCAAGTGTGTACCTTCATTTTAAGTATACTCCAGACAACATATTTAGCATAAAACGTGTTACACTCAAGGATACTGCAATTTTCACAGGGCAGGATAATAGCTCAATTTGCTATTTCCAATTTTTGAACTTTCACCCATTTTGCACAAACCTTGAAACAACTTTGCCAATGTGGCTCAGATTTTGTACATGGAGGGAAAACCTCCCCTTGTGTATTTGGACTTTGTAGAGCTTCTTGCATTTTGGTGAGAGGTTTGCTGTTTCCAGGTTCCTGTTTGCATAGAGAGCACATTCCAGAAAATGACAGATGTAGCAAACGATACTCCCCGGCTTCACACTGGACAGCTCAGCAAACCTCAGGCTTACTCTTGAGGACGAGGGGAGGCTAAAAAGTATGTGACCACTCAGAGCTGCTCTAAGCATGGAAGACCTCATGTGTTCCAATGTAACAAAAATGCCTAATGCAAAGAGCATTTGGTTAAAAACATAACCATTTGCTATTTCTTAAGAATGTGTAAACACTTGCCTGTGTTAAGAGGGGGTGAGTTTGTGTCATTCTTTTCTATACGTGCCCCCAAACTGAGGTCTTCCATGTTTGATGGTAAGTCTTGCACTATTTTCATACACTTTCTGGGACACATTTCTTTTTTTCCATGTTTATGTTTGGGTGTATTTTGTGTTGAACTGTTTCATTTTCAGACGATACCTGAAAATGTAGTACTTGAATGCCTCACCAGAAACCACAAACTTGACTTAAGTTGGAAGCCTTTGTTTTAACTGCTGTTTTCAGCAAGCAGTTTCCTTACCAGTGTTTTGTGTTCCTTGACTTTTTTAGTACTATGGTATTGCCCTGCCATCCTTTATAAAAACTGTTAAGGCAAATGGCACTGCAAGAATAATCCGAAAAAAACATAACTGATAATTAGAGGAGCTACTGAGCCATTCAGCTTTCCGGCTTGCTTCTTTAAATGCGATAAAATAACAATATTGGAAGCATACTCAGAAGTTTACATGGTGACTGTTCACCTACCGTACTGTGGACTCATAGTGTACTTGTCCCTCTTCAGTAAATGTACCTCTAGAAGAAAACGTGACAGATCTTTGACCTGTTAAACTGCTGATTTGTTGATACGGGCAGTTTGCGACCATCACAGTCCCAATTCAACAAACTTGCTTTAACCATCTTTTCGCTTTAGTAGGTATGCAAGACAGTGGACTACCATCTTTATTGCTGTAATGTGTTAAGCATTATACGCTAGTAGAATCTAGTTTAATTGTTGCAGGTGGAAAGTATTTACTTTTAAGTTTCCATTTTTGAATGTGTTTTGACTAAACATACCAATAAACTACTGATGTCTGCAGCATTCATCAATGGTCATGAATTCTCTCTCAGTGGGATTAGTGTTCCAGAGTGGCAGTTTTCTACAATTAAAGGTAATCCTGCTGGAGGGGGATTGATCCCAACATTGCTCTTCATTATTACACTATCCATAAGCTTTCATGGTCTGGATTCTCTTCACTGCAACAACTGCATTATCTATTGTCAATCCACATGTCAATGTTCCTTGCTATGGCTGCTGACCATTTAAGGCACCCTACAATTGCTGTAAGCTTGTTTGTCAAAAATATTGAAATGTTGTTTTAAAAACTTAATAACCTTTTCAGCCAACAGACAAGTAGAATCTTCATTGTAGAAGTAAAGCAGAGGTCACTTGTGCTTCCGTGTCTAATTCCCTGTCCACCACCTGTGCTACTGACCCCATGGACCACATCTGTCTTTGCTTACCAGTGCCCGCTTCCCAACTATTGTTTCATCAGTGAGCTGGCTTGTGAGCTTTTCCTGTATAGATAGTATCAGTTCTATTGCTATGGATTTGTAGATCTCCAGTGTAAAATCTGGTTCACACAAACAATGGAAGAGATGGTAAGACTGTTCTGTTCTGTTTTTCCCTTAAGTTACAGTGATTTTAGTGGGGTTATGATGCACATTTGGAGAACTCTAAAGCTTTGACTTTCATATGCTGTTCAAAATGGCACAAAATATTGTTTGTCCCACAACACTTCTGCCTTAGAAATGGATGAAATGTTGCACTTGATTGCCAAAGTAGACAATAATAAACAGGGCTATAATGCAGTTGCACATGCTCATTTCAGATTTTAAAAAGTTCATTCATTTGCATTTTTCACCTGCAGGACAAGCCAAGACTGTGTCCTTCAAATCTGCTTGGAGGAATTTTTGTTTCTGAAAAACATTATATAATGTTTCCCAAGTAACATTTGTGGTGAGTTCTCAGTAGAAATAAAAGGTCAAGGTAAATAATGCAAAGCTCTAATAACAAGTAGAAAGCTTCATATAAAAAGGCTGTGTAATAGTCCCAAGTCATGCATGCTACCCGCAGAGAATAATCTTCCTTCCAATATCTGAGATGCATGCATGGGTGTTCCTCACTGATAGATGGTTACAGATTGCACATTCTTTGACTTTTACAAATACCCTGAATCACCAGTTGGTATAAATACATCTTTGGCCAACATACCTGTATAGATATAGCCATATGTTGGATTCAGGAATTTTATTGTGGATGATGATTGGAAGGACTATCATATGTCCTAATGCAAGCTTGAACAAAGATATTCAGTTTGCAGAAGATGTGTTGTATTAAGGTGCAGTGAATGGACTATACATTGTCCACTTAAAGCATAGCCCAGTTTTCACTCTATCCCTTTGGCCTAGGAGAGCATGTTTCCGTAGCCTTGCTGACATGCTCTGTATAAGTTAACAAACCTACTACATCGTCAATACTTCTGTGAAGCCTAATAGAGCTGCGCAGTTGCAGCAGAACTTCATCGCAGTCTTGGGCAACAAATGGGCGATTAGCCACTGACACTGGAATCTGAGGTAACAAAATGCTTGGTAGTGAGATCACATATAATAGGCCTTGTTGATTTGTGGTATATATAGCAATGAATTGTATGTGTTTTACTACCATGTTTGAACAATCTCATGGATCTTCCTGTCTCAAGATCTACCTACAGCTATCCTGTCTATCTATAGCACACAAATCAGCTGGCCAGACCACACAAGAATCTCTGCCACTTCACAGGCCCTAATCAAGAATATTCTCATACGGAGAGCAAGTGTCTTCAGAGCTGACGTGTGAGAGACAACATTACATATGAAAATTCACCTGAACAGGCCTCAACTACTAATCTGGGATAGGTTAAAAGTCGTTACCTGAAGACATAAGTCATGTCAGAAGCTTTGTTGTGTTTCCTCTTTTCCAAGCCCACACTGAATTCTGCAGAACAATATCAAATTGCATATGCTTAAATAAACATATTCAAAAGAAACATAATCTTAGTAAGGTGATACAAAAGGCAAGGCATTGGTATGGAAACTGGAAATACAAGTGATGAGAGAAGAGCTAGTTTTTGAAACTGTCTAATATTCTACCAAGATGAATATTCACTACATTTGCGGCAAACTGCAAGAATCCATACATGTCATAGCAAACATTTCAAGGTTTTTCCAAGATCAGGACAGTGTAGAGCACAAACGACCTTTGGAAAATTCTTTGGCAGACAAATTGGTTTCTGTTGGTAAGGGAAAGCTGTATAGTGGTATGTTACCATAATTCACATTGCTAATATGTAACACATTGCATCTGTGTACATTAAAATAAGTTTAGGATTGGGATCCACTATCCCAGAAAAAGTAGATTGGCTCCTTAAAAGCCTAACAACAGACAGATTATCTTTGGAATGTTATATAGCCTTCAAATGTAGCTTCTCAAATAACTCAAAAGATTAATTCAACATTGTAGTAAGGTACAGTTCCTGAGGAATAAAAAAAAAGCCTTACAAACTTGACAGTACAAAGGTTATTATAAACTTAAAACCAGGCACTAATACAGCCCATGGTTTTACCTTCTGGGAGCAGCTGCCCCAACAAGAAGGGTCATGTATACTGAAAGATAACCCCTGTTGTTTTTGTGCCTAGGAGAATGATCTAAGCAAGACTTGACAAGGATGACTGGCGATCTGTCTGCCATCTTGTCAGTTAACCTGAACACAAGAAACCCAATATAAGAGTCCTTTGTCAATGAGGCATCATGCCTGCAAAGCTTTATTTGCTACTTTTGGAATAAGGTCAATTTTTAAAATAAGAGATGTTGATAAACATCCAATTTATCCCCTATAGTCTATAGCAGTGGTTCCTGACCTTGACTACCCAGATGTTCTTGGACTACAACTCCCAGAAATCCTGGCCAGCACAGCTAGTGGTGAGGGCTTCTGGGAGTTTTAATCCAAGAACATGACGGGACCCAAGTTTGGGAACCACTGGTCTAAAGGTCCTGAAGCCTGACTGGTAAAAAATATCAGTAGTCCTTCACTTCATAGGTGATCTCCTTAAAGCCATTGTACTTCACCTCTCTGAGCAAATCTTGAGTAGTCATATGCAAAGGTGAAACTATGGAGGCCTCCAAAATGCAAAACCAGAGTCATGCATAATTATTCATTAAGAACATCAGGTATAGAATCTTGCCCAAGAAAGATTTAAACATCAGTACGTTTACCCTAAAGTATGACTGCAGCTATTTAATTTATCTGTTCAGTGAAGTATAACACTGATCCAAACTTCTCCACATATCCTAATTTCTTTCTTTTTGCTCACTCACCTATTCTCATAAATCCATCTAAATCCATGTGAAATATCTTTCCTGAAGAATTCAATAATATTTTTGTCTTTCATTAGTGGTGGAAGACCAGAGAGAGTGGGGGAAAAGCTCTCAGCTGAGCAATTCCTTTATTAGGAGCAACACAAAGGTCAGAAAAGTGTGCAAGTTGTTGAATTTTCAGAAGCTAGGTGACGGTGGTGGTGGGAAATAGGGATGGGGAGGAAAGAGAAAAATACAAAAATTAGGGCAGATGTTGTGATTGGCTTCATCACATTCTAAAGGTAGCCAGTTTTCTAACCCACAATTCTTAATAGTTTAGTTTAAATTAATTTAGTGATAAATGTTGTAGCAGAAGTATAGTTTGTGGTTCTCAGGCCTCCATCTATTGAGTGTTGAAATGTGGCTTCATACATTTTTGCTTTTCTTTTTAATTTTGGTTTATGAAGGTCATGAAACATGAATTTTAATTTTTCAACAGGTGGTCTGGAATAGATAGTGAATAGTGACTGGAACATCTAATTAAAATCCAAAATGAAAAAAGAGATAGTGCTGGAAGATTAAACTTCCAGGTCAGAAAGTACTGAATCAGCTACTGAGGAAGAGCAAAGGACAAGTACAAATATTTCTGTTGCTAATGACGCAAATAGATTAAAGCTGAAAAGATGTCTAGGGGCTCGTGTACAGCAGCGAAATTAAAGTTTGATGCTGCACAACACATACAATTGGAACATGAGAAGTATGAATCTAGGTAAACTGGTAACTATAAAGCAAGAAATGGAATGTATAAATATTGCAGTGCTTGGTGTCATTGAACTAAATGGACTGAAATTGGATATTTTCAGTCAGACACCTACAAAGAGTTTTAGTCCGGAAATGACAAATCCAGAAGAAATGGAGCAGCTCTAATACTAAGCCATTCCAATATTGCAGTTAGAGGCTATAATGCAAGGTCTGACCAAATAATATCAATCACACTCTGGAAAACCTATCAACATACCCATCATTCAGGTCTATGCTCCAACTACCAATGCTGAAAAAGGAGAAATTGAAACAAGACCAGGAGAGGATTGTGGTACTGATTATGAATTGTTAATATCCAACATTAGAGTTAATGTTGAAAAAAAATATTTTGAAAACTAGTGCCAAAATATAATTTAAACAGCATTCCTAATGAATTTAAAGTCTAAATAAGGAACAGACTTGTGTTACTAAACTCAATTGACCATGAACCAAAAGAACTATGGATTGAGACTAGATATTTTATTAAAGAAGAATGCAAAACGACAATTCCTGTAGTAAAAAAGAAAAGAAAAATCTAGATAGATTATGAAAGACACACTTAAAATTGTAAAAGACATACGAGAAGCAAAAGTAAAAGGTGACAGAAATAGGGTCAGAAGTTGAACCCTGAATGCAATTTTTCCGTGACTGTCACATAGAGACAAAGAGAACTATGGCAATAACCAGTGCAAAGAAATAGAGGAGAACAACAAAAGGGGAAAGAACAAGAGATCTCTTCCAGAAGATCCAAGAAATCAAAGGGAAATTTAAGCCTAGATTAAGAATGCTGAATAACCAACAGGGCAGCACACTATCTGGCCAGAAGAAAATAAAGAAAAGGTGGGAACAATATACTAATGGCTTATACAGAAGAAATAAAAGAATGACAAACTCATTTGAAGAGGAATTGTATGATGAAGAACCTGCAGTTCTAGAAAGTGAAGTGAAAGCTGCTCTGAAAGCACTAGGAAGAAATAAATCACCATGTGTAGATGGAATATCAATAGAACTATTTCAAGCCACAGAGACTGAATCTGTCAAAAGCCTAACAAGAATATGCCAACAAATGTAGAAAACAAAACAATGGCCCACAGACTGGCAATGCTCAATACACATTTCAGTCCCCAAGAAAGGAGATGCCATGGAGTGCAGTAACTATAGGATGATTGCTTTAATTTCCCATGCAAGAAAAGTAATCCTCAAGGTTCTGCAACAAAGGCTTTTTTACCTTATATGGAGCAAGAATTGCCTGATGTTCAAGCTGGATTTTGAAAGGGAAGAGGCATTTGAGCTCATACTGCAAATACTGGAGTGCATCAAAGAATTTCAGAAGATCAGTCTGTGCTTTGTAGACTACAACAAAGCCTTTGACTGTGTAGATTAAAAGAAACTATGGGCTGTTCTGAAAGAAGTGGGTGTGCCTCAGCACTTGATCATCCTAATGTGTAAATTGTATTTTGGACAAGAAGCTACCAATAGGGCAGAAAATGGAGAAACAGAATGATTCCTATATGCAAAGTTGTCAGACAAGGTTACATTTCATCGCCTTATCTGTTCAATCTGCACACAGAACATATCATACAGAAAGTCAGATTCAGATGAAGGCCAAACATCAATAATTTAAGATATGCAGATGGTACCATTTTACTGGCAGAAATCAGCAATGACTTGAAACAACTTTTAGTGAAAGAAGAAAGTACCGAAGCAGGACTATAACGGAACATTGGGAAGACAAAAATTATGACTACAGAATAACTACACAACTTTAATGTTCACAATGAAGAAATTGAAATAGTTAGAGACTTTGTATACTTGATTCAACCATCAATTCAAATGGAGAGTGCAGACAAGAAATCAGAAGACTGAGTCTTGGAAGGGCAGTGATGAAGGAATTAGAAAAGATCATCAGTTGTATGGATGTTTCAGTGGGGAGACCAAGACCAAGACCATCCACAGTCTTCTATTCCTGATTACTGTGTGTATGTAAAAGCGGCACTAAAGAAATTTGACAGGAACAAAATTGATTCATTTGAAATGTGGTGCTGGAGTAGAGCTTTGCAGATATCCTGAACTGCCATAAAGACAAACAAGTGACTCCTAGAGTAAATCAAGCCAGGACTGTTTCTGGAGCCAAAAATGATGAAAGTGAGGGTCTCCTACTTTGGGTACATCATGAGAAGGCAAGATTCTCAGGAAAAGACAATAATGTTGGGAAAGTTGGAAGGCAACAGGAAAAGATGACTAAATATGAGATGGATTGACTCTAAAGGAAGCCGCAAGGTTCTGTTTACAAGACTCGAGCAGGGCTTTAGAAGACAGGACATTTTGGAGATCTCTCATTCATAGAGATGCCATAAGTTGGAAGCAACTTGATAGCAAGTAACAACAACAAACTGCTGTATCATCAGCAAGTCAATTGGTGATGCACTGCTTGCCATTAATTGTAGTACCGTTTTGCCTGGGATCATTCCTAACTGCCATAACCAAAGGCTCAGTGCTGCAGGTGAATAAAATCAGGGAAATTAGTATCCTTGCTTACTTCTCCTATAAATCTAGAAGGAGGTTGTGATCATATCATTTGCTCAATACCACTGCCTTATGGCTGCTGTAAAAGGCATCTAATACAGCAAGTCTAATGGGGAAAATTAATGAATTGGAACTTCCACTTAAATCAGCTTCGAATACAACCACACTATATTCTTTATGATGAAACAGGTGGAGTTTATGGCTATTGAAATTACCAGTATTGGAGAAGATATGCAGTATACTAATAAAAATGCTATGAATGTATAAACTTAGAGAAAATTTTATGAAGGGAAAAAGAAAAACCAAATTAATTTACCTGGAGATGAAAAGGAAGGCAAGCATGTTTTAAGATCTAAAATTAGTGAACGAAAAAAAAATAAAGACATTTTAAATTCTTACTAGAGATGGGCATGAATTTAAAAAATGAATTACCAAATTCATTCAAAAATCACTAATTTGTCGATTTATATTTGTACAAATCGATGCCCCTGACGAATATGAATCAACAAATTTTTAGTCATTTTTTATTTATTGATTCGTAGGGCTATAAAACAGCCCCCCAGGCACCTAGAGACACCAAAATTGCAGTGACATTTCTTCAGACTCTCTTCTACAACCCCTCCAAGTTTGGTGAAGACTGGATTTCAGATGTCTGAGTTATACACCCACAAAGAGCCCCCCCCGAAAGGTTCCCCCCAAGCACCTAGAAACACCAAAATTACAGAGAACCTTCTACTGACTCTCCTCTATAATCCCCCCAAGTTTGGTGAAGATTGGGTCCCCCCAAGCCAACTGCTAAAGGGCACATTCCTGGGGGGACCTATTTTGTGGGTGTATAACTCAGATGTTGGAAACCCAATCTTCACCAAACTTGGAGGGATTGTAAAGGAGAGTCAATAGAAGCCTTTTTGTGAATTCAGTGTCTCTAAAATGCCTGGGGGGAACTTTCCTGGGAGTGCCTACTTGTGGGTGTATAACTCAGACATCCCAAACCCAAACTTCACCAAAGGGTTTGTAGAGGAGAGTTGGGGGATGTTTCCTTGTGAATGAAACATTATTTCCTTCTAGGTGGTGGCGGTGGCATTTTATAGGGTTTTAAAGTAAAAATGAATTGATAAAACGATTCAATTGTGAGAAAATATTCTTAAATTTGTAACTTCTGATTCATCAACCTTGATGAATCAGAAATCAAAATTAATTACCATTTTTCTGATTTGTGCCCATCTTTACTTCTTACTCCCCAAATGAAGTAGCAATTTATCAATTTTTCAATAAGTTCTATTTCAATAAATTGTCTAATGATCAAAGATCCATATTAACTAATTCTATATATCCCCTAGTGGCTTGCACACAGAGATCCAAATATTTAAAAAAAAACAAAAACCCAAAGTTTCATGTCTATAATGGGAGTTTCTACAAAACACTGAAGAGCCAATTGGCATTGTTTCTGATTCTTCTAATTCATTACTAAAGTTACAGGAATTGGCAGACAATTTATTGATCAATAAACCTGGCAAAGAGTCTAGAAGTAGGTTCATATAATCTTACAACCCTTTTGAACCAGGATGCCAAATTGCTTACCAGTACACTCTCTAAGAAATTAGGTCCTATTGCTCTAAATTATATCCCCCCCCCATAAACTTGATTTAATCCAAAAAAAAATGGACAGGTATCACACCAAATCTGCAAGTTATTAAACAAAGTTCATTAATGAACCTGAAACAAAAGCAATTCCTTTTCAGTTGCCTCTATTGATGTCTTTAAGGTATTTGATAAATTGAAATGGGTGTACACATTGAAAACGTGCAAATATAGATATTAATTTATTTTATTATTTATTTAAAACATTTTATCCTGCCTTTCTCTTTAAAAAGGACTCAAGGTTGTTTACATTATTAAAAGACAGTATTCAAAGCTAACAACAGAGAGAATACAAATACTAATGAGGATCAAATTAATACTATACTAAAAAACATACGCGACACCAAAACTCATTAAAAGCAGCAAAGTACAAAGGTCCATTTAAAAACCTTTCTAAAACAGCTGATCAATCAGGGAAAGCTTGCCTGAAGAGAATGGTCTTTGCCTGCTTGCAGAAGAACAGCAGAAATGGTGCCAGCCTGGCAGAAACAGCAGGGGCTGTTCAACAATGGAGTGGTTACCTTGGAAAGTGGTGCAGTTTTCTACACTGGAGGTTTTTAAACAGTGGTTGGTGATAATCTGATGTGAATGCTTTAGCTGTGGTTTTGTTCATGGGCAGCAGGTTGGACTAGATGACCCTTGGTATCCCTTCAAGTTTACAATTCTGTGACTAATGTGAGCCCAGGAGAGATATGCTAGATAGGAAATAATCGTGCCTCTGAGAGGCTGGCTGTGAGCAAATCATTGTGGATGAAATCCACTTTCTCAGGCTCTAAGCACACCTTCTTCATGGATGGTGCAGAAATGGGATGTGCTTAGAGCCTGAAGAAGCAGCTTTCATTCACGATGGCTTACTATTTGTTTTATTTTTTTAGTGGTCCAATAAAAGGTATCACCTACTCTTGTGCTTAACTAAAAGGTGGAGAAGAAATACCACATTAACTCAAGCGCCAGCTAATAGTGTGTTGTGGCTAATGACGCAGTGAGCAGTTGGCAAGACTGCTGCGGCTTGCACTGTTCAAATATATTACATTCAAAAGTAACGACTTAGTTACTTTTTAAAATTGCAAGCCGTACTTTAAAATTATACAGTAATTGCAACTAATGAGGATCGGGCGGACTTGGAACTATGGGTTGTTCCAGGGAAATGATTCTTAGTGCAGTCTCACACTTGATTTCGTTTCATTTGACATGGTGCAGCTATTCTATTTATTTTTTTTCCTCCTTAGCGGCCTTTCTCTAGCAGGGAAGACTAAAAAAAAAAAAAGGGGGGGGGTGGAACATGGGAGGTCTCTATATTGAAGCCTGGACTTCCTGTAAAGTTCCATAAGTAAATCCTCATCTGGAAGCACCTACAACTGTAACTAACTACAGTACTTTTAGAATGCAACGTTCCCAACTCTGGAATCGTCCTTTCTCATTCCCAGAACGCGAACGACTGCCCGGGGACCGAGCGAGTAAAAAGCGTCGGCTCGGTTCCCCACCTGGGAAAGGGCCGCAGCCCCTCCTCGCGAGCGCGCAGGTCTCCTCCCTCGACGGCGCGCGCGGAGCTCGGCTCTGGCGCTCTGTTTTGGCCGCCAGCGGGCGGGCCGTTGCCCCTGGTTACCGCCTGGGCCTTCGCGTTCCATTCGGGCCGGCGCTCCTGCGCTGCGCGGAGCGTCCCTTTTGCCTTCTCTCCTTTGCGAAAAAGGCCTCGCAGCCGAGGAGCCTGGGCGTGGCGTGGCGTGTGCCCACCGTGGCTCTAGGAACACAGGGCAGGTGAGTGGCGCGTCCAAGGGCCGGTCCTACGCCTGCTTGCCCAGGTGCAGCCAACCCCGGGACCAGGGAGGGTAGCAAATAATTGGGTCGCGCTTCGGCTTAAAGGCTTGGAACCGGGGTGGCGGAGGTGGCAGGCGGGAACTGGCGCTGACCATCTCTTCAGGAGAGCTATCGTCAAGGCTGGTAACAAGCTTTAAAGGCCACTCGACTACAAGCCCTTCGCGCTCCTCACGTGGTCACGTTCTTTCCTCCCCGGGCGGGCCTAGCGCCGCCCTCGCCCCCCAGAGAAAGGGCCCTGCGTGGAGGTGACGCCTGCTCTCCATGCAGCCCCTTTTGCGCTTTGCGGTTCTGAGGACCCCTCTCTGCAGTGGCGCCAACTGGAAGGTGCCTCTGCTGCCACGCTTGCATTTGGGATTATTTTGAACACGGAGGCCCCGATCCTCTGAAAAGGAGTGAGCGAGGGAAGGGAAGAAGCAGGGCAAGGATCAGGTCCTCGTCCTCCCTGCTGTCCAGAGGGTGGTGGCCGGTAAGTGGCTCAGGGCTGCCCGGTGCCTCTCTCAGTTCGCTTGGGTCTTGACTTTGCAGTGGTTTTATTTTATGCTAGCCTTTCGGTTGCAGCCAACCTTGTGGGAGATCTCTTTGTAGGAGCGATCTCAAGATGGTTCTGTAGAGGTCCGTCTTGCCACCCATTAACATCTATCTGGATGGTGGTCTTTCAGGGCTGGGAGCACAGTGCAGTCACTGTGGGGTTATATTTCCATTTTTCTTTCCCTTAGTGTCAGGTATGGCATAGTCCTCTGTGAATGTCTGTCAGTAACTCTGTACCAGCTGGGTGCTGCTGATGACATTAGGTGAATCCACCTGCTGATCTGGAAGTAGGGAGTAGGGTCCTACTGTGTGAAATGTAACTTTTTGTTTTAAGGTGCAGGTTTGTGGCATTGGAAGTGCTTCTGCACATTGCATGATCTCTGGGTCATAACTGAGCCTGGGAATGTGTTTTTCCTACTATGGATGGAAAAATCAGCTTGAGTTCCTGCTCTGAGCACTTCTTGACTTGGCTGCTATATACATGTATAAGACTCCTCTCGAAGGCTACAAACAGACCTCAGAGATACTCTTAGTTCATGACTGGAAGAGGGAGATTCTTAACTGAGAGTGCAATCGGATGGGGATTTGTCCAGTGGCTTGGTCCAGTTTGGGGACAGACTGGTTTGTTCCTTTTTGTGGCAATCACATCAGCAATTGTGAAGCAGCCAGGCTGTTACCTGTGGTAACCCACACTTTTTGGGGATCCCTGTCAGCTGCTGCTATTTTTTTTAGTACAGATAGGATTTCTCCATTTTAGTTCAGTTTGTGGCATGTGTGATAGCTGTTATTGAACCAAAGTGGCATGCCAATGAAGTGATAAACTGTATCACTTACCAATAAATGGAGGAGGGGAATTCAGTTTTCTCCTGCTTCCTGCATAGGGGGTGACAGAAGAATATGTAGAGGGATGTTTTTTCCTTTAGAATCCAGTGCTGTTTTACTTTGATGGCAAGCTCATGTAGTGATATGTCATTTACCAATAAATAAATAAATAAATAAATAAATAAAATCCATCTTTCCCCCACTCTCCACAGAGAATAAGGCAGAAGAGGAGGGGGATGGGAGACGGAAGAGGAAGCAAAAGGGATCTCTTATTTCCTTTTCCCCCCTTTTGCTTTACAGTCCAGTGCAGTTTAACTTCAGTGGCAAGCCAGTGCAGTGATATATCACTTACCAGTAAATGGGGGAGGGGGAACCCAGCTTTTGCCCAGTCCCTGTGGAGGGAGAGACAGGTGAGGATGGTCGTGTATGGCTCAGAGGGAGGAACAGGCTACATAGGGTAGCTTTGAGGTGTAGTGTGGCTTCCTGTACTGAAACCACCCAGGGGGATACAAGGACCGTTTTAAATCTCAGAACGCATTTTCAAGTGACCCTGTTTAGCCCGATCAGGCCCAGGATAATTTCACTGTCTAGTCACGTCCAGAGTGTCATAGATGCCAGTGCAGTGGAGTGGATACTGTGTCAAACTAAGACTCAAGAGAACTTGATGCAAAACCACATTCCTGAAACTCTGTTGGGGTTTATATCAATCAGAAGAGACTTGAACTCACATAAGAGCAACTGACTGTTATAGCAGGAGCTTCTGTCACCTCCTGGATTATATGGATAAGCTTGCTTTTTTGATGGTTGGTCTTAAGTACTTACCCCCAAGATTCCTTTGAAGTTTGTTAAACACAAGATTCCTTTGAAGTCTTATTCCACAAAAACTTCGCCTCAGTCACCTCTCTCCATAACATCAACTGTACTATCTAATGAAAGGTTATGTCAAAGTCTATTTCTGGCCTCAGACAGTTCAGATCTTTCAGTTTTTCCAGGATATGACAATACTGCTTTTATTTGGAGCCTGCCTCGAAGGATGGCCATTTTTAAATAGTTTTATTGGTTGCCAGTTGTTCTATGCTAAATTCAAGGTGCCGAATTTGATTTGAAACCCTTAGATGGGCTGACACAGAGATGCTTTAGGGGAGCACTCTTTCCCATGTATTCCTCTTAAGAATAAGCACAACAGGAAATGTATTAGTAAAAATCCTGTTGCTTGGTGTAGTATATTGTACTAGAGTAGACTCATTGAATCAGTAGGGCTTTAGTGAGTCAACTCCATAAGTTTCATTGATTTAAATGGACTTATTTTAACTGCAACTTACTTTAACATAGTAAGTAGCAGTTCGAGTAGGTCCATTTGAATCAATAGAATGTATGAGGAAGTTGACTCACCAGTGGGTCTACTCTGGTGCAGTTTACTATGCTAAGCAGCAGGATTTTGGCCATTGTATTTAATTGTTTTTATCGCACTGTTTTATATTTTTACTTATGTTATTTTAAGCTATCTTAAGGGCACCTTGCAGGTTGAAAAGGAACCTGTAGATTTAAATGATAATAAATGTAAACATAATTTTTGGATTTTTTTTTAATTTAGGATTTCTAACACAGCTCCTGCAAAGGGAGTATAATTGCATTCTCTCATGGAATACTTAGCAGTAGCAAAAGAGATCTGAGATGCACCCATGTTCCTGTTTAGTTACGTTTTCTCCCATATTTGCCTGCTGCTTTGCTGTTTTCTTCGTAAGTATAAAGCATGCATTTCTAATTTGCTCTTTGTTGATACTGTTTCAATGTTGTTTATTTTATTTTTTACAGTTTTCAGTTCATTGTGGCATATGCTTCTATTTAAGCTGACTTGAGTATGATTTGTCATAAAAGGTAGGATGCAAATGTCAACACAAATATACAGAAATAAAATGCCTGCTGATGTAGGAACTGAAATAATAATAGGCTTCAAGATTATCAATAAGCCCATATTTTCTAAATGTGAATGACGTGGGGTTGGATCCACAGTCAGTTATATTTAAGAGTATATGCACTAAAATGTTGAATCTAAAGGTGCAGCTACACTGGAAAACTGAATTGGATTGATTTGGCTTTGCTGTGATTTGATTCGCAGCCTTTATTACGTTTGAAATTGCAATCTGTGCTCCCATAGGGGCTGCAGATTGACTTGGGAGTTCAACCTTCGTTCTGGATGTGATATGAGTAGCGTTCCAGCCCACAGCCTCCCTTCTTTCCTTTCTTCCTCTGATTCCACCTCTGCTGATCCTTTTATGATTTGCTGTAAAGCCACTTTCTCACTTAAAGCTTCAAACTGCTACATTTCTGAAAAACTTTTCTCTAGGAAAAATAACATGGAAAGGTACTTAACAGAGCCATCAAAAGTTTGAATAGTAATTTTGCAAAAAACATCATAATTCACGCATCAGAATGATTCCATAACAGGGATTGCCACTTTCTCATCTGTTACTTTCCCCCCTTGCCTTCAAGTAACACATGCAAGAATTACTTCATCTCTGATCACATATGGTTTTAAACTGTTGGCATGATAAACTTTTTAAGTCCATTTTCAGGCCTGTCAATTAAGTAATTAACATCACTAAGCTTTTGCTTCACAACAGAAGGGCCTTCCCACCTGATCTGAAGCTTACTGTGCTTGGCAGGATTCAGGACTAGCACCCAATCTCTCACATTAAAATTACAGTGCTTTGCTTTTGCATGCCCCCGCCCCGCCCCAGCGCTGGCCTGAACATCACGCCCCAACTGCCTATGTCACCAAAATATCAGCTACAGACATGCCCCTATCTTTATAAGAATGTATCACAACTAACCACATGGGAAAAAGCCCATTCAAATCATTCTGGCTTGAAAAAGTAGAAGCCCCCCCCCCTCCCAGTGTCAGAGAAACAAAGCTGCTTTGGGAGCAAAAAGGGCTGGACCAATTCAACCTTTACATCATGCAGTCAATAAAAAATAGTTGAAATTCACCCATTTTATAAGTGGATCAAATCCCACAGTATTTGATTGTGTTGTTGCACTCTGTCACATTGATTCCAGTGCATGTGCTTTAAGCATAACTGAATCAAAAGAAACATGTAGGAAACGCTTTGTCTATAGGCTCTTCAAAATATGATTTCTTTTCCAGTAAAAAGAAAGAAGCCATAGCTGAAGTACAAATGACATGCTGTTTTCGAGAAATAATATAAATAATGGAATTAGATGTCTGTTATGATGTCTTAAGAACATTCCCACAGATGGTCAGGAATTAGTTTTAATTATTCAAATGGAAGCAGTTAGCTGCTGCAAAACAGGCAACACAATTTTGAGCTTTTAGTATACGTATGTTTGTTACTCTTATCTTGTGAACCACCAAAAGGGTCTCAGGCTCTGCTTGTTAACCTATCTGACATTTCATTCCTCTCCACTGTACTGAAAACCATAAGCTGGTAATCAGATAAAGTACCATAATCACTGAATCATTGGAAAGTGATAGTGGACAGGAGCTAACTCAGCTGAAATGTCAATGAAATTATTTAAAAACAGTATATCTTGAGGGTCAAAAATGATGTGAAATCTAGAGGATCATTCCATGCTTTAATACAGAATAGCTAACTTGATCTGGTCTTGGTTTGGGTAACTGCTTCCACAATAGATCATCAGTGTGGTGTAATTGATAGAATGATGGACTGGGGTTTAGGAGGCATAGGTTCAAATCCCTGCTTAGCCAACTCACTTCTTCCCATGTGGAAATGGTAAATCCACTCCTTAAATATTTCACTTGTCTTGAAAACCCTATTAAAGTCACTGTAAGTCAGTTCTGACTAAACAGCATATAACAACAACAACTTCCATAATATATTTTGCCTGCATATTTCTGTGAAAGGAAATGGAAATCTGGAAAAAGCTTTCATATCTTTAAAAGTCCTGCACTTGTTTTCTCCTTAAATAAATCTCACATCCAGAATTACTTATGCCTCAAACAAAATATTAATATACAGAAATGGAGTTGAGATGGTTAAAGCCTGTTGCAACATTTTATCCACAAAACTTTCCCCACAAAACATATATATACTTCTGTCCTGGAGGGAGTTATTCCAAACTCATTTGTACATGTTTCCATTCTGTCAAGAAAAGCTAAATGTGATGCTCACTGATTGAATGGTGCCTTGTGATTTCACCAATGTACTTCTCTGTGCTCATAATAATAATTGCCATCAAGTCAATTCTGATTTATGTCGACCCTTTCCAGGGTTTTCTAGGTAGAGAATATACGCAAGTGGTTTGCCCTTCCCTTCTTCTGGGAGTGCCCTGGGACCGCGTAGCTTGTGTATGGCCACACAGGCAGGGTCTTCTCCAAGGAGGCACAGTGGGAATTTAACTCCCAATCTCTGGTTCCACAGCCAGATACCTAAACCACTGACCTATCCAGCCAGCTGTCCTCATAATTCCTTGAGCATTTTAATTATTATTTTTTCCTCACAAGGTGGAGAAGGATAAACTCTTGTGTATGTCACTCCCATGTATAGCTCATTTAAAAACAGACAGACAGCTTGCCTGCTGCACCATTTGATTTGCATAATAGTTTACAAGTGAATTTGGTCTCAGTAACCAACTGATGTTTCCAGGAGCCAGCAGCACTTAGTTTTCACAGGAGCAAAGTAACTATGCCTTTGATACCTGCTGCCGGGTCAGTTTTTCTGTTTAAAATAAAGAAGAAAGGAAAGTAGAACATCTGTGTTCTTGTTGCAGTTCCTTCTTCCTCAGCCCAGCTTGGTGCCAGTTTGGAAGAGTTAGGTCTGTGCCTTTTTCTGTTTTTTAAAACTTTTCCAGCGGTAGAGTATAAGGTTTTTCTCTGTGGATCCCCAGAATAATATGTTTTGTCACTCTGAACAATATGGACAGCTGTGTGAGACGCATTGTAAAATGAGGATCACGTTCCTGATAGAAAACTGACTATTTGCTTTTTGGAACATTACATCTGTCTTTATCCTCAGTGACAAACTGAAACAGCTTAACACTTTTGCAGAGTGTGGGCGGCATGCAAGTCAAATAAATAAATAAATAAATAGAGCAAACCAAGGAGTGCTTAAAATAATACATTACTTACAGGAGAACAAATGGCTTCTTTATGCAAACAATTTCATTGTGCTTCCTGCTTTGTGCCTTACAGCCAAGTGGCCCATTTGTTTGAATCCAGATGGAAAAGTATGAGATCCTTGGACTTGTGGGAGAAGGAAGCTATGGAATGGTGATGAAGTGCAGGAACAAGGAAACTGGTCGGGTGGTTGCCATCAAGAAATTTTTGGAAAGCGAGGATGATAAGATGGTTAAAAAAATTGCCATGAGGGAGATCAAACTTCTCAAGGTGAGCCTGCGGCTGGTCATTTTCGATTTATGTAGTTCCAGGTTTTTTCCCCCATTTAATTCTTTTTAAAAATTTAGATTAGGTATAATAGTGAGGTCAGGCTTGTTGTAAGAAATCACCTTTATAAGATCAACTTCTGAATGTATCTCCTTTTTTGCCTCCCCACATTGATTGAAAAGTGGTGAAATGTTTTTGTTATTATCATTTTCTTCAAATGTGATTCAAGCTGGAGGTGGGCAGGAACAGAGGAACATCTATTTGTCACCACTAATTATGTGTCTTAAGGGAGGTACATATGCAGAAATGAATGCAATAAATTGAATTTCACATGCCTGCTTATTTAAATGACCCTCTAGCAGAACAGTATTTTAGGTCACTTTCCAACCATAAAACATGCTTCTCTGGCAAAGTAATCAGGGCTTGCATTTAAGTCATGGAGACACCTTATTTTAAACTTTTTTTAAAAAGCAGAACACAGTACAACAGAGTTATTTTCTGTGGGATCAAGCCTTAAGTCCAAATTAGTACTCAGTAGCTGCTTGCTTCTTAAATGCTGTTTGTTTATATAATTTGGGCAATAATAGCCACATTCATGATGATGATGCTTTCCATAGGCACAAGCCTTGTGGAAGTGGAGGGGCTTGCACACTTCACTGATGTTGAGAGCTATGCTGAAGGGTCTCCCAAGCCAGACAGGTCTCAGCAGAGAAGCCAGACCAACCATCAGTTATGATGAGAGGAAATAAACAGAAATCCATACGGGATTGGTTGTCGCCCGGTCAACAAGGACCACGTCAGATGCTATAGCCCCTGGACATGTGGTGACAAAAGGGCTACAGGTCTCAGCAGATCCTGTTGAGGAACCAGGACAGGCTGCTGCAAAACTATTGTTGTTGTTGTTGTTTAGTCGTTAAGTCGTGTCTGACTCTTCGTGACCCCATGGACCAGAGCACGCCAGGCCCTCCTGTCTTCCACTGCCTCCCGGAGTTTGGTCAAATTCATGTTGGTAGCTTCGATGACACTGTCCAACCATCTCGTCCTCTGTCGTCCCCTTCTCCTCTTGCCTTCACTCTTTCCCAACATCAGGCTCTTTTCCAGGGAGATTTCTCTTCTCATGAGATGGCCAAAGTATTGGAGCCTCAGCTTCAGGATCTGTCCTTCCAGTGAGCACTCAGGGTTGATTTCCTTCAGAATGAATAGGTTTGTTCTCCTTGCAGTCCAGGGGACTCTCAAGAGTCTCCTCCAGCACCACAATTCAAAAGCATCAATTCTTCGGTGGTCAGAAAAGGTTGCAAAAGAAAAATCAACATAGAACAATGACCATAGTATGGACGACAAAGAGAGGGTAGAGGTAGATGCAATAGTGGAAGAAAATGTATCAATAGAGGAACAACTTATGGAACAACCCAGAAATTATGAGTTGACAGAACGGCAAACATCACTGAGGGGAAAAATACTAACCCATATTAGCCAGAACACAGAAAGAAAAAGTCTCCCCACTTTGCACCAATTTCAAAGTAAACCAGTAAAAAATCTACTGAACGATGCAAATGTAGTAATCAAAACAATCCCAACCAACATGCTGAAGAAAACAAACCAGCTCATGTATAGCACAGCTACCATAATAACCATGGGACTTGGTTAGGTAAAGGTAAAGGTTCCCCTTGACATTTAGTCCAGTCGTGTCCGACTCTAGGGGGTGGTGCTCATCCCCGTTTCCAAGCCATAGAGCCAGCGTTTGTCCGTAGACAGTTTCCGTGGTCACATGGCCAGTCCGACTAGACACGGAACGCTGTTACCTTCCCACCGTGGTGGTACCTATTTATCTACTTGCATTTGCATGCTTTCGAACTGCTAGGTTGGCAGGAGCTGGGACAAGCGACGGGAGCTCACTCCGTCGCGTGGATTCGATCTTATGACTGCTGGTCTTCTGACCTTGCAGCACAGAGGCTTCTGCGGTTTAACCCACAGCGTCACCACGTCCCTATTGGGACTTGGTTACAAGCTGCAAAAAACCCAGAAAACTCCTGGCATTCCAAAACAGAAAATTTGGCTGGAAAGGAAATAAAAACAAATTACATGCAGGCATTAGCAACTTAAAACACTTGAAATATTCAGAACTTAAAAATGAAAAAGTAAAAGCCACACTATGCAAAATAAATGACCTAGAAAGGAAAACAATTGTTGAAACTATGGAAGAATTAAAACAACGAGTAACAGCTCCAGCAAAGAAAATTGAAAGATATGATGGACCTTGAAACAATATAGAGAAAACACACAATTTTGAAATAACCAATGATTATCCTGTACATCACTAGGAGAAAATGCAGAGTAAAAGAAATTAGGCCCATGTAAAGATAATGCTCTAAATTTTGGAAATACATTTTGGAAAGCCCAAACGGACATAACAAAAACATTAATGGATTAAAGAAGTTTATAAAGAAACTCAAGGAAAACATATGGATGATATTGTAATAACAACTGAAATGACTAAGAAGCAAGTAAAGGCTGTGAAAAACTGGAGTGCACCTGGTCCAGATGAGCTGCACGGATTTTGGTTAAAGCATTTAAAAAGTCTCCATCAACATAGGTAAAGGTAAAGGTTCCCCTTGACAATTTGTCCAGTCGTGTTCGACTCTAGGGGGCGGTGCTCATCCCCGTTTCCAAGCCATAGAGCTAGCGTTTGTCCGAAGACAATCTTCCGTGGTCACATGGCCAGTGCGACTTAGACACGGAACGCTGTTACCTTCCCACCGAGGTGGTCCCTATTTATCTACTCGCATTTGCATGCTTTCGAACCGCTAGGTTGGCGGGAGCTGGGACAAGCGACGGGTGCTCACTCCGTCACGTGGATTCGATCTTACAGCTGCAGATCTATAGATCTTACAGCACAGAGGCTTCTGCGGTTTAACCCACAGCGCCACCACGTCCCTTCATACATACAGCAATGCAATTTAATCACTTCAAAATTCTACAGCTGAATATTGGATGACAACAGACCACACATTTCTGATAATAAATTATCATCAAAAGAGCAATGAACCCAGTAATTATTGACCAATTACATCCCTTCCAACAATGTTCAAGCTCCTCACAGGAGTACTTGCAAAATCAATATATAATTATTTAATTGAAAACTCCCTATACACAAGTGAACAGAAATGGAACTTTAAAAAGTCAAGAGGCACAAAAGACCAGCTGCTTATTGATAAAATGATACTGAAGAATTAAAAAGGATGAAAAACAAATCTTAACATGGCCCGGATAGACTGTAAAAAGGCATTTGACTCATTGCCACACAGCTGGATTAACACCTGCCTAAAAATTTGTGGGATTAGTAAAGATATTCAGAAGCTCCTCAAGAAAAACATGGAAAACATCTGCTGTTTAACATCTCACTAATCCCCATGTCAATAATTTTAAATAAAACTGGATTGGGCTACAGTATTTTAGAACAAGCAGGACAAATCAATCATCTGCTATACATGGACGACCTAAAACTATATGTGAACATTTCTACGGAGATAGAATCACTGCTAAACATAGTGTAAATATTTAGTGAAGATATTCAGATGAAATTTGGAATTGACAAATGTGCAGCTCTGTCTATACACCATGGCAGGATTAAAAAACTAGATGGAATAGAGTTAAAAAATGGCAATATTATAAAATCACTCTCAAATGATGAAAATTATAAATACCTTGGAATACCAGAAGCAGATAACATTGTGCACTCAAAAGCTAAAGAACTGACAGGGAATATATCAAAAGACTGCAGAAAATCTTAAAATCAAAATTAAATGGTGAAACACAATCAAAGCCATAAACAGATGGGTAGTAGTTCCAGTAATTAGATACCCAGCTGGAATAATAGATTGGACCCAAAATGATTGAAAAACACAGAAACTAATGAACATGCATCATGCACTACATCTAAAAAGTGCCCTTTCTAGGGGTTTTTAGTCTGCAGTCAGATAACCTAACTCAGATACTATCTAGCCACCATGTTCTTAGGTATCTGCATATATGAGTCATACTGTAGATTGGTACTTAGGTTCCTACAGTGGCATAGTGGATAAAGTGTGATGGACTAGGCCTTAGGAGACCTGGGTTTGAATCTGTGATTGGCCATGGAAAGTCACGGGTGGTGGTGGTAGCAGATGGTACTGGTAAAAGCACTCTTTAAATACTAAACATGAGTATGACTTTGGTTAGTTTGTGGCTTGCTTTGCAACTCTAGTGCTGTGGGTTATCAATGCTGGAATGATGGTAAGTAGGGATTTTTATTTTTGTACATAAGCAACAAGCACAGGCCTCAGAAGGCCATCCAGGCTCTGCAGTAGACACTGGTCCAAGTGAGTGAAATGTAGGTGTCTGTAGCTGTCGGCTCGAACTCCCAGAATTTTGCCTTGGGAATTCTTGGAGAATTCTGGGAGTTACAGTACAACAAGGAGAGAGAAAAAAGAATGGTACATTCTTAGTGGTCAGGGTTACTGAAGTAGAAACTGTGAAGTGCATTGAGAACTTAATGCTGACTGGAGGTTTCCAGGAGTTGTACTCCAAAAAGTTTCCAGGCTATGAGAAAAACACTGTGTAATGATTGTTAATTATCATTAATATCACAATTAATGAATACAATAATTTTGGCAATGATTAAGTGACGATTGAAGTGCACAGTGGTTAGTAGAAATGCGCACTGGCTAGCTGGTACATCTTGAAGGGAAGCTAAAGAACAATTGAACTACCAGAGCGGCTGCTGGAATTTCTTCTGTGAAGAACCCAGTTCTGTTAATTTGTACACAAGACATTCAGCTTGTGTGGCATTCTTGGAGTGGAGAAGGATGGGTCGGGAAACCAAGCCTGTAGTCCTCTAAAATGGTGACTTTCAATTGTTTGTTTCTTACTCCTTCCAGAACCTCTATTCCTTATGGGTTGTGCCTAAAATTTTAGAGTGTAAGGTGAGGGCAGAGACTTTCATACAGTAAATGACCCATTTGGTAAGTAATCCCGTGAACCTTTTTGGCTGAAGGGTGAGCTATAAATGCATTAAATAACAAATAAATGCCAAGACTGCATTCCTGCTTGTATTTACTTGAGAGTAAGCCCAGCTGAATGCAGTGAGACTTGGTTCCTAATCAACATGCATCAGTTTGTAAGGCTGCAACTATCAAGGGGCAATTATGGTGAATGTTTTGAGATTCTGTGTAGAGTTGAATACTGATGTGGTTTTATGACGCATTTTCTGTCTCCTGATAGCAATTAAGGCATGAAAATCTGGTGAACCTTCTGGAAGTCTGTAAAAAGAAAAAACGCTGGTATCTGGTGTTTGAATTTGTAGATCACACAGTCCTTGATGATCTTGAGATGTTTCCAAATGGCCTGGATTATAACAAAGTTAGAAAATACTTGTATCAGATTATAAAAGGGATAGGCTTTTGTCATAGTCACAATGTAAGTACCCTGTTTTTTCTGTCTAGTTACTTCCATCAAGTAGGTTTTTTTGTTGTTGACACTGCATTTATACATTGTATTTACTGACACTGTCAGATGAGCTATATATTGGAATAGATGAAAGATGAAGGTGGTTTGTGACTGCAGTGGGGTGTGGGTTCCACCCTCAGAAATATTGGGGTCATTGAGCTGTCCCTTTATAGAGAAATGAACGAGTCAGTAGCTGACATTATCATTGTATGAAAGCCTGCTTTTAACCAAGTAGAATGCTTGAGGAAATGTGTCAAATAGCATATACTGTGAAATACATTTCCTTTTATATTTCTGAGGATTTAGGATACAGGATTTTCAGTATAACTATGATCGTTAGGAACAGAGACTGGTGATCCCAATGTAGAAGAAACAATAAGATTGTTGAGTTTGTAACCACCTTTGTCTCAAAGAAATGTTTCCACTCATAGTTTAAGCTGTAATAGGACTTGCAAAAATCTGCTCCAGTCTTGGCTCCTTTCTGTTCCTCTTTCAAAGACAGACATCACTTATGTGTGTATGAGTATTTCTGTCTGTAGCTTCTATATTTATAATAAGATAGTTGTATGAGGTTGTATGAGGTACAAGGATATTCAAAACTGAGTTCAAACCTGTCTCTGAAACTGGGAAAGCAGTTTTACAGTAAACCTTACTTTATATAATCTTGAACTTTTGAGAAACAGTAGTTCTCAGTTGTGTAGAGAGAGCTGTCTATATATGCAGCTGTACATGCGTGTGGGGAGAGGGTAGTAAATGAAGTTCCACTCATTTATTTTTTATTCTATTTTATTTAAAATATTTGTATGCCTCCTTTCTCCTAAAGGATACAAGGTGGCTTGCAGTATTAAAAGAAACAAAGTAAAAAGCTAAAATAATAAATTATTACAGTGTTTAAAAAGTAGTAAACAGATATATTAAAACTCATAAATAAGAATTATATTAAAAGTTCAAGTGAAAAAACAGAATAAAATAATCCTTTTTAAAAATCACCTTGGTCAACCAGTCGTTTAAAGCAAGTCTGTGTAAAGAGAAAAGCATTTGCGAAAGGATAGCAAAGATGGGGCAAAGATATCCAGGCAAGTTCAGAAAAGATCTGAAATCATCTGTTGCTAATGTGTGGATTTACTATAACAGTTTGGTCTTGTTGCTGGTTGTATAACCATTTCACTACCGTATTACCGTATTTTTCGCTCCATAAGACGCACGTTGCATTCGAGGCTCCATCGGGGGGGGTGAAGGGGTGTGCGCGTGGAGGGGCGGGGAAAGTCAGGCGGCAATTTCCCCTCCTTTTCCAGCACTCTAAACACCTTTTCTTCCCCCGGATCACTTTCCTCCCATACGTCTTTCCTTAACACCACTCTTTCCGTTTCTTTCAACTGTCCTCCCTCCTCTCTCGTGAGAAAAACATTTATCCCCCTCTTCTCCCCCTCTCGTGACTCCTCCCTCTCTTCTCCTACTTCCCCCTCCTCTATCCATTCCTCTATCTTGTGCCACTCCATCTCTCCTTCTTCTGTCACTTTAAACTTTTTTTTTTTTTACAGTATTCGCTCCATAAGATGCACACATTTTCCCCCCACTTTTTGGGGGGGGGGGGGGAAAGTGAGTCTTATGGAGCGAAAAATACGGTATTTTAATGTATCCCATAATAAGTATTAATACCTTAAAGGCACTGTGTGGAAGGTAATCTAATGCCATTGATTTTTGAAAAAAATCTCTGATGGTCCCTTTGCATATGCAAGTCATGAAATGACAAGCCAGTTGTCCTTATGCCTTCCGTCATAAGAACATAAACCTACTTTATGGTTCACTGTTCAGAATACATTGATGGGATTACAGAGCCTTTGCTCATTTGAATACACATTTCTATTTTAGATTATACACAGAGATATTAAACCAGAGAATATATTGGTGTCCTGTTCAGGAATCATCAAACTCTGTGACTTCGGGTTTGCTCGAACGCTGGCTGCTCCAGGTGAAGCTTACACAGATTATGTGGCAACACGGTGGTATCGAGCGCCTGAGCTGTTGGTTGGAGATATCAAATATGGCAAGTAAGGAACTGGAGGAGATGGCATGAACTTGTTTATTGGCCAGTTCATTTTAACAACTGAACAATACTGACAAATTGAGTATTAATAAATTATACCCAACTAGGGATTTGCCACTGTAGGCAGGTTGTTCTTGCAATAACCTTCTGATGGCTGTAACTTGTGCTCCCACTTTGCAGGTGCTCAAACACAATCAGCTTGTGTTGCCATTGTTATGAAAGTAGGTGGCAGCCATAATTGCTGTTGTGCAAAATATATTCTTGGGATCCATTCTTTCAGTTTTGTTTGAATACATGCCCCATGTTTAATCCAGCAACATATGTGGCAGGGGTTTTCTTGAATTCCACTAATTAAATGCTTTCCAATATAAAAAATATTTATGGACATAGAAAGGAAAGGTGTTAACCTTTTGCCCAGCACAGTAGTTTTCTGTAAGCAGGGATAGTTTTTCTGTAGAAACAGTCAAAGGTAAAGCCATCACTACAGTCTGAAAGTACATCTTCACACAGTGCATCATTAATTGATTATCTGGTAACAACTAATTCAGATTATTTTAAGAAGTGATTAGACAAATTGAAGAGAGGAGAATAGATCTAGTGATAATATTTAGCTGTAACAGCTAAATTAAACCTCCATGTTCACATGAAATCTATCACTGAATAGCCATTGCCAAGGAGCAAACAACAAAAGAGAGAACTTAAACCAGGGCAAAACACTGAGAACTAATGTAATTATAAATTTATTCCAATTCATATACTGTTGACCTGTAATTGTCAAAGTAAACACTGGAAAGTGTGGCAAGGAGTAAAGTACCAACACACACACAAAAATTCAGATTAGGTTTTTAGTATTATCAACTACGTTTCCACTAATTAACAGCGCCAGTAAGGTTTGGGGGAAAGGGGGAGTCTTGAAGCTGGTTGCTCAGTCGATACATTCTAAAAAGTCAGTGGTTTTGCTGTGTCTGTTTTACAGTTCATACAAACTTCAAGGCTGAGTTTTGTAGTTAACCCGAAAACTTAAGCCTCATTCAGATTTAACTCATAGTTAGTAACAATTTGCATCCAAACAAAAGAATGAGAGCTCTAAAAAAAAGAGTCAAAGCCATTGTCGTTGAAAAAACACACACCACTTTTCAATTGCCTTCTAGCTTCTCAGTGCTGTTATCAACATCAGTTTTAATTTTTGTTTTTTAGGTACAGGCATTACTAGGCACACATTTTGCCAGAGCTGTCTATCAATTAACTGTTTCTGTTTGCTTCCCAGAGCTGTTGACGTGTGGGCTATTGGGTGCCTGGTAACAGAAATGCTCACAGGAGAGCCCCTTTTCCCTGGAGACTCTGATATTGACCAGTTGTACCATATTATGAAAAGTTTGGGTAAGGTAAACATTTCCTTGTTTTACACCATGTAGCTAGTACAGCTGTTACATATTCCAATCAAAGATCAAGAGTGAAGGAAGGGATCTACATAACCATATTGGATGAGATACTAATGGTGAACCTCGCTGTCATTACTACCTCTTCGACCAGGATGCCATCCGGAACTCATATCGTGAAGTAAACTGAGATGGCTGCCTGCCTGATTTGGACAAGAGATCTTGGATGACCTTAAGGGTGGCAGAACTGATTAGTAGGTCACAGTGTGTCCTATGCATGTCTACTCAGACATAATCAATGTTATCTTACGAACTAGGTGAGTGGGGCATGCCATCGCCCAAATGGTCCAGAAGCTATTCAGTCCCCAAATTGCACCTGGAAATAATCTTGATTGAATTCAGTTGAACTTCTCGGTTAGTGTGTATGGGATTGCAGTTTCGATGTGGTGTTTTGTTTTTTTACCATCTTTTTCACTTCATGTGCAAAGACATGCAGAGTTGATAACAACATTAAAAGAATGAAACATAGCTGTCAGCATACAGCAAAGCAACTGGCAGTCTGGTAGAATCAAATCCAAAACACCAGATTAAAAATCAAGTAGGGCATACCAGCAATAGACTTGAAAAGCAAAGGCATACTGAAGGCTAATGCATACGAAAGTGTCTATACATTAAAAGAGAAGGGCCCTGTCACATTTTCATGGGAAATGTATTTGACAGTCCCTGTGCCACTGCTGAAAACAGCCTGCCGAAGGTGCAGTCCCATCTGCTCTCACATAGCAGTTGGTCCCTAAGAGAACTGCTAGTGATGATCCTAAGTGGCAAACAGAGAATTTCAGGAAGTCGGCTTGAGGTTGAGTCAACCTTCCATCCTTCTGAGGTTGGTAAATTGAATGCCAAGATTGTGGGGAGTGGGGGTGGGCACAGTGTGTAGCCAGCATAATTAAATTGTAAACCACCCAGAGAGTGCTTTAAGCATCATGCAGCGGTATATAAGCAGCACACTTCACTTTCTCTGAGTTTCAGATAATGATCTGACCATCTCATTTCAAACTGAAGTTTCTGGGTTATACTTAAATATAGCTCCATAGAGAAAGCATTGTAGTAGTCCAATTGAGAAGTATTAAGATCTGGATAACAGACTCCTTGAGGTCACTAATCCTAACCCATTGGAAAACTCTCCTGGTGAGCCCCACTAATGTTTGTAAGAGGAGCATTGGTAACTGCAGCCCACCCCACGATACCTTTTTCTTGACCCATCATCAACTCACTGTGGGAACACAGTGCTAGATTTAGAGAAACCTTTGGTCTGATCATCCCAGGCTGTTCTTCTGGTTTTGGTGGTGGTGGTCTTCTTCCTCTTCCTCTTCAGCCCTGTCATAAGGATCTTCCAGGACTACCTGCTCCTGATGCAGGGGAGCAGGTTTTTCTCGGGAGACCCTGTCCTTGGTGATGGTGGTAGCATTCTGCAAAAGATGCCTCTTGAAATGCAGCCACATTTCACAATGTGGAGGGGTTTCTCCACCTTTTCCTTTTCCATAAGTAGGGGAAATTAACCATTTTGCATAACAAGGCACACAGCACAAGGGAGGTGAGATACTTCAGGCAGGTCATGAGTTTGATTATCTAGGCTCTTGTCAAGATTGGACATTAGATGTTCCTTTTATTTTTCAGCTATCATGATGCTTATTTTTATCATAGAGAGACAAGATATAAATGTTATGTGTTATGTGCTGCCAGGTTGGAACCGACTCACAGTGAGCCTAATTAGAGCTTTTGAAGTAAGTGAGATATTTAAGGAGTGGCTGTATTACCACTTCTAAGTACTCTGTACCTGGAAGACCCAGAAGAGACTAACACGGCTTTTTGTAAATTCCAGGAAACTTAATTCCGAGGCACCAAGAATTGTTCTATAAAAATCCTCTCTTTGCTGGAGTGAGGTTGCCTGAAGTCAAGGAGCTCGACCCTCTTGAAAAACGATATTCTAAGCTCTCTGTCACAATCATAGAATTTGCTAAGGTAAATAACCCACCTTATCTTTCCAGTTTACTCCTGCTTGCAGATCCATTTCTTTATTTTCGGGGGTGCTTAGTAATGAATTGGGAAATGTCGGGGAGTGTGGAGATCTAGAGCTTGAGCTGGGAGGAACAGAGACTGGAGCGTCATTTATTCTGTTACATTTATGCCCTGTCTTTCTGTTAGTGAGCTCTAGATGGCATCTGTGGCTCTCCCCCTCTCCACTTTCATCCTTATTGCAAATTTGTGAAGTACTGTAGGAGTGGCTGAGAGAAGGTACCAGTCAGAGGTTACCTATGGAGTTTCATGACCAAAGGGAATTTGAGTGCTCCTCTCCAGCACTCTTAACTATTGCCTAGTGAGCTACCTTATATTTTGTGTGCCTGAATCTCAGAGGCCTCTTCAGGCACAGAGGGCAATAGGAAGGGCATCTGTCAGCTTGGCACACAGTGTAAAACCTCAAAGATAGTTAAGTGCAGTGAAAACAAAAAACAGATGCCTGATATCTCTCTGGGACTGTCCAGACTGGCCATTTTGGATGTGGGGTAAACTGGGCTACAAAGAGTCTATTGAAATGTGGTGAGGGGAACAATGTGCCGTTTAGTGTATTCCTCTCATCTGAACAGTAAATTACCCCTTGTAGCCCAATCAGCTGTCACTTAAATGCTTCCCCCGATTGAGTGCCATTCCATTTTCTCCCTTCCCCGTCCCACTTTCCTTCCCTTGTTCTCCCCCCACTTTCTCTCTCAAACTCTCAGAATCTACAGCTGCTGGAGGCACCTATCTCACGGCTAAACAGTGCATGTGCCAAAAAGAATGCATGCCCTACTGCTGGGCCAGAAAATTGCATGACAGCTCTTAAAAGGGGAGGATAGATCATTCTAAGTAGAAACACTTGTGAACAAGGGTCTTTTTTTAAAATTCAAATCATGCCATCCACAATCCATATACCACATCTATATGGCAGTATGGACAGGCCCACATTCTGGTGCTCTCCATTCCCTGGTTTATATAGTGGTAGACACACAGTGTATATCATATATGCAAGGATGTACTAGGTGAGGCTCCGCCCCTTGCATGCACAACTCCACTCCCCCAGCATGCAACTCAGCCCCCTCACATGGGGTTCCATCACAACTGGAACCATAGGGGCTGGAAACGATCACTGTGTATGTGTGGCGGATGAGGAACCCTGCATGGAGGGGGGTGGAGTCATGCACTCTGATGCAGCTGCGCACCTTAGAGGGAATTTTAGTACCGTATTTTTCCATGTATGAGACGCTACTTTTTCCTAAAATCATTACACTAAAAATTGAGGGGTGTCTTTTACACGGAAGTAAGCTGAGAACACGGAGAGAAGAAAATAGCCCATACCTTGCCTCTGTAAAGAGGCTTCCTTCAATCATGAGGCTTAGCTGCCTCCAATCACAAGCCTTATGGAACTGACATCAGCTGATGCTGAACAAACCAAGTGGAACACATCTCATTGGAGGTGGAGCCTATAGGCTCAGATTCAACAGGGACTCCTAATGTCCGAGCATTCTGAGCCCAGAGGCTGAATCCTCAAAGTTACGTTTTCTTAATTTTGGGGTTAGAAAAGTCTTATAAACAGGGGCATCTTATAAACGGAAAAATACCGTACTAGGTATATATAGAGCAGCATGCTGGCAATTGCATCACACAGCCCTTGAATACCTCTTGAACATTTGATGCTGATTGGTGAATCCTTTTCATTTTTTTTCTTGTTTATTACACCGAAGGAGGAATCTAATGGACCAGATTCAAAGATCAACTAGGATTTTTTAATTTTTTTGTGGGAGGAGTTGTATGTGTGTGTGTTTTCCCCCCTTGTTTGGATTGTGCCCTGTGGTGATCATGGAACAAAGGAAAGGCTAATTGCCTTGGAGAGAGAGAACAAAGGAGTCGACAGTGGATGTCCGAACCAGCAGAGCCTACTGGCAACGCCCTGAGGGCTCTTTTTATTGACTTAGCATGATTACACAGTATGTTATGAGAGAAACAGATAGGATACTAGTTACCTAATCCTTAACTAGAATTGGCTAAAATAACCCTTTGATCTTATGCTCTACCTCTAAGCGAAAAGGCAGAAGAAGGGGCCACCCCGCCTGCTGGCAGCTGCCGCATCCTGCCAGGAGTGTATGCACATCACTGAAACAGAATGCAACTACAACCTTTAGGCAGGAGTTTCCCACAGTGCCCCCATCCACTTCCAGCTCCAGTTTGGTTTGTTTAAAATGTTGTTTCTTGTTTTTTACAAAGAGGATTACTCTTTGCAAAACACAAGCAGGCTTTGACTATATACAGAACTAGCGGATATGTTATTTGGATCTCATGCAATACCTGGATTCAGCTCCAGCGACCTTACCTTTAATTCTACTATATATTAAAGCGGGGGTGAAATCTTATTTCAGCGATGTCTGCAGACTGATCCAGATAAAAGACCATCTTGTTCTGAGCTCCTGCAAAGTGACCTGTTTAATAAAGATTGTTTTGCTGAAAGGTGAGTTGATTTTTCATGTTCAGTTCAGCTGTGCCTTGAAAAGAAAGATGCCAAGATTTCCTAAATGTATAAGAAATGTCTACTTCATCCTTCTCGAATGCATGGAAGACAAACCTCATTTTTGGGAGGAACTATACATTGATGGATGTGTAAGGTTCTGAAACTGTGAAGTCTGAGGACAAGACTGTTACAGAATAGACGAAGTGGGTAGAAAGGATTTTGCTTAATGCCTCCCCTGTATGCTGATTTTCCTTTGCAACTCCAACCTGCAGCTGCTTAGTAGGAAACCTGGCCTCAGAGAGCCTGCATCTTTTTACAGGTACATATGCTGAGGAAAGGTTAAGTGTTGCTTGTGATGGTCACCCCACCAGTTCTTCCTTGCAGATCCTTCCCCATCACCTGGTTTCTCTGTCAGAAGTGTACACTAGTTTTGGAGTTCCATGATGGCCCTTAAATGTCTACTTTGAGTGCTCTACAACTACCAGGAACAAACAAAATAAAACATTTGTTGGATGATTAATAATGGATAATGCACATTGTCCTAAAAGAAAGAAGAGATTCAGGTGTCTGATGTTCTCTTAATCTGATACATGTTTTTGTTGGTTGAGTAATTAATAAAAGTTCCATATTGATTGTGTCTTCTTTGCCTTTTAAAAATGAAAAATAAGATTTGCTCAGGAACTTAAAGCAAAGATTCAGAAGGAAAGAGATCATCCTTTGCCCAAGAAATCAAAAATAAGCAGGAAAGATAAAGATGATTCTGGTGATGAAAGAAAAATTCTTGTAATCCAGGTTTGTGGAACTCTTGTTTCATTTGCTTGTTTGTTTACTTGCTTAAACAATATTAAACAAGTAAGTCCAGATATACTTACTTGCTCTCTATTGAATGAGAGGGTAGAATCCTTATGGTTACCTCAGTGCTTTGGGCAAAATAGACAAGAATGTAGCATTAGAAATTAAAGTGTCCAGCTGTGTCCTGTTATGAGAACTGACATATGACAGTAATTTAAAGATGCAGCTTGTGCAGATTTCTGGTGGTGATGGTGCATTAATAGTGCACCTAAGATTAATAGTGCACCTAAGTTTTGTCTACCACAGCAGATTTAGTCTGGTGACTTTCAACTAGATTTATGGAGAATGGAGGAGAATAAGAAAGACCAAGGACAATTTTTGATCTTGCTATTAGATGCGTGTCAGGAATGTATAGAGAGAGTTCTAGTATGAAGATGGGCAAAGGACCTGTGGCTAAAGCTAGTTTTTAATCCCAGCTAATGTAATTAATGGTACTTGTTAGGTCAACATGCTTCTAAGTCAAAGTGATTCAGTAGGTCTAATTCAGTTGGGACAGACAATTGAAATCAGCCCTTGGAAGATCTTACCCACTTCTCTGTTTGGCTCTTATAACTGGAGATAAGCTCCAGTTTGCTACCCATCATAAATGTTCTGTTATACTCCTATCAGATACAAGTCTCACTTTTCTTTAGTATAAGTGAGAACAAACAAACCAAATCCCCCCACATTTATATTAAATATTTACTATAGTGTGTAACAGCATAATGCATTTATCTGCAGTTGCAGAATGAAGGAACTGAATTGTAATTTCTTTTCTTTTATGGATAGAAAGAACTGTCTTTTTCTCCACATCATTCCCCTGGTTGTGCCAGTTGATGTTGATTTTATAAAAAATATTTGCCTTCCGTAACCTTCATTTAATGTCTGTAAAATATTGTTACTTGTACTCTAATTCATTGTTAGCACTGCAATGTTTGTGGTTTGAAACAGGAGTTCAACATGGATTCAAAGATCAGAGACTCCAAGCTGTTCAGAACAAAATTGTCCAAGGCTGAGTTAGAGAAACCGGACAGATGTTCAAACACAAGTTTTCTATATGAGAATGGAACTGGACAAGTCAAAGCAATTCCTCCAGCAACCCTGAAAGATTCAAGTAGCAGCCTGGATTACATAAAGAATTCTAGCATGGTGATTCCTCCCATTGCACAAAATTCTTCCATTGTGCCAACAGGCATCAGTGGGACCCCTGGCGTAGGGGTAAAATTGGGCACTCATAATTACAGGTACAACACCAGAGTAAAGCTAGAAAATATATGTCTATGTTACAGGTTAGCTTTCTCCTCTCTGTTATAGTTCTGGCCCAGTCTGTTTAGGATGCATCTAATTCCAACTGTGGGCTGCTTAACTTAGAACTTTACTTTTCTATAAGATGTTTTAAGCAGGCACCTGAAAATGTAAAGTGTAATAAGGCAAACAGTCTTAACTCTACCAGATGCAGTAATTTATTAGCAGTGATCTGGAGCTCCCTGTGGAACATACAGTTAGAGACACAGAACTAAGTTTGCAGCTATGTGAGGGTTAAAATGAAATGGTTATATCTAGCATTTCATATAGTGCTTTAGAATACTTAGAGTGCTCTGTGTGCATTATTTCAGTAAACCTTTCAGTCTTCCTGTAAAGTGAAGTGCGGTGAAAGCATGGGTGGCTAAGGGTTTAAGCATGCCATGTCTCTGGTCATTTTATAAATTTGTGGCAGAGATGAAATTTGAATGATTATACTGAAGTTCATAGAAGTCAGTGCTGGGGATCAATGACTCTGTTTTGCTTTTCTCTACAAGCCATTCCACATATACCATTAAGTGAATATTTGCTTAAAATTACTACATGTTACTTCTTGGCCAGTATTCTATTCATGCTGGCGTAACATAAAGTTACACCAGTGTAAATGTGCCAAGCATTAAATCCAGTAACAAGGACTGTACCGTGCAGTTGCTCAGTCGGTCACATGTCCCCGGCATGATTGATTGCATAATGTGTCATGGAAGAGCTTCGGGGATCACACTTCCAGATCAGCCATTGTGCAACTATCACAGACACAACATTGAGTTGTACATCTGTAGCTGGGCAACAAGATTTTGACCATTGTGTTTTTTAATATGTGAAAGCAAAGCTGTTGTGACTAACACATTTATAACAGCATAAGCTTTTGCAGGCTATAGCCTTCTTCATCAGACGCATGAAGTGGCACCCCAGAGTGAGGAAATGATATTTTTTCACTAAACCCTCCACAATCCCCCAGGAAAGAGATAATATTTATGAGCACTGCAGATTTATATATACATGTCTAGACAGATGGAAGTTGTAAATTGTGAGATGATCAGTGATAACTGAAATTGAGAAAGTATAGGCATTGATAATGACCTGAACAGTGGTCCTTAATAAAACATTAGGAGGGAGCCAGAATACCTACATCCTTGCACTGACAAGATGGTTAACATCTCTTAATCTGGGTCTGCGACAGTCTGGGTTCTTTATCTTTGTGGTGAAGTCTCTTTCCTGGTGAGTAATTTTCTAAAAAGTTAGACAGCTGTCTGTAAGTGCATGCCTAACACCAAAAGCTTGTGAGAGATCTGTCATTGTCTAGGTTGTAGATCATTAGTGTAACATTACAGTGCTTTTAGCTGGCAACTAGGTGACAAGTGGTGCTTTGTTGTTGTTGTTTTCTGTGGTAGATGAATCTCAAGTCTGGCCTTGTTAGTCTAGTTTTTCTTTCTCTTGCCTGAATACTATAGTATGAGAAATGCCTGATTTAAATCCTTGAGTTGTGTGTAAGTCACTTCTGGGTGTGCCTGAACCAGTACAATTGTATCATGAGGATTATTGTAGACAGTGGTTTTTGTGGTACATTATGGATAAAAGCTGGAAGCATGTAAAAATGGGTAGTTTTGTGATGGTTTCCAATTTAAGGTAGTAGTTATATGTTCATTATGTAGTTGCCCCACAGAAAGTGAGCCTCCCATGTATGCTGGTCTAGGCTTGGATTGATGATAGGCTGGACATTAATAAATCTTTGAGGAAATTTGTCAGGGCCTCCTTTGTGTGAGTCCAAATAATGTCATCAGAATATATCAGATGGAGAAGAGGCATTTCGGAATAGGAGCTGAGAAAGCACTGTGCTAAGATAGCTACGCAAGTGCTCACATATTGTGGTGTTGTTGAAGTAGGTTCTCTCACACAATTCTTTTTACTTTGCTAGAATACAAAATGAAGCACTGATGGTCAGCTAAGCATGTTAAGCCCATTGGTCAATGAACTATTCTGCACTTTCATGTTATGCTTCTGGACTGTCTGTGCACACCTGTGGAAAACAGGATGCTAGGCATTCGGTTTGACTTTATATTCAAAGAATTACATAGTTGAGGATTGATAAACAACTGGACTCAAAATAGGTCTCATTGTTTTTTGTTCTCTGGAAGCATGCAGACAAGTAGATCAATGTATTAGATAAACTGTCAGTTGTTCCTTTGTGGGTTGAATAACCATGTGGTCTCCAGATAAGTGAGCTGTAACCTACAAAGATTAAACCATAATGAATTTGCTATCATAAAACTCTTTGCCACTGAGAACCAAGCCAGCCCATAATTTGAATAACACTTCCCTGGGCTTCCTTGTTTTGCTTAATTTCCTGCTTGACACTAAGGTAGCATACATGGGGCTCTTAGCAGTCTCTTCTTTAGATTCTGACCCAGACATAGACCTAACTAGCTTCAATGTTGCTGTATCATGTACCTTTCATGGTCTGAGATAGATTTGTTTCCAAGTCCCAGCAGAATGTGAAAAGTATCTTTTAAAACTTTTTTTTAATACTAGCTTTTAAAATAACATTAGTCACAACAGGATAATTGTGTGTATTTCTAGGATCGATGAAAAGACCAAAATATACTTCAGTCCTTTCATAAAGCAAGGCAGAAAATCTCCAGCAGGACATTATAGTGTGAACTTGGCAGCATCGGTAAGATCTTTGAAATATTATTTAGTAAGAATAACACTCAGACAATGAACATGCTATGTTTTAATTGGGTTGCTTTGGAGGTTTCTTATGAATGTTTCTGAGCAGGTTTTGGTACTTTGCGAATGTATTACAAACGTGTTGGTACCTCTCTTTAGTGTTTGGATGCTGCCATAGTGGCTGTGTAAGTATCAACCGCAGAAGAATGAATTCACTGTTACTGTGGCCTGATATTTGGAGAATGACTTCACTCTTATTGTGGCCTACTATAATCCTGGTATATTATGGAAAATACCCTGCAAAACATCTAAATGCATATCACTGGTTTATTTTAACAGTATTAGGTTCAAAGTTCATTTGTGTCCAATAACTGTTTGGTAGCAGGTCTCAAATGAAAACAGTGTCCTTCAGATGAATAAGAAAAGATGGGAGTTTTCCAAAACAGATGTGCGTTTGCCAGAGCTGAACTATAGCCATCTCCCTGAACTCAAAGGCTTGGATGGTAAGAACTTCTGATACATCCAAAGGTGTATTGTCTGGAGAGGTAAACAAGATTTATGTTCAAAAATAAATAGGAAAAAATGGTGATCCATTTTCTGTCAAACATTTCTGAAATTAATTTGTTTAAATCAAGGCAGTGTGATGCACATAAGTCAGAGTCAGGAAATATGAGGACCTTCAGATGTTAAAGAATAATAATAATTGTGTGCCATCAAGTTGATTCCAACTTACGGCGACACTTTCCAGGGTTTTCAAGGTAGTGACTACGCAGAAGTGGTTTTCCATTCTCTTCTTCTAGTTGTGGCCTGGGACTGTGCAGCTTGCTGTGCAGACTGGCTCTTCTCCCAGGAGGCATGGTGGGGAATCAAACTCCTAACATCTGGATACCTAAATCGCTAAGCTATCCAGTCAGCTTCAGATGTGAATGTACTATAAATATAAATAATTGTGTGCTGTCACTGACTTATGGTAGTCCTTTTCAGGGTTTTCTAGGTAAACAATACTCTGAAGTAATTTTCCATTCCCTTCTTCTGGGGGTGCCCTGGGACTATGCAGTTTTCCCATGGCTACAGAGCTGGCTTTTCTTCCAGGAGATAGAGTGGGAAATTGAACTCCCAGCCTCTGGGAGTTAAGCATCTAGTATCTGTTACATTAAGTATCTAGCCAGATACTTAAACCACTGAGCTATCTGCTACTACTTTAAATGGGACTAGTGGATATTGTAGTTCAACTGTGCTTGGAAAGCCACACTCCTGTTCCCCACTCCTGACAAAAGTGAATGAAGTTCAGTCTACCCTATTAAAACTGGACACACCCAGATTTTAAAACCAGCAGTTCAACATGTTTTTAGAAACTCATTTCTGTTGTTTTTATTTCTAGAAAAATCTTTTATGTGAAACCACTTATGTGACTATAAATGCATAGACAGTCTGTTTCATCGGTTCAGTGTCATGTTTTTGTCTGTGTAAATTGATCTTCCATCTACTAGATCTGCAGCAAATAAGAGCAGTCATGGTGCCCATTTGCTGAGCTGGGCAGAGTGATATTAGCTCAGGTTTTCCCACTCCACAACATCCTTACTTCTTGTGCTCTTTCTTCTGAAAAAAAAAAAGTATTCTACACAGATACAAAAGCAAATAACCAGTCACACAAAATGAACCACATTAATTTAAAATTAAGCAAAGAACAAATGACTGGCAAATAACTGAAGTGTTTAAATAAGTCAAATAAAATCAATGGCTGCAGTTGTTGTGTCATGATTTAAGCTACAAGAAGAACACCACTTTTGCAAAATGATGATGATGTTGTTCATAATTAATGTTAAAAAATGAAGTTTTTTGGCTGTGTTTCCTCCATGTGTAGCTCGGAGTTCCAGGTTTCTGAAGAAAGAAAACAAAATTGTTTTGGAGTCTCGTATGCCATCTCTTGCCGCAATAGATATTCAAAACCCAAGCCTAGCACTGCACCAGGTACTCATTGCTCTAAGTCGGAGAGGGGAATGGATGCACGTCCAGTTTATTGTGTCCCATTAATGATGCTATCTTGTTAAAAAAAAAACCACACACACACTGTGTTGATGTCTTGAAAGTGGAGCTAGCAGGTCATTCCTGTGAGCTGTGTATCTGTAACATGCAGGGTTGGCTTCCTTGACAGAAAACAGGATGTTCCTTAGGGAAATGTGCTTCCCTTTGGTTAAAAAAAAAAGAACAAATAAATTAAAAAAGCAGTCTCCTTGCTGGATTTTTCTGACAAGTGTATTGAAAATAAAAAGGCCAAGATCATAGTGACATTTTATAAATTTTGTGTAGTCAAATTTAGAATATAGTGTACCATTTTGATTACCACATATAGAAAAGAATGAAGCCAGAAAGTGTTCAGAAAAAGATATGTAACATTATTGTGGGGTTGGACCTTTTTCTGTATCAGTAAGAGCTAAAGATTTGAGACTTTTTAACATAGAAAAATTACTGATAGGCACATAATAGAGGTTTATAAAATATTGCGAATCAGGTGTTGAAGAGAGTGGATAGGCATTGTAGCTCTGAAAACTGTTTACCTGTTCTTATTTCTTAAGTATAGTGTTGTGCTAAAACTAGTTGCAAACATTTGTTTTAAATTTAGTTATATTTTATTTGATTTACAGGTATCTGGAACCTCCTTGCAAGATACATCAGAAGCCACTTTCCCCAGAGTAGAACATTAGCTACATGTAGGACTAAAAATTCATGTCATCTAGTTCTGTAGCATCTCACATTGTGGTTGCTAAGGTGCTACGGTTGCAGCTCCCTTTGTAGCATCATGCATACGTATATAATACCATCTCAGATTAGTTCAGTTTGCCTAGGGGATTTAGATTCATGAAATGCATTAGCAAGGTGGTGGGAAGGAAGGAATTTCCTACAAGTGAAGATACCAGTTGTTCATTAAATAGTTTACCAGTGCTAGCTGACATCTGTGATGGTCATGACAGATTTCCTCTATGCAGTTGTCCTTGGGCCTCATGTGAACCCAAAATAAGATGTGGATACAGCAATGCTGCTAGATTGTGAGACTGCACTTGCAATCTTTTGTAGCTATGTGTACATCTTTTTGGTATTTCTGTCTATGCATCCGTTGGTGCTGCTGAATTTTAGCCGTGCAGTCACAGGTGTCCATCCAGAGAAGACCGCACAGATAAAATTCAGCAGCACCAACAGATGCATAGACTGGCCTTTGCAGTCCATTCTTCTTCCTCTCATACATAGTCCATAGTTTTAATATAATCAAAGTTTCATGGTGCTGATTTTTAACATTGTGACAGCTTTCTGTAAATAGAAATAAATCCCATATAGCTGTCCTCCTCGCACCTCATCCAAAAATCTGAATTTATTGTTGTCTTTTCTAAAGAATCTTTTGTATAACAAACCCCATCGAAGATATTGGAAGAGTCTGTCTGTAAATACCTGTGTTGTGAGCTCTTCGCCTTAGTAATGCAATATTTTCAGCACATTTTAAAGTTCTGGGCACTGTTTTGAATGTACAGTTTTGTGACATTATAAGGCATCATGTACACTGATGACATTTTAATATAACTACTAATAGTAGTTAACCAGTAGCATTTCACATCATAGTGTATTATAGCTGTACTACACCATAGATGTAAATCAGTTCAATAATGATTGGTTCTTCCCAAGGAATCTGCGGCACTGTACAGTGTTTCCAATGTGCATTAGAAGCGACATTCCCTGGATTCTTTGTTGGAAGCCATGAGAATTAAACTATAAGACATGTTTGTAGCCTATATCATTTGTTCCCAAACTGGGGGATATGTCCCCCCCCCAGGGGCATGAAGAAATTCCAAGGAGAGGGAAAGACTTTTTTTTTATCATCTTATACAAATTTTTGTGGTAAATATTATTTCTAGAATGCAGGATTTCTCAAGAAAAACTGTTTGTGTTTGTTTTTAATTTAGAATATTTTACATTTCCATGTTTATTTTTAATTTAAAATTATGATTTGAATTTTTATTAAATGGGGGTTGAATAATGGTAAAAGGGGGATGGAGAGGTGATTTCCTCAAAAATCAAAAAAGGAGTATAATGCTGAAAAGTTTGGAAACGATTGATTTAATTATATCCTTTGTGTTCCTTGCTGTAGTTGCCCCTACTTTTTTAAAGAAACAAGTGTCTGATTCTGATTTCTGTGCTGAACTGTACAGTAATAAGACAGTTTTCACCTTTTGAAACTAAATCTTCTTAACAGGTAAAGTAAGTGTGAGTTTTAGTTTGTGGGCATAACTGACATTCGTATGCTGCTTCATAGATTTGTATTGTTCGCACCACTCCTAAAGGTGACACATTGGAATGGGAAACTTATACTTTGTTTGTCCTCAGTATTACAATGATGAGAGTGTTCCCTTTGTAGTCTGAGTGCTCTTCAAAGTGATTAATTTATAGTAAGGATATTCTGAAGGAATACAGGTCAGTATTACACATCTAGGTATGGTGGCATAATTGCTATGAATATTGCCCCATCCCTTAATTGGCATTTGCAAGTGCAGTTGAAACATATGTGAATGAGACTTGGGTTAAATGACTGAAAAACTCACATTTTCACACATATCCCTTTGTTCACATTCCTGCCACATTATTTATTTGTCTTTTCAGCATCAGAGTCTTTGTTGACTAATGCACTTTTTCCCTTGAATAATATATGACTGTGTCAATAGCATTTTGTTTTATGAGGTAAATTAACACCCCCACCCCTTCTGCGGGACATTTTGCACCTTGAAGTCCTTCTTGTCTTCTTCAAAGCAGCATATAATGTTTTGATTGCTATGTTCAATGTGACAGCCAGTCTTAATAAAGTATGTTAAGGTTTATTTATGATTATGTATTGTAAGGATGGAACCCAAATTGTCAGTTTGGTTGGAGTCCATGCTTGTTGACCAGAATTACTCTACCAAAATAAAGGAATATTTAGCTGTTTATCAATACACTTGACTTGTTTTTACTACAGAATTTCACCAGTCCTCCTACCAATATGATGTCATTTATGTATTAAATGTATCCACAGATGTTTTTTCTCTCCACCGGCACTTTTATTATAGAGATGTACAATTTTAATGCAACAGTACAATAAAGTTGACAAATCTTCTTCACTGCCTAGCTCATTGAAATTCACTGGTTGAAATCCTGTTGCACAGTTTGGGCACTCACAACAGAGAGGATGTCAGCAACAGCAGCAGTAAATTGCTGCTGAGTAAACAAATTGCTGCTGACCAAAGGTGATTTAGGTGTGCATGTGAATCATCCATAGTGCAAAAAAGTAACATGTACCCCAAAATCTCCAAAGGAAGCCTTTTAATTACTGCAAGTCTGCCGTCACTGATGATGTCACTCCTGTAATGTACAGAGAGCTGCACAAAGGGATTCCAGCCTTTGAGAAACTCAGTCTTTTACAGCATTTGTTAAGAGAACATTGAAGATAAATAGAGAGATGCCAGCAACCGTATTTGGAGCCCCTCCCTTCATATCCCTCAGTGACAGGGAAATGAGGATGTCAAAATGATTGTTTCCATTTGGGGAGAAGTTGAGGGATCTAGAGAGGAAAGAAAAGATGGATTATAGGGTGTCAAAGACGCTGGCTTAAATTTTAGGGGGAGTTTTATTAATTTCAGATAGCTATAAGCCATGTGGTGGCAGGAATAACTCCTTAGAACCACAAAACATCCTATTACCTGATCCTTAGTGTTCTTTGTTTTATAAACAAACACACACATCTTTTATCCCCACCTGCTGCAGCCCTTTCCACCGTGGTCTCCTGTGTTGTCTGACACTCACTTTTCCTTCCCTCCACATTACCCTAATAGCAGTTCTTTCAGTAACAGAAAAAAAGGACCACATGCTTTTTACTTGAATGTTTCTGTCTTTGAGCAGCCTCTTAAAGTAGGGGAGCAGATTTGCTGTCAGAGATGCTAGACAGTATCAAGATTGATGGACCATACACATCCATCCCGTTCCCTCTCTTAATTTCTCCTCTCCCCCCCCCATTTTTTTCTTTTTTCTCTCCTTCTCCTTCCCTTTTTCTGTCCTACCCACCTGCATTGCAATTTGAAATTTTTAATTGATTCTCTTATAGGCAATAGAAGTATCTTAAGGGGGGGGGCTATTTGCATTGGGGTGATGGTGGGAATTTTTAGTGCACAGGGAGAAGATGATTCAGTTATATCAGTTGTAACTCCTCTGCACCTCCTCCCCCTGCCCCCACTCCCACTGCAAAAACTTTCTATTAGCACCAATGAAAGCTCTTTAAAAGCCTCACTGCTGGGCTGGGGTGAAGAAGAGACACTGTAGGCCAAATCTGGACCACAAGACAAAGGCTCCCTCCTGACACCATAACATGTTAGACAGATATTTGTTGCTTCAATGGTATTGTGGGGAATAGAAATCTGGTGCATGTGAGGGACTGACTACCTGGCTCAGACGTCCTTCTGCCAAGAACTCAGTCAAGACAATTAAGACACCTGGGCAGTACAGGAATAGTAACACCAATTTACATTACAAGGTTCTTTTAAGAATAATTGCATTTAATGCTTATGAAGCAATTTGAGCGTTTAGAAGCACTTTGGAAATGCTCAAAAGTCGTGTTTATATTTATTTGAAAAGCCTTTTTTACTGGAATTCTGTTTTATTGTCTCAAAAATGTGTCCAATGCTATCTTTAAAGGTATATTGAAACTAAGCTGTGGTCACACTGGGAATTTGAATTGATTTCTGTTCAGACTTTAAAAATCAGGTTCAAGTCACGTATTTAAACTGTTGGCTGTGTTTGCATGTACTGGATGGAAGTTGATTTATTTCTGGTGATTTAAGCCAGTTTTGGCATCTGCACTACTGAAATTGGCACATTTCCACAAAACTGTATATTGAATCAAATTGATTTTAGAAGTGAAATATTTTAAAAAGCCCAGGCTGGCCAGTTGAAAAGAATGTGCTTTAGAGCCCATAAAAATCAATTTCATCCTTGTGTTGTGTGACCGATAAAATCTAAATTGATTTAAATAACAAATGTGTTTCTTTTTGTCAGTGTGACTGCAGCTTAACACTAGGTTAGATCAGGAGTAGCTCAGTTTCCCACTCCTTGAGGTGAGAAGCAAAGAATTGCCTCCACATCAACACAGTTACAACCCTTCCACAACACTGCTGGCAGTGTGTGACATAGCAGCCAGTAAACCTCTCCTATCATGCCACAACAAAGAGAAAAAGCACACACACACGCCCTGAGGCTGCAGCACCTCTGAACACTTTTGAAGACACTAGTGCTGCTGGAGAAATGAATGAGATAAGCAGCACAGCTGATTTCAAGCCCTGCCTATTTCAACCATTTTTATTATGTGGTTTAGTCTGGATCCATCCCAATATTCATGAGGCTAGAGCAGAAGATCTTCCTTCCTTCCTTCCTTCCTTCCTTCCTTCCTTCCTTCCTTCCTTCCTTCCTGTCTGCTGGTCTCTAAGGGATCCCTTTTGAGCCAAGGCATAAAAGAAAGGCGAAAGTAGTCATGAGGAATATTCAGAACCAAGCATTGGGGGGGGGGGAAAAAGCCATCTCTTTGTTTGACAGCAGCAGTAGCCATATGTTGTAAGGCATTTGGAGGTGCTGCTTCCAGTGGAGTGCTCTGCCACCTAAGTTTATATGATGGCAGGACGGATCCTGAGTGGGACCGGGACTTAATCATATTTGGGTTAGACCCACTTAGGTTAGTTGTATTTAACTTAAGCCCTGCTGATTTCATCCATTTTTGTTCTCAACTGTGGTTAAGTCTGGATCCATTCCAATATTCATGGGGCTAGGGCAGAAGATATTTTTCCATTATCATCATTCCTTTCTCTTTTATCTGTCTACACTTCTTTGAGAAGCCAGACTCTGTGGATCAACTTGAAAATGGATAAATAGTGTGAATGGAGCAAATCAGAGATCATAAAATTGGTGTACGTAATATGTTTAAGAACTAGATGCAGCCCAACTGTTCAAATGAATCTTTTACACTGGATTGACATTTTGACACTGATGTCACATGATTTTTATATGTGAATTTTTCATACTTTGCTGCTGTGCTTCTGATAAACTTAGTACAATTTGTAGCAGATGTGAAATGCTTTTCTTGATAAAAGGAAAAACAAAAACTGCCTTCCCATCGACTTGGATTTATAGAAAAATCTTCAATAGATAAAGAAACTGTGAATTGTATGGTACGGATTTTTTTAAATAACCAAGATCTATCCAGAGTAATATGAAATACCATCTCTTTATGCAAATATATACCACTCCTTCAGTGTTACCACTAAATACCACTCTGATTTCAACACTCAATAACCTGTAATTTCTGAACCCTTTGGCTTTGCAGTGTTCAAACATGTACATATTCTTGTAAATAAAAACCTAAATCTAAATTTCCAGCTGGTTTTTTTATTCGTATTTTCATCCTATTTGAAGAAATCAGTGTTTGTAAAACAGCAGAATTAACTGATTTGATTAGTTAATATTTTAAAATAAGGGAAATGTAGCTTCATATGATGTGTTTAGTGGCCACTCATAGAAAGAGTTAATACGCAAGACCCAAGTGGTTGTTGATTTTTAAACCACTAATATTTTTAAACACCGTTTCCATGTACACCTATCATCTAGGGGTTCTGCTATGTTTTAACAAGCCCCTGGTATTTTCTTGTTCTAAAATGTCTCAGGGTGTTTTTGTTTCGGGTTTTGGTTTTGGTTTTGGCGTTTCAAATTTAAATCCAGAAATGTATTTTTACAAGCTTAAGTTTTGATCTGAACAATGGGAAGTGCTTCTCCATGGCAAGTATTTGGGACAGCTTTCCTGTTGCAGCCCACCTGAATAACTTACTCGCATTTGATAATGAAGCTTCCTGTCACCCAGAGAAGATGGTGTGCTAGCTTTTATTGCAATATTAATTTTATATTTTTGGCTAGTCTTTTGTATTCTCTTCCAGGAGGTCCATTTAGTGCTCCATTGTGTAGCTTAACTGTAGCATAACCATCCTTTGTCCTCCATGAACCAAAATTTTGGGTTGCATGTGAATCATATTCCCACCCACCCCCTTTGTTGAGGGAGGAATTTGCAGGCTGACATACCACCGCCAGGAGTCCTGCTGCACATCAAATCTGGAGACGAGACCAGCACTCTCTTGAAATGGCGAGAAACCCCCCACCATCCTGAGAATTGAGGGGAGGCATACTGGAAGGGCAGGGTTTGCTTACACAACTCTAAGTTAACTCTTGTGAGGGTGCCAGACCTCAGGAGACACATAAAGGCACATAAAGGCCTGTTAAAAGGGAACAATCCACTCCTCCTCCTTTTGTTTGGAGTTCCACATGAATTTGCTGGTTGCCTTGCAGGGGACCAGAACTCTTTATGTCATTGGGTGTGCTGCTTGTTAGCTGTGGGAGAGTTGTTTGCTTAGGGTCTGATTTCTTTTTTTTAAAATGTATGTTTCATTGCTTGTTGTATTACTTAAGGTAATCTTACTTGGCAGGGTGCTGGGATATGTCTTGGATGTGTCCCTGGTCACATAACTAATTGCAGAGCCTGGTGTCTCAACAATTGGTTGCAATTAGCCATGGCAAACCTTACGCAAGCCTTATGTGAACACCAGCAAGATTCCACCCAAGACCTTCATCTGATTTAGCAGATTGCAGTCTTTCTCAATTGTTTCTGTGAAACATGCATACATAGCAAGTTTTTAATATATGTACCTTTTCACTAAAGGCACAAGTATAAAAATAACTGTGCATAATAATTGTGCCAAATAACCTGATTTGAACCCTACTTACTGTTTGTAGAAAGAGCAAGTAACTGTGATGTGCCCACTCTTTAAATGAAAACAAAAGAAAACAGCTTAACATACAGTTTGCCCATGTTAGCAATTAAATTGACTGGTGTGTAAGTTGAGAATAAGTTTTCCATTTTCTTCTTTATAGGAAAGTGTAAAAAATGTAAAATCTATAAGCCAAGTTCCTGTTGGGTTTTACCGTGCATGCAAAGGCAATTGAATGTATGAATGCTATAATATAAACTTGAGGTTACATAGGTCTGAGGATGATTCATTAGTCATTAGATGGCATATTAGTAATGAAATCACTACTGTCTTCACTGAGCTGGCTGGATAGCTCAGTGAGTTAGGCATCTGGCTGCGGAGCCAGAGGTTGGGAATTTGATCCCCCAATCGCTTCTCGGCCCTTTGGCTAAGATCAAGTGTAGTATCTGTTCGTATCAGTTTAACACATCTTCACTTTACAGTCATCATTAACCAGCTTTCAGAATGTCATGGAGTGTTTAAACTGGATGAAAGATTCCCTGTATGATCTTATATTTACTTCTTATGGCACAGGAGCACTTTACAGTCCCTCTTATTAGCTGTACGTTGTTCAGCTGTGAAATATAAGCCATTTTATTTTTTCTTGCAGCTTTTAAAAAACTCCCTTTCCTTCCTTGATTAAACTGTGCATCTTTTCTGCTATTTGCATGTTGAAATTTAGACTTCATTGCCCAAGATATGTTTTAACATAATCAAGTTTATTGAAACACTGCTAGCTGAATAAGAGAAGAAACTGCAAGGTTCACAGGGGAATCTCACAAACATTGGAAGTTGTACATCAAAATATTATTTTAATACCCTCTCCAACAATACTATTCTGTTTTAAGACCTCTGGAATCCACAATCCATTTTAAAAACCTCAAACCTTTTACAAAACCACATCAGAGGAATGAAGGAATTTTAAAAGCTAGATGTGCATCAGCAGCACTGGTGAATTAAGGCTCTAGTCCAGAACCCACTATCCTTCCCCAGCCTGGTACCTTTTCAGGTATTTTGGACTACAATTGGCTGGAGATAATGGGGACTGTAATCTTATCACACGGAGAACATGAGGGGAAATATATATGTTCCTGGAAGCCCCTTTGAACACAATGGAACTGACTTTTCAGTAGGCATGTAAAGGATGGCAATGTCTCTTCCACTTGGTGAGTAGGGTTGCTTTTGGACCAAGTTTAGAAACTGTAGTAACCTCTCAGATAACAGCAGCAAGGCTGTTGACTGTCACTAGTCAGTGGAAGCATTTCTCACTGCTACTGAAATAATTTAATTGGTGTTTGATCATTTTCCAAGCACATGTCAAAGTGGTGATGTATGCTTTTAACATTCTCTGCAGCTTCGAGGGCTGCTGCCACACCAACATGCCTGTGCACTGAGGTGATCTGTAGATATTCCCTCCAAGAGAGGCTTGCCTGGCATTAACAAACATGCCAAATTAAGACCAACTAACATGTTGGTCTTAATTTCAGGTTTATAAAGTGAGCAAGCTTGCCTGCAGGTTTGCAGCTGTCCAATTACTTTCTAAAGGCAAAGGTCTGGGCTTTGTATTTCTTGTGTTAAGATTCATATGAGAAGACTTCAAGTCTTTGAGATCTATTCCATTTTCTATTAGAATTTCATGATCCACCAAAGGGATCCAGTTGCAAGAGATTGCACTTAACATGAAAGAAGTCTGATTCCAACCCAGAACTGAACAGAGCTCATAGTCCACACAAAATCCGTGCTTAGTCACCCCAAGACTTGATAATTTCAGTGGTATAATACAGGGTAGAGTGGGAAATCATTTTTGTTGCTGCTGCTGCTATAACGTAATTGGGAGTGCTAAACCATAGGTCTATTGCAAATGACTCAGAGATCTACCAGTAGCTCCAGATCTATTTTCTGCTCTCCTTGGATCATGGGGAAAAGAGGTATGACTGGTGCTTTTAGATGCAGCATTTGTTCCCCTTTTTTTTGCTGCTTTTTTTGCCACTTGGTTATGGGAGATAGTGGGATTTATAAGGGCTCATGTATAACTGTTAACTATATTAACATTAAAGTGCTACAGCAGTATTACTAACATGGCTGTCATGGGTGTAGAGTTCTCTGCAGACTGTGCCTCTGTCCAGAACTTTATGAAGCAGCAGCACGGCTTGCATTTCCCAGTGTCCAGCAGACTTCTTCCATCTGCTTTCTTGATTAGCCGGTTCTCATAGTGCATTGGTGTTAAAGTGTCTGGGAAGTAATGTAGCTCTAAACTCTACCCACCACCTCTGCAGTACAAGGCAGCATGAAAGAAAAATATACCAGGGGTTAGGAATTATAGAAAAAAGGTAAGAGGAACATCATTTGGTTGCTATGCAAATTTCTGATAAGATCAGTGCAGAAACCAGCAGATAAAGTGGAACAAATGTATTTGGAAGATACTCTAAGATAGTTAGGTCAATCCTCCATGGATGTCTTGCTCCTTCTCTGGACTATTGGAAGTCGGTGTCTTTTTCCTCTCTTTTCTTCAGAGGATTCATCACTCTCGAATTTGTCAGTACAAATGGTGTTGTGACCAAAGGCACCTCTGTTACAAGGCAATAGAGCATTAAAGAAGGTGTGTGGTGGTTTGCACCGGTAATAAGGCACAAACCATGGTCTACATCTCGGCACTACTGGTCTAATGTGATGAGTTTGCTTCCTGGGATTTTGGGTTGTGATTCGCGGTTTGGTTGTCAGTGGTGGTGTAGTTGTTACTGGGAAAATCTGACAGTCAGTTCCTTGATTCTCCAGGCCTCTGAACCGCAATATGCCAAATGAACTGGATCTCTTGGTCAATTCTGTAACAAACACAACTCATTTTATTTAGATGGATGTATTTATTGCATTGCAACAACATCTGAAATGCTTTAACTTTTCTAGGATCATTCTGCATAATTAGTAGGGAGAGTACAGGTGAGTGAAGTTTGGTGTAAGTTAGTACTTATTTGTCAAACATGGTACATGTATTTTAATCATCATCATCATCATCATCATTCATTCATTCATTCATTCATTCATTTATTACATTTGTATCCTGCACATCTAGTACCCAAGCACTTTTCTGGTCAACAAACAGCAATTAAAAACACAACTACCCACCCCGGCCTGCAAAGACATAAATAATGAGATCCAGACCAAAACACTAAAAACCCAAAATATAAATAAACCCAGAGGCAATGGCTAATCAAGATCTAGTATTTGTTTGCCACTTAAGAGTCTTCCAAGTATTCCATAAGTACTTTTTCAGTGAACCGGCCTACAGCAACCATGTAACCTACTTCTTTCTTTCTTTGTATCAGAAGCACACAATACAATTAATAGGCTACAACATAAAATTATGGAATAGCCTGTATATAGAAACAAATAAAATACAAACTGGTTTACACAAATAAAATTATAAAGTTTAGATATGTCAGATAATTTTTGCCCAATTAATTGGCAACATCAAGGGTATTTGGGGCAGCTAATATTTTGTAATGTAATATTTTACATTACATGTTGGGGAAGATAAAGTACATTGACAAAGATGTGACACTGCCTGGTCTTCTCTGCACTCACAGAGTTAAAACTGTGAGAAAATTCCATTTTCTTAGATTCACTTGGGCTCTGCCAACTCCAGTCCATAGCTGATCCAGTAAGGGTGCAACTCGATGGCCCAAAGTGAAGTGGGCTGGAGTGGGTTAAATAGGAGTCACGTAAGGTTGCACAGAGATACAGTATGCCATTTGGTGTAATCCTTGAATTCACATGCAAGGATAAGTAAATTTTGGGTCAGGAAATCCTATAGGAAATCTCAAGCAGCCCTACTTGGCCCTTCCTCCCTTTAAAGGAAGGAAGGAAGGCTCAAAGGAGCAACAAAAAAGTCCCCCCACCGTCTCCTCTTCCTTCCAGGAAGTAGCTTTGAAATTAAATTTTTTCCCCAAAAGGCATAACACATCACTGCTGCCTTACAAAGCTTTCTTTAAAAAAACAACCTTTACTTCCTCTCTCTCCCCCTTCCATAGAAGAGTGAGAGGAGATTTTCAATTTCCCAATGTCATTGACTTAAGCAGACAGCTTAAGCCATCTGCTTTGGTTCGATCTCAGCGATCGTATGTGCTGGAACCAAACTAAAATAGAGTGATGAGAGAGAGAGAGAGAAGCTCCTCCCAAAAAAGTGCAGGCAGGGTTGCATCACAGACAGGCTGATTCATGATAGCACAACACCATATGGTCACTGTGGAAAGGACTGAACCCACCCATCTTCAGGATGGACCAAACAGCAGGACAATTTTCTTTCTAGTCACTCTCTCAATTCCAGATAACCTTGTGTGGCCAAGGGCTAGACCTTCCTGGGGTTGCATTTATTTTAATAGATGGGTAGTTCTTACTTTACACATTATGGTTCCGGCCTTCTCTGCTGTTCCTTAAACATTCACAGATGTTATGAAAATACTTTTTCTGGATTTTAATCCAAGAGGAGCAGGGTGAATAGCCCAAGACTGGATGCACATTTGAAATAGATGCTTTGAGTCTTTCACTATTAGCTGCCCCTCTTCTCTGCATGTCATTGAGTGCAATGTCTGTTAGATAACCAATTTTATCAATAGGGGTACGTGGAAGGAGCTTCCCTGAAGTCTGTGAATACATTTGTGTGTTCCCTAGGCAACAACTCTATCGGCTGATCTTTCCATTCCAGAAGCACCAATGTAACACAACTCTATACAAACACTGTGTATGTGTCTTATCTGGAAGTTGAGTCATGGCAACTAGACTTCTTTCTTGTTTAGGTTGTTAGGTTCTTTCTTGTTAGGTTCAGTCTTCAGACTGAAGAAGCTACTTGGATGAGTAGCAAAACATTTCAACCTAACAAGAAAGAAGTCCAGTTGCCATGACTCAACTTACAGATAACCACACCTGGATAACTGAGAATCTTCAGAGATATACTGTGTGTGTGTGCTACCAAAATAATAGAGAGTTGAGTAGTCAGGCTGCAAGCTGAAGTCTTAAGGAACTGTTGTGCTTCTGTGATCTGCAGATGGTGAGACACATCTCAGGGTGAAAGGAGCTGGAGGAGTATATGTTATCCCTGTGTGTGAGATGGCTTTAAACCTGGTCATCATTGTCACTGATTCCAGCTGATGCCAAAGTTCACTGGCTCAGAGCAAAGATGCTTGTATGTATGTGTTTGCTCAAATCCAGACAAAAAAGCAAGAAGCCATATTTTCTGGTTTCTCCTTGTGCCCATTTCCATGATCAGCTGGTCCAGAAGCAGTTACATCTCCCTCTCAATCCTTGCCTATCCTATGACACCACAAGGGGCCATGCGCTGGTCTCAGGTTTTGGCACTGAATATCAGGGAAGGTGATGGTGGTGCCAACATGGCAACCTGGAGTGAGGATACAGAGACATGGAGGCTTACATAACACTCCTAACTGAATCTAAGACTCAGAACTGGGAACATCCTAGTATATATATATATATATATATATATATATATATATATATATATATATCTGTGCTATACAGTTACAACAATTTGATTTCACTTCAACTGTCACAGTGCCGTCCTATGGAATTTGTCGTTTGGTAAGATACTTTGGTAAGATATTCTTCTGGAGAGTTCTAGTGTACTCTCCAAAAATAGGGTACCAAGTCCCTCACCAAACTACAAACCCCAGAATAGCCCCGGATAGAGCCACGGTTGTTAGAGTTCAAACAAAATGCTACAACTGTGTAGTGGAGACACACTCGCATCAGTCTCTTTTCATTAAAAATGGTGCCGGGGTTTTGCCTCCATTGCAAGGATATTATATTCCAAATGCAAAACAAACATTTGTTTTGTACTTGGAAAAGTGATATATTTTCTAGAGAGGGCATTCTGAAACTTCACTGGTAATGGATAAGCAGTGTGCCTCCGTGGTACACTGGGTAAAAATGTCTTGTCTCCACATTCTCTTGGTGAAATATGGGTGTGTGCAGACATGAAAAATTGATTATTCACATCTTGGTGCTCTGCAGATGTGCTGGACTCCAGCTACCACCATCCTCCCCAGCAAAGCCTCTCCTGACCATTAATGTATAGAGATGGGATATTCGTATTTATATCCCTGGGGATATGAATATGAATATCAGCACCACAGGTGCCTGGAAAGTCCAATCCCTCCCCCCCAAACCGAGAGGTCCAATTACCGATCGCCATGTGGCACACACGGCCAGCATCATTCCCCTCATACCAATTGCAGAAGTAGCCTTGCTAGCACTTCCCCATGCAGCCAGCTGTTCAACAGCTGAGCAGGGAGACTTGTCATCCTGCCTCCTCGCCAGAGTGGTTGGCTGTGTGGGGAGGCGGAGAAGCACCTGCCAGGCTACTTCTGCAATTGGCATGATGGGAATGATGCTGGCACCACACAGCGACCAGTAATTGAACCTGTCAGTCTGAGGGGGAGGGATTAGACTTTCCAGGCACCTGGAGTGCCAGTGTTGTTCCCATCATGCCAATCGGAGGGTCAAGGGAAGTGATTTTTAAAAATCTCACTCACCCCCCCTCTCAGTGCTGTTCTGTTTCCTTCTTTCCCACCTCCCTGCTTCTCTTACCTCATTCTCCCCCAACTTTCCCTCTCCTCTCTCAGATGGCAGAGGCTGCTGGAGGCTGCCAGCTCCAGGCTAAACAACAAACATGCCAAAAAGAATGCATGCCCTACCACTAGGCCAAAAAGGTGTGCCACGGCTCTTAACCGGGGAGGATGGATTTTTCTAATTAGAAACACTTGCAGATAAGGTCTTTTCCCCCCACAATCCAAACCATGCCATCAGTGATCTACACTCAACAATGCTTGTTTTTGCTTCTTGTCGTTTCTGCATCCAAACACATTTCTCAACTTTTCCTCCTGACACCCCCTCCCTATGCCATCTGGCACCACCCACTCCTTTGCCTTCTCTTTCTGTCACCTCCCCATTTCTACATGGCATGCAATCTTGAAGCTGTTTTCCCTCCACAAGTGCTGGTTCAGTACTAATCTGGGTTCTTTTTTTATCCATTTAATTTGTGAAAAAGGAAATCTTGCTTTCTTTTGGTGATTCTTGTGTAAGAAAGTACAGTAAATCAAAATCATAAATTACATTAGTCCTTTAAGAAAAGATGATCTGATTTCATTAACCAGAATCTGAAAGCTTCTAACTGGGACACTCTTGCTGTGGACTTTACTGCATACAGAAAGTACCATAGTGCTAAACTATTCAGTACAAGGCAAAAACGAAAAAAAACAAACAAGCAAACAAAAAACTCTAACCCTCACACAGAAAGCCAAGGAGGTACCAAATGGTTCAGGAACTCATTTAAAAATTACCTGGTACAAAGTGAAATAAGAAGAATCACAGGTGGATGTTGGAGAGATTTCCAATAAGATCAGTACAACCTGGTCTTAAGTGTGGAACAAAAACTGCATCTGGACGACTTTCATTATGATTTATCATCTAGACTGCCTTAATTTTGCCCTGCACGTTGACTTCCTTCCAGTTAATCCTCCTCTCCAGTTGCTAATATATCTTGTAATGAAAAAAACCACCACCCCTCCTCATTCCTGGAATTTTGACTTACTGGTAGTTAAAGGACACCCTCATGGCTGCTTGTTTAATTGTTATACTTACTTCTGGAGTTGCATTCACTAGGAAACTTGATATTGTCAGTTAATCCGTCCTGTGCCTTGGTAACCTCGACACCGACGTCTCGGTTTCCTTCACGAGCGGAAAGATGTGAATCTTTCCCTGGAAAGGTTAATGCCAGAAGTAGTTAATATTTCTAGCAACATCCGTCCTCTCATGAATCTTCAGTTGTGCATTGATTTGCATCCTTGCATTTTCCATCAGCTGAAACAGAGAGGAGGGTTTTGCTTTCCTCATAGATAAAGAAGTGCATCTTTCAGGTTAGGAACTGAACTGAAACCATGCCAGGAAAACTTCGGTATCCACTTTTCGTTGATTTGCACTGGATATGCCAGTCGGAGCCTTACCAATCTTGCTTTGAAACCAGAAAGAGTCGAGTATCTTCAGTTTTCAGAGCAAACATGTATTAAAGACTGACACTGTCAGTTTTGACTCCTTAGTCTCAGCGAGGAATTGTAATGGTTTTTTTAAAATGGCTTTGGGTTCCCTCAGACACAGTCTTGACCCACTGGGGAGGAGGGGGCAGGACAGCCATTGTGCCACCCCACCCACTTCAGAGTCTCCCTCCTCCTCCCCCCCTTTAAAAAGTCAAAAGGAGAAGACCTGTTCCTAGAGGTTTCCAGGAGTGGCACGTTTCATATTACGGACCTGAAGGAGAATACCCCAACATCTCCTCAACAAACAAAATCAGAATCAGAAAGATCCAGGTACTTCCTATGTATTTGTTTGTTTTTAAAAAGCAAACAAAAGCTGGTTTCAGCCGTTTCTGGACCTGGCATGGCCTTTGGCAGGGCCTGCCAGAGTTGCCTTCCCCATCTTAACTCTATAGCTGTCTAAAGTTTTTCTAGCTAAGAAGTTTTTTCTGATATTCAGTAGTGTAGCCTGCTATAACGGTTAAAATAGAAAGAAATGAATTGATACAGTTGAAAACAATGTGAATGCTCCTGCCTGTATATATACCACGTGACTGCTGGAAAAAAAAATGTATCAGTAGAACAAAGGTATGAAAAGAATCAGTATAACGGGTTTTTTTTCTCACGTGTGATTGAGCCCTTAGAGTGTAGTGTTCTGTCAGCTATGTAACCTGTCAGTTAGTCAGTAATGAAGCTAGTTAACTAGTTAAGCTCAGTGATGTAACAAGTTAACATTTTTACACAATATGATGTTTGTTTTTTATCTATGAAGAACTGTAAATAAACAGAAATGTTTTATTCTTTCTAATTATCAGAGTGAGTGAATGATTGAGACAGTAAGTGCCAGTTGAGGTAAACTAACAAATAAGGGGTGATCTACTGAGGGAGACTTGTAGCTCAATCTGCTCTGTGGGCTCCTGCCTGAACCATTTATCTGCTACATAATTAGAGGAAGTTTATTTTATTTATTTTTAATTAAGCCACATTCAGTTTCTTCTCACATACTCTGCCCCGCCACTCAAATACATCCAGGGTGAAATGGTGAACATGAATATGGATTGGGTGCATGAATCTCCCTGTTGATATTGGTTTAATCACATTTGTCTTCTCTCTCCTAGACTCCCTCGCAGATTTCTTGAGGTGACAAAATGGGATAACATTCTAGACACACTTTACATCTTTCTTGGAAGATGACAGATATAGCAGCTTCCGACAGAGATTGGCCCTCAACATAAACAAAGAAGGATGTACATGTGCCCTCTGCCCCTTTTCTTAAACAATAGAATCCACTGCAAAACCTCTGAGTACTATTTTTCCCATAAGTGCCACTACAAAGGTTATTGGGATTGCCCCTCTAGTGAGCGCTGAATAAACCAGGCCAGCCATCAAGATTTCCCTCATGAGATCCTGAAAGGCCTTCAAAGGTTAACACTACAAAATGCCCCTCTCTGTCTCATCCCCAGAGCTCTGGAAAGTTAGTTTGTGGCTGCAGCTCCTAGAATTCTTCAACCAGATTCCACACTGGAGGGGATGGGATTCACAGAATCGTGCCTTAACACTCAACATTCCTTTTCCAAGTTCTGCCCATTTCCACATCTGTGAATTAAATATCTAACATTTACAGCACAGCTATAGTTGTTTCATCATATACATATACACTTTAATTTTGAATTAACAAGAAAAAGGTTAAAAAAAACCCCACAAAAGTCTTACCTTGCACAATGGTTAGAACCAGCCAGAAAGTCAGCCACCTGCCGCTGTAAAAGCAGCCAGCAGTTTTTTGCTTGGGAGACATTTCCTGTCCTGTGAGCATCTGAGGAAGCCCTGCCTTTAAAAAGAGCTGGTGGATGAGTCACAACCTGTCCAGGCTTTGAGATGATTCCCCCCCCCCTTCTGAAGATTATGGTTTCAAATCAGACTGCAAGGTAAAAACTGGATTGCTTGATGATGTCTTTGTGACTGTTAAAAAGCAACCCCATCAAACTGCCTGGGGGGGCGGGCGGGGGGGAGAGAGTTACGTTCAGGGGAGAATCTTAAAAATGATCTGATACTTTTGTTTTCCTTCATAGGAGTGTTTCCACACTCCACCGTTGTATTAGTTTGATACTAGTTTAATAGCTAAAGCTTTAGCCTAAGGAATTCTGGAATTTGTAGTTTGATGAGTTACACAGAATTCTCTGCTAGAGAGCTCTCCTGTACTGTCCTGAGCTCCAGGTGATTCTCCGTCACTACTCCCAGACTCTGGAACTCCCTCCCACCGGAGGCCAGCCTGGCCCCATCTTTGCTGTCCTTCCACAAGTAGGCAAAGACCCTTCTCTTCAGGCAGGCTTTTCTTTAGTGACTGACAGTCTAGGTGACAATATAGAGGATGGTTTATATTTTGTTGCTTCTAAATCTCTTTTTGTAATGATTTTATCTAACATTTTAATATAATTTTATTAATTCTTCTTTTGAATAGTTTACCCTTTTTAACGTTGTGGGTTTTTAATGATGTAAACCGCCTTGGGTCCTTTTTTTAGGACAAAGGTGGGGTAAAAATATTTTAAATAAATAAATAATAAAGACATTTTAAGTTCCTCAGCAAAGAACCAATGCCAGAATACCATAGGATGGACCCATGGCAATTCAAGAAGTATCAAATGCTGTAATGGTGTGGGATAGCTGGGCACCCCACCATGAGGACAAGGTGCTTGATGTGAGGTAGTACTACTACTGTGAGAATTCATACTTGCAGTTTAAGACGGGGTGGACTCTCCATAAACATGAAAAACAGGGACCAGACTAGACGAGAGGCCTTGTTGCTTAGGGGTGCGGTTCTGAGGGAATCCCACTGCTAGAGAGGAGACGTGCTGTCAGCTTCCAAATGCAGTGATACATCTCACCTAGTTTGACCCTCCATCTTCTCCTTGTTCAGATCCATGAGCAAGCCAGAGCTTGCATGCCAAGTCTGTGTGGCTGTGTCTGCCTTGTCTTGACTCACCCGGCCTTGTCATGGTTTAGGTGACCACAGTGGAATTGCACAGTGGTGTAGTGGTAAATTTCAATGTGTAGGAGCTCATTATCACAGCTTCTGAAGCCAAGCTTGCAAAGGAGTGCCTTTAACCAAGTCCACGGGTGTCTGCAAAATAGGGAAGGGGGGACATATACGTTAGGAAGCTTTTATATGGCTTATACAGCTCTAGGGCAAAACTCAGTACTGTGTCTGCATTTTAAAAATAAAGAATTTCCCCTTTTTCTCTCCAGGTTAATATATTCTCAGGGCCTGAACTATGTCAAGTTGAAGAGGCTTCATCAATACAAGATGGGGTGAGGAGGTCAACGAATTCCCTCTCCATCACACTTTTCCTTTGAGATGTGTTGTTCACATAGACACAGGGTCACTTTCACAGGTCATTGTTTTTCTGAGTTCATCGTCAATCATGTCTTGATCCACTACCATCCCATTATTATGAGTCCAACTTTGCCCTTTCGGAAATACACTTGAACCTTTTAATGGGATTTGCTTTCACAGCATTTACTAGTAATGGATTTGTTTGGTTGCCATTCATTCACTCATCCATTTGTTCATTTGTTGGTTATATTTTTATTAATTTGTTATAAGGTATATCCTGCCTTTCCTACAATGTGCTCAAGGCATAGCTCTCCTCCCAACTTCATCTTCACAACAACCTTGTGAGGCAGATCAGGCTGGTAGACTGCGACTGCCTCAAGCTCATCCACCAAGTCCCATGGCCCAAGTAGGGTTTGAGTCCATTTCCCCTGCATGGTGGTTCAACATTCATGCCACTACGTCACACTGACTGACAGGAATGGGGGCTTGCAAGTCATGACTTGCTCTTGAGTCCAGCAACTTGACTCAGACTCGACTCAGGGGTTTCTGGGGGGACTTGGGACTCGACTCGCAACTTGGACCCATCTGTCCGAGTCGCTTTGTCAGATCCCTGTGGACCCACCCCCACTCGTACTCATACTTGGGTCTCAAGTCTCAAAGACTTACCAACATCCCTGCTGACTCCATGTAAAAACAGATTCATTCTTAAGCTAACTGCTCCAATGGGTGCTTTGGATTAGTCTGCTTCTTTTTAACAGCAGAAGTGGCCTTTCAGGTCACATTGCAAACTCTTCCCAAAGTTTAAGTTACCAGATCCAAGATCTAGCACACCAAAGAGTCAGCCCAATGGTCACCTAATTGCAGAGGTTTGCTGGGTCCCTACCACAAGAGTCTGGCTGAATTCTAACACAGCTCCATGCCATCACATCTGCTGTCACAAACTGGATAAATTACAATTCTTGCCCAACTGAAAGGCAGTTACCAGACTGAGGCTGAGCATTGTCAAGATGGATCTTTGGGACAGGTAATGGAAAAGTTTATCTGGAAACAATATTATTACCATAGAGATGACCTTTAAAATGAGTTTGCAGAGGAGCTAGAATTTGCTTGCTTTGGGGTTTTTGAGCTAAGGCCTTAAGGTAAATACACCACAGAAAAGACTATTTAGCTCTGTACTTTAATCTTACATTGAAGTCCACGAGACCGATGCTTTGTGACTAATGGATTTGATCCTTGGTAGACACACCCGAACCCTCCCTAAGCCCTCAAACGCCCCCAAGACTCAGTCCCATCTCTCCTACCCATAAACCTCCAGGCACCCTTACTTGACAGCTGCAGCTCCTGGGCTCCAGCAAAAGTGAGACTTCAATGAGAGTGGTGTTTGCAGAGGCGGAGAAGGAGAGAGGGTTGGCTTCCGTTCCCTTTCCTCACCCTCCACTACTTCTTCTTTTTAAAAAAATGTCTCCTCCTTCTCTCTGCAATGGAAATGTGGAAAGTACTTTTAAGATTGAGGAGCTTAGATAGTGTACAATCCTGTCTTTAGAGTCAAAGGGCAAATCCGCCAGAGGCATGTGGCTCAGATTGATGTGGGTTGGAGCCATGGTCCTCTTCCCCAATAGCTCTGAAATCACTCACTCCAAGTTTCCATGCCTATCAGTCAGTTTTCCTTCAGCGTAATCTGGATCAAATGTCAATTTCCATATCATCTTCCTCCTCCCACCTCTCTCCCTCCTTCGCTAGGTGTTATTAAGTTAGGCACAAGGTGTGTAAGTCCAAGGAACATCCTTGGCATGTGAGCCTCAGTGTCAACTGATGCTGGGGGACCTGCTACAGGCTGACCAGCTCCAAGGACTCTGTCTGCTGTCATTCTTTGAGGGGCTCCCAACAGCACAAGGGATGTAAGCATTGCATCTTTTTCTGTAGCTAAAATATTTTGGCTTCACCCTATCAATGTGCTGATTGCCTCCAAATCCTCTTTGAAAAGACCTTTGCCTGTTGGGTTTTCCAGTTTGTATACTTGACTAATTTGGGATTTTGCAGCTCCAGCACTACCCTTTTTCCAGAGAGTTACCAAGATCTACTTAGAACGACAGGTTACCCACCTGTAATTGTAGTTCTTCGAGTGGACCTCTGTGATTCACACCCTGAGTGATTCGCGCCTGCGCAGAGCCTCATCGGAAGATTCTAGAGCTTCTGCAGTAGCAATGAACACATTAGAATATGCCCCTCCCCACCCGTATAAGTACCTTGGCACCAAGCGTCCCCTTTCAGTTGTGTCAAACGCCGCTTAATAGTAAGCAAACAATGGCGTGACAGAGGGGAGGACGGGTGGGATGTGTGAATCACAGAGGTCCACTCGAAGAACTACAATTACAGGTGGGTAACCTGTCGTTCTTCTTCGTGGTCTCTGTGAATCACAACCTGGGTGACTAATAAGCTGTCTTACTCGGCAGCAGGGTGTCACGTCAAGGTAGAGGCTAGAACAGCACGTCCAAATGCGGCATCAGACTTCTGCCGGAGGTCGTCTATAATGACGGATAAACGTGGACGGCTGTGCCCAAGTGGCAGAGGCGCAGACGTCCGGAAGAGGTACGCCGTGGAGAAAGGCTGTAGAGGCTGCCACTGCCCTGGTGGAGTGAGGGCGAACCACTCTAGGGGCTGGTTGTCTATCAAGTTGATAAGCCAAATGAATGGTAGAGGCGACCCATCTGGAGATAGATTGGGAAGTCACCTGATGGCCTTTTGTAGGTAGCTGATGGCTTATGAAGAGATGAGATGACTGTCTAAAAGGTTGGGTACGTTGGAGATAAAAAGCAAGAGCTCTTCTGACATCCAACGTATGGAGTATTTTTTCTTGGTTTGAAGAAGGTGACGGAAAAAATGAAGGAAGGACAATCGGCTGGGAAAGATGAAATTGAGAGACAATTTTGGGGAGGAAAGAAATGTCCATGAATAACTTCACCTTATTGGGAAAAAATTGTAGATAAGGGTAGTCATAGCGTGAAGCTGCCAATTCACTAGCTCATTGAGCTGAGGTGATGGCTACGAGAAAAGCTGTTTTAAAGGTGAGGAGTCTTAAGTCAGTTGTAGCTAATGGCTCAAAAGGAGCTTTGGTAAATTGTTTCAAAACAAGAGTTAGCGACCATTGTGGAGAGGGAAGTCGAGTATCGGGGTAGATATGAGAGAGACCTTTCAGAAAACGTTTCGTTGTTGGATGTTTGAAGAAGTTTGCTGCTGGAGAATTTGGAGGTTGGTATGATATTATTGCCGAAAGGTAGACTCTCAAAGATGAGATGGAGTGGCCCTTGGATTTGAGATGTAGGAGGAAGCGGAGAACAGTGGAAAGTGATGTATTGATGGAGGATGATGAGGAAGATTTGGTAAAGGATTGAAATTTCTTCCATTTGTACAGGTAGGCTTTTCTTGTGGATGGTTTTTTGGCATGATGAAGAACATTCATTAACGAGGGAGAATCCTCCATGCTGCCAGGTGCAGAACAGGTAAGTCCGGGTGTAGGACTTGGGAGTTGTTCTGTGTGAGAAGGTGTGGCAGGCGGGGGAGATGGTGGATGTCTGATGAGAGACTGCGGAGAACTGGGAACCAAGTCTGTCTCGGCCACCAAGGAGCTATAACGATGGCATTGGTTTTGTCTTGTTGTAGACGGATGACAACTTTGTGGAGGAGAGGGAACGGTGGAAAAAGGTAGGTAAGAGTCTTGGGCCAACGGCCGACAAACACGTCTCCCTGGGAATGTCTTCCTATTCCTGCTCGGGAGCAATACAGTTGGCATTTCCAAATCGCTCAGGAGGCAAAGAGATCGAGAGTCGGTGTGCCCCATTTCCGGCATAGTTGGCAGAATACTGATTGATCTAGTTCCCACTCGTGAGCTTGGGCATCTGTACGGCTGAGCGAGTCTGCTAGGTCGTTGTCTTGACCAGCGATGTGTAAGGCTGTGAGACAGATGTGATGTTGCAGACACCACTCCCAGAGGTCGACCGCTAAGTAGAGGAGACCTGGGAAGTGGGTGTCGCCTTGTTTTAGGATTTAGTACATTGCCGTGGTGTTGTCGGTGGCGATCTGTACCATTTTTCCTACAAGAAGGTTTCTGAAAGCCTTGCAGGCCTTTATGACGGTTAGTAGCTCCAACTCGTTTATGTGGAGCAGTTTTTCTCTGTGAGACCATTTGGCATGGACTGTGAGGGATTTGCAATGAGCCCCCCAGCCGGTGCGACTGGCGTCGGTAGTGACTTGTATTCGCGGGCGAGGTTGTTTTAACGGTCGCCCGATAGAAAGGTTGGTATGGGAATGCTACCATTGAAGTTGAGAGGCCAATTCTGGAGTGACTCTTAGGATAGTGTGGGGAGAGTCTGTTAGTGGATCGAATAGGGCCAGAAACCAGGATTGGAGATATCTAATTTTGAGACGCACATGTTGTACAACTGACGTCATACAGGCCATGGTGCCTAGAACTCGTTGCACCGTTAAGGCAGGTATCAAGGCATGCAGAGTGAAGCCGCGAAGTAAGGTGAAGAGATTTTGTCTCTTTTCTGCAGGGAGGAATGCGCGAGCTCATGTGGAGTCTATGAGCGCGCCTATGTAATGTATAGTCCTTGTAGGTTTTAATGTTGATTTTTGTTCGTTGATAGTTAGACCAAGATCGCAAAGAAGGGCGAGGGTGAAACGGGTGTCTCGTCGAGCTTTGCAACGGGAGTGTGCTACAAGGAGCCAGTTGTCGATGTATGGAAAGACGAGAATGTTTTGAAGTCTGAGGTAGGCGGCTACCGGTACCATGTACTTGGTGAACACTCTTGGAGCTGTTGCAAGGTCAAATGGGAGTCTTTTGAATTGGTATGCTTGTGATCCAAGTTGGAAATGAAGGAATTTTCTGTATGCGGGATGTATTGCAATATGAAAGTAAGCATCTCTTAGGTCTATGACGGTGAACCAGTTGTTTTTTCGAAGTAAGGGAAGAACTGATTCCAGAGTAACCATGCGGAATTTTGTGGTGACGATGTAGTTGTTTAATAATCTTAAATCTAGAATAGGGCAAAGGCCCCCATCTTTCTTGGGGATGGTGAAATAGCGAGAGAAAAACCCGGTGTTGTTTTGATAGACGGGTTGTATGGCATCTTTGAGAAGTAAATTCGTTATTTCTTCTTGCAGGGGTTGTGACGGAGGAGTAACGACATGTGTTGTCGGAGGAAGTTCGAAGAAGTGGATGCGGTAGCCGTTTTTGATGATGGAGAGTACCCAGGAATCTGTGGTGATGGATTCCCATGCACGTAAGTGTTTTCAGAGGGCAGGGTTGGTGGGGTGGGTGGCGATCTCAGTCAGAGGAACGTCAAACATGGTGTTTGGGTTTCCGGTCATTCCGCCTAGTGGCAGGCTGTTGCCAGGTTTTGGCTCTTTGGTTTCTGAAGTATGGATTGTAAGAGGTTTGTCGTGGAGGGTCTCGTTGGAACCTCTGGTATGAGTTATAGGGTCATTTCCATTGATTTTGCTGAGGACGTTGCTGGTAGGAAGGGTAAACTCCCCAACGTCTGGCTGCTGAACATTTCTTTTGTACGTTCTCTAGTATATCGTCAGTTTCAGCATGAAAAAGACCTGCTCCATTGAAGGGGGGGTCTTTGATACGTGCCTGAGCATCTTCAGCTAAGCCGGCCGTTCTGAGCCAGGAAAAACGGCGTAGGGCTACTGAAGTGGCCATGGACTTGGCTGTAGCGTCTACAGTGTGGTGGGTAGAAAGCATCTGTTGTTTAGCAATGGAGAGACCTCCTTGTTGGAAGGTTTGAGCTAGTATCTTTTTATCCTCTGGCAGGGATTCAATAAAGGTGGACATGTTGTCCCAGAGGAAGCGTTGGTAAGCTCCCATGGCTCCTTGATAATTAGCGACTCGGATGGTGAAGGCTGCAGAAGAGTAAAGCCATCTACCCATAGAGTCTATTCGTCGGCTGTCTTTATTTGGTGGTATGAGAGATTGTTGGTGTTGAGATCTCGATTGAGAGGCTTCGACAAATATAGAATTTGGAGCTGGTTGTTTTTGGAGGAAAATGGCTCCTGGGTCATGGATTCTATAGAGGTTATCAATCCGCTTAGACATGGTATGGGAGGAAGCTGGTTTTGTCCAGGATCTCTGCGCAGTACTAAGGAGAGATGGTAACATCGATATGTACACCAGAGTGGTTGTATTTTTAGAGATCGGATCATATAGATGATCGGCTGGTTCTGTCGATGGTCAGTGAACTTGCAGATCAAGGGATTTAGCCATGTGAATCATAAGTTGGGCATAGGTCTGGAAATCCTCTGCCGGTGACGGTGGGTCGGTATCGACAATGTCTGACTCTGGAGAGGTAAGTAACACCGATGGAGTCTGCAGCCGAGATCCATGGTCAGAGCCATCGAGGTCGCGTCTGGAGTCGACGGACTGTCGATCGACTTCGGTGTCGAGAGGCTGAGTCTCGTAGTATTGCCGGTTATGAGTCGGAAAAGATGGAGGCGGCATGTCCATGGACATCTGTCGATGTCGAAGATCGTCGACATCGAAAGATGGTGGTTGAGCATCAACAGACCTCGATTGGTAGGGATGGACCTCGGTGTCGAGCTCGGTGTCGTAACGGTGCCGGGGTCGATGACTTGGATTTACCGGAGGACGGGAACTGTGTTGATGTAACGGAATGGAGCGAGTGTCCACGGACCAGGATGAATATTGAGGATTGTCGATATCAGAGCCTGTGTCTCTGTGATGTCGAAATGGAGGTTGCTGATGCGATGGCATAGCAGTAGAATAAATTTGTTGGCTAATCAGCAATCCAAATGCTAATTTCAAGATGTGGGAGGAAGGGGCCTGCATCAGAGACTAACTTGGTTTTTGCCTGTTTGTTTATATACTAACCAATCAGAGGGATTTGTTGTTTCCCGGGTTAAATAAGCTCCGCCCCTTCTCACCATGAGGTTTGAGAAACTCCATTTTGTAACAGAGATCCTTTGTGTCCTTGCAAGATGCTAGACCTCCAGACAGGATCTCTGAACCCCAGAGATCCTCCTAGCCACGTGGGCTAAAGAAAGAAACCTTTGCTTTTACTATTAATTCTTTTTTGTATCAACCTGAAACCTACTGAGTGCCTATTCATGTGAGTTAAATATACAAAACCTTTTTACACTTAAAGATCGCCTCCTGAGTGTTGTTTTTGAACAAAAGTGCTAGGCTTTGGTGAGGGTGGATAAACAAGGGAACTTCCCTAGCTAATTCTACCCTGAGGTAGCTAACCTTCCACTGTGCATTTTACAGGAACTTAAGCGAGTTCCCCAAGAACTCTCAACAAAATTGACGCTGGCGATGCCGAGTGTGAAGAGTGATTTCCGTCATCTATTGTAGTAGGAAAGTATCGGGAGGCTGGGGCTGCAAAAGCCTCACATGTGGCTGAAATCTGCTCGACCGTCCAAGGTTTTTCCGATACCAAGTGGGGACCAGGTTGAGGTATAGTCATCTCTCGGTGATGTGGCCGCTTCGACATTGATGGTTGTCGAGAGGTAGGCCGACTATTAGATGGTATTATCGAACCGGGTAAAACACCTGGTCGACTAGTTGGTGCAGTTTGTCGAGCAGAGCACTGGTCGGGGCAAATGGCAACCCGATGCACGTGCTGAGCGTGGGTTTGAACCACACATGATGAAGCGAGCTGTCAAAATTGTTGATGTCGACAGTCCTGGTTAGGGATCGGTGGTCGATCCGAGGACATCGAATATGGAATGGTGTCGAGCCGTTCGGGATGGGAATCCTCGGGCGATGGAATAACCGAAGGATTGCTGGAAGGAATGGAAGGTTGTGGACTGGGAGGGGAGGATGTTAGTTGGTCGACTCTATCATCCCATTCTGGAGACTGAGAACAGGGTTGATGAGACGGAAGTCTGTCATCATCTGGGGGGGATCCGACCGAAATTGATTCAGAGAATTGTGGTTGTGGTGGGATGTCTGTAGGCTTAGACTGTTTAGCTCGTTTAGGAGGAACAGGCTCTGGAGCTGGAGCAGCTTCAGTAGGTCTCTGATGTTTAGAAGTTATTTTCGAAGTCGAGGACTTCGGTATCGAGGGTTTCGATTTGTGTGTCTTCGAGGTCTTGGACGATGCAGAAGGAGAATCGGAATGAGCTGGTGTAGCCGATGGACGTTGTTTCAATTATTCAGTAACGGCTTTTTCCATTGCTTTGGTATGGGAAGTCGCCCTACAGAGAGGTTGGGCCATTTGAACTGGTTGTAAGGATTGTTCCCAAAGTCGGAGTTTTAGCCTCGAGAGGCGAGATCAAAGAACTCCGCACTTAAATTTTTTGCAATGGGTACAGGAGGAAGTTTGATGTTGTTCTCCCAAACAGAAAAGGCTCTTAGCGTGTCCGTCGGAAAGTGGGATCTTATTATCACAGACAACGCAGTGCTTAAACGGGCCCAAAGGGGCAATGAATAGGAGAAAATAATTGAGGAGAAAAACCGATGATTGGAGGGGGGGTGCTGCGGCCGGAGGCCGAGCAAGGGGAAAGGAAAAATCTCTGATGATAAAGAGTTTGATCTAATAGTTTAAAAGAAAAAGATTGATAACAGGAAGGAATCAAGAATAAGCTCTCTTTCTCTTTTACTCACAGAAGCAGAAATATGAGGCTCTCAACGCGGCGGTTGAAAGAAACTGAAAGGGGATGCTTGGCGCCAAGGTACTTATACGGGTGGGGAGGGGCATATTCTAATGTGTTCATTGCTACCACAGAAGCTCTAGAATCTTCTGATGAGGCTCCTCGCAGGCGCAAATCACCCAGGGTGTGAGTCACAGAGGCCACGAAGAAGAACTGTCCCAGTCTAGAGTGTTTAATGCATAGACTCTTGAAATTTTTGTTCCACATCCAGGAATTGCTTCTACTGTTTTAATTTCTGCTTTTATTTTTCCGAGAGAACATAAAAGACTACTTTAAAATAGATTCCAAGCTGGTGTTTCAATTCTGTGTAATCTCCCTTGAATTTACATTGCACTGGACCACACATGCTACAGGGGACTGGATAACAGTGGCCTGAACATTTGACTCCTTTGCCATGGTTCAGATCACTTATTGCTGAGTTGCACCCCTTGTTTCAGGCAGTGGGGCGGGGAATCACACTACAATGATGCTTTCACCACTCAATTGATACATTTGGACAATATTCTATGGCTAGGTCAAAAGTCATTGAAGGCAAAAGCTGAGAGAGTATGTAGTGGGCCACTCATATACATGAACCAGGCTAGGTGTTCCTATCCTATCTTGTTTTCAGGCAAGGCCTGCTCAGCTACTTGGTTTCCCAGGGGCTTTAAAGCAATTAGTGAGAAGCTTGCTTAGAAAACAAGTAAGGATTGACCTTTGAGCTTATCCTGTAAGCATTGTTGATGGTGAAGAAACACAACCTCCACCTTATCTCTTGGCAGTACTGTCCAGCAGACCTTTTCCACATGTTTTGGGACATCCTTGTTCCATAGAACAATGATAATGTACCCTTGAAGTCATGTTGTGTTTGTTTAAGATTTCATGGATAATGTCAAACAGTTAACCCAAGCTCAGAATTCAATTCCTCCCCCTCCAGCACCTCATGTTTCTGAAGTAGTATAAGAGATGAGCAAGGGAGCCTTGCTCTCTCTTTTAAGTCATCATACCTTGACCACCTATGCTTCATGTGTTGGAGACCAGCCACCTGCAGTGGAGAGTCTGCTGTGCTTACGTAGTGTCACAGTTCCTGGGTCAGACTCCGTGATAACCACTCTGTCACCCAACCCTCCTTTGTCCTGTGATGGGGACCTTTCCATTGGTTCCACCAGATTCTCATGTGTCCATAGGATCATTCATAGATCCATTAATTATATTAATTCTATATTTCCACATTAATTCCATATTTCATATTTTCCCCAAATCCCCCGTTTCTTTACATTAGGTTTTTTTTCATACAATTTAGGACCCGGGTCATGTTGATGTTTATGCTCACATTGGTCCATGGTTCATTTTGGTTAGCTTTCAATCATGCTAGAACATGATAGCCATATGGAATTTTAATCATGTGAGAATTATAACTAGTAGTCATAATTAAAGTGGGTATTCAGAATCCTTCTTTGGATTTTCCCTTCAAATGGCATATAAGAAGGGCAAAATCCACATTGATTAAGACTAGTTAAAATTCCAGAAGAATATGCCAGCTTTTGAGCACCCCAGGAAAAAAAGAGGGTAGATGGGGGACTCAAGGAGAGAAATATGATTTTGGCTAGCTGTTGTAGCTATTGCTCGGAATGGTGGTTTCCTAATTCTTTCTTTTGCCACTGAATTTTACCTCAACACTAATGATGGCTCAGTGTGATGGCTTAAGTGCTATGTAATTATCTAATTCCTCCAGCTATGCTGACTGATAAACTACTGAGTTTGCATCTATTGGTCAGTTATGACTCAGGAGCAGTCAGTACTTAAAAGCTGAATGATGTGTGTGCATTTGTTCCCAAAATATAACTCCTGCTTAACATATTCAAGATTGTGAAGGATGTTTGCCTGTGGGAAAAGTCTGGTTTTGCGTGTGCACTTGAAGAGGAGGAGAAAGCGTGTGTGAGAGAGAAAGAGAGTGAGAGTGGGAGTGTGTGTCGCTTTTAAAGTCTGGGCCCTCACATCCACCCTTTCTCTGCTCAGAGTCAACAAGATTTGGTGGCTCAGCGTGAGAAGGTTTGCAGGTGTGTTGCATTTGTGCAATGTCACCACTGCCAAAAGTCAGAAGCAAAGGAAGAGGAGTAGGGGAGTGTTGGTGGGTGCCAATTTGTTCTGCTACTTGAAGCTAGGCAGGAAGTCTTCTGCCCGTTTTCACAAACCTTCCCCCAACTTGCCTGCCACACTTCTGTGACACAATAAGACCCCTCCCCTGTGACAGCACTAGGGTCAAACCCCTGGTCTCAGGTTTGGTCCTGAAATCTATGTAAAGTGAAACAAAAGCTATACTTTTCTAAGAGCAAGAAAGCAGGTAGGAGGCTTCCTCTTGATTGGGTGCACCACATATAAGCTGGGGCAATTTAAACCTACTCCCGCATTCCTCTACATTTGCCCTCTCCCCCCCCTAAAGTATAGCAAAAACTGTAATGCCGCCAGTCACCATCTGGGGGTGCTCAAAGCTTGGCACTAAAACTGCAAGATGGATGCCTTCCATTCAAGTGGCTCTGACCATTTCTGCTGGGCTTTATGTTTTACAGATATGCCAGCAAGTGTTGGATATTTTGGGGAACTCATAATCTTACCTCACTAATCTAATTTTTTTTGTCATTGCTGCATTGTGATAGCAGTTTTAAAATTTTGTACCAAATCTCTGAAACTCCTGTGGTCAACATCCCCTTCAAATATCAAGAATGCTCCCAGACAAGGCTTCTTATATGTAGCTGCTCTGCCTTATTCACAGAATTTTAGGAGAGGTCCAGCTATAGCCATCTTCCCCATGTTCAACCTTCTTATGTTTTGCCATCACTCTGTCTCTCCCTTTCTCACCACACATTAAGGAGGAAGGGCAGGATAGTGCCACAGGGTGTCTTCATTGGTAACGTTAGAAGCCTTTCAGCTGTTAGCACAATGACTAGAAAAAACAGGAAGTGGGGATAAGGGAGAAATCACCTGAAATTGGACATCTGAAATTAGAAAGGACTCATAGGAGGGTTATACAAGGCTAGCTGGATAGACAAAGACCCATCCAGTTCAGCATTCCACTCTTGCAATGGTCAGACTGTGGAAAATCCACAACTGGAACATAAATGCAACAGCAGGCTCATGCTATTTTTCTTCAGAAAATTAGACACCAGAGGCTTACTTATGCTGATAATGAAGGTAATACACATCCTTCCTCACCAGTACCACTGACAGTCTTGCCCTTGTTTAAATTGTCTTGACTCAGCCATGAGCATAGCATGTTTATCCCCAATCTTATTTTGATTAGTCCTCTGAAAGTACCATTATTTAGCATTTACATATAGCATTGCAGTCTTACCCTAGATATAAGTGCTTACCATGGTAAATAAGCACAAAAGACAAATAAAAACAAAGCAAAGCAACAACAACAATAATAGAGCTATGAGATGACCAATAAAAGCAGAGTCTTCAGTGTTATTCTCCTAAATTTCTAATGTTTACCCCTGTGCAGCCAGTGCTTGCCTATCATAGGATAGGAAGCACCTTCTGATAACAAGAGCTGTTAATCTGTTAGCTAAGCTTGTAATGCCAATACCATCTTTCTTGGGAGCCGTATTCAGACATTATAGTGAGGAAAGGTACCGTCCATGTTAGGAGTTGTATTGGCTCTCCTCATACAGAGGGCAACTTGCTAAAGAGGATGATCTACCCTCTATGCATGAAGGCTCACCATGCATGTAAAGAGGAAACTCATGGTTTACTCATGGGTAAGAAGGCAGTAACAGAGTATATTGGTAGCAGTACTGACATGAGGGAAAATGGGGTGAAGATTAGAGATATGGAAGGGAGCGTCCCCCCTTTTCCTGCCTTTCTGGGGCTCTAGTGTTGACTATAATGGTTGTTCACAAAGTGATTGGTGGTATTGTACATATCCTGGCATTTATAAGGTCACAAACGCATACCATGTGATTCTAAGAGAAACTTTATCTTATTTCAAGCTGCAGAAAATAGAATGGAGCCTCATGATGAACTATCATCAGTGATCTGGCTAACAGGAAGGTCACCCACAGCCTCCTAAATAGTTTGAACATTTCTCTTTCCTGCTAACAAGCTGCTGTGCCTGTTCCTACTCACCCCCTTTTGCTCCTCAAGTTCCAGGGCCAGGGTTTCATTTCTGCAACTGTTCAGGGCTTTAATAGGCTTCACCTGCCACAGATACATTCATTCTCCCCAAAATATGATGCCATTCAGAATCTTTTCCAGCAGAGCTCCCAGTATTTAATAGTTTCCTTTTACAGAATTCAACTGAAGGGCTGCAGACTGACATGGAAACAGCTGAGGAGCCCTGTTCAGTATGCTATTTTTTAATGGCAGCTGTTGATTCGTTTTGGTCTGTCCATGTAACTCTATTCCAATGATACTGCAGCCTCTGGCAGATCACATTAGACCCAGATTGACCACTGCTATTGGAAATGAATGCTCCAAATTATAAGCAAATACCTGCTATGTCCAGTGAGCAAGGAAGCAAAACTAGTTTCACAATACTTTTGAGATCTTAACCACAATTTTAAACTAATTGTTAAAGCTAAGCATGGTTAATGTATTGCTGTCTAAAGTCCTATGGGACTAATTTTTAAATGACTGTTTTTCAGGGGTTTTTTTTATTTAAATAACACATAAGAAACAGATATGTTTGAATTAACAGCAACAATTCCAACAAATCTGAAGCCGGATACGTTGTATACATGTATCCCTTAAGTCTTATGCATCAGACCGACTCAGTTTCAGGAGTGGTGGAAGGAAAGTTCTACTAAGGCTCTGTATGTCCAAAGTCGAGAAGTCAGATTGTCCCAAAAACCTTGGCGATTTAATTCAGACATATAGGCAACCCAACTGACAGAACAGATAAAACCCTGCAATACAAAAATAATAGATAATGTCCACTACTATTCCCTGGCACACATAAACTGGTGTCCCTTGCCTAAATCAAGGCAGTTAGGGCCCACACATTCAGTGTGTGGAGAAGAACAGCTCTGTGACTCTTCCTGTCTGTTGAAAACAAACAAAACAGCCCATGCCCTTTCCTTAGGCTTCGCTACCCACTGCTGAGCTAAACCAATTAGTTCATTGGGTTATATTAACAATTTATGTATGCTGGCTGCTGCAGTATGAGATTATTCATGACCTTTCAGTCTCGAGACATGAAATAACTACTGGTCAAAATCCTATTTTGTACCACCAGATGTATATTAAAAGCTAGTTTTTTACAATGCTGTTATCCATTTAATGGCAATCATTAAAAATAAAATTTAGAAGTAGAAAAGAGCCAGCATGAGTCATTCTTGATGTCAGAGTTTGCTGAAAATCAAGAACAGTCTTGGCCTATTTATATGTTTCAAATTGCTTGCAACTGAACAATAAATTCCCAAGACAACCAGCACAGGATGACAACACAGTCCAGGAAAAGATCCCCAATGTAAAAAAATTAATAAATTCAAGTAATGCATTTAGGTTAACAAATGCATAACCTGAGTGCTAGGGATTGGGCATCATACATATACAAAAGGTTTACTTGTATGCAAGCTGTTAAATGGAGCTTTCATGGTAGAAGCTGGGCCTTCTCTATCCACCACAGGGGTGGCCACATAGGTGTAAGGTCTCCACTGAGAAGAAACGTCTAAAGATGCAGGAACCCAGCGATTCTCCTCTACCACTCTACAGCACTAAGCAATAATTCAGTATTAAAGATTTGGGCAGAACTTGATTTTGCATTTTCCTAAAACCACTTGCTGGAAGGAATTCATTTAGAAATAAAGAATTATATGCCCTGGAACCAGTTTTGAATACTTCCAGAACACAATAGAGCTCACAGTTCTACCAGATGAAAATCCATGCCTGGTTTCTCCAAAGTGTTTCTTTTTAGCTGTATAATTCTATGTTGAGGCAGAACAGTTGTTTTATTGCTAATGCAGGACTGAGGATCATAACTTAAAAGTCTACTGCCAATAACCCATTTAACAATACTTTCTGCCCATTCTTACAATATTATGTGGAAAACACACTATGCCATGTTTTATTTCCTGTTAACTTCCCCCTCTTGGATGCACAACTTAATGCGGTGAGGGGGCTGAGTGTGCCAGTGAAGCTGAGAGCAATCTTACCAAGAGCCTTGACTACATTACCAGTCTAGACTTCTACCAGGGTCACCCAACACAGAATGATCAAAGCAGAAACCCAAACTGAGATGTATCCATCTTCTTCAGTAATCAGTGGTCCCATCCACAGAAGAGAATCGATAATTCCAGATGTAAAGGTTTGAAATGTTGTATGTAAGAGTTTTAAAAAATGATTAAGGAGGCTATAGAACAAACAGTTTTGAAAATGACAGTATATTCAAAACATGGCTAGGAAACTGTTTACTATAGTCAATGCAAAATATTTTTAAGTGTACTAAGTAGACATGGGGACGAATAAAAAAACGGATCGTGATATTTGTCAGAAATTGTTGATTCGTTAAATATTCATGGGTTCCAGAGACCCCCACGAATACGAAGGGACAAATATTTCCCTATTTTTATTCGTCCCCCATACGAAGAGAGGGAAGGCTAGCCTTCCCTCTCTTCCTACGGCTTTCCTATTCTGCCTACTGGCCCGCCGATCAGCTGATCGGAGAGCTGATAGGCAGCCACCCACCCCCACATCCTATCCCCTGCCCCCTTCCTCTCCCTACCTTAGCCACTGCCCCCCCGCCCATGCACCCCCACCGTAATTGCCGCCGCCATCTCCAGCTGGCCTCCGCAGCCATGGCCTGTAGTAACGGACACTGACTGCCCTTTGCAAAGACAGCGGCTGTGGCTTCATTTAGGGTAGGGAAGCTGCAGCTGCCATCTTTGCAAAGGGCAGCCTGGATTCCCTTAGCTTAGCAGCGGCGATTACGGTGGAGGTGCGGCGGCGGGGGGTGGCGAGGGTGCGTTGGCGGAGCAGGGGGCAGTGGCGGGGGGGTCAGGTTTTTTTTAGTAACCCCCCCCACGAATCGATGAATAAATTCGTGCTTCATTGGTTCATGGGGGGAGCTTCATGTTTCATGCTTCATGAACTTTGACGAATCATGAAGCAGGACAACTCGCCAACATGGTGAGTTGTCCCCATCTCTAGTACTAAGACAATTAGCCAGCTCTGCCTGAGCAAGGTCAATTATAGACCATCCTGGAAGCTGAATGATGTTTTAATTATGACATGTAAATATAGAGATGACATATACATGTCTGATAGTTGGTATTCTTTGTAGTTTCAATGCCTTTGTATTGCAATAGCTGGGTCTTATAGGAATTTAGGTTTTCAAATCTTTGATGCTCCATGACTGTGATCGTATAAGGGCTGCAAAAACGGCTAAGGTAGGAAGAGGAAGGGGGTGGGGATAGGATAGGCTGTGGGGGTGGGTGGCTGCCTATCGGCTCGCCGATCAGCTGATCGGCAGGCTGGTAGGCAGAATGGGAAAGCCATAGGAAGAGAGGGAAGGCTAGCCTTCCCTCTCTTCACATGGGGGGATGAATAAAAATGGGGAAATATTCATCCCTTCATATTCGTGGGGGTCTCTGGAACCCACAAATATGAAGGGACGAATATTTAACGAATCAGCAATTTCTGACAAATATTGTGATCCTTTTTTTATTCGTACCCATGTCTAGTTGAAATCATGTCTAGGTGAAATCAACTTAATGGCACATAAGAACAATGGTGATACCTTAATCCATAAAAACGTGTTGTGGTTCAGCCAAACCAAAATTTAACACCCTGGTAAAGGGACGTGGTGGCGCTGAGGGTTAAACCGCAGAAGCCTCTGTGCTGCAAGGTTGGAAGACCAGCAGTCGTAAGATCAAATCCACGCGACGGAGTGAGCTCCCGTCGCTTGTCCCAGCTCCTGCCAACCTAGCAGTTTGAAAGCATGCAAATGCGAGTAGATAAATAGGTATCACCACAGTGGGAAGGTAACGGCGTTCCGTGTCTAGTCGCGCTGGCCACGTGACCATGGAAACTTTCTTCGGACAAACACTGGCTCTATGGCTTGGAAACGGGGATGAGCACCGCCCTCTAGAGTCGGACACGACTGGACTAAATGTCAAGGGAAACCTTTACCTTTACCTTAAAGGTGACTAGTGCTGAAGACCTCCCCTCCGCAAAATATATTTATCCCTTTATTCAAGCTGACTCTAGAAGCTCTATATTTGTTGGCTGCGAGACATAATCCACATTAGTCTTTCAACTCCTCAATCTCATTTGTGATGCCAAGGGACTAGATGGGCTTGCCCTTAAAAGGTTCTATGTTAACATGATATTTTTAGATGGTGAATTATCTTTCAGATGGAAGCTGCCGGATATGGGAAGGCTATGACGTGATCCAGCCAAGAGTCTAAATCCACCATCACCTCTGTCCCCATGGTTACAGTTTCCTCTCCTTGACTGGGATCAAACATAAAAAAAACCCATCACAACTTAATCTTGGTCAAAGCAAGAAGTGTCTTGCTCACAGTATAATAAGTGGGGAGGGGAGGAAATCAGTGGTTATCAGAAGGGTTCTATATGTGTGGAAAGGGAAAATTCTTAGCTGTGCAAAATAAAATAGAAGAAAAATCCTGAGGGGCTTTACCCATTTATACAAATGAATCATAAACCATGGACTCACATGGGTGGCCTCTATTCTTTTTAATGGTGGAAGCATAGCTTTTCATTTACTTCTACTTTTCTGCCTTTGTTTTGCCCTATCCAGTTTGAGGAAGTCCTTCAAATCATGAGTTATTGCCAGTGGTGGCTGTCATTAGCCAAGCGTTGTCCCACCTTAGCCTATCCCCAAGTAACCCCACTCCCACTTGTCTCTTTAGCGAAAGGTTGGGGGAGGGTCCACCTCCTGTGTGCATGCATGAAGCTTGCTTGCCTGCTTATGCATGTGAATGTGTGTGCATGTACATGCACACACATGTGCTGATACCCCCCATTGCCCCTAGCTCTGCCTGTCACTGCTGGTTCCTGTGGTATTATGTCACCTGCCCATCAACCACACTGAACTCCAGCTGCCAGCAGTTTTTGAGAAAGAATCCTCCATGATCCTTTCATATCTGGAAATGGTAAACACTGTACTCTAACTATTCTTTTCCTATTCTTTTCAACACCATTCCTGCTTCCATTGAGTCTTCTCTTCTCTTGATATGTCCAAAGTACAGTGTACTTTGTGTTCAGTGTAAGAACAACAAAAGCCTGTGGTCCTGCTACACAATTTGAAAACAAGGGTAGGCAAAACTTTATAGGACCACTACAATCTCACAAACAAGTTCCAGCTTCCAAATCCATCACACTTGGCAGAGCAGGGGGATGGAGCTCAGATCCATCCATCCATCCATCCATCCATCCATCCATCCATCCATCCATCCATCCATCCATCCATCCAAATCCTCAAACTCTAATGTATATCACCAGGGATCAAACCTGAAACCTGTCACCCTCTATTGATTCTGCAATGATGCAGCTTCCATTTTGGAACTTTGTTTAAATAAAAGAGCTGAGCTGCCATGGTTTTGACCTCCCACCGCTTTCCTATCCCCACAGCTCGTAACGCTCAGCTTTGTGAGCTAACAGGACTTGGAAGCTAAGACTCATTTATGAGATTTTAGTGTTCTCATAATCACTCCTCACTTTACATTTGGCCTCAAGTTAGTTACAGTATTTTCTTTCTAGAGAGAATTTCTAGTGAGAATTTAGGCTAATCTAGAACCTACTTTTTTGTCTTTCTGGTTGTCTACCATTTGGCTTGAATTGCTCCTCTCCCTCCCAGGTCTGCTTTCTTTCTTGCCCAACTTTTCACATCTATTTGTGGTAATCAAAAATACCACAGTATGGATGATCTTGTTCTTGGTCTCTCACAACACATCTGTACATTTAAGAATCTTTACTTTACAGTGGACCCTCGACTTACGCACGGCTCCACTTACGGACTTTTCGAGTTACGGACTTCTCCAGCCGCAAAATTTCACTTCGACTTCCGGCTGGAGAATCGACATAAGAACAGAAATAGGCAGGGGGAAAAGGCGGGCAATTCAACTTTCTAACTATAGGTGGCGCCGAGGCTGCTTCTTTGTGCTGTAGGTCTGTCGGCCATTACTGTATATAGGGTGTGTCGCAGTTGAGAGAGCTCCTGCTTTCCAAGTGCACTTAAACTTGTAAAGGACAGATGAGACCCTTTGAACCCGAAGGCGCGGGTCTACTCGCGAGTAAGCGCCGACAAAGGTGCGGGTCTACTCGCGAGTAAGCACGGCTTTGCAAGCGCGGGAAGCCGGGGAGGCTTCAGACTGGTAAGGTGCTGCTGTTTTTTCTTTTTAAAAAGTTGTTCTGGGTGGGTTTTGGAGGGTAGATTTGGGCTGGGGGTATGTTTCTGTGTTGTTTTGTTTTTTGGTTTTTTTTTTTTTTTTTTTTTTTTTTTTTTTTTTTTTTGCAGTCCCAGCGTGGGACTTGCTCCACTGTTGCTGTTATTTTAATTTTTTTGGAGGGGGGTATTTTTTCCTTCTGCCGGAACGGATTAATAGGTTTTCAATGCATTCCTATGGGAAATGGACCCTCGACCTACAGACTTTTCGACCTGCGGCCACTGTTCCAATACGGATTAATTCCGTAAGTCGAGGGTCCACTGTACTTGTTCTTGCATCGCTGCCCTTCCAAGTTTCATTTCAGGCCATCTCTACTATATTGTTTTTCTGTGAAAGATACACCTCCCCCACTTCCCAACAGCCACCATTCTGTCCTTTTCCATTATTTTTGTACAATGCTTGTTAAAATGTGCCATATTTGATGTGCTAGCTTTTCAAGTTGGGAAAAGCTAGCTTTCCTCAGTACTTGTTGCCATGCTACCAGGGAAGATAACTGTTTGCATCTGGATTTAAAATATTTGCATGGCCTGCTTGGTTTCTGAAATAAGATCATGTGACTTCAATTATTCCCAAGTCCATTTCTTCCTGACCTAGTTTTGGTAGTTCCTGCCACTGGAACCTGAACTTTGACTTCAGTCAGCTGACAGAGGCATGCCACTAAGTGCCTGAGCTGCCTGTCTCGTTTTGCAACCTTCATAAAATAGACCTCTTTCCACACTTAACTGGCGGAAAGTGGTAAATTACTTATGTTAAATCTGGACATTGACACTTCGGGTGAACCAGTCAGGTGATAATGACACTTCTCCAGACGTATTTTGTTTAACTGGGCTGTAACATTATCTGTCCTAACAGAGCTGGAGGTACCTGTGTATCTAAACATAGTCTACCTTCTATATGGTAAGTGGAAAAACTGATGACAGTATTCCATATAGTGTTCTCTAGACAACATTGTGAGAAAGCAAGTGCCCCTATTTGGCAGCCTATCCATGACAGAGAGCCCCATGGAAACTGATGGACTAACCAGGATTGATCAGTTAATGCTACAAAGTCTGTGTGGAGATAGTGCAGCCATGTGGGCAAGTAAGAGGGGGCTGCACTCAACAACCTGGCTCCACAGACTATATTTTAAAGGAAAATGTGACATTTCTATAATTAACACATTTCCTTTCCCACAAAGGGACATTCTCAGAGATACGTGTCTCACAATCAGAGATGGAAATTAAAATGGCATTTACTTTCCAATGACCAATCACAAAACAAAGCATGCTAAATGGAAGATCGGTATGTGGGGGAAATCACATGCTATGGCAAACAAGATGGCTATTTTCACACCGCAACAAATATTCCCATGATGGTCCCACTGTCTAGTTAGACCCCTCAGCTGGTAAAAATAGGCTCTTAGGCCTAAAATACTGTTATATCTCTGTCCATATATTGCTTTAATATTTTCTATGCCATTGTGGTCCCAGCTTCGAAGACGCTGCGTGTCAGTGTATTATCAGTTTAATTTATAGTAGTTGAAATTTTGTGTAGTTGCACTACCAAAGTCTGTATGGTAATATCATTTAAAAAACAGTACCACTCCAACAGGGCCTCCTTTAATGATCATGGCACCAGTACTGATCACTCATTGAGCAGCCATAATGACAACTCCTATGTACTGTATTAAGACAGCTCTTTCCACATGGGGTTGCATGCTCATTGTGATTGCTCATAGATGCTTTGCCTTATGGCACAACATTATTCAGCTGTTGAAAACTTTGTAAGATAGTCGTGTATATTATGGAGTGTTCCAGCCTTGTTCCTCTTTCACTGTTCCTAAACCCGCCTGACCACTTATCTCTATTGCTGCCCAGACATAAAGATTTTACCTGCCCACGATGGGTTTGTACTCCCTCATATTTGGGCTATAGGCTTAGCTAAACAGACAGTTCCTCTCCCACTCTCCAAAGGATACCTTTTATGGTCTGCATAAGTGTGACCAAAGGAGCAAAGATAATTCATTTAACCTGAATAAACACCAATGCTTTAAACAGTCTCTTAACCCTCAGATTAGCATCTGTTCTGTTTCATACATAATTATGTAAAATACTTCATTATGGCTGAGGAAAGGTGCCATTACATTATTACACATCCAGATTTAGTGTCATCTTATACCCTCATATACAATTTCCCTTTTCCTCAAAATTCAAAATAAAAGATTGTGTGTGATCACGGAACAAAGGAAGGCTAATTGCCTTAGAACAAAGGAGTCGACAGCGATGTCCGAACCAGCGAAGCCTACCGGCAACGCCCTGAGACCTCTTTTATTTACTTAGCATGATTACATAGTATGTTGTTAGAATTCAGATAGGATACTAGTTACCTAATCGTAACTAGGATTGGCTGAAGAAACTCTTTGATCTTATGCTCTACCTCTAAGCGAAAGGGCAGAATAAGGGGTTACCCCGCCTGCTGGCAGCTGCCGCTTCCTGCCAGGAGTGTTTGCACGTCACTGGAACAGAATGCAGCTACAACCTTTAAGCAGAAGTTTCCCACAAAAAATGAAGAATTTGTTTGAGCAAGGTGGCAGGATAAGAGCAGTACACACTGGAGCTGAGGCAACAACTTTTGTAGATGCCTGCGGCAAATTTGACATGATTTTTAATGTTTGAAGAAGGGCAACCGTCACTGAAAGGCTAGTATGCAGGACAGGTTTTCATTTGAGGCCTGTTGTCAAACTCCCTAGTTCTGTTTATCATTTCGGTATCACACAAACATTTTTTGTTCCCATACTTTTATTTAAGTCTGGTTCCCCACACTCCACGCTTTGTGATTTTGATATGTAGCTGCTAACTTTAGTTTGCAACTTCATTTTGTTTATGGCAAAATGGCAAAAGCACAGCCATTCCACTTCTATTTCCTTTAATCTGCCCAGCAGCCACTTCTGCTGTCGTTTGGAGAAGTGCAAATAGTGCCCCCTCCCCCTTTTGAGTAGTGCTAGGATTTAACAGGATTTTTAAAAACCTTCAAACTGACTGGGAGAGCCAAAGAGCAAAACATGACAGCCTAGCTTGTGCTGTCCATCACGTTACAACGACAAGCCCCTTTCCCCACCCCTTGGTGCCTTTCTTTTACCACCTCTTCTGTAACATTCTGAACCTCTTTCTTCTCCATTCCCACGTTGTTTTGCTCCTTTTTTCATTATTTATCATTTCATCTTCACCCCATTAGGCTTTGCCAGATGCAGAAATATTTAATAAGCAAGGTCTTTTCTGCTGGGTGTTTTGTTTTTGGACTGGTAGTTTAGCACTAATTAAGAACTTCCTGGGAAATGTTTGTTGCCCTGGTACAAAGTGAAACACACAAAGGACCCCCCCCCCAAAAAAAACCTTTTAAGTGGCTTTTAAAAAGAGTGTAAAGCCATAGGAAAAACTACTGAACATATCAGATCAAGCCTTGTATTATCTGTGTTGGGGGGAAAAAACAACAAAATCAACAGTGCAGAAACTGGCACTTTTTTGGGAACCTTTGCCCCACCTGAAGAGCCCAAAGTCAACAATTCTGGTTTTCGTGCTCTTCCTCCTAAGACAGGTATGTGGGACCTTTGGCTCTCCAGATTGCTTCCAGAGTGTGTATTCAGATCACACAGCTACACGCCTAATCCTGTACACAAACAAAGGGGGAAAGATTTCCAAGAAAGTAGCCTTATGAGTCTGTTACAGCATGTTGGCAAAATAAAAGGGGAATAAGGAAAAAGAGGAGAGGGAGACAGAGGAAAAAAGCACAAAATACGGTGGCATTTTATAGACTAACAGGCATATTTCAGTGGGAGGTTTTCTGGATCAAAATCCACTTCTTCAGATGCAGGGAGTGCAAATAATTGTCCTCTGTATTTTATACATTTCTCCATGACCAAGCAAGGGTATAGATGACAGACAAAGTGACAATGGTGTGTTAACACCAGGACAGGTTGCTTACCTGTAACGGTAGTTCTTCGAGTGGTCATCTGTGAATTCACACAAATGGGTTCTTTCTGTGCCTGCGCTGACATCTTCTGAGCCTTCTACACCTTAAAACAGACCAGTTAATCCACCCCCTCCTGCAATGCTCTGCCCCCACCCTCTATCCTCAGTTCTCCAGTCCACCGCTGAGAGAAAGAGAACAAACTGAAGGGAGGATAGGTGAGTTGTGTGAATTCACAGGTGACTACTTGAAGAACTAGTTACAGGTAAGCAACTTGCCCTTCTTTTTTGTGGTCTCTGTGATTCACACCAATGGGTGACTGGCACGCTTGGGATGTCACGCCAACACAGAGGAGACCATTGCCCTGCCAAATGAGGAATCAACGTTTGCCCTGATATCCAGTCTGTAATATTCGACAAATGTCGATGGCTGAGACCATGTTGTCACTTTACAAATGTCGGCCAATTTGGAGTCCTTTAAGAAGGCAGTGGATGCAGTGACATCCCTTGTGGAGTGACCCTTCAAAGATATGGGAAGTGGCTTTCTGGCCAATTGGTAAGATAGGGTTTCCAGGGTGTGTGTTCAGAGGAGGAAGATGTCATGTCCCTGGAGTCTGACTTCGGTGTAATAGCAGGAACCGATGCAGATTTTTCAGATAAGGTGTTTTGAAAGGTTCAGAAGGATTTTTCTTTCACAAGTTCCCGCTCCTTCTCTGCATGGCTGTGTATAGTCTCCTTCCTGACTCTTCTTATCAGTAGAGGCAGAAGCCCACTTAGTTGGTTCAGTGTAGGTGTAAACCTGCTTCTTTTGGACTTCAAATGCCAAAGAAACCATTTCAGAACCAATAATGCGACTGTGTCACTTGTCTCTTGATTTATTGCCTGAACCGGATCTGTTTCTGGAATTAAAAACAGAGGGTTCATTTCCTGCTTCCAGATGCTGGAAAGGCTTTGGTGTGAGAGAGTGGGACACCTAGGATTAGTTTGCTGCCTTTCAATACTGAGAAGGCTTTGGTGTCAGACAGCGGGAAACCAACTGATTTGAAGGACAGCAAGATCAATCTAGGTGTTTGAGCCCCTCTTCAAACCTCTTGATATCAAAGACCTGGTAGGATGGAATAAAGAGAAACAGAGCACAGATTTCTTACAGGTGTTGCTTGTTGAACTGGGAACCTCAAAACTGTTGTGCATTTACTGTGATCAGAATGCTGTCTTGTAGATCAAGGCCTGTCCATGAGCATATTGGGCTACCATCGGGGAGAACTTTGATGACCCATGGAGAGAGCCTGCATGCATTCCTCTCTGCACCCTCTAGTAGTCAAGACAGAGTGGTGGGTAATACCATTCTGGGTCTGGATAGAATTGAGGCATCTGTCCAAAAAAAAAAATAAGACCGTGGATACATTGATTCCAGCATCAGGTAAGTATGTGAGGGCTGGTGAGAAGACTGAAGTCTTTTCTGGTGTGGTCCTTTATCCTTAACCATCAATGCTGAATCAGACGAGGAATGATGAGCTCACTTTTGGAATCAAGGTGAGTCTCCGTGTATAACTTTCTTCAGGCTCTGTTGGAGCACAGTTCATTCAGGGTCCACTGGGTCATCTGTCTCCACTCCAGTGAGTGGCTGAAAACAAGAGTCAGGGTGTGTTTGTGAGAGATCTCCTCTTCAGAGACTGGCCCCTGAGCTTGATGTTAAAAGGCTTTGGCTGAAAGGAAGGGAATGTTGATCATACAAACCCACAAAATAATCCTCATAAAATATGTACGCTTCAGTAGTAAGCTCCCAAGAAAGTCGGCTTGGGATTCCTCATAGGATGTTTTTCCTAAATTTTGCTTAAACTACTTACATTTGCCAAAGTGCACATCTGGATAAGAAGTGCCTTAGCCAGTGCTTTCTCATCATACCTTCCTTGTGAACACAGGGGCTGAAACATGACAACTCAAGTGTATGTTTAAAACTTATTAAACGGTACTATACAAAGTACTGTACAAGTATCAACTGTAAAACTTCTACAAAAGGTTGCTTTTTAATATCTCACCTTGTTTAGGTCCCCCTCCCCCATGGAGCTAGGAAAATGAAGTAAATTGTACAATTTTCAAATTTGTGTTTCTCTTTGGAAATTCTTTGGATATGTACATACGTAAATGTATCTGGAACAAAGAAAAAGAGTTTTATTTTCCAGTGGTCCAACAAAACATACTTTATTCAAGGCCACAGCATTAGATTCTCTGTGTTCAAGAGGCAACAGTCACTTCAGTCCACAAAGATTAATCAGAGCTGGGTGTTTTAAATGCAAGAACTCACACATAATATCACACTTTCTCACAAGTGGCTCTTGGAGGCTCTAGTACAGCAAGACTTTGTCAGTCTGTGTCCCTGTCTTAACAGTTCTAGGGCAGAAATACATGTTACAAAAAAGAAGCAAAAAACATCAAGGTACCATCAAGGCAACACTAGGTTGACTTCCCCAAACCTTGGGCACGTTTCTTTTTGGACTGCAACTCCCAGAATCCTTCAGCCAGATTGTGGGAGTTGTAACACAAAAACTGAATCTCCCATGCTCTAGATATGCTGTTCTCCTCCTCAGCAATGTCTACCTCAGTTTAGGTGTTCTGATATCATTATAATACACACTCCTCTGGTCCTCTTCCATATTGTTTTCTACAATTCACTGAAGAGCTCTTGAACTAAGGATAGCAAGCCACATGGCAGGCTGAGATAGACATTACAGAAGAGGAAGAGGGGGACCTTGTGAGGCCAGCATTTATCGCAGCAGCTCTGCTTCCTTTATACTTTCATCTTTTTGTATTAAAGTAGGTGCTTAATCAAACACTTAACAAGAACTTCAGTGCAGTATCAGGTTGTTCCAACCTTAGGTTGGACTTTAATTAGAACACTCTCTTAAGGAGACAATCTGTTAAAGGCAAATAAAGCAAGAGCCAAGATCTGGTATTAATCTTCTGAGACTCCCCCCAAGCAACGTCTACCACAAACATTTGCTAATTGACAACTAAATAAGGCCACATACCATTCTTTCTTCATGGCAGACTGCCCATTAAACCTTCATTTGTCATACACAAGTTGCTGAGAACTCAGCCCATTAAACCTTCATTTGTCATACACAAGTTGCTGAGAACTCAGTGGCCACAGCACTTCTGCCATGAAAACTTCCATTTTTTTCCTCCTTTTGTAGAAGCCCTAATAATTTTGCATTAAAAGCACATTCTCAAGTTAATATGCCTATATGAGCAAATATTCCTGTGGCAACGAATTCCAGCTGCTTTGTTACTACAAAGCTTCACTTTGGTCCTTTCTAATGTAGATTTTGGCCATTGCTGAAATTTGAAATGGCTGATCAGAAGAAATAGCAGGAGGAGCAAAAACTTGGGAGTTGCAGGTAAGAAGGAGAACAGACCATGGCGCTTTCAGTGAAACAAAGTGGTTCATAAAAGCAAGCACAATTTTTGGCTTAACGTTCTTTGATTAGGAGTCATCATACAGAGGGTTGTTGTAGTTTCCCCAGGATCCATAGTCATGATCATCGAAGAGTCTTCCATATGAGGAATGCCTGCAGAGGAGAAAAGGAACAGTGACTTACTCTGGTTATCTCATGCTTATCACTGGACCTGCTTTACAGGCCCTGCTATTTACAGGACACAGAAAGAGAGGGAGTGCTGGATCATGACCAGCACACCACCAGGAAATAAAACCCTCTAGTATTCCCCCCTTTACTCTTTTGGCAACTGGCTTTTATTACTGAAACCAGTAGGCTGATTAAACCTCTCTAAGAGATGCTAGTTGCCTTGATTAATGGGTATCACCCACATCACAATTCTTTCTCATTTCCACCCTGCTAGCAGTTTCAGAAATGATACTGAAGACTAACACAAGCAAAATGTAGCTCACTCTGGCCCACTATCAGGATGAAAAGCTGCCAGGAGATCGCTCCCCTTCCCGCAAAAGCACTTTGTGCCAAGAGACACTTTAAAAGTGAACAGCAGTCACAAGGGGGTAGAGACCCAGCAGCTCCCCCTGCCAGCTGTAATTTGCTTCAGGAAAGAGGCTCCTGATGTAACAAGCCTGAGTGGATATAGAAAGCTACTGGCCACTCTAGGTGCACTATGCTGGGAGCTGAAGTCTAAAAAAAGGAAGCTCTCTCACCTCTGATAGAAACAGGGTACAAATGCAAAAAGACAAATAAGAGATTTGTGTTAATACAGAGAACATTGTGTGGTTTATGTGTTGCCTAGACAGAAAAGAATGCTATGGGTGCATTGCAGAGAGAGAGATTTTTCAAAACGCAAATATTAGGTACATAGTTTTCTGGAAAGAACCAGCCTTAAAAGGAAGTAAAGATCAAATTACATAAGATACCAAGCTCCACATTTAAAAAGAGTGCTCCTTTAAGTGGTGAAAGACATCTTGGTTGTCTTCGCACAAGCTTTTCTCACCTCTGCATCTTACATACAGTACTAACTTTTTTTGTTTTGTGATTGGTCACTGGGAAATAAACATGGACTGCACTTCCAAATCCAATTCCTCAGGCACACAGCTCTGAGGGAATTCTGGCACTAGAGGGAAAACATGCTATTAGCTTCTAATTACAAGCTGAGCATCTTGTGTGCTTTAATCCAGAGAGAGCTGGAGATGCAGGCTAGTGATGATGCGGAGAGAGGGCATAGCTAAAGTCAGACAGAAAAAAAGAGATAGCCTTAACAACACTTAGTGCTGCAGAAAAAGAGGCATGCGCATGCTATGTGGGATGCAGACATAATAGTGGTATCAACAGAGAATGGATTTTAAAGCAAAAAAAAAAAAGCTAATATTTGACTGAGTAAATTAAAATGTATAAACAATTCTCAGAGAGATCTGAAATGTGTATTCTTCCCTAAGAGTCTTTGACAGAATTCCCTGACCTGGAGCCATCAAGAAGTTTTGTACAACTGCTTCCAAAAGGTTTAGCCAGCACAGCTAAGGGTCAAAGATGGGAGTGGTGGCCAAAAACATCTGGAGTGCACTATATTGGAGAACTCTAGCCTAGACTACCTGGAAAATGAGTTGCCTGTAGCTAGTAACTTTAAGAACTCCTCCCATTTTCAGTTTTGACGAAGAGCTGAAAAGCCAGACTTTTTCCAAGAAGCTACCGACTCCTCTGTAAAATAAAAAAGGGGGTGCTAATTCTTACCTGATCTTCAGGAATGCAGCCAAGCCAAACACCAACAGAACCACTGCAATCACTGTTACAGTAATAGCTGCAATGCTTCCTGCACAGGAAAGATGAGGCATACAGAAGTTGAAATGCTCTGTTGTTATAACTCCAGATTCAATGTTCCAGATCTGTTTCATTATTATGATTCAATACAGCATGCTAGCATACTACTCTTTGATGTGAAAAATGGCAGTGTGAGAAATGATTTCAGCATGAACAAGTGAGATATGCCATCATGCACTATCTTCAAATCCAGCAATTTGTAAGCCATTAATTCTGCATAGGTGTTTTCTTTACATGCTGCATTTTTCATCACACAATACACTAGCACTGTCAGATTAAGAAAACAGAGTTTAGATTTTAACACTAAAGCATAATAAGAATAATAAGCAGTTCATGTAGCAATGCATGTGGGTCAGTATTTTCTTATACATGTATTATTTGGCATTTTTGGATTACAAACCACGTAATTCTCTGTTCTGGGAGTTTCACCGGACAAGACACATAAATGTGGCTCACTTGGGAGAAAAGCTTGAAGGCTACATGGCTTAGCTATCCCAGTGCTAGTTGGGAGCTTCCTTTCTCAGTAGAAAGCCTGGGTAGAGTTCGGCTACAAAGCCTTCAAGTTTTGGCCAGGTATGCCACAATAACGTGTTCTGTCAGGTGAAACTCCCACAATCGAGAATTATGGGGTTCGTAGTCCAAAGATTTCAAATGGCACATCCCTAATCATTATTATCCACCTATTTTGAATGGCAGGGTGAGGCTGTGAGAACGGATGCAGTCATCAAATGACTTCATGACTACCTGATCTGAGTGGTGAATTTCTAACTTCAGTGTTCATGTTTATCTCAGAAGCTCAACACTACTTAAGCTTTTATACTAAGTTATTGTAAAAGTTTTTTTTTTAAAAAGGATAGGGAGCGTGGGATGCTTATATGCATGAAAATAAACCTTCAAAGTTCGGGGTTTCCTGTTGCCTTTTCTGTACTGCAAATGATCTGTATAAATAGCCCATGTAGGTTTCATGTGTTTTTAAGTTACTTCCCAAGTCACAAAGACTTAGACATGTAAGGGTTGAAGGTTGAATACTAAATATTCTGCACATGTAACATTTGTTGTCCTTTGAGTTGCCACTGTGGACACAGCAAGAGCAGATCCATTGAATCAGTGGGATTTATATAAGAGTTGAGTAAATGGGTTTACACTTAGATGGGATTACAGATAGGATGCTGGCCTTTGTTTTTATACTCACTGTACTCTCCGCAGAGGTGAAAAGGGTTACTCTTTACTTTTTTGAACTACAGTTCTCAGAATGCCCCATCCGGTAGGTATGGCTACTGGTCATCCTGCTTCCTGTATTTTGGGAGCTGTTGTCCCCCAAAAAGTGACATTTCCTATCCCTGAGTCTTCCATATATGCAACATGAACAATAATAGTTCTTTGACTAAAATGGTAAGCATTGATCTGTGTTAGCATTCATGATCAAAGCTTTAAGAACTGTAAAAGAATTGTGCAGTCCTAAATTACCAGACCAGAAAGAATTGATTATTTTTGTTCATAATCACTTGGTGTCAAAGAATAGCTTTAACTAAATGACATTTTCAACAGTCACACTTAAAGTTTACCAAATCAGTCCAGACATCTTTCCAAGGCATGGCTATGAAGCTGTAGTTTGGCATGATGCCTGAATTTACTGACACTAATTTTCACTCAGCTAGCAAACCAGGATCAGACACTGTGGTTTGCAATTGCTGGTTTTTGAGAGTTATGGTTTAACATGATGCATGAACGGCTGGAGGCAGGGGCACAGTTATGGCCACCACTCTGCCTCTCACAACCTGCTCTATCCCAGAGATAGAAGTGAACACATGAAGTTGAGAGGACAGTCATCTCTGACCCATGGCTTGCCTATTATGCAGGCAAGCCATGTCTTGGATTCTCTGCCAGCACAAACTATGGTTTAGTTAGTATGATGCCTGAATTCAATCTATATACAGCTCATACTCAGAAAGTCGGTATTTCACAAGTTAAGCCAAAATGATAAGATGGAACTGTATGAGTAAAAAATTTTAGTATGTACTTAGACAAATGAAACCTGGAGGACTCTAAACACCAAGAAGAATGTGAGTATCTACAGACTGCCTCTTTTTCTTTTTTTGGACATAAGGTTCCTGCTCTATGAAACACAGATACATCTATTAGGCAAATGTAAAATATTCAGGCCAACTTCCGCTTACAAAGGGCCAAACTATACACAGTACTAAATGTGCTTCTTTGTCACATTTTTAAAAAACTTCACATTCTAGAATGCCTGAGGAGACTGGGGCCAAGGGGTAGAGAGGGTGAACTTCTTTCCCTCCTGCCACGTTCCTGACAAAAAAATAAAATAAAAACACCACTGAGGTGCTGTTTCCTTAGGGAGGAGAACTCGCATCATTGCCAAGTGCTGGAAAATGAAAATGCATAATGTTCTACAAACAACTGATTGAACCAACTCACCTGAACTCAATGCATGCTCAACCTCTTGCACAGTTACCCCTGCAGAGAATGTGGCATCATGAGTACGGGAGGCCTCTGGAGTAGCTTTACTTGCTAAAGGGCCTTGTGAAGATGTGCCCTTTTCCTCTGGCCCTGAGGAAGTGACCAATGCTGTAGGAGTCTTTCCAGATGTTGCCTCTTTGGTAGGGAGTTTTTCACTTGGGATCGTAGTTACTGCTGATGTTTCTAAGCCTGATGACTGGGTTACACCAGCTGTGCCATTGTTTGTCATATTGGAAGTGGTGATGATGGTCGGTGACTCACTTAAAATCTGAGAGGTGATTGCTGGGGTCTGAGAAGGGATCATGACGTCTGTTGTTGGGTTGGCAGCTGATGTTCCAGAGGCCAATGGGTGTTCTGTGCTTTGTTGTCCACTGCTTGACCATGGTGATGTTGTAACATGAGTTGTCACTGTTCCTGATACAGGGGTTGTATTCAGATTCCCCACTTCTGGGGCAGTGTTTACAGAACCTGTGTATGTAAGTCCCAATGAAGTTCTAAGGGAAACAGTGGCTGATGTTGCAGCTGTTGTCACAGTGCTCCCTGGAGTGCTGATTATGGGTGTAGCAGGTTGGCTAGCAGATGCTGTACGTCCTGAGACACTTGTCTTTGGTGGAGTAGTTGGACTGGCTGAGGATGTACAGCAGACATTTAGTCCTGCACAGGTGAAACATACATACATATATTATTAGCCTTCCAGACAGCCTCTCTCACCTCACACAAGAATTACGCTTTGCTAATTACAATCCTGCTGCAGTCTTCACTAATCCACCCTGCTCTGGATTCCAGAGCAAGGTGCTCATATTGTAGAATAGTTATAATGCAAACATACACGGCTACATTTACTATTTGAATTGATGGCTATGGGGTGGAATGGAACTTTGTGCATTTTTAAAAGAACAGAAAGCAGAGAAGAGAAATAAATGGCCAGTTCTTGAAATGAGAACATACAAACAGTGGGGTACACCACAGATCTGTACTGATACTGTTTTTAGCTAGTTCATAAATGATCAAGTTAGAGTGAAGCAGTGACACCAATGATAACACCTAATTATTTACAGTGGTTAGAACAAAAATGGATTCTAAGCATAATTCCCAACTGGGGAGCCACCATGAAGTATAAGCAAGTGGAAAGTACCCCATACGGGTGTGGGGGGGGGGGGAAGCCAACTTCATATATACACTGATGGAATCTGAATTCAGAGTGACCGACCAAGAAAAAGTAATCCTAGAGTTGTAGACAGCTCAACAAAAATGCTGATCTAACCTGTAAGTCCTCTGAGAAAACTAAATACTATATTTGCATATTTAGAAAAAAAACTGCCAATATCACACCATCCTTACACAAATCAATAGTACAACCAAACACAGGATATGATGTCCATCACTGTAAAAAGAGTAACTTTAAAAGTCTATGTTTTTACATGGTATTAACTATGGAATATTATAGTACAAGATATAGTGATCAGTAAGCTGATTGACCTGGTCAGCTGAAAAATTGGCATATAAATGGATAGAGATTTAACACTATCAATGGTTACTAGTCCTGGTGACCACATATTAGCTCTAGTATCAGGGGCATATATTTCTGCTAGGGAACATAAGCCAGAGGGTGCTGTTGCACTCTACTTGTGCAGTTCCCTTCTGCAACTTTCGCCATTGTGGAACAGAATGCTTTTGTCTGATTCAGCATGCCATTCTTATGTTCTGTAGACAGACAGAAGAGTTATTCTGGGTATCAATCTTCTGAATAATAAAAAAGGAATATTCCCTGTTGTGACCTGTGATCAGCCAAAGTAAGTAATCAAATGTGCTGAATACTGGACAAATATTCCTGTTTATATCGGGGAGCAAGTCAGGTGAATTCAAAGAGAAACCTGAGCTGAATCCTTTTTCTGATCATTTTTCAGATCATTTTTGGATTTGAATTAGGAAAGATGTTCAAATGATGCAGGACAATCTATTTGAGGCTGAGGGAAACTAATAGTGCCAGGTGCTTTCAGTTTATCATATTAACTCTCAGATTCTAGTATGATGTATTTGTATCTTGACGTTTTAACAAATACCACCTTTCACTTTAAATACAGCAGTACTCAAGTTTGTTGAATTTATCATGTCCCCCAAAATCTTTCTTTTCTGTCATCTCCAAATCCCCAATTACTGGCAGCAATCTATCTGACAAGCATTCAGAATCGTGTGAACAAGCTGCTGCTGCTGCAGGCATAAGAATCTTTACACTGCCTGGTTGGCGTTCATGATTCTAACACTAGCAATAGGCTATAACTAGAATGTCTCAAACTTCTTCCGAAGACCAGCTAGCTAGAAAATAAGCTAGTATGATCTGAAACTCCTCTACATCCCTGAACTCTTTGCAGCTTCCATGGTGTTCGCACAACAGCTTTGGTGGCTGCAACACTCAGGTTCTACTCCTGGATGCCACCCCACTCCAGCCAACTTCATGACCACTTTAAAATAATTGTGTCCCATCAATTCTGACCAATGGTGAGCCTTTTCAGGGTTTTCCAGATAGTGAATACTCAGAAATAGTTTACAATTTCCTTCTTCTGGGGGGCGCACTGGGACTTGTGACCCTTGCCCAAGGCCACAAAGGCTGGCTTTACTCGCAGGAGGTACAGTGGAGAATCAAACTCCCAACTTCTGGCTCTGCAGTCAGAGACCTAAAACCACTGAACTATCCAGCCAGATCATTACCACTTTACGGATGCTTTTTCCCCTTACTGAGTGGGGAAGCTCCCCAGTGAGTGAATGAATTCTATCAATATGATGCAAACCTATCTCTGTGGAGACCTAGAAAAGAAACAACAAAGGATTGCCTAGTATATCCACTTCTCTATGCTTCAGGTGAGCTGAACACAGAGCAAAATGTGTAATATGTTTATCTGTTTATTCTCCAAACATTTCATTTAAAGTAAAAGGGAAGCTAAAGTGCCAAAATGACACCAAAAGAGATTGGAAGGAGAGTTGTGCTGGCCAGCTGGTACTATCCTCAACTGCTGTTTCCCTGTCTGAGTTCAACCACTTCCCCAAAGCTACAGGATTCCAAATTGTATGTCTAGTTTTATCAATGCATCTATCCCCTCAGCATGTCTTTCTCTTCATGTTTCAGTACCAATTTCAGGCATGGCCATGGAAACCAAATAGAACAGCAAACTCATATAAGTTGTCCTATAAAATTATTTCTGTGGTCCTGGCTACTATAACACTTTTCATATACCAACATACAGCTGTCTTTAGAATTCAAAAATAGCTTTTCTATTTCTACGTCCAGTTCTCAATAGGTATTCCAATGGATTTCAACATGTGCTACTGACTGTAGCCGACGTCCACAAGACTGGCAAGACTGGTTAAGAATACACACTTAATAACAACTTCTTTTGTCTTGTGGAAGCCACTGCTGTCTTTGTTCTAAGAGTATATGGCCATCACACATTGACATTTTGTAATTCTTCTTAAGGGCAATGACAAAGGCAAATGCGTCAGACCAGGAAGGAACTTGGAAACAAGAGATAGCATCGCAATGAACACAACCAATTGGACATCACAAAGAACTGATCTGCTGATTTTATAGCTGAAACGGCTCTGACAGAAGAGGCACTGACGAAATGGATGCAGCATAATTGTACAGGCCTGGGAGACACCTACATTGAGATGGTGCCCTAATAATTCAACATGGTAAGACTGGCTCTCTAAAACACTTGAGAAAACTAGTATCTGTACTGTTTGTCCAGTCTATACTTCAAGCATACTGTGGTGAGAGGTGCAGTTAATTTACTTAGGACTGGAGACAGGTGGAACCATCTTAACAGCAGTTCTTGCATGGTGGCATTCTGGCTTGACAACTACGTCACCCACCTAGGCTGAACTTAATTCAAACACCAGTTGCCGTTGCCAGTCTCACCATCATGGTGTGCTTCTCTTTAACTCACTTTCAAATGATAAATTACACATTTAGGTACAAATCCATTTATATATTGTCTTTCTTTTTTTTTCTTTTTTTTAAAGTAGGAACAGTTGCAGAATGGCTTGGAGAACTGAGGGAAGGGAAGTTGTGATGTCAATACATTCAAAATGGATGCAACCAGAATGCAAGGTTGGAGAGGCAGTTTTTCAGAACCTGTCCCAGGAAACAGAACACATATGTTTTTACTAAACAGCGAGGGTTCCTTCAGATAGGCTCCAGCGTTGCCAAAATGTTACATCTGTCTTCACCCTTAGCTGAATATGTTCTGTGAGGGAAATATAAAATATTCAGTAGTCCTGAGGAAGGGAAATTATTTGTGGAATAGATCAGATGATTCAGATAAGCAAGCAATGCTCATATTTCAATTATTTAATCATTTAAATGAAAGCCTGTTTTCCTTGTGATGACTAGGAAAAAAACAGACTTTCCACTCTGATTTTAAGATGATTTATGTCCCATTAAAGTATTCAGTCCTCCTGTGATTAGAACTGTATGGAGGACAGAAGAGGGGTTGTGTTTACCAGCTCTGCCCCCCCCCCAACATTTCTAGGAAACTAAAGCGGAGAAAGACTTCTCTCTTGAAACCCAAGCAAGCTGTTGCTGATGAGTGCAGACCAGTCTGTCCCAGTATCCTTATTACCTTTGACTACTCGCCATACTTGTTGGGGCAGACAGAAATTGTAGCCCAAAACATCTGGATGGCACTGTTAGGACTGACCACACTGACCTAAGGAAATGCAACAGAATTACTCGGTATAAGGCTATGTTTCTTTAATTTAATGTCTTCAGCTTGCATTAACTGGCCAGAATCCTATTACTTATTCTCACCAGTAAGCAACGGTATATATCTTAGTGGTGAATCAGTATTTGTATATCTTTTCGCACTCCACTCACATGACCAGATGGGCAACAAGAAATACAATTGCTGTCTTCTGAACTAGTGGCAATTCACCAGTGAAATTTATGCCAGTGGACTGCTAAAGGCATAAATATCCAATTAGATTCTAGCCTACATTTTTAATGCACAAATAATAATTTAAAATGGCTCCAGCTGACCTTAGCCAGTGGCCAGGATCTTAGCAACATCTGAAAAACAGTCTAACAGCAACTGAAAAACAGCCTAGCCTGTGTTTTTTTTTTTTTTACCCTCCAAAGCACGTGTAGTGGTTGGTATAAATAGAAAGCATGTGTTTATATATTGCATGTAGCAAATAAACAGCTTGGGTAAAATTTCATAGCTATAAACAACTGCCTTGAGAACCAGAAAGTGTAATGTTTTGCCACGTGTTTTTAGGATCCACTGTAATCTCCAGGTCAACTCTTAGGTCACCCACGAGCACCAGGTTCTAACATTCAAAGATAGGGGAGAAAAACAGATTTATAGACACTAAAACTGTTCATCAATCTCGCAGAATCTGGACAGTTTGTTATCATCACACTTATAAGGCAGAACAGTCATTTTAATTTGAATCTGCCACTTTAAGAAAGGTTCTTATTGTTTGGGGTTGATTTAAAGGGGATTTTATTGCTATGACTAATGCACGGTTTTTATGAATTTATGTTGTGAACTGTCTTAAGAGGCCTGGTAGATAGAAACAACTCTTTCTTTCTTTTGAAATCTTGGGTTTAGATTTCATTGGTTGGCTCCATCTGTTTTTCAGCATCCTGGTGCAGAAAAAAATATTATTATTAAAGCAATATTGTTATTGAGATCAATATGGACAGCAGAATTTGTAACATCAGTGAGAGAGTGCTAAAGAAATGTCATGTTGACTATAGTAACAAACCTCACTGAACTAAAACAAATTGTGTCTACAGATTATGTAGTCTAAAATGATTTGTGGTATATGATGAAAAACTTCATAAAAGGATTCCTGGTGACAAATGAAATTAAGTAAAACCATTCAACTATAGCAGTATTTGAGTGGAAACCGCCTCCAATTTGTTGTGGTAGCTTTAAGGCCAGACTCTCTGATACCAACATTTCACATTTAATATACTTTGAAATGTTACATCAGTCTTTCCCAACCCTGGGTCCCCAGATGTTCTTGGACTAAAACTCCCAGAAGCCTTTCCCAGTAGCTGTGCTGGCCAGGATTTCAGGAATTTGTAGTCCAAGAACATCTGGGGACCAAAGGTTGGGAACAACTGTGTTACATCTTGTCTAGCAGCAGATAACAGCCAGTATCATGTTGTACCATATTCTTAAAGTTCCTCCTCAAAATATATTTATGCAAACTAATTAGAAACCAATGACTCAATGACAGTGAAGCCATTATGGGTATTTATCTCCAGTTCTGTCATATCCACAGATTTTGGTACTTTAAAACCTATCTAGAAATTAGAGGTATCTTTGTGCTGATATGATGCCATTTTCTTGAAGATAAAAACTAACAATAGCTTAACTTCCAGTGAGTCTGGATAAAACATTTTTGAAATATTGCTTTGCCCAGATGTCTGTACAGTCTCTGAATATATCTTCCCACCATATGATTCTCCCCATTAATTTTTTCCCTCAAATGATGTTGATATTATTTATTTATTTAAAGTATTTTTTATCTTGCCTTTCTCCATAAAAAGAAATCCAACTGAATAACAAATCGACTTATTTTGTTGCATGTGCTGTTTAGTATTAAAATGCAATTCTAGCATGTCTGTTTAAGAAGCAAGTCCCACTGAGTTCATTTGGACTAACTCTCAAGTACATAGCGTAGAAGTTCAAGCTTAGCAAGTGGCCACATGACTTACTTAATTTCTTGTTCTGTTTGTGGAAGGATGCTTCACTTGAAATATCTGAAAACAAGTCAGATTAATTTTTTGGGATAATGTGGAAATTTGTTAATGTGGCTTTGGGGTGGGCCCACAGCGAAGATCCTTCTGGGCAAACCCTAATTTCAAAACTTCCAGTACTGAAACTGAACACATTTCTGAGCTCCAAAGAAAAGGGTGGTAGTGGTGGTGTGTGATTTAGAAGTATAAGAAGCAGGTTTGGACCCTCAGACTTTTATGAAGTAATGTGTGATACCCTTTTCCTATGAGTAGGTGGGTGGTAACAGCAAAATATTATTTAAGATTACTGTGGTGAACCAAATTCTCTTCTGAAAAAAAGCCAAGAAGACCAGGGTCAGAAACTATACATTTGTTTATTTAAAATTATTTTAGACTGACATTTGCTCTGAAATAATCGTTTTACAGGAGAACAAACTGGGAAAAGGGGGATTGATGAGTTCCTATCCATCTTCCTAATGTTGGCAGCAAGAGATCTTCGCACAACCACCACTCCACCCACATCATCTTCACTGTTGTGGGAAGAGAGGAAAGGAAGGCCACAGACCTCCATGTCCTATGGAGAAAGTCAGGTTGGCAAGTTGGTTGTCCTCTTTTCTTCTCTTCCCAAGTACATCTTTATCTGAGAAGTCCCTTGCTATTTTAGGTGGAGTCCCTTCCTAGATTAGGTTGAACCTTTTTTCAGTTTGCTGGTTTGCATTTGATAAGGATTAGTGTTGCCTCAGAAGAACCAAACAGAAGGCACTCTGAGGACTCTCCAAACTGTGAAACTGTGCAGATAAAAGACCGTTACTTCATTAAAACTCATTCTGCATATGCTCTGCCTACCAGGTCCACGTCACAGTAAACGCCCTTGTACTTTCAGTATTTATTCCTGTACAAAAAGCTTGATTTGGTACTTGTAATTATTTTCTTTTCTTCTCTTCCCAAGTACATCTTTATCTGAGAAGTCCCTTGCTATTTTAGGTGGAGTCCCTTCCTAGATTAGGTTGAACCTTATTTCAGTTTGCTGGTTTGCATTTGATAAGGATTAGTGTTGCCTCAGAAGAACCAAACATGAATTTGACCAAACTCCGGGAGGCAGTGGAAAACAGGAGGGGCTGGCGTGCTCTGGTCCATGGGGTCACAAAGAGTCGGACACGACTAAACGACTAAACAACAACAACAATTTTCTATTTGCAATTTGACATCATTCTATCTGGAGTGCTATTAAGGGCAGCATCATGCTGTTCTTCATCTGTACTGCCAGCTCGTTAGGTAGACACTGAAACAAAGGCTGGGGTACGTTTCCTATTTTAGTTCCCACCCACAGTATAACCACTTGAAAGATCGTTGTGCTTAATGATACTCCCACTGATATTGAGAAAAAGATTAAATCTCACCTCCAGAGCACTATATTCCTAATTTTCTCATGAACGAATCCCCTCATCAATTACAATACGGTATGAAGACTCAACAGAATATTTCCTCACATTTCTGCCCGTCATGCAGCAAACGTCAGGTCAAGTAATAAACTGCATAGTTTTACTGGCTTTTAAAGAGGTATATGCTAATGTTTCCTCTTGATAAGAAGTCTGGGTTGCTGCTTCCCTCACTCTGACCAACCCAACCCCCATTGTAGTTCCTGTGCCTTTAACAATTATATGATGGTTAGAAACATCCAGGGCTGGGTTCATTATTAAGCTCCACCAATGGAGAAAAGCAGCTCAGCGGAGTTGATTAAAAGTGCAGACACTGTTTTGTTGCTCAAGCACAGAAATCTCTAACAGGAACAAAAGCTGCAATCCTCTAAATTGAAAGAGTTAAGAAACCAAGGAACCAGAAGGTATGAAACAAAGAAGGTAACCCAAAGCAGCATGCTTTTCTTGACAATGAGTATGTGGCATTGGGTAAGGGCCAGAAGGCAGGCAGAAGTCAAAGCTACAAAAGAAAACCAAACAGCTGCAGTTTTTGCCAACAACAACGGAAAGATGTCACAGAAGCTGTCCAAAACTGGCCCTTACCAGCGATTATTGAAGGTGTCCTGTAGCTTGCTGCCAAAAATAAACAAACTTCACATTTTCTGGTTAGTACACGAAAGATGTGAAGAATACGTGCCCATCTTCTCGCTCCCTGCCACTTCCACGATGCTCCCTTCCCTAACTGTTTTATTTTTCAACTCTGCTATTCTCAAGGTCTTTGCAGGAAACAGAACTTGAGCTGCCACTGCACTGCAAAGTGTTTGCTGAAGGTAAGGCCAAAGTAGATTTGACACAATATGATCAGGGATATTGCTGGGGGAAAAAGATTAACCCTTCCCTTCCCCAAGCAGCTTCCCTGACCTTAAACACTATCCTGAAGCAGCCACTAGTTCCACACTGGAGAGGAAGGAAACAGGTACGGATGCCACCCTTGTCTATTTTTATCATGTGGAGACAACACCAGCTTTGGGTGGGGGATGACAGTAGATTAGGGAAACAAGGAAGAAAGGGTTAACATCCCATTACTGGAGCAGTTTTTGTGATCAAATCAGCAGGTTCCAACAACTGCTTTGGATTAAAAACAAAAGAGAACCCAACAAAAAACAAACAAAGGAAACCTGGAAAATTCTGACCATTGCTCTCCCCTCTCATGACTAACTTGGCCCTTACATGTCATAGGCATGGCATCAGAGAGGAGCCTCCAGCCACAGATCCAGCCACTAAGGGGAGCAATTGACACAAATCTGAAATGGCAAACTTCTATGTACTTTTAAATTAAATTTACTTCCCTGTTGATCATAAAAGCAACCTTAGATTACGTAGTTTACAAGAGCTGTTTTCTGGAAATGAGACTTCTGGTCCAAGCTTACCTTTAATCATTGCTGACTACTTCCACAAACTTTGGTTAATGTTTTAAACAGAACAGTACTGAATTGGCAGGACCGTCACATTCTGATGCTTGTGCAATTTGAAAACCACCTCTGGGGAAACAGCATATACCTTTTCCCACCTGATACTACCAGGAGATCTTGGTGAATGGTAAAACGCTTGTACTTAAGGTGCCATCTGGGAGAAGGAGTGGTGCAGAAGAAAAGGAAAGGAAGTTAGGGCTTGCCTTTTTCTGGCCCAGGTTTTGGTGCACACAAAAGACGCAACAGAGAGAACACAGAGCAGTATGACAAGAAAGGAGATGGAGGGGACAGGGAGGTGGAGTAGATAAAAGGAGCAGGAGGAGGGGAGGCCATTCTTTTTTCTCTCTCTCTCTCCTCCTGTGACAAACTGTGGGTTCCAAATTTACCTCATATTTTTACTTGAGATTTAAGACTGGGCTCTGCTGCTATGTAATTTATTTAAATGACAAAGATCCTATGTTTTTACATGGGCAGTAAAAATTAGTCTTGTGACAATCACTCCATGAATGAAAAGCATGTGCTAAAATTGGAAAGGAGCGATAGCTGGTTATTTTTACTACCTTGTTGAAATAATTGCAGTGCATTGATGATACGTGCCTTTTCCCCTTGCCATTTGATTTCTTACAACTGTTGCCGCAAAGCATCACACATAACTTGCTACCACACTCTTCTCTATTTGTTGTTTAGTCGTTTAGTCGTGTCCGACTCTTTGTGACCCCATGGACCAGAGCACGCCAGGCCTTCCTGTCTTCCACTGCCTCCCGGAGTTTGGTCAGATTCATGTTCGTAGCTTCGATGACACTGTCCAACCATCTCGTCCTCTGTCGTCCCCTTCTCCTCTTGCCTTCACACTTTCCCAACATCAGGGTCTTTTCCAGGGAGTCTTCTCTTCTCATGAGATGGCCAAAGTATTGGAGCCTCAGCTTCAGGATCTGCCCTTCCAGTGAGCACTCAGGGTTGATTTCCTTCAGAATGGATAGGTTTGTTCTCCTTGCAGTCCAGGGGACTCTCAAGAGTCTCCTCCACCACCACAATTCAAAAGCATCAATTCTTTGGCAGTCAGCCTTCTTTATGGTCCAGCTCTCACTTCCATACATCACTACTGGAAAAACCATAGCTTGGACTATGCGGACCTTTGTCGGCAAGGTGATGTCTCTGCTTTTTAAGATGCTGTCTAGGTTTGTCATCGCTTTCCTCCCAAGAAGCAGGCGTCTTTTAATTTCGTGGCTGCTGTCCCCATCTGCAGTGATCATGGAGCCCAAGAAAGTAAAATCTGTCACTGCCTCCATATCTTCCCCTTCTATTTGCCAGGAGGTGATGGGACCAGTGGCCATGATCTTAGTTTTTTTGATGTTGAGCTTCAGACCATTTTTTGCGCTCTCCTCTTTCACTCTCATTAAGAAGTTCTTTAATTCCTCCTCACTTTCTGCCATCAGAGTGGTATCATCTGCATATCTGAGGTTGTTGATATTTCTCCCGGCAATCTTAATTCCGGTTTGGTATTCCTCCAGTCCAGCCTTTCGCATGATGTATTCTGCATATAAGTTAAATAAGCAGGGAGAGAATATACAGCCTTGTCGTACTCCTTTCCCAATTTTGAACCAATCAGTTGTTCCATATCCAGTTCTAACTGTTGCTTCCTGTCCCACATATAGATTTCTCAGGAAACTTATTTAAGATCTTGCCATAGTTTGCTGTGGTCCACACAGTCAAAGGCTTTTGCGTAGTCAATGAAGCAGAAGTAGATGTTTTTCTGGAACTCTCTGGCTTTCTCCATAATCCAGCGCATGTTAGCATTTGGTCTCTAGTTCCTCTGCCCCTTCGAAATCCAGCTTGTACTTCTGGGAGTTCTCGGTCCACATACTGCTGAAGCCTACCTTGTAGGATTTTGAGCATAACCTTGCTAGCGTGTGAAATGAGTGCAATTGGACGGTAGTTGGAGCATTCTTTGATGCTGCCCTTCTTTGGGATTGGGATGTAGACTGATCATTTCCAATCCTCTGGCCACTGCTTAGTTTTCCAAACTTGCTGGCATATTGAGTGTAGCACCTTAACAGTGTCGTCTTTTAAGATTTTAAATAGTTCCACTGGAATGCCATCACCTCCACTGGCCTTGTTGTTAGCCATGCTTTCTAAGGCCCACTTGACTTCACTCTCCAGGATGTCTGGCTCAAGGTCAGCAACCACACTATCTGGGTTGTCCGGGACATCCAGATCTTTCTGGTATGATTCCTCTGTGTATTCTTGCCACCTCTTCTTGATGTCTTCTGCTTCTATTAGGTCCCTACCATTTTTGTCCTTTATCATGTCCATCTTTGCACAAAATGTTCCTTTAATAACTCCAATTTTCTTGAACAGATCTCTGGTTTTTCCCTTTCTATTGTTTTCCTCTATTTCTTTGCACTGTTCATTTAAGAAGGCCCTCTTGTCTCTCCTTGCTATTCTTTGGAAGTCAGTGTTCAATTTTCTGTAACTTTCCCTATCTCCCTTGCATTTTGTTTCCCTTCTCTTCTCTGCTATTTGTAAGGCCTCGTTGGACAGCCACTTTGCTTTCTTGCATTTCCTTTTCTTTGGGATGGTTTTTGTTGCTGCCTCCTGTACAATGTTACGAGCCTCCATCCATAGTTCTTCAGGCACTCTGTCCATCAAATCCAATTCCTTAAATCTGTTCTTTACTTCCACTGTGTATTCATAAGGGATTTGGTTTAGATTATACCTGACTAGCCCAGTGGTTTTTCCTTTCTTCAGTTTAAGCTTGAATTTTGCTATAAGAAGCTGATGATCAGAGCCACAGTCAGCTCCAGGTCTTGTTTTTGCTGACTGTATAGAGCTTCTCCATCTTTGGCTGCAGAGAACATAATCAATCTGATTTCGGTATTGCCCATCTGGTGATGTCCATGTGTAGAGTCGCCTCTTGTGTTGTTGGAAAAGAGTGTTTGTGATGACCAGCTTGTTCTCTTGACAAAACTCTATTAGCCTTTGCCCTGCTTCGTTTTGAACTCCAAGGCCAAACTTACCTGTTGTTCCTTTTATCTCTTGACTCCCTACTTTAGCATTCCAGTCCCCTCGTATAATGACAAGAACATCTTTCTTTGGTGTCACTTCTAGAAGGTGTTGTAAGTCTTCATAGAATTGGTCAATTTCAGCCTCTTCAGCATCGGTGGTTGGTGCATAAACTTGGATTACTGTGATGTTGAACGGTCTGCCTTGGATTCGTATTGAAATCATTCTATCATTTTTGAGCTTGTATCCCAGTACAGCTTTTCCCACTCTTTTGTTGACTGTGAGGGCTACTCCATTTCTTCTACGGGATTCTTGCCCACAATAGTAGATATGATAATCGTCTGAATGAATTCGCCCATTCCCGTCCATTTTAGTTCACTGACGCCCAGGATGTCAATGTTTATTCTTGCCATCTCCTGTTTGACCACATCCAGCTTACCAAGGTTCATAGATCTTACATTCCAGGTTCCTATGCAGTATTTTTCTTTGCAGCATCGGACTTTCCTTTCACTTCCAGGCGCGTCCGCAGCTGAGCGTCCTTTCGGCTTTGGCCCAACCACTTCATTAGCTCTGGAGCTACTTGTCCTTGTCCTCCGCTTTTCCTCAGTAGCATGTTGGACGCCTTCCGACCTGAGGGGCTCATCTTCCAGCGTCATATCTTTTAGCCTTTTATTTCTGTTCATGGAGTTTTCTTGGCAAAGATACTGGAGTGGCTTGCCAGTTCCTGCTCCAGGTGGATCCCGTTTAGTCAGAACTCTCCACTATGACCTGTCCGTCTTGGGTGTCCCTGCACGGCATAGCCCATAGCTTCTCTGAATTACTCAAACCCCTTTGCCACGATAAGGCAGCAATCCGTGAAGGGGCTCTTCTCTATAGTTTATCTTAAACACTTAACAATATTCAGATTTTCTTTTGGTGGAACAGAAGGCATAAATGGTCTAGAATATACCTTTTGACATAATGTATGTAAGGTAAAATCAAGCCAAAGTAATGTACAGCGTGAATGAGGTCGAAGATTTATGTGCATTTCTTCAACTCTCCTTGCACCCATGACATTGGTACTGTACTCCGTATCCAAACAAATTAATCAACAGATTAGTGGGAACAGAGTCAAAGCAGGACAAAAAACCCTTGATTTCTATTATCTTTTATACCACTGTTGGTGTATTTTTGTTTTGCTTTGCTTTAGTGCATAGCACTACTTTGCTCCAGTTTCTTCCAGTGCAAGATCTGCTTGTGTGGATCCTAGTACTGCATTCTGCTGTGTTGATCTGTACACCTTGTGGGTGAATGTCATTGGATGATGTTTCCTTTGGCTTTTGCGGGTGGGGGGGCTCATCATTCTCTGCCCTTCTATGCTCTGTGGACAGGGGGAGAGGGAGGAGAGAGTGAAGTAGGTGGGGAGAGGGCAGAAAAGATAAGCAAAATGGGAGGGCAATCTGTATTGAGACTGAGACATAAGGGAGCAATTCCAGATGTGTGCAGACACGTGGTGTTGGGACAACCCAGTAAATCCAACAATAAATATACTCTCCATCTGTAGACATAAATACTGGGATGAAATGGCCACTTCTGAAACAACAAAGACCAGAAACGACCGAGAACAACCCCACTGCGTGCCAGAGCCCTGATCCTCTTGCTCCTTTCACTGATGTTGATCCATCTAACAAGTCTGAATCACAACTCTTTTCTGACAATTATTTTCTACTGCTCATAGTTTAGTGACATTGGTTATTCAGTGGAAAGTTAGTTGCACAATAATGTTTTTCTCCCTGTACTCTTTCCCTACATCCTTGCTGATGTTTCTGTTTTACTTTCCCAGAGGCCATGCTTGGCAATTAATTTTCCCCATTGATTTCAGTGGAAAGTTTTAAATAACTGCCTAATTTTCCAAATAAAATAAGTAGGACTCAGTTGTTCCCACTGACTAGAAGAGTACAACAGAATGTGTGAATACTATAAAGCTGCCAACAAAAACAATGCGTCTTGCGGCACTTGAAAGAAAAACAATTTTTTATTTGGGATAAACTCTGGTGGACTGCAGTCCATTTCATCAGCTGCATCTTTGTTTATGACTTAGAACAACCTGCTTTCTCCTAAGTAAATTAGACTTCATGCACTTGGGTGTCACAATTCTCTATTCATACTAGAAATGTTGTTTGCTTTGGTTACAACGCCCAGACTGCTCCAGCCAGTTACGCCGAATAAAACTAGTGAGTCTTTAAGATATAAGATCCTTGCTGCTCCTGCTGCAACAGACAAACATGAAAAAAGCTACCAATTTAGACAAATCTGAGTTTTCTTTTGGGGGGAAAAACCATGATGGGTAGTACTAACCATTTGCTTCAGTTTCATTAATTCCCTGGACAAAAAGAAGTCAATCTGATGTTCCAGACCTAATAATGTGGAGCGGGAGGAAAGCAGTTCCTTTCACCTTCCTTAATTTGCTAACCACCAATTAAATTATAAGGACTCTATCCAGCTACATGTGTGAAACAACCTGTTTCTAATCTTTAACTCAATGCAAGCTGATCAGTTTGTATGAATCTGGGCAAATCATTACAAGCAGCACATGCCCCCTTAAAAGTCCATTCAAATTCATACTAAAATGGTGAGCTTGTATTTAGACTGTATCACCAGAAACTGAATGCTCTTCTACCCTTCTGCATACGGAATTAAGAATCCTACTGGGGATTTACACTGGCATAAGTTTAATTGCGTAAATCAAAGTAGCAAATTGCCTCTTACTGATGAGTTGCCATACACATTCTTGGTCATATTCTAGCATACTTTAAGCAATTACACTTATCCTGGTGTAAATCCTCAGTAAGACACTGGCAAGATATACTGTGTTTCCCCGAAAATAAGACAGGGTCTTATATTAATTTTTGCATTAAAAATGCATTAGGGCTTATTTTCAGGGGATGTTTTATTTTTTTTCATGTACAACAATCTACATTTATTCAAATACAGTCATGTCATCTTCTTCAGGTTGCTGCACAATGGTGGAGGGTGGGGTTTCATTTAACTGGGGCTTATTTTGGGGTAGGGCTTATATTTACGAGCATCCTGAAAAATCATACTACGGCTTATTTTCAGGTTAGGTCTTATTTTCAGGAAAACGGTATATATTTGACAAATCACGTTTCTATAGGCAGGGAATCTTATTTAAATGCACTCTCATCTAGTAAGATAGATAGAGGTCTGTTACACCAAGTGAAAGAGGCCCCTGTCTGAACTCATCCTTGCCTCTGGCTTTTCACGCTAAGGCATCCAGATTCTAGGCTGTTACTTGGGAATTCTTCCCATGAACTGTATAGTGACATTTAAGTATTTTTCACTATACTGGGAAAAGTACAGAAGGAAAGAAAAGACCATTTCTTCTAACAGTCTCCCAACACATAAAAATTGTATTTGTTTATGACATGGAGCAGCCTGCATTCTCTTACAGTAATCAGATTTAATGTACTTCAAGTCACGCATCTTTGTCAGTCTAACATACATCATCATCTCCAATTCCACAGTTCTGGGCAGCTGCTGCAAGCATACATCTCATTGCCATGTTAATGAGCTTCACTACCAGGCCTGTTTTACTGAGTTCAGCGGTCTCTGTTTTCTGTCACCAAATCACTGTGACATGTCAGCTGACTACTTCACGTACAAGCCTTTGACGTGACAGGATGTGGCCTGTATTTTTTAAAAATTGTGCTTCTACTATCAATATGCATTTCACAGCACTTTCAGGCTCAATTGTGCTCATAACATGTGAGTTCTTCCACAACCAGTCAGTCAGGGAAGCAACAACCAGCATTGTGTGTATATATCCATCTATGTAAAAACAAAACAAAACAAATCAGTTCTTAGGGTTGCAGATATGCGCACCACACCCATGCCTTGAATCTTTTGAAGCCTATAAACAATTGCTAATCAAGTGGTCAGAGGCTGGGCTTTTTGCTCCTGGCTCCTTTCTACATTGGGAGAAGCAGCACAATTGTGCAAAATATATGTCTGTGAGGGTTCAGTCTTTGCCTCCTTAACCTCCCCAAAGAAATCCGGAGTCGTCTTTAACTTTGAACCATGATTATGATTTATTGAAGTATTAAACAAAAGGTCCTTATGTAATTCTTTGCTCAAAAACTGTTCTCCTGTCGCCAACGGGTCAGACAAGGGGTTCCAAGCTTCTTTTATAAAAGGATTCAACATTGAGTCTCCCCAAGACCCATGCCACAAGGGTACAGAGTCCTCTTGATTCTCTTCAATAGCTCCATTATCTAGAAGTGGGGTGGTCTCCTCATCTCGAGGGTCGAACCAATTCGGGTCTCTCCTCTCCTTGAATGGGGTCCAGGGTCCAACAGGGATCCCTTCTTCCTGGCTTCCTCCGCTCGCCATGCTCGACGTGCCTGTTCCTCTCTTGCCACAGTCTCCTTTTCCTCCCTCAACTTACGACACCACTCGCAAGCCTCAGTCTCTCCCCAATATGATGGTCTTTGAGGAAGTCCCCTCCGTCTCCTGTAATGCTTCTTCCCTTGGGACCCTCACCCTCTCCCATTTCTCTGTCCATGGGTCTTGTACCCAGACCACTTCCCAACCCCCCGGTATCGGATCCTCCCTCACTTTTATATCCGCTGTTCCCGCCTCCATCGCGACCCTTTCCTTTCTCTCCTTTCCCACCATTTCTTCTGGGGTTTGAATTGCTACCGTTACCCCGCGCAATTTTGCCTCCAAGTCCCGGGTATCAGTTCCCCGCGGGATGGTCTTTTTGGGCGGTGCGAGAGGGGTCGTTTGTACTTCCCTGTCAATCTTAGAGATGGACGGCACTCCGGCGAGAGCTTCCACACTCTCGCCCCGGGTCTCACAATGTCATTGTGCAATAAATTACAAAAATGAAGAACAATCATGCAAATTTGTTTAGCCTGCCTTATTTATACAGAGTACAGAATTCAGATTTTAGCTTCACTGAGGAATAGTTATGTCCCTATCTCTCCTCTCCACTGTCTTTTGCCTGCTTGAAGGCAGCTTCAGTTATAAAAGCACATCAAAAGCTAACGCTGTGGGAACATACTAATAAACTGAGATATGACAATTGGAATGTGAACAAGGTCCTCCTGTGAGGCACCAGTCCCCCATGCCTGCATTTTTGGTGTGTAATTTGCAGATTTTGAAGGGTCTTTGTTCACTCCCTTATTGTATAGCATTCTTTACCACGAATTTTTCAATCTGAGGCAGGTGCAGTTAAAATGTAAACTGGACAGACTGCAGGGCTACTCGAGGGTATTCCCAATGCTTGTGTTTGGCCTCTTTTCCTCCCTTGCCATGATCTTGGATCTTTGCGCGCATGTGCGTGCATGCGTCCGTAAAAGGAAACGACAACCAACACAGAAGAGCTGGAATCTCTCACCTAAGTGGACATATTATGTCCACAAGTCCGTGTGTCAGGAGTATATCCCACCATCTTCACCGTGACTTCCTCTTACTTTGCAATTGTATTTATCACCTGGAAGCGAAATGGTGGAGGAAAGGAGAAAGGGTTCTGACTAAGCCTTATTTCCCTTTGAACATTTTGTGAGATTTTAGGCTCCATCAAGAACTTCACGTATAAAGGACAATGGATTACGAGGCTGACTGATGTTCTCACAATGCTTTCATAGTGATGCTCAAAGTGATTTTTGTTCCATGAATGCTGGCTGCAATCACACAGAGAGTTGGTTTACAAGAATCTTAGCCTAGCTTTGCATCCATCTGTAAGTCCAGAATAGGCAAAACATGTATAGAAAGCTAGCTAGCCTGCATACATGCATGCATTTCTTTCTGACCAGCATGATTGGAGTGCTATGGTCTGCCCCCCCCCCCCTTAAATATCTCACATACTTTGGAAACCCTACTATGGTCGCCTTAACTCAGAATCGACTTGACGGCACACGACACCTGCCCCCCCCCACCCCGCAAGTTTCCTTCCCCAAGTTCAGTGTACCCAAGACTTCCACGCTTTGCTGACAGGGAGGGCCTCTTTTCAGCTGCCCGTCCACTCTGCCCTCCTCTGAAACGCCGAGATCCTCCTTAAAACGCGGTACCCAGAACTGGACATGATGCTCCAGGAGCTCCGAGTGGCGCGAATTAAGGTGGAACCGTGGCTTCCCGTGACTCGGAACTCCGGTTTTCGGAACGGAGCTGAAGTTCGCCTGAAGCTTTTCCGCGGCGGCATCCCCACTGCTGACTCACGTTCAGCTCCGGAGCCGCGGCATTCACGCCCTGCCTGTCTCCCCAGGTTGCTGTCCGGCGCAGGGACGTACCGTCCGGTTTTATGTAACAAGCTCTATAACTTCTAAGTATCTACCTACTTGGAAGCTGGCATCAAGGCTGGTCATCTCTAGCACTTTCGATTTTTAAAAGATGGCTAACTAAACAGCTGCCAGCCTGATCTTTCTCGAATAAGTCACGCATACTTCCCGCTTCCTTACCTGCGGCGATGACCACGAGGAGAAGGGCAGCGAGAGCCGGAGCGTCCGGATGAGCCATAGCGCCCCCCCCCCTCTCCGGCTGCTACGCGGAGCGATCCCTACGGCGAGATCGTCTGAATGGGAGCCTCTGGAGACCCCGACCAGGGAGGGCTGCACGTTTCCTCTCGATGCAGAAGTGCCGCCTCTTGGAGAGACTTTGTGAGAGGTCGGCCAAGCGACCAGGTCCCGCCGGACTTCCAAGCAGCGCCTCTTGGGCTTCCTCGCTCCCGGCTGCTGCGGGGAAACGCCGCCCTCTCGCCCGCCCGCCGCCAGGTCGCCGCCGGCCACCAGCAAGAGCTTTGCTCAGTACCGGCGGCGGCGGCGGGGGTGGCGGCCTCCCGCCTTGCTCTGCTCCAGGGCGACCCCTGCTGGACGGTGCACGCGCGCAAACTTGGCCAGGCGCTGCTCTCGCCCCTTGCAGGCGGACAGGAGGCGCCAGCTCGGGAGGGAGGAAGGAGGGAGGGCGGGGAGGGGGGGGGGAGAAAAGCAACTTTGGGGTCGGATCCAGGAGGCTGTTGTTTTTCTTCCGCTGCGCCCCCTCGGCTAGCTGGTGCGTTCGGTTTCCTCCTACCTGCTCTCTGCCACCATTGCTAAGGGGCACCAAGGCCTCTTGCACAAGGAAGATTTCTTGCCGGTGCAAATCATCGCTTGCTGCCTATATATTTATTTATTTATTACATAAAAAATCCAAAGCACCTTTGGCAGCGAGGAAGCCACCGTACTATTTTTCTTTGTATTGTTCGGCCATCTCCTGTCCGCTCCTGCAATGAAATGCTGCACCGTCTCCCCTTCCCCCTCCCCTTTCACCTCCCAGGTCGTTATGCCTTGCTGCGCATGCGCACAGGTGATCGCTCGCTCGCTCTCTTCACCTGTGCACCCCTCTGGTGTATTCAAGACGTCTTGATGCAAGTTAAAACTCCATACAGAGGTGACGTAAAGATGCCACCTCAGAATGGAATTGTGAATTTGTTTTGCATCAATGCAAACAATCCCCGATTTTGCTGATGCAAGTGAGATACCTTTAGCACACTTTTATCTCCCTTCTTACACGCTTCTTCCGTAATGCATGATTGTGGGTGATGTGGCAACCAATTGTTACTCACTATACCGTAATCTTAGAACTCGAGCTGTAGTTGTTATTCTGGATTAATTCATATTATGAATTATTCATATTATGTCCACAAGTCCGTGTGTCAGGAGTATATCCCACCATCTTCACCGTAACTTCCTCTTATTTTGCAATTGTATTTATCACCTGGAAGCGAAATGGTGGAGGAAAGGAGAAAGGGTTCTGACTAAGTCCTATTTCCCTTTGAACATTTTGTGAGATTTTAGGCTCCATCAAGAACTTCACGTATAAAGGACAATGGATTACGAGGCTGACTGATGTTCTCACAATGCTTTCATAGTGATGCTCAAAGTGATTTTTGTTCCATGAATGCTGGCTGCAATCACACAGAGAGTTGGTTTACAAGAATCTTAGCCTAGCTTTGCATCCATCTGTAAGTCTAGAATAGGCAAAACATGTATAGAAAGCTAGCTAGCCTGCATACATGCATGCATTTCTTTCTGACCAGCATGATATGTGCCTTTCTTAATTAAAGAAACAAAATGTATGCCACTTCCACAATGAGTTTTTCTGCAGTATTTTTTGGTGTATGTGTTGTAATCTCTGACTTTTAGTAACTGAGATGTAAACTGTATATCAATGCAGGCAGGCTGCCTGAAAGCATAGCTGAGCATGAGAAAATAGCAAATAATTCCAAGCTGGCTGTGCCTGCCCAAAGCCACCTTTTTATGGTTATATCTGCTCCCCATCCTGGTGTTTTGGAACTGGCTTTAGCAAACATAAAGTAGAAAATAAAGCATAACTAAACATAGAATTTGGCATAGAAGTCAGATAATCCATTTGTTTACTGCAAATAAATTCTTCAGACAACCTAACGGATGATGGTACATTTTATGGCCAATACAGAAATCTAACAGGCAACAGAACTGGAAACAGAACATGGAAAAGCTCTATTTTCTCTGCAAAAAATTAAAAAGTCAAAAAAACCAAAACAAACCCCAAACCCAAGAGAAATTATGCAAAGTGACTCCTGATAAGGGTGGAAGAACAAAATGCAAAAAGCAGGACTGGCCATTAGGAAGGTAGAAATCATAATTACAAAATAATTATTTAAACTGAATCTTGACAATGAAGAGACTGAAATTTTTAAAGACTTCTTATACCTTCGTTCAGTCGTTAATGGAGATTGCAGCAAAGAAATCAGAAACCAGGAGTGGAAGGTATGAAGGAGATAGAAAAAATCTTTAAGTATAAGGATGTATTCCTGGAGAATAGGACAAGATCATCTATACTGTGATACTCCCAATTATCAGAGACAGACTTGACAACTGTATAATAAAGCCGATAGAGAAAAGTCAGTTCATTCCCAATGCGGGTTTGGAGGAGAGGTTTACAGATAAAATGGACTGCCAGAAAGAGAAATAAGCCTTACTAGATCAAATCAAGCCTGAACTCTCACTAGAAGCTAAAAAGACCAAACTGTTGCTCTTTGGACATACTAAAAGAAGACTCATTGGAAAAGACGAACATGCTAGGAAAAACTGAAGACAGTACGAAAAGAGGAAGACCTAACATGAGATAATTTGAATCAATAAAGGAAAACATTTTATCTCCACATGCTTCAGATTGAGAAACACATGGTAAAGAATGCTAAACGATCAAGGAGTGAATTTGCTAGACTGGAGTAGGACTGCTAATGACAAGAGCTTTTTGGAGATCAATAATTCATATGGTCCCCATAAGTTGGAAGCACATAAGCTAAACATAAAAACAACGAGCAAACACATACACTCACACTCACTCACTCTCACACATGTAGCCAAAAGTCAACCCACCCTGACTGAAGAGCCCAAGCCTTGACAAATGAAAGCATCTGAGCTTCACATCAGGTAACTTTTTTCACTTTCAAGACTATGCAAATTCACTTGCTTCAGGACTTGAGCACGGGATTCCTTTGAAATCCGATTTTCCAAACCCGAAAGGTCTGCCTGGATCACGCCTCTGCAATACGAACATGCTTTCGGCTCCAGTTATCTCTAAAGTCTGCTTCTGGCCTCAACATTCTCTGCTAGAGAGAGCTCACGTCTAACCCCTCAGCAAAGTGCAAATCCCAGGACTTTTTGGGATGGAGCCATGCCATTTAAAGAGGGACCAAACCACTGTAACTGCTGTAGATCAATAAACATTCTCCAGTATAAATGAATTTCAAACAAGGGAGACAAGACAGCATTGTCCCTTTACTGGTCTGAATAATTTAAGAAGCGATGCCTCTGTAAGGAAGGTGGGAAGAAGATAAAATAAAAAATTGAATTAAACTAATTAAATGTTGAGCTCCTTATTAAATTATTATCATTAAACACAGCAGTAGCCTCAATCCCCAGCCTTCAGATGTTTGATCCTAGCTTATACTGTCACATGTCTGTGCATTAAAGGAACAACAAAGCACTAGTCACATTTTTAAACACATAATGGGGCTACTGGCTTGTTTTGTAGCTTTTTATCTCTGCATGAACTCGGGTCTCATTAAGGAAATTGTTTACAGCATCAGACCAATCTAAAAAGGGTCCCCCCTCTTCGAAAATGAAATCTTTGTTTTTTTCACTCTGGGCTTGAGCTTAACAAGCTTCTCGTGAATGTAAAAGTTATGTAAATCTAGTCATATAACTGAATTACAGTTACATAGGCAAAAGAGATGTGAGCAGCTTCATTGTGTAGAACAGCAGAAGGGGAGAAGTATTATTTAGTGTTGTTTTATTTCTAATGCCCATTGCAGGTATCTCATTTATATGCAGGGCATTTGAACATATGTTCAGTCAATGCAGGCAACAGCTGTCCCTATGTAAAACTAGAAAATCCCTGTCATTATGATGGCTGGGGGGAAAATAAGTACATATATAGAACGGGTGTGTGTGTCTTTGTCTGATCCACAGGAGTCATTGGGCTACTTGCTATCAGGGGTAGAAGGTGGGTGTTGGTTCCACCATCATTTTGTCTCAAACAATAGGCTTTGTTTTGACCTACATGAGTACATTTATTTAATAAATAAGAACATTTCTGGGAACATTTCTGGGACAGTGTGCAAATGTCATGCCAAAAACAACAGTAAAATCAACATATAGCCAAGCAACAGCAAACAAATAGCAGGAAGAAAAGCAGTCGTTTAAAAACAATTTCAACACTGGTGACAAAGGCACTCTGTGTTCACGAGCATTTTGCCCTTAAGATTCTTATTTTGGACATGTTCATTGACAGAGATGGGAATCCCACAATCAGGGGAGGGGTGATCTCTCTTCTCTCGTCACAGCAAAATTTCTCTGGGTGAGATTTCTCTCTCTCTCACGAAATCGTGTGAGAAAACTTACAGGAGTTATTAAAAATGCCATGATCTTTTTCTCTGGACAAAATGCCCCACTGTGCAAAATTATGACAATTCCAGCACAAAAGGACATCTTTCCAGTGCGCAGAATAACAGGTGGAAAACAAATATATATTTTTTTTAAAAAAAAAGGAAAAAGGAGAACGAGACTGGGAAAGCTGGGAGGTCTTGTTGGTGCAGGGGGAAATGTTGCCGGAGGGTCTTCGTATGTCCAGGCTTGGAAAACCACTGAAAATGGGGATTTTTAAAAATACACATTGCATCCCTACGGAGAGATATTCTAGAGAAAACAAGGAGGCAGCTCTCCACACCGCACAAGTGCCCACCCATTCAGGCTGCGCCCACTGTATTTGCTACTGAAAAGGACGCTCCTCATTGTGATTTCAAATGGTTCTCTGGATAGTCAGGATTTTTCTTTTTTACAATTAGCATTAATCCTCCGTTCTTCAGTACTGTTCTAATACATTAATACTTTAATTAATTGACCAGTCAACTGTTCACTTCTCTTGACTGGCCAAATACAAATCATTTGGAGACTGTTAACTGTTCCAGTTACTTGATGACTCTTGTTACTTGTTTTATTTACATGGCACCGTTCCTATGCATAGTGCTTTCCAGAGTAACCTAACAGTTTCTACCATGGGGGTAGGAACCCTGGCCATTATGGGTCATAAATCTTACCCAGCCCTCCCTTGGCTTGTTTCAACAAGCATTACCCATAAACTTCTAATCACAGCTTTGCAGCCATCAGGGCCAGAAACACTGAAAGTGTCATATTTTCAAGTAGCTGATTTCTCCTTTCAGGGCATGTTCTTTATATTTCTGCCTTCCCAAAACATAGGTAAATTTTACAGTTTGATCTAATGGGAGAGCCCTTGGTTAAGTAATGGTGTGTAGAGACACAGAGGGTTTGAGTTGAGCAGGACAGTGTGAAGTTATATTCACCATACTCTCTGTCTGTGAGCATATGTCTGTCTCAGATAGTGCTCAGAAAACTGCACATAGGGTTGACTGGCACCTGCAAAGTCACAAACTCACATGTCTTCACCCACAATGTTGCTTTGTAAAGGTAGTAAGTAATCATGCTGCACTTGAACAATCATGTGATCTAACCTGGTATATGTTAGTCTCTGGTATGTGCAAATGTCCACTTACTAGCGTCTGACAGTGTCAGATATAATTTTTGCACACCGTTCTTGTGCTGAGGCTCTCCTCCAGACAATGTCAGAAGAGGTGGTTGGCAGGGAGAGGGTGTTTCCAGCTATGGCACCTTGTCTTGGGAGGTTAATTTGATGCAAAGGAGTAGGTCTGCATCCATATGTCTAGCATAAGCAGTCACAGACTGCTTAGATGTCCTTAAAGAGGCCTACTGCATTCTTAATTAACCTTGGGCATAGAAAATTTACATCAGTTATAAGACAAAGAAACAGGTATTTTGTAATGCCAAAAATCTCTTTCCATAGAGAACCAAGTTACAAGGGTAACTAGCAAGTATTTTAAAAGTACTGTACTGTATAAATTAACATATATTGTATACTTTGACTCCCCCCCCCAAAGTGCAGAATCTTAATTTTAAAAATTAATTAACACTGATAGAAATGTGGGAATCAGCCTGTTGTTGTTACTGTTGAGATGGGTGGAATTCAGTGTGTTGCCTTATAATTAATTAATGGGTTGACTAAACTGTTAGATTTTAAAAGAAGAAGAAGAAAGAAACCATGGGATTTATACAGAATGACATGCTTCTTTGTTACTACTGCTCCTTAGTGGCACATTTTGTTAACAGTTACTTCAATGTGGGCTTTTCGTAGTTTTAAAGTTGCCTGGTACTCTTCAGATGCGTCAGGCTACAAATCTGACTAGAGGCTGGGGATAATGGGATTTGTAATATGCCATATCTGGAAATGGCAGAATTGTTCTACAGCATCAGATCTAAAAACTCACAGTTTTGGCCACCAGTCAAACACTTCTTGCTTGGAAAAGGTGAATAAAGAATCATTGTTCATCCTAGCAGGGAGTAATGATCCACTGCAATAATGAAGTGCAGAAATAACACAGCTCCAAAGATCAGTTTGTGAATCAAGGATGGAGAATTCTTAATCAGAAATATTTTGAGTGTCTCTGAGCATATGCTGAACATTCTTCTTTGCCACCAAGTTATCTACACTGTCTACCTCCCATCATGTAGAATCAAGAAACATGCTCTACAAAATCAGTGCTTGAGAACATCTTTTGCATCTAGGATTCAATCCCTGCCATCACTAGTTTCCAACAATTCAAGTGTTCTTTAACGAGCCCCTTCTTGCGTTCCCCCCTTTTCAATGAATAATGGAACAGAAGTTCTTATTGATTCAACCCACAGGAATACTAAGTGCTATAAATCAGCAAATTTACTTGTTAAGTCTTGGGGGGGGGAGGGGAAATGAGTCAGCAGTTAAATTAACTAGTCATTCCCAAACCCCAGTATGTGGTCTTGTTGCATGGAAGGGGAGTAAATGATTAGCACAAAGGCAAAAGTTGTGGTTGAACAGTAAAGTGGCTAAATTTAGAGTGTAGGAGTGGGGGACAGAAAGAGCTCCTACATATCCCTCTGAACTGGGGAAAACCATGGACAGTAATGGCAAAGAAGGTTCAATACAAGCGAAGTGATGGATGTTGGCCTGAGCAAAAAAATCTGATACACCCTGAGGGGGGAAAATGCTATTTTTGCACATACACTGATGGAATTTAGGGTGGCATTGGCTGGCTGAGAAAGGGATCTTGCCGTTGCAGTGCACAGCTCAATGCAAATGACAGTTCAGTGCAGGAGTACTGTGCACTGCCCAATGCCATGCTGTGCATAATTAGAAATGGAACTGAAAATGAAACTGCTTTTCTATAAATTTAAGTATAGTTCTGGCCATTGCATCTAAAAAAGTATATTGTAGAAAGGTGCAGAATAGTTCAACCACAATTATCTAGGGACTGAAGTATCTCCTGATTCCAGAGAGGCATAAGAAGTGCTTCTTCATACAGCCACATGACACGGTGAAGGCTGTCAACTGGAAAGCCTTTACCAGGAGGATGAGTAAACCACAGAAAATAAAGCTGTCAATGGCTACTAGCCATGATGGCTATATTTTACCTCTTGTGTCACAGGCAGTATGCCTGTTGAAAATCATGAGCTAAAAGGTACTACTTTATGCTTGTCCTACTTGTGTGCAACCCACGAGCAACTGGTTGGCCACTGTGGGACGACAATGCAAGACCAGAAAGGCCTTTTGTCTTCTCCCCAATGAATCTATCTCATAAACGTCTGAACTGGAAGTCTAAAATAGAACATTATCCAACATACCATATTTAGTCTTATTTGAAACCCAGAAGAAACAAAGTTAAGACTGCAACATTTTACACACTAATCTGGAAATAGACCTCACTATGCTTAATAGGACTGAGCAGACATAAATAAGATTATTTTCTAGAATACTTGTTATTATGTGCTGTCAAGTTGCTTCCCACTTACAGTGATGCTAACAGAATTTTCAGTGTGTTTCCATGGTGGTCTGGAGATTTGAACCCAAATCTCCTGTGTCCTGGTATGATTCTCTGTCCACTAAATCACACACTCCTGTAAGACACTGTTTCCTCCTATTGTCTATGACAAAAAGATGTATCTTCAGAAAATAATCAGGTTATACTAGAAAACCAAAAGTGAAATAGTTCTATGGACTATGGCCCGTTTTGTCAAATAAATTAACATAATCCTCATTTGTCAGATATAGTTATGTATTTACACATTTCTGTGCCTATTTACTTCATGATAGAGAGGGGGGAAAGGAACTGTTGGGCCAAAAGGCAATGAAATACTAGGAGTACCCTTGGATCTATAGCATGCAAACAAGGGAAGAACAAAATGACAACAGCAGATTATCTAAGAAGTTTTGACCAACTGCCATTCATGAAATCTTGTAGCCACACACAACACTGGGTATGTGCTGCAAAGGATAAGGTTCAAGAAACCTTGTATAATATTTTTTGACAGCAGAAGCTGCTGGATACCTTTCATCAAACTGGGCTTGTCTCCGTTCTTTCTGAAAGTCCTGTGTATCAAGGCTGCTTTATACCAAAACAGTAAATACTGCCATAACAAAGGAAAAGACAAATTATCCCAAATTATGGCAACACGCAAGAAACCCTTTCTGTTCCCAAGCAACAACAAAACCATACAACAAGATCTATGAAATTTGGGATGACACTGCCACTGCACAGCCCATTAACTATTCCCTGGGAGATGTAAAATCAGATTAGATGTCTGCCTCGAGGACAGAATGCGGCCACAATTGCATAAAACTTCACAAAATGGAATAAGCCCAGAGCCCTGCAGTCAAAGTTCCGACTACAGTAGTTATTCCAGGTCACTGATCCTCAGGATTCCTCTGCTTTATCTGAAGCTCTTTTCTCTGCCAATTTCCCCTCTTTTCTCTGCTAGCTTTAACTTCCCTCAGGGGAGAAGCAGATGTGACACAGGAGTTTCATGTCTAGATTTCCTGCCTTTAAAAAAAGAAAAAGCCATGAGGGGATCTGATTTTAACTGGAGTAGCACCGTCAAGAAGGGAAGGGGAGAGATGTTTAACCTTTTCACCCATGACTTTTTCCCTAATCTAACCACCTCCTTGAAAGCTGCTACTAAAACCGCCACTGAGAAAAATACAGCTATTGGATCATACCGGCTCAACACATTATAGAAGCTTTTCCTAAGAGTGGGTTCACCACAAAAAAACTAAAATATAAGGGGTGGTGGGAATGTGTTTAGGAGAGGGAGGGGCTTTAAAAAAGAATCCCAGAGTTTTTGCTGCAGTAGAAACAAGAGGTCCCTTAGAGCTGCTTTAGAGTAAATTGCGCCTTGAATAATAAGCCTAAGTGAAACAGGTCTGGCACTACACTGTGTGAAGCATACGAACATGTCTCACAAACCAAAGGAGAAGACAAAAATCTACATCTTCCCTTGGCTTTGATTCGTGGTACATCAAACTCAGCAATTTCTCCAGTACTGAAATGAACATTCTGACTTTCTGCTGTAATACTGGTGCCTTTCAATTATTTACTGGGAGATGCTTCTAAAAAAAAAAGGGGGGGGAAGGCACTGCTGTGTACTCTGCACTGCAATAAGAACCTCGAGCATGTTATGGAATCCTGCTATTTTAAGACACAGAAAACAACTATCTTTGGGAGTGGCTGCTGACTTTATAAACTAACTCCACAGCACCTGCAGTAAAAAGTGAATCGTTTTTCTAGCATTCCTTTAGGACATTTGAAGGCAGTAACACTTCTCAGGCTGGCCCAAATCACTCAAGCTCTCTGGACCAAAGAGTTTTGCCTTTTGTTGGATTCCAAGCACCTCCTGGGACCTGGATTTCTACGTCGTATGCTTTCTCGCCTCCAACTTCCCCTATGACCTAAAGACTCCCTAAGGGCTTCATGCAGGCACGTCCCCGCCTCTGCCAGCCAGGCTCCCTTGGACATCCTGCTTCTCCCTCCTCCATTTTGTTAACGCTGCAACTTAAGCATTCACAGGTATGGTGGTGTATATCAGAAAATGTCAAAGAGGCTAAATAATATGGAACTGAGAGCAAAAAATTAACTTTTTCTAACTTAGCTTTCATTCTTTTCTTTAATGTATCTTTGTCAATTTAGCAGAAAAGTGTACTTCAAGGTAGAAAGCTGGCACCAGCTCAGAATCCAGCGCAGGTGCTACAGAACGCCTCCAGTAGCTAGGATGGAGACAGGATTACATATAACACTTCTGTGCCAACAGAGTGTCAACAAGGGCCTAAATCTAGTCATCACTCCAAGGCAAACTATATACAATGGTTGAAATCCCACAGTAAATTATAGAGAAGGGTCATTGAATCAGTTGGGATTTTGTGGGTCAACCCCTCCATATGCTGAACTGATTCAATAGGTCTTCTCTAGTTGCAACTCAATATTGGATTTCAGTCAATGAATCATTTGCTGAATGATAAATCAACACTTATGTAAATCCTATTACTCACTGGGTCCAGTTAGGAATACCAATTGATTTATTTCTAGATGCACAACTACTACCTGATTACACTTGCTACATACAACATAGGTCATAGCTCTTCTGTCTCTGGCTTCTGTATAGGTAGAATAATTTTGCAAACGGCAGGTATATTCCATATCTCAGAGCCAAGGCAGCCACAGCTCCCAACAGCTATCTGATGTATATCTGGAGATATGTGTCTTCCACATAGCTCACTGTGTTCCTTTAATGACAGTACACCAGTAGATGAAGTGGTTCCTGAATATATTTTTCATGTTAGCATACTCAAATTGAATTGCAGATTTACAGTGGCAAGTTTTTAATGTGTTTTATACTTTGTCAATTGCAATGTTTATACATATTTTAAAACTTTTTAATGTATATTTTAACTTCTGAAAACTCGCCTGGACTGATGACAAAATGGGATATTTTTATTTAAAATATTAATCTGCAGCAACAAAAAGCACTGACCAGCATGTTGTGAATTTCCATTAACGTAAGTATAATTGGATAAATTACAGCAGTGAATTGCTGCTCATTAATGAGCTCTCTTTTGCATTCCTGCTCACACTCCAATTCGTACAACTGACATACAACTAGGAAAGTGAACAGCAACTCATTAATTAGTGGCAGTAATGGCTCATGACTGGGGCAGAGTGGCACTCCCTCCCAGATTTTGAGCTAAGACACACTCTGTTTTGGTCCACAAGCTGCCCACAATTAGTGGTAATTCACCACGGCAATTCATGCAATTACACTTACACTAGTGCAAACCCACAAAAGCTTAGGTAAACCTAAGAAACAGAAATGGGGAAAGAGATAGACTTCCTGTTTCCAGAGTCAGTTTTCATAGGTACAGAACTCCTTCTGTCAAACTGTACCAGCGAAGACTAGTAAAATGTCTTCCCATCTATCATTAAATGCTAACACATGACAAGAAGGCAGCCCAATTATCTATGGGTATTTTGAGAGACCAAATACCTCATCATGTCATTATTCCATGAGCTGAGGAAAACTGACTGTACAGGTCCCAGGGTTTCTATTTCTGCTCCAACTGCCTGCCTTATCATGTAAGCCTGGTTTGCAACACTTAGTTTCAGTTTCCCCAACTGTCTGGCTTCTTCTTACACCTGCTTCAGCAAATCTTGGCTGTACTGTCTGCAATGATAATGATCAAGCCTCAGCTATAGGATCAGATACACTCTTCTGATGGAATGTTCCAAAGAAAGAAAGAAAAAAAATACATTTTTGGCCCATAATGTCCAGAACATCCCAGTTAGAACCCAAAGAAATAACTTCTCCCATTGCTGGAACTTTTTCAGATGCTGGCTTGGAAATATTTCCTCTAAGTTATTGGCTGAAATCCTGTTGGTTAGCATAGTAAATTGCAACGAGAGTAGGCCCACTGAATTGGTGGGCTGATGATTCATTTATAAGTCCTATTGGTTCAATGGGCCTACAACAGACAATGTACTACACTAACATGATTTCAACCACTGAATCACATCTAAATCTCATGTTTCTAAATTATGTCATTGGGATTTTTTTCCTGCAGCATATCTAACTACTAGTTGGAAATAAATGCAATTGATTTCCATAGATCTTACTTCCAAATATGCGTGTGTTTGAGATTACAGCGCATTTCTAGTGCAATATCTCCACCTGAAAAATCTGTATTCATACTCTCTGGGGACGATGAGAGGTGAGCATGCATACTTGTAGAGAATCAACAATTAAATGATATTTTTTTAAAGCATGCTAATGGTAATTTTAAGATTATCTTATTTATTTATTTATTTATTCAATTTCAAAACGGCCCATCTGACCAAGGGTCACTCGGAGTAATTATAAAAATAATAAGAAATTAGCATTAAAATGTATCTATTTATTTAACAGATCCACAGATTTGGAAGGGGTCATCTAGTTCAACCCCCTTTTTGATGCTGAAAATCCAGAACTAAAGTATTTGAAACCAGTGGGTTTTCTAGCCTCTGCCTGTAGACCTCTGGCCAGGGAGCCCCTGCTTCACTGTTAAATTTCTATCATGATGATTCTCCTAATATTTAGCCCAAATTTCCCCACTTGTAACTTAAATCCATTACAGTTGTTCCTGCCCTCTGAAGCAACAAAAACAACTCCCTTTCTGGTGAACATGAAGGACTAGGGAATCAATTGGAGGGAGGATGCCTCTGCAGGCCAGAATCCAGGAAACGTGAGGAGGAGGTGCTGTTGCACTCACGCTTGGCCATCGTATGAACACGTTTGCACGAAATGGTGTCTGATCCTACACAAATCATCCTATGCTTTTACAGCAATGCTTGAGGCACCACCAGAGGAGTGCTATGGTCTGCCCCCCCCCCTTAAATATCTCACATACTTTGGAAACCCTACTATGGTCGCCTTAACTCAGAATCGACTTGACGGCACACGACACCTGCCCCCCCCCACCCCGCAAGTTTCCTTCCCCAAGTTCAGTGTACCCAAGACTTCCACGCTTTGCTGACAGGGAGGGCCTCTTTTCAGCTGCCCGTCCACTCTGGCCTCCTCTGAAACGCCGAGATCCTCCTTAAAACGCGGTACCCAGAAGTGGACATGATGCTCCAGGAGCTCCGAGTGGCGCGAATTAAGGTGGAACCGTGGCTTCCCGTGACTCGGAACTCCGGTTTTCGGAACGGAGCTGAAGTTCGCCTGAAGCTTTTCCGCGGCGGCATCCCCACTGCTGACTCACGTTCAGCTCCGGAGCCGCGGCATTCACGCCCTGCCTGTCTCCCCAGGTTGCTGTCCGGCGCAGGAACGTACCGTCCCGTTTTATATAACCAGCTCTATAACTTCTAAGTATCTACCTACTTGGAAGCTGGCATCAAGGCTGGTCATCTCTAGCACTTTCGATTTTTAAAAGATGGCTAACTAAACAGCTGCCAGCCTGATCTTTCTCGAATAAGTCACGCATACTTCCCGCTTCCTTACCTGCGGCGATGACCACGAGGAGAAGGGCAGAGAGAGCCGGAGCGTCCGGATGAGCCATAGCGCCCCCCCCCCCTCTCCGGCTGCTACGCGGAGCGATCCCTACGGCGAGATCGTCTGAATGGGAGCCTCTGGAGACCCCGACCAGGGAGGGCTGCACGTTTCCTCTCGATGCAGAAGTGCCGCCTCTTGGAGAGCCTTTGTGAGAGGTCGGCCAAGCGACCAGGTCCCGCCGGACTTCCAAGCAGCGCCTCTTGGGCTTCCTCGCTCCCGGCTGCTGCGGGGAAACGCCGCCCTCTCGCCCGCCCGCCCGCCGCCAGGTCGCCGCCGGCCACCAGCAAGAGCTTTGCTCAGTACCGGCGGCGGCGGCGGGGGTGGCGGCCTCCCGCCTTGCTCTGCTCCAGGGCGACCCCTGCTGGACGGTGCACGCGCGCAAACTTGGCCAGGCGCTGCTCTCGCCCCTTGCAGGCGGACAGGAGGCGCCAGCTCGGGAGGGAGGGAGGGAGGGAGGGCGGGGGGGGGGGGAGAAAAGCAACTTTGGGGTCGGATCCAGAAGCCTGTTGTTTTTCTTCCGCTGCTCCCCCTCGGCTAGCTGGTGCGTTCGGTTTCCTCCTACCTGCTCTCTGCCACCATTGCTAAGGGGCACCAAGGCCTCTTGCACAAGGAAGATTTCTTGCCGGTGCAAATCATCGCTTGCTGCCTATGTATTTATTTATTTATTGCATAAAAAATCCAAAGCACCTTTGGCAGCGAGGAAGCCACCGTACTATTTTTCTTCGTATTGTTCGGCCATCTCCTGCCCGCTCCTGCAATGAAATGCTGCACCGTCTCCCCTTCCCCCTCCCCTTTCACCTCCCAGGTCGTTATGCCTTGCTGCGCATGCGCACAGGTGATTTCTCGCTCGCTCGCTCTCGCTCTCTTCACCTGTGCACCCCTCTGGTGTATTAAAGACGTCTTGATGCAAAGTAAAACTCCATACAGAGGTGACGTAAACATGCGACCTCAGAATGGAATTGTGAATTTGCTTTGCATCAATGCAAACAATCCCCGATTTTGCTGATGCAAGTGAGATACCTTTAGCACACTTTTATCTCCCTTCTTACACGCTTCTTCCGTAATGCATGATTGTGGGTGATGTGGCAACCAATTGTTACTCACTATACCGTAATCTTAGAACTCGAGCTGTAGTTGTTATTCTGGATTAACGTGATGATATAAAGATGTGGTCTTGTTAGGCACTGAAGGCGTGGAATGAAGTCATATGGAATATCGTGCTTTAATAACCGCTGTCTTAGACGGCAGGTGTATGAATGTCCCTAAAAATTTAAGGCTATGTATCTGCGGAGCAGGTGAGCTAGAGGATGTTCTCCACTATTTACTCTATTGTCAGCTATATCAAAACCCCAGAGAAAAGCTCCTGGGTAACATTTTGGCTGCTCTACAGGAGGAAAGCCCTCAGATAAAGGTGGTCAGGTTACTCTTGGACTGTGACCCTTACGTTACATATAGAACAGCGCTATTCGCAAAAGCGGCCAGAAATATTCGAGCTAATTTTCTGAAAGCCATTGCGATCAATTGTGTGGGAGGTTCCCAGATATAAAGGGTCTCTTATTATTTTATTTGTCTGTGATTTTACCATGGTTTTATTTGACCATATCTGTATTTTAAACAATTGTGACGGCTTTTAGCTAATACAATAAACTTGAACCTGGAACCTGGACAACCAGTGGTGTTCTGTCATTTTGTCTTCTGGGTCTGTCTTGCAGCACGTTATTTCTAGGTATGTGCCTTGTTTTGTTGATTTGTTCCTTAATCACATGGGGTGGGTATTGTAGTCTGAGGAATGCATTTTGTAGATCCTTGAGTTTGGAGTCTCTATCCTGTGGGTCAGAGCAGATGTGATTGTATCTAAGGACTTGGCTGTACACGATGTATTTTGTTATGTGTTCATGATGGAAGCTGGAAGAATGCAAGTAGGTGTATCAATTGGTGAGTTTACAGTATAGCCTGACACTATGATGTCCATGTTGTGGTCTCACAGTGGTGTCTAGAAAATGTACCTGTTGCATAGATTGTTCCATGGTGAGGTTGATGTTTAGGGGAAAGTTATTGAAATCCTGGTGGAACTTTTCTAGGAATTCCTTTCCATGGATCCAGATCAGAAAAATGTCATCAATGTACCTCAAACAGAGGAGTGGCTTTTGGGAGCAGCAGTTGAGAAAGCATTGTTCCATGTCAGCCATGAATATGTTTGCATATTGTGGAGCCATGAGGGTGCCCATTGCAGTTCCATTGATCTGGAGGTAGGTTTCAAAGATGAAACAGTTGTGTGTGAGTACAAAGTTACAGGGCACGGTGATTATGTGGGCTCCTTCCTTGTTTTGAATGGTGTTTGTGATAGCTTGTAGACTGTCTTTGTGTAGGGTGTTAGTACAGAGTGCCTCTACATCCATTGTGACTAGGACGGTACAGTGGTGCCTCGACTTACAGACGTCCCGACTAACGAAAATTTCGACTTACGAAAAGCTCCGGCCGCAGAATTTTGCTTCAACTTGCGGCCAGAGCTTCGACCTACGAAAGAAAAAAGGCAGGGGAAAAGGGCGGGAAATTCAAACTGTTGGTGGTGAAGAGGCTGCTTCTTTGTAGCTCTTTTGCCCCCGGCCGTGGCGGAGGCAGCGGTGACCCAGCGCCGGGAGGCTTGAGCTGACCGTGTTTCTTCGGCCGCTCGCCCCTGGCTCACCTCCCGCTCGCTCCTCGCCGCCCTCCGCCATTTGAATTTCCCGCCATCGGCCCGCGGAGTGTGGTGAGGAGCAAGCGGGAGGAGAGCCAGGAGGCGAGCAGCCGAAGCACCCCCGTCAGGCTCAAGCCCCCCGGCGGCGGCGGTCGCAGCAGCGGTGGAAGCCCGGGAGGCTTCGGACTGGTAAGGTGCTGCTTTTTCCTTTTAAAAAAGTTGTTCTGGGTGGGTTTTGGAGGGTAGGTTTGGGCTGGGGGGGTTATGTTTCTGTGTTGTTTTGTTTTTTGGTGTGTGTGTTGTTGTTTTTTGCAGTCCCAGCGTGGGACTTGCTCCAATGTTTATTTTTGGATTTGTTTGTTTTTTGTTTTTGTTTTTTTGCAGTCCTAGCGTGGGACTTGCTCTGTTTATTTTCTTTTTTCTTCTTCTTCTTTTTTTGGTATTTTTTTCTTCAGCCGGAACGGATTAATCGGTTTTCAATGCATTCCTATGGGAAATGGTGCTTCGACTTACGGAAATTTCGAGTTGCGGCCACCGTTCCAATACGGATTAATTCCATAAATCGAGGCACCACTGTATTGTCACAAAGGTTGTTGAGGTACTGAAGTTTCCTTAGGAAGTCTGTTGTATCATAGAATCATAGAAAAGTGAAGTTGGAAGGGGCCTACAAGGCCATCACGTCTAACCCCCTGCTCAATGCAGGAACACAATCAAAGCATATCTGCCAGGTGATTATCTAAGTTTTTCTTGAATGCCTTCAGTGTTGGAGCACTCACCAACTCCTGAGGTAACTGGTTCCACTGTTGTACTGCTCTAACAGGAAGTTTTTCTTGATATTCAACCAAAATCTGGCTTCCTTTAACTTGAGCCCATTGTTATGTGTCCTGCACTCTGGGATGATCGAGAACAGATCTTGCCCCTCCTCTGTATGACAGCCTTTCAAATATTTGAAAAGTACTATCATATCACCTGTCTGTCTTCTTTTCTCAAGGCTAAACATGCCCAATTCTTTCAGCCTTTCCTCATAGGGCTTGGTTTCCAGCCCCCTGATCATCCTTGTCACCCTCCTCTGAACTTGTTCCAGTTTGTTAGCATCCTTGTTGAAGTGTGGTGTCCAGAACTGGACACAATACCCAAGGTGAGGCCTAACCAGTGCTGAATAGAGGGGGACTAGCAGCTCATGAGATTTGGAAACTATACTTCTATTAATGCAGCCTAAAATAGCATTTGCCTTTTTTGTAGCCACATCACACTGTTGGCTCATATGTAGCTTGTGATCTACAACAATTCCAAGATCCTTCTCACTCGTAGTTTTGCTGAGCCAGGTATCCCCCATCTTGTGCAATTGGTTTCTTTTTCCGAGGTGCAGGCCTTTTCACTTATCTCTGTTGAATTTCATTCTGTTGCTTTCGGCCCAGTGCTCCATCCTATCAAGGTCATTTTGAATTTTGTTTCTGTCTTCTAGGGTATTAGCTATTCCACCCAATTTTGTATCATCTGCAAATTTGACAAGCATTCCCTGCACTCCCTCATCCAAGCCATTAATAAAAACATTGAAGAGCATCGGGCCCAGGACTGAGCCTTGGGGTACCCCATTTGTTACCTCCTCCCAATTAGAGAAGGACCCATTAATCATCACCCTCTGAGTACAGTTCTGTAGCCAATTGTGTATCCACCTGACACTTGATCTATCCAGCCCACACCTAGTTAGCTTGCTAATCAGGATATCATGGGGCACTTTGTCAAAAGCTTTGCTGAAGTCAAGATATACTACGTCTACAGCATTCCCTCTGTCTGTCAGGGAGGTTACCTGATCAAAAAACACAAGATCAAATTATTTCGGCAGGATTTGTTCTTGACAAATCCGTGTTGGCTTCTAGTTATTACTGCATTGTTTTCTAGGTGCTTGCACAATTACCGCTTTACGATCTGTTCCAGAATTTTGCCTGGGATTGATGTTAGGCTGACTGGCCTGTAGTTCCCAGGTTCCTCTTTTTTCTTTTTAATCTCTTACATAACTAGGAGTATTGGTGGCATTTATTTGAGTATTTATTTGCTTTTATACAGGAAGAAAGCTTTTAAGTCACATGAAATACTTCTTTGGGCATAGCTATGAAACGAAGGGCTGGAAAAGAGTTTGTTAGACACCATGGAGTGATCCAAGGAAGGAAACCAGGCTGGTGGCTCTGCAAGAGTTGAGCAGGTTCAATACTGTTAAACATACAGTATTGAAGGTCATTTATTCATAAAGGTTGCCCAAAGTTGGAGACAACTTGGCAGTAACCAAAAAACTTACTTTCATTTGGTAAAGGTAATGTGATTGACATGTGCCATCACATATTTTCTGACATATGACGCACAAGAACAACGTACCAAGCTGAGCTTGGTAAAGTTACTTTTCTTGGACTGCCACTCCCCTGTTTCCCTAGCCAGCACAGTGGCAGGTCACAATAGACTCATCTTCAGGTTCATGAAGAGGCCGAAGTCCTGAGTTTTGAAGACTGAGATCGATGAGTCCCTAACTACACAGATTAGTGGGTGATTGCAGTTGGTACGGAAATAGCCTAGACCAAAGAGAAACAGAATCCTCTGATGTCAGAATGAAGTCACAGCCCCCAGAGATTCTGTTTCTCTGCAAACTGAGCAACAGTTAATAGTCAGGCTGAGCCTTCGCCTGATCAGGATGGATCTTCACAGTAGGTGAAGAAAAAGGTTGAAAGTCGGCTATATTAACCTCGGAGAGGGACCATGGGTAGAGGGCTGGATGGGGACTCAGGAGACCTGAGTTCAAATCCCTCCTAGACCACAGAAACCCTCTGGAGATGTCAAAGGCAAACCGGTCTTTTCTTTTCACAGGTCTGGGGCAGCCTTGCCATTAGGCTGAGCTGAAGGCAGGCCCATTGAAGTCTCCAGCTGTCCTCAGTTGAGGACTTACCATGATTGCATGTTGAACTTTGGCTCCCAGAAACGTATGTCAGGGTAGGAATTTCTGCCCCAGGTGTTGAAAGAAGTTGGCCTATCCTGCATATCGCAGACCTTGATTTTACCCAAGTGGGAAAGCGGTTGATTTGAAAAACTCCTTCAATGCAGAAACACTGACGAGTATTATTATCCACCTACTAGGTGTAGACCGAAGATGACAGAGAAAGAAGAAAGGGCCAGAAGGAATTGCGAGGAGAAAAGTGACATCCCCTTAACTAGCAGAAAAAAGCAACCGCAGCAAGATAAAGCATATACCTTTCAGGCACCCTGTCCTAAAACCACTCCTGTAAAAAAATCAAGCGAGGATTTATTTGGTGAGCATACCTCTTCCTTCCAAGGTGCAGATGTAGCTGGGGGTACTGATTTCATTAAGACGGAAATATTTGGGTTTGATTCACAGCCTTTTTGATATCAGTCGTTTTTGCAACGAGCTGTGTTGGAGAAGGTATTCCTTGTGCGACTCAAACATCAACCATACGATCGATTTGCATTCCAAGGTCGTCTTCTTCTAGACAGCGGTCCGTCAAACACTGATGCTGGGCAAGGAGCTCCTGCCAGACCAGCTTTTCCTAAGGACAACCAGCAACATGAAACACTGTGCGGTCCTTTCATCAAGCCGTGGATGACGTGAAGAAGCCCACGGTAAGAACCTAGGTTTGGAATTGAGTTTAGGTGTTTAATGTGCAGTCCGGACAATTTCTGGAAGGCTAGGAATGTGCAAGAGTCAGTGTTATGTAGAGGACAGAGTGTTAAACCAGGACTCAGGAGACTTGGGTTCAAATCCCTGCTCTTCCATGGAAACTCAAAAACCTGCAGAAGAAGCTACAGGGCTCACCGTGGTTTACTGAGCAGGTGTAGACCTCTTTTACACATGCCTTTCCTCTTTTCCTGAATAGGTGTCTTGGAAGAAGGTTGTGAGTCTTCCTGAACACCAAGCAGACCAGACCTGCTGGAAAGATGGAAGAAAATATCAGCAGCTATTGGCATGGACTACTGTTTGCATCAGCACTGCAGTCTTTGGTCTCACTCTGCTCCAGGATCCTGTTCACTCTCAGCAGATCCCTCCCACTGTCCGTCCCTCCCTCCCCACCAGTCTGAGGGACAGTGGCTCCCAGGATAGCAGCACTTCTGAACACCTGGAATCTGAGCCACTTCTTGAAATTGGGGGATCAAGTGGGAAATGTTCCAGGATGCAATTGGCTGATCTACCTGAGCCCTCTCCCAGCCTTCTCCTTCCCCCCTGTGAGCCCCATCTCATCCCCCCACCCATGGACCCCCAGACACCCTTTCCTGAGGGCTGCAGCTGCTGGGCTCCAGGGGCTCCAGTGGGGATCCAGTGAGAGTGCCGGATGCAATGGCAGAGAAGGAAGGGGGGGCTCTCTTCCCCTCCCACTCCCCCCTCACTTTTCTATGATTCCCTTCGCTCTTCCTCTCTTTTGTTTCCTCATCCATTTCCCTCTGGCTCTTCCAATGCTCTTAGGGTAGCCTTGGCAGCCTCAGAGGGGCAGGGGAGGAAGCAGAAGAGAAAAGAGGGGAAGGGAACATGGGGAGGGGGAAGAGGAGGGGGGAGAGGAAGGGAGGGAAGCCATTATCCTCCCTTCCTTTTCTGCCATCCAGTGATGAGTGCCTCCCCCACACATTTCTTCTCATTCGGGCTGAATCAAAGCCTATGGCTTGGCTTTTTCCAAGCCAATTGGCCTCCAATTGGATTATGCAGGACTCCAATGAGGGCACAAAACTGTGAGCTCATTCCCTCAACCCTTCCTTGAGCCTCCAAATGTTCATCCTGAGAAAGATGGGCCAGGGGACTGGTGGGTGGAAGGGTAAGGCTTGGAGTCTGTCAGGAAGGTGCGATGGGGTGAAGTGCTCTCAGGAGGAGTGGAGGGAGGAGGAACATTGTAGACCCAAGGGAGATGATGGGGGAGTTGAATTCTTCCCTGGTTTGGATCGGTATCCTAGCCGGGGAAGAACTCTGGGAGGGTCGTAAAGCTTCCCTCCTCTTGGAGGCAAAACTTACGATGCACCATCTTTGTGATCTGAGCCAAGGCATGAGAAAGCTTGGCATCTTGGCACCGCCATCTGCACAGCACAGCCAAAGTCAGGTAAGTGGTTGTGAGTGGGAGGGAGAAGCAGCCCACCGCTCTCCCAACTGTCCTCTGGCTTGGACGGCAAGATGGGCGCAAGTGACGAGCGCACCACAACCCTGTTCCCAAACCAGGGAATTAGGAGGTTCGGCAGGTCTTTCCTTTCTCTGGCACTTGAAACACTGCTATGACCGAGGAGGAAGGGCAAGGAAGAGGGGGTAGGAGAGGGGAGAGGGAGAGAGGGAAAGAGAAAGCGAGGGAGGGAGGGATAGAGGAGAAAGGAGGGTCTGAGGGCAGATGGGAAATCCTATTCATAAGTAGAAGATAATGGGAAGGAGGGAGGGCGATGAGAGTGGAGTGGCAGAAGAGAGAGCAGGACGTGAGCCTCCCTTCCTCCTTGCCATCGCTGTTGCTGCAGCCAGAGCTCCTGAAGGGAGAGGGAGGGAGGGAGGGAGGGAGGGAGGGGTAGTAGAACCTTCCCTCCAGATCTTCTAAGGAAGAGGTGGTGTTCTGTGGTGGAGGACTCCAATCTTTTCTCGTGCTCTGCTGAGCCTGCAAGTGGATGAGTCACTCTTCTGAATTTTGATGGGGGCTTTTTCCCGTAGGAAAGGGCTCTTCCCCTCCAAACTCTTCACCCTCTTTCCTATTCCGGAAGGGAAAGATCCTGCTTCTCTGAATGGCTGCAGGTCTTCCTCCTCCTGCCACGAATCTCAACTGGGGATCTATCTTAGGGATTCACTCTTATTCTCCTACCTCATGTGGGAGCTTGGGGAGGCTCTGAAAAAGAGGAAAATATTTGTCCCAATAAATCGAGTTTCAGGGTAACTATCCCAAAAGAGCAAAGGGTTTGATGCCCTTTGGCTGAAATGAAACATGCAGTCCAGAAAATCAATTGCCAGGCTTTTAAGTCCTGGGGAACAAGCCATTCTCAAGATTAGATCCAGTCGTGTGATATGATGATGGATAGATGCCCCTACCTGTGTGCTAGCCAGTGCTTTGCCTAACTAACTGGTGTCCGATGCATTCCCATTGCTGAGTGTGTTCTCCTTGACTCATGGACCTGTGCTGGAACTGGTCCTGGGGACAGGGTTCTCCTGATCTCTTGAAAGACCTTCTTCTGAAACTGATGTCGTGCAGGTGATTTACGGGCTGCAGAAAGGATTCCATGTCTTCCATTTTGATCATTTTCTTTTCTTGACTTGGCCAGCACTTAGTCGAATCGACATTTGTTGAGGAACAGGAGGAGAGAGACTGTTTAGTCTCATAGGGAATTCCATCAAGCTCAGACCCCAGAGGGAGGAGAGTGTGGTCCATCCACTTGAAGGTTAAGGCCACCCATCTCAAGCCCTTAAGCAATGCCATGTCCTAACAGGAGGTTCCGGCCTCCTGGGCCCACGTTTCATTCCTTTGGTTTCTTCCTTTGCCTTCTGTGCAGAATGATTTTGACTCTCACCACCCTTGCCGGGTTCTTCTATATCAGCTTGCTTCAGGCTCAATTCTAGCTAGAAGGCTGTGTCTTGGAGGTAGTCCAACGCCAGGCAGTGGAAGAACGGTGGTGGGCTCTATCTCCTTGTGCAGCTTGAGTTCAATACGATGTCCATCCTTTTGGATTTCTGCCAAACCTCTCCACACTCTGAACCTTCGGCTAAGCCTCCTGAAGGGTTCAACTTGCTCTTCCTCAGTTGCCTCAGTGCAGCTTTCCCCCTAAGACATCTCCTTTCTATTTGGTTACTGTTGCTTTATACACGTGTTGATCTGTGGGATCAGCAGGATTGTCCTCATAATTTTTTGTCAAAACACTCAGGAACAGAGTGTTTTGACCCTATTGTGTCTTGAAAAGCAGAGATTGGAAATGAACGAAGCAGAGCCTTTTTACACTCCAACTCCCAGAATGCTCCAGATCTGAAATACGAGTAAAGGTGATCCTTTCCAGGGTTTTCTAGGTGGAGAGTACTCAGACGTGGTTTACCATTCCCTCCTTCTGGGGCTGCTCCTGTAGTGGGCAGTTTTCCGAAGGCATCACAGGCAAGTTTTTCTCTCAGGAGGCCCAGTGGAGAATCAAACTTCAGAAGAAACTTTTAAGCCCAAACCAAACTGCTCAAAATTCCCCTGTCTGGAAAGGCCCTTAGTCCCAATGGAGCTTACTTTCCAGGTAAGTGTAACTATGACTGCAATCTTAATCACCCTTTGCTCTTTTTCTTCCATCACAAAATCTGCAACTTTGCACATCCGGTCATTTCCTCCGCAACTCGTCACCCTCATGTTACGCCTTGTTCTTGAGCTAGCCTCAGCAGAATGGCAATGGAACCAATTACCCTCGGAGGTGGTAAGAGCTCCAACCCTGGATGCGTTCGAGAGAAAATTGGACAACCATCTGTCAGATCTGCTTTGATTTGGATTCCTGCATTGAGCAGAGAGTTGGACTCAATGGTCTTATAGGCTCCCTCCAACTCAGTTATTCTATGATTCTAAAACTCCTTCCTTTTTTGCTGATATCATGATGCAGAATATTTTTCACCTTTTCAAATGAGGGAAAAAGTAAAATCAGAATGTTGTTGTCTACAATATCATGCACAATTGGCAAAATGAATGTCTGCGGTACAAACCTACTGATACCAGATTGCCATGCAATACAGCAGTGGCTGAGAAAAACCTAGTTATAATACTCCATTCATGCATTAAGCAACTGTCGACTAAGACACCGCCTCTCTGCCCCAGTCATCATGTGAAGGGCTGCAGTTTCAACCATGGAGCAAAGCTTCAGTTTGGCTCAGAGTTGTAGACACTTGTGACATACATTTCACAAGTGAAAAGCTGATGGCAAGTGCCCCCAAGCCTCAGAAGGCCATACAACCCCATATCCCAAGTCATTGGCTGATCTCCCCATTTGTCTCTTTTACAAGGCCTCCCACACCCCTTCGCCATTAGCTGTGCTGGCCAAGATTTCCGGGAGTTGTTGTCCAAGAACATCTGGGGACCTGTAGTTGGGAACCACCATTTTTGGTCTTCTTTGAGGAAAATTGCTTCACACTCAAGGTGACCGTGGGTGTTTGGGTTTTTGTTATTTGCTTTGCTGCTGAAAGCAGACTTTCGGGTCACGCTAAATGCTTTTTTGGGCACAGTTCTGAAATGCAGGGCTAGAGGAGAGCTTGTGGGACACCACGGAGTGACACAAGGAAGGAAACCAGGCCAGGGACTCTACAAGAGCTGAGCAACGCCATGAAGAATAAACATCTGGAATGTCATTTCTTCATAAAGGTTGCCCTAAGTTGGATACAACTTGGCAATGAACCAAAACCTTCCTTACAGTTGGTAAAGGTAAGATGATTGTCATGTGCCATCACATCCTTTCTGATGTATGACTTACAATAACAACAGACCAAGCTGAGGTTGGTAAAGTTACATTTTTTGGACTGTCGCTCCCACCGTTCCCCTAACCAGCACAGCTGCAGGTCACAAGAGACTCCTCTTGAGGAGGTCAAGGATCTAGGTTTTGTGGATTCAGATGAATGGTTCCTTAATTACACGGATTAGTGGGTGATTGCAGTTGGTATGGAAATAGCTTAGACCAGTGATGGCGAACCTTTTTGAGCCCCAGTGCCCAAACTGCAACACAAAACCAACCACAACTGTCCCAAAGAGTCCCTCCGGCCCCACAACCTCCAGTGCCTGCCTGGGACACTCACTGCTCTGCCTCCAGCTGCAATCCTTAAAGGTGTAGGTGGCAGGAGCTGGGTGTTTCCATACCTGGTGTCTGGGGGTGGGGTGGGGGGCATGGCAGCCGTTGCCGTCTTGGCTCTCCCTCCCCAAGACTTCTTCCCAAAATCCGGGATCGTAGGACAGGTAAGTATTTCTCAATGGAGACTTATGGCTCGAGTGCCCACAGAGAAGGCTCCGCGTGCCAGCTGTGGCATGCGTGCCATAGGTTCGCCATCACTGGCCTAGACCAACCAGAAACAGAATCCTCTGATGTCAGAATGAGATCACAGCCCAGAGAGATTCTGTTTTTCTGCAAACTAAGTGACAGTTAACAGTCAGGCAGAACCTTCGCCTGGTCAGGATGGATCTTCACAGTAGGTGAAGAAAAGAGTTGGAGGTGAGCGATCTTAACTTTGGAGAGCCATGGAGATGGACAGGGACTCAGGAGACCTGGGTTCAAACTGCTCCTTGGGCAAAGAAACCTTCTGTCAAAAGCAGACCAGTCTTCTCATTTCACAGGCCTGGGGCAGACTTGCCATTTGGCTGAGTCTTAGGCAGCCGAATTGAGAGCTCAAGCAAGGACTTACCGTGATTTTATGTTGAACTTTGGTTCCAAGAGAGATATATATATGTGTGTAGGATTTTCTACCTCAGGTTTCAAAAGAACTTAGCCTGTCCTGCATATCACACACCTTGATTTTACGCAAAGAGGAAAGAAGATGATTTGAAAGACTCCTTCAATGCATAAACGCTGACAAGTGTTATTATCCACATACTAGGTGAAGAAACAAGACTATACAGAAAGAAGGAGAGGGACAGAACGGAGAAAAGTGACATCTTAACTGGAGAGAAAAAACCAACATCAGCAAGGGAACCTTCAGCCACCCTGTCCTACAACTGCTCCTGTACATAATCAAGCACGGTTTTATTTGAGAGCATACTTCCTCCTTCCGAGGTACATATATAGCTGGCGGTACTAATTTCATTAACAGAAATATTTTGGTTTGACTCACAGCCTTTTTTATTTTGGTCATTTTTGCAATGAGCTGTGTTGGAGAAGGTGTTCCTTGTGTGACTCAAATAACAACCATACAATTGATTTGCATTCCAAGGTCTTCTTCTTCTAGACAGTGGTCCGTCAAACACTGATGCTGGGCAAGGAGCTCCTGCCAGACCAGCTTTTCCTAAGGACAGCCAGCAATGTGGAACACTGTGTGGTCCTTTCATCAAGCCGTGGATGATGTGAAGAAGCCCACGCTAAGAACCTAGGCGAGGAATTGAGTTTATGCATTTAATGTGCAGACCTGGTAGTTCCTGGAAGGTAAGGAGTCTACAAGAGTCAGTGTTATGTAGTGGACAGAAGGCTGGACCAGGGCTCAGGAGACTTGGGTTCAAATTCCTGCTCATCTATGGAAACTCAAAACCCTGCAGATGAGGCTGCAGGGCTCACAGTAGTTTATTGAGCAAGTGTAGACCTCTTTCACACATGCCTTTCTTCTTTTCCTGAATAGGTGTCTTGGAAGAATGTTGTGAGTCTTCCTGAACACTAACCAGACCAGACCTGCTGGAAAGGTGGAAATGAATATTAGCAGCTGTTGGCATGGAACATTGTTTGCATCAGCATTGCAATCTTTGGTTTCACTCTGCTCCAGGATCCTCTTCATTCTCAGCAGATCCCTCCCCTCTGTCTGTCCCAATCTCTCTCCCCACCAGTCTGATTTACTGTGGCTCCCAGGACCCCAGTCCTTCTGAACACCTGAAACCTGAGCCACTTCTTGAAATTGGGAAATCAAGTCGGAAATGCCCCTGGATGCAATTGGCTGATCTACCTGAGCCCTCTCCCAGCCCTCTCCTTCCCCCCTGCGAGCCCCATCTCATCCCCCCACCCATGGACCCCCAGACACCCTTACCTGACAGCTGCAGCTGCTGGGCTCCAGGAAAGGCTGGGTTCCAGGGAGAGTGCCGGATGCAATGACAGAGAAGGAAGGGGTGTGTGTCTCTCCCCTCCCTTTTCTTTGTTTCTCTTGGTTCTTCCTCTCTTTATTTTCTTCATCTATTTCCCTCTGGCTCTTCCAATGTTCTTAAGATAGCCTTGACAGTGTCAGAAGGGTAGTGGAGGAAATGGAAGAGAAGAAAGAGGAAGGGGACATGGTCAGAGGGAGGAGGAGGGGGAGAGAGGGAGGGAGGGAGGGAAGCCATTGTCCTTCCTTCCTTTTCTGTCATACAGTGATGAGTGCCTCTCCCCACCACCACCACCACGTTTATTCTCATTTGGGCTGAATCAAAGCCCATGGCTTGGCCTCTTCCAAGCAAATTGGACTCCAGTTGGATTGGGTTGGATCCCAGTTCGGTCACAAAACTGTGAGGACCCTTCCCCAATCCTTCCTTGAGCCTCCAAATATTGGGCCTTCATCTGATGGACCAGAGGGTTGGTGGGTGGAAGGGTGAGGCTTGGGAGTCTGGAGATTTTGAAGGCTGAAGGCAGGAGACTGGAGAGCTGAGTTCTTCCCTGGTTTGGATCGGTATCCTAGCCGGGGAAGAACTCTGGGAGGGTCATAAATCTTCCCTCCTCTTGGAGGCAAAACTTACGATGCACCATCTTTGTGATCTGAGCCAAGGCATGAGAAAGCTTGGCATCTTGGCACCGCCATCTGCACAGCACAGCCAAAGTCAGGTAAGTGGTTGTGAGTGGGAGGGAGAAGCAGCCCACCGCTCTCCCAACTGTCCTCTGGCTCGGACGGTGAGATGGGCGCAAATGATGAGCGCAGCACAACCCTGTTCCCAAACCAGGGAATTAGGAGGTTTGGCAGGTCTTTCCTTTCTCTGGCACTTGAAACACTGCTATGACCGAGGAGGAAGGGCAAGGAAGAGGGGTAGGAGTGGGGAGATGGAGAGAGGGGGAAAGAGAGAGAGAGAGGAGAAATGATAGCCTAAGGGCAGGTGTGAAATCCGATCCATAACTAGAAGATAATGGGATTTCCCAGGGTCCCTGCTGTAGGAAGGGCGGAGGGTGATAAGGGTGGAGTAGCAGAAGAGAGCGCAGGATGTGAGCTTCCCTTCCTCCTTGCCATCCCTGTTGCTGTTCTTGGTCCCACTCTTTTGCTTTTTCCCTTGTCCATTATTGGATTGTGCCCCCCTCCCCCAAATCTCTCTGAAATTAAATTCATTTTGCGACCTGAAATCATCTGTTCCTCACTGCTTGGTGTCATGGTGATGCCTAGATGAGCAGACGAGAAGGGAATGAGGAAGCTCTCCTGATCCACATTCAGTTAGTAGTCCTCACTTGAGTGCACCAATCCCATTGACTGAATGGATCTATTCTAGTTCTGACTAGCCACTGGATTTGTGCAGGATGTGTGGAAAAAGGAAATCTCCCTTTACTGAAGACTCAGGTGTCTCACCTTAATGCAAGAGAAAATGTTTTAAAGACTACCACCTAAAGTAAGTTGCAAGGAAAGAGTCAAGAGCAGCTAAGCACCTCGGACTCACCAACCTCTCCCTAACGACTGGGTCACAAAGGAAGCCACACACAAAGAAGAAAGAGTTACTACAGTATTTAAACCTCTCTCTTAATGCATTCCACCTTCACTTATGAATATGCTCTGCATACCGGTTCTGCATATATCTCTATGCCACAAGGTATTACTCAAAAATTTGCCCACCATGTACAGTTGGTGTGTTGTTAAACTGCCCTTTCAAAAAACCTCGAAACATGTTCGCAGAAGTTGGGAAGACACATTTGGAGGGCGAGCTAAAATACTGTTTAATACACCAAGCTCTTGGCTCCACCTAGTGGCAAGCACAGAGAGATGGCTGGAAATAAACAGCACGCTAGCTGGAGAATAGAGATGGGAGCATTCGTATACGAATATCCCCGCACAGGTGGTGTTAACGAGGGTCCAGCCCCATGGGGCCGGACGGTCCACTCACCAATCCGCCGCGGACAGCGCGATTCTACCAATGGCACCACAGCGTGTGATCCGCTCGCTACTCTTGGCAGGAGGTGGGAGGACAAGCCTTGCTGCAAGGTCGAAAAGTGGCAAGCGGATCGCGCACTGCGGCACCATTAGTAGAATCGCACTGTCCGCATCCGTGGCAGATCAGTGAGTGGACCGTCCGGCCCCATGGGGCTGGACCCTCATTAACGCCACCTGTGCAGGGATATTCATATACGAATGCCCCCATCTCTACTGGAGAACTTCAGTCAATAAGCAGAGGGAAGTGGCTGGCCAAGATCTCTGTGAAGTTAATTGCTTGCCTGTCATGGTTGTCCCTGTGCCATTTACAGGATGGTTGTTTGGCCAGTAGTTCTCCGAGATTTGATGAGGATCACTATTTTTCACCTTGGTCTAAGACAGAAGAAAAGCCAGATAAAAGGAAAATATAATAAACTTGCAACCTTCTGCAGGAACTATTCCTTCTAGGTCTGACAGCTGACATGTGGCACCCTTAGCACACTGCAGGTGAGAGCCAGATGCCACTCCACTCAGCCCTCTTAGGCTTCCAGTACCCAAAAAGCAGTTCCTGCATGCTCCTAAGCTTACATCTACCGCCACGAAGACTTGAAGCTGGACTTTTTCACTTAAGGTGATACAATCCCCAACAGACAGAAAAGAATTCACACCACCCAGTCCAATGCCCCTGACTTTTCTGCTGAATTGGGTTCTTGAGGAGACTGACCTCGTCTGTCTCCTGCATGCTCTCCTTTGTCTGCATGTTTTTCTTGAGAATTTTCAGCAAGTAATCCACAGAAGTCTGCAGCTGCTTCCCCTGTGGTTTTTTGTCTGTCTGAGCAAGCAGAATCTTGAAGTGGGGGAGGCATTTTTAAAAAATCGCCAGTTCAAGAACGGATTTAAAAGCAAACTTGGGAGAGTGGTAGTGGTAAGAAAAACAGGAAACTCGACCCTTAGAAATAGACAACTGGCAACAAAGGACTCAACTCTGTCAAGGCATGTTGCCCGCTCCCTATTCCAGATGCAGAAACAAGGCCAACGGACAGCTGACATTTGCTTTGTTCCTTCTCAAGGTATAGCACCTGCTGCCACACCTGAGGCAGCAGCCTAGTGGTGGGAAATGGGCAGAAGACGCTGTGTGCCATACCCAGCTCTGTTGTCCCCCAGCAAAGGGAAACGGGAGCTAGAGAGCAGGCTGATGAGCCCTCCTCCAGTATCTGGCATCTGCTCAGAACACCCCACTCTGCCAAATGACAGGGCTGGCCCTGAATGAGATGCTCTGTAAAGAATTTAGTGGCAGAAGTTGTATTCTCTCTGATCAACTGAGGTGCCTGCCTTCCACTCTGTCCAAAAGGAGGCAGGACGATTTGACAGAAGATTTGATTCCAGCTAGACTTGAAACTTTCTTGGAGGTGAGTTCAGATCTCTGGGATGCAGAATTCCACTTCCAGTATTAATTGTTGTGCTTTCAATGGCCCCAGAGAACACATGTGAAGACTGCCAGCACCTGGAAATGAGAAGCAGACCACCAGCCTGCGTTGAAACCCACGTTGCACTGAGGTCCTTATTTGTTTCTCCACCTCAGCTTTTCCATGCACACCACACAAAAACAGCATGATTTGTGTGACGTTTCTTGTCACCTTGTCAGTTTATTTCAACTCTGGGTCTGCCTCGAGGAGCTCCCAGTTCCCGTAGCCATGGTCGTAGGTTCCCCTCAGCACGTGAGAGTCATCCTTCAGTCCCCATTCAACATAAAAACGGTCAGCTTTGACTCGAAAGGTCAGGCAGAACCTACAAATTGGATCAGAAGGAGGAGATGTGAGATGGAGTCCTTCTTCCATATTAGTGCTCTCCCCTGCCCGTGGCTGAGCGGGAGAGAAGGCAGGATGGAAAGGAAATCCACTGGGTTCACATTTTCTGTATGGAAAATAGTTTTGTTTTGTTTTGCACTCCCAAAACTGGAAACAGAACAGAGTGCACGTTCTTGTGAAAGCCTATGCCTTTCTTAGGAAACTGACACATTTCAGAATTCAACAAAGGCACTCAAAAAACTATGCACATGCTTCATGAATGCCCACGATTAAATATATGCACATTTGAAAAACTGAAACATCTATAGGGGGGAAAGCAGACCCTAAATGCTCTCATTTCTTCCTACCCTTTCCTTTGGATCCTTTGGAATAGTCTGGTGGAGGATTGCCAAATCCTCTTCGTGCTGAATAATGGCTTTGACTTCACCTGGATCCCAGAAATGTTAATTGTGGGGCATCTCCTTTTCCCTGGACCTTTGTCTGAAAACAACAACAACAACACCTATGCATCAGCTAAAAGCTGTCAAAAGGGGAACAGAGTTACTGAATTAAAGGGACATACAAGCATCCAGAAGGGAGTTTGCCACTGCCCCCCCCCCCCCCATCCCAAGGGTGCCAACTATTCATTCTGGAAAAGCAGCACTGACCCCTGATCACTGAACCCTTCCCCAAACCAGGCTTGCATTGATTCCTTTAGTGGCCTCTGGCCCTTAAGAGTTGCCTCCAGACAACCCTCAGGATGTTTTATAGAATTCAATTCCCCTTTCAGGCTAACAAGAGACCACTAACTAGAGTTACATTTCAGGTGAGGATTGAAAGGAGAGTACTTTGGAAGGCATTTGCAAGCCAAATCTCCAAGGCAACCCCAAACTGCTGGTTATCCAGCCTTTGGACAAACAAACAGAGCGAGATTGGGAAATGACCAGTTTGACTCCAGGCAGGCCGGCTAAAGTCCCTTAGCTGAGCTAAGGCAGCGTTTTTTTTCCTCACCAGCCATACCATCACCCACCTGCCCTGTCCTCTTGTGGGAACTACAGAAATATCATAAGCCCGAGGAGGGTGGGTGGGATGTATTCGTAATGGTTAAGTTAATGAGGACCACCAAGCCCCTGTGTCAGCTTCCTCTCCATATGCACAACCTCTGAAGTATGTCAGCCTTTTGGGATTTATTGTGGCCTGCCACTTTAACAAGCTATGGGGAAAGGATACTTTTTTGGACTGCAACTCTAGAATCCACAAAGGGAGCTGTTCTCATCTCTGCTTTGCTGCTTGGCCTTTCCTGGGCTCAGCAGGATAATTCGTTTATTCAGTTATAATGTTTTTACCCCACCTTTCTCCTTAAAAGGCATACATTGAGTAAGAGTAAGTAGATGAGCTTATTTTGCCCAATCTGCAAAGGCTGCAGAATTCAGCTCTTCTCGGCAAACATCCTAGACTACCTGTTGCGGGATTTTAATTATGAATGTGTTTTTTTAATGGAGGGTTCCCAATCCCAAAGCTCTATCAATTAATTAATTCTGCCCAGAAGGTTCAAGGATCCCAGGAGATGGCCACTTCCCTTACCTTCAGTCAGGTTGTCTTTCAGCTGCTCTTCATAGTCCTGCATGGCTGAAAAATAACTGTGGTGAAGAAGCTCCCCCAAGCCTTTCAGGTCAGCCACTGACTTGTCCACCAGTTCAGCATCTTGAGCGATGCTCTCCAGAGTGAAGGAGGGACAGGCAGGTGAGAAATGCAGAAGGTGGTGGAGGGAGAGCTGCAAATCTCCCAGAAATTCTTTCAGGGTCACATTTGTCATTCCTTCCGATCTGGGCATTGAGAAGGATAACCCAGTATAACGTTGCCGTCCTCTGCACCACCCAGAGAATGAGGGAATATTTAGTCCTACAGTCTTTCATGCATTTTAGCTCAAGCTTGCTTGGATCTTTCTTTAGCAGTTACATTCTTATTCTGCCTTTCCTCCGAGGAACCTGAAGTGAAGAGCATGGGCTGTCCTTCTCTCACACACATCCTTCTCATGGACATCACAGCATTAAGCCAAAAGCAAAGGAATCCTTCTTTGCGGAAGAAACTGTGCTTCCCCACCCAAAAGGAAAACTCAGCCCCACTTGTCAGATAAAGGTGTCCTTTCCACTTTTCCAGGTGTCCTGACATTATTTTATTTATACATGCCATTAAAAAAATACAACAAAGTTTCCATGTTTTGGACCTTGGACATGCCTTTCTTCCACTTTGATGCTTATAAATCAAATCACCCAACTGTTTGTAATGAACTCAGGTAACCTCGGACCAACGTACCCTCTAATTTTCAGCCCTGCTAGGTGGGGCTCCTCCTCTCGCGCACACAACTTCTCCCCTGTGTGCACGTGCGACTCCGCCCTCTGCAGTGTGGGGGGTTCAGTCATGACCAGAACCAAAGGGGCTGCAGGGAGGAGGAGGAAAGCTGCACTGAGGGAGTTGTAATGGATACAATGCACACCTGCACGCCTTAGAGGGATCTTTGCCTGGGACTAAGGTAGCAATCACAACTCAGCCGCAGGGCCAGAGATGGGAGAAATTTCAGTTTTGGACTACAACTCCCAGAATCCCTCAGCTAGCACAACTGAGAGATTCTGGGAATTGAAATCCAAAAAACTAACTTTGATGCTTATACTGCATAGTTGTTTACATGGAGAAGGTCCACAAGATCAACCCCTGGCATCACTAACAAATTCTCTTGGTACTTACTGTTCCAGAGGAACTCCAAATTTCTTATAGGCCTTGATAAACCAGTGGTATCAGAACAGAAAGGTAACAACAACTGTCAGAAATTTCCGCAAGCTACTGAGGTAGTGACTCGATTGTCACAGCTGTAGCAAAATCCCTGCCAACATCTAACACCTAAGCCACAGTTACGGGACTGTGTTACACCCATTGCTTCACGCTGAATTCAGCATGGAGCATGTCATTGCACTTATTCAAAAGCCATATCTGTAAGCTCTCGGCAGTTTGGACATGCAAGGGGTGGGAGGACTGTGGCTTGTATATAAATGAAGGTAGAGGCTCCCAATAGATCCCCAAGCATACAACGAACAACATCATATCCATTACAACTAGAAGAGGTGTTGACTTTTTCTCCACATGTATGTATGTATGTATGTATTTATACTCCACCCATCTAGTGCTGAGGCATATTTGAATTCAGCTATACTGACTATAATCCACACAATCAACCAACTATAACTGCTCTGCTGGGAAAAGTTTTGAGCAATCGTTTTGCAATCTGTTATTATTAAAGTTCATCACAACTGGCTGGAAGTAATCATAATTGACTTGGAATTTAGGAAACCCTGCTGAAGTGTTGTAAGCATTTGACTCTTGTAAACAAACGAAAAACCTAAGTAGGTAGGTTGAAAATAAAATGGAGGCTGCCTAAGAGTCTGGGCCTTAGTGAGGAATAAAGGAAAGGAGGAAGCCACCCCATTCCTAGCTTTGCGAGTATTTGCAAAGCCTGTTTGGGCTCAGAACCAACCTCCTGATCTCTGGGACGGTGAATCTATCCACCCTGTCCTTCTGGACATGGTGGGGCTGCCCTCTGTGCTTGGGCCCCTTTTCATCATCTGAGTCCTGGGTCTTGCTGTCTGAGCCGAATGAACTCTGCGACTTGCTCTTCATCTTGATGCCTGAATCATTATCGTTGGCCTGAGCCTACAAGGATACAGAAGACACTGCTGTGAGAAGCCAGCAAGATTGCCAAATTCCTCTTTAGCCTTCTGATTTTCACTGGTTCACAACAGAGATTTGAGCAGATTGGGCTGTGTGCTTTTCTGGATACTGTTAAAATGTCCCCCTGAACTGTGAAAAAAGAAAGCCCACCGTCAGGAAGGAAGCCTTGGAGAAAGGAAGAACCGCCTGCACAAAGGTTCTACAGGCTCCTGTGTACTTCAAAAGCAAAACCAAGCACAGAAAACCTTTTGTAAGCACCTTTCCGATCAACTCTCCCCCCCAGTTAATACTTATACAATTTCCCCAGGGCTTGTCCAGCAAGAAATATCTCATTTTGAATTTAGCCATCTTGTTTCTTAAATTAAAATTACAGGGCAGAATCCTGTTGCTTTTAATCATTTAAGGAAGGGAAACTGCAGAAGAAGTCACAACTGACTGGCAAGGCATTTGTAGCATGCTGCTCACACACCTTGCCATGCACACATGCAGTGCCCTGTCTATCAGCAACAGCAACGTCTGATATATCTCTTCTACAAGCAGTTAAAAGTAACAGGATTCTTCTACTTTTTGTAACTTAATTTAAAAAAAAAATAGCTTGTCAAGGCTGGACATCTGAGGATGTTGACCCTGAGAGAGGCCCTTGCAGGAGAAAACTAAGAACCGGACCTTCTTGGGGGTCACTTCTCAACTTTGGAACCAACTTCCTACTCCTATTCACTTGGCCCCTTTCCTGGTTAGTTTCAAGAAGCTCCTAAAAACCTGGCTGTTCCAACAGGCCTTTTACTCCAATCCATCAATGGAATCTAGTGAAAAGATTAGCCATTAAGGTCACTGTGATCAGGTTCTTCCGAAAGCACTGGCGGTTCCCTCATCTTGGCGGGAATGAGAGTCGGAGGCGGTTTCAAAATTTGAACAGATTCCTTTTTATTTTTTTCCACTTCAATTTCAACTATATCAAACGGGTCAAAGCAACTCAATTCCGGCAACATCTTATAACTTTTTACACTTATCTCCGGGGTACAGATATCACTCCTCACATCGGGGCCGGGCCAAAACGCTCCCGGTCCGTCATCGCCCGTATAGGGGTACTCCTTACTGCACACACCGTCCCGCAGCAAGGGTGTCTTGCCCAGTCCCCTTCCAAGGGGGGTTGGTTGAAGGAAGGTGTAGGGCGAATAACCTTCCTCCCCCCATCTTGATTGCGCGGGTAGACTACCACAGTCCATTCCACCAGCTTTACCCTTTGTCTTTCACCCGTGTGCACATCTGGATCAGGCAGCAACCCTCCTCCGGTCTTTAGATTGGGGAACTCCCTGGTTAATTCTCTAATCTTGTCTGTGGAGCCGCCCACATCTTCGGTCTGCACCCCGCAATCTCTCGTCCGTTTCCCCGTCTGTCCTGTCACCACCTGAAATTCCCGCGCTTCTTCCCCCTCCTTTATAATCTCCTCCCACACTATGAGATCTAACTCCTCCCCTCTGTCTTCTGCTAAACACACCTCCAGTGTGTTTTCTCTCTTCCCTTCACTCCCTTCTATTTCTACAAGTACCCCTTCAGCACATGCGCACGTCTCTTTTGATTTTTCTCCTGGTGGGGACGGCACACTAGCCTCCTGTCCTTCACAGTCACAATACCTCCATTTTAAATGTTAAATGCTTTATGTATTCAATTATGTTTTATTATTCTAGTATTTGTATTTTGTATTATTTAATGTTTTGCCTTATAGTGTAATGTTTAATGATGTTTGCTTATTGTTCATTGTTTTATGTTGTGAATGACCCATTTGGCCTTTGGCTAGATGGGCAGTATATAAATCAAATCAATCAATAAATATGTTAGAATACAAATGGGCAGAAAGTAACAATATCCTATTGTATGTTTTGAAGTGTGACCTCTAAAACTTTGGTGATAACTGTTCTCAGTCTTTGCTCTACCAGATATTTTGGTCATCAGCTTCCATAATTTCTTGCCCATACTCGTCATACTGCCTGAGACTTCTGGGAGCGAAAGGCCAAAAACATAAGGAGACCCAAAGATTGAGAAACACTTGCCTATGTAACTGAGACCATTTCTATCCACCACATCCCAATCTCCCTGGAGTGGTACACCTTAGAGTCGTGGTTTAGACAGCAAAGTGGAATCTCAGGAGAGGAATGTCAACGTCCAAAAACCTGGAGATTGAACTGCAACTTCCATCATGTATATTTCCTCTCTCTCCTCTGTACTGTAGACCCCCTCCATTTCACTCTCCCCATATCATTCTTTTGAGTAAGCACCTATCTTTCCTTATGTCCTAAAATCAGCTGCTACTTACCCTGTGGATTAAATGCTAGATAGTCATATATTTTTTCCTGCAACAGTCACCCAGAGGATGTCGAGTCAACAGAAAAAAAGAAATAAAATTTTGCAGCGAGCTAACCCCAATTCTGCAATCAGAAACCTGAATTCTATGATTTGTATAGGTTATACAAAATCTGCTTGATACCTCTTACTTTGCCTAATTCATTGTAGATTTTCCAAGTACCCTGTTACCCCGAAAATAAGACCTAACCTGAAAATAAGCCCTAGTATGATTTTTCAGGATGCTCGTAATATAAGCCCTACCCCTCCACCATTGTGCAGCAACCAGAAGAAGATGACATGACTGTATTTGAGTAAACATAGATTGTTGTACATGAAAAAAAAACATCCCCTGAAAATAAGCCCTAATGCGTTTTTTGGAGCAAAAATTAATATAAGACCCTGTCTTATTTTCAGGGAAACACAGTATTTTGCAGAAAGAATTTTCTTCTGTATTAAGAACTTGAGAAGAGCACTACTGGACCCAAAGATGGGAAAATGTTACTTTCTGCAGTAGAACTCCTAAAAATACATTGAGCCAAGTATCCTAGAAGTTTAGTTTTAAAAAGTAACCATCAAGTCCATCAGATTCAGACAATAACCACATGGGTTTGGTCTGGCAAACAGCACAAACCAGGGTTTTCTTTTACAAAAAACAAAAACAAAATATTCATAATTGATTTGCTTTTCTTTATTTATGAATGAGCAATATGTACACAACCTAATACAGTAACAACATAAACCACACAGGGGCTTGAAGTGGAATTAACTGTCAACCTCCTACCTTCCTCTCTCCCTCAACTGACCTAACTCCCCACCCAACCCAGCATTCTCATCTCTACAGCAACCAGGTAAACATCAGGCTCTCCATTCCATCCCTAGCAACTGCTGCCTATCAAGGGGTGGGCCAACGGCCAACGTGACAGCTGTTTCTGGAAGGCACCTCCCCACAGCCCCAGCCCACACAGCCAAAGGTGAAGGATGATGGGACTGGCAATCCAGCAACAGCTGTAAGGCCACTAACTGCCCACTCTGAGCACATGCCCATATTATCTGGCAGCCATCAACCAACCTCTCTTTCTCCATCAACTTGTCTAATCCTTTCTTGAGGCCATCTAAGTTAGTAGCAAAGTAGCAACCACCACATCTTGTGGCAGGGAATTCCACACACCAATTATACATTATCAGGGCTTGAAAAATTTTACAATGTCTCACCAGTCAGTCAAAAATTTCACCAGTCAGAATGACCAGACTATAGCCTTGCAATTTATTGAGATTGGGAATCACAGATTTATACCCTCAGACTTGGGTTGCTTTATTACCTGCGTGCCTGTGGGATCATGAAGCTTGTATTTTGAATGCCTTTCTTTTGAATGTCTCCAGCAAAAATAAAATTGAAAGCAAAAGTGCCCAGTCTCTTAAGGATCCACGGTTCCCTCCCACCCCAGGATGTTTCCTCGTTCGGTTGAAATTGGGAGCAGGGAATCTCCATATTCTCCAGCATGGGACTACTCTACATTCTCCTGCAGAACTATATCTCTATGTGCCGCTCGAACTCTCTTCTCGTGAGGAGAGGGCAGTTTTCCTTTTGCAATGGGAGGGGGGAGGGAAGGACTGCAGGATTAGAGAGAGAGAGACAGGCGGAGGGGAAGCAGGTAGGGAGGGAGCTGTGACTCGTCGAGCAGCATTTTTCACTCGTCACAGACAAATGGACGAGTGCATTTTTCAAGCCCTGTACATTATGTACAGAAAGAAATAAAGTCCTTTATTTGTTGCCCTGATTCTCTCACCAACTGACTTAGTTAATCCTAAATCTCTAGTATTACATATAAGAAAGTGTTAGAAACATCTCCTTCTTGACTTTCTTTAGACCAGGAATGTGAAACAAATGGTCCACAGGCTGTATGTGACCCCCTCCCAGTTCTGTAGACCTCAGGCCCATTCAGTGCACTCTTCTTAATCATCCTCCAACCCAACTAACTGAAAAGAATTAGAGGGAAAGTAACATACACATGTAAAAGATAAATAAAATATGAACTGGCTAGCACTAGAATTGCATTTTTGGATGTGTGAACTACAGTTCCTTGGCCCTGCAGGTTGTGAAGGGAAAAGATTGGACATTTTAACATCTAAAGCAGATATTCATATGAAGCTGCCTTCTACGCTCACTACCGCATTCTGCCTTTCTGCAGAAGTGGAGTGCACAAAGCCTCAGGTGTAGCTTATTAGTGACTTCTGGGGAGCATGTAGATCTCCTTCAGTTCCTTCTGTCACTCCTCTTCTTCCATTTGCTTTCTCTGCTCCTCATGTATGCTATCATATCCCAGTACGTCTGAGATCTCTCCTCCAGCTCAGCTTCCTCCACCATTGCAAAGTTAGCCGCCTGAGAAGAAAACCATCCATTCTTTCACTGTCTGTCAAAATGTCCACACCACTTTTAAGAAGCCACCAGCCCGCTTTCCCTTGGATCCTCACCATTACTCTTTACCACAAAATATCCCAGACGCACAGGGAAAGGGGAGCCCTAATGTGTGCCTCCTCCAGTGCCACTGGGACACCGCAAGGATCTGAACCCATGCCCAGGGTTTAACTGCCACCACGTGCCCTGACAGATCTATGGTAGGTTTTTAGTGGAAGGATCAGGAAAAAGGAAAAGGGTTGAACTGACAAAAGATTAGGAAAACAGGAAGGTTGAAACTCTGAAGAATGAGGTAAGTAGAAGCTCCTAGGAAAGACCAAGTTCACTCAAGAACAGCTGAAAAGAAGTGAGGAGAGTGACTGTTGAGCACGGTTTGATCTACTCAGAGGCAGGGGTGGGGTTGCTCCTTTCTTGCATTCTATGGAAGCTTCAAGATTCCAAGGTTCTTGCATGTGCAGAAACACCCCGTGTGTGTGATTCACAGGGACCACAAAGAAGAATTGAAAGCTTCATCCCAACATGCAGTTTACCTGAGGCCTCTCCATCCCCCCGCTCCTTGAACAATAAGTATTCCTTTTTTTCCCATGCCCATACCTTAAACTGTTGCCCTTGTAGACACTTCATTCTCTTGTGTTTCTGCCAAGCTCCTTCGACCCATTCCAGTCCGGGTTCAGGCCACCACATCGCGAGGAGATGGCATTGGAAGATGGCAAGGAGATCGCCCTGCAGGATGATCTTTTGAGGGAGACCGACAGGGGCAAAAAGTTACTGCTGGTCCTCCTTGACCTTTCAGAGGCCTTTGTTACCATCGGCCACGGTATCCTCCTGGGGAGGCTCCCTTGGTTGAGGGCTGGTGGCCTGGTTTTGTCTTGGCTCCGGTCCTTCCTAGTGGACCGTCTGAGATCTCTCCTCCAGCTCAGCTTCCTCCACCATTGCAAAGTTAGCCACCTAAGAAGAAAAACATCCATTCTTACATTGTCTGTCAAAATGTCCACACCACTTTTAAGAAGCCACCAGCCCGCTTTCACTTCGATCCTCACTATTCCTCTTTACCAGAAAATATCTCAGATGCAAAGGGAAAGGGGAGCCCTAATGTGTGCCTCCTCCAGTGCCACTGGGACACCGCAATTATCTGAACCCATGCCCAGGGTTTAACTGCTAGCACGTGCCCTGACAGATCTATGGTAGGTTTTTAGTGGAAGGATCAGGAAAAAGGAAAAGGGTTGAAATGACAAAGGATTAGGAAAACGGGAAGGTTGAAACTCTGAAGAATGAGGTAAGTAGAAGCTCCTAGGAAAGACCAAGTTCACTCAGCAACAGCTGAAAAGAAGTGAGGAGAGTGACTGTTGAGCACGGTTTGATCTACTCAGAGGGAGGGGTGGGGTTGCTCCTTTCTTGCATTCTATGGAAGCTTCAAGATTCCAAGGTTCTTGCATGTGCAGAAACACCCCATGTGTGTGATTCACAGGGACCACGAAGAAGAATTAAAAGCTTCATCCCAACATGCAGTTTACCTGAGGCCTCTCCATCCCCCCGCTCTTTGAACAACAAGTATTCGTTTTCTCCCATGCCCATACTTTAAACTTCTACCCTTGTAGACCCTTCATTCTCTTGTGTTTCTGCCAAGGACTCTCGACCCATTCTAGTTCTGGTTCAGGCCACCACATGGCAAGGAGATGGCAGTGGAGGATGGCAAGGAGATCGCCCTGCAGGATGACATTTTTAAGGGAGACCGACAGAGGCAAAATGTTCCTGCTGGTCCTCCTTGACCTTTCAGCGGCTTTTGATACCATCGGCCACGGTATCCTCCTGGGGAGGCTCTCTGGGTTGGGGGCTGGTGGCCTGGTTTTGTCTTGGCTCCGGTCCTTCCTAGAGGACCATCTGAGATCTCTCCTCCAGCTCAGCTTCCTCCACCATTGAAAAGTTAGCCAGCTGAGAAGAAAAACATCAATTCTTACATTGTCTGTCAAAATGTCCACACCACTTCTAAGAAGCCACCAGCCCGCTTTCACTTCAATCCTCACCATTACTCTTTACCAGAAAATATCTCAGATGCAAAGGGAAAGGCGAGCCCTAATGTGTGCCTCCTCTAGTGCCACTGGGACACCGCAAGGATCTGAACCCATGCCCAGGGTTTAACTGCCAGCACGTGCCCTCACAGAACTATGGTAGGTTTTTAGTGGAAGGATCAGGAAAAAGGAGAAGGGTTGGACTGACAAAGAATTAGGAAAACGGGAAGGATGAAACTCTGAAGAATGAGGTAAGTAGAAGCTCCTAGGAAAGACCAAGTTCACTCAGCAACAGCTGAAAAGAAGTGAGGAGAGTGACTGTTGAGCACGGTTTGATCTACTCAGAGGGAGGGGTGGGGTTGCTCCTTTCTTGCATTCTATGGAAGCTTCAAGATTCCAAGGTTCTTGCATGTGCAGAAACACCCCATGTGTGTGATTCACAGGGACCACGAAGAAGAATTAAAAGCTTCATCCCTACATGCAGTTTACTTGAGGCCTCTCCATCCCCCCGCTCTTTGAACAACAAGTATTCGTTTTCTCCCATGCCCATACTTTAAACTTCTACCCTTGTAGACCCTTCATTCTCTTGTGTTTCTGCCAAGGACCCTTGACCCATTCCAGTTCGGGGTCAGGCCACCACATGGCGAGGAGATGGCATTGGAGGATGGCAAGGCGATTGCCCTGCAGGATGATCTTTTGAGGGAGACCGACAGGGGCAAAAAGTTACTGCTGGTCCTCCTTGACCTTTCAGAGGCCTTTGTTACCATCGGCCACGGTATCCTCCTGGGGAGGCTCCCTTGGTTGAGGGCTGGTGGCCTGGTTTTGTCTTGGCTCTGGTCCTTCCTAGTGGACTGTCTGAGATCTCTCCTCCAGCTCAGCTTCCTCCACCATTCCAAAGTTAGCCACCTGAGAAGAAAAACATCTATTCTTTCATTGTCTGTCAAAATGTCCACACCACTTTTAAGAAGCCACCAGCCCGCTTTCACTTCGATCCTCACCATTACTCTTTACCAGAAAATATCTCAGATGCAAAGGGAAAGGCGAGCCCTAATGTATGCCTCCTCTAGTGCCACTGGGACACCGCAAGGATCTGAACCCATGCCCAGGGTTTAACTGCCAGCACGTGCCCTCACAGAACTATGGTAGGTTTTTAGTGGAAGGATCAGGAAAAAGGAGAAGGGTTGGACTGACAAAGGATTAGGAAAACGGGAAGGATGAAACTCTGAAGAATGAGGTAAGTAGAAGCTCCTAGGAAAGACCAAGTTCACTCAGCAACAGCTGAAAAGAAGTGAGGAGAGTGACTGTTGAGCACGGTTTGATCTACTCAGAGGGAGGGGTGGGGTTGCTCCTTTCTTGCATTCTATGGAAGCTTCAAGATTCCAAGGTTCTTGCATGTGCAGAAACACCCCATGTGTGTGATTCACAGGGACCACGAAGAAGAATTAAAAGCTTCATCCCAACATGCAGTTTACCTGAGGCCTCTCCATCCCCCCGCTCTTTGAACAACAAGTATTCGTTTTCTCCCATGCCCATACTTTAAACTTCTACCCTTGTAGACCCTTCATTCTCTTGTGTTTCTGCCAAGGACTCTCGACCCATTCTAGTTCTGGTTCAGGCCACCACATGGCAAGGAGATGGCAGTGGAGGATGGCAAGGAGATCGCCCTGCAGGATGACATTTTTAAGGGAGACCGACAGAGGCAAAATGTTCCTGCTGGTCCTCCTTGACCTTTCAGCGGCTTTTGATACCATCGGCCATGGTATCCTCCTGGGGAGGCTCTCTGGGTTGGGGGCTGGTGGCCTGGTTTTGTCTTGGCTCCGGTCCTTCCTAGAGGACCATCTGAGATCTCTCCTCCAGCTCAGCTTCCTCCACCATTGAAAAGTTAGCCAGCTGAGAAGAAAAACATCCATTCTTACATTGTCTGTCAAAATGTCCACACCACTTCTAAGAAGCCACCAGCCCGCTTTCACTTCAATCCTCACCATTACTCTTTACCAGAAAATATCTCAGATGCAAAGGGAAAGGCGAGCCCTAATGTGTGCCTCCTCTAGTGCCACTGGGACACCGCAAGGATCTGAACCCATGCCCAGGGTTTAACTGCCAGCACGTGCCCTCACAGAACTATGGTAGGTTTTTAGTGGAAGGATCAGGAAAAAGGAGAAGGGTTGGACTGACAAAGAATTAGGAAAACGGGAAGGATGAAACTCTGAAGAATGAGGTAAGTAGAAGCTCCTAGGAAAGACCAAGTTCACTCAGCAACAGCTGAAAAGAAGTGAGGAGAGTGACTGTTGAGCACGGTTTGATCTACTCAGAGGGAGGGGTGGGGTTGCTCCTTTCTTGCATTCTATGGAAGCTTCAAGATTCCAAGGTTCTTGCATGTGCAGAAACACCCCATGTGTGTGATTCACAGGGACCACGAAGAAGAATTAAAAGCTTCATCCCTACATGCAGTTTACTTGAGGCCTCTCCATCCCCCCGCTCTTTGAACAACAAGTATTCGTTTTCTCCCATGCCCATACTTTAAACTTCTACCCTTGTAGACCCTTCATTCTCTTGTGTTTCTGCCAAGGACCCTCGACCCATTCCAGTTCGGGGTCAGGCCACCACATGGCGAGGAGATGGCATTGGAGGATGGCAAGGCGATTGCCCTGCAGGATGATCTTTTGAGGGAGACCGACAGGGGCAAAAAGTTACTGCTGGTCCTCCTTGACCTTTCAGAGGCCTTTGTTACCATCGGCCACGGTATCCTCCTGGGGAGGCTCCCTTGGTTGAGGGCTGGTGGCCTGGTTTTGTCTTGGCTCTGGTCCTTCCTAGTGGACTGTCTGAGATCTCTCCTCCAGCTCAGCTTCCTCCACCATTCCAAAGTTAGCCACCTGAGAAGAAAAACATCTATTCTTTCATTGTCTGTCAAAATGTCCACACCACTTTTAAGAAGCCACCAGCCCGCTTTCACTTCGATCCTCACCATTACTCTTTACCAGAAAATATCTCAGATGCAAAGGGAAAGGCGAGCCCTAATGTGTGCCTCCTCTAGTGCCACTGGGACACCGCAAGGATCTGAACCCATGCCCAGGGTTTAACTGCCAGCACGTGCCCTCACAGAACTATGGTAGGTTTTTAGTGGAAGGATCAGGAAAAAGGAGAAGGGTTGGACTGACAAAGGATTAGGAAAACGGGAAGGATGAAACTCTGAAGAATGAGGTAAGTAGAAGCTCCTAGGAAAGACCAAGTTCACTCAGCAACAGCTGAAAAGAAGTGAGGAGAGTGACTGTTGAGCACGGTTTGATCTACTCAGAGGGAGGGGTGGGGTTGCTCCTTTCTTGCATTCTATGGAAGCTTCAAGATTCCAAGGTTCTTGCATGTGCAGAAACACCCCATGTGTGTGATTCACAGGGACCACGAAGAAGAATTAAAAGCTTCATCCCAACATGCAGTTTACCTGAGGCCTCTCCATCCCCCCGCTCTTTGAACAACAAGTATTCGTTTTCTCCCATGCCCATACTTTAAACTTCTACCCTTGTAGACCCTTCATTCTCTTGTGTTTCTGCCAAGGACTCTCGACCCATTCTAGTTCTGGTTCAGGCCACCACATGGCAAGGAGATGGCAGTGGAGGATGGCAAGGAGATCGCCCTGCAGGATGACATTTTTAAGGGAGACCGACAGAGGCAAAATGTTCCTGCTGGTCCTCCTTGACCTTTCAGCGGCTTTTGATACCATCGGCCATGGTATCCTCCTGGGGAGGCTCTCTGGGTTGGGGGCTGGTGGCCTGGTTTTGTCTTGGCTCCGGTCCTTCCTAGAGGACCATCTGAGATCTCTCCTCCAGCTCAGCTTCCTCCACCATTGAAAAGTTAGCCAGCTGAGAAGAAAAACATCCATTCTTACATTGTCTGTCAAAATGTCCACACCACTTCTAAGAAGCCACCAGCCCGCTTTCACTTCAATCCTCACCATTACTCTTTACCAGAAAATATCTCAGATGCAAAGGGAAAGGCGAGCCCTAATGTGTGCCTCCTCTAGTGCCACTGGGACACCGCAAGGATCTGAACCCATGCCCAGGGTTTAACTGCCAGCACGTGCCCTCACAGAACTATGGTAGGTTTTTAGTGGAAGGATCAGGAAAAAGGAGAAGGGTTGGACTGACAAAGAATTAGGAAAACGGGAAGGATGAAACTCTGAAGAATGAGGTAAGTAGAAGCTCCTAGGAAAGACCAAGTTCACTCAGCAACAGCTGAAAAGAAGTGAGGAGAGTGACTGTTGAGCACGGTTTGATCTACTCAGAGGGAGGGGTGGGGTTGCTCCTTTCTTGCATTCTATGGAAGCTTCAAGATTCCAAGGTTCTTGCATGTGCAGAAACACCCCATGTGTGTGATTCACAGGGACCACGAAGAAGAATTAAAAGCTTCATCCCTACATGCAGTTTACTTGAGGCCTCTCCATCCCCCCGCTCTTTGAACAACAAGTATTCGTTTTCTCCCATGCCCATACTTTAAACTTCTACCCTTGTAGACCCTTCATTCTCTTGTGTTTCTGCCAAGGACCCTCGACCCATTCCAGTTCGGGGTCAGGCCACCACATGGCGAGGAGATGGCATTGGAGGATGGCAAGGCGATTGCCCTGCAGGATGATCTTTTGAGGGAGACCGACAGGGGCAAAAAGTTACTGCTGGTCCTCCTTGACCTTTCAGAGGCCTTTGTTACCATCGGCCACGGTATCCTCCTGGGGAGGCTCCCTTGGTTGAGGGCTGGTGGCCTGGTTTTGTCTTGGCTCTGGTCCTTCCTAGTGGACTGTCTGAGATCTCTCCTCCAGCTCAGCTTCCTCCACCATTCCAAAGTTAGCCACCTGAGAAGAAAAACATCTATTCTTTCATTGTCTGTCAAAATGTCCACACCACTTTTAAGAAGCCACCAGCCCGCTTTCACTTCGATCCTCACCATTACTCTTTACCAGAAAATATCTCAGATGCAAAGGGAAAGGCGAGCCCTAATGTGTGCCTCCTCTAGTGCCACTGGGACACCGCAAGGATCTGAACCCATGCCCAGGGTTTAACTGCCAGCACGTGCCCTCACAGAACTATGGTAGGTTTTTAGTGGAAGGATCAGGAAAAAGGAGAAGGGTTGGACTGACAAAGGATTAGGAAAACGGGAAGGATGAAACTCTGAAGAATGAGGTAAGTAGAAGCTCCTAGGAAAGACCAAGTTCACTCAGCAACAGCTGAAAAGAAGTGAGGAGAGTGACTGTTGAGCACGGTTTGATCTACTCAGAGGGAGGGGTGGGGTTGCTCCTTTCTTGCATTCTATGGAAGCTTCAAGATTCCAAGGTTCTTGCATGTGCAGAAACACCCCATGTGTGTGATTCACAGGGACCACGAAGAAGAATTAAAAGCTTCATCCCAACATGCAGTTTACCTGAGGCCTCTCCATCCCCCCGCTCTTTGAACAACAAGTATTCGTTTTCTCCCATGCCCATACTTTAAACTTCTACCCTTGTAGACCCTTCATTCTCTTGTGTTTCTGCCAAGGACCCTCGACCCATTCTAGTTCTGGTTCAGGCCACCACATGGCAAGGAGATGGCAGTGGAGGATGGCAAGGAGATCGCCCTGCAGGATGACATTTTTAAGGGAGACCGACAGAGGCAAAATGTTCCTGCTGGTCCTCCTTGACCTTTCAGCAGCTTTTGATACCATCGGCCACGGTATCCTCCTGGGGAGGCTCTCTGGGTTGGGGGCTGGTGGCCTGGTTTTGTCTTGGCTCTGGTCCTTCCTAGAGGACCATCTGAGATCTCTCCTCCAGCTCAGCTTCCTCCACCATTGAAAAGTTAGCCAGCTGAGAAGAAAAACATCCATTCTTACATTGTCTGTCAAAATGTCCACACCACTTCTAAGAAGCCACCAGCCCGCTTTCACTTCAATCCTCACCATTACTCTTTACCAGAAAATATCTCAGATGCAAAGGGAAAGGCGAGCCCTAATGTGTGCCTCCTCTAGTGCCACTGGGACACCGCAAGGATCTGAACCCATGCCCAGTGTTTAACTGCCAGCACGTGCCCTCACAGAACTATGGTAGGTTTTTAGTGGAAGGATCAGGAAAAAGGAGAAGGGTTGGACTGACAAAGAATTAGGAAAACGGGAAGGATGAAACTCTGAAGAATGAGGTAAGTAGAAGCTCCTAGGAAAGACCAAGTTCACTCAGCAACAGCTGAAAAGAAGTGAGGAGAGTGACTGTTGAGCACGGTTTGATCTACTCAGAGGGAGGGGTGGGGTTGCTCCTTTCTTGCATTCTATGGAAGCTTCAAGATTCCAAGGTTCTTGCATGTGCAGAAACACCCCATGTGTGTGATTCACAGGGACCACGAAGAAGAATTAAAAGCTTCATCCCTACATGCAGTTTACTTGAGGCCTCTCCATCCCCCCGCTCTTTGAACAACAAGTATTCGTTTTCTCCCATGCCCATACTTTAAACTTCTACCCTTGTAGACACTTCATTCTCTTGTGTTTCTGCCAAGGACCCTCGACCCATTCCAGTTCGGGGTCAGGCCACCACATGGCGAGGAGATGGCATTGGAGGATGGCAAGGCGATTGCCCTGCAGGATGATCTTTTGAGGGAGACCGACAGGGGCAAAAAGTTACTGCTGGTCCTCCTTGACCTTTCAGAGGCCTTTGTTACCATCGGCCACGGTATCCTCCTGGGGAGGCTCCCTTGGTTGAGGGCTGGTGGCCTGGTTTTGTCTTGGCTCTGGTCCTTCCTAGTGGACTGTCTGAGATCTCTCCTCCAGCTCAGCTTCCTCCACCATTCCAAAGTTAGCCACCTGAGAAGAAAAACATCCATTCTTTCATTGTCTGTCAAAATGTCCACACCACTTTTAAGAAGCCACCAGCCCGCTTTCACTTCGATCCTCACCATTACTCTTTACCAGAAAATATCTCAGATGCAAAGGGAAAGGCGAGCCCTAATGTGTGCCTCCTCTAGTGCCACTGGGACACCGCAAGGATCTGAACCCATGCCCAGGGTTTAACTGCCAGCACGTGCCCTCACAGAACTATGGTAGGTTTTTAGTGGAAGGATCAGGAAAAAGGAGAAGGGTTGGACTGACAAAGGATTAGGAAAACGGGAAGGATGAAACTCTGAAGAATGAGGTAAGTAGAAGCTACTAGGAAAGACCAAGTTCACTCAGCAACAGCTGAAAAGAAGTGAGGAGAGTGACTGTTGAGCACGGTTTGATCTACTCAGAGGGAGGGGTGGGGTTGCTCCTTTCTTGCATTCTATGGAAGCTTCAAGATTCCAAGGTTCTTGCATGTGCAGAAACACCCCATGTGTGTGATTCACAGGGACTACGAAGAAGAATTAAAAGCTTCATCCCTACATGCAGTTTACTTGAGGCCTCTCCATCCCCCCGCTCTTTGAACAACAAGTATTCGTTTTCTCCCATGCCCATACTTTAAACTTCTACCCTTGTAGACACTTCATTCTCTTGTGTTTCTGCCAAGGACCCTCGACCCATTCCAGTTCGGGGTCAGGCCACCACATGGCGAGGAGATGGCATTGGAGGATGGCAAGGAGATCGCCCTGCAGGATGATCTTTTGAGGGAGACCGACAGGGGCAAAAAGTTACTGCTGGTCCTCCTTGACCTTTCAGAGGCCTTTGTTACCATCGGCCACGGTATCCTCCTGGGGAGGCTCCCTTGGTTGAGGGCTGGTGGCCTGGTTTTGTCTTGTCTCTGGTCCTTCCTAGTGGACTGTCTGAGATCTCTCCTCCAGCTCAGCTTCCTCCACCATTCCAAAGTTAGCCACCTGAGAAGAAAAACATCTATTCTTTCATTGTCTGTCAAAATGTCCACACCACTTTTAAGAAGCCACCAGCCCGCTTTCACTTCGATCCTCACCATTACTCTTTACCAGAAAATATCTCAGATGCAAAGGGAAAGGCGAGCCCTAATGTGTGCCTCCTCCAGTGCCACTGGGACACTGCAAGGATCTGAACCCATGCCCAGGGTTTAACTGCCAACACGGGCCCTCACAGAACTATGGTAGGTTTTTAGTGGAAGGATCAGGAAAAAGGAGAAGGGTTGGACTGACAAAGGATTAGGAAAACGGGAAGGTTGAAACTCTGAATAATGAGGTAAGTAGAAGCTACTGGGAAAGACCAAGTTCACTCAGCAACAGCTGAAAAGAAGTGAGGAGAGTGACTGTTGAGCACGGTTTGATCTACTCATAGGGAGGGGTGGGGTTGCTCCTTTCTTGCATTCTATGGAAGCTTCAAGATTGGGAGTTCGGAGTTAAAATATTTAGGACATGTAGTAGGTGGAGGCGTAATCAAACCTCTTGAGTCTAAAATAGAGGCTATTAATAACTGGCCCACTCCAACATCAAAAGAAAAAAGAAAGAAAGAAAGAGAGCTTTTCTAGGGTTAGCTGACTACTATCAACGTTTTGTGCCTAAGTACAACGATGTAGCCACCCCTTTGTCTAATCTAACCCACAACAAACAAACTGAGAAAATCCATTGGACAGCCAACTGTGAGGAAGCCTTTAAGAAATTAAAGACTGCATTGACTTCTGGTCCAGTTCTGAGGGCACCAGTCTTCCAACATGAATTTGTAATCTTCACAGATGCATCCAACGTCAGGCTGGGAGCTGTGCTGAGCCAAGCTGACAACAACGGAAACCATCATCCAGTGACCTTCATCAGCAAGAAACTGCAGGCAGGTGAGAAGCATTTATTCACAATTGAGAAGGAGTGCCTAGCCATTGTTTGGGCATTGCAAAAACTGAAACCTTATATTTGGGGGAGACATTTTGTGTTATGCACCGACCATTCCCCACATTTATGGCTGAGGACTATTCGATCCAACAACAACAAACTGATGAGGTGGGCACTACTCTTACAGGACTTTGATTTTGAGATTCGCAACGTGAAAGGGACCCAGAATGTGGTTGCTGATGCTCTGTCATGGAGACCAGATGACTGATGGGTGAAGACAGCTGAATATTGTGGTGTTAACTGTTTTCTTTCAGTAACAACTTGTTTGTATGAAGTAATGTACTGAACATGTATAAGTATATGGTAATATAATGTGTCATGTGTTGAAATATGTTATATGATTTAGGACATAACTGGTAAGCATATTATTATGGTAAGTGTTTTTTTATGTAATTTTCCCTATATGTTCCGTTGTTCATAAGGGTAAACTGTAAGGTTTTCCCCCATGAAACAAACTTTTTTTTAGGGGGGGGGAGTGTGGCGACCGCCCATGTCACTCATATTCATGAGCTGATTTACATGAACCTATGAGAGGGCTGGAGAGGCGGAGTCAGCAGCTACATGAGGCTTGGCTGGAGAAGGAGGAGTTAGGGAGATAGGTAGAGAGGGTGGTAATGAAATTGTAAGCTGAGAAAACTATATACTGAGGGAACTGATGACGAAATGCTTGTGTACACTGAATACTTTAAAACTTCTGTTATTATTCATTCTGCTTCACTTCAATAAATAAGTTCTGTTTTGTTCACATGACAAGTGTTCAGACGTCATTTATATTGTGGATTGAAGTAATCCACTGGTGGCAGCGAAGACAGAACGCGACGTGAACCTTTGTTTGAGGATAGTAAACAGGGGGCACGGGGAGAACGCGACAAGGACCATCCTCAGAAAGTGCAACTTGTGGACAACCCCTTGTAGAGTCCCTCAGCAGTAGAACAAAACAGCAAAATACCTCATAATCACCCCATGAACAGCATACCTGGGTGAATGTTGGAAAAAACTGACAATTGAGTAGAGTAGGAAAGGTGTACAGATGGATATGTCTCTACGAAGTGCACAAAGAACCATCTCATTCTGGCTAAATCCCTTCTTGGTTTAAGAAGCTATGCTTACATGTTTTCAGTGATGGGAGAAGTGAGCTGATGTGTACTAAATGAAGTGAACTGATTAAGAATGTGGAAATGGCATGCAATCTCTCAATGTAGTGATCTGGTTAGATGCAATACACTCTCCCCTCCACAGCAACTACTTTTCGCAGCCAGGAAAGGTAAAGCGTCTAATTAACATCTTACCCAGGGCCAGTGTGTTGTTGTGGATAGAGGGGTTGACTAGGACTCAGGAGACCTTGGTTCAAATCCCTGCTGGGCCTTGAAAGCTGACCAAGAGCTGGCAGTGGTAAAACCACTTCTTAAATATCTCACATACCTTGAAAGCTCTATTAGGGTCACCCATGAGTCAGATGTGAATTGACAGGATGTAACATACACTGCATTTTACCAGCCTTTATGCTGCTCCAGTGTGCTGGAGAGATGGAATACTGCTGATCTTCATTGGACTCTGATGTCTAATAAGTTGTAAGTCGTACAGTGATGTAAGGCTGATCTCGCTCAGTGGGTCAGAGCACTTGGCTGCCAAGACAGAGGCTGGGAATCTGAATCCCCACTGCGGCTCCTTGAAGAGGGCCATCTGGAGATGAGCAACTGATGGGATTGTGTGACTTGCCACCTGCGTGGTCTTGGGAAAGTGGCACGGTGCCAAAGTGCCACCAAAAGGAAGGACTAATAAACCACTTCTGAGTACTTTATTGTTCGGTCTATTTTATTAAAGAGTTTCATCCATGTTTAATTTTTCAAATGAAAGTTACTCTATAGCATTAAAGAAGCTTAATATGTTGGTGATTCAAAGACTGTCTCAAGTCAGGCAAGTGTGGTTAGTGTGTCTTGTGTTGTGGTGACATAAGGAGCTCATTGGTATGTTTTTTGGCAAGGCAGGTAATGCAGTTAAAATATTTTTCTATTCTCCTTGCCTCATTTTTCATGTTGTATTCAGCCAGAACTGTGGTTTTTTGTTCTGTAACATGGTTTTGTATGCACCAAGCCATGTTTGTCGTATTATACATAAGCCCAGGAGAATCAGAGTAAGTGACAGTTTGAATAAAAATATCCAGGAAATGCCTCTGCGTGTGGCAGGTAGATGTCCTCTGGAAAATTCCATGGGAAAGAGGATATTGGGAGCTTCATGATTCAAGGGGCACACCAGCTTCTTGACTCAATTTCCAAGGCAGAGTTTTGACTACACAAAAAGGAAGAAACTACGTATAGTATAAAGAGATGGGCACCAGCTGTGGTTCGGCCTGGTTCAGCGCAGCACCCGCACAGATATTCTGCAGCTGGCATGCATTTCCCTCTCCCGTCTCCTCCAGGCAGTCGCCCGCTCACCGGCAGCACCATAGCCTTCCCTGCCCCCGCCTCCTGCACTGAGTGATCTCTAGTGCCCATCTCTAGTAGTATCGCTTGGCTAATTAGCAACATCTCATGAGGCATCAGTTATCATAGGATTTCAGGCTTACCACATGTTCACATCATTGAGGGTTCTGGATAAGTGATCAGAATGGGAAAACGAAGAAAGAACGGAGAAGGCAGAAGAGGACCTATGTTTTCAAACCCACCATAGCAGCAGCAAAAGGGCTGGATTTCTGCATTTATAAACCAAACCAAACAAAACCCAATGGTTTTTAGAATTCTGAAGGTTGTTGGGCTTGTGTCAAGTACTGGCAGCAGAACTGCAGGAGATGGACATTCCTACATACTACTTGCTGATGACAGAATTGATGATGACATTTCCCAAATGGGTGGTAGGCCCCAACCACTTACTGGAACAAGCTGTTCAGTCCTGTCCACCTGAATATGCATAGTCTTTGAAAAGATAGTACAGCATGCTACTCTTTATCCCAGTGGGATTTTTTAGAAATCCAAAAGGTGAGCGTGGAGAGATCCTTACTTTCTGGTAGATACAGAAAGGTTCTGACAGGAATGACCGTGAACCAAGAAAATAGTTTTCACACCTTCTTTGCATATGCATTGAAAAGGAAAACACAGTATGATAGCGTACAAGTTTTCAGTCAATGAACAGAAAAGATAATTCTTTTGGCTGCAGGCAAAGTCAGTAGATTAGTTCTGCTAGCTGAAGACAGATCCAGCAAAAATGGTATCTTCAAAAAATGAGGCCCCCTCCTGGATTCAGATTCTCCCACCTTCTTGAAAGTAGCTTCTCTTTGCTTCTGTGCTAATAGATCATAATGGCAATTTGTGGAGATACTGTTTCTGGAAAACATTTGAATCCAACAGTTGCTGGTACCTCAACAGCACCTATTCTCAGCCAGACAAGCACTTCCAGGTGAATTGTCTTGGTTTGCTGCTATTCAGAGACCAGTTTATTTGAATTAGAGGATACCATTTTAATATTTCTATCAGTACAAGTTACTTGGGATAAAAATCAATGATTTTTAAAAATAATCAAATTGATCTAAATAAAAAATAGATTTTTTAAAAGTTTAAATCATCAAATCCAATTTTTCTTAATCTAAATTGTGATTGAAATCAAATCCACGCTGCTTGGGATGTGGGTAGTTCACAGCATAATGTTAAGATGCAGTGACATGATCCCATACAGAATTGTTTTACCCACTTGGAGCTGAGCACTGCTAAATCTGGATGGCCTTTTCCACCCGAGACCTATTAAGACATTAATAGGCCCTATTCAGGACAGACACCACCACCACCACAGAAGCTTCCACGGACCATAGGGGAGGCATCCATTTTGCCCTGCTGGAGCCTAACTACCTGTTTAGCTGGGTGGAGTGTTCATTACAATGGAAAAAAATCCAGGGCTGCCTAGATGTAGAGAAAGGCTCCGTTGGAAAGCCCTTGAGCAAGGGAAATGGGTGTGAGAAGGGAAGCGAGGGAAAGAAGCCCCTCGCTGGAGTGGTTTCCCTAAAGAGTTAGGGACCAGCTTTCAGACATTTCTTTAATTATCTTCAGTATTTATGTGGGAGAGGATCCGTTCCTTCTTTATAGTTAAGATGCACAAAACATGTCTGCTTGTTGCCATTTTGGCTGCATTTTCTTATCCAAACTATCTCTAAATATATCTACTAGGATCATTAATACCACTTCATGAGTAAAAATAGATCTTGGGAAAGAATTGGGGTAAAGTTAATTAAGATACTACAGCAGGAGCACCCCAAGGCACTTCATTGCTCTAACTTTTGGTTAAACAAACAAGCAAAAATCTCTAAGTTAGTGCTGAAAATATATTTCGGCTCTTAAAATATTTCAGCAGCAAGAGCTGTTGGGGGTAAAATCAAATGAGTTGCTGTATTTTTGCTGTGTTCCCAGGATAAAATGTTATAACGCAACTGCATGAAATAAAGACGGTGTGCTCTTTCCCCTTCCAAAGCATCCATAATTCTTTCCCACTGAAGCTTGCTAGAAAACCAGTAAAACCTGGGGGCAGGGAAGGGAAGAGGGGCTGATAGTGGGTTTTTCAGGCAAGATATGGTTGGGGGGAAAAGGGGGATTTACAACCCTTCCCCTTCCCCACTGCTCCCAAGTGTCCCTTCCTAACAGTATTCGATTTGTGTTGCACACAGTACAGTAATCTGTAATTTCTCCCTAATTGATCATAGTAGTCTAGTGCGTCAGTGTGATCTTGTGTAGTTCCCTCTTCTCCCTTATTCGGATCTGGCTGGAGAGATGACTCAGGGACCTCTGCATTTTTTAGCATAAAGCCTTTATTCTTTGACAACTTGTTCACTTCAACAGTAACAACAGACTCCCTCTCTTGCTTCAGGGACATTGCCCCTCTTTCATTCTCATTGAACCATAATAAATCCCCTTCTATCTGCATAGGGGTAGAACGCAAGTCTCTGTAACCCCACCTCAGGGGAACGCCCGATCCCTCAGGCATACTCGTAGTTGACCTTCTTGGGGAGGGTGGAAAACCCAGCCCACCTGTGGCTCCCATGCTTTCTTGCCCGGGTTTTGCCTCATCCTCGGTCTGAATGGGCTCGTCCCACGGGGCTTCCCAGGACAGTCTGGCCATGGTTTGTTCTCCCTTCTTTGTGCCTCACGTTGCGGCCACTCTCTTAGCTTTCTCCTTTGTTCCCTTTCTTCCGTCTCGCCCCAGTAAGGTGGCTTTCTATAGATCTTTCTCTTGCACTCCTTCTCAGTGTACTCCCTTGGGACTTTAAACTCCATCCACTCCCCTGTCCAGGGGTCTTCCTTCACTATCTCCACCCAGTCCTTCTTTCTCTCATCCTCCTCCTCCTTCACCCAACACGCTTCTTCCTCCTCAGTTTCTAACTGTCCCCTTTCCCCTCGTTCCCTTTCCCGCCGAAATGACGCCCTCTGGTGGTTCATTCTTTTCTTGTCCTTTCTGCCTCTGCTTTTCCACAGTCCCTTTGAGTTCTCCTCCAGGGTGGGCATCTGTCCCTCAATATCTTCAGCCGAGGAAGTGGATGGTACACTCTGAGGAGTGCCCTTTAGGGTACCCTCATCCTCACAGCCAGTGCCAGTGTTATTTGCCTTGGAAACGGAGTAGAGGTTCAAAGTGTTGTGTGTACTTCGGGCAGCTTGTTAGAAGGTTCCTCATGGGAAACACATACTAGAATTCTTGATTAAAAGATTGTTCAGATGTGAAGGAACATAATGCAGGAGTTGTTTTCCCACATAGTTTTTCTCTTCATTTTCCATGCATCGTATAGTATAGTTAGGAGTTTTAATCTGCAGTAGCTTCTTAAATGCTCTTATTTTGGCATGCCAAGCCACTAGATGAAGCTGCTGTACTTTGATCTTTAACAAAAGGTCCATTCTATGCCTGCACTTCGGTTTGGATTCTTGATTATTATTATTATTATTATTGTTATTATTATTCATACATACAAAACATACAGAACGACAATAATAGGACCTAATAAAACTCACATAAATAATAAAGACAACAAAACTAAGCATTCATGCTACATATATGGATCAGATATTTCGCTATCATCTGGTCATCTAATATCATCAAAGGGTTCTTGTGAGCACTAATTCGCCATGACTATTTCTTCCCTTTAGTTCTTGTTTGTTTCTGGGCCCAATTGTATATCAGCTTCCAGCTTTCCTTTACAAAGTGTATGCTACTTTTGGATCAAGATGGTCTCCATAACCTGTACTTACATGTAAGCCAGATGTCTCTTATAGGTTGCTTGGGTGTGTGTGTGTGTGTGTGTGTGTGTGTGTGTGTGTGTGTGTGTGTGTGTGTGTGTTTTTTTACAATGCCTGTCTAGGCTACCTGCCTTTTCTGTGCCCCAGTATTATTTTGGAACTCTGTGCATAAAACATTGCTGCACAGCAACTTCAAGCTCAACACAAGCTGTACTACAGCAGTTCTTGGTGAATGGGCAGCAATTATTGGCATCTTATTCTTCTTTTTCTTGAGATTCTGCTTCCAAATCTATTGAAGACCCTTTTTATTGTTATTTATTGGCTACTGTAACCTTTTGTACTGAAATGCCAAATCAAGAAAGCACAATTCCCCTCTTAAATTGATTTAAAATGGTCCTATGGCAAGCAAGGCCAATTGTAGGAGCAGGAGAAAGCATGATCGATTAGAGCAAATTCTAGAATCCCTTTTATAAAGTGGCACCAGAAACTGAGTACAGTAGTAGTGGTAAGGGGAAGTTTAGCGTTGTGATGACTAATTAAGTTTGGTTGATTCCCAGCGGCCTTTTTGAGACTATTGATTGTCTCAGAGAGGTAGATCATAAAATTTTTTTTAGGTAGGGATCAGAATTCTTACTAACAATTCCAGGAGCTTACTGTACAGTCATATGGTGCCCATGCCTTAATCTCCCTTAACCTTACCTTGATGGACAACTTAAAATAGAAAAAGAATTACATGGCAAAATATCCTTGTAGCCAAAATTAAGCTGAAACAGCTATTGTTTGTAGCAGTGGTTCTTTTATGCAAGTTATTAAAGAGAACTCCAGAGTCTTCAGTTTAGGTTCTTAGGATGTTATCCAATTATTTTGATATCAATTGGCAGTTTCCTTAATTATGCATGTATGATAGTGTCAGAGAACAGTCTCATCGAACATATGAATGTAAAAAGGGTATGGTCAAACTGGGGAGCTTCATTTCATAACTCTAAATAGAAACAGTAGTTCCATGCTGTTTAATTATTTTGTGTGTTATAATTTCAGGCATCACACCATTACCAGAGGAATAACCAAAGGGGTGAAGGAAGATTTCCGCTTGGCAATGGAACGCCACGTGTCATGGTGTGGGGAAAACCTGATGATGGTGTTGCACAGATTTTGTATCAATGAAAAGATCTTACTTCTTCAGTCGCTGACATGAATATCATGGGTTTAACAGTGTAAAATCTCATTAAGAAGTTGGAGGCAGAGAAGAGAGTGATGTTGTTCTTGTGATGTAGCATTAAAGATATCCTGACGTTGACTGACCTAACAACATCATTGCCCATTTTAGTACATCTTTGAACTGGACACTGTAAATAAAATAACTTCCATATGTATTTAAAAATATGTTTCCATTAAAGAGTATCTGTCTGACCAGAACCATTGCGAATACAAAGTATGTGGCTATAATCCCCTCTTGGGAATCTTGAAATACAGAGAGAAATGTTGATCAGACGTTCAAAATATTATGCAAAAACAGCAGGCAGCAAATTGGTAGGCTGGAGGCAGATTAAACGCAGAGACCCACAAAGGCAAGGCAAAGCTGTTGCACAGGCTTAGTACCCTTGGTCTGATGGAACCAGTGCATTATCTGGAAGTGGGAGCTGTATCTCCTCCTGCACTTCACTCTGCAGTAACACCTGCAGAGAACCTTACCTGCTCTTCTTCATTCTATTTTGCTAAACTAAGAAGAAGCAGATGATCGAAAGGGAGTTTTTTAAAAAATTGTTTTTGGTTTTTGGCAATTCTTCAACACACTTACATGACATGGAAATAGTAGATGGTTATCTCATAAGTGACTGGTTTGTTTTATATGTGACCAGCATGTAACAAATCCTTAAATGGAGTGACTGCTAGCTTGTGGAAGTAATTTGACACAATCCTTGGTTTAGGAGCTATTCAGTATGTTTATTCAGAAATGGAATAATACAGTAAATCTGTAGATAAAGTTTAAACAAAGCTGTGTTTCACCTAAATGACAAATGAGTCACAAAATCTTAAATAGGCACGTCTCAGTTAAAGATGACCTGGAATGTAAACCAAGCATATGATCCATTAAAAAAAATTGCAACATGGTAGAGGTATTCCAGCCCCTCCCCACAAGTTCCTGACCTATTATTGAGTCAGTTAGATTTTCCAGAATATTCTCTTCCGGTAGAGTACAAAGGCTATGAAGACCCATAGGGAGGTGGCAATTAGGTTCTGAGCCAAATGTTCAGTATGTGATTGTGGGTTCACCATCCGCCACTTAAAAGGAAAGTAATCTTCAAATATTTCATGCCCAACGTAGATGAGAATGGAGTTCATACCTTTTACAAAAAAAGACCAAAAATGCCATTAAGAATACAGTCATATGTTACAGTCATACTATATAATGGAATCTGCAAGGCTGAAGGCTACTATTTCTAATGCCTCAGAGGCGAAAGAAAGCCAGGAGAAGACTAATGAGAGGAATGGAACAACAGAGAGCAGTGACCTGATAGAACAAGAGGAAGTGACTGATGCCATCGCAGAAACCTGAGTGTGGTGGCACATGAAAGGAAAAAGTAATACGTAGGTAAGGGGTAGAAAAAGAGAAAGAGGGTTAGCAGAAAGGGTTAAAAAGAAAGCATTGGGTAAAAGATGGTAGGTAAAAGTTAACAGTGCAGGCCTCCTGAATTAATAAAAATGTAGAAGTGCTCTTTGGTGTCATTAAAGCTATGCATTTTAATTTAAAGGGATATTTGTATAGACGTCCTTCTGATTTTATCTTAATGTTTGAGTGCTGACAAAGAAGTTACATGAAAAGGTTTAGCCTTATATTAGAACAAGAGAAACTCAGAAACTCAGGTTTCTCTTGTGCTAATATAATAAGGACTTCATGGAAAGGCATAGAATCTAGTCTGTGGACTTGCTTGTCTTCCGTACAAGGCTGCCACTGGGTCCTGCAACCCAGCTAAATTAAATGGCTTCCACTGGGATTTCAAGATGCTCTCTGTTGATCCCAGTACAGTGGTGCCTCGCAAGATGAATGCCTCGCGGGACGAAAAACTCGCAAGATGAACAGGTCTTGTGGTCGCCTCTCAAAATGCAGCCATGTGGTCGCCTCTCAAAATGGCTGCCGCCTCTCCAAAATGGCTGCCGCCTCTCTGCTGGTTGCCGACTCTCAGCTGTTCGGCGCTCTGCTCACACAGAGTCCAGCTGTTCCGGGGCTACCAAGGGACTGTGAGGAGCGGGGCTGGGTCTACTGTACCTGGTAAGTGACTTTTTTCTGACTTTTTTTTGGTTTCTGACTTTTCCCCCCCATAGGAACGCATTAATTAAATTTCAATGCATTCCTATGGGAAACCGCTTTTCGCAAGACGAAAATTTCGCAAGACGGCGCTATTCGCGGAACGAATTACTTTCGTCTTGCGAGGCACCACTGTATTCTGTAGTTCTGCTGCACATAATCCTTTCAAAGGATCTCTTTTATATCTTAATACAAACTTATTTGGAGAAACAGAAAATGCAGACACTCTGATTTTAATGGCATTGTGTATCTTTTTTTTCTTTCTGCTTTGTCCCTTTTACCTGAGAGACAAAGTAGATAAGAAACTGAAGACGTATGAACAAAAACATAGTGGAAGCACTACATTCACTCTATCACTCACAGGAGGCAAAACCCCAGTGCCTTCTTACTTTTACAGAAAAGGAACCTTTCTGTAAGATGATTTTGAGTGGATGGTAAAGGGTTAAACAGCCTCTCCCTACCATTATTTCCACAACCCACTGCTGCTACATTTCAGTTTTTACAAAGTTAGAAAGCTATCTGTGCTATCATCTAGAATAGCCCATACTTCTGGGCAGGGATAGGCAATCTGGTAGCCCCAAAGGCTTTGCTTTTGCACCCTAATCTCTGACCGTAGGCCAGGCTGTCTGAAGTAGATGGAAGCAGGAAAAAAATTGGAGGAAATCAGGTCTCCTACTCCACTCCAGGAAATTACTTATTGCATGTTTTGCCTTCTCAGCACAAGATTCACTGCTGCTACCACCCAACTTGAGGATAGATGGTTTCTAGTTCCAGGAAATTGTTCTACAGAAGCAAAGTACTGTCCCACTACTGGAAGGGAAATCCATCTGATGACTATAGCATACAATGCCCCTCAAACAAGCCACTGCAGAGTGAAGGGCAGGAGGAAATAGGGACATCTACTCAATCAACAACGCTTCAATCTGAATAGGAGAGAAAATGAAATCATTTCGAAAATCAAACCAGCCCTTGGTATTTGTTCAGAAACTCAATAGAATAAATTGGAAACTCTCCTCCCCCTTCAGTGTTTAAAGGGGAAATATATACAGTCAACCCTCGACTTACGAACGGCCCTAGTTACGAACATTTCGACTTACGAACGGCTCCGTTGGAAAAAATTGACATCGACTTGCGAACTGAGCCTCGACCTACGAACGAGGCTCCGTTCGCAAGTCAATGCCAACGGAGCGATCGCCGCCTTCGGAGGTCTCAAAGGGCTTTCCCCCCGACATCGGAGGAAGCCGTTTGAGACCTCCAAAGCCAAAAAGGCAGGGAGAAAGGGCGGGAAATTCAAATTTCCAGCCCTTTCGCCCTGCCTTCTTGCCTTCGGAGCTCTCAAACGGCTTCCTCCGATGTCGGGGGGGAAAGCCCTTTGAGACCTCCGAAGGTGCTGATCGCGGCGGCGGGGACCCCCAGGGAGGTCTCCCAGGGCTTCTCTGCCACCATGGGAGACCTCCCTGGGGGTCCCTGCCGCCGCGATCGGCGCCTTCGGAGCTCTCAAAGGGCTTTCCCCCCTAGATCGGAGGAAACCGTTTGAGACCTCCAAAGCCAAAAAGGCAGGGAGAAAGGGCGGGAAATTCGAATTTCCAGCCCTTTCGCCCTGCCTTCTTGCCTTCGGAGCTCTCAAACGGCTTCCTCCGATGTCGGGGGGAAAGCCCTTTGAGACCTCCGAAGGTGCCGATCGCGGCGGCGGGGACCCCCAGGGAGGTCTCCCAGGGCTTCTCTGCCACCATGGGAGACCTCCCTGGGGGTCCCTGCCGCCGCGATCGGCGCCTTCGGAGCTCTCAAAGGGCTTTCCCCCCTACATCGGAGGAAGCCGTTTGAGACCTCCAAAGCCAAAAAGGCAGGGCGAAAGGGCTGGAAATTCGAATTTCCCGCCCTTTCTCCCTGCCTTTTTGGCTTCGAAGGTCTCAAAGGGCTTTCCCCCGACATCGGAGGAAGCCCTTTGAGATCTCCGAAGACAGGGAGAAAGGGCGGGAAATTCGAATTTCCCACCCTTTCTCCCTGCCTTTTTGCCTTTGGAGCTCTCAAAGGGCTTTCCGCCCGACATCAGAGGAAGCCCTTTCAGAGCTCTGAAGGCGCCGATCGCGGCAGCAGGGACCCTCAGGGAGGTCTCCCATGGTGGCAGAGAAGCCCTGGGAGACCTCCCTGGGGATCCCCGCCGCCGCGATCGGCGCTTTCGGAGGTCTCAAAGGGCTTTCCCCCCGACATTGGAGGAAGCCGTTTGAGAGCTCTGAAGCCAAAAAGGCAGGGCGAAAGGGCTGGAAATTCGAATTTCCCGCCCTTTCTCCCTGCCTTTTTGCCTTCGGAGCTCTCAAAGGGCTTTCCGCCCGACATCAGAGGAAGCCCTTTGAGAGCTCCGAAGGCGAAGATCGCGGCGGCAGGGACCCCCAGGGAGGTCTCCCATGGTGGCAGGGAAGCTCCCAGGGCTTCTCCGCCACCATCGGAGACCTCCCGGGGGTCCCCCGCCACCGCGATCAGCGCCTTCAGGCTTTCCCGGGGAGTAGACCGGGCCTACCGGGGGAAGCCCTCCCCTGGTAGGCCCGGTCTACCAGGCTTTCCCGGGGAGTAGACTGGGCCTACCAGGGGAGGGCTTCCCCCAGTAGGCCCGGTCTACTCCCCGGGAAAGCCTGAAGGCGTCGATCGCGGTGGCGGGGCCCCCCCGGGAGTTCTCCGATGGTGGCGGAGAAGCCCTGGGAGCTTCCCCGCCACCATCGGAGACCTCCCTGGGGTCGCCCGCCGTGGCGATTGGAGGCAGCGCTCACCCAGCGCCGGGAGGCTAGAGCTGGCCGGGCGCTTGGCCGCTCGCCCCGGCCACGGCGGAGGCAGCGGAGCGCCGGGAGGCTAGAGCTGGCCGGGCGCTTGGCCGCTCGCCCCGGCCGCGGAGGAGGCAGCGGAGCGCCGGGAGGCTAGAGCTGGCCGGGTGCTTGGCCGCTCGCCCCGGCCGCGGCGGAGGCAGCGGAGCGCCGGGAGGCTAGAGCTGGCCGGGTGCTTGGCCGCTCGCCCCAGCCGCGGAGGAGGCAGCAGAGCACTGGCAGGCTTCGGACTGGTAAGTCCTTTTTAAAAAACTTTTCTGTGTGGGTTTTGGAGGGTGGGTTTGGACTGGGGGGTTATGTTTCTGTGGTTTTTTGTGTGTGTGTGTGGTTTTTTTTGCAGTCCCAGCGTGGGACTTGCTCTTTTTATTTTTATTTTGGTATTTTTTTGAAATGCTGGAACGGATTAATTCCGTTCCCATGCATTTCAATGGGAAATGGTACTTCGACTTACGAACTTTTCGATGTACGAACGTCCTTCCGGAACGGATTAAGTTCGTAAGTCGAGGGTTGACTGTAGCTGAAGAAAGGGCTGAAGCTTCCTTAAATCTCCAGAGTTCTCATGCTCAAACTAGAACATTGAAGTTCACTCACCTGGAAAGAAAAATGGAGAACCTGACCACATCTTCTTGACATCTACAAGATAATATATTGATAGCAGAAGCAGAAAGGCAAAGCTGCTCAGTGTTGTCACATATGAGATGGACCTGCAGGAATTTCAAAGGACAGTTCAAGAATTGTCTAGCAGATACCAGCATACAGAATAGCGTCTTTTCATTCTACTTACCATAAATTCTTGTTCACTGGAATAATGCCTTCATCTTTTGAGCACATGGTCAGCACAATAGAAATGACACCCTGAAAAAGAATCACGTGGGTTGGGAAAGGAACTTTGGATTTAAGCAGTGCACATTGCTTCTCATCACTGGATGGTGACTACATTCTCCTTCGCATCATGGGCAAGGCCATGGTGATCAGTGTTCCTTTGGATGGGAGCAACTCCTACTTTCTGGATATTACCTAGTAAAGACATCTCAGAACACAGTGAAAAATCCACAATATTTAGAGAGTGGATGCTCCTGTTTTGTAGATTTCTAGGGTGACATTAAACAAAAGCATATCAATAGTAAAAAACACTAGTAAGTATCAACATACAAGCACTAACGTACAATAAACTACAGTTAAATTATGTAACAGTAAAGCAGAAACAAAGTAATCACGTTTTAAAACACTTACATTTGCATTTACTTTTCTTGAAAACATAAGACCCTACTAGATCAGACTAATGGCACTTGTCCATTCTGTTTGCCTAGTGGCCAACCAGCAGCTCATGAGAAGCCCACAGGCACAGCATGAAGGCAGTACAGTGGTGCCTTGACTTACGAACGCCCCTACCTAAGAACATTTCGACTTACGAACAGCTCCGGTCGCAAAATTTTGCTTCTACTTGCGAACGGAGCTTCGACTTACGAACAGAAAAAAAAACGCGGGGAAAGCGGGAAATTTGAACTTTCAGTTAACCGTTGGCCAGCAAAGAGGCTGCTTGTCTGCTACCTCGCTCGCCCCAGCGGTTAGAGAGTGTGGATACGGAGACTTCAGACTGCCTAGTACTGCCTGGTACTGTACTGTACGTACTATTTTTTTTTTTTTGTATTTTTTTAATTTTTGATTTTTGGATTTGGGCTAGGTGGGGGGGTTATGTTTCTGTGCTCTGATGGGTCTTGCAGACCCTTTCTGCAAGGGTCTGTGCTGGCTGGTGTGCTCTAAAATGGATTTTAGTCTTTTGGTTTTAAAATCAGAAATTTTTTTGCAAGGGTCTGTGCTGGCTGGTGTGCTCTAAAATGGAGTTTAGACTCAAGTCTCCCCCCCCCCCCATTGTCTTCTCTCTCTCTCTATGTTCCCCCCCCCCCCTATGCTGAGGGGGTCTGTTTGCTGGAATAATGGTTGCTGGATTCTGTGGCTCCTAGGGTTTGTGTACTGTGGTGTGCTGAACAGTACTCATGGCTCCAAAGAAATGTGTTTTGTTTAAAAGTTGCTTGGTTTGGTTTAAAATGTGTTTTGTTTAAAAGTTGCTTGGTTTGGTTTAAAATGTGTTGGTGTAAAATGTGTGGGTTTAAAATGTGTGGGTTTAGCATGTGTGGGTTTAAAATGTGTTTTAGACTCCAAACTCTCTCCCCCCCCCCATTGTCTTCTCTCTCTCTGTCTTCTCTCTTTTTGTGCTTAAAAGCACAAACCTTTGTCTGAGGGGTCTGTGTGCCCCAGTGATGACCTTCTTTCTTTCCTCTTTTCCCCATTGTTCCCTCCCTCCCTCCTTTCCTGTCCTTTTTTTAACCTAAGTCATCTTAGGTTAAAAAAAAAAATTTTTCCCCTAGTGGTAGAGGACGGATTAACCAGTTTTGCATTAGTTCCTATGGGAACTAATGCTTCGACTTACAACCGGCGCCTCTACATACAACCAAAAAACAGCCGGAACGGATTAATCAGGTTTCAATGCATTTCAATGGGAAATGCTGATTCGATTTACGAACATTTCGACTTGCAAACATCTTCTGGGACGGATTACGTTCGTAAGTCGAGGCACCACTGTAATCCATTCTTGCTGTTCTTCTCAGCAATTAGTATTTGAGTCATGCTGCATCCAATCCACATAACTTAGGACATAGTAGCCATTGATTATCTTAGCCTCTGTGAAATCTGTCTGAATGTCTTCCAGAGTCGTCTGACTTGATGTCTGTTATGCCTTATCTTACTTGCCTTCACCCCATAATTAAAAAGCCCGAAACACTCATATTTCCTAATAGGGAAGTTGTTCCACACTCCTGAACATTTTAGTGCCATTTTCTGCACCTTCTCTAGCTGTATGAAATCCTGTTCAGATTGCAAGAATGAGAACTGTATTTAGACTCAGATTCCTCAGATCAATGATTTTTAATCCAATGTGCATCACTTGACATTTACTTTACACTGACCTACACACTAAGCCACATTGGCCATTTTCTTACCCGCGAGCGCGCCACGCCCACCCGCGAACGTGTCACGGCCATCCACGAATGCGCCTGCGCATGCATGCAAGTGCAGCACGCCCACCATGCGTGCAGGGGGGATGGGAGATCTGTCTCCGTGGCCCAGTCCTGCGAACCCCATGGATTAGCACCGGGCCGCGGACCGGGGGTTGGGGACCCCTGTACTACCGTATTGAATTGTAATGGATGTGTTTTTATGCTGCAGGTCTAGCAGCACTGAGGAGTTCAGGAGTCTGATATACTGAAACCGATGAGTTGAAGGAAGAGATTTCCTTTGAGTTAGATTTTAAAGAGACCAGGGACAGTTTGAATGAACAAATCAAGAGAATATTTGTGACTTACCATGACTACACTCCACAGGAAAAAACGGACCATTATTTGTGAGTGCTGATCTTTATAAAACAAGATAATTTTTCCTGCCTTAAAAGAAAAAAAATGAAGGCAACACATTAGAAACAGCAAGAGCAACTCAGCATGGAATGGGTTTTCACAAAGAGGAACTAATGAACTGAAAAGAGGAATTTATAGTGATGCAAGCACAACAGCTATGATCTGATGCAGCCCTAAGTAGTTTTGCTATCTGAACAAGAACTTGATCCAGATTTGATTCTTAAAGGAGAATATTTCTACGGTTCCTACTTAGCTTTTCTATATTTTGGTTCCAAATAAAGTTAACTATACATCTCCCAAACACGCTTACAGAATCTTGAAACCTGTAGTTGTTGTTCATTATCTTTATTTATTTTTTAGTCAGATATCTTCTAGAATGATTAAAGTCCCCTGAAGTTTAGTCTTTTCTCTCCAAAGATCTCAGCTGAATTATGTCTCCTTACTATCCTAGGAAATTTGTTAAATATTTTGTATTTACCTATAATGTGATACAGTGTTACATTTATTGACACTGCTTTGAAGTAGCCCATTTGCTCTGAAAGTTCTTTGGACTAGATTGTTGTCTCTAGAAAAGTAACTTCCTCTTCACATGGACAAAGAGTTCCAAAAAGATCTCCCATTTTATACAGTACTTCTTCGTCATAAATAAGGTAAACTACCTGAAGTCCCAGAAATGCCATGATGATTGAATTGATTGTTCCCAAAATTCCTTCTGGGTCAAAGGGCACTGTAGTCAGGTAGAGAACCTATAAATTAAGAAACACACACTATGAAAGCACCACCTAAGGATGAATTTTCTATTTAGACCTTTCCACAAACTGTTCTGGCCACCCATTCCACATTCAATATAATGAATGTGATACTGTCTGTCCCATTGTCTAAGCAGAAGGCAGGAAGGAAACTCTACTAAATCTGCAAGGTGCAACCATAACACTACCTTAAGAAACAACGGAGTGCTGACTTTTGTATTTTGAATGGGGTTGAGAGTGAAGTTCCTTTTCTGGTCAACTGCTATTTAGATGCATACTTTTGTCTTGTTTCATGCCACTGAACATAATACTCCAAGTAATAATAAAATTGAAGCTTAGTCAACAGCATTAAAGAAGTGTTAATTGCAATCTGACTTGTCAACCACAAGAAACAATAGGCAGGAGTTCAGCTCTTCAGAATTATAGAAATACATTCCAGCATTATTCTTAGGAAACAGCCAGCTAACAAACAATTTGAGCAGGCCACTGATATATGTTCATTTTACGGAAGCTTGAAAGACATGCTGGACATTTAAACTGCTTACACTAGAAGATGGATGTTGGTACATGTGCTTCTCTCCTAGGATCAAGTGATCAATATAGGCAGCTGCTCCCCCTGTACAGTTGGAGACGTTTCCAAAATCACCAATACCTCCAGGGCCAAGGTAACCCCTAATATGGAAAAAGAAGTGGAACATGTGGTTGGAAGTAGTATGAGCTGAATCATTTGGGAATGGACAAGAGTCCTTATTGCTCAGGGCTTTAGGCCTGCGGTTTTCAAACTTCAGACTCCCAGACATTTTCAACTTTGACTCCCATAAGCCCCACCCAGAATGGCCACTAGCAAGGGACTCCAGTGCTGCTGAAAATTAGCATCTCAGGATGACTCCAGAGGGTGGGAAGCCATTTGCCTGAACACCACAACTTACAAGGACAGCAATGTGCCAACTCTGTTACTATTCCTATTTTGCCTGCAGCACTCAAAAAGGTAGTGGCAGCACAACAGAACTCTCAGCTGGCATTGAGGATCCCCTTCTCAAGCTGCTCCCACTTGGCCAGATCCTGGAGCTGGCATGGTAGGGTACCATCAAAGGACTGCATGTCTACCTAAATCTTGATAGAGGAAGGGTCACAGAACAGACTGCCTCCAGTAGTCTCTGGACTTTGGACACTCTGAAGAGTCACAGAACAGGAGGCAAACAGAACTGTGCTATGAGCTCAGTCCGCCAGGAGGTTCTACACAAAGCATTTTGAAATAAACAGAGGCAGCCCAAACACCTGTTCCTGCACTTCCACGGCTCTAATTGAAACTAGTGTGTATATATGCACAAGAATTTCTAACAAATGTAGAATAAAATTGGTCCTAAGCATTGTTAGTTCTTAGTGTTGTTACTCCTCTACTTAACAAGTCTCACCTACTGAGCAGGTCTATTCCAGTTGGGACTAACAGTGGGATTTAACTCGGAGTTAAACCGAAATTAACCCCACATGTCATTTTGTTTTTCAAGAAAGCAAAATGTTGCGGCTGGCACTGAGTTCTAACAAGACCTACCTATGAAACCAATTCTCCTAATATCTGGAGGAACCACACGAAGTAAAACAGTTAAAATGGAAAAGGATTTAAACTGTGACTGACTTTGGACAACCGGGTACATTTAACAGGAAGGTGAGGCACAGCCAAACTGCTTCAAGCGCCATCATGATAAGCCACTGAGGCCAATAGGGCAAAATATCCCGGAGAGCAGGGTATGGTGCTTCCTGTTCAAACACAGAATAGAAAGGAGACATTAAGTAACTCTAGAAATGATGTGTCAGCTGGAGAACACTGCAGCTGGGTCACCTGTGTATTATTCACAAGGGCCTGCAAAAGTTATATTTTTGGACTACAAATCCCAGAATTCTTTACCCAGCATGGCCATTGGCACTTTTTCTTAGTAAATTTATCAAAACTGATAAAAATTTCAACCCCTGGTAACATATTCATTTCTGAAATATCCTTGTCTGTTCTTCCACGACTTCTAGGCCTTGCTGAAGTAATTATACTTTTAAAAAACTGATATATTTTTATATATATTTTGATAGTCTTTAATTTTATTACATGATCTCTTTCACAACTGCATTTTAAATATTTGAACAGGATTCCAAAGATAAGAGTTTCTAACTCATTTTTTTCAGAACGGACTTTGTTTTGCTTGGTTGTGAAGAGAGAATCAAGAAGCTACTAGGAACTGAGCTGTTACTCCATCGAATTTTTAAAAAGAATTTTAAATACGTTCTGTTAATGACTAAGTTCTGCTTAACTACACTGCAATTTACCTCATTGTTTGAACTGCAGTTGTCACTGTCAATTTCAAGCTGTTTCCATCCAGCTTACAGTTAAGTATTTCTTATCCTTTTGCATGGCCATTCATTGTATTTTGTTTGGTAGACAGTGTCTACTACTTTTTTGTGGCATTCCAAACGCATCCCTCTGTTTTGGTTACTCGCACGTGTGATGGTGGCCTTAAGTGATGTTGACAGCGCTGTCTTTGGTATGGTGTGGCAATACTCTAGTGAGCACCTCTCATCTTTCCTTCGAAGAAATGTTTTCTAATTTTTTCAAGAAATAGTTCTGTCAAGCACTACCTTCATAACTGCCTTGTTAAATTATTTTGTGACAACAAGGTAGTTGCTACTGCCTTTTAAGTCATCATGCAGATATGTTGCTAATTTGGTGGCTTAGAGAGGAAACGGGAGAGGCCATTACAGGGACCCTCTTTGATCCCCATCCCACTGGGTCTTTGTCTTACATTTCAAATCATCACCACCACCATCATCATATTATGAAGGAAATAATATTTGAGGAAGGGGGAGTCTGCAAGGATGTGTGAGTGTTTTCTTCTCTTTGGTCTATTATGTGTACAATTTCCTCCACATGCATACTCTGTTCTTCTCCTTTTAATCAGCGTTACCATGCCAAATTGGAGAGGCTTTTCACACCCACCTGCTTCTTCTTTTTTTTCAAAACATGGGAAAAATTTGCAAATCAAAGCATTTCCTTTTTCTCCAGATCCTCCCCTTCCCACTCTCCATCAAGCCCTTGAGAAAACAAAAGCATTCTGCTATGCCTGCATAAGCTGCCCTCTCTCCAATATCTCACACCTCTATTTAAAGAGAAAGAAGTACACAAAGGCACCTCCAAGCTCATCCTAATTATTATTTGTATAATATTTCTAGGAACCACTGTCAATCTCATCATAAACCATCCTATTCCCATAGGCAGACTAAACTTTTAGTTAGTTCCGCTCTGTGCTAGCCTGGCAATTTGCCATATCAAGTCAGTTCTGTATCAGCTGTCATTTTTAAAAGGAAGAAGTCAAACTGGAGAATGGATGAAAGGGAGGGATGACGGACAAAGGTGGGGAAGAGGGTGATGTTAATAGAGTGGGAGGCTGTGATCCAGGTGAACATTTTAGCGATTGGAAGGTGCAGTGTGAACTCCTGCAACAGGATAGTTAAACATTTCCATGTAAAGAACAACGATTTCAGCAATGAAAACGGCCAGGGGCATGGTATAGAAAACTTCAAATTAATCCTAATAAACCTGAGACAACCTCCCTATGTAGTCAAGTCCCAATATAGTTTTGTTGATATATAGGAGACATTTTCAAGATCCTGAAACTGAATTAATAAATTGAGCTGTATACAGCCATTTTGGCTGGGAACACAAATAGGCTACCACCTATTAACAGATGCAACAATAGTTCTATAAAAACAGTCTTCTGCTCTCTTTATTCAGACTCACTTACCGGAGAACTGCTCTCAGGCACAGGTTTGGCAAAGAGAAGCTCAAGCAGAGCAACTACAAGGTATGTACAGCCAAGTCTCTGAAGCACACCAGGAATTCGTAGGTTGTCCCAAGACACTGCAGGAGGCAGAACAAACAAGCAGTGAGGAGGACTCAGTACTGCTTTCAGAGAGACAATGTATATAGGACAGGACCAATTATTTTTATTACAATATTGGAGCCATTCATTCTAATCTGTGCTTTAGTATAAATTAATAAAGTGGATAGTTAGACTGTGTTAGAAAGCTAACATTAAGGGTTGTCTTTTTACCCTTAGTGCCTGAGCTTAACATCCCAACGTCTAGAGGGTGAGGCTTAGATTGAAAGACTGATGGATACCTGTGGGAGTGCATGGCATGGAAACTAAACATAAAGAATTGTCATTTACTTCTTCTATGGCATAGAGGTTAAGAATGATGCCTTAACTTGCATATTCAAGCTTTTTAGGGGGATAAGTGAATTCTGCAGGTGCTTTAACCTTCTCTTGAATAGTAGGGTTTGTTTTCTATTTTACTATCTAAGGGTAACATGAAAGATAAGTATACCATAAACTACGAAGTAAAGAGTTCCATGTTACTGGGTGAGAACAGGAAAGCATCTCAAACCTTGACTAGTAAAGGATCTATTCATCAAATTAAGTTAATTTCTAGTGTTGCCAGAGTACCAAAACAAGATAAATTGGTTATAAATTCTTACAAATGTGGTAGTTCCAAGCTGGGATGCTGGACTAAAGCTTACACCAGTTCTTTATTAGGTAGCAGGGAAAGCTGGATTTTCTGCAGGTATAGCTATGTTCAAGTGGGCCATTTCTCAGCAAATGTGAAAAGAAAAATCTCAGAGCACTTACAAGGCCCAAGGCAGTAATTTGGGTTCACAACTATGACTCCTATTAAAAAGAGGAGGATGCTCCTCCACAGGATTTTCACTAGTAATCGCCACTTGGAACATCCTCGTCTCAACATGGAACTGAGCGACAGAGCAATGGAAGTGCCCATGATAAACACAAACCTAGACAGGCAAGAAAGAGAGAAGTTCATGTCCGTATCAAAGCACATTTTGCTGTTTGTGATCATTCTAAGGGCAGGGCTAGCTCTCAGGTTTGGGACACTTTAACCAGGAGGCATGGGCAATGAGCCGAGGACAGCAGCAGAATGAATGACCACTGAGAAGGTCTTTGCTAAGGTATGCTCCCAGCTCTTTCCTGGTATGCACTTAATTCCTCTGTCCTCAAATTTCTCCAGAGCTTCCCATGTCATAATAGATTTCCAAATATGTTTCACTTTCTGTGGTATGACTGGGAAAGGGAAAGGCAAGAAGAAACCTGAATTGTATCTGATGTCCCTGTGCACCGTGGAAACCCAGCCAAGTTAGAATGGTGGTTCATTTAGCTTGGGAGACCTCCTGCTATCTCGCCATGATGGCTGGCACTACTAACATTCACAGGAGAGAATCCACACCGAATCACTTTGCTAGTTCAGACCAAGAAGCATAAATCCTGCATTCTGCTTCCTACTGCCAGCCAAATGGGAGTTTATAACCTCAGGACGAATGCAATGGTCCTTCACAAAATTTGTTCGTCCCCTACATTTTGTAAAAAATCTTGTTGTTGTTCAAATAGGAAAATGTTTACATTATTTGTTTTTCCTCTTGTAGTGCTGCCTGTTTTGAATCTTTGGAATCTGGACAGAATTAAAATATAATATTTAAAAACACCACACACATAATAACTTGTTATTTAAGGCATAGGGAAGTGTCATCAATGAGCCATGGCATATTTCTATGTCTCTTGGTAAAGGGAAAAGGTTTGGGGAGACCTTGACCAAGAGGCATAATCATATATGTGCAGTGAGTTGGGGAAAGCAGCAGAATGCATCTAGGACAAACTGAGTCACATTATCCTGCACTGGAACTGGAAACTCAGTCGCCCACCAATTATTACTGGATTTCAGTTCTCATCTTGCTCTAATCATTGACCATGCTGACCATGGCTGATAGGAGTTGGAATCTAACAATAGCTGGAGAGCCACAGGTTCTCCAGCTCTGCCTGAAACAGGCAACAAAGTTTGAAACCCTAGGGAGGATATTATGGTCTAAGATTGAACTGGAACTCTACCTTTAAATATCAAATGCAACATATAGCTAATATTTATCAAGCCACATTTAAAGAGCAATTTTTGGGAGTTTTTTTGGGGGGGAGGGGGAGGATGACTTCTCACATTATGTATATTTGTGTGCTACTGTGCCTCTTTAAGATATCTAAAATATGGAATGATATGGATTTGCTATGTTTTCCCCTCTTACAGAAGGAGGCCTGCTTTCCTCTGCTCATGCACTGGATCTTGACAGAGGGACTAACCAGCAAATGCAACACTATTTCAGCTGTGTGTCTTGTAGCTCCCAGGTGGCTGCCTTTGAAAAATGCCTAAAATACTGAATTGCAATATGTGCAGTTACTCTCAACTTGATGTTTGTTGGCAGTAAACAAATAAATTGCACACAATCATGTTTTAATGTTACAGAATGGCTTGAGGAGGTGGCAGCATTTGTAACTTCATAAGTATCGGCCATTCAATGCTGTGCATAGCTTGCATCTGCCAGTTTTCCCTAGCCTTGGTCTTGAGAAGAAATGGCTGCTGCCAGGAATGGGCGGTATGGCCAGGCTCGTCCCCTTTTCAGCCCTGTCTCTTGGGAATGCGGCAAATCCAGAAAACATCCCTTGGTCCTAATGAGATCACCTATTCCTGGCTTGCTGTGCCACTTGTTAAATTATATTTATGCCCCTTCAAACATGAGCACTCCTTCCATTCTTGGTAACTATTTCCAAATGTTTAAAAGGATACATCCTGAGTTTTAGGATTCAGAGGTATGCTCTTTGGGTTGGATGAAAGACATGTGCACTTTTGTTACGAAAACACAAGCGCATCATGTAAAATAAAAATATATCAATTTTTTGGGATGTAAAGGCAAAGATTTTTCAAGACTTGAAAATGATTTGGAAACACTGAATTTTCAAACACCCTATTTCAGGTTAAAGAGATGGGGCCGCTATACCTGAATCTCTAAGTTTTTCAATTTAAAACCTCAGAATTAAAAATAATAACTATGTATTGCAAAGTAGTAAACATGATGATGATTGTCTCTTCTAAAAAAAAAATCAAAAAAAATCAAGGTCTACTCTAAACATTTCCAATCAGATTGACATAGAGAGAGAAAAAACCCAACATTGAGCTCTTCTGAATGGGCTTTCTTGAGTGACGTGACGTCATATTCATGATTGTGATGAATTACCATGGAAAGACGAGGTCTGCTACAGTTAGTCCTACAAAAAGAAATGTGAAATTTTTTAACAATAATAATAATGGATCAGCTAGCAACTATTTTCCTGTAGGAATCTGATGTTTGGGTTTAATGTTTATTAATAACCATCCTCTATTATTCTGCACTTGCTAAAATATGTTTAACTGAGGGCCTAAATACAGGCAATAAACAAAACATATGAAAACCAAACTCTAAAACTCCCTCTCACCCCACTTTTTTTTGGTCAGAAAAAGACACTCCAAGAATGGCCAATATGGAATGAAGTCGTCTCAAATGGGGTGCCTTAACCCTCCCTCACCTCATCTTCTCCAATCCATATCACCCTTCCATGATGCTTCTGCCCAAACTGGGCTTCAAATAAGTCTTTGTCCTGCCTTGTAACTCTGCAGGATAGCTAGTGTCTCAAAGGACAATTCAGAATAAAGACATCAATAAAGACTATCTCATTGTTTTTTAAATCCAAAATGGTTTCTCCTTAAGAAATGGTGGAGGCCAATAATTGATGGGGTTGCTGTAAGTTGGTAGTGACTTCACTGCACCTAACAACGAAGAAGTATTCCATAAAAGAAAAGGAAATGGGGCTGTTGGGGCTCAGATGCATGCATTTGCACATAATAGCTGAAACTCTTTTGTGTACTGTAGTAAGTTGCAACTAGAGCAGTCCCAATAAACAACAACAACAACAATGCCCTCCATTGGCACAGACCTTGTTGAGGTGCAGGGGCTTGTGTGCTTGAGTTTGAGAGCTATGCCGGTGAAGGATCTCCCAAGCCAGACCAACCGTGTCCACCAACCATCAATTATGATGAGAGGAATCTTGTTGGCACACGACGTACAGCGTTTGAACGGGCCCGGAGAGGCCATAAAATTTGGCAGGAACAGGGAAAGGCGGGGGGAAAGGAAAAGAGGAAAGGACTCATGGGGAACGTTAATGATTGCAGTCGAGGATCAAAAACCGAGAAGACAAGCCGAGAAGACAAAAGACCAAAGTATCAAGACCAAGTCCGTAATCCAAATCACAAACAGTAACCAGTCCAAAGGCCAAAAACTAGACACAATAACGGTAGCCAATCCAAAATGCAAGAATCATTAATCAGGTCAGTCCAAGTCAAAATACTCCAGAGATCAGAAAAACCGTAGTCAAGAAAACAGGCCGGGAACAAAACCAGAAAATTTGAACGAACTGAAAACAGCTCTAGGTGTCGCAAAAGAGTCCGATTGCAGCGGCGGCAAAAAGGAACTGAGGTACCACGGGCGGGCGGAGCATGCGCAACACGGGGAAACGTTCTATTGGCCAGTTATTTTAGCTCTAGAATATTCTGAATAGTCCTGCGCAGGCGCAGTTTAACCCATTCGTGTGCATTCACAGAGACCACGAAGAAGAATGTTTGGATCATTGACATTCCAATTCTAGGGGATGACAGAGTTGAAAACAAAGAATTGGAAAAACTAACAAAATACAGAGATCTAGCAATAGAAATATCTCGCTTGTGGATGAAACACACTTCCATGGTCCCTGCAGTCATAGGGGCTTTGGGAACAATATTAAGAAATTTCACACAGTATTATAAGCAGTTGCAGATCTCAGAAGTAACACCATCAGTGCTACAAAAAACAGCAATATTAGGAACAGCATACATACTGTGCTGATATTTAACAGATACTTAGGTTTTTGGTTAAAACTTGTATCTGTTATATAATACCAGTCAGTGTTTTTATAATTTTGATTGACTGTGCCTAGTATTTTTGAATAATAATAATAATAATAATAATAATAATAATAATAATAATAATAATAATAATAATAATAATAATAATAATAATAATAATAATAATAATAATAATAATAATAATAATAATAGTCATCATTTTAGAATTGCAGAGCTGGAAGGAACCCTATGGATCATTGCGTCTAGTCCCTGTTAAGAAGGCACAGTGGGGAATCGAATTCCCAACCTCTGGCTCCACAGCCAGATACCTACAGTAAATGGAATTTACAGAGAAGCTGACTCACCAAATCCCCACTTATTCAATGGTTCTACTCTAGTTACAACTTACTACATTACGCAACAGGGTTTCAGCTGTCATATATTTTTAGGTTGTGTGAATTTTGACCTCTGGAGTCTTGGGAGATGGGTTACATGACTAACAGCAGCTGAACTACAAAACATTTCTTGGGCTGATATCAGGAATGGATTGATATCAAGAAGTAATGCATGCCCACCTTGTTGCAGGCATTTGGTCTGCTGCATCGGATTAAAGGCAGCCAGCTCATTTCCCAGAGTGGTCAGTGAAAGGTTTGTGGGAAGCTCATATGCAGGACAGGGGGCAATGGAGTGCCAAATCAATTATATTTAGCTCTTGCTACTCATTTATCAAGAGAAATTTAAGATTATCAACAAAAGTTTACCATTCCAGCTCTGGTGCTTGAAGAACCAATACTTTCCACCACCATAATTCACAAAGACCATAATTATAAGAGCCAACCTACAGATGAAAAGCAAAGCAAGATGCATGAACTTGTTTAACATATAAAGCACTCATTTCACTGTTAATCATCATCATCATCTATTTATTTATTTATTTATTTGATTGTTATACCGCCCATCTGACCAATGGTCACTCAGGCCAGTTTCCAGATAACAACAAGAACAAAAACAAATGTGGCATAATCAAGTGTTTTCAGAAGTTCCTTGAAGGACATTAGGGAGGAGGCAGGTAAATTTCAGATGATAATTCATTCCAAGTCAATTCTGACTTATGGTGACCCTTTTAAAGGTTTTCCAGGTAGCGAATACTGAGAACTAGGATACCATTCCATTCTTCTGGGGGTGTCCTGGAACTGTGCAACTTGCCCAAGGCCACGGAGGTTGGCTTGACTTGTAGGAAGCACGGTGCGGAATCAAACTCCCAACCTTTGGCTCCTCAGCCAGATACCTAAGCCACTGACCTATCCAGCCAGCAACTTTCTCTGTTAGAAATGTGCAATGTCATCCTCTCTAGGAGAAAAGTTCTAAATTAACGTATTTGGTTAATGCTGCTGATTTTCAAAGTGTACTATCTCTTTGGAGGAATTATTAAAAAGAACCCAGGGTGGCTAATGAACATGAGGAAAAAGTGAGGGCTTAGCTAGATGCCTCATTTGGAGTGGGCTGGTGCAGCCTAAATAGGGTTGCTTAAGGTTGGGTAAAGATCCAGTTAGCCATGTGGTGTGATCTTTGCGTGCATACAGCAATCCAACCTGCACCTGAAGAAGAGTAGGCCCTGACAGGGACTAAAAAAAGGTGCAGATAGGAATACACTGTGGGCAGGCTAGTTCACTTGAGCAGACACGTCATCTGATCAACAACAAAAGGAGCAAATCAGCCTGCCCCTGCAACAGACCAAACAGCAGTCACCCTCTTACCCTCTGAATGTGTCCAGTGAACGGAGTCGATGTAGGGAGGAAGCAGCACTCCACACCCCAGTTGGGTGATCACCACCAATGGAGTCTGTTCTGCTTGGCGATCCAAGCTCCTTGAAGAGAAGGGCAACAAGGAAAAATTAGGAAAAATCAGCAATGAGATTTCATGAGCATGAGTAATGTCCTGCCCATTTAGAATGCTGTGAATAAGTCCCAGTGAATGCAACGGGCCTTCCTTCCCTCTTCCCTCAGCTAAGAGACTAGAGGGGGTTGGGGGAGCTTGCTAGCCTCACTCCTACGTCACTACTTCCATCACACCGAGATTGGCTTTCTTAAGAGGAGACGCTTCTTTATGTGTGAACACCCCTCACAGGTTCAGGAAGCTGAAGAATCTCCATGCATAAGAGGAACATCTCCTCTCCTGGAATTTATTCTCTGTGTGAGGCATGTGAAGAAAAGAAACATGAGGGCAAAGCTTGCATGTGTTGCCTCCTTGATACTCAATAGAAGAATTCTGTGCTGTCAGGGGCATTGTGGGAGCTGTTCAAAGGACACAAATACAGGCACCTCTATTATTTGGCCAACATTCAGAATACTTGAAAAAGGCTTAGGGGTTACAGTAATCAACAAATCAGCACACATATATGACTTAACCCTAAATTAAACCACATTTGCAAATTGAATTACATGGTTATGTTTGAATGACCTGTCTGTGTACCCCTCAAACCTCTGAATTTCAGCATTTTTTGAAATCATTTCACGTCTAAAAATTCATATGACTAGAATAACTTACTGAATTAATAAGCCGATCAGTTTCTCTAGGATTCATCTTCTTGTAAAGCCAATTTCTGACCAGTTCAATACTATGAATGAGGAATAAAGAAAAAGTCAGCTTGAACTCTTCAATAATGTCACCTTGAGTGTTATCACTTGATAATTTCTCTCAGGGTAGCTTCATCATCAGCTTATGATGATGGATAAAACAAGAAAAAATGATAAATTGCAACACAGTAAGTCAAACATAAGAAACGGCCCAAATGAAATAGCAAGCAAGTTTAAGGAGAAAATAAAATTAAAGAATTACTAACTAGACTCCTGGAAATGCACCACTGAAATTTGGGTGGGAAGAACAGTCAGGATACACATATCAGAAAACAACCCGTCAGCCATTTTCCAAGGGTTACACACTTGGTATCTCTTGACCACGCTTCTCCTGCAACAGGTTGCCTCCCCTTTGCTTGCTTACTGGCTTACCCAGCAATGGTGGCCGACCTTGAGTGTGATGGTATCTTTTAGAGGTGAGAGACAGGAGACCTATTCACGATTTTGGCTGTCTGAGGTGACCAAGAGGGTCTTTCATGATTTAGAAACACCCCCCCCCCCCACTTGCAGAAGAGGAGGGGTTCTTCATTCCATTAACACTCGCAAGGTCACCTGGACATTCTAGAACTGCTGTCAGAATGACAACCTATCTGTGAAGAGGTCTGCTTTGTTGCAAGCAGAAATGGAGTGCTTTTTAAAAAACATGGGTAAGTGAACCATCCTCCACAAGTACTTCATACATTTAAGATAGTAAATAGGAGCCTTGTCCTTTGCCTGCTAAATTTATTTGAAATTCTCTTTTTCCCTGAAAAAGAAGCAAGAATCACCATGTCTTAGAAAAGATGTTAATGAAAGTAACAGGTAGTGTTTGGCATAGCCCTGTTTGCTACAGCCTCACGTTTGCCTCTGGCTTGTATTAAAGCCTGATCCAGAGATGAACTTCATCTTGTCCACCTGCCCCTTGCCTCCCTACATAATACAGAAAATGCCCTCTCCTTTGTAAATACTCAAACCACTTCTGATAAGGGTCTTTAGCAGAAGATCTTAGGACATGGGCCACCTCCACAGACTGCATAAACTACCTATGCCCAATAAAATAGCAGAATTAACATGCAAAGGACAGTAACATCCACTTTGGACGCTGTATCTTATTTACTTACTTCAGAAGAAATAGTCCCAATCTCAGAATAAGGAAAAAGCCCAGATAGATAAGAACTGCAACGAAAATAGCTGTACAAAAGAAAATATACACCTATAATTACTGCAAGGCATAAAGTACACATTCTGGATCAGAATTCCTCATGTAGGCAGCTAGGCATAAAATCAAAACATCAAAACCCACTTTAAAGAAAATCAGGCTTCTAACAGAATTTAGCTCAAGGTCTCAAGACAGGAAACAAAATTTAACAAAACACTGTTGAGAAAGAGGATGAAGTTTTTAACTCCAGAACTCTGTAACTCTAGATTGAGTGATGGACAATTGATTTGTCTGTGAGCTCTAACACTTCCAGAGGGAGAAACTACATTGACAAATAGTTTCAGAATGGCTCCAGGATTGGCACAGTTAGATTCATGGTATTTTATGTTAACTACACAACATACAGCTCAGTGCGAATCAATCTAGACTTTTTTCTTCCCAATTCATAGCCTTTCCCTCTGTAGCTGGGGCGTCTACTTTTGTGCAAATGAATGTATTTGCATCGGTTCAGGCATGTGTGATTACTTGTGCCAATGGAGAAAAGCAATAGAGAGGTGTGCAGAGAGGGATCCATTTGAAAGGGGGCACGGGTAGTGGTGAAGATGACAATTTAAATGTGATGTTCTCTGTGTCTATGGGAATACCCCCCCCCAAGCTCTCTCCCTTTCACCCCTGAAATTAAAGATGTTGTTGGCAAAAGGTGGCTGACAACAAAGATTAAAGAGAGGAGAGAGGGAAAGGTGGGGAAAAGGGCATTAACATTAGCAGAAGAAAAAGGGGGCTTAGGGTCACATATCAAATTGCAGCATACTGACGTGTTGAGGACACATGAAGCTAATCAAATTATTTGACTTGTACATGTGATTGAAAACGGCACACTTAAAGCAAAAGGAGACTTTGAATCAACCTGCATCAGATCCAAATCTGAACACTATGGATGCTTAATGTAGTCACCCCCAGAGTTCAGAAAAGTTAGATTTTGGGACGACAATTCTCAACCAGCATGGCTGTTAGCCAGGGTATTCTGAGTTATAATACAACAGCAACAGTTGCTACTTTTCCAAATTATGGAAGCTTCAAAATTTTACATCTACTTGGTCCTGTAATATTATTATTATGCCTCTTTTAAGAAGGACCATGATAGATTAGCTCTGCAATTAAAAACTTCATATGGGCTTAAAGGAACAAGAAGAGGTGCACAATTATCTGCTAAGAAAAGCAGCCACTGGGGGAAGAATACAGATTTGAGACCGGGGCAAAGGAAGAGTGGCAGAGTGCAACAGAACAGTTTGATTTAAAATCAATATGTTCGAATAGATGTTTAGATATAATTAAATAATTAACTATAATCCTTCACGTGGTATTACCTTATGATAGATTTAGAGATCACTGACATTTCTTTCACGGCAGTTACGTACACAATAAACCATCTCAGTGAGTTGAATCCTAGAGTTCTGTTGGGTCACATTCGTAAACAAATTTTAGAACAGTTTGTGAATGACTAGTCCTTGTGTTGCACTTCCATGCAGAGTTTTTCAGATCTTTGCTTTAAGACAAGGGCCAGGACACTCTTTAAGCCCAAGGGCGGAATTAAATTTTAGGGAAGTTCTCACATTCCAGTGGTAGGTAGGGCCAGGGACAAAAGGGGCGAGGGACCAAATAGCACCATATTTTTGCTTAAAGCTTTTACTGCTAGTAACTAAACCTTGTGAGAGGGACCTCTTTCTTTAATTCATTCATTATTTTGACTCAATTCCATTTCATTTGTATCATGCATCTCCCCTAGTAAAGGGATTCAAGGCAATTTACAAAATATTTATGACACACGTCTTCATCTCTTATGAAGCCCGTGACTTGACTGTGTACTTCTGTCAGCTCAAAAATTTTCCCCAACATACAAGACTGCCTTTTTGTATCAGATGCAGGGACAAAGGAGGAGCAGAAGAAACCGGCTGAACTGGCTCAGCAATCATTAGGGAGTTTAGCAGGTAGTCCTCCCCCACCTCCAGTGTGTTATGGACTGGGTATGGCATCGTGGCAACCAAACAATTTTCTAAGCAAACTCCCCAGTAAGGTAATTATGCTGACCAAGGAATTCTAGGAGTTGTGGTCCCAAAAGTAGTATTTCAAAGTTTTGGCAAGTATTTAGAAATGACAGCAATACTTAAAATAAGGGAAGTATAAAATAACATACGGAGGTAGCTGTTGATAGGATTTTGGTTGACAACGATATTGCATGAAATCTTCAGGCTGCTGCTGTGGAGATTCTTGACTATTAAGGAATAGTTTCCAAATTCTCCAAAATGGTAATGTGTCCTACAAACAGTGAAGAGATAAATTCTTCAGAAGTTTTCTTCAGTTAGAACCATTCCTTGTAACCATTCCTTGTAACCATACTGTTATAAGACAGCATGATTCCTTGCACATAAATAACAGCATGTTAACATGACCTCAAAAATGGATCCAGTTTTTCCAAATGTGCTAACACGCCCGTTTGTGTAGCTCTGATGCCTTTACAAAGATAGAACTAACACTTTCCCTAGGGTGACACTTACAGAACCAGCTGATTCCCAAAGGCAGTTGATTGGGCATTTCCTTTTTAGCTTTGTTGAACATGGCGATTGTCGCGATTTGACCCTTTTTGGATCCCGCACCTCTGGAACCTATGTGGCGTGGGACCCACTCGTGCCTTGGTCTGTCCACCTAGACTCAGACCTCAGAGCACACCAGGGCAAAACTGAACTCTTTCCTTTCTTTCCACTGCTGCCACCAGGAGATCCCTAGATCCCCATAACTCCTTTAGAAAGAATCAGGTCCACTCTTTAATGAAATAGAAAGATCTTTTGTTTATTTGCTTATTTGTTTCAGTATTTTAATATACAGTTCTATTCCTTCTCCCTTCCAGTCACTGGTCAATCACTTCTCAGATCTCCTACTATATTTTCATCAGTCTAATCACAATCACATAAATCTCTGTACTCTCTAATCAAACTCCTTCCAAAACTCTGATCTCCTCTGTCCCCCTCAGGCTCTGCCTCTTATTCTCTGCCTCTTGGCTCCGCCTCTCAGCAACATAAATATGCATGACTCACTCTAACTAAACCTGAGCCATGACCACATTTAAAGGAGAACGCTACAGCAATCATTTCATAACCTGTGGCCATAGTAAACAGGGTAGAACCTTAATATGAGCTGAGCTGTATATCTACTTAATCTATAGGGCTCTCTCTGTCATAGTTTTATCTTCTGCCCTCTTTTTCAGCATTCCCTCTCATCCACAGTTCATACATAACATACATACATACATACATACATACATACATACATACATACATACATACATACATACATACATACAAACATACAGTGGTACCTCGACTTACGAACTTAATCCGTATTGGAACGGTGTTCGCAAGTTGAAAAGTTCGTAGGTCGAGGCACCATTTCCCATAGGAATGCATTGAAAACCGATTAATGAGTTCCAGGGGAAGAAAAAAAAAAATTAAAAATAAAACACTGCAAGTCCCACGCTGGGACTGCAAAAAACAAACAAACAAACAAACACACAAATCCAAAAATAAACATTGGAGCAAGTCCCACGCTGGGACTGCAAAAAAAAAAAAAAAATCACCAAAAAACAAAACAACAAAGCACAGAAACATAACCCCCCCAGCCCAAACCTACCCTGCAAAAGCCACCCAGAACAGTTTTAAAAAAGAAAAAAGCAGCACTTACCGGTCCGAAGCCTCCTGGGGGTCCCCCGCCACTGCGATCGCCGCCGCCGTGATTGCCGCTGCCGTGAGGCTTGAGCCTGGCCGGGGTGCTTCGGCCGGTCGCCCCCGGCGGAGGCAGCGGTCGCCCAGCGCCGGGAGACTTGAGCTGTCCGGGTTTCGGCTCAAGCCTCCCGGCGCTGGGTGACCGCTGCCTCCAATCGCGGCGGCGGGGGACCCCCAGGAGGTCTCTCATGGCTTCCCCGCTGCCATCGGAGACCTCCTGGGGGTCCCCCGCCACCGCAATCGGCACCTTCGGAGGTTTCCGGAGGCCTCCTGGGGGTCCGATCGTGGCGGCGGGGGACCCCCAGGAGGTCTCCGATGGCGGCGGGGAAGCCCTGGGAGACCTCCCAGGGCTTCCCCGCTGCCATCGGGAGGTCCCCCGCCACCGCGATCGGCGCCTTCAGAGGCCTCCTGGGGGTCCAATCGCGGCGGCGGGGGACCCCCAAGAGGTCTCCGATGGTGGTGGGGAAACCCTGGGAGACCTCCTGGGGGTCCGATCGCGGCGGCAGAAAAGGGCGGGAAATTTAAAATTGCTTCCCCGCCACTGCGATCGGACCCCCAGGAGGTCTCCGATGGCGGCAGGGAAGCCCTGGGAGACCTCCCAGGGCTTCCCCGCCGCCATCGGAGACCTCCTGGGGGTCCCCCGCCGCTGCGATCGGACCCCCAGGAGGCCTCCGGAGACCTCCAAAGGCGCCGACTGCAGTGGCGGGGGACCCCCAGGAGGTCTCCGATGGCAGCGAGGAAGCCCTCGCTTCGGGGACCTCCTGGGGGTCCCTTTTCCTAACCGTTGGGGCGAAAGAGCAGCCTCTTCGCCACCAACTGTTTGAATGGAACGAAAAAAAGGCAGGGGAAATTTGAATTTCCCGCCCTTTTCCCCTGCCTTTTTTTCGTTCGTAGGTCGAGGTTCCGTTCACAAGTCGATACAAATTTTTGCGAACGGAGCCGTTCGTAAGTCGAAATGTTCGTAGGTAGGGACGTAAGTAAGTCGAGGTTTGACTGTACATACATACATACATACATACATACATACATACATACATACATACATACATACATACATACATACCAATCAGAACAGCTCTGGCATCTAAAAGACTGTCAAGTTTATTTCAGGATGTGCTTTTGTGGAATACAATCCACTGTCTGAGGAAGTCACCTGTAATCCATGACAGCTCACAATGAAATAAATCTGTTAATCTTTAAAATGTAGGGTATCTTTTGGGAGTTTTTTGCTATAGAACTTTTAGTGTTACTGCAGGTTTGCTCAAGCTCTCCAGTAATGGTTGTCTGGGCAGCTGGGTTAACATAACAGCACTCCCTTTGGGCAAACCAACACAAAATATAAAATAGTAAAATTCAGTCCCTTTTTGGAAGAATTCTCAAAATAGATGTCAGAGAAACAGCTGTCATTTCACTATAAAAATAACATAGGACCATGGGAATATCACAAATGCCTGCAACTGTGAGTGCTTTTAAGATGTAACATATTACAGTAGGGCACTAACCTGCAAAGTTCTTTGCCTTCTGGAGTACTATTAACAATTAGAGTGATGGCATGCTGACAATCCACATGGGCAGTTGCAATACTGCTCATGGTGACAAAACTCAGCTCTTGAGCCAAGCACTAGAAAGAAAAATGAATGAATGAAGATCAATAAGAAATAGAGCTGGCCATGGCTAGATTTACAAAAAATGCATATCTTTGTAATTCAAGGCACATACAATGGTTGCTGGGTCCATGGTGAAAAAACTGTTGAACTAAATTGTATAATGGTACCCGAAAATTAAAAATATCTATCTGTATAAAATTGTTTCAGTGTTATGGGCTAAATCCACTGTTAATACCACCTAGAGAAGATCTATTGACATCACTCGGATTTAATATATACAATGACTAACAAGGCCCATGTTAATACTTGGGATTAACATTGGATTTAGCTTTATACGTTCAGACTTAAACTTTTCAGAAGTGAAGTGGGCACCAAATCCATTCATCTATTTGCATTTTTCTTGGGATTATACTAGTTTCTTCTATTAATACAATAATAATCTCAGTTCAGGGCTGAATAATGATTTACAAGGATTAATTGTGGATTGTCCAAATAAACAAATGGTCTCTCAGGGCCCAAATGGACAAGATGGGGAGCTCTTCCAGGAGTAGTGGAGCTGACTTAAGCAGTAAAGGAGGTGTGATTATCTTTTAATGTCTTTCACAGCTTTGCAAGTTGCAGATTAGCTTGCTTTTCTCAGTTGATTTGTTTAGTGGCAGGAAGCAACAGGCTCTGTTTGCATGTTGATTTTGCAAACACAGCATCTTTGAAGATGGGGAACTAGAGGAATATTGTGTACATATCTTCTAATAGCAATGATGCCCGCCTTGTCTCTTTTGGCATTCAGTATTAGTTTTCTAAGTCTGCACTCTCCCTGCCATTCTTGACCTACACCCACATCTCCATATACTGCTATCTCCTATTCTTTAGCACATAATAAAAGTCTAGAAAATATCAATAGATGAACAACATTCAGGTCATACAATAGAGTAAGCTTCTGCACACCCAAGCGAGTTAAAAACGGTCAGTGCCAAAACTGAGTTGAGCAAAACGATGAAGAATGAAACTACATCCAGTTTGCACCACTTCATTCTAATAATAGGATTTTTAGGATACCATTTGAGAACTTCTGTCACATTCTTCAGTTGAATATGATTTACCTGGTAGCAATAATCTGACACCCAGGAGACAGAGAAGTTCTCATGGAGCAGTTCATTATGAATTTGAAGCAAGGCCTGATCAATCTTCAGATCCGAGGCTGGTCGCCTAGATATATCTGTTAGGGACAGATAAAGAAAGAACTTCAATATTCAACTAGGCAAAAATTCTGAATTCAAGATTTATCGTTATGAAGCTCAGAACCACTAAGAATTCTAGGATGACAGATTCTCTCTCCAAACATTTTTGCAAATAAGAACCTAGCTGACAATACTGGGCAACTCTACTATATATCTTTTAAACAGCCTTTCAAATGTGAAGATAGTGCTCAATCCCAGCTCTCCCTCCCCATGCTTATTGTTCTTTTCTTAAATTATTACCATATCTTTAAAAATTAATGATGGAACCTGGCTGTGGAAAACTAGAAGCACACTCTTTAGTAATAACAGTCTTTTGAACATAAGCATTTGAGTTCAATAACATATTTTCCTATAAGCAATCAAATATGAACAAGATTTGTGATAGCATTACCATAGTATACCAAATTTTGAAAGCATGTAAAACATACACATATGACCACTGTGTCACAGGCTTTCCTCAGAAGTGTTCCTGATCATGTGTAGAACTTCTCTCCACAGAGTTTTTCTTTTTTGTTAAAAAATAGGAACAAGATGCCCTTGATTGTGTGCAGAATACTGTTCTTTGAAAAATGAATATTTCCCTCTTAGATTGGAGACCCATGGAAGTGTGAGCAGAGAGAGGCTTGGTGTCAATCCAAGCAGGGAAACCTCCTGGGATCTGAATATAGGTCTGTTATCACATATGCCAAAGGTTCTGGGTATACAGAAACAGCCACATAATTTAATAATAATATGTCTGCAATACAATTCAAGATCAAATTGTACAAATTTGGTCCAAAAAGTCAATTCCACTCAGTGAGAATTATTGACCAAAGAAAGCAGAATGCAGAGGCAGCTATGGTGACCATTAAACAAAGTCCAAAATCCATGTTAGGGCAGCATCTTCACTAAGTGGAACACAAAATTAAAAAACAAAACTGTGTGCAAGCTTTCAGCATCAACAGGCATGGGGGTGCAAAAAGAGGGGTAAGAAAGGGCAAAGTGGGGAGAGCAAATTTAAACCTGATCTTAAAGTCTTTGGTGAACAGAATGTAAGTAGGTTGGGGCAATAAGGGCTTTGACCCAGGATGCCAATATGCAGAGGGTACAAACATCTGCTGGTAGAATGGCATGTTTTTGTATGAAAGCCAGGGCAGCTCATAAAATTGAGGTGGGGCTTATTCCCAGTATTTTAAGACAATGCATACTCCCCCTTTGGATCAAGGACTGCCTATACCAGTGGCGGCGAACCTTACTATACCAGCTGTGGCACGCGTGCCATAGGTTCGCCATCGCTGGCCTATACTAAAAGTAAAGGACAATATAGAGTCCAAACTTTATTAGTTACATTTTTTAAATAATATAAAATCGTAACAAGAGGGACAGTAAGAAAACAAACCAAGAAACAGCTTGTAGAGCCAGACTTTACAAACTAAAGCACTATACAAACAAATATAGTTGTTTTGTCTGTATAAATATAAAGTACTACACTGTTCTGTTTCTAGCCATCCACACCCAACCATCTTGCTTCATGTTGCTTTATATTTTTATTAGCAAAGGAAATTGTTATAAGCTTGGTCTTAGAGTAATGCCTACCTAAATAAACAATGTTATGTCCAATGTTATGTTGAGAAACAACATCAAGGACGGCGATGTTGTCACAAAACAAATTCCAAAATCCATAGTGAACTGATACCTTTATTAGACCAGCCAAGAACCCACAGTAACTGTGAGACAACACAAAAATACTTCAAAGTTCCAGAGAATTTTGCTGTCTTTGATGAGCAGCATTTCATTGCAAAAAAGGTTTCCGTGTCTAATGATATAGCTTGGCTAAGGGCTGTCAAAAACCAGAAAACATGTTGATGGACACCTCTGAGACTAAGGCATAATTTGTTACACTCTGGAACGCAGCACAAAAGGAAGAATCTGAATGAATGGGGATAGTGCCAAAGGAATATTGGAGGGTGGTAGATTAAATAATAAGGATAGAAAACAAAGCTGTGCTATTCTTCTCCAGTATCTGTTTGGTTCTGCATTCCAAAATCCATACTTAATAAAGAGATCACTGCAGTATGGATTTTGGGATTTGCTTTTGGGCACGCATTGGTTGAGGCTGAGTTCAAAGAGTCTTAGGATATTCTGCTTTCCAAACTGGCTGTATCGTGGCATTTCAGTATCATGGGTTTTGAACTGCAAAAAGCAAGCTATAACCATGAAGAAATAAATGCAATATTTGTTCCTCCATAGATTTAACGTGCAGAGACAGGATTTTTTTTTTAAAAGGGGGGGGAGGCTTTTGCAATTTATGTATGCCAGGAATGACGCCATTCCTCAACATTTGGGACTCCTCTCGCCCCCCACCCTATTCGTGGCCACCCGCACCCCGACGCCTTTTGAAAAGAGTCGCCGCAACTCGGTTGCTTCTTTTCTTTCCAGACAAGAAAGAAAGGACCGAAGCCCGGCAGCTTCTGTCAAGCAATTCCCTAAACGCTGAGCGCGGGTGGCAGGGAGGCGGACGGACGGACGAGCCAAGAAACCCCCCGAGGAAGCAGCTGCCGCGGGTGGGGCGAGAGGCGAGTGCCCGGCGGCGGGGAAGGGGTGCTGGGTGCCGAGACAAAAGGGCCCACGCTGAGGGGCGGTGATGCTTACCGTGGGGCTGAGCCAAGCCCGACAGCAGGACGGCGACAAGCGCCCCCGCCAGGTAGGAGGCCGAGTGGCCCCACGGCCCGGACCCCACCATTCCCCCTCGGCCTCGGCCGCCTGCTTGCTTGCCGCTCGCTGGAAGAGGAGGGACGAGGCCCGCGCTGGCTAGCCGCCCTCCCGGAGGAGGCGGAGGAGGTGGCGGCGGCGGCGGCGACGCCGGCGACGCCGGCGGCTTCCTGCCCCCCACCCGCCCCAAAATTAGGAAGGAAACTGCGGAAGTTATGGCTGTGCATTATAACTCGCCAACCCCCGCGGCCCCAGCCGGCCTGGCCAAGCTGGAAGGGAAGCCGGGAAGAGGGGGCGGCGGGGAGGGGGCGGGTGGGGGACAGGAGCGACGCTGGGCGAGCCCGCGGGTTCCTTCTTTCTGGCAAGATGTGTTCTGCTCCCTCTGGTGTAGCATCCCTAAGCCATCCTACCCCAATTATACCTACAATTTTCCAGAAGGAAAAAATTCCAGAAGGAAAATTGTGTGTAGGCACACAAAGAAAGGAAGAATAAATATAAAACAATATACAGAAGGGGAAATCGAGGCATAATTGGGGTAGGATGGCTTAAGGAGGCTTACACTGGCAATGAATTCTAAGCTTCGACGCTGTTTCGAAAACAGGAAAAACCAGCCAAGAGCCTTGCTGTTAGGAGCAATTTGGCCTCAGAAATTTGGGCGCTCCCACACTGAGCAACTTGAGAGTCCCATTAATCGGAACGAGGGCTTGCATAAGCCCGTGTATATGGTGTAGAAAGTGGAGGCGCTGGTTATTAAAGGCAAGGACGAGATCTGAAAGGTGCAGATCGGTTCATTTCGGTGCTGTGAGCGACCCGAGGATGGGATCATAAAAATGTAGGCATTCAGGATCGCTAGAACGGCTGTCATGATTTCAGATGGGAAATAAAATGTTGATAAAGGACGGTTTTCAGTCCTGCACAACACATCCATTGCATCAACGTACAAGCAGACAGTGAACATTGATGTAAGTGTTGTTAGGGAGATAAAATACAATCCGTGGCTACACGTGTTGCCCATCCTCGAAAAACAGCCAACAAGTCCTTGGTTGAAAAAAGATCTCAGAACAGAAATGGAAAACACCTCCAGTTACAGCAAAAGTGGAGTTAATCGAATCTCTACTTTTTTTGCCTTCTTCAACCCTCCCACAAATTTCCCTTGCCAGCGGTAGCTTAAATGTGACCAAGTCTTCTGCTCCATTCACTTGCCTGCAGGAATTAATTCCGAATCAAAACAGAATCAGGATAGGTGTGCACTTCTGCATTTTATTCTCTATGTGCAAAAGGGCTTGTGTTGCTGTGTGTGTCGGAGTGAGGGATGCTGGGAAGGTGTCAAACTCGCCGCCAGATGTGCAGAGATGTACGTGGAGGTGTGACGGGAGGAAGGTAAGGGCAATCCCAAGCATTCCTCGTCCATTGTGTTGCAACCACAAAAGGAGCGATTCTTGATCTTTTTCTCATGGATGGACCTGCCTTTTCCAACCACTCCCCTTGTACTTGGCTCACTGAAAACACCTTAGGGCTAGTCATGGGCATATTAACTTGGAAGAAAATTCTGTTTTATTGGGACTCGTTGGCCAGGATCCTCCCCGACCTGTAAAGGATCTGCAAAAGGGCAGGCTTCCTGCGAGGAGGAGATGAACGGGAAAAACCTGAAGGGACTCGAGTGAACGTGAATGTTGGTGTTAATATATAATGAATCAGAAATCATACAATGCATTCTACATAATTTATTGTTTCTCTGGCTTCTTTTCATGGTTAGATTTGAAAAACCATGGCTTTGACCTTGTTATGTAACTGTCAATCTAGATATTGTTTGAAGGAGACATGGGCTGTATTCTAATGTTTGTTTGTTTGTTTCAGCTTACATACTGCCCTACAGTGAAACACACTCTCTGGGTGGTTTAGAACAAAGCACACAAAGAAAGAATAAATATAAAACAATATACAAATATATATTGGGCCTTCTCAGCAGTTGCACCAGCTTTGTGGAACAAGCTCCCAGTAGAGCTGTGCCTGGCAGGGCCCTCTCTTCCCACTCTTAAGAGGTTGCTGAAGACACTGCTGTTCAGAGAGGCCTTTGAATGCAGCCTCGCCTGAATTTTTCTGTGTCTTGTGCCCTGCCGCTTTTAATATGGATACGTTGTGCTGTCACGGTTTGATGTTGACTTAAATTTGTTCATTTACTTATTGTATGATTTTATTGCTGCTATGTTTGTTTTGATTTATTGTGCTGTTAACCATCCAGAATAGTGTATTGCTCTAATAGGGCAGTATCTAAATTAATGAAATAAAATATATATATATAAATCAACAAGCAATCAGTAGTACCCACTGAGCCATGAAATTTACCAACATGCATGACCTTGGGCCAATCACTCTCTTTCAGTCTAGCTTACTTCACAAGTGGTTGTAAGGGCAGAGTAGGAAAAAAGAGCCGCACTATCTTGAACTCACTGAAGGAAATATAAAGGATAAATCATAATAGCTAATAAACAGAGCACTATTGTTGTATGTTGTCATTCAGTGTGTAGTCCAAACAAGCACTTTGCTTACCTTTGTTTTCATTGAGAAGAGGTCAAGCATATGATAGGTTCCATTTTATTACCTTTCAAAAGTGTTATTGCAAACATAATCTAGATACTTCAAGCTTTGTCTTAAGTAGTATGCATGTGCACCCTTTGAGATTCTATGTTGCAACGTGTTGGTTTTTTTTAAGGCAAGTGATTCTGAAATTAGTAGTGGCTTGATTGTTGGGGTCATTACCCTATTGTCCTATAGTCAAGCAGAAGGGGAAATCACCTAAGTAGTCACCCTGTGCTAGCCATCTTCCTTTGCATGACTAGTTACACGACTGATATTTCAAACAGTACAAGACTAGGCACATGTGGAAGAGCCTGCTGGAGTGGGAGAGGCACGCTTATGCAATCTCCTTTCTGTCTGCATTTAGACAGCATGGAGTATTTTTGGTTCAGACCCTAACTGGATGTACCACCACTCTGGAAAGGAGAAATAGAATGTCTTGTATCTGAACATTTTGTTGGTGCAGGCTTCCCCCCCCCCCCCCAATGCATGCAGTCCTGCTTTCTGGATCATGATCTATGGTAGTTAACTTACCACAGTCATTGGCAGAAGTTTTCACCTCCCAGTAATGGTATGTTTCAAGTTTAACGTCTGTTTATTTGAGGCTATAGCATTGCTATCTAAAGACGGAATACCTTAAGAGTGTTATTAAAAACTCTTCCAAAAACTCAGTCATCCACCTCCAAAGATTAGTGTACCAAATTGACAATTTTCAATTTTTATGTCTTGCAGAAAATCTGAAAGATGACAATTTCAGCATGGAGAAAAAGTCCTATGACATGAAAGCTGATCTTATGCAGAAGTTGATCCCTCCAGCCTTGCTTCTGATTGTGGTTCTGCTGCTTGTGAACCTGCTCCTTTATCAATATTTCAACAATGCATACTTTTTCTATGGGCAAGCCAATGTGGAACACAATCCCTGTCCACATGGTTACTTCAGATTAGGATCCCTGAGGAACTGTACACCATGGTTGTCTTGTGAGGCCATCAAAAGAGAAGTCCGTAAACTGAAACGTGTTGGTGAAGGGGCTGTGAAAAGGGTTGGTTCATCGTAATATGTCTTGAAGATAATAAAGATGTCATTCTTTAAATGTACTGTTCACATTTTGTAATGTGGTGACAGCTCTATTTTTACCAGAGTTTGTACAGTGAATGTCTAAATTCACCATGTAATTTTATCTGTAAATTCAGGAATGGCTTTAAAAGTCTCACATAGTTGTGACAATAGTTTTTATGTGAATAGAAGAACCTGAAGAAAAAACCCAAAGGGTTAGGAGTTTGTGTCCTGATGTAGATTTCCCCAAAAGTTCTCTTGAATGATGTACTGCTTTTCTTTTCAAAGTACTGCTTCCTGTATAAGCTTCAGTGAATCACTGAAATTTGGTGAATGTCAATATGTGAATAATGGCAATTTAAATTGTGTTTTTCTCTTTGAATGGCTAGGAATAGGTATTCTTGTATATATATGGTATCTTATGTTTTGGCAATAGTGACACATGAATGTTATAGTATTTAGTTGACTACATTCACTGGTGAGTCTCTGTATTTGTAGACCCCCTTAAAACTTGTCTGGAATTTGCCAACATTCACCACATTTCAGACATTCAGTGTTGCATAATTTGTTGAGTTGTAGCATATATTAAATGTGTTTGTTATTTACACCAAATGTCATTGTGAATTGAAGGCAGTGATAGATACTCTCCTAACACTGGAACTTAGTTTGTCAGACTAAGCCACTGTTGCAGAAGCTTAGCTTTTAAAAACCCAGTTAAATTTGGAAACCTCTTTGTGTTCCTAAGAACTCCACTGAGAATGCAGTTCAATTTATGAATGGCCAACCAACAGAAAGAAAGTAGCAATAAGCAAGAGGAGGAAGAATTACTGAAAACCCTCCTCCATCATTGCCACTGAGGATGCTACTATTCAAGCAGTTTTAATTCCAGGGGTGGGGAGGCAGACTTAGTTAGTGCCAGAAAAGAATCTTTGGGCAAGTTTCATATTGCATATGAGTACTAGAAGCAAATCAGATTAATATTTCAAACTAGATTTTGGAAATTTCATCAACATAAGCAACTGATGGTATCTTAGTTTACATATCTCCATAAAAAATAAAAGCATTAGGCTCAAGTCCTGTTTCAATGGGGTGTGCGTGCTGTGTTAGTCTGTTGCTACAAAAGCAGCAAAGAGTCATAAGGCATCTTAAAGGTGAACAGGTTTTATTTAGCACGAGCATTTGTGGACTGCAGCCCACTTTGTTGGGTGACTGATGAAGTGAGCTGCTGTTCACAAAGGCTTATGTCCAAAGTTTCACACATCAGTTTATTGTGGTACCATAATGGATTTGCCTACATTTATGAAGCTGTTGTAAAGATTACTGTGATAATGAACATGGAGTTTTTTGAACACTTGAAGTATTTAGTCTGTATGCTTTCTTTTCAGATTTGCCAAATGTTCCATTTTCTCTGGTAATTTGGATCTTTGACAGCTGTGTTGATCAAATTTAAAACATAAAACAAGTGATTTGATTAGAGGTTTGTGGCCATTAGTGGCTGTACATTAGTGGCCTTTTGAGAAAAATAAGTAAATTCTCCTCCCTCTTTTCAGGTCTTCCTTTCTGAATGGAAGGAAAACAAAGTTGCCCTTTCCCAGTTAACTGTGCCAGAGCTTCAGAAAGACTTCATGCATGGGCTTCAGATGCTGAAATCTCTACAAAGCAAGCATGTGGTCAAACTACTTGGCTATTGTGAAGAGGAGTTCACAGTCCTTACAGAGTACCATCCGTTTGGCTCCCTGAAGAATCTGAATCAGATACTGAATCTTCCAAAATACAAGAACTCCAACATGTGGCATAACAGGTTCTTGCTGGCCATAAACTATGTGAGTATTATCCATTACCTGCACAACAGTCCCCTGGGCACTTTTGTGATGTGTGACTCCAATGACTTAGAGAAAGTACTTTCACAGTACTTGTTGACAAGCAGCTTCCATATTGTTGTGAATGACCTGGATGCCTTGCCACTCGTAAACAAGAGTGCTGGTGAATTGATCAAGTGTGGCCATCAGGAGCTGCAGGGTGAGTTTGTGGCTCCTGAGCAGCTTTGGCCTTATGGAAACAATATACCCTTTGAAGACAATCTCATGCCTCCATATGATGAAATGACAGACATATGGAAAATCCCTGATGTTTCCAACTTTCTTTTGGGAGATGTTGATGGGAGTGATCTTGTCAGGTTTCACCTGTTTGGCATCCATCAGGCATGTAAGAAGAGGCCAACCGAAAGACCTTCTTCTAAGATGGTTTTGGACACATACCGGAATGTCCTAGCTTCACTTGTAAGAGAAACAGTTATGCCAAATACAAGGGACATGTTATAAAAATACTCACTGACTTGTTTTGGCTCTGTAAAAGTCATATTTCCCACTGATCATGTTTCATATATTTCCTGGAGGGTGCTTCTAAAGAATGTTAAATTACAGCTAAACAGAGTAGCACTTGCATCAATGGTGAGGAAGTATGGCTGTTCAGATGTTGTGGGACTGCACCTTCCATGAGAAATAGCTACCATCGCCAATGACATGAGTTCCTGTCAAGCAATACATGGAGGACTAAACCTCCCTATCCATGGTTTTGCACTGTTGTGTCATTCTTACAAGCAGATCTTGTATCCTTTTATATGTTTTGTGTGCTTTACATTTTTAATATTAGAAACATGGTCTTTCAAGTATTCCTCTGTAGGGTATTGCAGTCTGTGCCCAGGAGGGTGAACTTAAGTATGGGTAAACAGGAATCTGTACGCTGGTCAATTCCATCCCTCCTTCTCTTTATAAGTATTGCTCCCTTTGCTTCCTTCTTGTTGACTGAGTCCCATCCTAACACAAACAGAGCAACAAAGAAAAATGAAGTGACCAAGACTGGCAAGTTCTGACAGTTTTTGTCTCGAGTGGTTTACTTTTATTAGTTGAAAATGAAATACCTATGTTTGTTTGGTAAAGTGGAAAAATTTTGTATGAGAAATAATCAGTGCCTCCACCAGAGTATCTGGAAGTTAAGTCATGGCAACTGGACTTCTTTCTTATTAGGCTGAAACCTTTTGCTACTCACCCAAGTAGCTTTTTCAGTCTATATATCTGTGAAGAATCTTCACAGAGATATTGCTCCATCAGAGTCAGCATCTGGTGGCAGCATTGATTCACTTCACAGATTCACAGTGGGGCTTATGTCCAAATATTATTTAACGTTAAAATAGGAATGGGTCCGACCCAGAGCTAAGCATGCTTAAGCCTATTAAAGCCAGGAGCATGCATAACCCTGTGTCAGATTTAGGCCCCAGGTGTTGTTTAAGATAAACTGGCTATTTCCAGTTTTTTAAAATGTCTTGGTCTGATTTACATTTCTAAAAGGCATTATTTTTTATTTTATTTTTTAAATTATCTACTGTTCTCCTGGCCAAGGTTAGTGATCCTTCTCTGTTTGACACTAATCTCCATTTCAAATCTCCATGTAAGCTCAAGAACCTATTTGGGAATTTTCTTTACAGGGGAGACAGAAATGGACTACTTTTAGGCCCACAGGCAGTGACTTTCATAGCTGTCTCTTTTTCCAGCAAGCAGGAGCCTCTGGTAAGCAGCAGACCAGGAGTATTCTATACTGTAAAATGTCCTTGTCTTGCCATCAACCGATACTTTTAGCCCCTCAAATATGTTATGATTTGCTATAGATGAAATAGATACAAATGCATATATTTTAGCTCAATGTCAATACAAGCATGTGCAGGGTTTGGCATTCAGCAAAACGTCAAAGATTTCCCACTCCTCTGCTAATCAACAGAAATTGTTAATATAAAAAAAGGACTGACTTGCTTTCAAAACTCTGCTCTATTCTGTGTGTCTTGTGTATTGAAAGCCAGGAAATACATAATTGTGCTGAGTGTGATCCTTATTAATATTAACTAGAAAATGCTAATTTCTATGATGGGCAGCAGTAATAGTGGGAGGGCCTGTATATTTTGGGCAGTGGTAGGCAAGTGGTAGTGTCAGATTTGCAGGATCTGCTTTTTCTTCTTCTTTTTACTAGAACCTAAAAATGCACCACACTAACACAGAAGATATATGCTAAGAATTAAAAAATTCTGAGCCCAGGAATTGGATCTGAAAGCTAAAATTAAATGAATATCACAGTCTTTCCACACAGAAACTTACTCCTGCTTATACAGATAATTCTGTATCATAGTGGAAGCCACTGACAACTTACATGGCACTTCATTTGCATCAGCTTTCTCTAGGTTGTATTGCTTGGTCATGCTACTGTGTGAAAGAATGCTAGATGGTATATTTGGAAAGTTTCACAACCAATTGTGTCCTTGTGAATGGATCCCTCTTTGAATGGGCATTCATGGCCTAATTCCAAACTGATAACAGGAGGCTCTTCTTGCTTCAATGGAGTGCCTTTTTTTTAAGACACAACAGGTGTGTTAACCACAACTTCAAAAGGTCCAACTTCCCATTCTCTTCTAACATCCCCAATAGTCGTCCTCTCCTCTTCCCTTCAAGTGCTTGTGCTTCCTGGGACCTCTGATATCGGCTCCCATAACAGGGGTGTCAAGCCAACTCCCCATCGGTCTTCTTGGAGGGATCTTTGTAAATGGTTGAAGTTCTCCCCCATGTTTGTGGTGTACCTCCAGGCTTCCATCTGAGTGGGTGTCCATTCAGCTGTCCGGGAAGCCCTCTTAGCTAACCTCCTGCCTACTCTCTCCCTCCCTCCCTTCTCTCCCTTTCTCCCCAGAAAGATGCCTTCCTAGAGGGGGTGGTGTGTGTCTTCCTCTGGGAACATCAGTCTGACTTCCTGCCTAGTGGGAGGTCACTCCCAGCCATCAGGAAGCTCCTCTGAACCCCCTTCTCTTGCTGGGGACAGGATAGCTGTCTGTCTTGGACTGGCATCTCTCCTGTTATTTCTCTCTCCCCTTTTCTATCTTCTCTTTCCTCTCTTTTACCTCTCTTTTCCACTTTCTTTTTGCCTCTGCCCCTCTTGGTCCTTCACCTCCTCTTTTATTCCTTCCCCCTGGTCTGGCCCCTCCTTCCTTTCTTCTCCTTTTCCCATGCAGACATTGGGTTCTGCCTCCTCCTTTTCAGTGGGAACTTCTGACATCACCTGTTGGAGTCCCATTATTATGACCATACTCCTGGTTTCAAATCCTTCTGCAGCTATGGGAGGAGATGGAACACTGACAGAGGGATTTAGCACCTTGTCCTTCTCACAGTCCTCTTACTGAATATATGCAGAATTCATCTGTTGACACTGTGCATGTGTGCGAGCCCGCGTGTGTGTGCATATATGTTTTATAAAAGCATCATAAGCACACATGTACTTGTCTGCCATCACCAGGTTAATAAAGGATTTTCAAAAAGAGCAAATCTTTTTAAATTATGTTGCCTAAAATAGGAGTGGTTTTTCTTGCCATTCTTCTGTTAGTTCTTATGTCATAAAAGCAATACAAGCTACACAGTGTCAACAGTGGAAATGTACATGGTGGTTGGATGTGGGCACAGAAGTGGAAATAATTCTTTCTCAGTGACAGAATATCGCAGGCTGAGTGCTGGGACGGTGTAAAATCATTGCAAGAGATGTTTGAGAAAGATGAATAGATTTTGTGCAATATATATTTTTAAACCTTTATGTTAAAAATAGATGTAAAATGGATTCCATACGGTTAACCCATTTCTTCTCCCACAGTGAGATTTCTTCAGAAAAACATGTCTCAGCAATCAAACATGAAAATTCAGCCTGTGTTTACTTTCTAATGACCAATTATACACAAAGCACACTAAATGCAAGGATACGTAGGTACACAAAATGCATGTTATGCTATGGTCACTTCTAGAAGCACATACATTTCTAAAAACATACTGGTTAAAATTGTGTTGCTTAGCATAGTAAGTCTCAACTAGCAAAGGTTCATTGAGTCAGTGGAACTTATGGAGAGGATGATTCACCAAATCCCTACTGATTCAGTGGGCTTGCTCTAGTTGTGACTTACTGCACTAAGAAACAAGATTTCAACCAGCATGTTTTTAGAAAATGTATGTCCTCAAGTGCTCACAGCATTTATTCTACTCTAGTTGTGACTTACTATACTGAGCAACAGGATTTCAGTCACTGTGCTGTATCCAGTTTTAGCCTTAGAAACAAGCAATACATTTTTTCAGGTGCAAGACACCCCTATGTTTTACTGTTTATCTTGCAGTATGCCATCAAGTTTAGGAGGATGAAAAATGCAGGATCTAGTTTGTAGTGATTTTTCCAAATGGACTTCAATTTTTAGTAACCAAGATCATTTGCTTCTCAATAAACAAGTTAAAATCTATGGCTTCTGAATTATGTTTCTCCTTGTTGTTATTCTTATATCACTTCCAGCTTATACAACCTATTAATTACTGACCTCCAGAAGATGCTGTTCTTAACAGCACTTCTCAGGTCTTGCAAGTTTACAAGCTGAAGGCCATGCTTTTATTCAGTAAATCTGTTTCCTGATCTGTTTTTCTTTTTTCCTGCTCCCTTCAACTTTTCCAATTATGCTCTCTATCCTTGTCATACCACATGACATTATTTATGGATATGTCTCCAGCCTATGTATGTACACTTGGTTTCTTCAGTAACTTTCCTGCATTGGTGGGAGTGACTGTAGATGAAGACTGGGACCCTTTACAAGTTCGTTGATTCTTTTTTTCCTGGTGGCAATTGCTCTTCCACATGTTTATCTCATAGTACTGCCTTGCCATGGCAGTGTGCTGGCCAGGCTGAAAGGAACTGTAAGCCAAAAATGCTTGGAAGCCCATAGCTTTCTTCTGATCTAAGGTCCTGTTCCCACTGCTGGAATAAACTGGTAGAGCGATCGTATTTTTTGGATTTGTGCTTAAGTCACAAGACATTTGTTTTGGTGTGTGCATCCTCACCCTGCTGCCCCCACCATTACTGCCCCCACCGCTTCCATCTCCTGTCGGGGACACAGGGCAGAGAGCAGAAAGGGACGGGGAGGAAGACAAGTGAAAAAAATGGCAAGGGTGTTTTTATGGCAAAACTGGCATGCACACACAAAAATGCACATACACACATGCACACACAGAGAGAAGAGAGACAGAATTAGAGTTGCAACAAGGGAGGTGCAAGGGTGATTTAGAAATCCTAAACCTTTCACCTAGAGAGCGAGCTAGTGGAGGAGGAGGAGGAGGAGGAACCACCCTTCCCCTTTGGCTCCAATTCCTGGATAAACTCTCCCCATGGATCCCCATGATTTTTATATGTAGGTGTGAGGAGGAACAGGCGAGAGGCGCTGGAAGTGAGCCGTCCCCTCACTTGTCTAAGTCAGAAGGGTTCAGCATTGTCTTTACCTTGTTACCAGCAATGGCCCAAGCTACAACCTTAGGAAGAGAAGGCGGGAAGTTTGAAGGAAAGCAGGGCGGGAATGTGGGGGCGGGAAAGGAACAGCCAATAGCAGAGGCAACAGAAGGAGAAAAGGAGGTAGATTGGGGAGGAGATATAAAAGGAAAAGAAAGGGGGAGCTGGAGATCGTCAGAGTGGGAAGACTCTGACCCAGAAGACAAGCTATCAGGGAAGCTGCCCTTGTGAGGTGCAGAGAGAATCCCAATGTTCTCACCTCACATTAAGCTTGATACGGGAGGTGAGCCAGGAAGACAAAACCCCAAAGAGAGAGAGGGTACCGGGATTGAGGATCAGTTCGGTGAATTTGAACCACTAGAATGGACCATCTACGTCTACCCGAAAGGGAAATGTCCTTGGAAGAAGGTGGTGCATCCTGACTGGATCCCTACTGGTTTGATGCCACCTGAGGGTGACTGGGCTCAACACCCTTGCTGCGGGACCCTTTTTGAGGTCAGGAGTCAGACTCTGCAGAGACCTACCAATCGGGAGAGATTTGGAATATCCCCATATTAAGAGACTCATCACCGTACCCGAGTTAAAGGATTTATGGACAGAGACATCCTTTGTTGCAAGTTCTGTTGGACTCACAGAAGTTATTGTTCATACGATGCCGTTAAATAATATTAAACCCTTGTCACAGAATACCCCATCTCCTATGGTGACTTTGTCAAAAGTTGAAGAACCGCCTGTGATTAAACAAGAACCTAATCTCAAAAGGTAAAGGTTCCCCTTGACATTTAGTCCAGTTGTGTCCGACTCTAGGGCGCGGTGCTCATCCCCGTCTCCAAGCCGTAGAGCCAGCGTTTGTCCGAAGACAGTTTCCGTGGTCATGTGGCCAGCGCGACTAGACACGGAACGCCGTTACCTTCCCTCCGTGGTGGTACCTATCTACTCGCATTTACATGCTTTCAAACTGCTAGGTTGGCAGGAGCTGGGACAAGCGACGGGAGCTCACTCTGTCGCGTGGATTCGATCTTATGACTGCTGGTCTGACCTTGCAGCACAGAGGCTTCTGCGGTTTAACCCGCAGTGCCACCACGTCCCTTCCTAATCTCAATAGGATCACCCAAATTGCAAAAAGAAGGGTCCCAGGCATGGCTCCCCATGAATTTTATGTATAGGATTACCCCAAGTCACAAAAATATGGGTCCCAGGCATGCTTCGAATTGGTAGTCTGTGGGCGCAGATGGGATTTATGATTTGATGGTGGTTTGGTGAAGATTCCATATAAAAATCATATGAAATCATGAAAGGGATGGAAATGGAAAGAGGGAGTGGAAAGAGAAAGAGGGTGACCGAGGGGAATGGAAACCAGGAAGGATTTGGAGGGGGTGAAGAGAAAAGGTTGGCTGAAGGATGGTGCAGAAGGGGAGGAAGGTGGTGGGGGCTGAAAGGGGAGAGAAGGAAGGCTTGGCTTGGCTGACTGACGGCTGTCAAAAAAAGAAACAGAGCAGGGATATTCACATATGTGGAATCAATTAATTGGAATTCACCTCAAAATAAACAGACATTTGGCAAGGGAGCAGAAAAACTCACTCCCTTAGCAGAATAGTCTGTGTGTTCACATGCCTCATGTGTATGCTTAAATTTGTGTCATGTTTCTTTCCAGCAGGACATAGACTTTATTGTCAGTGGAATCAAGCCCTGGCCTAAGTCTATCAAATTCTGACCTACAGATTCCCTTTGAAACACTAGATGGCAGTAGACAACAGAATGTTGTTGACCAGTTGCAATAGTCTTAATTTAAGTGCGGTCAAGTTAACAATCCTTTCAAGGGTTTTTTACATATAGAAGTGGATTACCATTCTCTTCTTCTGTGGGGGCTTTGGGAGTACAGCTTGCCCTAGGATGCCCAGGCTGGCTGTTCTCCCCATAAACAGTGGGGAATCAAGTATTCAACCTGGATCACTGAGAAAGCTATCCATCCAATTCTTTATGCCAAAATCCCTTGTATCTTTTACCAAAATGTTACGAGAAGCTGATCTAATAAATGAAGCCTGCATGACAGAATATTATATCTTACAAGTGAAAAATATACATTGTTGTTGTTGTTGTTTAGTCATTAAGTCGTGTCCGACTCTTCGTGACCCCATGGACCAGAGCACGCCAGGCCCTCCTGTCTTCCACTGCCTCCCGGAGTTGGGTCAAATTCATGTTGGTAGCTTCGGTGACACTGTCCAGCCATCTCGTCCTCTGTCGTCCCCTTCTCCTCTTGCCTTCACACTTTCCCAACATCAGGGTCTTTTCCAGGGAGTCTTCTCTTCTCATGAGATGGCCAAAGTATTGGAGCTTCAGCTTCAGGATCTGTCCTTCCAAAAATATACATTACAATGCAACAATTATGGGAGAGGGTGGAAGTAATCTCCATCTCCTTGTTTACATCATATGTGCCTAATAAGTTATAGTGAGCAATAGGTCTATTGCTGTTTCTTCTTGAAACAATGAAATTTGCAAGACTCTGATCAAATCAAAGGCTGAAATCCTGTTGTGCAGTTACATAAAAGGCATAACTTTTCAAAGTTACTTGTTGTAAGTTAAGAAATCTCCATAGATTGTATCTGTCACATGCTGAATTGCACGACCTAAAGTGCAGCAAATAATGCCTGCAAATATTTCTTAACATATGAGAATTTCATTCCAAAATTATGCCTTTTTTCTAACTGTGCAACAAGATTTCAGACTGGAAGTGTTAAAAACGTGTATACTAACAGTAGCCTGGACAGAGAATGTACAGGCAAAAGATCTATGCATAACAGTGATTTCCAAAATCCTACAGCAACATCCCTGAGATGGTTGCTAAAAAGAATCTTGTTGATTTTAGGCTAGTATCTTGTTTCAGCCTTTGATTTTATCAGAGTCTTGCAAATTTTATTGCAACCAGATGTTTCTGGGAAGAGCACACCAAACATTAAGGCTTCAGTCCAGTTGTTAGTTCCATTTAGAGTGGATCCACTGAATCTGTTGCTGAATGATCAATCAAAACATTATGTCCCACTGATTCAATGACTATACAGTGGACCCTCGACTTACAGACGGCTCGACCTGCAGACTTTTCGAGTTACAGACTTCTCTGGCCACAAAATTTAGGTTCGACTTGCGGCCGGAGAATCGACCTACAGACCGGAAAATCAAACAAAATGGACCAAAAACGGCCGGTTACGGATTAATCGGTTTCCAATGCATTGTAGGTCAATGGAGCCTCGACCTACAGACTTTTCGACCTGCAGCCACCGTTCCAATACAGATTAATTCCGTAAATCGAGGGTCCACTGTACTCTCTAGATTACCAAATGGATTAAGACGAAATACATTGTTTTTTTTCTTATTGTTTGTCCACCAGCAGCCACTTTTCAATCTAGATGTTCTAATACCCATGATAGGTATGTTCTCCATGAATTTGTCTCACTTTTGAAGTTATGCAAACCAGTCAATGGTCAGAATCACACTAAAGATTTATGCTGGTGTAAGTGTAATAGTTTAAATTACAGCAGCGAATAGCAAATAATTAATGAGTTGTCACTCACATTCCTCGTAGTGCTTTAAGTTATGTGACTAGCACCTGACTAAGAATGTGAGAAGCAACTCTTTAATTAGTGGCAGTTCTCCACTGTGATTTACACTTAATGGTGGTGTAAATCACCATAGGGTTCTGGCCAATTACCACCAATTCCTACAGTTTCAAATTCCAGTAACCACATCTAGCATTGTACCTTCTCTTGGCTACTGATGGGGTCAGATCCCTAGGATAGGAAGGGAAGGGGTTATTCCAGCTCCTCAGACAGAGATCAAAACAATAGGACAAGGACCACTACCTGAATTAAATGGAGTGGAATGCCCGATATAAGTCTTTCTTTCCTCGTAAGCAAGCAGCAACCCCTCACAAAGTACATTCCTCCCTTGAATTACACAGGTCTGAGCAGCACAGCTTTGGTTATTAATGGATTTTTCCCAATAAATAAATAAATACATAAATAAATAAATACTGTGCTACTATTTGTCTCCAGGAAATGGCCTGAAAAAGGTAAGTCTTTCTCAAGTAAAATATGACTCTCTCAGGAGCCACAACATTTGTTGGAAACTCACTGAACTTTAGAAATACACCTTTTAACTAAATAATGTGGAAGGGTTTTGTTCTGTGCCTAAGGGCTTTTTCTCCCTCTTTTTCTCCCCCCCCCTCAAGTTGGGGAGGGATGAGCTGAGCATGCAAGCGGTTTCCCCCAAAACCCCTCCTTTCTTTTTCCTGACTTTTTTAACTCAGGAGAGGAGGAAAGCACAGATATTTGGAGCACCTAAACTTTGTGCCATTCACATGTCAGGCACAAGAAGGAAAGCCGCTGTGTCAAATTCCCAAAGCAAAGGGAACATCGTTTCAGAAGTTCCTCGGGAGTAAAGTTAGATTAGTTGCCAACTCTGAATGCAACTCTGGCTGAAGGCAAGTAAAAAGAGCCCTCTACAACTGGTGGGCAATGGGAAGGCCAGAGGCACTTTGTCACCAGAATAGGGACCTATCCCACAGAACTCAGTTTATGATCTCTGGGGAAGGGAGGGAAGAAGCATGGACCATGACTTACGTGGCCTTTATATTGTGGGGAGAGATCTAGCAAACAGAAGACGGCCTGTTTCACACAAATTCAATTAGGAATGCCTTGTGACATAAGCAAGATAATATTGTTAGATTGAGTTCCTGTGTTTCATGCTTAATGGATTGGTGGTTAAAGGGGTTAAACATAACCATAAAAAATAATGTGGTTAAAACCTTTCATTTACTTTGGAAATTGGTTCCCTCTGGTAGCTTTAATTAAGTAACCCCCTTTTTTTTCCACAGATGTATTACATGGAAGTGGCCTTATTTCAAAATCTAATTACTGTTTAACAGAATTCCAAATGGATGGTTAAAGATTCAACACCCAATTGAAAGGGACATGATAACAGGAAAGAGAGAAGCAAAACAAATACATCCTTCTGCTTACATTCTAGGTTTCCCAAACATCTATTTAACAACCAGAAATGTTTGGAATCTAAATGAAACAAAATGAAACAAAAACAACAACAAAAACCCAGCCATATCCCCCCCCCCCCCCCCGCGCTTCTATTGGCATCATGGCTGTTTTGACTTCAGATGTAATGACTCTACACAGTGATGTCGCATTGCAGCCAAAGCGTTCTCTCTATTTTTCCATCCAAGACATTCTCCTTCTGTCACCGTTTCTCCTATTTATTTTACCTTGAATAGCCACATTTGTTGTTTCTCAGTAAGTAACCAAAGTATTCTAGCCTTCTGCATTTCAAGTGTTTCAAGATTTCTCGGGCTTTGTTCATTTACCTTAGTACTTCCTTCCTGGGTTATCTTCTCGAGCTGAGAAATTCTTAACAATTCAGAGGCATCTTTCTTTCATAAGGCAATTTGTGTTAAGATCCTCAATGCCATGCTGTACAGTAGAACTGAGAATACATAACATGGTACAATGCACATTCTCAATGCAATTACATTTTTTTGTTGTGACATGGTAACTAGATATAGAAGTGTTTATTTGGGGTTTCTTTATTACGTTTACTTGTCTACTTAAGTCAACTAATGCTTATAGCTGGTCAAAGCATTCATTCTGAAGTCATAGTTCTGTGGTACCGACCACTGTCTCAATGTCTACCGATGGACTGTCAGCTGTGGCAGCAAGCAAACTCAGTTTCCTGTTCACCATTCTCCTCATACTTGGGCCAAGTTGCATGCCACATTATTCATCTTATAGAAGCTGGTCCAGGAAGTCCTTTATTCTGATTTCTGTTATACAGTTATGTTGGTGATTTCTTTGCACTCTCACATGCTGTCTGCAGTTTGAAGTGACTAGGAGGTATTTTTCTGGGCAGAGGTGATTGTCCATCTGTCTGGCACTAATCAATCATTCCTTCCAGCTTCTGAATTCAAAGAGAGACCTGCTTCTCTGCTGATCTCCCTCTCCCTCTCTTTCCTCAGTTGGAGGCAATTTGTTTGCTGTTGATCAGTTCAGTTGGTTGCTAAATATGTGTGCAATAAAGAAACCAGTATACACAAGTCTGTAATTTCAAGGAACTGCAAGTAAAGAAATGTTTTTTACTCTTTCTACTATAAATTTATTTATTTATTGAATTTATATCCCGTACCATCTGGCAACTAGGCCACTCTGGGCAGCTAACAACAGTATTAGGAACAATATTAAAACACAATAAAATAAATTAATACATAACAAATAGGGAAATTAAAACAGATGGCAATAAAGGTGGTAAAAAGGGTGATGGAGAGGATGGCAAAAAGGGAGGGCGAGATCTTAGTGCTCCGGGAAAGCCTGGCGGAAGAGCCAGGTCTTCAGTGCTCTTTTGAACCCATCCAGCGAGGGTGCCAGGCGGATCTCAACAAGCAGATTGTTCCATAGGCGGAGGGCGACCGCCGAGAAGGCCCAGTTTCTTGTTCTTTCCCTCCGGGCCTCCTTCGGGGTCAAGGCCCTCAACCGCCCTGCCTGTGAAGAATGGGTATTACGGACAGATCTGGCTGGGAGCAGGTGTTCTGACAGATACCTAGGTTCTAAACTGTTTAGGGCTTTGAATGTTATCATCATAACCTTGAAGTCGATGTGGAAATGAACCAGTAACCAATGAAGGGCAGCCAGAGTGGGGGAGATGTGCTGGGATTTCTTCACCCCAGTTATTAATCTGGCCACCAAATTCTGGACCAGTTGAAGTCTCCGCATAAGCCTCAAGGGTAGGGTTGGCAGATACATGGGTACCAAAAGGAGGACATAGAAAGACAAAAAAGAGGACAGAGGAGGACATATTGAATGTTTCATTTGAATCGTTCCGGATTAAACCCGCAATCAATACAATTTTATTACAATAGCTGCCAATAAATGTCTCTTAGTGAACCGACCAAGAAACAGTCATGTTAAAAAATAAAAATAAATTCGATGGAGGCTTTTTTTGCCTGACGTCTGGCAACCCTACTCAAGGGTAGCCCCGCATAGAGAGCACTGCAGTAGTCTATTCTTGAGATTATGAGGGCATGAATCAGCGTTGTGAGTGCCCCCGTGTCTAGATAGGGATGCAGCTGGGCAACCCTCCGAAGATGGAAATGGGCTGCCCGGACCACAGATGCCACCCGGGTTTACATGGTGAGATCTGGGTCCAGGCAGATGCCCAAGCTGTGAACCTCACTCTTCGTGGGAAGAGTCACACCCCCCAAAGGAGAGGGAGTTTCCCAACCCACTGACGCTGGGGCCGCCCACGCGCAAGATTTCCGTCTTGTCCGGATTCATCCTCAGTCCATTTGCCCTCATCCTCTCCAGAACAGTCCCCAAGCAGCGTTCTAGGGTTGGAACAACATCCACTGCAGTAGGAAAAAAGGAGAGGTAGAGCTGGGTGTCATCAGCGTACTGATGACACCAGGCCCCACAACTCTGGATGACCTCACCCAGTGGTCTCATATAGATATTAAATAGCATTGGGGAGATGATCGACCCCTGCGGAACCCCACAATTGAGGATGCATGGGGCGGAAGTCATCTCGCCAAGCTGCACTCTCTGGGGACGGTCCTCCAAGAAAGAACGGAGCCACGCCAAAGTGAGACCACCGATTCCCAACTCGGAGAGCCGCCCCAGGAGGATACTGTGGTTGATGGTATCAAAGGCCGCTGAGATATCGAGGAGGACCAACAAGGACATAAGACAAATGTCTTATAGTGAGTTATTGAGACATTAAGTGCCAGTTAATGAGAAAAGGGGTGGACTAGAATCATAGAATCATTGAGTTGGAAGGAGCCTATAAGGCCATTGAGTCCAACCCCCTGCTCAATGCAGGAATTCAAATCAAATAAAATCTGATAGATGGTTGCCTAATTTTATCATGCCTCCAGCATTGGAGTGCTCACCATCTCTCGATGTAATTGGTTCCATTGTCATACTGCTTTAACAGTTAAAATGTCCCCCCCCCCCCCCCCGATATTCAAGCTAAATCTGGCTTCCTGTAACTTGAGCCCATTATTATGTGTCCTGCACTCTGGGATGATAGAGAACAGATCCTGCCTCTCCTCTGTATGACTACTTTTCAAATATTTGGAAAGTGCTATCATATCTCCCTTTAGTCTTTTCTTCTCAAAGCTAAACATGCCCAGTTCTTTCAGTCTTTCCTCACAGGGCTTGGTTCCAATCCCCTGATCATCCTTGTTGCCCTCCTCTGAACTTGCTCCAGTTTGTTGGCATCCTTCTTAATGTATGGTGTTCAGAACCGAACACAGTGCTCTAGATGAGGGCTAACCAGTGCTGAATAGAGGGGGCTAGGACCTCACAGGATTTGGAAACTATACTTCTGTAATGCTGGGTGGGTGGGTGATCAGGCAGGCAATGGGGTGCCGATCAGGTAGGCAATTGGGGTTGTGATTGGACTATCAGTTGGTTCATCCTAGTTTTACAGCCATTTAAGGGTCAACATACATATTGAGATAAATCTTTTTGTAGAAGGAGTGCTTCCTCAAGTGATGAAAGACACAACTGGAAAAAAATTAAAAACATGTCTTGCAGAACTATCTTTGGAATGTAAACAACAGCTGCTTTGCCACAAACCAGTACCTACCTATATCATGAGGAGGCAAATTCTATAAATTAAACATGTATTGCATGACAAATGCCCTCTTTTAGAAGGCAGAATCCCATAGGAAGTAAAAACTGAGTGAAGCTAGTTAGTTAATATATTATCTTCATCATTATTGTCATTTTAGTGTCCACGGATATAGCTTTTTCCACATCTTTTCCCACGTGATTTTGGTTTTGATTTGTGTTTGATTTTGCTTAATTTTGAGTTTATATCCACCACTGATTATTTTAATTTGACAAAGTCTTTATTTTGTGTCTTATTTTTCCTTAAATTGTAAACCGCTCTTGTAGTCAGATAGGTGGTATAAAAGTCGAACAAACAAACAAACAAATCTTTCCTATCTAGAGTGGAAATGGATCCCCATGAGAAAATATTTTTTTTCAAGACATGCTCTGTTGCCAACATTCAATGGTGTAGATAGAGCCCACAACAGTAACAGAATGACGGGAGCAGAAAATAAATATTTTCTTTGCCTTTGTGTGAAGTGCAGATTGAAACTGTGGCTGTAGGCAGTTTCTCAATTGGTACTGCTCATAAGACAAAGAAATTATTTTTTAAAAAATAATCAAGGTGATTCAAATGATGGTCTAGCAGAGGAAAAAAAAATCAGTTTCCCTGCCCCTCCATAACCTCTCTATGGAGAGTCAGGGAAGTTTTCAGTTTGTTGATATCCTGAAGTGGCTTGCTTTACGATACTAGAAATTGACAGCAGAAGGAGCTGTACTAAAAAGGTTGTTATGTTATTTGAATGCGAGGACCACACCAAATGACATATTACTCCTCCCTTAGACTTCAAGCGACCCTTTTTAGACCATATCAGTTCACTCCAAAAGGGCCAGTGTAGTCATAGCTATGTTTGGTATTTATGATCAATTTGTATGTATTACGTGTTGCAGAGTTTTGAATTTTTGGTTAAATTCCTCTAGCTGCACAGCAGAAGTGCAGGGATTCATAGAGCAGAATAGCTTCAAATTTTCCAGAGTAGTCCATCCCTTTTCTATTTAACTGGCACTTACAGTCTCTATAACTCACTCCAAGACATTAGTAGTAGAAAGAATGAAAACCTTTTTCTTAATTTACATTCGTGAACAGATCAGACAGCAAACTGACAACCATGATTGCTTTCAGCAAACAGACCTCAACAGACTCGCTGCTTCCAACAGACAATAGAGGGCAAACACTGAGCAGAGAAGTGAGTTCTCTTGAATTCAGAGCCAGAAAAGAATGATTGGCTAGTGTCAGACACATTGACAGTCACCTCAGTCCAGAAAGGTCCCTCCCAGCCACACCTACTAAAGGCAGCATGTGAGACTGCAAAAACCCTAACATTAAGTTCTTCCTCCTCCTTCAGTATTATGCTGAACTCCAATAACTCAACATCAGCAATGTGCCAATGTTTACTTTACTATGAAATTATATTGGCTATAATAGTTACAATGACTTTTCCAAAAACATCTTGGAAACTGTAGTGTGGAGAATTGTTGAGTGCTGGACTTTCCTGCTCTGTCAAGGTACCATGGGAAGGAAGAAATATTGTTAAACCAAGTTAAGTCCACTGTGTGGTTATGCCCTTGGAGAATGCAGACGTCTTTTTCAGGGAGCATCACTTCAAACTGCAGTGGTGCAAAAATGTAGGCATGGCAACTGAAGATGACTGCCATGCTCTTGTAAATCTATCCCTGAGAACATTCCAGTTTAAAACCTCTGAGAAGTCATGAGAGCCAGTGTTTAATTCACTTGTTTAGAATTTTTGCTTGATTACTGTTTTCCAAGCCTTTCAGTAGATTACGCAACACACTTAACTACCTACTATTATGGGTGAGTTAAGTATAATTACATATAATGTGTAGTTATTAATTCATACCAGCACATCATAAGATTAATCCACAGTTGATCCCAAAGGGTTATTGTTCAGAGTTGTTGTTTTGCATAGGGAATGAGAAACAAACTCCGGTCCTCTCTCATTCCTGCCCACCCACCCATGGCGGATGGGAAAAACACCCAAAAGGAACGCCAAATGTCCCCCTGCAGTGATGGCTTGTGGTTGGAGGGGGAGGAGAGATGCCTCATACTGCCTTACCCAGTGGAATCCTTGCCACCCCATCCACAAACCTTCTAAACAGCTTCTTCAGGATTGCCCCACAAATCCCAGGGATTATTTCCAGTCTTGAAGTCCCACTGGGAGAAAAGAAGTAATTTTTGAAAGAAAATCACACATGGAGAATAATTTGTGGCACTGCTGCTCTGAAGATAGGAGATTGGTGACATGAAAGAGGTGAGGCATGATCAAAACTTTACACACTTCCTGTGTTATTCAGTTTTACAAAATAGATTCAATAATAATAATAATAATAATTTTAGAACTGCATGGCTGGAATGTCGGTAGCATAACATTAAACCAGAGGTGGAGATATTTCATATTTATAATCAATAAATAATGATGTTCTGTCAAGTCAATGCTGATTTATAGTGACCCTTTTCAGGGTTCCCCAGGTACAGAATACTCAGAAGTAGTTTACCTTTGCCTTCTTTTGGGAACACCCTGGGACTGAGCAGCTTGCTCAAGACCACACAAGCTGGCTTTTCTCAGAGGATGAACAGTGGGGAACTGAACTCCTAACATCTGGCTCTGCAGCCAGATACCTAAACCACTAAGCTATCCAGCCAGCTATTCATATTTATAGGGCTCCTTTAAATCGCTTATTCCCTGGATCTGGTTATCAGTGTAAACTAAGTAAGATCTGAGAAATAAAACTGAAGTTTGTTTTCAGAATGCTTAATGAGGAATGAAGGTTGGTGGTTGGTGAATTCACAACAGATGACAGGTTCAACATATCAATATGAATTCTTTATAGGTTTTTAACCAGGAAACTGCTCACTTAAAAGCCAGTCCTTTGCAGAAAGGCAATTTCCTTTAATTAACCCTTTCAAGTAGACTTCTAGCCTTTTCTAGGATCTTTTCATTTACATGAGGAAAATACAGGGATTATATGTACTTTGCTGGCTGGATACCTCACTTAGCTAGGCTTCTAGCTGGGAGTTCAATTCCTCATTGTACATCTCAGAAGAGCCAGCCTGTGTGACCTTGGGCAAGCTGCACAGTCCCAGGATGCCCCCAGAAGAACTGAATGGTAAATCACTTCTGAATACTCTCCCTAGAAAACCCTGAAAAAGGTTGCTATAAGTCAGAATTGACTTGGTGGCACACAATTATTTAGGCGGCTGGATAGCTCATGAATTAGGTTTCTGGCTGCTAAGCCAGAGGTTGGGTGTTAAATTCCCTACTGTACCTCCTCGGAGAAAAGCCAGCCTGTGTGGCCTTGGGTAAACTGCAAAATCCCAGGCTGCCCCCCCCCACCCCAGAAGAAGGGAAAGGTAAGTCATTTCTGAGTTTTTTTCTACCTGGAAAACCCTGGAAAGGGTCACCACAAGTCAGAATTAACTTGACAGCACAATACATACTTTGGGCACATTATGAGAAGGCAAGATTAGCTGGGAAAGACAATAATACCGCGAAAAACTGAAGGCACAGGAAAAGAGGAAGACCAAATATGAGACTGATTGACTCCTTCAAGGAACCACAAGCTTGAATTAGCAAGAGCTGAGCTGGCCTGTTAAGGATAGGACACATTGGAGTTCACTCATTCATAGGGTTGCCATAAGATGGAGATGACTTGACAGCAGCCCTGCCTGGCAAACCTCTCCAAGCAGAAATCCAAGCAGCCTGCAAGGGTGGTTTAAAATTGTTGTGATCAGTTTGACATTGCTTTTGTCCACTTTCTGCCAATGTGATTGCCTGATCCAATGCAAAGCTGTGCTCACATCCCGTTAATTCCCCTCAACAAAGCAGCCCTTGTCTTCAAACTGGTTCTTCTTCTTCTTCTTTTTTAAGCTTTCAACTCAGCACTGGAACAGACTCTTGGAGAGCACTTAGGAGAACAATGAGAGAGAGTGAGAGATGTGAAATTGCCAATCAGCATGTATTAACACGTTATTAAGGCAGCTTCTGTTATAAGAGCTCAATGCAAACCTAGCTCTCTGCCTCTCCCTCCCATCTCCTGCAGATTGCTCTCTAAATAATTTTTTAATAAAAAAAGAAATGATCAAGATTCCAATTTGCTTTTATATGTGTGTGTGTGTATATATATATATATGTCTGTCTGTCTGTATAGATATAAATATAGATGATTTCCAAAGGTGCAAATCACAGCAGATCGAAGTGTATTTTCTCCATAGTAGAGTTGCACCCTTATTTAGCTGTTCTTTCTCTTAGTGATGGATTGGTATAGCTTCCACCAAGAAAATAGATCAACAGCCAGGATAACTTTCTTAAACTTATATCTCCAAACCATCCTCCTAGCAAAATGGCAATCTCAAATCAAAGTGGAGGACTAGCAGCATATTTTAAAACATAATTACAGCAGCCATGGTAAGAACACATATCTTCTGATCAGTGGCGACATAGGTATACGCACGGCCGTACAGTATATTCACAAAATCCTCATTTGGTCACTCTAGGGGGGCAAAAACCCATATTGCAGAAAAATGGAAGTTGTGCAGAAAACCACAGAACTTTCACATAATTTAAATTCCAAAAACTGCTCTGGAGAGTAAAATAATAATTTAATTTAATAAATCAATTGTATTCTGGAAAAGAGCAAGAACAATGTCTGACCAAACTAAACAAATTGAATTTGTCAATGATACATGAATAAATAAAAGTGATGCAGCAAACTTCAAAATTTGTATACTTGACATTCCATTATCCTTTTGGACCAAATATTCATAGTCTGGAAAACAGCTCAGAATGGCAACCTCTGAGTAAGCAAAACCAATCCAATTCACTGATGAAACGCGGCTAGAGTGATGGAAGAAGACGAAATGTACACAGAAACTCATTTTACAGACTATGTGTTCACTTGTCATGAAGCTGACACTCCTGACTCTTTTCTCTAGTACAGTATTTTTTGTTTTTGATATTTTTGCTCAGAATGGGTAGTGAAATTCTAGTGGAATGTGGTTTCTATGGAACTTTCAGGAATTTTTTTCCATCACACCAGTCTATGTGTCACTAGATAATTTGTTTTATTTGACCTACACTGAAACAATACTGAATGTGATGTGTTGTAGCGGATAGTAACAGACGACGTTTCAAGAGGATGGGGTTCGAATCCCCAGTCATCCATGGAAACTGGCGTGTGTGATGGAGCTGGTAAACCCACTCCTTAAATAGCTCACTTATTTTAAAAGCCCTACTAGGGTTGCTATAAGTCAGCTCTGACTTGATGGCACATAACACTCTGGGCTGGCCTGTGGACATTAAAAGCTTAATGATACAGTAACATGCGACGTTTTTAAAATGGAAAAATATTGTTCCCAACTGTCCCATACATGCTTTTGCTACCTAGCTTTTTGCTTGCTTCAGAGAAGGGAGCAGCAGAGAGAATGACTGACGCAACCCCTTCCCAATTATTCTAAAATCCCGCACTTGCTTTCTCTTCCCCCGACACCCCAAATCGTGACTCAATAACATTCAAAATGAACCCGGAAGGTACGACCCGCGTGCCAGTCTAACAAGGATGTCAAAGTCTTCTTTTCCTGTCTGGAAGCCTGAGCAGGATGTGACGTCTGTGTCTTCCTTTCCCGTTTCCTGTTCCGGGACGTCTATCGGTGGTTTGCTGTGTGTTTCTCATGGCTGGAGCCCGAGCGCTGGGCGAAAGTGGCGGCGGCGGGGCGGCTGCCATGGATTATTCCGTGCACGAAGCTTGGAATGAAGCCACCAACGTCTACCTGTTGGCCATCTTGGCTAGCTTGGCCCTCCTGGTCTACGCGCGCAGGTGGGCAGCTCGGAGCCGCGGGGAGTGAAAACCCACCGGTGGCATCTGGGTGTTAAAAAGAGAGAGAGAGGGAGGAGGAGGAGGAGTTGCAGTTCTTATTCATATGCTACACAAGCTATGGATGTTCTGTAGTGTTCCATCAGTCGCCGTTTAGAAATGTCCGGGTTTTAGGGCAAGGTGGGAGATGGTGGCTGTGACTCCCATCTTCAATGTAATCTTTCACAAGAGAACAAGACAGGGATCTTTCAGGTATTTTAGATTATACCTTCCACAGGTCCCTTAATATTGGAAACGCTGGCTGGGGCTTCTGGGAGACGAAGTCCAAAACATCTGGAAAAACAAAATTTTCCCACCCCTGCTTTGCAAAAAGGTAGGCTCTTGAGGAGTGTCCGGTCCACAGTTTATACAGTTAAAGGCCTTACTATATTTTGTAACCTTTTCTATGGTGGACTGATTTTGCTGCTGCAGAGAGTACTGGGGAGCTGTCAAGTGTTCAACTTCAGGACACTTTCCAGCAAAGAGGAAGGTTTTCAGAAGTTAATTATAGTGTATTGGCTCCAATGGTTTTTATTTATTTTTATTTTTTTGGTGGAGCCTTGGATTGTTGCTTTGCTGAGCTATCTCAGATGTGGAATTAATAGTTGTGTCTGTTTCTAAGAATTCAGTATTTTGTTTGTAACTCTGCTTCAAAATCTATTAACAGTAATGGATCATAAGCAGCCGCATTTGCTGTATATAGGAACAAAACCTTCAATAAAGCTATCCTGTTATCACACCACATTGTCTGTGTGGTAGTCTAATGGATGTTGCATGTGAATCAGGGTGACATTTGAACTGGCTGGCTGAGAAGCAGCAATAGCTACTTCCAGTGCTGGCCAAGCAAGCAGAGACTGCACATTCTGGGCTTTGTTGTAACTGAATCTGCATACAGCATTTTATCATGCATTTCTTACATGTGTTTGTCATGCATGTAACACATTTAAACCTTTTAAGGAAATTAGGCTCCATATGTTAGCAGACATAGGAAGAGCATGCACTGGCCTTGCTCTCTAATACGGGATCCACTCCCAGACGTCAGCAAGGTGGGTGCAAGGTTGAAGATTGAACTAGATTAAAAACAAATACAGGGAAAGCACAATTAAGGTACAGTATTAAAACTTAATTAATTTTTTATATTAAAAACAAGCATCAAATTCAAACAACAAAAAAGCCATTTAAAAGTACCAGAGGAAAGTAAGTACAGCACACACTGCTAAAAGAAACTTCCTCAGCAGCTATTCATGGATTTAAGGCCTTCACTCTTCACCTAATCGTGGAAAGGCAGCAAGGAGCAAGCTAGCCTACTTGCACACAGCCTGACAGCAGTCGCTGAGCCTCTGTGTAATCAAGAGCTTCAGTTACACAGAGAAGCTTAACTGCATTCAGCTGCAAGTGTGTAGATTCCCCTTCACATTTTCCACCCAATGTGTGAATGTCTGGAGGAAGTGCTGGTGTGGTGCTGAAGGTGGATTTAGTTTGTGTGACTCTGCTCCCTTGTTTTTTCAATATGTCTAGTGCAATTTCTGAAGTCTGCTCAAATGGGATCATACGTTAGTTTTAAGATCTGGTACCCAAAGAACCTGGACCTAATCTTGCTGTGGCCTGGGCCCTCTTTTAGCAGCAGCAGCAGCAGCAACAAGGTCCAGTTCCACTGTGGTATTGTTTGAGCTCTCTTTCACTGATGCCTCCAGTTATAAAAAAGGGGGCATTATATCCATCTCTGTGTTATTTATCTTTGTTCTCACTTTTGAATTTCAGAAATAAAAGGAAGATCATGAGAATTTTTACACTACCTCCAACTGTTGAAATACCATCTGAACCAAACTTTTACGACAGTGTGAAAAAAGTTCGTTTACGACAGCAGTTAGAGATGTATTCTATTGGTAAGCATATGTTTACTGTCATGGAATCTTTAAGGATCTGTGGGCTTTTTTATAGTTTAAAGTGCAGTTTTATAATGAAGACGTATCAAATATTGGTGCAAATTAGACTCTTGACTATGGTAGTGTCTAAAGTTGCTATTACATAGATTTGTGGTAATATAAAAAAGTCAGATATTTTGAAACCTTTGACAGAAGAGAATATTCCTCGTGTTATTCGTGTTTGTATCACTGCCTCCCAGCACAGCTGACCACTCCGACGAGGAGGCAGGATGATGAGCCTCCCCACTCAGCTGCTGAGTAGTTGGCTGTGTGGGGAGGCAGAGAAGCGCCAGCCAGGCTACTTCTGTGATTGGTGCGGTGCAAACTATGGCTGTGTGTGGCGAGTGATAAGTGGACTGGCCAGTTCTGGGCAGAGCATTCTGTTTCCCCAGGCACCTGTGGTGCTGATACTCATATTCGTATCCCCAGGGATACGGATACGAATATCTCATCTCTGTTTCCAAGTATATGAGAATATTGTTTTCTGTTTGTTATAGATGCATGCAGAAATGAGGATGTCAAAGTTGAAGTGTTGAAGAGTCTTGTTCTCTCTCTTTCTCTCTCCCATGCCCTCAATCACAATAAGTTATTAATATGGGTGGCAGATCCCATTACATGTTCCAGGATTGCTAATTGATTTATAGTGCTGGTGAATCTTGGCACAGTCTTTGGTTTGACTTGAACTATGCTTTGAACCTGTTCCCACATTTCATCCTGGTGATAAAAACTTATAACAGTGCTCATAGCTGATTTTCTTACATGTTTATCTCCTGTTCTTTTAGTTTGTGAGGGTAGGGTAGTATTTCTTTTTTATTACATTGTGCTGGATGATAGGTGTTCAAACAGCCTAGATCACAAACAGAAGTTGTACAAATGAAGAACTTGCAACAAAATATTTAATAGTATGACATGCTTCTTACATTCCCTTTCACCTCTACTTTCTAGACACCATCCAATACGTATTTGGCATTCTTTGATCATTGTGCATACATAATTCTCACTGTTCTATGATTCAGATTTTTTGCCCTCTGCAGTGTGTTTTAATTTGCTCTTTGTATTTGTGCAAGCTCAGTGATCTTTATTGTTCTATGCATGGTCCTATTTTGGCAGCAGAGAACTGGGACTATGTAGAATAAGTTGTGTGTTATTATAAACTGTGCTACAGTATGAATCACTCCAGAGTGGATCTGGGTACTACCAGGACAGCATGTTCTCTGTTCAATATGATGGAAACAAGGAGAGCACTTGCAAAACTGCATAGCAGGTTAATACTAGGCCAAGCATTGAAAACTCAATCAAGTGAGGGCTGGGAAATTTATTTTTAAATAAAAGCCAGCATTCTTTACATTGCAGCTGATTTGTGTGATACTTCCAGTCAAGTTTTCCATTTAATTTTAACCATGCCAAACCTAGTTCACGAAGTCTGAGGTTGCAGAACTGTCCAAAAACAATGGGTAAAACATGTGCAAAAATAATGCTGGATCCCAATCTTTATCCCTAGTATGAAAACTGGGTAGCAGATTATGGGAATGACTTATTTCTAACTGTTCTGTCAACTCCTGCAAATATTGCTGCTGTCACTTACAATAATTAAATGTTATCCTAGTACCTTTTATTATTAAAGAGGACATTGGCTTGAATGACTCAAGGAAACACAAATCTCAAAATGTGTGCATTGGAATTTGCTTAAGTTGTATCTCACCTTGCTATCCAATAGATAAAACCGAATTTGAAGTAGATAATGGCTGAAATCCTGTTGCTTAGTGTAATAAGTTGCATTGACTCAGTGGGGATTTGATGAGTCAACTCATCCATAAGTTCCATTGATTCAAATGGGCCTACTGTAATGGTGACTTACTTTTCTAACTATGGTTTACTTTAGCAGTTAGAGTAGGCCCAGTTGAATCAATGGAACTTATGGATGAGCTGACTCACTAAAATTCCACTGATTCAACGGGCCTACTCTAGTGCAATTTATTAGACTAAGCAACAGGATTTCAGCAAATGTATCGCTATGTAGGAAAAAATTATTAGAGTTGAAGGGATTTAATAGAACAATTCTGTGTTGTTACTTGCAGGCAAATCGTTATATATATATATATATATATAAAATGTTGAGGATTACAGCTTTATATATCTAAATGTGTTTATTTTTCTAGCAAGAAAATATGAGCTGCAGCAGCAACCACAGAAACAGACTGATAGTGTACAGCTTTTGGTGGAATGAAGTCTTGAATTTCTGAAGTCAAGAAACAGTGCTGTAGATGACAGAGCATTTGGGATAAAGTAATTGTAATTTTGCTGGTATATAGTCTTTTAAATTGCATATAGTATGTTTTGATGACAGGCCCTACATAAATGTACACTGAAAGTCCTATGAAACCGGAATAACAGATGGTGCCGATACATATTGGTCTTGTTTTCCATTTTGTATTATGAATGGTTATCAGTAAAATCAGGACCTCTGGAGAACTGAGTAGTTCACTGTGGGTACTGCAGTTGTTCCTACTGGTACAGTCAAGAAGGATATGAGACATGGTGTTATTATAGTGTATTACAATGCTAGCAATAAACTGTTTGGTAATCCTGCTGGAAAAACATCTTGTATTCAGACATTCTCAGTCAGTACTGAATACCAAATGTCTTGTTTTGGTAATATGATACAGATGGAGAGATTAACATCATGCTCTTCCTCCTGTTTTCACCTAAGTGAATGCTAGTATATGGTGGGTGGTGGGGAGCTATGCCTAGCATGCTTACTTCTTAAGAGCTGGTCCCGTCTATTAATTGAGCCAGAATGCACACACCTATTCTCAGGTGAAGAGTCCGCAGGGTATGCATTTACCCATTTAAATGTACTCTCTTGCAAATTCTATTTTTTTTAAAAGACAGACTACTTCCAGTTAGGATTATATGGAACCAGTCAAGCCAATGGAATAAAATTCTTCTAAGTCTTAAGTATTTGTGCCTATGGCTGGGGTTCCCAGTCTGAATGATAACTGAAATAAAATGAAAATGTATTTGAAACAGCCCAAAGCCTCTAATGAAGTTATACTTGTTGCAGAGTAGGTTCATGTGGATTTCTAAATGGCACTTTAATGGCAGGAATGTTAAAAAGTAATATAGTCAGGGTATAGGACAGTACTGCCATCCTTATTGTTTACAGGTAGAACAGCTTCAAAACCAGTTCCACAACAGTAATGATCAGGTACAGTTCATTGGTTCACAATTCTGTCAGACAAATTTGACATGAAATTATAAATTGACTAGATGAAATATGTGTATGCCGGGGATTCAAATTTTTGAAGAGATACAAAAAGATATAGAAAAAGTATGTTATATCTTGGGATTAAATGTACAAAATATTTGAATTAAATTATTAATTTCAGTCCAAGTAGGTAGTATGTTTCCAGCTGTAGGTCAAAATAAAATGACAGATTAGTGTCAACTTTCAAATAGTCAATTTTGCCACACGGTCACTTCCCCATGGATGCTTTTTCTGAATTGGTGTCCTTTCCTTAAAAGTTTCATGGGGATGCGGTATGTTTAAATATATGAGAACAGCAAGAATGTCTAGCATTTCAAGGCATTTCTGGTGTGATATCTGTGATGCTGTGGATGTAGTCTGAAGCTGATTCTTCAGACTAAATGGACCGGAATGGCACTACAGTGTGGAAGGCTAGACAACACTGATCTGGTCTTTCCCATATGATGGCTGTGGGGAGTCGTAGATATCCTGCATACGTAGCACAGGGCACATCCTTCCCTCTTTAGAATGGACTTGTTACTTCCCTTGTTATGGACTTGAGGGAATTACAGCCCCTTAAGATACCTGCTCACTTTGTTGGGATGGCTTTTTATGGCCCCTCATCTATATTTATGGGTACATTCTTTTGTGAGCTTTTAGTTTGCACATTTTGACTGCAGGAACAGCTGTGATCATGTAGTAAAAAACAGAAGAGAAGACAACTGATGCAGATGAACTTACCATGAAATTTGTGTATGAAGGACAAAAGCAAATGGATTTATTCATTGATTTATCCTTCGTGCATTTAGGATTGCATATTATTTTTCTAAATGTCATAACTTCCTTTGGATTATCCAGTATTATTACAAATGTCTGTGTTCTAGATAATATAGCTATAAACATGCTACTTGTAAAACGCTGCCATGATCCCTCTGTATAAAATGTGAGATTTTTTGAAAACCATAGTAAAATGCATTTAAAATTGTATCTGTGTGAATTGTTTTCTGGATTGGTAGCATTTTTATGGGAAACAGATTCATATACACAACATTATGAAGATGTTCATTTTATTTCTGTTTGGTACACTAGGACATATTGACCAGGCAGTCTAGTGAATTTATGTACTTCCTTAAAAAAGAAAAAAAAAACCACACAACTCTTTTGTGGAGTGGTGGTGACAGTATATTTGCTTAGTTTTGAGAAATCAGTGTGGCTTTTGAATACTGGCAGGTTTTGAGCAACACCTTGGCAGCTTCCTGGGAGGAGAAAAGTAAGCACATGTACCCTTGCAGGCATCATTGGGACAGAGGATCAAGACTTTTTGGTAACAATATCAGGGAAAGGAAGGGAGGAATTGGGACAAAGAATAAGGAAAATAGTAACTGCATTCTTAATTAAAAATGCTGGTACCCCAACGGATAGAGCACTAGGATGAAAAATGGAAAAGCTGGACTTAGGTGATGGAAGGCAATAGCAGAATTAGAGCGCTGTTTTGTGTTCCTGACCCTTTGCCATGATGGCAGAAGCAAAAGGGAAGTGGGAAGACTAGAGCACACCTTTAAAAGAGCAGTACTTTAATCACTGAGCAACAGTATGGCAGTTCTGTCTTTTGGAAGGGGAGAGATACAAGTATGGTGAAATCCTGGTTTTCAGTATTGTTATTGGCAGCTGTCACTTTCTACATACATGACAAGAATGGTGTCCCTCTGTGAATTCGGTGTGCTTTCTTAACAAAAGTTTGCTGTCCCGTGACTTTCCTTGGCATGAAGTGGATCTACACTTTGAAGCTCTAGAGATCTGAAAGAGAGAGGAGACAACAGGCCTATGAAGGGTGTCTGTATGGCTATAGAAGTTTAGAGATCGATTTAAAAGAATTTGCTTGTAATGAGTGGAGAGGCTGGAAGTCTAGAGCCAGAAATCTGACAAAAATATGTAGAAGGTTGAAAGAGATGTGTATGTGCTGCATCTGAGGAGTGGTATTACATATATATTGATTTTTTTTAAAAAAGGAAATGTGAGTTTGGCAGGAGACATACTTTGGTTTTGAGATGTCTAGGTGAGAAACCGCTAACACATAGTGGGGAATCAACAGCAGGATTTTTGCATTTTGTCTTATTTGTTCTAATAATGAGCTTGAGCCGGCTTGTGCCAAGCACTTGAAATATGCCTGTCCACTAATAAAAGGGAGATTTTCTGTGATTATGGAGCCTGAAAGAAACCTCACTTGTACAAGAGGATACTTCCTCTGAAAGAAAGCCCCCAGATATGATGTCAAGAATAAGTAAATGTCAACTGTGTATGCTTAACTTGACTTTGGTCTCATCTATAACTATGCTCTTTGTGAACTCTCATCTATACCTGTGTCCTTTGTGAACTACACATATCCTCAAGTGTAAGGATATGTCATTCTTCCCAGCTATGCATTCAGACAGGTTGACCTCTGTACCCACCCGGATTGCCCGGGTAGGGATGCCAAAACTGCCAATCCTCCAGCCACTGGAATTCTGCAAGCCTGAGTTTGAAAAAAAAAGCCCCTTATGGAGGCTGGAGAGGAGTGTCAAAGAGCAACGTGATATTTTTTTCATCTAGAACCAAAAGAAAAAGAAAGACGAAGAAAATGTGGCACCTTAAGGACCGATTGCTATATTTTAATGTGACTTTTCATGGACAAGTCCACTTCCTCCCATTTTTGTGTCTAATCATTTGAGTAGTTGGCTTAGAGGAATAACAAAGAAATTATCCTTCCCCTTTGTAGTGTGTGGGGCAGGGCAGGGAGCTTTGAGAGTTACATCTGGTAGTTATGAACTCTGAACAGATATTTCTTCAATTTTCATAGCCTAATTAAACTGGTGGAACTCTTAAAATTATGAATAGATGAGAAGCAAAAGGTGTCAGAAATGGGGTCAGGATCCTAAATGCAACTTGTATGCAGAGACAACAAACTATTGGCCAGAATACAGTTGAAAATGTACATTGGTTTAAGTCCATTAGTGTAAATTTTAGTTGTCAATTGACAGAAGTTAATAAGTCAGCATAAGTAGTTTCTGTCTTGCAGTTGATTTTTTCTAGAGCTAATACCTATTCCAACTTTTACTGACTTGCAGCAATTCATGGCTGAGGTTTATGCTGATGGATTTATGCTGGTGGGTGTAAGTAATTAGATTTTAGCCAGTATAATACAGTGGTGCCTGGACTTACGAACTTAATTGGTTCCGGAACTCCGGTCGTAACTCGAAATGGTCATAAGTCGAAGCACCATTTCCCATAGGAATGCATTGAAATGCAATTAATCCGTTCTGGCTGAAGAAAAAAATCACAAAAAAAAAAAATCACTGCAAGACCCATCGGAAACGCGATTAATCCCTTCCAGCCGAAGGGGGGGGGGGGGGAAGAAAAGCAAGTGAAGCGTGCAAGACCCATAGGAAATGCAAAAAAAGCAAGGCAGAAAGCAAGCAGAGCATGCAAGACCCATCGGAAATGCAAAGAAAGCAAAGCAAAAAGCAAGCAGAGCATGCAAGACCCATCGGAAATGCAAAGAAAGCAAAGCAAAAAGCAAGCAGAGCGTGCAAGACCCATCGGAAATGGGGGAAAAAAACCCCCCCAAAAGCAACCAAACCCCCCAAGACCCATCGGAAATGGGAAAAAAAAACCCAAAAGCAAAGAAACCCCCCAAGACCCATCGGAAATGGGAAAAAAAAAACACCAAAAAGCAAGGAAACCCCCAAGACCCATCGGAAATGGGGGAAAAATACCAAAAAACAAACAAACCCCCCAAGACCCATCGGAAATGGGGAAAAAAATACCAAAAAACAAACAAACCCCCCAAGACCCATCACAGCACAGAAACATAACCCCCCCAGCCCAAAACCACGCTGCAAAACCCACCCAGAACAGTTTTTAAAAAGCAGAAAGCAGCACCTTACCTTACCAGGCAGTCCGAAGCCTCCTCCGATCACACTCACTCTAACCATTGGGGTGAAAGAGCTACAAAGAAGCAGCCTCTTTGCCTACCAACAGTTAGCAATTTGAATTTCCCGCCTTTTTCCCCTGCCTTTTTCTGTTCATAACTGGAAGCTCCGGCCGCAAGTTGAAGCAAAATTTTGCGGCCGGAGCTGGTCGTAACTCGAAATGGTCGTAAGTCGAGGCACCACTTTGATCATTGCAAAGAAACAGAAGAAAAAAGGAAACGCAAGAAACCTCTTCCGTAAGATCCTGCAGTTTAAGACAGGGAAGTGAAAGCTACACTTGGAATAAATAAATAACCAAACTAAATAGGGTACCAATAGAACGATTTCAAGCTGCAAAGATGTTATTTGTCAAAATTCTAACAAGAAATGGGCCAACAAATATTGAAAAACAGAACAATGGTCCATGGTTTGGAAACCTTCAGGACACAATCCCAATCCAAAAGAAATGAGATACCAAAGATTTCAGTAGCTATAGAACCATCACATTAATTCCCCAAGCAAGGAAATCGATGCATGAGATTTTACAACAAAGATTTCTACTGTACATGGAGCAAGAAATGCTCAATCTGTAAGCAGGACTCAGAAAAGGAAGAAGTATTAAGAGATAATATTATAACTTTAGTTATTGCAGCATACTGGACGATTTCAGAAGAAAATCAATTTGTGCTTTATAGATTACAGCAAAGCCTTAGACTGTATAAATCATGAAAAGCTATGAATTGTTTTAAAAGAAACACAATGTTAAACTGTTCTGATGTCTAACCTATACTGTGGATAATGGGCTACTGTTAGGACAGAATATGGAGCAACAAAATAGTTTTCAGTAGGCAAGGTGTCGGACAATAGCACCTTTTACTTCCATATTTGTTCAATTTATACACAGAACCCCTCATACTGAAAGCTGCATAAGATTCAGATGAAGGAGGAATGGAAGTTGGTGGAAGAAACACCAGTAATTTAAGATACATAGATAACAATATATTTGGCAGAAAATAGGAGTAACTTGAAATGACTGTTGAGGAAGGTCATGGGAAGAATTATAGTTGAACATTTAGAAAATAAGAATAACTATTACAAAAGAGTTACATAGCTTTTATGTTTACAATGACAAAAAGGTAAATAGTTAAAGATTCCTATACTTTGGTTCAATCATCAATCCACACGGAGACTGCAGCCAATAAATCAGAAGGGCAGCTATGAACAAAACTAGAAAAGATTCTCAAGTGTAAGGATATGTGTTCTCGAAGGCTTTCATGGCTGGGATCCGATGGTTGTTGTGGGGTTTTCGGGCTGTTTGGCCATGTTCTGGAGGTTTTTCTTCCTCACGTTTCGTCAGTCTCTGTGGCCAGCATCTTCAGAGGACAAGAGCTAGAATTCTGTCTGTGTTCTGAACATGGCCAAACAGCCTGAAAAACCTACAAAAACTATGTAAGGATATGTCATTGGAGACCAAGGCCGGGATAATCCATCCTATGGTATGTCTGATTATTATGCATAGATGTGCAAGCAGAACAGTAAAAAAAAAAGGGGATAGGAAAAATAATTTTTTTTTATATTAGAGGAGAGCTTTGCAAATATCAAGGGTCACAGAAAGACAAATAAAGGGGCTCCAGATAAAATGTGAGCTCTCAGTAGAAACTAAAATGATTACATTGAAACTGGTGTACTTTGGTCATATTATGAGCAGACAGGACTCACTGAAAAAGACAGCAATACCAGAATAGGAAATTCTATAATGAAATTATTGATTTAGTAAGTGTTTTGTCTGTGCTGTAGTCTGTTAGAATCCTCGCTTCCCTGCACCTGCTATTTGCGATAGATGGAAAGTTCTCATTAGAATGAGAGGGGTGATCTGCAGTGGAGGCAGTGAGTTTTATTCTTCTTATCCTGAATTTTGGTTAGAAACAAGAACAGTGACATTTTGTGACTGTATCTCCCAGAATCCTCAAACAACATGTCAGTGTCTTGCTGGCTGAGGATTCTGAGACTCCTAGTTCAAAAAGTAATTCTTCCAAGTTGTCTGTGTTATGATAAACTATTAATATTCTAAATTAGATTGGATCTACATCTGCAAAATCTGGTTTTTCAAATCACTCTTATCAAACAGTTGTAGGAAAGATCAATCTTATTTTTGCTCAGTCAGTCCCTCTCAGACAACATAAACCTTGAGATTAATTAATAATAATCATGTGCTATCAAGTACATTCTGACTTCTGAAGACCCTTTTCAGGGTTTTCCAGATAGAGAATACTCAGAAGTGGTTTACTGATTCCTTCTTTTGGGGGCATCCTGGGACTATGCAGCTTGCCCAAGGCCACACAGGCTGGCTTTACTCACAGGAGGCACAGCGGGGAATCGAACTTCCAACCATAATTAAACCACTGACCTATCCAGCCAGCCTTGTACACAGCTAAATTGAACTTTTTGGTGGTTTAAAACGCGAAAGAGCACATTTCCTACACAAAATGATACACGTTCGAACGAACCAGTGCCCCTGCTTTAGCTTTTTGAATAGGGGCACCTGCTGCCTAATGAAATCTACCTGGGGGGAAAAAATATCTCATTTTCTTTATAGCCTTTTATTGCAAGCCCTGCTCCTTTCCATGGGATGTGGGTATCTGGAGGGGAGGGAGCTGCCCAAACCGGAAGTTCGGACGGTTTGTCCTAGTGCCCTTTCCTCATCTCAGTGGTGCGCCCGTCTTCCTTCATTTCCGCTTGTGGTTTTCCCCGCACTCCACACACCCCCCCCCCGCGCTCTCTTAATTGGATGCTCATCCGGGTTCTGCCGGCGTGGTGGGCGGCTGTTGCGGAGAGCGGGTAGGCGAGGCGAGGCGCCGGGTGGAGAGCGCGTGGCCGGCTGGACCAACGGTGAGTAAATAGAGCCGGCGGGGTGAGCGGGTGGGCGTGCGCGCGCGCGCTCCCTTTTCGTTGTTTTCCCTTGACGGCGCCGTCTGGTCGAGAAAGGCGGTGCGCGCGTGTGAATGGGTGTCTGGGCACGGAGTCGCTCTCGGTTGTCCTGGTCACGGTGACACCCCCCCCCCCCCCAGTCACAAGGGAAGTGGACGGTCTTCTTCTCTCTCCCAGGCAGCGTTAATCTTACCCCCGCTTTCTCTCTGCGGACCCCAGTTTCGGTCACCTTCACGGTCTGGGGTCGGGCTCACCTTGTCGAACACCAGCGACTCGGTCGTGTGAGGGGAACAGACCCCAAACTCCCGGCGAGGGAGGAGAAACTGTGAGTGCGGCGCTCGCAGGCGTTGAACCGTGTTCTAGATGCAGAGTAAAGTCATAATGAGGGGCAGTGGCAGTGGGGTGAGCGGGTCCAGGGATGATGTTTACGCGTGTTGGGGTATGACCTGGAAAGAGAGGCGCCGAACTGGACTGGGTCATTTGGCTACCCTGCTGGGAGAGGCATGAGAGAACCCGGAGGGTCGGGAAAAGAACGCTCTGCGTGTTGTTTTTCCCCCGTTCCTGCAAGAGAGCGCTTTCCCCCAATCCGCTTATCTTCCTCCCCGAAGGTGCGTGGTAGTTCTCTCTCCCTTACAGCTAAGGAGATCCGATCAGGAGAGAACTTTGGGTCAACAGATTCACTGTGTTTTTCCTTGCCAGTAATATTTAATATTTAATATTTAATACAGCATCGGTACCCCTACCACCACCTTTCTTCCCCAAGGTTCAGTACCTCCTTTTAATTTGGTCTTGCCTGTCTCCTACTTCTGCGTCTCCTTAGCAGCGTCACCTGGATTTTCAGCGATTTGGTCACAGCAGGCCCTGAGGTAGAGATAATATGATCTCCTGGCTCCCTCTCTCTTTCTTTAAAAAAGGGAGAGAGAAAAAGAGGATGAGAGTAAAAAGATGGACACATGTAACAGAAAGTTAAATAAGATCTATGGTGTTAGCTTTGCATATTAAAGTGGAATTTCTGGCCTGAAAAGCTTCAGTGTTCCTCTCCAATAATCATAATCTTGCTATGTGATCTTAAGCTTGTTTGTTTAGAATTAAGTCAAAGTGAGTCATTAGGACTTAAACCTCTGAGAGTAGAATTTGTACTTTTTCTCTCTTTCTCCCTAAGGTGCTTAAAAAGGGAGCCTAATGCTTGTTACACATAAAATGGAAAGTGGGCATACCTGAATTATTCCTTGGCTGCACAGGAAAATGATACCTTGAACTTTTGTATTGTAAACTTTCTGGCAAGGAATAGAGTGCAGCCTCTAAGACGAAGACTAGCCATCTTTCTTTCATTATTCACATCCAAGTGTTGCACAATTTAAAATTATGGGCATATATGAAATATAAGTAAAATTTTTAGAAAAATAAAAATTAAAGTTAAGATAATTAGTCTGTTTTTGACCAGAAGTGGGCAACTTGAATAGTGTTGTCTTGGCCATTTGCTAGACCTTCTTTTGTACACATGGTGGGGCATAAATTGCATGCACGTAAGTGGTGCATTGATTGGTTTTCTTTACATTTACAGAAAAGTTTACCTATCCATGTAGCTCTATTTTACTTGATTATTTTTTTATCTTCCTGCTGCACTTCAGAGTCCATTAAGTGACTTCCAGATGGTCCAGCTAGAGTCCTGTTGGGAGACACTCGTTAGCATTGGGACATGTCTAACAGATGTGGATTTTTTTTCCTCCAAAGATTTAGCCTAGTCTCTTCTGGTTTAATATTTAGAGCTTAAGATGTGTACAGAAAACTTTTCCTCCATTTGAGCTGTCGTCTAGGAGGTTGGTGTCCATGAAGTAGGTGGGCTTGGTGCTTTATTACCTTATTTCATTCATTATTTCTAGCACCTGTTGGCATACTTCTGGAGGAGCAATGCCAGCCAAATAATACTTTTTCAGTGGGGTAGGTTTCAGGCAGCCAGTAATAATCCTGCACGATTTGTTAAGAGCTACATCTACTTGTTTGGCCTGTGCTGATTTATACCATACAGCACTAACATATTCTGCTTTGGAGTAGTACAGGGACAAAACTGTTGTTCTTATTGTTTGTGGGTGTGCTGTCCAGTCCGTCTAAGCTAGTTTCCTAAGAAGCGTTGCACTAGCCATGATGTTAGTTATGTACCTAGCATGCTTGATTAAAACACAGACACACAGGTAAATCATAAATAGCCTACAGAGTGGTGGCTGAGCCAGATCAAGACATAGGCTGGGAGACTACAGTTTTTTGTCTGTGCTGTAGTCTGTTAGAATCCTCGCTTCCCTGCACCTGCTATTTGCGATAGGTGGAAAGTTCTCATTAGAATGAGAGGGGTGATCTGCAGTGGAGGCAGTGAGTTAAAGTTACCATGGCAGTCTTGATTCAACTGGTGGGAGGCATGCTGGCTATTTATATTTTAGAGATCATCCACACCATGGGTAGCCACATGACTAATGTCAAATTTGTGCTACGTCTAGTTTGCAGAGAGGTTCAGAAGCAATGCTGCTTATGAGTACTCTTGTACGTTTCCTGCCCTCTGCTCTTGAAGGGTAACTAAAATAAAGATAGTTACTTGGCAGTTTGCCTCTTCCCTATGTGTAAAAAACATGCTTCACATAGCATGGCCAGAGCTTTTATAACATAAACAAACTTCATCTAATTTTTTGGGGGTGAGGTGGGCTCTGAATGCTGGCCATGAGTAAATGTTGGCAGGTGATTTAAAGTGGCGTACTTTTTAATATTTTTAAACAAAGGGAAAAGAATCACACATAAAATGTAGCATGTTATAACATTGGTAGATAACCATACTGTATTATATATAAGTGCCAAAAAAGGGGGGGTATTCAGCAGTTTGTACTTATAAGACAGATAAGATGGACATATAAGGACATATAATGTAAATTTATAGAATATTAGCTAGATCATTGAAGCTAAGGATATGTAACGATATGTATGTGGCTGTCCATATTAATCATTGTTTGTTGATTAAATTGTGAAATGTATGTAAGATGACCAAAGTAGCTGTGACTTATCTCTAAACCATATACATTTTATTTATTTATTTCCTGCCTCTTTTGTCATCTTGGTTCCAGTATTCCAAACAGCTTCATGTGAAAACAAGTAGATCTTGAAGCATGGCCTTGACCTGCCCTCCATTTTCCTCTTCACACAGGAGTTGGGCAGACCTTCATGTATTCACAGTAAGGGCCATGAAGCTCTGCTGTGGGGCTTTTGTGTTCCATTGAACATCAAGTGCTTCCATGATTGGGAGATGTGATAAGGCAGTGTTCCCACTCATGGAAACATAACATAGTAAGCATGATCAGCGGAGTGCACAGGATCCACTGCGCACTGAAGTGTCTGCCTGACTTAATGATGGGTTGGGGACATGGGGTAGGAATTATGCACATTTCTCTGTCCCATTGCACTTCAAACCGTATCTATTTCCCAACTGTAGTTCCTGAGTAGTGCTCATTGTTAGTTTATATAGGATTGCAGCCTAAAGAAATGATTTTAAGTTCTAAAACAAAATTCCCAAACTCGTGTTTGTCATATAAATCTGAAGTAAGGTAGGAGAGGTTTTCAAGGGAATTGGCATATCAGGCGGTCTGTAGAACTATATTTCTGCACTACAGATTATCTGCATCCCATTCAGAGTCTCTTTCTCCCAAGATTTAAATCAAATTGATGTAAATCACAGTTTAAATCATGATTTAAATCAAAACATCCCATTTTTGACAATTTAAATAAAAACATTTTAAAATTTATATTGTGATTTAAGTCAGTTTGATTTTTTTAAAAAAAAATATCATTGATTTTTATCCACCCTGCTTTCTCCATTTTTCACTAGGTGAATCCCTTGTCTAGCAAAAACCAAGTTCGCTGAAAAACTACTTGAGGAAGAGTTGGAGTACAGGTTGCAGGGAATGATCTGCGTTACCAGGCAGACATGTGTTTCAGAACTCATTTTCCAAGTGTTATGTATAGTTCCACTCCCAGAGGCAACCATCTATCAGATATACTTTGATTCATATTCTTCTATTGAGCAGTTGTTTGGACATGATGACCATATAGGACCCTTCCAATTCCATTATACTATGATTCTATGATGTTTGGCTTCACCATGTAACCCTCTGCTTTTGGGATGCTTCTTAGCCAGGATGTGGATATATATTTTGGTCTTTCTGTCTCTACTGGTAATTCAGGAAATGTAGTTGACCTTTCCTGGTCCCTCAAAATATAGGAAGCCTTTCAGAAGTTTTCTACCGATTCCCACCGTGGCAAAACAGGGGGGAATTTTTCTTCTGGGTTTAAAATCCCTGGTCTTTAATCTAAGCTGTATTTCCAAAGTAGTGATTTTCCAGCTGGGTTTTCCAGCTTCCCACCTGCCCTTTTAGTATCTCTCCCCCCCCCCCCCCGGGCAGCTGTAGCTATGACTGAGCCACTTGGAGACATCATTATTATTCTTGCTAAACAAATAATAGTGTGGTAAAAGCACTGAGCATACTTCAGCTGAAATCCAAACCCCAAACAGCACTTACTGTTCCAGGTTCTGTGCATCTTTCAAGATAGCTTTTCAGAGGAAGGAACCTGTTTTACTCAATAGTTGCGATATTTCTCTGACCCTAGCACCACACATGGTCAATGAAGTAATATTGCCTTGTGATTTAACTTTCCAGCTCATCAGTTCAAACATAGAGTGTGTATTGAGCCCTTTTGGAATGCCACCAGATCAAACAGCGTTGTTAACACAGCAGATATTAATTAAAGCTGTTACTTTAGTGTGAATGAGAACAGGTTTTAGAATAGCAAATGAAAGCTGTTAGCATTGCAAAGGATATAAAAAGGGAAGATACATAGGAGACTCAGAACAGGAAGTCATGTGAAGATGTAGGTGGGGTGCTGGGACAATATTTCAGTCAGAAACCATGGGTGGATTGCTGAGCAGACCTTTCTTGACTCTTCTGATCCTGGGATCAGCTCAAGCTTTGGAGGGTGCTGTTGCTGCTCACCTTGCATTGGTATTATATTTTTCTCCCAACCCTGGGCCAAGTAGTTGTAAGTCCTCTTCCAAGATTACATAATTTCTTAGAAATTGTATCAAGCAATTATTGTATCTTCCTCCATGTTTAATAATAATAATTGTATGCTGTAAAGTTGATTCCAACTTCCGCTGACCATTTTAAGGGCTTATGTATAGTATACTCAGGAGATATGCCATTCATTTCTTCTGTGGGCACTCAGAGTGTGTAGCTTGCCCAAGGCTATACAGGCCTGCTTTTCTCTTATGAGACACAGTGGGGAATTAAACTCCTGATCGTTGGCACTCCAGCCAGATGCTCCTGCTCACCGAGTTATCCAGCCATGTTTAGTGGAGGCTGAAGTGATTCTACCTTGCCTGCAAACAATGAAAGCCTCTATCTGCTGGTTGCTTCATTGTACTGTTGAAATATTCTAGAGGGGCATTCTGAATAGCAGAAAGGATCTGAGAGATATGGTTGTAAAGTGGAAGTGAGATCTTGTGAACTTAGTAGGCTTACTGGAATCTTGTTGACCATTTATCATTGGGCCATTGAAGAAAGTCTTATGTGAAAGTTGCTCTGCTGGAATGATACCCAGACCATAGCAGTGTCATGGCTTCTTCAAGGTAACTCTGCATACTTGAGTGATGTGTGTGCCATAGTTAAGTGTACTGGACTGTAGAAGCAGTTGCAGTTAATATACTCTGGGCCATATATTTTACGGGCCACTATGTAGAATGTGTGTGAATCCAGTATTGGAGCTGTTTGAGGGATCTTGGGTCCTGGGAATGTTGCAGGACCCTTACTCATCCCTTGCTTTTTTTTTTTTTGTTTTTTTTGTTTTTGAGATACAGACCAGTTCACTGGGAATCTCAAAAGTGATTGATTTCCCAGCTTGTCATTTTGTCATTAATATCACAGATCCATGCTTCTACAGTGTAGGTGCTATTCTGTCTAATTCTTGATTGAAGTTGGTGTGGACATCCTGAAGCTATTGGACTTTGGAACTCCCTCCCACAGGTGGCCAGACTGGCCCCATCTTCGCTGTCCTTCCACAAGTAGGCAAAAACCTTTCTCTTCAGGCATGTTTTCCCTTGGTGATGGGCTGCCTGAGTGGGATCTTTAAATAGATTGTTATGCTTTACTGCTTTGTTTTTAGTATTGCTTTTGTTTACAATTTCACAGAGTGATATTTGTTTTTAATTGTATACTTATTGTTTTTAGCTTTAAACATTGTCTTTTAATTATGTAAGCTGCCTTTGTAGACTCATTGTTTTTAGATTTAATGGTGTAAGCCACCTTGGGTCCTTTTTAAAGGCAAAAAGTGGGGTAAAATATTTTTTAAAAAAATAAAATATTTGTAGAGTGGGCATCATCCCAATCATCTTCCAGTATTGGCAGCTATATAGCTTCTATTTGAAAGAGGCTGCACCTGCTCAAAGACACAGACAGCCTGACATGCAGCTGGTGACCTTTCAGGATGGTGATCCTCATTGCTAGTACTTTCTACTGCTACAGTAATGAGCACACAACGTGATCAGCCGTCATTGGTGACCATCAAGAAGCTCTTGTTTTTAACCCAATGTTCTTGTTGCTACAGCAAAGTTATACAGAAGAATTGCCATGTGGATTCAGTGATTGTAGTTGACAGTAACATCTCCTTTTAGTGTTCTCCATAGTGAATCAAAGCACTACATGCAGAATTGTTGCACCCACCAGTTGCTTTTCCATAGCTATTTTTCTGTACTCCTGGCAGGATAGATGAGCTACTCCTGTGACCTGTGTGTGACTGAGTTGCAAAGAGACGAGCATGGAGAGGGTTTGCCAGTTTTTTTCTGGTTGTGCTCATCTATAATTTTACTTGCTTGTTGAGGTAGATCCAAAACGAGCAACTAAAGTTTTAGGTTTCCTACCACTATATCACAAATATTGCATGCATTATTTCAGACCTCCATGGTTACAACTAAATGCTGTTATGTTTTCTCATTCTCCTTTATATCAAATATGCGGGTGTAGGTTTTTCTTAAAATTACCATATTTTTCCATTTATAAGATGACCCAATGTATAAGATGACCCCCCCCTTTTCTAACCCCAAATTAGAAAATTTGATCCCTTCTTTTCCCTTCCTTTTGCTAAGCCACGGAGCTTAGCAAAAGGAAGGGAAAAGCAGGGATCAAAGGGCCTTTGATGGCCGCTTTTCCTTGCCTTTTGTGAAGCCACGGGGCTTAGCAAAAAGGAAGGGAAGGCTCCCTTCGGGTAAAGCAGCGATGAAAGGGCTGCACGATCGCAGCCCTTTGATCCTGAAACCCTTTCATGGCTGCTTTTTGGGTAAAGCAGCCATGAAACGGCTTCAGGATCAAAGGGCTGCAATTGTGCAGCCCTTTCATCGTTGCTTTACCCGATGGGAGCCTTCCCTTCCTTTTTGCTAAGCCCTGTGGCTTCGCAAAAGGCAGGGAAAAGCGGCTGCCTTCTGTGTATAAAACAACCCTCAATTTTTCTCTAATTATTTAAGGAAAAAGTGTCATTTTAGACTTGGAAAAATACAGTAATATAGACAAACCCCAAGCTGGCAAAGGCAATGCCCATTTTCCTGAGGGATTTTTTGCTCATAGTGACTAAAGGTTTTTTGTTTTTTATTGCCGTTTTTGAGGAAGCTCTTTCTTGTAGTGACAAGAATTTAGCCATTCCAAGAGGGGATAACACAAGCCAAGCCACTCCAGTGGCCATGACTCAACTTCCAGAAAAGCCATGCCACAGTTTAATGTTCTGTGCATAAACAGGTGCCCAAGGGAAGTCTTTCCTTTCCTATTCAAATAGGCGGAAAAGCGGCTGCATTCTGTGTATAAAACGACCCTCAATTTTTTGTCTAATTATTTAAGGAAAAAGTGTCGTTTTATACACGAAAAAATACAGTTACTTTTAGCGTTACTAGAGAGGACTATGGCTGTAGCGAAGGGTGGGGGGGGGTAACCTTTGTGAGTGTAGGATTAAAGTGGGCCACTTTGGTCCCATTCAGAGTGCTAGCTATGACCTACAAAGGCCTATACAGCTTGGGGACAGGCTATTTGAAGGACTATCTCCCCATATGAGCCTCCCCTGTTTTTAAGGTCTTTGGGAAAGGCCCATCATTTGTTCTCACATTTGGTGAGGTCCCCAGATAATGGCCTTTTCAATAGGTGCATGCTCTTTCATTTTTCTGGATTCCAACTTCTAAAATTTTCTTATAATTCCCCAGGCAAAATTCTGGGAGTTTCTCCCCACAAACACACATCTGCAGACACCTACATTGCACTCACCTGGGGAAGGGTCTCCTTCCAAGTTCAGAAACACAAAAAGCACACCCTTTATAGTTGTTGCTGCCAGGCTGTGGAACTCCCTTCCATAGGAGGTTAGGTTGGCCTCCTTTCACCTGTCCTCTTGCTGGCAGGCAAAGCCCTTTTTCTGGAGTCAAGCTTCTGGCCACTGATAGGGCTACACAGAGGAGTTTTGACAGGGTATGCTTTGGTTTTCTTTTGGTCTGCAAAATTCTTGATTTGTGTATGTCTTTTTAATTTTTTGTGAGTTTTGTTTTTGAATTGTTTTAAATTTAATGGTCTTTTAATATTTCACATTATATAGAATTTTTAATACTTAAATTTATATATTATTCCCCCCCCCCTGCCTTTTATGAGCAGTCTTAGGTCTTGAATTGTGAAAAGGACCAGATATAAATCAAATGACTGGTCTATCCTCTAAACCAAGGTTCCCTCTAAGGTGCGCACCTTTGACTCTGCCTCGCTTTGTGCAGCTTTCCTCCTCCTCCGTGCAGCAATTGTTTTCAGCCCCTTTGGTTCCGGTCATGAGAGAACCCTGCGTGCAAGGGGGGACGGAGTAGCGCATGCACAGGGGTGAAATCGAGCACATGAGAGGTGGCGAGGCTGAAAATTAGAGGGTACGTTGCTCTGAATATATGGTGGCTGTGCGTTTGTATGCTAAATACTGGAGTACATAATTAATGCTTAATAGTTTTAATTGGATGCCATTGGCATAGATGCTGCTTCTCAGCAGTTCAGCTAAACTATTTTTATGTTGAGCTGGCTGAATAGCTCAGTGAGTTAGGCATCTGACTGTGGAGCCAGAGGCTGGGAGTTCAATTCCCCACTGTTCCCCTGTGGAGATGAACCAGTCTTTGTAGCATTGGACAAGCTGCAGAGTCCAAGGACACCCTCAAAAGAAGGGGATGGTAAACTACTTCTGAGTACTCTATAGCTAGAAAAGGTTGGAGAGAGTAATTGAATAATAATAATCTTAGACCTATGGATCATAGAGGCCAACGCTCTGTAAAGGAGGCACAGTGGGAAATCGAACTCCCAACCTCTGACTCAACAGCCAGATACTTAAATCACTGATCTGTCCAATACGATTGCCATAAGTCAGAATTGACTTGATTACATGAAATTATTATTTCTGTGATGGACTGGAAAATTGTATTTCTTCATAACATAATTCTATACAACTTTACCTTTACTTCCCCTCTTCTAATGACTCATGTGATTCTTCTACCATGTTCCACTTCCCAAGAAACCTCAGTGCTACATTTGCTATGTGACTTTGAGCATTGTTAGATTTCCTTTTCAGCCCAATTAGTCACCGAGTAAGTTATATCAGAATATCCTCTCATTGTGCTTAGCAGCCTTAAATATCATATTCTTGAAGATTCCTAAGACTGCTCTATCTTGTGTGCAGTACTCTTACTGTTTTAGTTGGCTGCCATTAATGGAAGGGAAGAAATACAGCAGTAGAAGGAACAGTGGAAGGGGACAGGCTAGAACAATTGATCCCTCAATAAGGCAAACCAGCTCTAAGAGAACAAAGTTGGGTATGCCTATGACCCATTTCAAGCAGTCCTTTAGAACTTTCACACATGCCATCCATTATCAAGCAGTGTATTTTAATCTGAAGTAGTGTATTTCATCTGAAATTTATTTAGGTTCTTATATTGTACATGTTCTCATATTCCACAATATAAATGTGCCTTTATACATTAGTCTTTATTCATCTGCATTTTATGATCCAGGGCCTCTGACAAATGGATTGTTCTGCTTCTGTGACTGTGTATGTATCCTGTATATTCCTGCTAGCTGTGTAGGAAGTGTGAAATACACAAACCTGAAGCATTCTGTGGCTTGCTCCAGTTCATTCCATAGCATGCTAAATTATGGTTTAATGGGGTGTTCAAATGAAACTACCCAAATAATTATCTGGATATGTGCACTAGCATTTAATGCAATTTTTGTAGTAGAAATCTAGAGAGCTAAATATCATCCCTCTGAAATAAATTAATGCCAACTGGTGTACAAACTGTACGTGGTATACAAACTGTATTGTATTGTGCTTCTTCACCTTAAGTATTGACAATATTTAATCCTGAACATAGCCTGCCAGATAGCATGTTACAGTCTAATGTGGGATTCTCTGTCTACTACATACATATTGTTTGTGACAATATAGCAGGTGGGGAAATCTGTCCTGATCCCTTGAATGATAAGCAAGTTAAAAATGTGGTAAATAAAAACAAGTATTAGAGGATGGATTTAGGCATTAGTATATGTGTTGGCTTTCTGACTGGCTCCATGTGCCATAATTCTTGATTACATTAAGGGAAAAAAATTGCTGTTTCTTGCTGATAGCACCTGTCTTAAAAATAGGATATTTCTAGCCTTAGTTTTCTGTAGAGAAATCTGATGGTATCTGGCAAGAGAATGTTGCAAATAGTTCAAGCAGAATGCAGAACATAGTTCTTAGTTCTGTACTCAGTTTTTACTTTTCTTTGAAACTAGTGGTTATAACTTTGTGGTAGCTTTGCCAGTAGATTCTATGTCTACTTTTCTGTTTAGATCTTGTTTCCCAGGTTATTATTGTGATCTAACCATGTCCTGTCTGTAGACTCCAATTCACTTCCCCTTTCATTGTAACAGAAAAGGACTGACTCTCTTGTATTCTCTTTCATGTAACAGAATTTACTTAAATAAAAAGCTATCTCTGGAACCTGTACACTGCCAACCTTTGATCTACTAGATGACATTATGAAGTAGTCATTAGTCTTTGTCACATGTGATTTCTGCTTTGTTTGAAAGATTTGCAGAGAAACAAAGTTCCCACAGTGCAGCTGTGTTCCATGAATAGTCTCAGAAAATGCATCTCTTTTCAACGTTCCTTGTTTTTTGAAGCTGACATGGACAACCAGAAGAGAAAACAGTGGGGCAAAATGTTAAATATGGTGCTGTTACAGAGGTGAAAAGGAAGCAATGAGATGGGGTTTTCATTCCTTCTGAATTATCCCTCAATCAAAAACACAAATGTGTAGTAAAAAAAATCCACTACTGTATATTTCTGTGGGGAAAAAAATCTCTACTTTGTGCTCTTTCCTAAAATTACTTCGAAATGGAATGAAATTAGACTGTTGCAACTCTAAACTTGTAACTGTGATGATTTTTTTCAGGTGGCTCTTGAAAATGTACAGATATTCAACATGAACAGATTTTCAAACATGCTAAAACTAGTAACTAACAGCTTTTGTTCCTCCCTGCATCTAAGGAAAATGAACACTATTGAGTTGTCTTGTCTTGAACCATACACCATTTTAGTTCCATTTTGCTTTATAAAGCCACTTTATAGATACTATAAAATTATGAGAATGAATTCATAAATAAAACGCTAAATAAAATAATTTCCAAGCAAAGCTTTACATTTGTGAGACTGTTAACACAGGGGCTTGGATTCTAAATTTTTGCTTTGTCAGTGAAAGGGAATTTCACCTGTGGAATGAGTATTTATATGAGAAGAAGCTTCATCTGCTCATGGAGTATTAATCTGGGATCCAAGCAAATGCATGCATTATTGAAAAAATAATAAGTATTTTGGTTCAGCTTCTGGTTGAAATGGGAAGGATAAATTTTTTGTGTATTCACACAACTACATCTTAAAGTAATATGTTAATTTTGGTTTTGTTTGGTAAATACTAAAGCACCTAAATAAATTTCTGAAATTTACTGGTCAGCCATTTCTTATTCTATTTTTTTTAATAGTCTTTTCTGGATGGATCCAATTTTTTTTTTCTATTCTGTGCAGCATGTGCTACTTTTATTTGTTGGTGCATTTATGCAGTTTGGTAAGAACAACATTATAATGTCTTTTTTTAAAAAGAAAATAGTTTCGCAGCTACAATTGTCCATCTTAAAGAACCTCACAATTCTCATTGAATGGATTTCTGTCTTTCATATGAATCTAAATATTTTATCTCTTTTCATATCATTGTCAGATTAAAGGCTTGTCTCCTAAACTACATGAATTCTATCCCATGTTGCAATTTGTGTTAATATTTTTAAAAAGTCTTAAAGATCTTCTTCGTAGTGGCCTCTGTGAATGCACACAAAATGGGTTTCTTCTGCGCCTGCGCAGGATGATTCGGAAGTTTCTAGAGCTTTAGAAAAAAACTAGCAATTAGAATACCCCCCCCCCCACGGAGCAAGCTCCTCCTCCTCAACCTTCCCCTCAGTTCCTTTTTCCCCGCCGTTTGGTCAGGACGTAGGAACAGTAGAGCTCCGTTCAGGAAAGCGAAACTAATATTTTTTCTCGATCTATCTATTTAGTTTTCCTTTAATAATCATCTTATTTGATCCTTTACTGATTATTTTTCCTTTAGATGATCAGAACCTTTTCTTTTCCCCGTACAACGTTTTTTCTACGCTTTCCCGCCTTTCCCCCCTCCCCCACTGGGATCCTTTCCATACTATTCTCCCCCTGTTTTATGGCCCCTAGGGGTTTTAAGAGGTGCCCCGTTTGTCTTCGCAAGATCCCCTTAACCAACAGACACGATAAGTGCCTTTTTTGCTTGGGGGAATTCCATCAAACACAGTCGTGCCCCGCTTGCAAAGGCTTTTCCAAACAGGCCGTTAAATTGAGACTTCAACGCCTTCGTTCCTTTCTCTACGAAAAGTCTCTTAGCCCTACCATGGAAGCGGGGACACCCCCCCCAACCCACCCAGGGAGACCGCCAAGTCTATGCTGAGCCCGACCGCTCAATCTCTGTCCAGCTCGACTTCGGTACTTACTAAATCTAAGGAGTCACACAAATCGGTGAAGTCGACCACGGTCCCTTCTAAGGTCCAGCCAAAATTGGATGATCCTTCTAAAAAGAAGAGAAGGATAAGGCTAAGAAACAGAAGAAAACTCCTAAATCTGCTACCGTGACCGCTCCGCCGGTCCATATTCCTCCACCGGTACTGGAGGATTCATCGAGAGAAGCACCCGTTTTCTCGGACAGAGAGGAGTGCAATATCTCTTCGGCACAGGCACCTCCTGCTATCCTTAGCCTGTCACCGAATTCTGGCCAATCTGAGGCTGATGTACTGTCCAGCCCGGCCGTAGCCCCTTACAGCCCTTGAACCTCAGGGCGGGCGAATGTTGATGGAGAGTCTGGATCTGATTCTCCAGCTCACTCTCCGAGGAAGAGAACGGAGAAACGCAGACACACCTCTCCATACCAACATCACCAATATGGAGAACATTACTGGCATGCTGATCAGTACCCGTATCATGGACATTACTATCAGGACCCATACTGTCCTTCTCGACACCATGCCTGTGGGTGTCATGATGATTTTAGGGGACCTAGATACCATCCTCCATCCTGGTATTCTCCCATGAGGTCTCCCTCCCCGAGTCACTCTCGATACCGAGAGAACCCATCCTTTCAACAGGGGCAGTCAAGGAAACGGACGACAACTATGGAAATGGGCGTCCCAGCAAAACGACCTAAATCGGCCGGGAGACAAACCACTGTGGTATCGGTGACCATCTACTCTGGTCCCCACGCGCACGATACCAAACCAATCCCGGCGTCTGCTCAGTCCCACGGCAGCCTTATTCCAGGAGCCCACATGGAGGAACATGACCGTCCCCCCTTATCGTCCTCCTCTTCATCTCAGGGAGGGGGATCTTCTTTGTCGGATGTCTCCTCAATACATCATCCTGCTCCTAACCCAGACGCGGTTGATAACCATCCCCTGTCGCCTTCAGAGGACTATACATCCTACGCCCAACTCATTTTGAGAATGGCCAAAACGTTACAACTCGACGCTCAATTACCATCTACACAGGAGAAGGACCTTATTTTTCACGACCTGGAACAGGATAAGACTCCCCCACCTAGTCTGAGCCTTATACTGGCACTACTCCAACTTGTTAAGGAGTCCTGGGACAAACCGCCTTTGACGCTGCAGACACCGCGTCGTATCGAGCACCACTATAAGACACACGGTACAGACGCCGATTTTCTACTTAAACACCCGACATCTAACTCGATTGTGGTCGAATCGACCCAGTATAGGTCTCGCAACAGATCAGCGATGATGCCAATGAATAGAGAAGGTCGCAAAATGGACTCCCTTGGGAGGAAACTCTACTCCTTGGCCTCGATGCTAATTAGGATCTCTAAGTACCAGACAGCCATGGGCGCCTATCAAAGGCACTTGGGTAGAATACTCCCTTCCCTGCAAGCGGCATCTGAAGCAAAAAGGCCGGATTTATTGAATGTATATACGGAGGCTACAACCCTAGCCAAACAGCAAAGAGTGGCCGCGAGACATACGGCAGATACTGCGTCCAAGGCCATGGCCACCTCTATAGCCATCAGGAGGCACGTCTGGCTGAGATCTTCTAACATTATTGACGATACCAAGGCCAGAATCGAGGACCTCCCATTCGTTGCCATAGGCCTATTTAACGCCAAAACCGATGATATGATGGAGAATATCCATAAGCTACGGAAAATGGCAAAATCCTATGTACCGCAGCAACCATATCGGTACCAGAAATCTCCCTACAGAAAGCTTTACCACCAACAACAGCAGTACCAGTACCAGCCCTTTCGTCCTTACAAACAACAGTTTCAAGAACGAACATACCAATCTACTCCACAGGCAACCCCACAATTTAGACCTCAGCAATCCCAAACCAGACAGCCCTTTCGGAAACAACAGCGTAAGGGTAAGCATTTCCCTTAACTATGATCACTCTGCCAACGCTACTAGACTACGTGCATTCTTACCTATGTGGCAGGAAATAACATCTGATAGATGGGTCTTGTCAATCATCGAGAAGGGCTACCTTATCGAATTCTTTAAAATTCCGCCTGTAAGCTTTATAGGTGATACCCCTTTTTATCATTAGCCTTACAGGAGGAAGTATCATCACTCCTCCAGAAGTGTGCTATCACTAGGGTACCACTATCCCAAGAAAACGAGGGTTTTTACTCCTGTTACTTTACGGTCCCTAAAAGGGACGGAGGACTCCGACCCATTTTGGACCTCAAACGCCTTAATAAATTCATCCGTCCTAAGAAATTCCGCATGTTAACTCTCGATACCATTATTCCCCTTCTATCCCAGGGAAACTGGTTCGTGACTATCGACTTGAAGGACGCATACTTCCATATTTCAATACATCTGGCCCATCAGTAATTTCTTAGGTTCTGGTTCCAGAACATGACCTACCAATTCCGCGCCTTGCCGTTTGGCCTGTCCACGCCCCCAGAACGTTCACGAAATGCATGGCACCTGTGGTGGCATACCTCCGACTCCAAGGAGTTACAGTTTTCCCCTACTGGCTTATAGTGGCTCGTTCCTACCACGATGCTATCGAAGCCACAAAGACCACCGTACTCACGCTTCAGAGATTGGGCTTAGAAATACATTTCAGCAAATCTCATCTACAACCATCGCAGACCATCAGCTTTATAGGTGCGGACCTCAACTCAATAAGAGCAAGAGCATTCCTCCCTCAACAGAGGAGAATCAAGATACAAGCCGCCGTTCGACTGTTCCGTCCATTCGCCATGGTATCGGCACACAAGGCGCAACACTTGTTAGGCCTCATGTCCGCCACAACAGCAGTCCTCATCCACGCAAGACTCAGGATGCGGCCCCTCCAAGCTTGGTTTCTATCCCTATTCGACCCTGCGGTACACCATCAGTCCAAACGTCTGCTAGTGACACCAGAACTGTCAAACCAACTTACCTGGTGGATGTCCATCCAGAACCTCACCGTAGGACGACCGTTCAAACCGATGCACCTCTCCATACAGGTGACTACGGATGCGAGCCCCTCCGGTTGGGGGGCGCATTGTCAGGAACTCAGGATACACGGACTGTGGACAAAAAGAGAAAAGACTCTTCATATCAATCAACTGGAAATACTGGCCGTAATAAAGGCATTTCGGGCTTTTCTTCCCCGTATCGAAGGGAGGGCTGTCCAACTGGTGACAGACAACACTACAGCTATGCACTACATAAACAAGCAGGGGGGCACTCACTCTATGCCCCTCTTGCACCTCACTATGGACCTATGGGACTGGTGTTGCCTCCACAGAATCTTCCCACAGGCCATTTACATTTCAACGGAGGACAGCTTTTTAGCGGACCACCTAAGCAGATTACCCACACGCATGCACGAATGGGCGCTAAACGAGTCCATTTTTCAAGAACTTTGCCACAAGTGGGGTCACCCGACGCTAGACCTCTTTGCGTCTCGACACAACGCAAAGTGCCTCAAATACTGCTCGAGAGCGGGCATTGATTCTGCATCTCTGGGAGATGCATTCATGACGACATGAAATGGAGAACTCCTTTATATTTTTCCACCAATTCCACTGATCCAGAAGTCGATTATCAGGATCATTTATCACCGAGCAGACACTATCATGATCGCACCATGGTGGCCTCGCCAGCCATGATTCACCCACCTAAAAATGATGGCGACAGAAGTACTGTACTCCACTTACCATCGATACCGGACCTCCTGTCGCAGAACGAGGGTGCCATTCTCCATCCGGATGTGTCCTCACTGAAACTGACAGCCTGGAGGATAACCCCGAACTCCTCAAGATTCTAGAGAGGGCCAGAAAACCCTCTACACAACGACTCTACGGGAATAAATGGAAATCATTTTTGAAATTCACGGCCTCCAGGAACCTCACACCCGTACCGGTATCGTTGAAGACAATACTTACCTTTGTTCTTCACCTATTCGACACCGGTCTATCTCACTCCACAATCAAAGTATATATTTCAGCCATTGTGGCACACCAACCACCTCGTTCTAGATCTGCTAAACTCTTCTCTCATTCAACTCTGAAGAGATTTCTGAAGGGTCTTATGAATATCCGACCCCCAACGCAGCAGATAGTCTCCCAATGGTCGCTCCAACTGGTTCTGGACTTACTCACCAAGCCTCCGTTTGAACCTATGGCTACATGCAATGAAAAACTGTTGTCTCTGAAAACAGTTTTTCTTCTCGCCATCACTTCAGCTAAGAGGGTGAGCGAATTAGCAGCCCTACGGTCTGATTCTCCATATTTACAACTCCATCCCGATAAAGCTACTCTGTACCTTGACATCTCCTTTCTTCCCAAAGTAATATCTAACTTCCATGTGAGCCAACCCATCATACTGCCGATGTTGTTTCCTTCTCCTTCCACCCCAATTGAACGCAAGCTCCACACATTGGATGTCAAAAGGGCACTAGCCTTCTATATCGACAGGACAAGACATTTTAGGCAATCTCCCAGGCTGTTTATATGCTACCACGGTCCTAACAGAGGTACCCCAGCATCGAGCCAAACTATATCCAGTTGGATAGTCCAAGCTATACATCTAGCTTATGAGCTCTCTGGGAAGTCCATACCTGAAGGTCTGAAAGCCCATTCCACCCGTGCGGTCTCTACATCAACTGCACTGCACCGGGGAATAGGAGTGCAGGCCATTTGCCGAGCTGCCACCTGGTCCAATCCATTGACGTTCACGAAGCATTACCGACTTGACGTCAGGGCCAAGAATGATGCTTCTTTCGGCAGGGCTATTCTGACATCTCTGCTACCGTGACGTCCCACCATCCGGTAAGTGAGCTTGTCAGTCACCCATTTTATGTGCATTCACAGAGGCCACTACGAAGAAAGATAGGTTACCTACCTGTAACCATGGTTCTTCTAGTGGACCTCTGTGAATTCACACATCCCTCCCTTCCTCGCCTCTATCCGTCACGTTGTCTATTTTTATCATTAACTTATCTGACAACGGCGGACTTTGTAGGAACTGAGGGGAAGGTTGAGGAGGAGGGGCTTGCTCCGTGGGGGGTATTCTAATTGCTAGTTTTTTTCTAAAGCTCTAGAAACTTCCGAATCGTCCTGCGCAGGCGCAGAAGAAACCCATTTTGTGTGAATTCACAGAGGTCCACTAGAAGAACCATGGTTACAGGTAGGTAACCTATCTTTTCCTCAATAACCATTCTGTTGGCTCTGACCTAGAGAAATTCACTGCCAGATCCATATCAGGCCACTGACAGCGTCAATGCCGTAGGAAACCCATGCACAAATCCAGATTAATTGTTCCCATGACAATGTCTTCAAAAGTCTAATTTTCGTTATGTGGAATAATCTGATACCTGCAAATTTAGCTGCCTTAATTCTTGTCCCAAATTTTAGATTATTCACAAGCAAATGAGTTATAGCTCACTGATCCTCCTTTGTTAGAGTCTTAGATAAATGTGGTTAAAAGTTTAAGAATTTCAACTTTGAATTTAAAGGCCTGGGAAGTGTTATAAGAAGGAAAGGAATGTATTGTTAAATAAAGATGAAGCTCATATAATATTTTTATAAGAGACTCATCTGTCAAGATTTGATACTTTGTATGTTTAAGAGTGTTAAAATGACTGAATTGCAGGAAAAATTGTCCTAAAGTGAAAGTACTTTTAAAATTCGCATCTTGAAAAAATAATTTACTTAAGTTTTTCAAAACAATGAGCCAGCTCTGGCAGAGTGAGGTCAGTGAATTCATAACATTGTGACAACTGTCTGTTTTGCTTTTCAAGGAATGTTTTGGCTAAAATGTGTAAACATAGATATGAGCTTATAATAAACAAACTGATGTAAGGCAGGATTGACATATTTGTAGTCCAAAAGTGCCATCTTTTGAAAAAGTACACTTATTGCTAAGTAACAAAAATGTTGGAAATCAGTCTTATAAGGTTGAACATTTAAACAAAACACAGATGTTTATAAACTAGAGTTTCTTCCAGGCATTTCTCTGGTGAGGGGCTCCCCCTGGGAAAAATTGGAGCAACATCAAAGTTAAATTAAAAATAATTTAAAGTATTATGTTATAAAATTTTAAAGCTGAAACTCTTTTTAAAGATTTTATAGTATGCTCCATTTTCAATTTAAAATATGAGTTGGCAATACTTGTGGAGGCGTGCACTAGTCTAATTCCACATTTATTACTTTGTTTATTGCCTGTATCAAGTTTCACCGTGACAAAGAGACTGCTCTATTTGTTGTCTTGACATATAAAGAGACTATTCTGGTAAGTAAACTAAAAGGGTTTGATTCCCACCCCATTGTTCATTTTTTCGCTCACAGGTATCATTTCTCTAAACTAGATTCATTGAAAAGTATTGTTATGGCCCATATCTCTCATACTACACACTATATAGTGACGGTAGAAAAACACATTGGTAGGCTCTTGGTACCCTATCAAATGGTAAAAGGAAGACTTAGAAACTCAAGTTAAAAAGACATTGATTCTCAAGCATTTGCGATCTTCAGAGAGCCACCTACCCAGCTTCTTGCGTGTGCTACCAGTCGTGTGCGCGGCGGTACACTTCAAAGGGAACATTGACGACTTGATGTAAATAACTTTTGAATCAGACTATGCACTATTGTGTACATACGAGGATTTTCTATACTTAACATAATGTTAGGTATATAAAGTGCAGCCAACAGTGCTCCATGAGACGCAGTTGTGAGTTGACTTGTGATATGAATTAGTGCAGTATTAAGTGCAATACAGTCAAGTGAGACCTTACCAAGTGAATAATGGATTTTGAGAGTTTTGTGTGTTGGATATTGTTGATTTGATTAAAAGTTGTTACTCTTTTCATAGGTTCTTCACTCTTCAGTGACAAAATCAGAATGAGGAGAACAATAGACTCTTATTTTAGTGTCGCAGCGGCAGGACCTAGTAAAAAACCGAGAGAGGGAGCAGGTCCATCACCATCAATTCAGCCTGCTGAACTGAAAAACGTTAAAAATGAAGGTGTGGGATCATCCAGCCTGTATCCTGCAAAATCATCTGACAAAGAAGAATGGCCACTATAGTAAACAATGGGAACAGAAATATACTTTGCTGGCATACAGTGAAGGAAAAGGAGGTGCATTTTGTAAACTATGCCAAAATTTCATTAAAAATGATGCCAAAGTTCTGCAAAAGACAGGTAGGATGTTCATAACCATTCCATTGACATCTTTCAAAAAAGCTTTAGGAAAAATGTGAAATTAGAGAAACATGAACACTCTTCAGCTCATGCTATAAGTGTAGAAATGGAAACCTCAGGAGGCAGTTCAGCAGAGTGAAAGTGAAAGAGACTTAAACAGAAAAGGCTTTAAAATACTTTTGTGAGGCTTGTACTTTTTGGTAAAGGAAGAAGTAGCTCAAACTACCACATATGAGACTAATAAGAGTTTGATCAAAGTATTCTTGACAAACAGAATGATGATTTTAAAGCATGGAGAAAAGCTCTGAGTGACAGATCGAACTATAGCAGCAAGGACACAGCCTGTGAAATAATGGTGTGTATGGGTGAAGTTTTGAGAGATGACTTGAAGAAAACATTGGAAAACAAGAAGTTCTCCATTTTGGCAAATGAAAGTACTTCTTTGAGAAATGAAATGGAGCTGAGGATAATGTTCAGAGTTGTGGAAGATAAAGTCCCTGTGGAAAAGTTTTTAGCAATAGTCAGAATCCCTAATGGAAAAGGCAGAAACTGTTGCAGATGCTATTGACAAGGAACTGACTGCTCTTGATTTATATTATGATAATATTATTACTTTGGGATTTGATGGTGCTTCCAATATGGCTGGAAATGTTGGAGGTTTGAGAAAGAAGCTTTCAGAAAAGGCAAACAAAGAAGTTATCTACATACACTGTAGAGCTGGGGTCTCCAACCCCTGGTCCAGGCCGTGGTCTTGGCAGGACCAGGCTGCGGAGACAGATCTCCCACCCCGTCGCACGCACGCCCCCCCAGGCACGCACACACGCACCCCCCATGCACGCACAGGTGCCCCACCCACACACACACGGGTGCCCCGCCCACCCACACATGCGCGCAAGGGTGCCCTGCCCACCCCCGTGTGGCCTGCGCACGGACCCCGCTCCCCCAACCAGTCCATGGTTCAGAAAACGTTGGGGAGCACTGCTGTAGAGCACACATGTTGTTCCCTGGCAGCAGCTTCCTACAAGTGTAAAAACCAAAAGATCAAAGGGTTTTTTCATGTTTTGAAAGACATTTACAAGGTGTTTAGCAAGTTGCCTAAAATGAAAATATTTTGCAGCAATCAATTCAAGCAGTAATCAATGATCCAATTCTCAAGATTCCAGAATGTATTGAGAAGTGAGATGGTTGTCTTTCTACAGGATAGTGAATGCTGTCTCCAGGAGCTTGAAGTCAATTTTAATGACTTTTGAGCACACCCATAAGGAAGGGGTACACCTTGCATCACTGGCAGGGGGCATCTTGCTGGAAATCAGATAAGAGAGTTTCCTCATCACCTGCTATGTGATGAATGAACTCCTTCCTCAGTGCACTCTATGACCTCAGCAATACTTTGCAAAAGAAGGACTTGAGTCTGGCCAAAGTAATCCCCCCTATTACTGCAACAAAAGATATTGTAAAGCAGTGTGGAGACTTCAATAGTGACTTGCAAAAAAATGTTCGGTGCAAAATAATGGAGAAGTTCGGATCTGAAGTGCGCCTGATTGCTGATGATGACGATCTGAAGGAAACATTGAAAGGGATAAAGGAATACTATAAAAGTGTAGTTGAAGAAATCGAAGACAGGTTCAATGACAAATCAATTGGTATCACAATATTTGTAAGTCACTTTGAGACCTTTCAATCATTAACAGATTTACAAGATACTGAAGTGAGAATGTTTTGTGGCAACTTTCTGATGCTTAATGCGGAAGATGTACTCGCAGACTTGAAATCTTTCAAAAATTTTTATCAAGTCCCTGCTTGATAGCAGAACATACAAAGCATTTGAACGTCCATTGGCAAAAATCTTGGAAGCTGATGTGGGGTACTGTGAGTTACAAAAGCTCTGTGAAATCCTTCTTGTCAGTCCTGTTAACGACAGCCTTGGTGGAAAGATTTTTCAGTACAATGATCAGAATACTGAGTAAGATAAGAAATAGAATGCCACCAGGAACCTTAATTCATTGTATGATGATAAGCATTGAGGAACCTAAGATTCCAACTGAGGAATTTCTAGAGAAAACAGTAGACTTTTATGTGATGATGAAAACTTGTCAGATATGATTCCTTCTTAAAAATACCAAACTCATTTGAAGATTTGGTTTTATTTTAGTTTTTTAAGTTTTTTGTTTATAAACCATTCCCATATTCTATATTTAATAATAATGTTAATAATAAGATTAATTTTCATGAACTGACAAAGAATATTATTTTCCTTTAACTTTATATACCTGCCCCCCCAGAGCAAATTGTCAGAAAGAAACACTGTTATAAACAAGTGTTGTTAACCTAGGAACTCAGCCTATTCATTTAGTGGATCTACTCTAATTGGGACTAATGACTGGATTTGCTAATAGTCACATAATTTTTAACCATATTAGCCTACCTATCTTTGGAAAATTAGTCTTTGTGAAAATCCATTTTATGTGGAGAGAAAGTTTATAAAATTGCTAATCTAGACAATATTAATGTTCATTCAGTTGATTGCCTCTGTTGGTGCAGTCCGTAACTGGCTAATGTGAATGTAGAAGATATCTAATGTCCAGTCTTCATATGATTTTATTTTCACTGCTTGAGTGGTTTTCACTGGGCAGATTAAACCTGTCTTATTAAAATTTCACACAACATTTTCTCTAAAGCTGCATTTGTTTTGAAGAATTGTGGAGAGAGTGACCATTACTTTCCTGGAAGACTCCCTAATACTGTTCAAAGAGTGTTCTGAAATCTCAACATACGTAAATTATATAATTAAAATCTGTGAAGAAAAGTTTTTCTAGTCAAAGTTTGCTCAGCTATGATAAATTGATGTTTCAGGATTATGATTTCAAAAGATAAAATGTTGCCCTGTTAGTTATGGGCTGAACAGAAGAAGAGATATCTGAATATGAAAGTTTAAATAAGTACAATATTGCTGTGTATATATTGAAATACCTGTAACTCATCCTCTGATATTACAGCAGTATTTGAGAATAATAGATACCAAAACATGCCCAGTATAACATCATAAAACCACAGAACGATAGCACTATAAAATAAACCAGAGGCATGAAAAAAAAATCAACACGAACCTTTCTTTTTCATAATATTGAGTATAATCCAGTGATGCCTCTGAAGAAGCAAGCTGTGACTTTGAAAGCTTATGTCAAATAAACTTGTTGATATTAATGGTGTCACAAAGTCCTGCGTGTTGTAGAGTTGGGATTGGTGACTGTTTTAGCCAAAACTCAGTTTGAATAGAAATGTTGTGTAATATGTATCCTATCTGGAAGATACAACAAGTATTTTGGAGAAGTTAATTCAGAGGTTTGGTAGTGGAGGGAATCAGTCACTGAAATTTTATTAATCTTTTTACCATTCCTGGACTTCATTGGCTATATAAAAACAGAAGAAAAGATGGCTATATAGTCTACCACTCTGAAATCCCAAAGTGTCTGAGAGAATGCCTCTGGAAAGCTTGCAAGTCATGAAGACAGTAGGTATTGTTGGTCTTTGGTAGCTGGGGGCCATTTTTTATATATGGGATTTGAATGTAGCCATTCTACATAACGTTCTACATATCGTTTGGGAAAGGAGTACGACGAGGCTGTATATTGTCTCCCTGCTTACTTAACTTATATGCAGAATACATCATGCGAAAGGCAGGACTGGATGAATCCCAAACCGGAATTAAGATTGCCGGAAGAAATATCAACAACCTCAGATATGCAGATGATACCACTCTGATGGCAGAAAGTGAGGAGGAATTAAAGAACCTCTTAATGAGGGTGAAAGAGGAGAGCGCAAAAAATGGTCTGAAGCTCAACATCAAAAAAACTAAGATCATGGCCACTGGTCCCATCACCTCCTGGCAAATAGAAGGGGAAGATATGGAGGCAGTGACAGATTTTACTTTCTTGGGCTCCATGATCACTGCAGATGGTGACAGCAGCCACGAAATTCAAAGACGCCTGCTTCTTGGGAGGAAAGCGATGACAAACCTAGACAGCATCTTAAAAAGCAGAGACATCACCTTGCCGACAAAAGTCTGCATAGCCAAAGCTATGGTTTTTCCAGTAGCGATGTATGGAAGTGAGAGCTGGACCATAAAGAAGGCTGACCGCCGAAGAATTGGTGCTTTTGAATTGTGGTGCTGGAGGAGAATCTTGGGAGTCCCCTGGACTGCAAGGAGAACAAACCTATCCATTCTAAAGGAAATCAACCCTGAGTGCTCACTGGAAGGACAGATCTTGAAGCTGAGGCTCCAATACTTTGGCCATCTCATGAGAAGAGAAGACTCCCTGGAAAAGCCCCTGATGTTGGGAAAGTGTGAAGGCAAGAGGAGAAGGGGACGACAGAGGACAAGATGGTTGGACATTGTCATCGAAGCTACCAACATGAATTTGACCCAACTCCGGGAGGCAGTGGAAGACAGGAGGGCCTGGTGTGCTCTGGTCCATGGGATCACGAAGAGTCGGACACGACTAAACAACAACAACAACATTCTACATAGCCACTGCCATGCCCATTCTCTATGAATTACTATAATCCTCTTTCAAAACAATGTTGTGACCATCTACCACTCTTGTAGCAATAGACTATAAATGAATTTATGTATTTTGTGGAGACATTTCTATGACAACTGATTATGGACAATAAGTTTCATTCATGATACTATGTATCAAAGGGAAAGGAAAATTCTGTCTAGATTATGCATAATTTATAAACCTGTCATGTTCCCCTCCTACAAGAAATTTTTTTTGCTAAAGCTGAAATATTTCAATATTTCTCAGCAAACGTATTCCAGCAGCCCCCAATTACTGTGGTTGTTGTTCTCCAATTGTTATCCAGTTCTTTGATTCCTTTTTTTATATGGGGCCACTAGAAATTCATATAATATTTCAAAGTGGTAACATCTTAAATTTGTATTAGGATATCACAATAGCAGTTATATAGATCTTTTATTCTTTCCCTGATGAATCCTAAAATGGAATCTCTCTCTCTTTTTAACAACCACCACATACTGAATTGACATTTGTGGAGTTACCCAGTATTTTCCTGAGTTCTTGGTACAGACTTGTGGGAAGAATTGTAGATGTTTGGTGAAGCAGGAATTTCTGTTGATTCTCAACCAACCTTATTCTCTCTGCTTAATAATTTTCTGTTTAATGCTGTATTCTGCCAAATTATCAGGAACATGGCATAATGGTCTGTAATGTCCTGACTTTCTTCTAAAAATCTGTTATTTTTCACTCCTCTGCCACATTCTGTTAAAAGTTGTGTTGCTCTTGTTAAGAAACCATACATTTCATGTTTGAGAGCTGTCGGAACAGTGAATGCCATCTGAACTGTGCAGTATCACAGTTCAGATGGCAGTTTTATTGAATCAATTTTAGAGATGTCATTTTGGACAAGAAACCCTTGAAGGCACAGGTCTTTGTTCTAACATTTTCCTCCTCTTTGCTATCTGCTGTCTCCGTAACCAGGTGCCTCCTTCTGACCTTTTTGGTTTTAATGTTTTTTTGGTAGTGCGCTTTGTTGTTGCTTTTTCCTAGGCTTATCTTCAGGGTAGAATTGTTTTGCAAGTTTGTACTCCTGCTCATTGGGCAATGCACCTTTATTTAAAGGAAAATGCCTTTGATAGTTCCCTTAACTCTGCTTGTTGCCTGTGCTATCCTTTTCTTGGGTTTCTTGGTGCCCTACCTAATCTGTAGTATAATACCTGAAATTCTGTTGCATTAGAGTAGGTCCACTGAAGCAGTGGTGATTTCGTGAGTGAACTCTTCTGTAAATTATGTTGATTCAAATGGACTTTCTCTAATTTATGGTGTGCCATCAAGTCAATTCTGACTTAGAGTGACCCTTTTCAGGGTTTCCTAGGTAGAGGGTACTCAGAAGTGGTTTACTGTTCCCTTCTTCTGGGGATATCCAGGGACTATACAGCTTGCAAAAAGCCATACAGGCTGGTTCTTCTGGGATGCACAGTGGGAACCTGAACTCCCAACCTCTGGCTCCACAGCCAGATATCTAATTCACTGAGCTATCCAGAGAGCACAGGCTTACTCTAGTTGTAACTTATTTCAGCGTAGTAAGTTGCAAGTAGAGTAGGCCCATTTGAATCAGTGGAATTTATGGAGGAGTTGACTCACTAAATCCAAACTGATGCAGTGGGCCTGCTCTAGTGTGACTTGCTATGCTAAATAATCAACAAGTTTTTAGCCATAGATTTTAGGTTTAAGATTTTCTTGCCATTAACTAAGCTCCCTGGAAGCAGGGTGGATAAAATCAATGATTTTTAAAAAACAAATTGAGTTAAATTGCAATTTAAATAAAAAGTCAATTTGAAAACTTTAAGTCATAAAAAAGATGCAGTTTTTAAATTTAAATCAGTTTGATTTAAATCAAAATCACCCTGCCTGGAAGGCATTTGATCCTTTTAAAATAAGAGGAAAAAACTCAAAAGCTGGAAAACCACCAGATGATAGTGACATAGAGAAAGGGGCATAGCCATCTGGAGGGCCCCAGAGGGATGAAACCACAGGAGGGCCGAGATTGACCAAAATTTTATAAAATAAATGGTGACATTGAAATAAATCAACAAAGCTTGCAAAAATAGTTGGTCATGGTTTATTCTTAGAGAAGAACAGAAGCACTGCCACCAAATAGAGCTGGTAGTATTCCCAGGAAATGCTTCTTCTTTGATATATAGTCACACTGATTAATTTAAGTGTGTAAGGCTGTAAGCCTAAGTGACCAGAGAATGCTGAATTTTTTTCAATAAATATATATCTTCAGGGCTTGAAAAATGCGCTCATCCACTCGTCTGTGACGAGTGAAAAATGCTGCTCAACGAGCCTGTCTCTTTCCCTCTAATCCTGTAGTCATCCCCTCCCCCCTCCCATTGCAAAAGGAAAACTGCCCTCTTCTCACAAGAAGAGAGTTCGAGCGGAACATAGAGATATAGTTCTGCAGGAGAATGTAGAGTAGTCCCATGCTGGAGAATATGGAGATTCCCTGCTCCCAATTTCAACCGAACAAGGACACATCCTGGGGTGGGAGGGAACCGTGGCTCCTTAAGAGGCCGGGCACTTTTGCTTTCAGTTTTATTTTTGCTGGAGACATTCAAAAGAAAGGTATTCAAAATACAAGCTTCATGACCCCACAGGCACGCAGGTAATAAAGCAACCCAAGTCTGAGGGTATAAATCAGTGATTCCCGTGTACGTAATACAATTTATTTTGGGTTTGTACGCATTGTTACGTAGAAATAAGATTGAGCAAGTGCCTAGTTTAAATTTGTTAACATAAATTGCAAGGCTATAGTCCAGTCATGCTGACTGGTGAAATTTTTGACTGACTGGTGAGACATTCTAAAAATTTTCAAGCCCTGTATATCTTATATATTGCCCCATAGTGCTTAAAGCTCTCTCTGGGCAGTTGGCAGTTTAATTATGCAGGCTACACATTGCCCCACATGAGCTGGGTACTCCGTTTACTGACATCAGAAGGATGGAAAGCTGAGTCAACCTTGAGCTGGCTACCTGAGTCCATCGGGATCTCAATCAGGACAGTCCTTATCCAAAAACCTAATGGTAAAGAATTTCTGCAGTTCTGCTTCAGGGTTTGTGATGGGGTTTCTGAGTGCATCTCCTCTGAGATAAAAATGCTTCTAAAACTGTATTCTGACAGTATTAGTTTTGTTAAAGCATGGTTATAGACTTTCCACACAGTACTACAATCTCATACCTTGTGGGAGGGAGGATGGACATTTTAGTTTTATATAACTGAGTGGCTATATATAATTACTTTACTTTTTTTTACAACATACTGATGATTAACAATTCACTGCATAATAGTTAAGACTAACTCACACAGAGTGACCAAATTAGATACATACACATACTCTGTTTGTAGAGCCTGATGCTTGGATTCTAAGAATCACTACTAATTTTAGTGCTTGCACTGTGGTTTACAATTACAATGGATCATGCATCAAAATAACTGTTCATTAGGGCAGCTGATTGTCTTTCACTACTCATCCATGTGCTTTTTCTGTACTGTTCACAATACCCCAGTCTGATGAACAAACAACAGCCATGTAGTTTATTTGTTTATTTGACCTGTTTAAATAAAACTCAAATGAATTATTCTAATTCTAAGTGTCTGCTTCCATGCATTACTGACTTATAATGTCTTCTCACTTAAAGGCTGTTAGCACTAAATTGAAATTTATCACTATATGCTATGTGCACAAGCAGAAAAGAACCTGCATAAAGCACTAGGCAAATATGCTCCCTTTCCATCTCATATGTTTGTGACTAGGAATAAGTCAGAATTCATTAATAGTTTTTCTGGCATGTTGTTGTATGCAAACCAAGTATTTAAAATAAGTTTTACTTTATTAAACAAATGAGAAAAAAAATCTAGGGATGTTTGCTGCTTTGTTGAGCAATTGATTCCATTTTTAAAAGTGCTTCTTAGTTTATGTGTAAGGATGAGCCAGAGTTCTCTGAAGTGGAGCTGAATTCTGATTTGTTCCACCTATTTGAATAGGAAAGGAAAGACTTCCCTTGGGCACCTGCTTATGCACAGAACATTAAACTGTGGCATGGCTTTTCTGGAAGTTGAGTCATGGCCACTGGAGTGGCTTGGCTTGTGTTATCCCCTCTTGGAATGGCTAAATTCTTGTCACTACAAGAAAGAGCTTCCTCAAAAACGGCAATAAAAAACAAAAAGCCTTTAGTCACTATGAGCAAAAAATCCCTCAGGAAAATGGGCATTGCCTATGCCATCTTGGGGTTTGTCTATATTACCGTATTTTTCCATGTCTATAATGACACTTTTTACTTAAATAATTAGACAAAAAATTGAGGGTCGTTTTATACATGGAAGGCAGCCGCTTTTCCCTGCCTTTTGCGAAGCCACGGGGCTTAGCAAAAAGGAAGGGAAGGCTCCCTTTGGGTAAAGCAGCGATGAAAGGGCTGCATGATCGCAACCCTTTGATCCTGAAGCCCTTTCATGGCTGCTTTACCCACTTCCTAAGCCCCGCGGGAAGTGTCACTTTGACAGCCGCTTTTCCTTGCCTTTTGTGAAGCCACGGGGCTTTTTTGCTAAGTGACCGCCGCTTTTCCTTGCCTTTTGCGAAGCCACGGGGCTTAGCAAAAAGGAAGGGAAAAGCAGGGATCAAATTTTCTAATTTGGGGTTAGAAAAGGGTGGGTGGGTCGTCTTATACATTGGGTCATCTTATAAACAGAAAAATACGGTACCTGATTAGCTTTGCAGGTTAGGTTTGGAAGCACCCTATTGTGAACAGACCCCAGTTTTCATTGGTACAATAGGTTCTCCATTGTGTCCATTTATGCACACAAATGGGTTTGTGCGCCTGCGCAAACACCATCTCGGAAAGTTTCAGAGCCTCCTAAAATGAAAGTTCCTTTGCCTCTACTGTGCAAGTGGTGCTCCGCTGTCCTCAATCCTTTCTTGTCTGCCGCTGCAATGACACGGAGGACTCCTTCAGAACCTCATCTCTGCCTACCTGCGTTTTTTCAGTAAGTCCTTTTAAAATCTTTTTTCTTTTTTCCCAGAACGAACAAGTTTATTGACTCAGAAGCAGACCTTTTAGTTTTTTATATGTTTTTCCTCCCCAGCCTCCACAGCTACAACTGTCACTTTTCTTGGTGATTTATGGCTTCCTCTGCTTTGATGAAAAATTGTGCCACTTGTGGCAAAAAGATTCCTCAGTCCAATGGGCACAATATCTACCTATTCTGTCTAGGGGAAAAACCCATTTGGTAAAATCCTGTAAGATTTGCAAAAGCTTTACAACTCTTACTCTTAAGAACCATCAATCCCCTTCCTTTGGGAGCAGTCCCTCAGGGCAGCCAGTCCCTCTACTAGCACAGCTCAAACTTCTCATCCCTTGGTGACAGATGAATCAACAGGAAACTTTGGAAAAATCCTCAGCCTTGGAACCTGGGAACCAGATTCCGCCTATGTTACTGATAACCAACATATGATTTCAGTTTCAGAGGGAGAATGCTTGAACCCTTCTGTTCAGAGCATCCCTCTTTCTCCTCAACAGTCCCCTCAAGAGTTTTCCTCCAGGACCACTCCTGGCCTCTTGCGGAGGGTGAACAACAGCTAATACTGAGGTCTGCCTCATCCAGCCCTTGACGTTCTCTGCCTCATGTCCCTCTGAGGCACCATGAGAGAGAAGACAGGAGATCGAGATCCTGCTCTACCACATAATCTTCAAACCATTGATATCAATCTTGCTACTTATGGTCCCCATGCGTGGGATCCTGATACCATGCGGACCAATACTATGTCCCCCTTTTCTGTCCTCTACGTTTTATATGTGGTGGCGTGGGATGGCCTTCATTATCTGCCCGCAAGCCCTACTGTCGCTCTTGAGATCAAAGTAGACCCTGATCTTGTATCCACACCTGCCCACGATCACGAGACCAGTGTAGCCTGGATTTCGCAGACAGATTCTCCAGATACCGTGACACATGCAACGATCCCAAGTCATGCCAGGGAACTCAATTTTGTTCTCAGTCCCACTCACCACTATCAAGGAATGAGTGCCAACCCTCCCACCAGTCTAGTGCCCTCTACTCTACTCAACAACAGCACCACCATTTGAGATCAATGCAGCTGGACACTTCTACCTTGCCTCTCCAGCCTCACTCATCAAACATGCAGTTTCCATTTCCCAAACCAGATCTTGCACTTACCTCGCAGTTGCCACTTGACTCCCACCACCTTCTTGCAACTCCTCTGGCCCCTGCAGGAAAAATATTGCATGACTCTGCCTCTGATTCCGAACTGGATGAACAACAGTGCTCTCTGGCAGCCCCTGACTTCTCACCTGAGTCCAACGTGCAGGATTCCTCCCCGCTGTTGCCCTGGGAGGATCTCTCTTCTTATTATGACCTGATAGAGAGAATGGCAAAATTGTTACACCTTCCAGTCCTAAAGCTTGTTCCATCTTGGTCTTTGCCCGTGTTCAGAAAAAGACTAATATACCTATAGAAATGGCAATGCTGGAAACACTAACTGACCTGAATAGCCAGTCTGGCAAAAACCCTACTCAATCCTGCCCACATCTCAGCGGATTGAGAACTTTTATAGGATCCAGCAAGAGAAAGCAAAATTCCTCTTCAAACACCCTACTCCAAACTCTATCATTGTTCAGACAGCTCAGCTCAGGTACAAGAGTTCTGCTCGGCAAACCCCAGCCAACAGAGAAGGTCGTAAGTTTCATCTCTTCTCCCAGAAAAGGCCTACTTATCGGCAGCTCTCGATATGTGCATTGCAAACTATCAAGCCATGATGGGCGCATACCACCAGTTTATTTGGGAGAAGTTTCAAACTATCATTGCTTCTTTACCACCGGACAAGAAATCACTGGCACTCTGCTTCCAACAGGAAACCCACACTCTTGCTGGACAGCAAATTCCTTCTGCTCGCCACATACAGTAACTGACTGTGTGGCCAAAAGCATGACTGCCAGCGTCACCCTATGCTGACATGCCTGCCTGTGCTCTGCATGTCTCCCAGGAGACTCCAAATCCTGCATTGAGGACCTTGTCTTTGATGGGGAAAGCCTTTTCAACAATAAAACAAACGATTTCATGGAAGATCTTCACAAAAAGAAAACTGATGCAAAAAAGATGGGCATCAGTACCTACCGCCGACCTCTTCAGTAATTCTGCCCCTCATGGAAGCACGCTGTTCCATACACCAGGTACAAATCACCTTCTGACCGCTCAAAGACATCTGAATGATTCTCACAACATCGTTTCCATTCCAACACACCCTCTGCCATCTATAAACTACTGGCCTTCCCGAAGAAGGTGGACAGGAAGCCCAAGCAGCAGTTTTGACTTCCCTCAGTCTGAGCTCGACACATCACCAGCCACAGACATCCATCCACCTGGCACCTTTCATCACAACATGGTGAACCACCATCTCAGATGCCTGGGTCCTAAACATCATAGCCCAGGGGTATGCCATAGAATTCTCTACCCTCCCCCTTACTGGTCATATTCGGCACACCCCATCTTCTTTCACCCTTCAAGACAAGATCTGTACTCTACCTCAAAAGGGTGCCATATCAAGGATACCCCATCATCATCTCCACAGGCATTTTTCCCGTTACTTTAGAGTGCCCAAAAAAGATGGCGGGCTGTGCCCAGAACTAGACCTTAGCACCCTCAACAGGTACATCAAGCTAACATGTTTCCGGATAGTGATGCTTCAATCCATCCTCCAGCTGGGGAGATTGGTTTGCCTCCATAGACCTACAAGACACATCCTTTCACATCCATTTGACCACAGCAGCATCGCTTTCTCAGTTTTCAGGTCAGTCAGCACACCTTTCAGTTCAGGGCACTTCCCTTTAGGCTATCCACTGCCCCGAGGCTTTTCACAAAATGTATGACACCGGTGGCGGCTTTTCTCAGAACCCAAGGTGTGATGGTCTTCCCATATATAAATGACTGCCTTCTGGTGGCGTCAGATCGACATACTCTGGAAGGCAACATTACATTTACTCTACACCTCCTCTTGAGTCTCGGGCTACAAGTCAACATACAAAAATACCATATTTCCACATGTCATGACTTGGTTCAAATGATCCAGAAAGTACTTGGACTCATGGCATCTACCAAAGCAGTAATTGCTCACTTCAGACTCATATGGCTGCTCTAGTCTTTTTACCTTCTTGTTTACAACAGAGACCCACCAAACAAAAAAACTGTCTCATTCGCTCAAGCTCAGGACCCAGCTTTGGTGGTGGACCCTCAAGCACCATTTCTGGCAGGGTGTTCCCTTCCACCAACTTCTACCATCGTGCCTCATCTTCACCAATGCAAGCACAACAGGATGTCCCCCCACTGTTGTCGCAGGGACGTCCAAGCAATGTGGTCACACTTTGAGGTGACTCACCACATCAACTTCCTCAAACTCCTAGCCATTTTCAAAGCCCTACATTCATTCAGCAAGATCATCCGGAGTTGTACAATCCACATTGCCACAGACAACACAACAACAGTGTATTATCTAAGCAAACAAGGGGGCATCAAGTCCTTAAGTCTTCTTTACCTTGCTTGCCTTTTTTGGAAGTGGGGCATAGCTCATCAAGTCTTCCCAATAGCAACCCATGCACAGACAATCAGAAGGCAGACCAGCTAAGCCGAACAATGGGAATTATCCCATGCTGTCTACACCCTACTGATCTCCAAATGGGGTGAACTCACCATAGACATATTCACCATCCCGGCCAACTCGAAATGTGCTCAGTACAGCACTTGAATCTGCATAGGGAGCCACTCCCTGGGGACACCTTCACCACGCCTTGGACCACAGACTTTCTTTACATGTTCCCCCTGCCTTCCCACTCATTCAGCTCACACTTGTCAAAACATCCCTCTACAACTCTGATGTCATCCTGATCACCTCACGGTGGTCACATCAACTATTGTTCGCCACCTTTCTCCTCATGACAACGGACTGGGTCAGACTCCCTCTCTATCACAACCTAATTTCACGCCACCACGGGTCAGTTCTCCACCCCGATCTCCACCAACTGAAGCTGGTTGCCTGGAGGATATCCCACTGATTACAAACATCGTGAAACAGGCCAAGCAACCCTGCATTAATTGCCTTTACATCTACAAATGGAAAAGGTTCCAACAGTATGCTCCTTTCTGTAGCCTGCAGGAATCTCTGGTCTCTCTACTCTCTTAATACACCTCAAACAGCAGGGTCTTTCCATTTCCACTGTGAGATTGTACCTGGTGACTATAGTGACCCATCAACCTCATGGCCACCCATCCGCCTGTCTTTTTACACACCAGACTCTCAAAAAAAGGTATCTAGAATGCCTATCCTGATGTTTGCCTTCCACATAAACCTTGCTCTCCATCACTGGTTTTGAGCCAACTCTTCAGTTGAGCCCTTAGTAACAACTGACCTGAGCTTGCTAATGCTCAAGACTGCACTCCTGGTGGCCCTTGCATCTGCTTGACGGGCTGGCAAACTCACTGCCCTCCATTCTGAGTCTTCTTATCTGGTATTCTCCAGACAAAGTAACCCTTCATATGGACATTACCTTTCTGCCCAAAGTTGTTTCACATTTCCACATGTCTCAACCTCTTGTACTACCAACTTTCTACCCTTTTCCTCAAACTGATTTGGAACGATCCCTCCATTCCTTGGAGCTTAGAAGAGCTCTGGCCTTCTATCATGACAAGACTAAAGACTTTAGACAATCTAACAAACTCATTGTTTGCTGCCAGAGTCCCAAAAAGGGACACCCAGTTTCTTCACAGCTTTTTTCCAAATGGGTCATCTAGGCCAGTTCCTTAGTTTATGAAGTGGCAAAAAGACCTCTACCGGGGGCTGTAAGAGGCCATTCCACCAGCGGAATTTCCTCATCTGCCACCTTTATGCGGGGCACAGACATACCAGAGAGATCTGCCATGCTGCTCCATGGTCGACACTGCTCATGTTTGTCACCAACTACTGCCTTGACCTCAGGGCACAGCGAGATGCTTCATTTTGCAAAGCTGTTCTGTCTTCTGCTTTGGCTTGACCCTACTTCCATATTTTTCAGCTTGCTAGTCACCCATTTGTGTGCATACATGAACACCACGATGGAGAAATATAGGTTACTCACTGTAACTACAGTTCTTTGAGTGATGATCCATGTATTAACACATCCCGCCCGCCTCCCCTCTTGTCTTACCAAATTTTCTTTTTGTCGGGTGGTGGACAATGGGGAATGAGGAGGTCAGGGCTGCACTTGCGCAGTAGAAGCAAAGAGACTTTGTTTTTGGAGGCTCTGGAACTTTCTGAGATGGTGTTTGTGCAGGTGCACAAACTCTTTTGTGTGAATATGTAGATCAACACTCTTACGATGAGTAACCAATATATCTTTGCCATGACACTCCTGATGTCTTCAGCCTTGTTTCTTAAAACTAATAGGCTATGATAGCAGGAATTATTAGTATTCTGTATCTCTGCTGAAATGAATGAATATACTTCCTTTTCTTGTATCATGCTGATTAAATATTTTTTAAAATTTGTGGGAACAAGAGTTGAAGAAATTATGTCTTCCTGTACTTTTCTGCAGATAAGAGTTGACTTAATAGCAGTAATAAACCCATCCTATATTTCTCAGAATGCCTTTTAAGACAAATTTAAGACCATCAAGGAAGAAGTGACTCAGTCCTCCTTTTCCAGCAGTTTTGTTCCATACAGAGGTTATTGCGTTTGTGCTCAAAGACAGTATGGTTGCAGAGTATTTGTTTGGAATAGTGCCTCTATGTGCTATAGGTAGAGTTATGCTGGTTCATCTTCTCCATAAAATACTGATATTACTATGCAGTTGAGTTATCTGATGCTATCTAGTGCCTTATGAACTAGATTTGGCAAATTGTCTGAACCGTGGTGGTTGCAGACATTAGATCCCCGCAGGAAGTGTGCAGTGCTTTGAGAGAGGGAGAAAAGTTGGCTGAGCCCATTCATAAATCTTTGTTAAATGAGGTGACAATTTTATATGCAGCCCTCTTACTTAGAAAGAGTTTTTCTATGATGGCAGTGTTTTCCTTCCTGTTTTTCAGGGAAGGGCAGTGGGATAATTTCTTTCCTAGAGTTTAATATATACAGAAATCTGATTCCTTATCCTGGACAAATATTTGTGTTTGATAAATATTCTGTATATAGTGCAATGAACAAGAGGGTAGATTGGGAATGAGATCTACAATTTCAGCATTATCTTAATTAAGGAGATTGTGCATGTCAAGGGCTGCTCAACACACAATCCAAAACAATGAGAAATTGTTGGCCAAACTGAGCTATCTAGCAGCATCAACTGAAGCTACATTTCTATCCCACAACTGTTATTAAGTATTCTTGGTTAAAACTACTGTAATGCATTTTTGTTTGTAACATAAGGAAAGTATTCAGGGTGTATCACGGCAAGCTGTAAACTGACATTTCAGTACCTGTTATGTTCGTGGAGTTTGCATTCTGCATCTTTCTGCTACATAAATAATGCACAAATGACCAGCACACCAGATGTTTGCACTTTTTGTGTTTTCTCCATCCCCTAATGTTTATATCAGTTTTTCTGAAGAAAAGCAAAGCAAAGTGTGCCCCATAGCATTTGAAGCACACTCTGGATGGTTTGCAATTTAATTATCCAGGTTACATATTATGCCCCGCCAGTGAGCTTGGTAGTCAGTTTATTGACCTTGGAAGGATGGAAATGTGAGTCAACCCTGAGCTGGCTACCTGAGCCCGGGATCAAACTCAGGTTGTGAGCAGAGTCTTTGACAGCAGTACTGCAATTTAACCACAGCTTCACAAGGCTCTTGTTTTAAAGTGCACACTCCCTTTGTTCCACTTTTGTGCAATTTTAGTCATCCAAATAAAAGAAGTTGCCCAGATGTACATTTGTGTTTTGTTTTGTTTTATGAACCATATAGCTACTTTGTATTTCTGAGGAAAATGCTGTATTTTTCGTGAATAAAGTGCAATGGGGTCATAGTCTTGATTGAAATGTCACTTGTGTTGCCCTCAAAAGAGAGATTGGAAGGGGCTTTTGACTGAGAGTATAGGATGTCAATGGTAAATTCTTCTGCATGTTGTTGTGTAAGAGTTCCATGTGATGCTATTTATGGAACTTGTCTCAGATATCTTTCCATGAATAAAACAACTGTTGGGAACTGTAGCCAGTATATAGCAACAAGTCACTTGAAATACCATAAAAAATTTGCAGTATTTAGCATACAGTATGTGTGGCTCCACAAAGTAGAAGTATTTTTCTGCTTCTCAGATTTAAGACAGAACTTTATATTGACCACATTTGCATGCAAAGATAAACCAGGATTGTGGAAACTCTTGACCTCTTAAGAAGAAACTGCCACCCCCATCCTAAAGGAATCTCCTCTTCCTTCTCTCTTTTTTCTTTCTTTCTTCCTCCTCCCGTGCTACCTCCATTTCCCAGTCTAACTCTCCCTTCTTCCTCTCCTCTGCCTCTGCCACCAGATACCCCTCTACTTCTGGCTCCTCTCCTTTTTCTTCCTTCTTTTTCTCCCCTTTCCTGTTCTTTTCCTCTTGTACTTCTAATTGGGCCACATGGTGTAAACCATCTCGTATCCCTCCGTGGTGGATGTTTGAGGGGATGGCTCACTCTCTTCCTTTCTGGCAGGGACTCCCTCCTTCTCACAGGCATTGTATATAAAACTGGTTTAGCATATTAAATCTTCACAGAGAAAAGTAATTTGTCATTTGGAAAGTTGATATGTCACTAATATCAGTGAGGTTAAAGCTACACTAAGCATACAAAGTTGTGTTTGCTAGCCATCTACAGGCTTTAAAAGAGGTAGTTTAGGAGTAAGGTCTAATGGGCTGTGTAAGAACACATACAGAGTGATTCAAAAACTTCCAGTTTGTACCTGCAGAATGCTAGCTGATCATCACAGATTCAGTTTTTCATCTTGAGTTCACTTAACACTGTTTTATAGGATGACTGAAACTCTTGTGGGTTTCTTCATCCAGTAGTCTGTGATATTAAATTTTAAATTTTCAGCTTTGTAATTGAATTGGCATTCCAGAGTACGGAACCACACTAGGCACTTGACAAAATCTTCCAGTGTGTCCTTGTTGTGCAGGTGTGATCTCAGCCTTTGACTGAACCAGTTGAAGAAAAAATATTACCATAACAGACAGGAGTCTCTGCTATAATTTAGATTTTAAATTGATGTCCATTTTTTTTTAAAGATTCTGAGCATAAGATAAAAAGTGAGTCTCTGTATGCAGGTCAGTAGAGCACGGGACTTGTGAATGCATATTTGATTTGGCCTAGGAGGAGGTCTGAAAGGGCAATAGATGTATCTTGGCCTTTGCTATAGAGGTGTAGGAGAATTTTGACTGGGAATTCAGACTTCTCTATATTCCATTTTTGACTTGCAGTGTTAGCAGTGGACTTCACAGTAGGGCTTGCCGTAAAGTATTCTTTCTCAGCACAATCCTCCAATTATCAAATGGGATATGACACTGAATTGTACTGCAGGCTTCCTGTGTGCTCCACTTTCAGCTAAACCTGCAGTGTGAAGATAAAAGTAATAGCAACATTACAGTATTGTTTTGTTCCCAGCTGCAGCCCAACCCACAATTGAGATGTAGTACTGCTGAACAAAGTTGCAGATTTGTTGTAAACAGCATAGGACTGGAACTGCCATATTCAAAATAAACTGTACTTCAAGGCAAGTCATTCCCCTTTTAGACAAAGCTTCAGCTTGCAGACTCAAGAATGAACTGTATGTGCTTTGGAATTTTTAGCAATGTATTTCTTTTCCCTTCTTTCTTATTTTTTAAAACCTTCTATGTTAAGTACCAAGTGGAGTAGTATTTCTTCTTTTTGCTATTAACTTTTGGGTAGGGAGGGTGAACACACTTCTGGCTACATTAAAATCCTCAGTGTTCTATGGGTAGCTTCACTGCTCCAGGAACATTTTATAAATACTTAGTGTAAACCAGTGTGTTTGTCTGGAAGTGATATATCTGGACTATCTTATTTGTCTTTGAAGTCTTTTTATATCTATATATCCTTTTCTTGATCTTGCTTTTCTAGCCTATATATTTCATTTTCTCTCTCACCTATTTGTCTGCTTTTTTTCTTCCTGTTACAGTCAGCCAACATTGTGTACTCACTGAGCATGCTGAGTCCTCATTTGATCTGTTTTTATGTCCTCCATCTTGGGGTTTTCTCCCCATAAAGCTAGTTTATACTTTTGCAAATCTCAGGGATTCTCCAACTCCACTAATAATCTCCTTGCACGTGGATGCTGCCATATTGGTTATGAGACATGAGCATTCGGGAACAGAAGTAAAATTTTGGAGATGGATCCTTTTAGCAAACTACTTGCACAGTGAACATAGTGTGAGTAGCTTGACTCTTTTTTTGCAGCTCATGCAAGGAGGTATAGCCAGGATGAACTTGGAAAGCAGAAATCAGTCATTTCCAGCAAGCATTTACAAGTGGGAGATCCCACATTATTATGCTGATGGTGCCTTATTCTTCATTGTTGCCCAATAGGATCCTGGTTTTATAGTCTAACATATATCCCATAGCCATTTTTACCAATGTGATTTAACATTATCAGAGTGCACCATACTCTTTTTAAAACTATTTAAAAAGCTCAGTAATATTAAGTGGAAGTAGTCTCATTTTAGTCCAGTATTCTGTGGGATTATCATCTGGATTATTTGATCACTCCATTTGGAATAAACATGCATTGTGCTAATATTATATCTGCAGCTTTATCTTAGGGAATGGATTCATGGCTGGAACAATGTGCTTCTCTACCCACAGTAGCAAATACATAAAGCTTGGTAACATGCCTGACTTCACCATCATGTTTCTTTATAATGGTGTGAAAAACTGAAGCAAAACCTTTTGCTGATGAAATAAGGCCATGGGTACTTGCCTGTCTGAAGCACTTTCACTGTGAATAGCTAAAATTGATAAAACCTGCAAAAGAAAAATACTCTCTGAGCTGTAATGGCAACATCCTCACTGGATGAAATGCTAGTGTTTCTGGAGCTCTTGCTATTTCAAGAGGAAACTTGAAAAATGATACCTTTTCTAAGGATTTGGAAGACAGAGAGAAAAGAGAAACTTCCTTTGGATTATGTGCATTCTGCTGCTGTAGTGGGTACTTCAGTTCCAGAGAAAGAACTGTGTGGTGAGCCAGATTGTTTTGCATTGGAGATACTTAACCAATTGTGCCATTCTGTGCTGTGAGAGAGAACTCACTTTGTAAAACACGGTGCAGGGCAGCTCCAACCACTTAAAGAAGCTGATTGTAGTTTTTCCACTATAAAGTACAGTAACTGAACATTGTCCCATCCTCTTCTTCTCTGCATATGAGAACCTGTGGACACTTTACAACATTCAGCTTGCCAATGGTCAGAAGCTATGGATAACCATCTGTCCACTCATGACCACCACATATGTGAAATTCTAAGTACCACTCTTGTGATACCATTGCTTTATTATGTTTTTTAAGTCATCTTCTAAATTTACACTAAATTATATTCACTAGCACTCCTACAGGTTCTTATGTTTCATTAGCATACAGGAAGCTTTCTTTGCTGAACTAGAAGGAAATCTGTCAGCTAGAAAACAGGGTTAAATGATTTGTGATTCTGTTCATAGAAATTCTGAGAAATCTGGTCTAGGAGGATGTACTTGTATGCTGTTCTGTGGAGTTTTACATGAGACTCAAAGCTGTATCCATCCTTCACTCTGGTGATGTTTCCTGTTTTGCTTCTTGAGATACAGGTATCACGATGGGGAACATCTGTGGGAGACGGTGGACTGAAGAAACACAAACTCAAGAATTCAAGCTGTCATTAACACACATGAGATTTTGGGGGATCAGTCAGAGGAAAATCGGCAAAGTTGACATGTTTAACTCCAGTCATTGGACAGGGATTCCAGAATCTGAAATACACTGCATTTACTTAAATTGAATCTCTGTCTCTTCTGAAGGGTGGAAGTTTTCAAAGCTTTCTGGAAGATTTTTCCATTCTAGTTTCATCTCTACTCTTTGCACAGTTCTGCGTATTGTCTGCCATTACTCCAGAAAAACATCAGCTGTTTTCTTGGACATGAAAGATCTTAGCCACTGCAGATTGTGGATCACTTCATTAGGAGCATGGAAGACCTAATGGACTTTATAACATGAAAGTTAAATATGAAATCTGGACATGTGTAGAAATTATGTTGAGATGCAGTTTTTTTAAAAAATACACATAAGGAGAATAGTCAGTCTACAGTTTACATATGTGATGTATGTCTTTCAGAAATGTTTTTGTTGGGTGCACTTTAAAAATTAGAAAGGTGGGGTTAATAAATCAAGAAATCCCTGAAATATGCAAACAATGACAGTTTCCTTCTAAAATTAGTATTTTAAAAAAACTATTATTCTAAATAATCTGTGGCTTGCAGGTGTGAATGATGATTGTTCTCTATTGAATATATCTGGGAATGATACCTTTATAGTGTAGACTAGAGAGTATTTCTTAAATCTGTTCTTTTTAATAATCTGGATGTTATGTGAAGGATTTTGGAACTGAAACAGTTGAACAATATGTAGAAAAAGCTAAAATTCTGTTGAATGTTGTTGAAAAGGGAAGGTCTGAAAGGTTTTTCATATCTAATGCCCTGGTCTCAACCAGATTGGCCTATCTAGGCATTACTCACCTTGCTTTTCAAAACACATGAGCAGGGGTTCTTTTCTTCAGCACACAAGCAGGGGAGTATCTGGTCTTGCTGCCCTGTATTACTGCTTTTGTAAAGCATGTAGAGATCTCCACATAGATGGGAATGTTTCCTCTTCAGAGGAAGCACTTTCCACATGAATGTGACAAGCGAATGTGTGGTGGTAGGCACTCCCCCTCACTTGTTGAAAAAAGCAAGGTGAGTAATGTTTGAATAGGGATGTTGTGAAATTGTGTTATGTTTCAAGAGGAGGTGATGCCTTTATTAGACCATTAAAAATTGAAGAAACAACTGTGGCGCAATCATTTGCCATGAATTTTTGGGAGCCTCATGTTTTTTTTCCTGCACTGTCCACAAAATCTTGGTGCATAGCCTATGGAAGATGGATTAATGTAGAAAACTAGCTGTTTGATTGGTATTTTTAGTGGTCTAATAAAGATATTGCCTGCTTTTGCATTTGTATTGTGTAAGGACCACACAGCCTCTTCATTTTTTTCTGAACTGTTAAGTTGCTGTCAATAGAAATTTCAAGTTATATACAGTACTGTATTCACGCAACAAAAATTCTAGATATATAGTTGTGTTAATCTGATAAAACAAAATACGTGCCTTTGCCTTTTAAACATTAAAATATTTGTTGTGGCACAGGCATTTGTACATTAGGGCCCATTTTATCAAATGTAAGATGCATTATCCTCAGCTGGTAGATCTATCTGTTTGTATATGTGATGAAGTAGGCTCTAGTTTACAAATGCTTATGTCATAATAACATGTTTCTTTGTTTACCAGATTCAGCACTGTTATGATCTATGATCCCAGATAGCTAGAGGATTGCCACATTGGTCACTCCTCAGCATATGGTACAGTTTCTTGAACTCAATTTATGTGGCTGAGTACATAGCTGTTTCAAAACTCTGCTGGTTGGTTATCAGACTGAAGCTGTTTGGAACACTCAAAACTAAATATTTCAAATGAATATACAAAAGAAAAAGTAGAAGACACTTTCTTCAGGCAACAGTATTCATTGGATATAGTATACTATACCCAATGAATACTGTTGGCCGAAGAAAGTGTCTTCTACTTTGTCTTTTGTATAGTCATTTGAAATACTTAGTTTGAGAATATGTATATAAACTCAACAAGAATAAGCTTGTTATGTAATAAGACAGTACTAGTGTTATTTAATAAGATAGTTGGGAGAAGCTAAGTTTCATAGAAGCATTGAACCAGTTTACACATCACAGTAAACTGTAGTTTGGCTTGGGCATGTCGCGAGAATGGCTGACGGTCGGATTCCAAAAGATCTCCTGTATGGAGAATTTGTGCAGGGAAAGCACCCCAGAGGGAGACCACAGCTGCTATACAAGGATATCTGCAAGCGGGATCTGAAGGCCTTAGGAATGGACCTCAACAGATGGGAAACCTTGACATCCTAGTGTTCAGCCTGGAGGCAGGCAGTACAGCATGGCCTCTCCCAATTTGAAGAGGCACTTGTTCAGCAGGCCGAGGCAAGGAGGCAGTCCCGAAACCAGCAAAACCAGGGAGCTGGACAGGGGACAGATTGTATTTGTCTTCAGTGTGGAAGGGATTGTCACTCTCGTATTGGCCTTCTCAGCCACACTAGACGCTGTTCCAAGACCTCTATTCAGAGCACGTTACCATAATCTCTCGAGACTGAAGGATGCCTACACAAACTGTAATTTAACAATACATGTATAAGCCCGAAGGAGCTGTCAGAAGCTGGAGACTTGGATATTCTTCTGCTCTCTGGTGGACAAGAGGCAGACATTATCACTTAGGACCTTACTTTCTCTTAAAGTTGGTTTGTCATGTTGTATGGACAAGCCAGCTCTGAAACCATGGCATGGAATTAGTTTGTTCCAATTCATAATCTCTGGTCTGAGACAGCATTACAACCCAAGATTTATAGTTGGGGGAGCTGCTGGAATCATTCTTCAAGTTTTGCAGGAGAATGATGAAAGCAGCAGGGTGTGGGGTTTTCAAGCTTGAAGTGTGTGCTGACTCCTTCCAGATTTTACATGTTGCTATCATACTGTTTTTCATACTGTCTGAAGAAAACCATGAGGCACATTTTTCAAAGTCTCATTGTCGAGGTGCTTTCATTTTTGAATTACAATTAGACACATACGATAAGCCTCCCAAAACTCTATGTTAGGAGGCGTTTGGGGGAATATGGACCTTTTTTCAAATTAATAAAAAAAAATTACTAAAAAAAGAGTAATGAGCAAAGCAGCAGGTTGCTTCCTTAATAATGAACACGTTACTTTTCAAAAGCGGGGGGGGGGGGGGGGAATTATTTTTGAAAAGTACTGTTCCCATGCTCTGAGAGGAAAAGCTAGCCCATAGTGACCCACAAATCCCCATTCACTTCAAAGCTGAATGGGGATTTGAACCTGAGTATCTCTAATCCTGCCTTCTGTTTATGCTTGCTTTTCCTGCATGTCTTGCTGTTCTGGATCTTGGGAAAGCAGCTGTATCTGCTCTAAAACTAGTAGGATTCCAGAACCTGATGTCTGTCTTAGTGATCAGCTCTTGGTGGCCTCTGAAACGTTCCCTTGAAGCCTGACTTTGCAGTTGTCCCCCAGAGTCAAGAGACAAGGAATCCTGGTTATGGTAATCAAGCTGACTGGTACTTGACCACCATTGGGCAGAGAGGAGAATAAAAATTCCTCTCTTTCCATTAAAACTAACAGGTGAGCAGAGAAGAGAAATCTGCTGTCTGTTTTCTGATCCCCCCATACAAATTATTCTGATATGGAATTATATTTAAAGAGTTCTGTGATATCAGTCTCTAGTGCACTGTGTAACTGTTCCATGGAAGATAAGCTTCAAAACCTTGTCACAAACAATGTACAATGTACAAAACATTGTTGTGTAATGTGCGACTTGTGTGAAACAAGTTGAGTTCAGAGATTGTTTGAGATCAATACGCCTTTTGTTTAAGTTTGATTATGTATCTACTGGAGATTCCCATCAATTTTTGATCCCTACTTTTTTGTGTAGGCTGCAGTGAGGAACCTGTTTAATGCTGTATTACTGCAAAATGCCTCCCTTTGTTATATATGCATTTTCCCATGTCGTCTTGTCTGTGATAATGACAAACTTCTGAAATATTTCTGTTCCCTGTTTGCTCTTTGATATAAACATTTTAAAAAAGTTTTTGCCTGTACATGTAGTAATTTTAGGGATAAAACTCACTCTTGATATCTGTTGTCCGTGGGAACTTTATTTGAGTGTTACCACAGTACTGCTATTAAAGGACTAAGTGGATTCATGTGGTAAGAGGAGGCTGTCCTGTTTGGTTACAATTAAACATATCCTTTCAAACCAAACAAATATTTTTTTTTCTCCCCCAATACCATAGTCTCTTGTGATTGCTGGTTAAGTCACTAGTTCTAATAACCAGATAGATGAATCACGGCTGTGGGAATTCTGAATGCAGGCAGAACTTTCTCACTCTTTAAATGGAAGGATAATTTCTTTGGGGATTTAATGTCTGTAGTGGAAGGTTCAAGAGTTATTTTCAGCCATTGACCAGACCTAAAGGTAAGCTATGTAAAATAATCAATATCATAAACTATACTTCTATTGAAGACATACTTTTATGCCATAAAGTATTGCTCTTTAGCTGATGGGTTGTAACATTTTTAAATGAAGTGTGTGCAGGCAATAATGTTTGCTACTTTTTAAAAAAGGAGGTAACTATCTTACAGTGCCGTTCCAAAAGTATCAGCATCATGTATTATATTGGGATGCATACTTTCGACTGAATGTTGCTTCCAGTGTTGACTGCAATATACCATTCCAGGTATACATTTCACAGTTCCATAGCCCTAAGTAGGTATGAATTACTTAGTTCTTTCTAACATACTAGCAAGGAAGTGCCTGACACCTCTCTCGATCATCACATGGAGAGCAATGTGTCTCCAGTCAGAGTTTCCTGTTTGCTTTTAGGCTTTTAGTGCACACAGAAAAACTGGAAATTTCTGGTTCTTGCTCACATCAAGAGCTTCTGTACAAATTTGGAGAAAGGAGTGAGAGAGGGGGAGCCGTTTTCCTGCTGGTGTGTGGAAAAAGTCATGGACATGATGCCTGAATAGGGCCCATGTGGTGCTCCAGTGGATGCTGTGTGCATCATGCTATGTACATTTTCACCCCCTTTTACATACAGAAGAGAAAAATCACAAGATCACAAGAGGCATACCACGTGCAGACATTGCTTTAGCAGTGGGAAGGTGAGAATAGAGAGGCATGTGTGTAACTCAGGTACATGTCACATGTTATAGTGAGGTTAAAAGTGGGTCGGTGTACAAATGTAGAAGATTGCTGCATGACAATGACATAGTTATGGTAAACATGAACAGTATAACTGTAGATGCTAAACTTTCACAATATGAATTTTGTTTTGGTTTGCTTGTATGTTGCACTAGAGCAAGGTACAATATAGCCCAGTATTGAGAGGAGAATTCTCCTGTATGCAGAAGGGCACCTTTAGATTGAAACCAAGCAGAAAAAGCGATTTTTTTGGTTTGGTTTTGCCTCTGCCACAAATTGTTCTGACTTGCAGTACAAGAAGTCCTATGAGTTTGTCACTCTTGATTTTTTTCTAGAAGGAGTACAGTTAGAGTCATGTTATGACATGCAGTATTTTTGTTAAACTTCTGACTTCATACTTGTTACACTAAATAGATACCCGTCTGTGAGATCCAGATTAATCTAAGAACAGAAAATCAGTTTTGACATTGCTGAGTGCTGCTTATGGAAGTACTTGAGTCACTTGATAAAGGGGTGTGTGTGTCATGTAACAAAAGAGGACGATGTTTCTGATGTGCTTTGGGTTCTTGTTTCTGTAAGGGAGTTAAAAAAACTTTGTCAGATCTCCTTAAAGAAGGGGGGAAAGCATCATAATTGGGCAAAAATACTCTATTTGACTAACTGGAGAAACTGGCTAGGTTTCCAGTTTCTGTTGGAAACTGCTCAGATAACTAAATTGACATGGCCAGGTGAGTGCTTTGGAAACAATGAAGTTTTTACAGTCCAGATAACACTTTCTCCTTGCATTAGAAGACTTTTTACTGCTAAATGGGGCTATTTGTAACATTTGTATTTGGACTTTATGCAGAAATGTCAGTTTTCTTAGCCTTTTGTCTTGTGTAATACCAGACAAGTCAATGCAAGCATTATTTAGGCTTTCTACATACCAGTTTTTGGTATATGTTTTTTGGAATTTGGGATGAAAAATCACAAAGACTAAGCTGATCGTATTTATTTAATGAAGACTTTAAAAACAATACATGGAGAGCAGAAGAAATATTCATCTTGTATCCATGCTTTGAAGGGAGCGTGGGGTGGACCAAGAGCTCTTTTAAAATTAGCTTCATTCTAATTGGTTTAGCGAGTGTGACCATGACACTGTGTTTATGTATCCACCCTCATCAACGTGCCTTGTTAAGAGGAGGGTTCGGTTCACCTTGAGTATAAACCCGTGGTTGATGCTTATGAGTGTTGTCTTCTTTTGCAGTGCTGTCTGTGAATTTGCTCTGGAGGTTACTCTGTAAGTTGCAGAACAGTTCACTTTGCTTGTGATCTCTCAGCTCCTGAGGTGTGACTGCTGAATATGATAGGGTATCTATTTTAGACATTAGGAATGTATTTGTGACTAGCAATGCAGAGCTGCTCAAAGAATTAACTGTATTTCTCTTTAAAACAGCTTGGAAACCCTGAGTGAGTTCTTTGTTTCTGGATGCATTTTTTAAAAAAATGAAATTTGTAAAATGTTATCTCTGGTAGAAGTGGACAAGAATGTAAGGCTTGGCTCTAGGGAGTTGCCAGTTACACAGTGGGTTAAAATCTCCTCCTGGCAAAAATATTTGAACATCTTATTAGCAAGAAAGAAACATAGTTGTAAGGAAGCAACTAAGGTCTGTGGTTTGGATTGTGGCAAGAAAACTTGATTCAGGCATCACTGAGTTCTTAGCATACAGTGAAGTTAATTTCAACAGAATACAAATGTGTATAATCCAATGCAATTGCCAAATTGGAGCATTAATCTACCCTTCCCTTTTCCTTGGAAAAGGTAATAGTAATGTTAAAAGAGAATGGGGGTCTAAATTTTCAGAGGAGGATGGAAAGAACTTAATAAACAAACGCATTGGTGATTTTGTAGTTGAGTAGTAGGTGCCTGAATGCATTTCTGAAATACAACATGCAGTGTTTGTCCTTCAGGCTTGCAATTGAAGAAGCTATATAAGGATGTGTAGGGAAACTAGGTTTTGGTATGCAAAGTAACCCTTTTACGTCACTGATAGTTATTTTAAAGTGGTTATGGCATTATTTACTTCCTGGGGTGCAAATCTTCTGTCATTCTTACTAGACCTTTTCTCCATGTAATTTTAAGACCATATAGGGATGTAATTTGCCTACAACTATTTTAATTATCTGGCATGCTATGGCAAGGTCTGTTAAATTTTAAATACTTTTCTGACTTCAACCTTTGGAAGGGGAAAAATAATCTTTTAACTGGTTACTTGTATCTGACATTACAAGCCACGTTTGATTGCCAAATAATTTTAAAATACCAACAGAGGCAGTTTCATAAATAATATTTGTATACAACCACTGTAGGATGACATACAAGTTGCTGCAAAAACTATTCTACAACTGAATCTGAACACTTCGAAGTTGTTAACCGTCAAAGATAAAATTTGTCGTATGACTTTTATAGGAAGCTCTGTGTAAGTTAGAATTTACAGTAGGAACCAGGGTGGATAAAAATAAATGATTTTTAAAAATCAGACTGATTTAAATTACAATTTAAATCAAACCCATTGTGGTGGAAACAGATTCCTGCAGGGTTCTTTCAGTTTGTTTTTGTATTGTTTACCTCACTCCTAAGCAGAAAAAGTGTTTTGCATTGGGTTTTTGTTCAACAACTGTGTCTCAGTGTCACTGTGAATGAAAATAAAAAACCCAGCATTTATTGGTTGGCTCTACTGGTTTTCCCTAGAAAGTCAGTCTGTAATATATATCTGAGTCTTCAGAAGCTAGTTAATTTTCATTAGGGTAAAATTCACTGTTCTTTTAGGGCAAGTGCCTTCTGCCCTGTATTGTAAGGGCAGAGATCCTCCAGCAAAAAGCTTCTGTGTGTGCCAGCTGGAATGAATCTCTCTGTTAAAGGCTGGCAGGGTACTGGCAGCAATTGATCTGCCACATGCAAACAAGCACCATAACTCAGCAGGGGTTTGCCCTGAATTCTGTCAGAGGAAATTTAAGGATAGCCCATTAGAATTTCTTTTGTAGGTGCTTATTTCCTTTTTGTGTACAGTATTCTTCTGTTGGCTGACAACAAACTGCAGTTTCTTTGGACTCTGAACTTGGCTCTGTAAGCATCCTGCTTGACCTTTCACCTTAATTTACTCTTTCTTTCCCTTGGGTATACTATTTGGGTGGTCAGAAGGATGAAGTGTTTTACAAATGGCAGCCCAAGCTTCTCATTTCATTATAGAATAATATTACCATTTCTGAAATGTCTGGAAATACTTCCAGTGCATTTATCTGTTTAATAAATAGACTTCTTTTTTGGGTTTTTATTGGTTAAAAACATTGACATTTGACGCCTGTTTAATGTTTTCTGAATTTAAAGATGATTATTTATTGGAATTGTGCTTAAAATTGGGGGCTTTACATTATGAAATAGCCAAGTTCTTATTTGAAAGCTTATAATCTAAGTACAGTATAAAAGGGACAGCAGGAAAGAAAGATTAGTCTGTGAGATAATATACAAAGCTGCTAAAGTATGGGTCTTTCATAAAGCATGGGGCTAATATTACTAGTTGACAGACACCCCCTGCTTTTTTGTAGTTGTTGTTTAAAAATCTGTAGGCAGATTCAGGAGCTAGCCTTTCAATTGATCTGCCTGGTTAGAAATACATTTCTGAATCAAAAATATACAGAAGATTTCCATAAAACAAAACTAAGTTTTCTGTTGCATAGAACACTTGCATATTCCCACTGAGTGGACAAGGATATCCGATATCTTACAAGTACTTGTGCACTTGCACCAGAGTATGAAAGATAGAACTGCTGACAGATGTTTCCGAGTTCACAGAAGCCCTGTTTAGGTGTTGCAGAATCCAACACTGTCAACATGTTTTGGAGCACCTAGCCTTACACACACATGTACACACACACCCCATCTTCATTTTGTCATACTCTCAGAGGTAAATCTGATTATGAAGCTTTTGGCTCACATACAGGTTCTCCACATGAATAAGAACTCAGATTTTCCTATGTTTCTCTTGCATGTAGAGATTACATGCAAGAAAAATTTAGCTTTTCAGACCTATTGCTGCTTGCCTGAAGAAAGTGACTGTGGAGTGGGGCAGGGCTAGGTGCTCCCTTCTAAGTGTGTTGACAGTGCTAGTTTCTGTGAAGGCTGAATAGGGCTCTAGTCTTTACACTGATTTGTGCAGTTCATTATAGGAAGCCTTTGATATAAATCTTGTATTTAAGGCAAAACAATTCAAGACATTTAAGAGCTGCCCTTCATTTTAGAGTTCTTGTTAGTCCTGTCAAAGTCCTAAATTAATGCAATGTTAATAGAGTAGAAATTCCATTAACACGGTTGTGTTGGATCAAACTACTGGGAAAGCAGTCCTGCAAGAAGAGGTTGTACAATTGCTAGTACAACGGGTCTTTCACTGGTACAGTGACATTATTGAATCCAGGCCAAGGCTTCCATCTTTTACATTTACTAAAGATAAATGTGAAAAAAGTTGTAGTGTTTGTATTATAACATATAGGACAATTACCACGCCTTTTAGAATAGCAAGGCAAGGTTTCCCAGTAAAAAATTAAAATGGGGGGCAGCGGAGGAAGTAAAGAAGGAGAAGCTGGAATATATAAATTGGAAGAATATGTTTCCATTCAGCTGTATGTAAAGTATACATAGTTACATACTTTTATACTAAAGTATACATAGTTACATACATTTATTTCAAATTAAAATAATTTGTATGCCATTAGATCAATTCCATCTTGCAGCAATGCTTCCTGGGGTCTTTTGGGTATAAAGTGTTCAGACATGGTTCCCTTCTACCAGTCCCTTCTTGAAGGAACTTTGGGACTGTGCAGCTTGTCCAAGGCCACAAAGGCTGGCCCTTCTCCCAGTAGGCACATGGGGGAATCAAGCTCTGTTGCTCCAGGTAGATGAAATATCCTGGCAAGCTTTGGTTTAGTCAAATAGGAGATGAGAAAATGAATTATACCAAAGTCTTCATAGATAAATTGGGTTTTGAGAAGAGGTTTGAAGGAAGAAGGAAGGCAGGTATTGAAAGGAGCCATCCGAAGCAGAAGGGGCAACAGAAGAGAAATGGTGTAGCTGTCTGAGATAAGTAATGTGAAACTGGATGAATGCAAGAAATCACAGTGAATTGAAAAAAAAAAAACAGCACTGTATTACAGTAGTAAGCAGAGATCAGAAGCAGGAATAGAGTGAAGAGGAGGACTGTGAGATACTTGAACATTAAGGACTAGATATTTCTGTTGAGTCTTAGAGCAGATGTGTAGAGAAAGTATTTTGAATGAAAAGAGAAAGTCGCTGAGTAATGGGAAAGCTAAAAGTTGTGATGGCACTGTTCTGGATGGAGTTGAAGAGACATCAGCATTTTTATATGAAACAGATTGTGCCCTTATGAAAAGTTGAATGAACAATTCAAGTAGGAGAAGTAGCTGAAGACATGGAAGTCATGGAAACTGGGTTGTGATGTGAGTCACACAAGAGAAGATGATTGGTGGTTTTATGTTCTATTAACAGGTCAAGGAGAATGAGGACCAAGTAGACACCAATGGATTTGACAGTAAGGGAATCAGTGTATTTAGCAAGAGCAGTTTCAGTAGGGTGAGAAAAACCAAGCAAACGCTGTGTGCTTCTTTTCTGTGATGCCATTCTACTCAAGGGTAATAGTTTAAATAGCAACACTTATGTAAAATCAATTCCATTACTAATTAAAAGGTATAGATTATATTTAAATTCACTGATCATAATCCTTTGTTACAGCACAATAGGTTTTAGTTGAACTTGTGTGTTCAGAAGAAAACAGTAGGAGCTTATTCCCAAATAAGTACACAAAGGCCGAAATTCTGTTGCTTAGCTTACGACAAATTATAGCTTTTGGTATGTTTCTCCTTGGTAAACAGAATGGCCACACTGCAATTCACAGGGTGCAAACACCCATGCCCAAAGCCAGCATACATATGCCGTCCAAGAATCATGATAGGGATGGTTTGTTTACTTGGTAGGAATGGACCAAAAGTTAACGATATGGCTTATGCACTAAGCTATAGGATTTTGGCCATAGAATTGTGATCTTAGTGTTAAAGTACATAGTTGGGAACAGCTCAAAATTATGCAATAGTTTTTAAATCAGAATATAGCTGATTACTCATGTCCTATCTTACTTTGAACAAAGATGGTTATTCATTGAAGATTTTTTTAAGGGATGTGTTAACACTCCCTGGCAATCCATATAAGTTTGATACCTTGCCAAATGTCAGCTTTCTCTCTGAACGTTAAGAGAAAAACATTTTTTATGATAGCATGATTGGAGCATATTATTTGTCATTGTAGCTGTTAAAGAAGGAAGAAAATCATCACTCCAAGCACCTTAAATTAAAGAATGTATTCTGCTTGCCCCTAAGTATCATGATTATTTCATAGAATCACAGAATAATGGCATTGGAAGGGGCCTATAAGGCTATCAAGTCCAAGCCTCTGGCTCAGTGCAGGAATACAAATCAAAGTATATCTGACAGATGGTTGTCTGTGGGAGTGGAACTATGCATGACATTAGAAAAATTAGTTCTGAAATGCACACCTGCCTGGTAATGCAGATCATTCTCTTCAACCTATACTCCAACTTTTCCTATTAGTTTTTCATCTAACTTTGGTTTCTGCTAGATAAGGGGTTTACCTTGTGAAAAATGCAGGAGACTGGGAGTGGGATGCAGGTAATCTGTAGTGCAGAAAGAGTTCTGCAAACCTCCCGATATGCCAATTCCCGCTTTAAAAAATCCCCCTACTGTACTTCAAATTTATATGACAAACATGAGTTTGGGGATTTTGGTTTGGAACTTAAAATAACTTCACTTAGACTTGAGCCTATAACCCTATACAAACTAGCCCTGAGCACTATTATTACAAACAATCTCATAATGGCTCTTTCTCAAATCCTGTGGGCAGGCTTTTTGTAGTCCACCATGAAAGAAAATATCACCTAACAAGTAGACTGTAGCCTATGAAAATTCAGGCTACTAAAGAGATGTCAAAAGACTCTTTGGAAAATTTATTTATTTATTTATTTAGTTGGTTGATTGGTTGGTTGGTTGGTTTCTATACTGCCCATCTGGCTACTAGGCCACTCTGGGCAGTTTACATATTAAACAGTTCCAAACAATAAACATAATAGTATAGAATCAAAATAAAGATAAAACAACCAACAATTTAAATAATAAAAATATAAAATAATATAGATAAATAATAATATATACTTTTTATGCTACAGTTTTTGCTCAAAATTAAAGTAAGCTTTTTATCCCACATTTTATAGTTATGCTGGAATACAACATAACCATGCTGTTGAGTATTAAAACTGGCTGGCAGAGCTTCACAGTTACTGTAATAATCTTATTTAACAGGACTGAAGTGCCAGCCTGAGAGAAAAGGAACTCTTGAGAGGTCAGTTGTAGTGGAAATGTTTCATGCTGTTGTTAAACTGTTTGGAATCAAGAATCTGGCCCCTGTTGGAGGATTACAAAAAAATGAAGTATAGCAGAGAGAACAGCTTAGGAGAAGGAAGATCCAACATTTGTGGTCTGTTCTAGTCTCTTCCTCAGCCGCGGTACTCAGAATAGTCCTGTCAACTTACCACAGGTCTTACAGTGCTGCTGTTTAATGAGATTCCAGTCATTCATAATCTAGCATGAAGCTTGGGAGAGTGAATAAGGTGGGGTTGGCTTCTTCCAGTTTTACTGTCCCTGTTACAGTATTTAATTGTCGCACCAGAATAGGCTTTAGTGTCAGGGAGGAGAAATCACTGTGGTCTCTAGGGATTTGATGTTGCAATACAGTTTTAGACAGAAAATTAGAACAAGTCTCTTCAGGTTACTCCTCAGATCAGGTATTGATTTTGAGTGTTTGATTGTGCCTAATTCTGAGCACAGTCAGACCATTAAGTGTACAGACGTCACATCTGCCCAGTTCTCGTGACTAACCTGAGAGAGGTTGTCTTGGATTCAGAAGACCCCTCAAATGATTTCTTAAGGAGTCTCAACATTCATGCCAAGTTATCCTTATAAGACTGCTTAAGATTTGATGACTGCCATGAAAACTACAGCATTGTTCCAGATTGTCCCTGATACAATCCATGTGGCACATTACACTGTAGAACTAGTTTTATAAACTGAGCAGGGAGATTGTGTAATGTACTTGGACAATCTGCCTTTCATTCCCTTGATTAAACCTCTACCTTTTGAGTATGAGCTTGTAGTAGTGGTTCCCTTCCACAGGGATAGTAGATATGTTGGATTGGTCCACCTCTGGAGGCACAGTGAATCTAATGGATTCCTACATGCCTTTCTTTGGAATATTTTGATTTAGCTCAACCAGTACTTCTGTCAGTGTTCTCACTTCACAAAATGCAAAGAGCACCAGAAATTCCACACAGTTACTCTATAGCAATAGAATCTGTTCAGCTAAAATAGCAAATAATCCTTTAATGTGTTAAAGACAAACAAGTTCTAACTGGCATAGAATTTCACAGACTTCAGCTAGCTTCATCAGATGCCATCCATGAAAGTGCATGTCAAATAGGATTTGATCATTTTTAAAGTGCCACTTTATTATTTGATGTTTTCTGCTGTGTTTGACTAATAAAACTACCTTTAAAAGGGGATTGGACAGATTCCCGGAGGAAAAGTCCACCACAGGTTACAAGCTATGATGGGGATGTATAATCTCGAGGCTTAAAAGGAAGGTACCTCAAAATGTCAGATGCAGGAGAGGGGTATCAGGAGACAGGTATCTAGTTGTCTCGTGTACTCCCAGAGGCATCTGGTGGGGCCACTGTGAGATACCGGAAGCTTGACTAGATGGTCCCTTGGCCTGATCCAGCAGGGCTCTTCTTATGTTCTTACCTCTTGGGAAGTTTTGCTTCAGCTGTGAAATATATCAACTAGGATCTGAGAACAGGTTAATGAAAAAGTTAAGAGACAAGAACACAATTGGTGAAACACTAAGTGTGACGTTTGAGCAGACAATAGGGCAGGGCTTATTATCAAGCTTGCTTTGTGGCATTAAAGAAGCAACACTTCTCTGCTGCCTTTGCATTCTCAGCAAACCACTTGTTTGCCAGGTTGCTTTCGTGACTTTTTAACCTATCGGAAGATGTAAAGAGATTACCACAGTCTGGCTGTGACACACCTGTCTAAATACTTCTTGGCCAGAGGAAGGGAGACCCCTTCCTAATGCATTTTTGGAGCAAAAATTAATATAAGACCCTGTCTTATTTTTGGGGAAACACGATAATAAAGATTGAGCAGAGACTGGCCCAGGAATTTTATGGATACATTTTGAGTGAAAAGTTGGTCACAAATGTAATTTTCTTGAGCAGGCTCTTGGAGTAAGTGGTGCCAGACAGCTCTAATATGGGACGGGAAGGATCATTAGGATTCATTTTCATTAGGTGGAGAATGGAACTTCCTTCATGGTTTCAGTCTCAATGTAGAACTCCCTCTACAGATGCTAATTTTCCCTTGCACCATCTGACATCTTGGAGGACCTGCAATGTGCTTCCTGTTTACCCAAACCTTTTGTGGTTATTGTCAGTGTTTTTGTTAATTGCTGCAATTATGTTATTGTTTGTTCAGTGTTATGTCTCATGTGTGGGGTATGTGGGTGTGTCTCCCTTTGAATGCATGTAATTATTCAGTAGTGGCCTAAGTGCTGTATAAGGTTTTATCATGTGAATTTTGTAAGTTATTGTGAGTACCATGTTTTACGCAAGAGATTTTCACAATAAAATAAAAAGAGTATGACAGAACATGCCAACTCCTATTATGTGTGAATGTTTGTGCCATAGAGCACTTGGTGACCTTGATTAAACTGCCCATTTAGTAAGGATATATCTGTTATAGCATTTATTATCTTTTGGTTAATTTGACTTTCAGCACTTATCTTTGTTACCTAATCATATAGTCTGCTTATTTCATGGACAGCAGATTTGGGTTTAATCCTTGGTTTGCAGGAGTGCCATGTTTGTACAATTACAGCTATATCCCCAAAATATTTCAGCTTTGCAGTTGGCAAAGCAAATGGGAGGGTGTTCATTTGTGGAATAGCCGGGGTTGAGAATCAGTTGATAAAGACCCATCTCCTGGAAGAAAATCAGCTCATGAAAGAAGCTGACAATGTATTTGTTTCTTGTGCAAAATCATCTTATGAATAAAAGGAGGAGGGGAAGGGAAATAATGGCCATCTTAAAAGCTGTACATTTGTTGGAAGAAAACCAGCAGTCACAGAACATTTATCCTTTTCACTGTCATGTGAAAAAGTGCATTAGGAAGAATAGGATACCTAGTGATGCATGGATTATTTCAGTTTCTTGCAGTTTTATAAGACAGGGTTTCCACTTGTGGGAGCATTGCAAATAAAAATCCTTACAAAATGCTTTTCAGATGTAAACATGCAGGTATAGCTAGCACAACCATGCAGTTGAACAGTTGGAGGAGTGGCTTGTGTATATACCCATGTCACCTACCTAACTATTTAACACAGCCTCATCCTACATGAAAATAACTACAGATCTCTTGTGATATAAATTTACAATGGATGGTTGTTTAATTTGCTGCTGCTTCTGCCCAGAACAAATGGATTTTCTGTATTTCAAAGTATATTTTTGCCGTTGCTGCATTTGCTTCTTTTGAGAACCCAGATCAAACCTCGACTTACGAACCTCCCTAGTTACGAACATTTCGAGTTACGAACAGCTCCGTCCGCAAAAATCTGGATCGACTTGAGAACGGAGCTTCCACCTACGAACGAAAAAAGGCAGGGAAAAAGGGCGGGAAATTCAAACTGTTGGTGGCAAAGAGGCTGCTACTTTGTAGCTCTTTCGCCCCAATGGTTAGAGCAGGGGGTCAGGGAACTTTTTTACTTCTGCCGAGCAGGAGGAGGAAGCCAGTGCACTCCCTTCCCATCCCTGGCGTGGGTCTACCCGTGAGTAAGCGCTGCGGAAAGCGTGGGGCTACTCATGAGTAAGCACCGCCGAAGGCGCGACAGTGGAGGTAAGGTTCTGCTTTTTCCTTTTAAAAAAGTTGATCTGGGTGGGTTTTGGAGGGTAGGTTTGGGCTGGGGGGGTTATGTTTCTGTATTGTTTTGTTTTTTGGTGATTTTTTTTTTTTTTTTTTTTTTTGCAGTCCCAGCGTGGGACTTGCTCCAATGTTTATTTTTGGATTGGTTTGTTTTTGGTTTTGGTTTTTTGCAGTCCCAGCGTGGACTTGCAGTGTTTGGGCTTTCCCCCAATTTGAATTTCCCGCCCTTTCCCCCTGCCTTTTTGCCTTCGGAGGTCTGCAAGGGCTCCCTCCGATGTCGGGGGAAAGCCCTTGGATACCTCCTGGGGGTCCGATCGCGGCGGCGGATCTACCTGTGAGTAAGCGCCGTGGAAAGGGCGGGTCTACTTGTGAGTAAGCGCCGCCGAAGGCGCGGCAGTGGAGGTAAGGTTCTGCTTTTTCCGACATCGGAGGAAGCCCTTTGAGACCTCCGAAGGCAAAAAGACAGGGGAAAAGGGCAGGAAATTCGAATTTCCAGCCCTTTCCCCCTGCCTTTTTGCCTTTTTTCTTCCCTCGGAACGCATTAAATGGTTTTCAATGCATTCCTATGGGAAATGGTGCTTCGACTTACAAACTTTTCGACCTACCGAACGCCGTCCCCGAACGGATTAAGTTCGTAAGTCGAGGTACCACTGTATTCAGCTTTAGCTCTTTATTTTGATCGGTAGTGTCTTTAACTGGTGAATTTGCTGTACTGTTGGAGGCAATGTTTTGATTCCTTTGCATCCATCTTCCAAGTGTTGGCACGTGGCAGGCTCAACATGTGAGCCAAGGACAGTATTTCAAGTCTGCCTTGAAGCACTGAAGGCTTATCAGCTCCAATTGCACTCTCTTGTGTACATCACCAGTACTATAACCACAGTGTTTGGCTGTGGTTTGTCATCCAACTGTCATATTTCTGGGTCTCTGAAAGTAGGATTATGATAATTTTTTACAAACAATTACTGTGGTCAATATATTCTTTATACTTGCTCAGTTCTTGGCTGATCTCTGCCAGTGCATTCAGTTGGCAACTCTTGTGGTAGAGCAACATCCTGTCTTTTCTCTTATGCATTGTACAGCAGGGTCAGTTCTCCAGGCCTTTTCAGGACAGAAGCATCTGTCATCAGCTTTCTTTGCCTTCCCAAGGCTTGCTGCTGGGACACTGTTTCAGTTCTCCTTTGTGGTGTGCTTACACAAGTTGGCACCATTTCCAGTGAATGAGAGCAGAACTTAGATGGAAGCTGTAGCCTTACTGCCAGGGTAATAGGAGAAAAACAAAACGTTAAAAAAGAAAAATTGAATTGAAATTGTTTACCAAATTTATGATTCCAGGGGTTGTGTTTTAAAAAATAATTTGGATTTGATTGAAACAGATTTCATTCTATAGTTATCCTTTAGAACTTATTTAATGCCCCTCTAGCCTTCACTATGCAAGCAAGAACACACTATTTTAGCAAATTATAGTATTATAGATGTCTGTGCACTGTGTTCCGCAATAATTGGCAGTTTTTTTCCTGGGAAGTTCCAAAACACAAGGTCCACATTGCAGCACACCTAGCATTGTACCAGACTGTGGTGGTTGGCTTCAAGTAAGTGATTTTATTTAGTGCATTTGTATGTGAGCACAAATGCAAGCTGAACTCCTTTAATTGTATTTTTCCCTAAGATGTAATTAAGTAATACATAATGTGTGTGTGTGGGTGTGTGTGTCTGTGTGTCTGTCTCAAGGTGGATTAAAATGGATTATTTTTTTAAACAATCAGATTTTTAAAATTTAAATTGGATTTTTAAATTTTTAATCAAATTTACTTTAATGAAATGCTTTTGGAGGAAAAATCTATCTAAATATAGTTTTCCATTTAAGATACATTATAGTTCAAAGGTTTTTCAGCATGAAATAGAGCTTAGTTATGTAGCATGAGGCTGTATATTCATGCAATATTTACATTTTTGGTAAACTAATTCAGTTAATCCAAGTTATCCAAGCTGAGGTAACATGTACGATTTCACAGTAAAAATTGTATAAAATGAACAAAGTTCATGAAAAGACCTTAATCCCATTGTTGTTCTTCAAATCTATGTACAAACAATGAACACGTTGATGTTTAAGCAAATGCAAGAATATGTATGCTATATAATATTATTGAAACAATTTAAGTAGTTCTCCAAATATGAGTGATTAACCTTTTAAACTAAAATCTGTTCTGATACAGTTGTTTTACTAATCTGACAGGTTATTGTTCTAAATATGAAATCTTCATCTGGTTGCAAATATTAAAGTTTGTAATTACCAGCAAGAATGAGTCTTTACATTTAAAAATAATGATTTAAATCAAGTCTTTGTTGTTGTTTAGTCGTTAAGTCGTGTCGGACCTCTTCATGACCCCATGGACCAAAGCACGCCAGGCCCTCCTGTCTTCCACTGCCTCCCGGAGTTTAGTCAAATTCATGTTGGTAGCTTCCATGACACTGTCCAACCATCTCGTCCTCTGTCGTCCCTTTCTCCTCTTGCCTTCACACTTTCCCAACATCAGGGTCTTTTCCAGGGAGTCTTCTCTTCTCATGAGATGGCCAAAGTATTGAAGCCTCAGCTTCAGGATCTGTCCTTCCAGTGAGCACTCAGGGTTGATTTCCTTTAGAATGGATAGGTTTGTTCTCCTTGCAGTCCAAGGGACTTTCAAGATTCTCCTCCAGCACCACAATTCAAAAGCATGAATTCTTCGGCGGTCAGCCGTCTTTATGGTCCAGCTCTCACTTCCATACATCGCTACTGGAAAAACCATAGCTTTGACTATGCGGACCTTTGTCGGCAAGGTGATGTCTCTGCTTTTTAAGATGCTGTCTAGGTTTGTCATCGCTTTCCTCCCAAGAAGCAGGCGTCTTTGAATTTCATGGCTGCTGTCACCATCTGCAGTGATCATGGAGCCCAAGAAGGTAAAATCTGTCACTGCCTCCATATCTTCCCCTTCTATTTGCCAGGAGGTGATGGGACCAGTGGCCATGATCTTAGTTTTTTTGATGTTGAGCTTCAGACCATTTTTTGCGCTCTCCTCTTTCACCCTCATTAAGAGGTTCTTTAATTCCTCCTCACTTTCTGCCATCAGAGTGGTATCATCTGCATATCGGAGGTTGTTGATATTTCTTCCGGCAATCTTAATTCCGTCTTGGGATTCCTCCAGTCCTGCCTTTTGCATGATGTATTCTGCATATAAGTTAAATAAACAGAGGGACAATATACAGCCTTGTCGTACTCCTTTCCCAATTTTGAACCAATCAGTTGTTCCATATTCAGTTCTAAACTGTTGCTTCCTGTCCCACATACAGATTTCTCAGGAGATGGATAAGGTGGTCAGGCACTCCCATTTCTTTGCCATAGTTTGCTGTGGTCCACACAGTCAAAGGCTTTTGCGTAGTCAATGAAGCAGAAGTAGATGTTTTTCTGGAACTTACTGGCTTTCTCCATAATCCAGCGCACGTTAGCAATTTAGTCTCTAGTTCCTCTGCCCCTTCGAAATCCAGCTTGTACTTCTGGGAGTTCTTGGTCCACATACTGCTGAAGCCTACCTTGTAGGATTTTGAGCATAACCTTGCTAGCGTGTGAAATGAGTGCAATTGTATGGTAGTTGGAGCATTCTTTGGCACTGCCCTCCTTTGGGATTAGGGACGTGGTGGCCCTGCAGGTTAAACCGCAGAAGTCTCTGTGCTGCAAGGTCAGAAGACCAGCAGTCGTAAGATCGAATCCACGCGACGGAGTGAGCTCCCATCGCTTGTCCCAGCTCCTGCCAACCTAGCAGTTCGAAAGCATGTAAAAATGCGAGTAGATAAATAGGTACCACCTCGGTGAGAAGGTAACGGTGTTCCATGTCTAGTTGCGCTGGCCACGTGACCATAGAAACTGTCTTCGGACAAACTGTCAGAGTATGAAATTTACAGGCCTGAACAGAACAGAAGTATTAATGAGTTGCCATGATGATCAGGTGTGTCAAATGCTGAGTCACAGTGACTCAGGAGGGCTGGCACAAAGATGATGCAACACCTGCACTGATTGGATAAAGCCAGATTCATAAGTGTATATATATGTACTGTGTAGTGAAGATGTATCTCCTGCTATATTGATGAATTCATGGTGTCATGCTGTCGCTCTGTATACTTGTAAATATCCTGTAAATATATGTGTGGTGCTGGAAGAAGCTGAACGTGTCTGAGTGAGTTATTGCCATCAGGACCTGAAAGTACTCTGCTGATTTTCCGCGTGTTCACGCACTGACACAAACGGTGGCTCTATGGCTTGGAAACGGGGATGAGCACCGCGCCCTAGAGTCGGACACGACTGGACTAAATGTCAAGGGGAACCTTTACCTTTACCTTCTTTGGGATTGGGGTGTAGTCTGATCTTTTCCAATCCTCTGGCCACTGCTGAGTTTTCCATACTTGCTGGCATATTGAGCATAGCACCTTAACAGCGTCATCTTTTAAGATTTTAAATAGTTCAACTGGAATGCCATCACCTCCATTGGCCTTGTTGTTAACCATGCTTTCTAAGGCCCACTTGACTTCACTCTCCAGGATGTCTGGCTCAAGGTCAGCAACCACACTATCTGGGTTGTCCGGGACATCCAGATCTTTCTGGTATAATTCCTCTGTGTATTCTTGCCACCTCTTCTTGATGTCTTCTGCTTCTGTGAGGTCCCTGTCATTTTTGTCCTTTATCATGTCCATCTTTGCACAAAATGTTCCTTTAATATCTCCAATTTTCTTGAACAGATCTCTGGTTTTTCCCTTTCTATTTTCCTCTATATCTTTGCACTGTTCATTTAAGAAGGCCCTCTTGTCTCTCCTTGCTATTCTTTGGAAGTCTGCGTTCAATTTTCTGTAACTTTCCCTATCTCCCTTGCATTTTATTTCCCTTCTCTTCTCTGCTATTTGTAAGGCCTCGTTGGACAGCCACTTTGCTTTCTTGCATTTCCTTTTCTTTGGGATGGTTTTTGTTGCTGCCTCCTGTACAATGTTACGAGCCTCCATCCATAGTTCTTCAGGCACTCTGTTCACCAAATCTAGTTCCTTAAATCTGTTCTTCACTTCCACTGTGTATTCATAAGGGATTTGGTTTAGATTACACCTGACTAGCCCAGTGGTTTTTCCTACTTTCTTCAGTTTAAGCTTGAGTTTTGCTATAAGAAGCTGATGATCAGAGCCACAATCAGCTCCAGGTCTTGTTTTTGCTGACTGTATAGAGCTTCTCCATCTTTGGCTGCAGAGAACATAATCAATCTGATTTCGGTATTGCCCATCTGGTGATGTCCATGTGTAGAGTCGCCTCTTGTGTTGTTGGAAAAGAGTCTTTGTGATGACCAGCTTGTTCTCTTGACAAAATTCTCGTATTAGCCTTTGCCCTGCTTTGTTTTGAACTCCAAGGCCAAACTTACCTGTTGTTCCTTTTATCTCTTGACTCCCTACTTTAGCATTCCAGTCCCCTATAATGACAAGAACATCTTTCTTTGGTGTCAGTTCTAGAAGGTGTTGTAAGTCTTCATAGAATTGGTCAATTTCAGCCTCTTCAGCATCGGTGGTTGGTGCATAAACTTGGATGACTATGATGTTGAAAGTCTGCCTTGGATTTGTATTGAAATCATTCTATCATTTTTGAGATTGTATCCCAGTACAGCTTTTCCCACTCTTTTGTTTACTTTGAGGGCTACTCCATTTCTTCTACGGGATTCTTGCCCAGAATAGTAGATATGATAATCGTCTGAATGAATTCGCCCATTCCCGTCCATTTTAGTTCACTGACGCCCAGGATGTCAATGTTTATTCTTGCCATCTCCTGTTTGACCACATCCAGCTTACCAAGGTTCATAGATCTTACATTCCAGGTTCCTATGCAGTATTTTTCTTTGCAGCATCGGACTTTCCTTTCACTTCCAGGCGCGTCCGCAGCTGAGCATCCTTTCAGCTTTGGCCCAACCACTTCATTAGCTCTGGAGCTACTTGTCCTTGTCCTCCGCTCTTCCTCAGTAGCATGTTGGACGCCTTCCGACCTGAGGGGCTCATCTTCCAGTGTCATATCTTTTAGCCTTTTGTTTCTGTTCATGGGGTTTTCTTGGCAAAGATACTGGAGTGGCTTGCCAGTTCCTGCTCCAGGTGGATCGCGTTTAGTTAGAACTCTCCACTATGACCTGTCCGTCTTGGGTGTCCCTGCACGGCATAGCCCATAGCTTCTCTGAATTACTCAAACCCCTTCGCCACGACAAGGCAGCAATCCGTGAAGGGGAATCAAGTCTTACTGACTAGGTATTTAAATCATGATTTAAATTGTGATTTAAATCAACTTGATTTAAATCAAATTCACCCTGATATATATAATATATAATATTTTCAATGCAAAAAACGAAGTGTGTGTGTTTTGCATCACAATATACAAACATGAAATAAAAATATAATGAATTATGCTGAATTACATATATACATTTATAGGGTTATAACTGATGTTTGTTTGTTAGTTACTTTTAAAATCTGCACACTTTTCAAAGAGCTCTCCAGCATGTCTTTATGTCTTTCTTGCAATGAGGATGTAGCCATGTAGTCACAGCTCAGTATTTCTTGTCTGTAAAATGGGAAAACTAAATTCACTGTTTCAACAAGAAGAATGAGAGAAGTTTCTAAAACTATTTATTTTCTTTTATATATGTGGTGACTTATGGTTGTAAATGATAAAAATAGAAATTTCAATTTCTACTTATTATTAGTTCTGTTATATTAGGTATTAAGGCACAGTAAAGTGTCTTACACCTTCTTTCTTAAGTTTCGTTGTATTCTGGTTGCAGGGGCATGACACAAGAAACTCAGGAACCATGAGTAACCTGGCTTCACTGTTACAAGTAGCATGTCATTACTCAGCTAAACATTTCATCTGAACATGGGAGATTTCTTCTTTCTGATTTGTTTCTCTCCCAAATCAGAAAGAAACTTAAAATGGGCCCTGGATTTTTCTTTTGATTTGTTGGAAGAGAAACAAACCAGAAATGAACAGCACAGGACCTCAGAGTTGTTGAGGAGTTGAGAGTACAAAGCGATCTGGGTTTTGCTAAAATAGATACATAACGTTTTGGCATCATCACCAACCCATTAACTAGGAGGCTTATATTGAGATTTTCAAGGCTTCAGTTGCATAAAAGTCATTGAAATCCACATAAATTTGCTGATAAATTATCAAAATGTTATTATCGTTGGATGTATTGCATAATTAGGTTAAGCTTAGGCAGAATACTATAAAAGTGTCCTTTAAGCAGAACAATTTGTAGAATTTTAGTTGGTCCTAAGAAAGGTGTTTCCTACCTACAGTATGATCTTTAGTTTTTTCTGTTCTCATAGATCACAGTTATCTTTGTTTTTATAGTAACTTTTTGAAACAAGCACAAAGCTTTCTATCTTGGCCCTTTTCTCTTTCCTTGCCCATCCCAATAGTTATAAACAGCCATATGAAGCTTCCTTCATGTATTTCTGCACATAGTGAAAAATTGATGAATTTCTTTCTTTTGAGATTTTACCTGTTACATTGTAGACACATTGTTTAATCTTTGTTTGCTTACTGCAATATGGCAGAAAGGTCACTTATGAAAATTAATAATAAACAGTTGATTTCATTCATATTGTCATTGCACACCAAAAACGCCCCAGAGACTTGACTGTTCCTTCACTTAGGTTGCCAGCTGTTCTTGGGACTGCTTGTACATTTTCCTTTTTACAGTTGTAAGAATAAATCTTTTACATGAAGCTAGATTTCAGGAATAGAATGTGCTAAACATACTCTGTTCCTGTTACTAAACCCATCCTGTATGTTTCTCAGCATGAAGCACTCATCTCCAAAAAGTATTCTAACTTCCTCTATGTATATAGGAATAGCAAGACAGTGTTTTTTAGTCGTACAGTTATCCCTTCTTAGTTGTTTGCACATTTCCTTGTACCCTCCAGACTTACGCTTTTTGCTGCTTTGGTGCATAGAAATGACAGTGTGGGCTGGTTCTGTGGCAGAGGTAATGCTAAACCATGACTTGCTCCTATACGAGGGAGCCCTGTCCTCATGTGCTCCTCTACTGCTCTCAGATTCTCTCCCTCAGCTCTAGCTTCTCAGCAAAAGGGAGAAAGGGTAGTGTGGGCACAAGGACTTGTTCATACAGCACCAAGCCATATTTTGGCATTGCCTCTGAACCACTTGAGTGTGCCTAAGTGGGATTATAGTGAAATGTACAGAGACATTGTTCAGGGGAGAAAACAGGCTCTGACAAAGAAGTAGCACTTTTTTATGTGTTAGAGTGGGAGGGAAGAGTACAGTTTAGCCTGGGAGAATTACAACAGTGTTTAAAATTCAAAATTAGTATGTGTTGAATCTGGATTTAAAAGAGGGGAGGAAGCTGTTGGTGGAAGGTTTTCACTCTCAACTTTTTTTCCTCATGATTTTTAGCAAAAGCAGCAAACACCTAATGAAGGAGGCAGAGGGGGGGGGGGAAGCTGTTTGCAAGTCCTAATGAAAAACTTGTTAGCATGTGCTGCTGAAAGATTTAGATTACCTCTAATAATAGAATTATGATGCTGGAATGGTAATGACATAGATGCCAGCTCATTTATGGTCTGCAGAATTATATGGATGAATGGTAGGGAGAATGGTTTTCATTTGAGTCTCATAGAGTGCAATCAGGACCAAATGTATGCTTCCACAAGAGTCCAAGAAATATACCAGGGTATATCACTGGACAAAGAACTTCAGGTTTCATTAGCAGTGTCTCTCCACCCCTCTCCCCCAAATTCCAGTCCTTATAGATGCAAACATATGCCTGTAAGTATATGTGAAGAGCTTGGTAAAATCTAAGAGACAGCTGAATGAGATTTCTGGTGGTTCATGTGGGACTTCAGTGCCTTTTACCACTTCTATGCCTAGCAAAACCAGACTAAATTAAATTTGCCTAGTTTATATAATTTATACAAGTGATAGAATCCAGATTTCCTTGGAACATTATTTGGATTGTCTGGCTACTGATTAATGTATGTTTATTTGGAGGTATATATGTTTACTAAGAAGAGCTGACTAGTTTGCATGTATAAGATTGCAGATGAAATCTGTTGTTAGGAAGGAAAATATACATCCTGAGTATAATCCTGCAGTGAACTGCAGAGTTTAATGAATCCAACATTAGTGGGAAAGTAGGGGGAAATGCTACACAGCATGTAGCATAATTGATTTCATTATTGCTATTCCAATAATGTTTCCTTCATTGTGTGTGTTAGTTACAAAAATGCTTTCAACTTTCCATAAAAGCACATGTCCTTTGTGGTCTTTTTATACTAAAATTCCTGTGGCCCACTGATGTGTGGTACGTTTACCAAGCAAGAATGCATACACAAGATCTTTTACACAACACTGATTAGTTGCACTTCAGATGATACTGAACCCCATCCTTGGTAATAACAAAAAATAAAAATGTTTTTCCATATTAGCACAGGGGCACCTTGGTATAGTGTTCCTTACAAGCATTCCAATAATTTGTGAGCGCAAGGGGCTGCAGTCTACTTTCTGTCAGGCAGTAAAGTAATCTGAAATACTGTTTTGTAAGTGTAACATTGTGGGGGTAGTGATAAATTATTTGCTACGTTCAAACAGACTCTTGACAACCTTGTCTATATTTTTTGTTCTAAGTGTTGCATGCCTTTCTTAAATCCATTTGTTGATTTAAACCATTTGTGATTTTGTAGTGCTTTTATCCTTTTTCTTGCTCTCTTCTCTTGTTGCAGGAGAGGTCACTGAAGCTGTAATACAATTGGAACAAAATATGGAATGGGTTTCATTGGTGACTGCATCGAGCCAAACAAACAGTATTGACAGTAGCTTGAAAATCACCAGTTAGCAGTTTCTTCACGCTCCAACACTACACAGCACTTTCCAGAGAGAACTCATTGTGTGCAAGAAATCTGCTTTACAAATTGGTCTCAGCAACCTACAACTTTGTCTAATTAAATACTTATAAAGGGGAAGGTTATCTACAAGAACATCCAAGAAAAATGGCGCTGGATGAATACCTGTGGATGGTTATTGTGGGTTTTATCATTGCTTTTATCTTGGCATTCTCAGTTGGGGCAAATGATGTTGCCAATTCTTTTGGTACGGCTGTGGGCTCTGGTGTAGTCACTTTGCGCCAGGCCTGCATTCTTGCTTCAATTTTTGAAACGACTGGTTCAGTGCTACTGGGAGCAAAAGTAGGGGAAACTATTCGTAAGGGCATAATAGATGTGAACCTGTACAACAGCACTGTGGATCTACTGATGGCAGGAGAAGTCAGTGCAATGGTTGGTAAGTAACATTTTAAAATAACCTTCATTTGCAGTCCCTTCTTCAAACAGCTGTATGTTTTTCTAATCCTCTTGCTCACTTTTCCTAATGACAGACAGAATAATTTTGCAGCATAAGTATCTGACATTCACATTTCTGTATGTGCACATTTGCTGTTTGTTGCTGATAGTAGTGGGTAGGTTTGAACTTGAGTTTTAAAAATGTGGCAGTATTAAAAAGGTGAGAGCAGGCTTAAAATCACATTCTCTTTTCCTTTCTCTGTACAGATTTGCAGTGCATTTAATAGTTGACAGCATTATTTACAGTTAATATAAGCTGCTTCCTTATTACTTGGATTTATAATCAGTGTTTAGAGCTGGTTAAGGAAGAAATTATTTAGGTAAAATTAGTGCAGAAGTAACATTTAAACAGGATGAGAGGGGCCTTGGTGTGGGATCTGTCAACCCTATTGTCTCTTCTGAACCACAGTTAAAATGTGGGAGATGTTCACACCTTCATTGGCTCTTAGTAAGGCTTCAGGTAGTTTGCCTTGTACACAGAGGAGCATATGAGACTTTGAGCTATTCATGAGGGATCTTCTGTCCGCAGGTCAAATTTAGCATTATGTGCTGTCTCTGGCCCTTGAGTGAAGTTCCTCCCCTTGAAGAAGGTGGGAGGTAGGAGAATTACTGATCTGCAGATTTGCAAGGGGCCTTTCTGCATGTTTACTTCTTCCTAGCACATTTAGACATGGTGGACTTCATAGAATCATAGAAAAGTGAAGTTGGAAGGGGTCTACAAGGCCATCAAGTCCAACCCCCTGCTCAATGCAGGAATACAGTCAAAGCATATCTGCCAGGTGATTATCTAAGTCTTTCTTGAATGCCTCCAGTGTTGGAGCACTCACCAACTCCCGAGGTAACTGGTTTCACTGTCGTACTGCTCTAACAGTTAGGACATTTTTCCTGATATTCAACCAAAATCTGGCTTCCTTTAACTTGAGCCCATTGTTGCGTGTCCTGCACTCTGGGATGATCAAGATCACATCTTGCCCCTCCTCTGTATGACAGCCTTTCAAATATTTGAAAAGTGCTATCATATCACCCCTCAGTCTTCTTTTCTCAAGGCTAAACAGCAGTTCTTTCAGCCTTTCCTCATAGGGCTTGGTTTCCAGCCCCCTGATCATCCTTGTCACCCTTCACTGAACTTGTTCCAATTTGTTAGCATCCTTGTTGAAGTGTGGTGTCCAGAACTGGACACAATACTCAAGCTGAGGCCTAACCAGTGCTGAATAGAGGGGGGACTAGCACCTCGTGGGATTTGGAAACTATACTTCTATTAATGCAGCCTAAAATAGCATTTGCCTTTTTTGTAGCCACATCATACTGCTGGCTCATATTTAGCTTGTGATCTATGACAATTCCAAGATCCTTCTTGCTCGTAGTTTTGCTGAGCCAGGTATCCCCCATCTTGTAACTGTGCAGTTGGTTTCTTTTTCCGAGGTGCAGGACTTTGCACTTATCCCTGTTGAATTTCATTCTGTTGTTTTCAGCCCAGTGTTCCATCCTATCAAGGTCATTTTGAATTTTGTTTCTGTCTTCTAGCTATTCTGCCCAATTTGGTATCATCTGCAAATTTGACAAGCATTCCCTGCACTCCCTCATCCAGGTCATTAATAAAAATATTGAAGAGCACCGGGCCCAGGACTGAGCCTTGGGGTACCCCACTTGTTACCTCCTCCCAGTTAGAGAAGGACCCATTAATCATCACCCTCTGAGTACGATTCGGTAGCCAATTGTGTATCCACCTGACACTTGATCTATCCAGCCCACACCTAGTTAGCTTGCTAATCAGGATATCATGGGGCATTTTGTCAAAAGCTTTGTAGTTTGATGCTAACCTCCTAGTATCCTGGTTTAAACAGAACGGAAAACTTTGGCTTAACATCTGTGTTAATGCTAGCGGAGTGAAACTTCCCCTTTGTTTAGTTGTGCCAGATTGCACCATTGTAGGGATAGTTGTACAAGTAGCTGTGTAAACAGTTACACAATCCTTTATGTGACACAGACTGTATTGGGTACCTTGTGCCAGCTCTGAAAATATGCAACTTCTAACATATTTGTTATTCTTCGCATATGAGCCTTCTTGGTGTTCAGGATCATCAGAGGAGGCCCTCCTATTGGTCCCATTGCCTGCACAGGCACAGCTGATGGGCACATGGGAGAGAGCCTTCTCTGTGGCAGCTTATGGAATGCTCTCCCCCTGAAGACCAGGTTGGCCCCCTCCCTTTTATCCTTCCACTGACAGCTGAAGAACCATCCTTTCAGGCAGGCTTTTAGCAATCATGATTGAATCCCTGAATGCCTTCCTAGAGTTAAGAACTTTGTAGAGTTTGGAAATTACCTCTTTTCTTTGCACTGTACTTTGCTGATCATGATAAAAAGCTATGTAAAATTAGCTACTTTTTAAGGTGTTTTTGCTGCGACTTACTAATAAGGCTTTTGCCCTGGCAATTTCAGTACAGGGAAAACATGACAGAACTAATGACCAAAAAGCCAAAATCCTCCTCCTGTGTTTCTGCCTTACATAAACTGAACAGGCTTGGACAACACTGAAGCAAGAGCATCACTTTATGTCTGATATACATGCGTAGGAATGTTATAGTTAGAGAGATAATCTTAACAATGTCTACTTCATCTAAGAATTGCATCTGCCAAAGTGAACTTTTAATCTAGTTCATCCTTGCTTCTAGACGACATTCATCTTGAAGACTCCAACTTGCTTAGTTGGTCTATTATTAGCTTAAAATACATCTGTCAGAAGCTATAAATGACACAGCAGGTGGACTCAGTTTTAGCAGGGAGGGAAGGAGAGGATGGGTGGATGTGTGCTAGGGTTGAGAATGCTACTTGTTTAGGAGTGGAGTGACAGGAAAGATTGGTTTTACTTGTTAACTTGCTAAAGGAGATGTGTGTGGTGCTAATGGCCCACTCTAAAACTGAATGGGTTTGCTATTTTGGGAAAGAAATTTGACCATGCCTTTATTGCTTTTGAAGTAATAAACCCTTGTCTGGCACAACCAGTAAGCATAAATCCTTGCACTGTGCCATCATGTGCACAGTGCAAGGATTTATGCATAGATAATGAATTTGGCAGGCTTCAGCAAAGGCTTCCTGAGAACCTGACACTGAAAAACTAGGCATTTTTCTGATTGATGTTGGCACCCTCTTGGTGCCAGCACTGACATTCTCTGCCGAAGCCATTAAAGTATAATGGGTGATTTAACAACTCTGATTCGGATCTCCAATCATATATTTTTGTTTTCACACCATTTGAGAACCCTTGTATGTCCAGGCATATGCCTGTACCTATTAATAGTTTGATTTTAAAAATATACATACATACTTTATTGTTTTATAGCTGATTAGGCTGTACGCAAGAGAAATTAAACCAATTCTGAAAATAGTATTTAAAATCTAATGTAAATAAGCATAAAAAGCATAAAATAATACAATAATATTAATAAATTAATAAAACAATCATTCTCAAAAAAATTAAGAAGATGTGAAATTAAATTGAAAAGGTTGTATAGCAGGCAATAAGTTCTGTCTTTCCATAGCTACTTTAACGAATTTAGTGGTCCTACAGGATATATAGTAGTCTGTGCCACCTAGCAGGAATAAAGCTATACATAAAGGGGAAGTGTTCGTTATCCCACTGGTTAAGGGTTTAAGATATTGATCCCTCAGATCTGCGTATGGAGGACATTCTGTTAGAAAATGTACCATGTCCTCTGTTTTAGAGCATCCTGCTGGACAATGTCTGCCTATACCATGTTGGTCCATGTAACATCCCTGAATCTCTTTTAACTATAGTGAGTTCAGTCTGCATTAAGTATGATTTTTTTAATTAAAAAATTTAAGTGGGATATTTCTAAAATTCACAAGTGCTTTCTTTAAGAAAAAAATGCTCTGTGTGGTTATAGTTTTAGCTCAAATATCTCATTATGGAATAGGGGCTATAAATTCTAATTCTGTATTATGTGACAAAGTATTCATATAATTTTTTTAAAAATGAGTTTGTACCTTAGGTCCAGCAGTTCATAGATTAGGGCCTAAGTTTAATGGGGTTGCACAAGCTTCTGGGCAGAACTGCCTCTCCTAGTGTTCCATCCAGTAGATATCATAAGAAAAAAATTGCAGTTCTTAAACTGTGTTTTTGTCTTCCAAAGATACATACTATTTCTCAGAGATAAGAAATAAAAGGTCTGGTGAGCCCTATTTTCTAATTTTGACTAAAGTTATACCTAGATGTTTTTTCTCTCAACATGATATAATGTTGGGAATTCTGAGACACCCTGTTGAAATCTCCATTAGATTGTTTTCTCTGGCAGTGCTCGGAAAAGGCGGAGCAGGGAAGCCTGGGTGCCTCCCATAGGAGGCGGGGCTTTGAAGTGCTGAGCACCTATATGGCCAATAAATGAACTGCCACAAACCGCTGAACTGGCATTTCATGCTCATCTCTAACAATTGTTAATGTCTGAAGGGCATGTGTCAAGGTCAGGCTTTGTGTCTTTTTGATAGATTGCACGTTTGTAGGGAATTTTGGTTTATTTATTTCAGTAATTTGCATATCACCTAATTTAGCGCCAGGCACTACTATGGGTGATTAACAATAATGGGGGAATAGCCCTCCCAACTAAACCCCTCACCCAAATAAACCTCTCTACTACCCCAGTAAAACAGACTAAACCCTAAATCCAACAAAATCCCACAAACAGAACACATTGATGGCAGGCAGACAAGGTAAAACAGTGCTCATAATTAATGTGGGGGGGAGAATGTCTCTTCTTCGAAGAGAATGGTCTTTAATAACTTTTTGGAGGTTGGGAGGGAGAGGCCTGATGCATCTCTACTGGAAAGCTGTCAGCCTGGGCAGATTGGGTGGCACAGGCTGATATTCTTCAAGGGAAGCACTCTGATGGGTCCAAAACCTATCTGTATACTGTATATCAGGGGTCCCCAACCCCTGGTCCATGGCCCTGTGCCGGTCCGCGGGCTTCCTGGAACTGGGCCGCGGAGACGGATCTCCGCCCCCCCCATTCCGCCCGGTGGGCGTGTCGCGCTCACGCAGGGGGCATATCACGCTCGCGCAGGGTGCCCCAGCCCCCCCCGCACACGGAGCCCGCCCGCCCCAACCGGTCCGCGGTCCCAAAAAGGTTGGGGACTGCTGCTGTATATCATATAGAAGAGAAATTGCCTAAGAAATAACAGTCAGGGCCATGTATAGCAAAGCTGACACTCTTCATAAAAAGTCCCAGAGCCCCAAGCATTCCAGTATGCTTTCATGTCCTCCTTAGTAGCAATAATTTGAAGCTTTACTTCCTTGGAGCAATGGTGGAGAACCTATAGCTCTCCAGCTATTATGGGATTCTTCTTCGTGGCCTCTGTGAATCACACTCTGAGTGATCTGCACATGCATGGAGCCTTGTTGGAATATTCTAGAGGTTCTCCGTAGTTGCCTTTCCATGCTCAAGGTTCGACTTTGGGAAGAATCCCTCCACCTGGCAAACCTATGGCACAACCACTGTGCAAATTGGTGCCACAGGCTGGAGCCATGGACAAAGCCGTCCCTGAAACAGTGAAACAACATCCATCGACCACCCCTTCCTGTACCAAGGAAAGGGGCACTCCTTCAACATCAAAATCACCCCTATGTCCTGGCTCCTGGCCTCCCAAAGTCAAGCGTTCGGCTTTGCCGTCAACTGCCTCGACATCGAAGCCTTCACTAACCAAACAGAAGGTGTCAACCGACCAAACCTCTGCTACAGAGTCACATCCACCCAAGAAGGCCAAGTCCTTGAAGTCCAAATCCTCTAAGACCATATCAACACTGACTCCTCAGCCACCTACTGAGTCTGAAGGCCTGGTCTGCATCAGATCTCTGTCTGACGATGATGCTTCTCTGGCCCATCAGCCATCTCATCCTTCCCAGTCCCCTGATTGGTACCAATGGGTTGACAGACTGGCTACCTCTCCAACCAGTCCTTCATAGTTCTCTTGGTCTGGTCCTCTGAGGCAGCCTCACCCTCTTATGACACTGCTACACAACTTGACACCATGCCTTGTGCTGTGCCTCCCACTTTGACTGCCAGCGCACAAATACAGGCACCAAACTTACCAGATTGTCCGCTTGCATTCTTGCGCAGACACCACTTACTATCGCCCCAGCACCATCAACGGGAGCCCTTTTGCTATTCTGAGATGCCTTCCTGCTGCTATCAGCTGGCCACTTTCCCCAGCATGTCAGCACTGTCCGAGAACTCTATTCCCCGAAGGGAACCATTGGTGTCGAAACAATCTTACCACCATCTCACTCACCCACCCTTGCCTGATGCCGTACATCCATTGGCGCCTAAAAAGCCTCAGCAAGCAGACAAAGATTTCTCCTCCCTGACTGCCTTCTCGGCGCCGATGACATGTTATTTCCCTCTGCAGTCAATTGACCATTCATCCCGTTCAGCATAACCAGAGTCCATCTATTCCACAGTGCTTCAGCGTGGTCCATCAGTGCCCTTCTCAGCCTGAGAGTCCCATTGTCAATGGGACTCTCAGGCTGCACCGCCTCGATATTGAGATCGCTTTCACACAAACCTCATTGACATCGAAGATCCTTTGCACCAACCTTGTACCATGGAGCCACCTTCGATGTCGAGAACTTGACATTAACAGGCTTCCCTCACTCAACCTCAGGTTGAGACACTTTGTGAATCCAATGTCGATTGACAGTCGATCAAATCACCTCATGGAGCTGATCCCTCCAACCATGGATCCTGGCCCCAAACACCATTGGTACTCTTAACCTCACCTGATTCACAGAAGTTTTCTTATGATTGTTGCATGCAACAATCATAAGAAAACTTCTGCCCTAAAGCTGGGCACCTGGAATGTACGGACAATGACCCCTGGCTTTTCTGACCACGGCTTTTCTGACGACCTGCAGGAAATAGACGATGTGCGCAAGACAGCTGTCATCGACATGGAACTGAGCAGACTGCAGATGGACATTGTTGCCCTGCAAGAGACGAGATTGCCAGACTCGGGATCTGTCAAAGAAAAAAACTTCTCATTCTTCTGGCAGGGAAAACCATTGAATGAGACCAGGGAATATGGTGTTGGCTTTGCAGTCAGAAATACTCTTCTGAGATCCATTGTTCCACCTACTGTGGGGAGTGAAAGAATCCTGTCTCTGCAGCTCCACTCATCAGCGGGACCGGTCACCCTCATTAGTGCATATGCACCAACACTGTCATCCACTACAGAAGTGAAAGATAAATTCTACGACGATCTGGCAGCTACTATCAAAAAAGTCCCTGAAAGAGAGGCACTGTTCATTCTCGGAGACTTTAACGCTAGAGTTGGTGCTGATCACAATTCTTGGCCCACTTGTCTAGGCCGTTTTGGCATTGGAAAGATGAACGAAAATGGCCAACGCTTGCTGGAGTTTGCTGTTATTATGGTCTTTGCGTCAGCAACACATTCTTTAATACGAAGCCTCAACACAGAGTTTCCTGGAGACATCCAAGATCCAAGCATTGGCATCAGCTCGATTTGATCCTCACTAGACGTTCTAGCCTTCCTAGTATTACGATCACACGCAGCTACCAGAGTGCTGATTGCGATACTGATCACTCCCTGGTGTGTAGTAGAGTAAAACTGCGAACAAAGAGATTATATCACACGAAAAAGGAAGGAAGACCACGTATTGACATCAGCAAGACTTGCGATCAAAGAAAAGTGGAGGAATTTGCCCAAGCGCTTGAGGAAACCCTTCCAGGCCCGGCTGATGCAAATGCACCTGAACGATGGGAACATTTTAAGAACGCTGTGTATAACACCGCCTTGTCCACATTTGGCAAGAAGACCAAAAAGACGGCCGACTGGTTCGAAGCCCATTCGGAGGAGTTGATGCCAGCCATCGAGGATAAGAGGAGAGCTCTAGCAGCATACAAAGCCTGTCCTAGCAAGTACAACTTGCAAGCTCTTCGAGCTGCTCGTAGCCAAGTCCAACAGACTGCCAGGAGATGTTCCAACGATTATTGGCTTCAGCTCTGCTCTCAGATACAGATAGCAGCAGACACAGGTAACATCAAAGGAATGTATGACGGTATCAGGCAGGCTTTAGGTCCAATACAGAAGAAATCTGCTCCCTTGAAGTCTGCTACAGGCGTGATCATCCAGGACCGAGCACAGCAGATGGACCGCTGGGTGCAACACTACTCTGAGCTGTATTCCAGAGAGAATGTAGTAACCGAAGAAGCATTAAATAACATTGAGTGCCTGCCTGTCTTCGAAGAGTTGTACAGCGAACCAACCTTAGCAGAAATAAAAGCGGCCTTGGATTCCCTCGCCTCCGGCAAGGCACCTGGAAAGGATAACATCCCTGTTGAAGTGCTGAAGTGCTGTAAAGAGACCATCACTACCGAGCTGTATGAAATCTTTTGTCTTTGCTGGAGGGAAGGTGGAGTACCACAGGACATGAAGGATGCAAACATCATCACATTGTACAAGAACAAAGGAGACAGGGGCGACTGCAATAACTACCGTGGCATCTCTCTTCTCAGCGTTGTAGGGAAGCTGCTTGCCCGTGTTGTGCTGAAGAGGCTCCAGGTGCTCGCAGACAGAGTCTATCCAGAATCACAGTGTGGATTTCGAGCTAATAGATCCACCACTGATATGGTATTCTCCCTCAGACAGTTGCAGGAGAAATGCAGGGAACAACAACAGCCACTCTTTGTCGCCTTCATAGATCTCACAAAGGCCTTTGATTTGGTTAGCAGGGATGGCCTTTTTAAAATCCTTCCCAAGATTGGATGTCCACCTCGACTCCTTAAAATCATCAGGTCCTTCCATGAGGGAATGAAAGGCACTGTAGTTTTTGATGGTTCAACATCAGATCCCTTTGACATCCGAAGCGGAGTGAAACAGGGCTGTGTCCTCGCACCAACCCTGTTTGGGATCTTTTTTGCTGTCATGCTGAAGCACGCCTTTGGAACTGCAACAGAAGGTGTCTATCTCCGGACTAGATCAGACGGAAAGCTCTTTAATCTCTCTAGATTGAGAGCGAAGACCAAAGTCCAGCTGAAATGCATGCGGGATTTCCTCTTCGCCGATGATGCAGCCATTGTTGCCCACTCTGCTCAAGACCTCCAACAACTCATGAATCGTTTTAGCAAGGCCTGCCAAGACTTTGGACTAACAATCAGCCTGAAGAAAACAGAAGTCATGGGCCAGGGCGTGGACTCACCTCCCTCTATTACCATCTCCACACAAGAATTGGAGGTTGTTCATGACTTTGTGTACCTTGGCTCAACGATCTCTGACACTCTCTCTCTAGATGTCGAGCTGGATAAACGCATTGGCAAAGCAGCTACCATGTTCTCTAGACTCACGAAGAGAGTATGGCTCAATAAGAAGCTGACGACATATACGAAGATCCAGGTCTATAGAGCCTGCGTCCTGAGCACACTCCTGTAGTGCAGTGAGTCCTGGACCCTTTGTGCACGGCAGGAGAGGAAGCTGAACACCTTCCATATGTGTTGCCTCCGACGCATTTTTGGTATCACCTGGCAGGACAAAGTTCCAAATAGAGTAGTCCTGGAACGAGCTGGAATCTTTAGCATGTATACATTACTGAAACAGCGACGTCTACGTTGGCTTGGGCATGTCGTGAGAATGGCTGATGGTCGGATTCCAAAAGATCTCCTGTATGGAGAATTAGTGGAGGGAAATCGCCCCAGAGGGAGACCACAGCTGCGATACAAGGACATCTGCAAGCGGGATCTGAAGGCCTTAGGAATGGACCTCAACAGATGGGAAACCCTGACATCTGAGCGTTCAGCCTGGAGGCAGGCATTGCATCACGGCCTCTCCCATTTTGAAGAATCCCTTGTCCAGCAGACCGAGGCAAAGAGGCAGTCACGGAAGCAGCAAAATCAGGGAGCTGGACAGGGGACAGATTGTATTTGTCTTCAGTGTGGAAGGGATTGTCACTCTCGAATTGGCCTTCTCAGCCACACTAGACGCTGTTCCAAGTCCTCCATACAGAGCACGTTACCATAGTCTTTCGAGACTGAAGGATGCCTAATACTAATACCTGATTCACATCTGGCAGGCCCAGACCTACCCTCTCCAGCTGAAGACCTATGCCCAGTTAATGGTCTGGATGGTTAAGTCTCTCGAACTGCAGATTCGTAGGCCTGTCGCAGAACCATCAGACTACCTCTATGACCCGATTTCTATAGACACTACCACTGCAGTCCACATCTCCATGCTTCCTTCTCTTCTTAGCACAGCTAAATGCTCCTAGGCGAAGCCAGCCTCCTCACACACCATTTCCCGAAGAACTGACAACCTCTACCGGGTTCATGATCCTGATGCTGTCTTTCTACAAAAGCAGCCTGCCCGTAACTGCATTTTTGTCGAGGCTCCTCAATCTTGCTCTTGACATTAACAAAAACGTTTTCCACCCAACAAGGACAGTCAGCGCATTGACTCCATGGGCTGCTGGCTCTATTCCTCTGCAGCCTTTGCAGTGCGGGTTGCTAACTATCAAGGGGCTATGGGTGCGTATCAGTGCTTCTTATGGGACAACATGTCTCCCTTAATCAAAGCACTGCCTGAGGATAAGAGGATCGTGGGACAAACTTCAACAAGAAGGCCTCTCGCTGGCTAAATAACAAATACTTGCAGCACACTACACTGTCGATGCCACCTCTAATTCTATGGCTACCTCTGTTGCACTCCGCCACTTCTCTTGGCTTAGAACAGCAGGCCTAGTGGAAGATGCTTGTACCCACATCTAAGACCTTCCCTTTGATGGCATGGGTTTGTTAAATACTGAAACTGATGACATTCTGGAAAATGTACAGAAGAAGCACATGGCCACAAGGTGCTGGGGAATTTACCCTACATACTAACACCGCCTGCAACACACACAGTGGCATCATCCCTACACCTCCTACCAGAGGTTTCAACATTTGCCACCTGGCTGCCGTCTGCCTTCATCAACCATGACCAGCTAGATGTTCAGCAGAGGTCTGATGCCTCTTTTGGATGAGCTATACTTTCTTCTACCTTGGCGTGACACCCTCCTTCTGGGTAAGCCAGGTTTTTAGTCACCCAGAGTGTGGTTCACAGAGGCCACGAAGAAGGAGGACAGGTTACCTACATGTAATTGTGGTTCTTCAAGTGGTCCTTGTGATTCACACATCCCACCCATCCACCCCACTGTCATACCCTCACTCGCCCTCAGTAAGATATGAAGGACCACAGTGTCTTCTCATTGCACACCACATCATGACTTTAATGCATTTTTTTTATATGTAAAGGGCATTTTACATGGTACTTAGTTTGTATTAAGAGGTGTATGATAAATTAAACCAACAAAATAGTTCATCTAACTAGATTTCTGAAATGTGAAGAGTTTGTTTATATGATCTGAATTACAGCTTCCCCTTCAAAAGAGAACTCTGGTGCCAGAAGTGAAATAATGGATTTTTAAATAAGTTGTTAAATTTCATCCAGTAGAGACTGATATCGTATGTAAAAATTGTCTGTGATAGAGCCGTATTAAGACAAAAAAATGTACAGTTTATACAGTCTAGATCTGTTGGAGTACATTTTGCAACATAAAGTAAGCAGAAACCATGTGGGACAAAGCTGGCATTTGAGCTCTGTAATTCCTTCCAGAAACATTCTGTGTCTGTCTGTGAACAAAAACATGATGAGGGGCTTACGGTAAGGCTTATGGAAGGTTGGGAAATCAGTACTTTCAAAGAAGAAAATGACTAAAAAATACTGTAAAAAGTGTTTTAACATTATTATTCATACTACTTTTTTGTCTGTTCTTTCAATTTTAGGATCTGCAGTTTGGCAACTGATAGCATCATTTTTGAAGCTCCCAATATCTGGAACACATTGCATTGTAGGTGCTACTATTGGATTCTCATTAGTTGCAATTGGTACACAAGGAGTCCAATGGATGGAACTTGTGAAGATTGGTAACTAGTATTTTCTTATTTATGTAACAGTTTGTGCACAGTCATATGTTGACTGAGAAAAGTTTAATAGCAACACAATCATATAATTGTACTATACTTGTTTTCAATAACTGCATTCTGGTAGCCTTGTATAGTTTTAGAATCCAACTTTAAAGGGTATATTTATTTATTTAAAATGTTTTTACAACACCTTTCTCCTTAAAAGGACCCAAGGCAGCTTACAACAATTAAAAGACAATATTTAAATGCTAAAAACAGTAAGCATAGAAATATTTTAAAAAGAATTTAAAAGGTATTATATTTAAAATGGTCAATAAAATCAAGACTAAAAACACATTTAAAAACAACAGAGCACAACAATCCATTAAAAAACAACCCTCTCAGGCCTCCAGTCACTAAGGAAAAGCCTACTTGAAATGAATGGTCTTTGCTTGCTTGCGGAAGGAGAGCGAGGATGGGGCCAGCCTAGCTTCCCATGGGACGGAGTTCCAGAGTCTGGGAGCAGTGCATAGAAGGCCCTCTCCCATGTCCCCACCAAGCACACCTGTGAAGGTGGCTGGACTGAGAGAAAGGCCTCCCCTGATTATCCTAATGCCCTGGCATGCTCATGAGGGAGATGTAGTCTTTTAGATAGCTTTAACCCAAGCCATTTGGGGCTTTATAGGTTAAAACCAGAACTTTTAATTATGCCCGGAAGCAGATCAGCAGCCAGTGGAACTGCTGTAACAGGGGAGTTATATGTTAGCAATATGTTATAGTTAGCAATCTGGATGCAACATTTTGGAGCTGCTGGAGTTTCCAAATACTTTTCAAAGGCAGTCCCACATGAAGCGCATTGCAGTAATCCAGAGATGTAACTGAGGTATGTGTCACTGGGACCAGATCAGACATCTCAAGAAATGTGGCACAGCTGGCCCACTAGTTTTAACTGTGCAAAGGCACTCCTGGCCACTGCCTAAACCTGGGCATCCAGGCTCAGAGATGAATCCAGGAAAGCCCCCAAGCTGTGCACTTGTGTTTTCACAGGAAAAATAATCTCATCCAGCACAGGCTGCGGAAATCCTCTTCCTTGATCTGCTTTTTGACTGACAAGGAGCACCTCTGTCTTGCCTGGGTTAAGTTTCAGTTTATTTGCCCATATCCAGTCCATTACTGTCACCAGACTGATCTAGAACCAAAACAGCTTCCTCGGATTTAGATAGGGGAGATAGAGTTGAGTGTCATCCACATTGACACCAAACCCAACAATTCCAGACAATTCTGGGTTTTCTCAATACATAGCTTGTAATTTGAGACATAATAGCAAATTATGGTTTGATTAGAGTAACACATTAATCACTATATAAGGGAAAGCAGTAGAAAGAAGAAACAGTTATTGGGCCTTGGCAACCTCTATTTTTCAAGTTCTTCTGATGAGGATACACATTCAGACCAAGGGTTGGGGTTTGAACCCCCTACCCCAAAACTTTACAATTGGACATGACAAACACTGCCTCATTTGAAATCTCGTGGAACCAGATTTCTAAACGATAATTTGCAGAACCCTCAGTTTCTTCCCATCATGGTAAACACAGATGCCCGTAATTCATATGAGGATTTCCTGAAGTGCAGTTTTTTTTCAAGATGTGTTTTAAATCATGGTTTTGAGGCAGTCTGGATTAACTCTAAGCATAGTTAAGCTTGATCAGATGTCATGGTAAACTGGTTATAGCAAACTATAGAAAGTGAAAGAAAGCATGTGACTGCTTAAAAGTGTTACATTGTAAAATCATGCTGCAGTGTCAGAATTGAGCTGCTGTATAGAATTATGCTGGTTTTCTGGAAACTTGTAAATTGGACATTTTTCCATTAAAAATTATGGAAAAATTTCTGGTGCCCTGAACAGAATGTGAGCTGGTATGGCATGCTAATTTGATTCGTACTTATTAAAAATATGTGACACAACAGTCTGTTATATATCTGAAGTGAGAGGGGAAAACACACACTTAATGTGGTTTGTAGTCACAAAAATTAAAAGTTTTATGCGAAAATTACTTGCTCAAGAAAACATGCCTTTGAATTTTTACAACAGTTCATCTTTCCTGTACTTTCTTACGTATTTAGTTTAAGGGGTAAAGGCCCGTTTTAGATTAGGCATCCTTCAGTCTCGAGAGACTATGGTAACGTGCTCTGTATGGAGGACTTGGAACACCGTCTAGTGTGGCTGAGAAGGCCAATTCGAGAGTGACAATCCCTTCCACACTGAAGACAAATACAGCTCCCTGATTTTGCTGGGTTCGGGACTGCCTCTTTGCCTCGGTCTGCTGGACAAGGGATTCTTCAAAATGGGAGAGGCCATGCTGCACCGCCTGCCTCCAGGCTGAACGCTCAGATGTCAAGGTTTCCCATCTGTTGAGGTCCATTCCTAAGGCCTTCAGATCCCGCTTGCAGATATCCTTGTATCGCAGCTGTGGTCTCCCTCTGGGGCGCTTTCCCTGCACTAATTCTCCATACAGGAGATCTTTTGGAATCCGACCATCAGCCATTCTCACGACATGCCCGAGCCAACATAGACGTCACTGTTTCAGTAATGTATACATGCTAAAGATTCCAGCTCGTTCCAGGACTACTCTATTTGGAACTTTGTCCTGCCAGGTGATACCAAAAATGCGTCGGAGACAACGCATATGGAACGTGTTCACCTTCCTCTCCTGCCGTGCACGAAGGGTCCAGGACTCACTGCAGTACAGGAGTGTGCTCAGGACACAGGCTCTGTAGACCTGGATCTTGGTATATGCCGTCAGCTTCCTATTAAGCCATACTCTCTTTGTGAGTCTAGACAACGTGGTAGCTGCTTTGCCAATGCGTTTATCCAGCTCGACATCTAGGGAGAGAGTGTCAGAGATCGTTGAGCCAAGGTACACAAAGTCATGAACAACCTCCAATTCTTGTGTGGAGATGGTAATAGAGGGAGGTGAGTCCACGCCCTGGCCCATGACTTTTGTTTTCTTCAGGCTGATTGTTAATCCAAAGTCTTGGCAGGCCTTGCTAAAGCGATTCATGAGTTGTTGGAGGTCTTCAGCAGAGTGGGCAACAACAGCTGCATCATCGGCAAAGAGGAAGGCCCACATGCATTTCACCTGGACTTTGATCTTCGCTCTCAATCTAGAGAGATTAAAGACCTTTCCATCTGATCTAGTCCAAAGATAGACACCTTCTGTTGCAGTTCCAAAGGCGTGCTTCAGTATGACAGCAAAAAAGATCCCAAACAGGGTTGGCGCGAGGACACAGCCCTGTTTCACTCCGCTTTGGATGTCAAAGGGATCTGATGTTGAGCCATCAAAAACTACAGTGCCCTTCATTTCCTCATGAAAGGACCTGATGATGTTAAGGAATTGAGGTGGACATCTAATCTTGGGAAGTATTTTAAAAAGGCCGTCCCTGCTAACCAAATCAAAGGCCTTTGTGAGATCTATGAAGGCCACAAAGAGTGGCTGTTCTTGTTCCCTACATTTCTCCTGCAACTGTCTGAGGGAGAATACCATGTCAGTGGTGGATCTATTAGCTCGAAATCCACACTGTGATTCTGGATAGACTCTGTCTGCAAGCACAGGCCCCATATCGTCAACGATATATGACATGATTCAGATTTGTTTGTTTGGCCTACTTAAGCAATATAAGGCTACAGCTATTCCACCTTGACAATTGGAAGTTCTGCTCTGCTTAAAAGTTTGTGATGTCTTTCAAGACTGAAAACTAAAAGTTTATTTTTCATTTTTCATTCAGTGTACTTGTAGCAAAAGACAAGACAAATTTAAAAATTACATCTGAAGCTATGAATTTTCCAGCAAATAGATAGATGGGATCCCTGCAAAATACTGTTTGGTTGGAAGACAGAGAAACAACGAAGCTTGTGGAATTAGTTGCTATTAGAACTAATTGTAAGAGATAAACATGGGCTTCCAAACTGATTTCTGTGGACGTAATAGAAATGCACGCCTTTTGCTTCCATTGAACTCAGTAGACTTGAAAATGTTTAACTTCAGCTGGAATATGTCAGTCTTTTCACTGTCTAACCCGTGATTCTGCTTTCTGTAAAAGCCAGGAATAAACACTATAAATTGTCTTTCTCATTGCAATAATTCTTCTTTAGGGTGGGATTTTGACACTTACTGGATGACTTATCTTCTTTTTTTATTTATTGTTTTTATTCAGTTTCTTCTTGGTTTATCTCCCCACTTTTATCTGGTATGATGTCTGGTGTGCTGTTCCTGCTGATTAGATTCTTCATCTTAAATAAGGTTAGTTGGGATTTCCTGTTCTTGCTGTTGCCAGCGGGGCTGTAATGCATGTGACAAATGCAGTTTACTGTTCCTCATTGTCAGCCATTACCCTCATAGTCAAAAGATGCTCCAAAAACAGCTATAGTTCTTGGAATTTAATGGCTGCTTTTGTTGTCCAAGCATCTGTACTTTATAAGGAGGTGCATATGCTTCAAAATTTAAATCAAGAATGTTTGTATTTTTTCAGGGTAAACTGCCATGATATTCACATACACTAGAATCTTTCCCCCCCCCCCCAATAATCGTGTTCTAATTTTGCAGCACAAAATGATGTCAATATGAAAATGGAGCCAACATTAGTAGTTCTCTCTTAATTATATATGACAAAGTAAATAGGCTGCAAAACCTGTTGCACATGCAAAACAGAGCAGTCACCACAGACAATTTTAGTTCCCACTTCAGTGTATCCCTCCTTTTATTTATTTCTATGTAAACAGATTAATCTAGTTATTCAGTTTGAGGAACACTGAATGGCTTCTTGTTAAGTCTGTGCTGTAGTATGGATACTTCTCAGAGCCTGCAACCCTGTAAGTGAGTGGTACACTGAGAAGGACCACTTTTGTAGGACAGTGTGTTCCTGTGCACAGAGGCACACACATACCACAGGCCTAATCTCCATTTATCACCTGACAGGAAGTATTTTATAGGGACTTTAGATGGCTGCCCCAGTATTATATGGCCATTGCCATTGGCAGTCAAGAGTGCTGATGGCATAATCTTAAATAGGAGTCAAATTTAACATGTACTGAATAATGACTGTATTTATTCCACGTGCTCAACAAATGGATACAAATATAGATGATCTACTTGTTATACCATATTTGGAAGAAGATGAAAATATTTTTCTAAGGTCTTTCAGTGAAATAAATCCATGATGAGGTGTCATTAGCCTACATTAAGGACATCAGCATTCATGTGGTAAATCCAGTGTTTCTAATTATGGAATGTATAAGCATTCTGAATTTGCCTGAAAGCCAATGGTATTTTGAAATCTGAAAGGGAGAAAGGAGAAATGTCTAAGCGCAACTGACAGAAGGGTACAAATCTGTCTCTCTTTTGGACTAGATATGTCCCCTGAAGCAAATGGGTGCCAGAGAGTTTAGAATAAGAAAAAAATCGGTTAGGTTTTTGCCCTCACTGATTGTGAGCTGCCATCTTTCAACTCCTTTTTCTTGTCACATGATGAAACTAAAACAACAACAACAGCAAAATGTAGAATTGACTCCCAAGCCTAGTGAAACATGACATATTGCTTTATATCTTGTAGCTTTGTATGGCATACTGCATGAATATGTTGATTTTGTCTGTTGACCACATCAGTGTGGGGAGTATTTTTCTCTCTGAAGGGCCATTTACAGCAAATGGAAGTGAAATGGTGGAATGAGAACCAAAAGTAGTTGTGCCCTACATTGTTTCCTCTTAGAGAAACCCAAGAAACATCATTCCTGTTCACAGAGCTGAAAGTTCTGTCCCTCACATATTTTAATTGATAAATACATAAACTCTTCTGAGGGCCAGACCCCATTCTTCTTGCTTCAGCGCCACCCCACCACAGCCCACCTATGCTGATCTCACATGGGCTTAAGGAGAGTCAAGGAGCAGGTGCAGGGAAACCCTTTACAACAGAATCTTCTCTGCTGTTTGACAGTCACTGGTTTAATGGAGCCAGGGCTTGCAAGGTTGAAGACCTGGAAAACCTTGTAATGGGGACTGCAACACATCTGCCCACCACCCTTTGGGGTTTTCATGTTCCCTCTGATCTTAACTGTGATCCTCAAAGTTACTGAGATAGAAATGAATTTTCCTTTGAACATTATATTGCTGCAAGCTATCACTGATATATAAAATATGTGAGGATGGTTTGGTCTTGAGCAGGCATAAGAATCATTAGCTTTACAAACAATTAGCTCCTCATTAATTGGTGTGCACTGATCCAGCTGATTGTATATTTAGACTCTCCTTGTGGGGAGATGGCCATGGGGACTGTCATGATGAGCACCTACACTTTCAAATTTACCACTTCATTCTTGCAAAGAGTACCTGCAGCTCTGCCCCGTGCTCCTTTGTTTACTGATGTGCCAGCTAGCTTGCTCACTCACTCTTAAACCCAGGCCTAATGGCGCATAGCTCTCATTATTGTAATCATAAAATAACAGAGTGGAAAAAATAGCACAGTGAGGAAAAACTCAGTAAAAACTTCACAGGCATGCTTGCAGTTGAAGGGATGCAGCCATCACAGTAGGTTGGTATAGTGAGTAGGGTGGGTGAAAGTCCAGAGGCCAAGAGTTTACATCCTGTAGATGAAATAGAGAGAAGTTTATTAACTTCTCATGCAACTAAAAGCAGAATGACTGCTAGGTTTCTTTATATGTGGGGAACCTGCCTTTGAGTCTAAGCACCCAGAAAGTAGTTTCTGCTTTCTACACTAATTTTTGGCTAGATCTTCTAGAACCTTATTATGTTACCAATCAGAAATGCCTTAGACATGATTTAAATTAGAAATGCTTTGTAATGTCTTTCAACTTACTAGGGCCCCAAAGTGAGGAATCCTTCATGGCACTATTCCAGAACCACAGAGAAACAGTATTCATGCAAAAAGTAAAAACAATTACACTCTGTAATTTTGATCCAGTCATTTGCATTGGGTTAAGAAGCTGTTGCCAATACATTGTGGGGGTATCCAAGCTGTGGATATCATAAACATTGTGATTGAATACTAATGTGATACACTGATTACAGAAGGGGTGGGAAATTTCAGTTTTCTAGACATTGGATCTTCCAGGGGCGGCATATACCAACAAAAATGTCAACACACACAAACAGAAGTGGCTGGAACTTCACTTCCAGTTTTGAAAAATGGGTTTGGATTAAGCAGCTTTCCAGGAATGGCATTTCTTTTTTCTTGTTTGATAAAATACAACGTAAAATTTAAAGGAGTGGCATTTCTGCTTTTTTTTCCTGCCAGAAAAAGCAGGTAATAATAATAATAATAATAATAATAATAATAATAATAATAATAATAATAATAATAAAAAACCTGGGAGGGGGGCAGATACATCTGTTTGGAGCATGGGTTCCCAGTCTATGGGTTGCAACTCCCAAGGGGGTTGCAAAGTGTTTTCAGGGATGTCACTATGTTTTTTTGGAGGGGGACATCTTGCCCTCAACTTGCACCTCCTTTCCCTATTCCCTTCTGCTCACGCCTGCCCCCTCCCTTGCTTATACCACCACCACCACCTTTGCTCCCTGCTGTGGGGCTTCTTGGCCCCGGAGGAGGGATAGCTGCATGCTCTTTTCTCCAGTTGCAATGGTGGCTCCTCCTCAGCTCTGGTGGCTGGCTGGCTGACTGGCTTAGGTGGGGGAATGAGCTGGGGAGGAGTGGTAGGGAGGGCCCAGCTGCAGCCCCTGCGAGCCAGGCTGACCGTGGCAGGGGTTGAGAGGTGAGGAAGCAGCAGCAGGGGAGAGGTGGAGAAATTGTGGCAGAGGAGGAAAAGGCTGCCGCTGCCAAAACAATTTGGCCCCTTCTCACTTCAGCTGCGCACCACTGCCACGATCTTAAGGGGATGGCTGAGGAGGTGGAGCCACCACTTGAATGGAGGACAAAAAGGGTGACATTTATCCTTCTGAGGGAAAACTCACCCTTCCCCAGTACAATCCAATTTTGACTCGCCCTCATTACCTCCACCTCCTGGAGCCTGTTAAGGTCACAGGTTACTTGGCTACTATAAAAGGGGGTCACCACTCAAAAACGGTTGAGAAGCACTGAGTTAGAGCATAGGGTTGATTGTTATGTGGATAATGTGGTAGAGCAGAAGAGCCAAGTATGTTCAGTGGAAGAAAGACAAATATAAGTGCAACCAATAGACACTCCACTGTGCAAAACATGTATTCCCACAGCTTGCTTGTTTGAAACAAGCCAACCTCATTTCATATGCAGAGACTGGAATGCTAATAGAAAACTATTCACAGTTTAGTTAACTGTTAGTGAAAACAAAAATCAAATTGAGTTAAATTTAAGTTGGAGGAGTTAAATTAGTAACGATGTATTCTCGAAGGCTTTCACGGCCGGGATCCAATGGTTGTTGTAGGTTTTTCGGGCTGTTTGGCCGTGCTCTTAAGGTTTTTCTTCCTAACGTTTCACCAGTCTCTGTGGCCGGCATCTTCAGAGGACAGGAGTCAGAACTCTGTCTGTGCTCTGGTGCAGTTTGTGGGATAGTTGAGTATTTATAGCTGTGGGATCAGCTTTTTGTCCTTTTCAGAAGATTGGGTGATTATGGCGATCAGCGTGTGGATGCTATTGAGATGGTTTAGAAATTCTTCCAGAAATTCTTCCCCACAGGCTAGCCGCATCTATGACCGCCTGGAACATGCCCTCCTGTGGGAAAGAATCCACACAACCCGCAAAAAACTGGACTCCACAGACAAAGAACTACTATTCCTACACATCAATATCAGCCAAAAAATGAGAATTCATGATTGGGACAAGATCGATACCCTCTCCTACAGAAAGATGGAAAAAGAAATGGTGAACCACACAGCCAGACAAAAACAGAAATTCAAAAAATGCCAAACAAGTCAACCGAAACCTACACTAGACACCTCACGCATCATCATCAACCTATCTGAACGCCAGTTCTCCCCGGAAGAAACCTCGGTTTTAGCCAAAGGAGGAAACTTCGCAGTCACACCCAGTAAAATTCCAGTGGAAGACATCATTGCCAATGTGGAATCAGCATTATATCATCTTCCAGAAGAAAAAGCAGAAGAAATAAGAGGTGAAGTGACAAGGATCCTACGAAAAGCAAAAACCCCAAACAGCAACATAACAAGAAAGGAGAGAAACGCTATCAAGTCCCTAAACTCTGATCCTGACATCATCATTCTGCCAGCAGACAAAGGCAACGCCACAGTAATAATGCAAACAGAAGAATACAAGGACAAAATCAGGGAACTTCTAGACCCCACCACCTACAGAAAACTGAAACGGGACCCAACCAACAAAATCACAAAACAAACAAACATGCTGTTCAGGAGTTCCTCCCTGCACCCCAACATCCTTCAATGAATCTGCAAGACGGAAGCTCTCCCACCAAGACTATACGGACTCCCCAAAATCCACAAAGACTCAATCCCACTCAGGCCCATTGTAAGTGCCATCGGCTCCCCGACATATGAATTAGCAAAATACCTTGCCACCCTCCTACAGACCCACATTGGACAAACCTCATCCTACATCAAAGACTCAGGACATTTCATAAACAAGATCAGCACCGTAAAACTCAACCCCAAGGACAGAGTGATCAGCTTTGACGTAGTATCCCTATTCACCAAGGTACCGATAAAGGCCACTCTGACACTCATCCAGCAGATCTTTCCAGAAGACATTAAGGCCTTTTTCCAACACTGCCTAACAACCAGCTACTTTCAGTGGGATAATGAGTTCTATGAACAGACAGATGGAGTGGCTATGGGGAGCCCCCTCAGCCCAGTTATAGCAAACTTCTAAATGGACCATTTCGAAAAACAGGCCCTAGCTTCGGCACCCTTTGCACCCACAGTCTGGTTCCGATACGTGGATGACACCTTCGCAATTTGGAACCACGGTGAAGAAAAACTGGAAGAATTTCTAAACCATCTCAATAGCATCCACCCAAATATACAATTCACCATGGAAAAAGAAATAGAGGGCCAACTCCCCTTTCTTAGATGTCATGGTCATACGCAAACCTGACCTCCTATTGGGACACAAGGTCTACAGAAAACCCACCCACACAGACCGGTACCTACACAAAAACTCCAACCACCACCCACGACAAAAAAGAGGCATAATCAAAACACTGGTAGACCGTGCAAATTGGAACTGTGAAGCTCAATTTCTCAGCACCGAACTCAACCATCTGAATTGGGCCCTACAGGCAAATGGCTATTCCAAGAATGAAATCACAAGAGCCATCAAACCAAGAAAACAACACCAAACTGAAGAGGAAAAACAGCCACCCACAAATAAAGTATTTCTGCCTTACATCAAAGGGGTCACGGACTGCATGGGGAAACTTTTGAAAAAACACAACCTACAAACAGTATTCAGACCCACCACAAAAATACAACAAATGTTATAGTCAGCAAAGGACAAAAGGGACCCTCTCACCACTGCAGGAGTATGCCAGATACCTTGCAGTTGTGGCCAGGTATATATTGGAACCACAAAACACAGCATCCACACCAGAATCAAAGAACATGAGAGACACTGCAGACTAAAACAACCGGAAAAATCGATAGTAGCTGAACATGCCCTGAAACAAGCTGGACATGAAATTCTATTTCAAAACATAGAAGTACTGGACAACACCAGCAAGCATTATGTTAGACTGCACAGGGAAGCCATTGAAATCCACAAACACCAGCAGAGCTTCAACAAAAAAGAAGAAAGTCTAAAACTCAACAAAGCCTGGCTCCCAGCACTGAAAAATACAGCCTGCAAAAAGTCAACGAACTCTACCCAGCCACAAGGACCGGTGATCACTGCACACAAAAGACCAGCTAACGACACCCATCAATCACAGTGACAGATCATATCTCCCCCTTATCACAACAATACACCCACAACAAAAAAACACGCTGATCGCCATAATCACCCAATCTCCTGAAAAGGACAAAAAGCTGATCCCACAGCTATAAATACTCAACTATCCCACAAACTGCACCAGAGCACAGACAGAGTTCTGACTCCTGTCCTCTGAAGATGCCGGCCACAGAGACTGGTGAAACGTTAGGAAGACAAACCTTAAGAACATGGCCAAACAGCCCGAAAAACCTACAACAATCATAAATTAGTAACAGTTTAGTTGATAGAAAATAGCCAGATACCTAAACCGCTGAGCTATCCAGCATTCCTAAGTTGATCCAAGCAGTAGTCGCAGTGAGTTGAAATTCAGATTGCTGGGACAGGTGAAGAATTTCTATGTGGTGTCAGGATAGAACATAAAGAGAAATACCAACCTGATACAAAGAAGAAAGACTATCACCTCCTTCTAAGCTGTCATTAAAATCTGTTGATTTAAAATATTTTAACCTTGCATGATAAGACAAATTGGCTATCAACTTTGTATTAATTTGTTCAAGTTCTGCAAAATGCACCCAATCACTCCCTTCCATGGCTTACTCCCAAAAAGTGAATTTACAGGATTGCAGTTGCCTAACACTGCAAACCAGTACAGAATGACTCAGAAGTCAATCCTACTGTGCTTTCACTCTTTATGTATAGGATTATTTATATGTCAATTGCATCTAATCTGCGCTTTCATCAAGTATTTTCATTCATTCAGAGATTTCCCAAGAGTTCTTAATCTGTTTCTCAGTCTTCTCAGTCTTTCTTCAAAGTAGTAAGATAACGTACGCCAGTTGCAGCATGACTTAAAACCACTTAACTCCCAATTTACTCTAAACAGTTAATGCGTAGTTTAAGTTAGTAAAAACTAAACTGAGTTATCCTCCCTAAAAATTAAAGGGAGTTAGCCTCCCATTATTCAAAAAAACTAACATTCCAATTATATCTAACTGTTAATGTTGCTCTCTGGACATGGTTATGGAAAAAGTTTGTTTCAACAAAAACTGAACTCAAGTTTTAGCACATGTTAGATGCACTGCAATTCTGGTTAATCAAAACAGATGCAGAAGCATCTGATCTTGTTGTAGCTGTACTGGAGGATGAGAGTAGAATTTATTGTGATATCTGAACACAGCCAATATGTCTTCCAGTATCTGCTGGCATCATAAACACTATGTTGATAATCTTGATGACAAGATATTTCCTGTTCCATTGCAAGAATTTGTATTAATTATCTATACTTACATGTTTGTGTAAATATAGTTGTTTATTACAAAGTACAAGGTAGGAGAACAAGTTGAATTTTTTAATTTGTGGCTGCATGGACTGATGTTGGAATTTGGAAGCTATGTCTTCCTTTTTACTCAGTGTCATGTTTGGGCAGCTAGGGTGAAGTAACGCGAGTACTCAGAAGTAGTCGGAGGAGCTTTACTGGAGTCTGTTCAAATTGTTTGTTGTTGTGACTGTGTTCTAATATTTCATCCTGTTTGATTCTTTTTGCAGGAAGACCCTGTACCAAATGGGCTTCGTGCCCTTCCAGTGTTCTATGCTGCTACAATAACTATTAATATGTTCTCCATAATGTATACAGGTGCCCCAGGTGAGTGCTACCACACATATGAAGTCTACTGTCAAAGCACACATTGAATATTTATATTTTCTATACTTGATGGGTTGGATCCAGGATTTGCCTTATACAAATGGAAGGTGGTTTTGAGAATCCCACCTCCCTCTGCGTCACAGTTTTATTCTATCAAGCAGGGCCCCTTGCCTCTCTGTGTAGCATTTTCTGGAGACTGCCATGGTGAGAAAGAGGCAAAGACATCCATTTTCACCTGGCCAGATGCACATGCCTAAATCAGGATCCAGGCCACTAATTGTTAAAAGAGCAAAAAAGATCCATGATTGATTGATTGTTCTGACTTATATACCACTTCATAGTACTTTGAAGCATTCTCTGAGTGGTTTACAACATAATTAGGCAAGGAACACTTTGCCACCCAGTGAGCTCGGTATTTGTTTTATCAACTTTGGAAGGATGGAAGGCTCAGTAAACCTTGAGCTGACTACCTGAATCTGTCAGGATTGAACTCGGGTTGTGAGCAGAGGCTTGACTGCAGTACTGCAGTATAACCACTGTACCATGGGGCTCCATTATAGTAGACTCTTTGATTAACTGCTATTTCCCCTTTCATAAAGGATGTATCATGTAAAGGTTCTTAGAAATGGCAGACTAGCTGCAGGGTGTTCATTCTAGTCATCACAGGTCTCTCAGAACCAATTCATACATTATATACAAAATAAATTCAGATTTGTGGAACTATAGCCAGTTGTCGCTCCTTGACAAATGTGTCTGTACAATGTACATTTTCCCAAACATGTGTTTGTCACATTTATACTGGATGCTCAGTCTTAGTAGTAGTGTGTAGAAATCTTAGATGCACAACTAAGTGTAAATGTTCAACATTGCCCTGGTTTTGTGTTTGCCAGAAGGAGAAAATTCACGTAAGCCAAACTATGCATGTTTACAAACTAAAAGCCTTCTTTTCTTTTCCTCTGGGACTAGGACAGCACCACAAGATCCTGTATCATGTTAAAACTGTAAGGGGGCACGTGTTGACACCGTTGCAGTTGTACATTTGACATTGGGTCTGATGGAGTTCAGTAGTAGCAGCAAATCTTCATGTGATCCACAAGGAGCAGAAGCATATTCATTTCCCCAAGTGTTTGCAGGAACACCAACCTTTTGAACAGAATAGCGTTCTTTATCCTCAGGTTATACAAACAGAGATCTGACTTCAGGATTTAATTGTTTTACCCTTTCAATATACCTACTCCTTACCTGTTTCTCCCTGAAGTTTTGGGGAAATGCATAATGTGATAAATGGTTGCAAGCCAACATGCAGTAAATTCTATTTTCTCCTTTTTCCAGTCTTAGGAATCACTCTTCCTATGTGGGCAATAGCACTAATATCAATTGGTGTATCACTAGTATGTGCTGCCTTAGTCTGGATATTTGTTTGTCCATGGATGAAAAGAAAAATAGCAAGTATGTATTGGGAGCAGGGAGAGGTAAAATCCACTTAAAATCTTTCAACTGATTTTTCAGAACATTACGGTAATAATTTCTACAGTATTAAATGACTTGTTTGCTTTGTGTTTGTAAAACTTCTGGTTTTGTTTTCTTCTAAGATATAACAAGCTGTAAACCAAAGTTCTACTTTCAAAAAAATCTTTGAACATATTATTATATTGTACCTTTAACTGATTTCAAAGATTGCTTACCCTGTGAGAGAGGATTCTTGAGAAACAGAAGCCCTATTTATCCAAGGTCGCTTTGTACTGAAAGAACGACACTTTGGGTCTTGGCTAAAATATTTTTCTTACTTTATAATAACATCTAAGCAGCCTTAAAGTTAAAATTTAGTGATCTAAGCTAGACAGATATATCAATGGAAAAAAGCTTTTTCTGTCTTTCTGCTTCTTTGAAATGGGTAAATTTTATAGATATAACTAATTGTTATATTGTTATATGTAACGTGTGTACAGCTTACTAAACTAAAAAGCACAGCACTGCACCACTACAGTCAGTCTGATTAATTGTCATTAGTCATAGATAGTGTAAATCAAGGAGGGAAACACTCAGAATCAATTTTTATTGTTTCCTGGAGCCCACGTTCGGGGCCTTCCTCAGGGGAATACCACTGAAATTTTTTTTAAAAGCTGAGGAATTTCACTGGGCTTCCCAAGAAGAAGGTCCCCACAGTTGCAGAAGGCCAAAATGTATTGGACTCTAGGAAATAATTAAAAAAGGAAAAAGATAATCACTGGCATTCTAATTTTTTTTTCTGTTTGGCTTATATGTGTTAGAATATGCCTGCCTGTTCTGGTTTATTACCTATTGCATAGATAATGAACCATCTTCTATAGTCACAACTTTGGTTTTCCCACAGGTCGGTTAAAGAAAGAAGGTGCATTATCAAAGATATCTGATGAAAGCCTTGATAAAATTCAAGAGGAAGACTTGCCTGTCTTTAAGGAACTTCCTGGTGCCAAAGCCACTGATGAAAGTACCATTCCTCTCACTGCTTCTGCAACAGAAGAGGCTGGTGCATCAGACAGTATAGCAAATGGAAGTCATCCCCGTGTGCCATATGGTGAGAAACAAAGAGCACACTCATGCTTTCTTATGTTTTCAGGTTATTGCAAACTACTTTCTGGTGGACTGTTTTCATGGGTGTAAAGAACACTTGTAGCAGACCTGGCACCCTCCTGTTGCTCATCTATCTTTCTGGTGTACAGCATAAATCAAAATGGAGTTTCCTGTACTTCTTTCTTGGGTTCTCATAGATTTCTTGTGCCATCATAATTGTTTCTTTAAAAAAACGCAGTGTACATGTATGTTCTACAGCACTTTTTCTTAGATAGCTGCTCTTAAACTTCACCATGGCTTTTGTTAATGAATTATATAGCTGGGATTCCTCGTATGGCTCAGTTCTCTGCCCATCTTTAAATTCATTGCAAAGCTTTCTTACATACAATAGCTTTTTATCATGTTCTTCTCTAAATAATACAGGAGTGGAGTAATAGCTTCTATCCTACTCAGATCAAGTCTCTTCCCTCCATCAAACCTTTCAATTCCTGCACCTCCCTCTCACCTAAACTTCCTTCATCACCACCCAAGCAATCAACAACTTCTTATGCCCCAGCCAGTTCCCCCGCCACCTTCCTCAGTCTCTCAATTTGGATTGAATTATCTGTTATTCCATTAATTAATGTCCCCATAACTTGGAAACTTAACAGAAGAAGAAACTGTATACAGCAGCAGTAAGTATATCAACTAGCTGCTGGCTTTGCCCCTGCTATTTGACAGCTCTCTGTGCAGACAAGCCCTGGAGAATTGGAGGGACATGTTAAAGGGTAAAGTCCAGAATGTTTTTGATAAGCAGGGCTGTCAAAATACTAATAACACTAGTATTACTGTTGTCATTGTTGTCATCATATTGTCTCCATCACCGTCATCTGCCACTAACTTGAAATAACAGTGATGGTGCCATTGTACTATCTAAAAATCAAGACAAGCCATGTCGGGGGGGGGGGGGGAACAAACAAATAAACAAAATCATTCAGGGAAAGCTAGGGTGAGTAGTTGACCAAGCAGACGGATGGCAAAGTCTTTTTCTTCACACAGAGAAGCAGCGTTTGGCTGCTGCTGGAGTGCAAAGCAGAAGGGTTTTGCAGATAGTCAGGCAAATTCAAAGAGTCTCATTCTTTTTCTCCCTTTCCCTCAAACTGCAGAATGATTTGCTGCTGATGGCACATTAGATGCTGGTGTAAACTATAGAAAATAGAGAAATAATACTAGGAACGTCAGTATTCTGCTCCCTATGAGTTTTGGATTTCTTTTCAAAAATTATTTTCTCTGCTATTTCAGGAAGGGCATTTTCCATGACCCACAGCATGGTGAAATCTCCAATTTCCAATGGCACATTTAATTTTGATAGCCAAATGAAGAGTGATATACATGTATATCACACTGTGCACAAAGACTCAGGATTGTACAAAGACTTACTGCACAAAATACACTTAGACAGAGGTGCTGACGACAGACCAACACAAGAAAATAACTACAAGTTATTGCGGCGCAACAACAGTTATACGTGTTATACTGCTGCCATATGTGGGATGCCAGTGCATTCGTCCTTCAAGGCTGTTGATGTGTCAGCTGCAGAAGATAGTGAAAAGCTAGTTACGGACACAGTGTCTTATTCAAAAAAGAGAGTTCGTTATGACAGCTATTCCAGCTATTGCAATGCTGTGGCAGAAGCAGAAATTGAAGCGGATGAAGGTGGTGTGGAGATGAAATTGGCCTCTGAGTTAGTGGCTCCTGCCCATCCAACTGAGGATCCTGTAGAAGAAGAGAGAGATGAGACAGACTCCTCACAAGTCCACCTGCTCTTTCATTTTCTCCAAATTCTTACGGCTTGCTTTGGGTCTTTTGCTCATGGAGGCAATGATGTTAGGTAGGTGTGACTATTTTATGTTATTTGTTTCTGTTGCTGGTGAGCTGGTGAGTATTCATAAAGAGTGTTATGGTGTGCTGCAAAATCCATGGATTCTAATCTGTTTTGAAATTGTGATCTGTTAAAAACAATCTTTGCTTTTTGACTACATTTTCACTTGGTGCTACATCTTGCTGCTTCTCTGCATGAAGAACAAATATGCACAGAGAGAAATCTAGGTCTCCTGAGCTGAGGGACTCAAATCTGTTTTTATGAGAGACTAGAAATGTGAACTGTTTTTCTGTGTCATTGTCTTTAAGCTGAATATCCTCTTCCCTCTTGCTGCCTAGCTCTTGTGGTATAGTTCCAGCTAGAACTCTTTGCTGATCAAGGTGAGGCTTCTCTTGGGGGTTTACATGTGCGCAATCCCTGGTCTCATGAGCAGTGTTTAACTTTTTTAAAAAAACTCATCCACGGAGGTTTCTGACACCTCCTTGCATGGTTGCTTCTCAGTTTTACAAGTGGCAGCTCCCATCCCCTGCTAGCCAAAAGACCACTCTTTGGGTGGGGTGAGGGGACTGGAGTCTTCACGCCAGCTTTCTGCAGGAGCCCAAAACTGTTGGATCATTTATCATCTTTGTCATCTAAAATGCACTGGCAGAGCTTTCTGTGCCATCAGTGTTACCTGTGATTGTAGTCCAAATGTTTCCAGCAAGCTTACCAAATCCCTAATGAACATTTTGGTTCTAGCAGAGGATAATGTTGTAAGGCACATATTTTTGATACATACTGTCTTCCAGCAGGAATTGAGTTTGCCTTTGAAAATAGCCTCCTGGCAGGCTTGGTTACAGTATGCTAACAGCTGGTGTTTTGCTCCCCACTATTGCATTCTTTTTTTAGACTGAAGATTAGTAACACCAGTGAGCCTCATTTAGGATGAGACACATTTAGTTACCTTTGCTGAGTGATTGTAACCATGTCTCATTGATTTTAGTGTTCACTGAAGTGGTAAATTTCCTACATTTAGCTCACCACAAGGTGTAGCATCTATTAGAATTCTGTGACTGCATGCAGACAATGATATTTTGGCTTAATAAGGCAAGAGTTGAGCATATTGTGTGATAGTGTGTTCAGATCTTCAGTTTTTCCTGTGCATGAGAAGAAGAAAAAACCCACAGGTAGTATTCACTTACTATAGGCTGGTGTTTCATCAGAACCGTGAAACTGGCTAACAGCTTCAGTACAACCCAGGACTTTAAACCAACTTCAAATTGTCATTCAATATATTGGCTTGTTTTAAATTTGTAATTTTCCAGTTCAGAGAAAACCATAACTAGTAGAGGACTTGCTGTTTTGTTCACTCCTACCATCAGGCAAAGAACAAAGTGACGGCATGACTGTTGAAAAAGCTAATTTGTATCTCAATTTGTTAAACAAAGATACGAGTGTCCAAACTCTTACAAATCTGTAAGTTGGAACCACTGCACTGTGACTCCTCACTTACCTTGGCCCATGCTGGTGGTAGAAACATAGGAATGCAGTATACTTTGGCAAAGAATAATGGTGTGAATTGTAATAAACAAGGCCCCTCAGATGAGAATGTAGTTTTGAGCTCCAAGCCTCATGAACATAATGGGCCAAGTCCTTTTGTATAACTACATGCTTGTAACTTGAGATTGTGCCCATGATAATTATGATAGTGCCAAAACAGAAGTTCTGTCCACAAAGAAGTTCTACCAGCACATTGTGGATTTGATTGCTCTGGGGGTGTGCATCCTGTTGTGCAATGTGCTAACATAACTTTAACGCATATATTTCTGCATTAGCAGAAGTATAGTCTCCAAATCCCATGAGGCACTAGCCCCCCTTTATTCAGCACTGGCTAGGTCTCATATAGAGTACTGTGTCCAATTCTGGACAGCACACTTTGTGAAGGATGCCAACAAACTGGAGCAAGTTCAGAGGAAGACAACAAGGATGATCAGGGGACCAGAAACCAAGTCCTGTGAGGGAAGAGTGATCAAACTGATGTTTAGCCTTGAGAAAAGAAGACTGAGGGGAGATGTGATAGCACTTTTCAGATACTTGAAAGATTGCCATACAGAGGAAGGACAGAATCTGTTCTCAATCATCCCAGAGTGCAGGACATATAAGAATGGGCTCAAGCTACAGGAAGCCAAATTTAGTCTGAATATCAGGAAACACTTCTTAACTGTTAGAGCAGTATGACAATGGAACCAAATACCTCAGGAGGTGGTGAGTGCACCAATGCTGGAGTTATTCAAGAGAAAATTGGAAAATCATCTATCAGATCTGCTTTGATTTGGATTCCTGCATTGAGCAGAGACTCGATGGCCTTATAGGCCCCTTCCAACTCGATTCTATAACTTTACATTACACTAGCATGAACAGGATTTTGCCTAATATGTAAGCCAATATTAAATTAAACAAAAACCACTTTGTTTTTTATCTCCTTTTAAATAAATTTTCTTAGTTATTTAACATAACATTGAAATGTATACCTTACTGTGTGTGCAGGTCCGTGTTAATTATTTTGGAAAAAAAGTATTTAAATCTGGTTGTAAATCTGTATATTTCGGGGTCAGGTTGAAAATCACAAGAACAAGGACAATGATTCTAATAAAAGTAGATAGTGGCTGTATTGCACACAACATTAAGTCAGAATTCTGGAGACTCCTGACTTATCCTGAATGAGCTGTATACTCCGCCCCTGCCCTGTCCCCCTGAGTCTTCCCACTAGCACAACCAGTGAAATCAACCAGAAATGATTTATTTAGAGCCGTGGTTCCCAACCCTAGGTAACCCAGGTGACTCTTGCACTGTAGTTCCCAGAAGCCTTCACCAACAGCTGTGTTGGCTGGGGTTTCTACGAGTTGCAGTCCAAGAACAACTGAATTTCCCAAAGTTGGGAACCACTGGTTTAGAATGTTGTCCAAATATGTATTCCTGGTTTGTTGTACTTTTTCAATTGAGGGTTGCAACCATGGTATGCTATTGACTTAGCAATAATCTTAGATGGGCTCAGCCAATGATCAAGCATGATGAGAGTTGTAGTTCAGCAGTCTTTGGAGGTCTGCGGATTCCCTAGTTGCAATAGCAAAAATGCCAAACAGGCATGAACAGACTGTGTGCACCTTTATTAAACTCATTTAGAGTAAGTTACTTCAGGAGTTTTTCCTTTTGTAGAACCCACACTAACTCTTCCTGTTCCTCGTATAAGGCTTTTTCTTAGTGCTTAATAATTCCAGCTTTAATACAGATTTTCACAATTATATAAATGTTAGATTTACTGGGGTGCAATTATCTGGCCCTTCTGCCCAGCTACAATTTTTAAAAAACTGGTGTTATATTGGTTGGTTTCTTTTCTTCCTGTGACAGGGTGAACTTTAGTGACAAGTTGTAATTTAAAAAAACACAAAAACATGAAGTATTTCATATTTATTTTAAGACCTCCCCATTCTCTGCTGTTCCAGATTGGATCACGTTTTGATTTTATTTTGTTGCAGAAGTTGATCTGTTCTCACCACCTAGTCTGTTATCCTCCTCACCTTCCCTCTACCCATGGCTGAAGCTTTCATATCTGACCAATATGTTCTGTAGAATGACATGAAAGTGTGCACTTCACTTTTCTCTAATGTAATGATACTCCTTTAGCAGTACATTCTCTCTATCACCTAACAATATTCCTGGAATATTTTTTCTTTTAACATTTTAGCAGCATGTTCCTTAAAAATATTTGCATGCTTTAGTTTCAACCTTTTGTTAATTAAGCATGTGACATCTTAGTGTTGCTCAGGTTTAAGTCTCCTTATGAGTGTCTGGTGTCTGATTCCTATATTAAGATTCTACTGTGGTTAAGGATAAGTTCTACTGATATCCATATAGTAATCCTTATATTACAATGTTCCTGAAAAAGAATAGCAGATCTAGCAGTGATTCTCTGTATCTGTTCCATGTGAGCCTTACACTCAGGCCTATATCGCAGTTCATGTTCCAATGAGGTCTCAGTCTGGAGAATGTTCCAGGGCAGAGCCAGCAGTAGCATTTGTCAGACTGAGACTGTGCAGTTTCTTTCTTTAGATTTGCTTTAATTCATAAGATTATTGGGAGAATGAAGGTGAGAGGAGAGCTATGTCCAGTTCCTTGAGCTTTTTGGAGGAAAGATAGGATATAACTGTAAGTAACATCTTACCACCTTGATTCCAGGATGGCTAAAACCAATGATTTTTTAAAAGAATCAAATTGATTTAAATCACGATTTAAATAAAAAACAATTTTTATTTAAATAATCAAAAATCTGATTTTTAAAATTTAAATTGTGATTTAAATCATGATTTAAATAGTTTTATTTAAATTAGATCCACCCTGCTTGATGCCATGCATTTTTGTAATGTCAAGCAGTGAGATGGGATGCAATTCTTTTCAAGTGTTTACTCTGCTGGAGAAAAAAAAATCTCATTTTTTAAAAAAAGTCACTTTTTAATAAACTTAATTAGTAATAAAGAATGGATACCAAAACAATATTAGGCAAGTTTGGCTGTTTCAAAATTGTAATTCATCTTTTCTAGGTGATTATCTCTAGGCAGAAAGGGTACATACCTATTTTATTGATTTAAAAGCTGGGATGTCAGAATAAAACCATAAATGTGCATAACAATCCAAACTAATCTAAAGTTTTAAATTCATCTTCTGGCTGTGCAGCTCATATAAAAAATAAAGCTTTGATTAATTTTTGTTCACTTTCAACAAACAGCAGTGTCTTGCTTTTTCTTAAGCATGGGAAGCTACAAGTGTGTTTGCATAAGATCTGTAGAAGCAGGCATAATAATGCCTGTTCAAAGAAAGAAGCTAATGTATAGCTTGATTGTAATGAAGCTGCTGAAAGAAGAAAGAATTGGCAGGTTTAAATATTTCAAGCATGAGTATGCAAAGAACATAACAAATTAAATAAACTGCTAAATCAGCTCACATTCATTTACGGTACTGAAAGTTTTCCCTAAATATTCTCCAATCCAAAAATTTCCACCAAAAAACATGTCAAGATTGATCCAGAAGTCATATAGTTTCTAAAGCACTTTTAAATGTTGGTTGTTGTAGGTTTTTCGGGCTCTTTGGCCGTGTTCTGAAGGTTGTTCTTCCTAACGTTTCGCCAGTCTCTGTGGCCGGCATCTTCAGAGGACAGGAGTCAGAACTCTGTCTGTGCTCTGGTGCAGTTTGTTTGGATAGTTGAGTATTTATAGCTGTGGGATCAGCTTTTGTCCTTTTCAGGAGATGGGTGATTGTGGTGATCAGCGTGTTTTTTGTTGTGGGTGTATTGTTGTGATAAGAGGGAGAGATGATCTGTCACTGTGATTGATGGGTGTCGTTAGCTGGTTTTTTTTTGTGCAGTGATCACCGGTCCTTGTAGCTGGTTAGAGTTCGTTGACCTTTTGCAGGCTGTATTTTTCAGTGCTGGGAGCCAGGCTTTGTTGAGTTTTAAACTTTCTTCTTTTTTGTTGAAGCTCTGCTGGTGTTTGTGTATTTCAGTGGCTTCCACTACTATTGAAGCCATTGAAATCCACAAACACCAGCAGAGCTTCAACAAAAAATCTAGGAACACTGATGCCAAGTAGATGGTGTCTGATAGGCTGTATATTTGTTGTGTTCTACAGGGTGGTGGAAAGTATGCCTGTAATCAGGACACCCTGACCTGATGACGTTGCCTGAAGAACTTGAGCCTTTCTTCCATAATTAGCAAGGATGATGACTATCCTGCTCTGTGTGTGTGTGTGTGTGTGAGAGAGAGAGAGAGAGAGAGAGAGAGAGAAGTTAGAGTGAGAGAGTTTCATAGAGCACTCATTTCTCTGGTTTTGAAATAGGAGATACGTCTCTCTGTGTATATGTGTGTATAATTTACACACCATCTTTCTTCCTGTAGAGGAACTCAAGGCAACTTGCAAAATATTTAAAAATACAAATATTAAAACAGTTACAAATATAATACATGACACTATTAAAAACAATTAAACGTATTAATTATTAAAAGGTAGTAAATAAAATCCCTTTGAAACCATTTAAAAAATTTAAAAAGAGAAAACTCCTGCAGGAAGGAGTTTACAGTCTGGGAACAGTTTCTGAAAAAAGCCCTCTCCTACATTTGCACCAAGTGTGCATCAGAAGGCCGTGGGGCTGAAACTTGGACCACCTCTCCAATAGCATTCTCAGCTACCTGAAGAATCAGCACAGGGCATTGCTGTTGCTAAATGAAGTGGGCATTGTGCAGGCAAGTGGCATCCTTATTGTGAAAAGTAAGAGTCATCAGAGTGCAGAAGTTGACCCATCCACCAGCCCAGGAAGCATGGAGGTAGATGGGCAAATAGCAAAAAAATAAAATAAAAAATCTGCACAATTAGGCAGTGTCACTGCACCGCCTAATCCAGAATATTAGCAATTTAATGGAACGCCACATTCTTCCAGCTTAAAAGAGTGCTGGAGCAGCAAAAGGAACTCTATGATTTGGCACTGGAGACTTCCATTGGTGTGGCTGCTCCTCTGGGCAGAGAAGAGTTGGACATTATGGGTTAATTGGTCTATGTCCTCCAAGGTTTGAGAGTGCAACACACGTCCTTAGTGGGGAGACAGCCGTCCTTAGTGTTCCAGGGCTTGGTTGACATGATGGACAACATAATAAGGGGACAGTCTAGGTCAGTGACGGCGAACCTTTTTGGGCCCGAGTGCCCAAACTGGGGGGGGGGGGAACCCCAGTGGACTGCGACAGAAGTGGAAGTGGCAGCGGAAGGGGGAATCCCAGGCACGGAGGTGCCTTGAGACCCCACTCCGGATCTGCAGCCAGCACCAGCTGCTCTGGATTCTGGCCCGCCACCTGTTGGGGCACCAGCATGGCGGCTGCAGCCGCCTTCTCAGGTTTGGCTGCTGGGGGGGGGGGGGGAGTAGCGTTCCGGCGACTTATGGCTCATGTGCCCGCAGAGAAGGCTCTGCGTGCCAGCTGTCGCACACGTGCCATAGGTTCGCCATCGCTGGTCTAGGTGGATGAGGGATTCCATAGAAGGCAACCAACTTTTTTTTTCCAGTTTGAAGTGGTGGCCCTGGCCAGCCCACTAAAGGATCTACTTCACTACAGGTTTACCACCTTGTGGAAGAAGGAGTACATTCTAGCAACCCTCTTGGACCCCCTCCCCAAATTAAACAGCGGGCGATGGATATTAAGCAACAGCAAGGAGTATGTGCAGTGCCAGCCAACTTCCTGTCACATGCATAAGCAGCAGGTAGAAAAGAAGGTCCTGCTAGCAGTGAGGGATCATATAGGGCAGAAAGAAACTAGCAATGTTCATAGCACCCCAAACAGCCATACCAGCAGTTGTGTTCTAGAGTCCTACTCCCTCACCCCTGCAACAACAGGACAAGCTTTCTGGGACACTTATCTTGACAAGCATGGCAGGGGCCAGTCCTCTGGAGACACAAGAGGAAGGACATGGCAGAGGTAGAGGGGTACATGCAGGAGCCCTGCAAGCCAAAAGAGACCAATCCCTTGTCTTAGTGGGCTGAGAAGGAGCCTGTTTGGGGAGGTCTGGCCAGGGTGATGGTGGGACTGCTGTCTTGCCCACCAACTAGTGTGCCCAGTAAGAGTGTTCTCTTGGGCCAAGGAAATTGTCACTCCACATTGCTCATGCCTGGAACCTGGATCTGTAGAAAAGCTTATTTTCCTTAAAGTCAGTCTACAGTTGCTAGGCTTCCCTGAGGTCCTGTTTAAGTAAGACAGAATGACATGCACTGATCAAAGTACTAGGTATGGCATGCTTCTGTCTGCTGCCCCCTCCTTCTGCCTCTTTCATTCTTCCAACCATTATTCTGCTGCTACAGAATGCCTGCCAGTGCTGCCCAGAGTATTTCTCACTCCCCAGTTCAGTCTGTCATGTACTTCCCCAATGCTGCTGGCATTCCCACTGTTCAGGGTTCAATCTGTATTCCCATTACAGTCATTTCCTAACACCTAGGCACTGCTGGCTGTTGGTGCGCACTGTTTTTGTTTGGCACAGTCACTGGGAAGGTGTCAAAGAGGACACAGGGGAATCTTTTAAAATGTTTTGACTGTTTGTGTTTTTTTAAAGGTTTAGTTTATATGGTTTATAATATATAATATTTAATATAATATAGATAATATTTTAACTATATAATATTCATATTTACTGTAACAGAGTTCTGGATATCTAGAAATTCCAAATATGTAAAATTCCCAATTCAGAATCTGAAAGGCTGTAATTCCAAATCTGAATTCTAAATCTGAACTTTGGTGCTAGTGCACATCCCTAATATTTATGTCACCGATAAAAGGAAATTTTAAGAATTAAACAGCATTGCTTGCTCTTTGTCACGGAACCATATACGTAGCCCAAAGAGAAGCTTTGGTTTGTGAGCTCCCATCTCTGCTGCCAGCTAGCTGTTGAATATCTCATCAGCTGCTACCATCCTTTCCACAAACTGGATTTGACCAATGATTTTAAGGGGCCAGAAGAGGCTGTCATACACAAACTAATCTGTCCCTGAATTATATTGTGTCTCTGTCTGGATTTTAATTGAATTTTAGAGCGGATCTTTGCTGGAAAAGGATGTAGCTATATTACATAAATACAATGCCTACGTAGATAATCTTGTTTCAAATACAGAATTAAACAAAATATGGAAGACTGTGCATGACAAAAGCCTGTTCTTAAATATGACTAGAATACAGAGTGCAAGCATTTTTACATCTATGTTCCTGTAGGGCTCATTGACTCAGAAAGCTTCTTTCCTGCTTTTCTCATCATGTGACCTCATGATGCATTTAAAAGATTTGCCACCACATACATGAAATTATTCTTGGCTTGATTAAATGTTTCACCTTTGTTGAATATTGGCCAATCTGTTATCAAACCCAAAGTCTATTATTTTAGAAAAAAGGAATTCTCAGAGTAAGTAAATAAACATTGTAAAGTAGGTGCAGGCTTGGCCTCAATCTTACCAGCTAGGAGACTAGATATAAAAGAAAAGAGGAAGAGAGGGAAGGCAGATGAGAATATAATAACAGAGAGGTGGGTTTAAAACACAGAGAGAGAGAGAGAGACAGACAGACAGACAGACACAGACATTTAAATTGATTTAGGGCCAAGGTGATCTTGTCCTTCCTGGAAGGTGAATGAACAGGTAAGCAGCTGTCATCACTCTCCTGTCAATGGGTGGTGCTAGACTTATGGACTGTCTGGAATCTCAGATGTTTTCAGTGATGGGCGGCAAGAAACTTGTCTTGGCGAGCAGATTTTGATCAACTCTAAACACTGGATTATAAAATGAGTGTAACTCATTCGCAGTAGAGATCTGCTCTTGAAGTAATTCAGTTACTCAGCAAAGCAAACAGAACCCTTGGATAGCCTTTTTTCACATTGTTCTAAACTTTATTCCTCCTGAGCTGAAAGAGTCACTACCCTGTTTCCCTGAAAATAAGACCTAACCTGAAAATAAGCCCTAGTATGAGTTTTAAGGATGCTCGTAATATAAGCCCTACCCCAAAAATAAGCCCCAGTTAAGTGAAACCCTGTCCTCCACCATTCTGCAGTAACCAGAAGATGACATGACTGTATTTGAATAAATGTAGATTGTTGTACATGAAAAAAATAAAACATCCCCTGAAAATAAGCCCTAATGTGTTTTTTGGAGCAAAAATTAATATAAGATCCTGTCTTTTTTTCGGGGAAACATGGTAGTTATTAAGGATGTTATTTTGGTCTGGCAGCTAGAGATTTCTGTATCTTGCTAAATGCCTGAGAAAGTGCTCCCTGGGAAAGTGTAGGCACAAGTCTCAAGATTTATATCCTGTGAAACTTGGGGCTCCTGTTTCCAGAAAAGAAAAGAAAAACTTTTAGCCCTTGCCCATTTGTTTTGCAGAATGTCAGGCAGCGCCTGTTTTCCTTTCTTCCAGCTGTATATCTTGGCAGGGCGTTTAACCTAAATATAGTCAAACAAGTCTTTGGATCTAGCTGTCAGATCTTGGGTTGTGCATTCTCTGGATTCCATCCTTCATTGCCCACGTCCCCAGAAAACTTTGGCTTGTTAACCTGTGAAACTTGGACTGTTATGTAGGACATTTTATGTCACTCGCCTGATAATCCACGTCATGATTGTGTTCTTACACTGAGATAGTAGATAGCATAATTCAGTGCAGTGGCATGTTGTATAATGGCCATTCCTTCGTTCGTATTTGGCTTCTGTATTATGGCTTGTGTTCTCAAAGTCAGTATCTTTTAGGGCCCCTGCAGAAAAGTTTAAGACATAGTAAAAGGTAAATGTGCCTAGTGGAAAGGTAAACCAAAACAAAATGCTTCTGAAAGATACACTCTTGGGCTCCTGTCCCACAGATGCTTACCAGAGTCAGAGAGAGGCCACTGTGCATCTTCAGGATACAGTAATGATTTTATAGAATTTGTTCAGAAATTTCATTGATGTAGTAATACTAAGGACTTGTCTGGTAGCACACCAAATTTGTGACCTTAAGAAATGAATGAGCAAAGTGCAGATCATGGGTCATGTGGGGCCCCAGAGACTTTTTTTGAGAATTTGTAAATCCCACCAATGTATTTCCTCAAAATGTTTCAGCCCCAAAACTAACTAACCAACCAACTACATTACTTTCTGCTCCCAGAAGCCTCCAGGAGCAGCAGTAGCCTTCTGAGCATTTCCTGTTTTGATACCCCCTCATGTATATATTTTTTCATTTTCAGTGGTGATGCAGCTCAAGGGAACTCAAGTGGACTGGAATGGGTTATTTTCAGTCAGACAATTACAAAGCATTCTACTCTAGAAATGAGAAGGTCAGGAAAAAAAATGGAGTGGCACTAATACTGAGGCAAGATGTAGCACAGGCAATTAGGGGCTATAATGCAATGTCTGCTGAACGATATCAATCAGACTCCACAGAAAACCTATCAACACAATCCACATTCAAGTCTATGCTCCAACTACAGATGCCGAAGAAGATGAAATTGAAAGTTTTTATGTAAGCATCCAAGAGGAAACTGATTACACACTAAAACAAGACACAGTTATAATTAGAGATGAGCACAATCCACAGTTCGGTGGTTCATGCCAGTTCGGTGCAGTGCCCACACAGGTGTTCTGCAGGCGCCACACACTTCCCTCTCCTGCCTCCTCTATGTGCTCGCCCATTCCCTGGGCAAGGGGAACTCCCCCCCATCTCCTCAGTGCAACTCACTGATTGCGGCATGCACTTCCCTCTGCTGTCTCTTCTGACGGCCATCCACTCAAAGGCAGTGCTGCAGGTTTCCCTGCCTCACCTTCTTGTCTGGGTGGGCAGCCACCAGAGGAGGTGGAGGAGGAAAGCACACACTGCAATCAGTGAGTGGACAGTCATGCCGAGGAGGCAGAAAGGGAAGTACACTTCACTCAGGGAATGGGCGAAGACACAGAGGAGGTGGGAGAGGGGAGTGGGTTGCATCTGCAGAACACCTGTGTGAGCACTGGGCCAAACCACTGAGCTGCAGTTCATGCCCATCTCTGCTTATAGTCATAGGTGACTGGAACACAAAAGTAGAGAACAAAGCAGAACCAAAATTTGGCCTTGGGGATAGAAACAAAGCAGGAGAATTACTCTTAGAGTTCTGCAAAGCCAACAAACTGTTTATTGCAAATACATGATTCAAACAACCAAACAGAAGGCTGTACACATGGACGTCAACAGATGATCAATATGGAGATCAAATATACAATGTAATTGGAAGCAGAAAATGGTGCTGGATTCTCTCAGCCAAAACAAGACCAGGAGCAGATTGTGGTACATTAGAGTAAAGCTGAAAAAGAACACTAAAACAATCATAGTGCTAAAACATAATTTAAGCAACATTCCTGATGAATTAATGTCCATTACAGAACTGTATCATACAGAAAGCCAGACTAGGTTCAGATGGAGGAGTGAGAAAGAAACATCCATAATTTAAGATGTAGATCAGGGGTCCTTAGCCTTGTGGGACATGGGAGCTGAATTAGTGTGTCCAATGCCTTAAAAAGGGTCACATCTTAAATAAAAATGTTACAGAATTATTAACCTACTGATATAGATAAAAAATAATCATTCAGAGGTCAATGAAGAAATTTAAAAAAAACTTAAATGCAATCCATTTTGGAACAATATTTTATAGTGAAATCCTTTTATCTGGCATGCTTATCTAGTGACCGTGATTTTTGTGGCTGTTTTCTGTTAGTCAAGGCATTAATGTCCAAGTCAAGGTTGGTGATAGACACCCTTAAAATTTCATGTGAATGTTTGTCTGTGTTAACTTACACATGGATTTCACAATTTTCACCTTTGAAAAAGTTTGTTCCCTGATGCATGGTGGTCCCAAAGACTGTAAACACACCAGTAGCAAACTTCTTTAGGTTGATAAATATATCAAATATACCAGATTAGAAATCTAACAGATCTGAGATGATCACTGGCTTGCAAATCAATTAGTTCTATCTGAAGAAAGTTACTTGCATCTTCTGGTGCTACTTCAAATGGATTCTGAAACATTCTTATTTCCTTTCCATGTTTATGGCAGTGAATCTTTCTGGAATTCTACCTGCTTGTCATATTTTAGTTCTTTGAAGCATGAGAAGTTTGAAAAGTTATTTCACTAATCTGCTTCATAAAAATGTTTAGTTTTGCTTCAAAAGCTTTCCATTCAGAATACATGTCACACACAAGCTTTCCTTTCCCCTGCAACCTTAGATTCAGTGTGTCCAGATGCTCTGTGATATCAGTTAAGAAAGATGCGCTGTGATATCAGTTAACAAATCAAAAATCCATCCAGGGTCAGAAAGTACTTTTCCTTTCTCCTTGAGAAAGACACCAACTTTATGATGAAGACTGAAAAACATTTGAGGGCTTTGCCTTTGCTAAGCCACCTGACTTCTGCATGGTACAATACATCGCCATATTCTACTTCTATCTCTGAGAGAAAATTTTGAAACTGACGATGAGTAAGGCCATGATGCCTGATGTAATTAATGCTGGATACAACAATACACATCATACTTTACCACTGAAGAATCTTACTACACAAGGCTTGCTGGTGGATGATGCAGTGAAACTGCATGGGAAGTGTATCATTTAATTTCAATATCTCTTCATTGATTTTTGCAACTATAATGGTTTTACTTCCCATCATGTTTCTTGCACGATCAATTGTGATGCTTTTCAATTTATCCCAACTCAGACCAAGATTTTCTACTGATTCACACACTTCCAAGAATCTGTTTTCTGCAATTGTAGTGCCTTTCAAACTCTACAGTGCACACAATTCTTCTGTAATTCCAAAGTCAATCAACTGGTGATTGTAGATGCAGATAAACTGACACAACTAACAGAAGATACCTTAGCAGGGCACATTTCCTTCATTACTTTAACTATGCACTTTTAAACAAATTCCCTACCACTCTCAGCAACACATTTAGCAATATCATTGCTGGCTTTCACAGTCAACAGGTTCTCCTCAAAGTGCTTTCAAAAACTGTTTTGCTGCATTGATTTTTTAAGACAATTTATCTTATTCACTCTAACCTCTCCTTGATATAATGAGTAGCTCTAAAAAGGAATTACTCAGGACCTGTAGGTGTTCTTGATAGGAGGGGTAAATGTTTAATTTCCAAAAAATTGTCCTGGTTAATAATATCTCCAATCTTATGCCATGGAACTTACACAAACAAGAATTCAGCCATTGTTTGGGCTCATTAGGCAGCAGTATCAGATAAGGGTGTGGTCTTTTATAACCAAACAGATGGCTGTACACATGGACATCACTAGATAATCAATATGGAAATCAAATCTACTATGTAATAGGAAGCAAAGTTAGGAAGGTCAGCCCCTGCTGGTCAGTCACATGATATCAGCAGTGTTTGATCAGTGGGGGCAGACCCTCCTGGATGCAAGAGACATTGGGAGTCATAGTCTTGCTGTTCATTAAGCTCCATAGAGGGCACCTCCCAAAGAACGAAGCATCCCAGGAAGACTTTGTGACTCTGCTATATTGTGGTTAATGTGAAAAATACTACTTTGTTGTTCTTTAATAAAGCGAAGGTGCATGTCTGAACAATATTGGTGCTCTTTGGAGACAAGCAGAGTGTAAACTGAAATAAATGCAAGCTGCATCAGAGATAGAAGGCTGTTTGTGAATCATGTGAATCATGGTATATTCAGAAAATTCTTCAGCATGGGCCAATTTTGATAAATATGGAACTGAGTGAAGGATTTACAATTGGAAAATATAACAGAGGTTTTCCATTTTGTTTTCAGCAATGCTATTGGCCCTTTGGTTGCCCTTTGGCTTATATATGAGCAAGGTGGTGTCCTGCAGGAAGCTCCTACTCCTGTTTGGCTGCTGCTGTATGGAGGTGTTGGCATCTGCGTGGGCCTTTGGGTCTGGGGGCGAAGAGTGATTCAAACCATGGGCAAAGATCTTACACCCATCACACCCTCGAGGTAAGTGTGTGTCTCCTCCATTTGGTGACCTTGGCATCTAATGCTTGCCTAGTTTGAGAAATTCTGCCATAGCATCCATCTGCCTAATGATTTCTGCTTTTGACTGTAGTAGTTGTGTGTTACCTCCTCTTTAAACTAATGTGATATGTTTAAATTGTTGAGGTCTAGTTGAGCAGAATAGCCTGCCACTTTCTCGAACAGCATAATGAGGCATCAATTTAAAAATGGCAAACAAATCAAACTAGATTTTCACAGGCTTCTGAGTAACTAAAAAAGAAATAGATATATGATTTTTGCTTTTAATGCATACTAGACCTCTGCTGCTTTCTTTAATTACTAACGAAGCATGATTTCTTGGTATGTCAAATAGACTGCCAGTAGCAGTGAGCTGCTCAGCTATTTTAATGCGGATGTGTGTGTCCAGTTTCCCTTATTCAGCAGCTCCTTGTTCTCTTAATGTAACTCAATGGCCCTAAGTCAGTCAGAGGGAAGCAGTTGGAGACGATGCTGGTAAGCCTTTGGCATGTTGCATGGTGCCAGGCCAGATGGATAGGTTAAAATTTTAAAGAAAGAGTGACTGTGCAGTGTTTTCTTATGCTTCCTGCAGTGGATTCACTATTGAGTTGGCTTCGGCGTTCACAGTTGTGGTAGCTTCCAATGTTGGACTTCCTGTCAGTACGACACACTGCAAGGTATGCCTTTGCCATGTGACTGCAGCCAGGCTGGTCTGGACTGTTGGGTTTTAACTCTGCTGCTCAGATTAGATTCATAGTGGCATGATATTATGAGGAAGAAATACATAATAAGTATGTATAAGCAGGAATGCTTTGCAACAGAATTCATAAAAAAACAGGGACGGGCAGGTCTTATCTTCCCTTCTCAGACACCTTTTAATTCACATTGTGTAATGGAAGACTCTTCCCCCTCTCCTGCATTTCTTATGCATTCGGAAAAATAAATAAATAAATAAATAAATAAATAAATAAATAAATAAATAAATAAATAAATAAATAAATGCAGAATCAGATGTGCATCTGTGTTAAATTCTTTAAAAGGAAAATGTTGGATCAGCCATTTGGCTTTTTTTGCAAACTCCATTAACTCTAATGAGCTATGTGAAACGTTCCCTCTAAGGTATGTGGGTGCACGGGTGCACAAATGCTGCATCAGGCATGCACAGCTCAGCTGGTGTTTTCACCTGTTTGCTTCCAGTTATGTCTGGAATCCCATGCTCCAGGGGCAGATCCTCCATGCAGCACTTCGGAAAATTAGAGGGAACATTGGCTACGTGCAAAAGCGAAAGTTCAGTAGGACTACAAATGTGCCATTTCCTGTATGATTCACACACTTTTCACATAATTGTACAGTTGCACTGGAGATTACTGGAAAAGACTGGCCCTAGCCTAATATATATTATAAATACTATAGTACAGTTAATTATGGCGAAGGTCTGAGGCTTTTTGGTGGCTGTGGCAGGAAATCTGAATGCCATTTGTCCATTGGGATAATAAGAAAACTCCCTCTCTATTGTCCTGCCTTGTGTGCTACCCCTCAATAAGCTGGCCTTGCTCTGTCTAACAGTAGATTGGCCCTGAGTAGCACAGTTTTTTTTACTCTGATCATGCCATATGAACTTTGATCTGCTGCACATTTCTTTGTCCAGAGGTTCTGACACTTTTCATCCTTCATCCTTCCACTTTCCTGATGAATGCATGGCATGGGATGTCCTGTGTGTCATTTTATACACTACAAAATTTCCATCTGTCTTTTTTTATTTCTTCACAGTGGATTTTGCATTGAAGTAATGTGTGCGCTAACCGTACTTGTAGCCTCAAATGTGGGTATTCCAATAAGCTCCACTCATTGCAAGGTATTGGAGTTTGTAGTGGTCACGCCGATTAAACCCATACTGAAGCTTTTAAGAACCAAACAGAACAATTCATAATAAGTGCTGGTTCTTTTTCTTTTTACCATTTCGCCTTCATTATGTAATGATCAAGCAGTTTAAAAAAACAGAATTGTAATGGAAAATTCTGAAATATTTTCAGAACTATTTTGAAAATTTGGAGTTGAGCATTTCCCCAAATTTTGGGATGCTGATTTTTTTCCCCTTAAATATTATTAGTATGGACAAAACAAAGATAGTTAACTATTCTAAATGCTACTTATATTAGCCACATTGTAGAATTCATCTGGTAGTCTATTAACAAGTGACAGTCATTTTAACTTTTAGTATTCTTGCTTCTATGCATTAAACTTAGTGTTAGCTTAGCACTAACCGTTTTTGACATTGAGTATTCTCTTCCAAAAGATTAGCACAGTTTTTCACATGGAAGTGCTAGAAGATTATGAAGCACCACAAAATGTGCATCAATAAGAGTCACAAGAATGCTTGATTCTGTATCCGAAGGCAAATGGCATTTGGTTTCAAGCCAATGGAAACACAGCTGTCACTTGAAACTACACATTTTTGTAGCTTTATAATGAAGAATCTAACTGCTTTTCTAACATGTATTTTCATCACAATGTAGTACACTAAACTTAGATGTTGCTTCAAAATGGTTTGCTGATGCCAGTATAACTGATGCCCTTTTAAAGCATGAAAAAAAAAGAGTGCTTTTGATGTTCATCTTTTTAAGAACTGGATCCTACATTTAATTCCAGCCTACAGTGTGGGAACTACTGAATTTAGTTGTATTGCCCTATGCCCTTGTTTGGTCTTTCTCAACCCCTGTCCCATTCTAGTTTTCTCAGCCTATCCCAGGTGTCTCCCCCTTCTCTTAAAAAATAAACACCCACCAACAAGAAGCTTGCTTTTGGTGTGATCCGTCAGTCAGTTGGAGAATTGAAGGGAAGCTCATAACCAGTATTGAGGCCAAGGAATGGCAAACAGCAGAAAGAAATATTACGAGCTGATAATAGGACATTCACAAATATTCTGTTTTGAAAATGATGGCACAATACTGTACACAGTGACAAGTTAGGTCATGTGACCGTGAGGAGCAGTTGCTCAGTTGTTGCCCTCAGGTTCAGAAAGAGAGAATGGCACATACTGATGAAAGGGAGTGTAAGAAGTGTTCAGAAATGGGAAGTGTAGGACATGGGATTCAGGTAACAGGAACAGCAATACCTGGGACCAAGAAAGGAGACTATAGAAGAGTCTGAAGCAAAATGCATGGTGTTATAGTTCCCCTTCCTACTGCTTCAGCACACCCCACGTATAGAAGCCCACCAGACTAGCTGTGAAATCTTACTTCAAGCCTGGCAATGGTAGACATTTTACTCTGCCTTGTAATAGGACTGACCTTGAAGCGAGTTAAACTGAATATAGAAATGCAGCCTGTGAAGAGAAGGAAAGATCTGAAGATTCTTTGGCAAATTCAGTAAACATAGGCTAATGCCTTGTTCACTTAATTGCATAAACATTTTCTGCTCCAGCAGGCCTTGCGTTGCATGACTGATCATGCCACCATAACTAATCTTGTAGCATATGCAAGACTAGAGAAACAGCGTGGAGCCTGTTAAGACATGAGAAACGTTTATGCAGTTGCATAATACAACAGGATACTGAACATAATCTTTAGGATAGGGACACACTGGGCAAAATCCTGTTGCATAAAGTTGGGCTGGCATAAACTGGATCCACCTTCTCCCTCCACTAGGCTCCCAAAGAGTTCTCCAGAGCAAATAAGAGCCTTGGAAACTATATAGGAAGCTTTCAATTAGTTCAGATTAATTATTTCTGGGCCAGATCTGGTTTGCACAACAGGATTTGCTCACTAAGCCAAGAATGGATAGTATTAGTCATATTCTGTGAATAAATATTCACTAGTGTTCAGTACTCTTCACAGTACCTTGGCAGGAGATGTAGTTTCAGATATAAATCTGGTGTGTTTGCCAGACGTACTCTTTCTGTAGATTGGGATCCAAAGAAGCTCTTACACAAAATTCTTCCATGAGCACATGAGGGAGAGAGTTTCCCTTTCCCCCCCTCTTGCACCATTTGCTCATGCTTCATGGAATGCTATTCAGAATGACCTTCTAATCTTTCAGTGCCAGAGTTTTAATTGACAGGGAGACTGCTGTGGGGTATGTGCTGAAAAGCCTCTCTTCATGTGGTTGTGTATCCCACCTGGGCTTCAACGACTGAAATCTTATTGCTTAGTGTAGTAAGTCACAACTAGAGTAAACCTAGTTGAATCTATGGAAGTTGTGGAGGAGTTGACTCACCAGATCTCCACCGACTTAATGGGTCTACTCTAGTGCGACAGGGTTTCAGCCAGTAAAACGGCAGCAAACCCACCAGTTATACCATCTTTATAGGAAATCATTTTAAGTCAATAAATCTCCTATAACTATTGCCAGACTCGTGGTTTTCAGAGTTGATTCGATCTAACATAGTCATACGACTGAATTCTGGTTACTAAGGTATCTGAAATGGGTTATGGCATCAACAGTCATTGGATTGAATCTTTTGGAATCTCAATAATATGTCTGGCTTGATTTATAAATCTCAAGAAAATCTGAACAGAATTGAATATGCCTTTCTCCATTTGCAGGTACTGTTCAGCAGAAAAAATACCTATGAGATTAGTATGCTGTTAATGTCAATTATTTTACTCTCACAAGTTTTGTCTAGACGTCATCACTATGCTGTTTGTTAGATAAATCCATTTGCATTAAAATCTGTTGTGGATATTCTAAGAGAATGAATTTTTCATATCCTTTTTGGGGAGTACCTATTGCTAAGCAGAGAGACACAGGCTTTTTAGGCAGAACACCCAAGGTTGCTCTCTGCCATTGCTAGCTAAAAAGAACTGTGAGTAACAGGGCTTCTCTGCTCGAAGCCCTGGAGAACTGGTGCCTGTTGGAGGAGGCAAACTGGACTAGATCTGGCAGCCTTTTTGTCTAAGAGGATTGGGAGGGACATTCCAGTGGACACAAGCAGAGGTGGAATTGAAAACCTACATGTTTGACTTGAAATTACAACTCCCATTTTAAAACAAGCTTTAAGCAGAGAAGCCTGGTCTGCACATGTGGCCATAATTTTTTGGAACTTCTGTGTTTTTTCTGCACCATACACAGATCTTGTGCCCAGCTTAATGAAGATCATTACAGGTCAAAAAGTTGCTTCTGTGTATGGATTTTTAGTAGGCTAATAAAGGTAATGCCTGCCTTTGCCTTTGGGTTATGTACAAGGACCCACACCCCTTTCATTTTCATTTTCTGCAGTGCTAGATCTACTCTGTGCAAGGCTTGCCATGTAAGCTGCCTGTGTGACTGCACAGTAAAGTGGGGGAGGAGCAATCAAACATACAAGTATGTTGTTTCAGACAGTTCCATAGTTAAAAGATTACTTTAAATGTTGTAAGTAACTGCATTTTATACGACAGAATTTCAACCAGCTCCAAATTGCTAGGATGGGAATTAGATCCTTTGTTATTTAGTCTCTTCTGTTTCATAAAGGGCTGCGTTTTATGTTTATAAAGGATTTAACATAGCTGCTCCGGAACAAGAGGAAGGCAGAATGACAAACTGTTTAGATCATGTTTACCTACAGAGATGGATTGTAGGATCTTGAGGAAAAGTTGACCACCTTGTCATTCTACAGCACTATAAGAGAGGAGACATAATGGCATTTAGGAAGAAAAGTGGGTTAAGCAGCTAAAAGAAACACAATTTCTTGTTGAAGACAAATTGCAACCCTTTAAGAAGTTGAGCATTTAGGATCAAAGATCGTAATTCTTATTTGAGCAACCAACATGTTCTTGAAGATCGTATCTTCCTTCATTTAGAAATCTGTTTCAGGCAAGCCCTAAAATGGCAATGATGAGAAAAGGAAACACACCTTTATATATTGCCCTTGTAAGACTGTTAGCTTTTCTGGCACATCAAATAACACAGCAGTGCCAGTGATGAAGAGCACTGCATAGGTTTGTTTTCATCTAGTGCCATTTTCCTCAAAACTGTGTGCTCAGTGATCCCTCTCCTCTTCGCTAATGAAATCTAACTTTACCATCAATATGCCTAGAGTTAATTGACACTTTCTCTTACATTCACAGCATCATCCCACACATAGAAGTCTTTGGTGGTGATTGTTCTTTATACAAAGATTGTTCTTTATATGAAGGGTTTTTGTCAAAAGGGTCATAGTTCAGTACCACTGACACAAAATCATAAGCCTTAAACTACAGAGAGAAAGACCTGTCAAGATCTGTAATAAAAATTTCCATGTGTTTCAAACTGTGTAAAGCACCAATTAGCAAGTAAATACAGTCCCTTCCTCACTCCATCTGAAGTAGTTCTCCAGCTCTATGGCAACTTCATAACAAAGCTCCTCGCTTATGTGGAAATGGAAGTAGGACTTAAGATTTCAGCACTGAGCTGTGTCGAAAGCTTTGTGAATCAGGGCATCAGCTGACTGGCATTGGTTTTGTCATAGGGATCCACAAATTTGGTTGCTAGATGGCCAGCAGAAGTTACAAAGCTTCTAGATTACTGAAAGTCTTGGAATGCAAAATGGGAGACTTGTACTTCAGGGTAAATATGCGATGTGTGTTTCTTGCCTGATGTACACACAGAAATCTTCGAAAAGATTGATCTTGTTTTCCTCCAGGTTTTGGAGACACTTGATATATTACTTGTTGCTCATGAGTGCCTTCAAAACCAGGCATGAAGGGCAACCAAGCTCTTCTCCTAAATTATCTATATGTGCCAGGGGACTCATTGGGAGTATAAACAATTATTTGTGGTTAAAACAAATGATGCTGGCTCCAAAAGGCAAGCAAAATTTAGGGACCCCTAGTCATAAGCATTTGTGAGCTATGTAAGAATTCATTTAATTCTGACTTTTTTCTCCAACTTCCAAGGTTGGCTCTGTGGTAGCAGTTGGTTGGATACGCTCCAAGAAGGCCGTTGACTGGCACCTCTTCCGCAATATCTTTCTTGCTTGGTTTGTGACTGTTCCTGTTGCTGGCTTATTCAGTGCTGGCGTCATGGCAATTTTCATGTATGGTATCCTGCCATATGTCTGATTTAGTTGTTTCTTCAGGGAAGAAGGGAGTCTTTCTTTAAGCAAATGAAGCCAAGAGCTCTCTGTCAGAATGCAAAGCTCCCTATTTAAACCATATACTGCAGTATGTGCTAGTCAGCAAGGATTTATCCTCAGTACCCTAACATCTACTGTACATATCATCAGTGTCATTGGTTGACATAACACGTGGTGCCGTTTTCTTCTGTATTAAAGAAATATATATATATGCTTATAGTAGGTAACACTACCTTAAATTATAAGTGAGGTGAAAATAATTGCCTAGAACTTAATCTCTAGTAAAACTTGTACATAATGTATCATTTAGTGGCATTTTTAAAAAATCTTTTAGAGAGGCTGGGATGTTTTGTCAGTTTGATATATGATATCTGAAGCAAAGTGCTAAATGAATACACTTTTTTTTTTAAACAAATCTGTTTAATAATTCCGGGTCAAAACAGTGCAGAAGTATATTGGTAAAAAGATTGTTCATATCATATTGTTGTGTATAAATACTGTATGAACATTGATTTTATAAAAACTTACAAAGATGTAGCTTTTTAATGGTGCATTTCCCTCATATATTTTGGATAAGAAAGTTTAGAAAGAACCAAAGAAGGGGAATGGCTTGTTGTCAGTATTATATTATTTGTCTCTATGTGTGTGTGCTGTTTCTCTCCTCACCCATATAACTTTCTAATAAAAAATATTTTTTACTCATCAGCCACCACCAAAGCTTGAGGTAACATCACTAATGGTTTACAGTAACTAGTAAAGTGTTGTACTATTAGAAACTATACATCAACTATTGTCCACATGGGATGTAGTGAAAACCAAGCTTTGTTACATGTTGAACTTGGAATTGTCTCTAAATATATATATGCCACCCCTTATATATTACTCTGCTTCTGTTCCCAGAACATCCACTAACTAGCAAATTGAAGGGGTGGAAGATGAGGATTTTGTTTTGTTTTCTTGTTGCCTCCAGTAAGTCTCAGTTGTGCAGTGTCAGTTGGAGGATGATGTCCCCATATGCGTTGATGATGCCATGGCCCAGTGTCTAAAGAGAAAAGGAAACAATCTGGGCTAGCTTTGGGTGTCAACTAATAGTCAATGACCGGTGTTGAAAGTGGCTGTTAAAATTGTTGTCATACAAGTTTTTAAGATGAGAAGGAACAAACACAAGAGCTACTTTGGACATTAACTCTTAGCAGAATGAGATTTCCTGCAGCATAGCTCTTTCTTGTACCCATCAGTAATATCAAATGTCTGAGACCACATTGCAAGAGTCCACACTGCAGCATCTTATGCTAGCATTGCCGCAGATCAGGGGTGGCATGGGAAGAAGCTGCAGTATGGACTGATCTGCTATCACCTTGGAGTTGAGATGCTGTCAAGGTCAGCTAGAGAGAATCACCATGCACTACTAAAGGCAATCGGACAGGAGCCCTAAGAAACCAGTTCTTCAAAAGAAAGAGGCATCTGGTTTCCCAGTCCCCTGCACCTGATAAAATGACAATGCTACTGAATAGACCTAGAGGTCCCTGGCCCTAGAACTGCAACTTGCTGTAATTTGTTGGATGGGTGTCTGATGAGGATTTCCTTAGTAGCATTAGAAGAGTAGAGTAGCATTACCTGATAAACAGCTGGTGGAATCTAATTGCTATGGAAGACGCCTGGGAAGTTCTGCTGCTGAAGTTAGTCTCTTTTGTACAGCTCACATTTATTTCCAGTGGGCTTGTGCAAGAGATCTTCCTCCTTGGCATATTGTGACAGTGCACTTGTTGGATTTACTGGAGTGAGTTTATGGAAGCAGTGCTTGGAGGAGTTTGGGAACCTACGACTTTTGAAATGCTGCTACAGTTTTGATACATGAGCTTTCTTGGTACTCCATTGTGAAACTTTTTCATCAGTCATTCGTTCTAAATTTATAATAAAATAATGAATTGCCCCAAAACGTCTTCCTTGCTGGTGTTCTGGCTTTTTTAAAACACTGCTATTCTGTGTTTTTTTCTCTCTCTTTACAATCAACTCAATTACAGGCACTTTCGTAACACAAAACATTTTTACTACTTTGCACTGGTTGTAAATCATTTATTTATCCTCCCTGTGTGTGAGCTCTTGTTTAGAATTTTGTAACAATAGGGGGCATGCATACACTTGCCTGCACTTCCCCGCACTGTCAAAGCCCAAATAAAGCCAGGCTCTGTGTAAAGCAAACAAAACCTTCCATTTATTTCTCTTGGGACAGTTTGTCCCAGGATGTAAGTCCCCTTCTGAATTAAGACAGCCTTTGTGTGTGTGTGTATTGTAATCCTGTAATGACCATATTATACAAAAGGATGCAAATAAGTATGTTTCATGACACAGGTGTATAAGATGGCCACACACAACTGTCAGAAGCATAATTGGGAAAAGGAATGCCACAGAAAAATATTACCCCCTCTTTATTCAAGAGACAAGTCACATGGGTTTTACACTGCACTTTTACCGGTATATCTCAAGCTTCTGAATATTACTGTGACGATTAAGTGATACAACCCACCTATAATTTAAGCTCTTGATGAAGATTATATAACGAGTGAATCATGTTTTCTTGCAAATGCTACAAAGGCATGATCCTTAAGCAAAGAAATCCTTTGAGACCTGAAATTCAGAACTTAAGACTGGGAGAAAGAAGTACCTTATTGATGTTCTAGCTTCAGGCCTTTTCAGGAGGGTGAGCATGCCTGAGCAGAGGAGGATGTCAAAATGTGTGTATGTGTGGGCAACAAATGCCTCTCAGGTTTGTTGTTATTCCCAGCAAGGTTGTATGACTCCACAGAGGACCTGACTCTCAGCAAAAGATGTCAACACTTTGTGCATACCAGTCTACTGATGAAATACAAAAACATTTCTGCCTCTCGTTCAAAGGCCAGGATTTAGAACCAGCTACTGAGCAAAAGAGCTGGTCAATTTTGTCCACTAGAAATTCACCTTTTCTTCCTTCTCGTGTACTGTCTGCCAAGCTCCTATTAAATTCTGTAGTGTTCCTACCCAAAGAGCTCAGTTTTGGGCTGTCTACCCCAAATGGGTGTATTTCATAACAATATAATTGAGTTCTGCACAAAGATGCAGTGTCCCCTTCCTTTGTTACCTGAAATATCCTGTATAGTCCAGAGAGAAGGATGTTTTGGCTTCTCAGCACACATTCCTACTTACCTTGTCCCTCCCAGTATTTATTATAAGTTACTAGGAGCCTGAACAAGCTGCTTTTTTTTTTTTTTTTTGCCTTTCTTGCCATCTCTGGTTTCCTATTTCTTTTTGTGCCACAACATTCTATATAATATTAGTGCATTCTCTTTCTTATTTTTAAGTGTGGGTGTGGATGTGTTATGTGCTGTTGTCACAACTGGCTTATAGTGACCCTAATAGAGCTTTCAGGGTAAGATATTCAAGGAGAGTGGTTTTACCAGTTCTACTATTGCCCCCTGTGAGTTTCTTTGGCTGAGCAGGGATTTGAACCAGGTCTCTTGAGCCCTAGTCAGTCCCTCTCAAAGTAGCATACATGGCTCTCCTTTTCCTGTATGGCCACAATCCTATCATGTGAGTCAGGCTGAGGGAGTGTGAGCAGCCCAAGATCATCCAGTCGGTTTCATGGCTCAGTGAGAACTGGAATCTCAGTCTCCCACTCCCACCACTTCAACCACCACACCTCATTTTGTTGGGTGTATTATTCAAGTCTGTCTGGTCTTTGGTGTGTTTAGGCAACCAAATCTGGCATTGAACTGGGTACTACTAGGGTCCCATTATCTCATTGCAGTCTTTCCTCCTGCGGTTGTCACTCACTGTAGTTAATGGTCCTTGATTGACAACATCTTATTGATCATGTGTTTCAAACATTTGTTTGGTGAACAAAATCCTTTGACCTTCAACTGTGTTTACTGATGTGCCTCTTCTTTTAACCCTGTTTCAGGCTTCTTTCCAGGACTGCAGAATTTCCAAATGACATTGTATCATTTACTCTGTGTTACTTTGCAAAATTATACATCTGACTTATTTTCATTCTATACATATAAAGTATTTAAATCATTATGCAGTAGTTACAAATACATGGGCAGGTTAAATCAGTGAATAGAAACTCAACCACAAGCATAAAACCCAGGAACAATAAATAGCCAGACACACCAAAGACATATAAGCATCAGGTAGACATTCTTCTGGAAGGTCCAATCGAGAAAGGTCACCAGTACAGAAAAGGCTATGGGTTCAGTTCTCCCTGCATGATCTCTGGAAGGTTGCTGACAACTGGAGTAGGGCATCTGAAGCGAAAATGATATTTGCAAAATGTGGGAAGAATTTAAAGTAGACTGCTAGATGGGTAGCCCAACAGGCTTGTTTTGTTCCTGGCTTTTGTTGTTTTTAATTAGGTGAACCGCTGTATAACATGAGATGAGGGAGGAATAGATATAGCGTATATCTACATACACATATATTTTGTTAATGGTGCAATTGAAACCTAGCACCTGAATATTTCATCTTGGCTTCACTGAGAAAGACAGTGTCAGGCCAGATAAAGGACTATACAGTAAGTCCTGCAGGACTGTCATGTAAACAGTATTTGTATGTAAAATAGCCCCTAGACTTAGAGCAGCCATTCTCAACGGGGGCCCTGGCACATTTGAAGAGGGTCACAGACTGGCAACAATTCTTCACATGCCACCTTATAAAGTTCATTATGTGACTTTTACAATCTTGATTTGGCCTATATTTCTTACATATTGTATTTATGGTTGTGGCCAAAAAAAATTAAAAAAAATTTGAGAATGGCTGCCTTAGAGTCTTTTAAGGCTGTTTCACATAGGCTGAGGGCTGCATCAAAACCAAACTAGCCTTTAGAGAGTGGAAGGTGCTGTTTTGTCACTTCCTTTTTCTGAAAAGAAAGAAAGGAAGAAGGGTATTTTTAGGTCAGGGGCAAAATAACATTTAAATGATGCAACTTTCAGTTTTTTACACAATAGAAAAGTAGGAAGTTTGAGGCCATCGTGGTGAATCCCACCAGGTTCCCAGGGAGGTCAAAAACAGTCTTGGAGCTTTGGAAGTTACCTATCCTTATCCTCAGCTGCAGCTTACTTAGCCTGCATGTCGATCAGGTACTGTCAAGTTTGCACGTTGAGGGAAGTGATCAGTCTTTTGCACTTGGGTAAACCTTAGATATGCCACTGAAGTATGTAAATCGCTGATAATCTCAGAGTCATCATATGGCTTTGCTTAATTTTAATGCCTGGATGTTGTTGCAGTGGTGAGGTTTTTGGGCTTCAGTGGAGACTGAATCAGAAACCAAAGGATTTAAAGGCACAAATCCCTCACTGAGCTACAGGAACAGCTGCCATGTTTAAAACAAGCACATGGTGTGTAACAGTAGATTCTGTGAAAATAGCACTACAGTTGATGTTTGTGAACAATACGCTGGCTCCTAGAGTTACAGTCGTACTAATGTAGAACAAAGAGCAGCCCTGTCATGGGACACCTACAGGAACCATTTTAGTACATACAAAATTAGGAATAAAGCTGCAGCTTACTCAGAGCTTAGCTACAGCAGATGCCATGGCTAAAAATAAGCTGCTCGTCATACTCTGAAATTATATTACCAGCATGTTTGCACTTTGTACACTCTTCATGAGATAGCAGGGTCACTGTGTTTCCAGTTTTAGATGCCCCTGGAGCTTGGCAGAGTTAGGATGTCTCCTGATGCCAGAGATTGGTTTGGATTCTGTAAAATTCAGAAAGACCCTTTGCGTGAATACACATAACCACAGAGGAAAGAGTCTGTTGGGGATGGAGTTTGGGGAGAAAATGTTGTTGACCCGCTAAGATGGCTGCGGCTACTATATATAGGGAGCGAAGTCTGGTTTAACTTGTTGGGATTCTCTACTACGAAGACAACAACATCTGAGGCATTCTAATAGATGTGGGGCGGATGGGGAGGAGACATCATAGTAATAGCAGGAACTCTCACAACTTTCCTAGCAATTTCATCCCCGCCCACATTTCATAAACTTCACATGCAATGCTCCTGTACTGTCTGTGCATAGAAAGTGTCAAGAACATTTCAACAATGGCAAGAATACTATAATGATGTCACAGAAACTTACAACAAACAGGCATGTCTACAATACAGGAAGCATCCCTATATGCAGGGTGGCTCAAGACATCTTGCTACCTGAGGCGCAGTAGCGAATGGCTCCTATTCAAACTTCTCCGCTGGTACTCTGAAGTTCAGGAACATGTTGTCCAAAGCCAGCAAAGTTCTCATGCAGCCATTACTATATGCTGTCATGTCACTTTTTGACTTGCAGCAACTCTTAACAAAGTTTTAGAAATCTCTAAGTTTTTCAAGGAACAATTTACCTCCAGGTGAGTTTCTGTATCCAAGTAATGATTTTAACGCAGGCCACTTGAGTCCTAATCCAGTACTCTTTCCACTATACCACAACACTGACACATTTTGAAACTAGTGGCATGAAATCAGTTGAGTATCTCTGCCATCTCTGAGGATATGTAAAAATACAAAAAAAGAAAAGAAAAAAAAGAAAGAAACGATGCATTGCTGCTTCGTTCTAATATCTAAAATTGACTGTTTGAGGTGGTTCCATTGCTTTACATAAAGGTAGGGCTGATCCTGCCTATAGACTGCAGGTTCATAAAATAAGGGCTGAGTTCTCCTGTTGCAGTCTGTAGCTGAGGGCCTAGCTTGCAGTCAGAACATCCCGGGCTCCATTCTGCAATGTCCTGTTGCAGAATGCTGTCTCTGCCTCTAGTACCACTAACACTGCTTGCATCAATGTCTTATATCTTGGAACCGAGCATTTTGACACTGTTGGCCGGGGAAGAGTACATAACACAGGAGGCATCACTCAGCTGTGGTTTCATGGAACAAAGAAAAATACCAGGTGAAAGAATGGTGGGGTTGCTTCCTGTCCCAGGAAATACACATGTCCTCCCTTAAGGTGAAGCTTTTCTGAGATTCTCAATAGCAACAAATTTGAAATTGGGGGGGGGGGGGGGGGGGAGAGTAGAACCCAGACCATTATGTCCACAGAACATTAGCTACATAATCATTGAGCAATCAGAACTCAGAAGTAATGAGTTGCAATTAATATGCATTATAAACAGTTACCTTTTTCTTTTTGTAATGAGTACAATGAAGTCACATGTGAAAAGTAATTGTAACAGCAGGAACAATGCTAAAGAGCTTTTTCTAAAGGAACTAGTAACTATTTCTAATTACTCTTAAAGCATCCTTTAGTTTAAAGGGCATTTTTGCAAGCATTTTGAGTAGAATGTTTGACCAGCATTTCGTTGTGGATCTGCAACTAATGTCAAGCAAGCTGTTGTGAAATTCGGTGCAGTGTTTGCTGTGCAGCTGGTTGTGTGGTCATTTATGCAACTATATATAAAATTATATATATATAAATGCACCCACTGGTGTGGACAGATTGACAGACTAGGTAGGACTCAGGAGGCCTGGCTTCAAATTCCCATTCAGAGATGTAAACTCACTGGGGTGTCAAACTGGTGAAGCCACCCCTGAAATGCTCCACTTACTTTGAAAGCCTTGTTACGTACTTTCCAAACCATCTTTAAAGCCAGACCCATGCAGAGTGAGTTGCAGGGATCCAAATGGGATCTCACTATAGCCAAATAGGATTCCCTGATCCATCTTCGGGGTCTCCACCTTTTGTTCTAGCAACCTGCAGGACGTTGCAGCAGCAATAACTTGCTTTGAAAGGTAGCAATGAGGACAGTTGCATTTGTTGTTCCTCCATCTGTCTTGCAGCCTTCTTAGAATGTGTTTAGTTATAGCAGTTCGATTCCACTTTCAAACAAAGTAAGAAAGTACCTCTGTCTTAAGACAAAGTGGAAGGGGAGAATTGTCAACTCCTATATTTGAAACAAGACATTTTTGTAAGGTGTATATTTTGTAGAAAATCATCTCCATCTTCAAGCATGGACTGTTCCTAGAAATGAGGTTCCTCAGGTAACAAGACTGTGCCTGCAGGACTGGACTGCCGGTCTCAGAGCCGTTGTTTTGACCAGGTAATTGGGCTAGACATGCTCCAGAAGGCCACTGAATGCCAGAGCTTTGAAATTGCACTTTTTTGACTCCAATCCCCATAATTCTGGTGATTCTAGCAGTTGTAGTCCAAAAATTATATCTTCAAGCTCTGCAGAACACGTATTGCTCTCAAGCTGCCCAGCAGGATTCTTCTTGGTTCTCCTCACCCACCCCACTCGACTCTGCCTTAGGTAACCTTCGTCTAATGACTTAACATTCTTTCCAGCTACTTTGGCAGCAGGCCACTAATACCCACTTTTATTAGCTTTGCTGCTGCGTTTCAAAGCACCCAAATACCTTCTCCTCCTCTTTTTATAGACGTTTCTCCCCCAACCGCTCTCACACCCCAGTCTTGATCTGTGTCCAACATATAGCTTATTTTCTGAAAATTTAAACAGAGGATGTTGGCAACCAGTCTGCGTGCCATGTGCATCAGGGGGAAAAAAAAACCCCATCTGCAGATTTCTGCTGGACTGCTGTGGAGTACATTCATTCAAGCCTTTTGTTTCATACAGAACTTTTTATGTACTAGATAGCATTAAAGGGTTGTAAGATGGACTATTAAACTTACTTATTCTAGGAGGAAAGAAAGTTTGGCAATTGAATTGAATGAAAAGGAAATATGAAATTTTCTTGACTGGGAGAAAAGATAGCCAGACACAGAGACAATAAAACACATATACAGTATTAGGAAACTAGAATTGATAAGGTTTGTGTAAATATTCTAATACCATCTGATTTGTGCTGAAACAGACTAACACAACTACATTTTCAAAAATTTATTTGGGAGAGTCTCTTCCCCCTCCCCAGATAGAGAATTATGGATGCTCTGAAGGAGCTGCGTGGCACAGTGGTTAAACTGCAGTACTGCAGCCAACAGTGTTTACAACCTGTGTTCAATCCCAGGTAGCCAGCTCAAGGTTGACTCAGCTTTCCATCTTTCTGAGCCCAGTAAACTGAGTACCCAGCTTGCTGGGAGGGAGAGCAATGTGTATCTTGCAGAAGTTAAATTGTAAACCGCCTAGAGAGTGCTTTAAGTGTAGTGGGGTGGTATGTTAGCAACATACTTTGCTCTTTTTGCTTTGTTTTCATTTCCATTTCCACTTCATTGTTTAATGATTTTTTTTTCTTTATATGTTGAGAAAATGGTCTACTTTATTAGGGCCAGGGAGTGAGTTCTGACTAGCAGGAACCCACCATGGACTGCATCTTCTCCTTGCCCCTCCCCCACTCTCTCTAAAAAAATTAATTTATTTTGGATTTATTTTGCAGACTTCGGGGGGGGGGGGGGAAATCTTAGAAAGACCGTTTGCACAATCTTTCTATATATATGTCTAAGAACCCATGGTTCCTGGAGAACTATGAGTTCTCTGTTTTAAAACACAGATAAAAATCATGGTGCAGGGCAGGAGATTCTGAGGGAGGTGTCAGGGGACCAGAGACCTTTGGGGGAGCCACGTACTGCCTTAAGGCTGTATACTGTCCACCCAGGCACAGGCCATTTTACAACAGTTATTTTTGCTGAGAGCTGTCATGGAAATGGCATTCTCTCATACATACGTACACCCACACAGCTAGCAATTGTTTTGTTCACTGGCCTTCTAACTTCTTCATTTTATGCAACGGCCTTGAACACTCTGAATGTGGATCTAACAGCTTATGCCAGCTTTTATAAGGTCAGACCTCAACAGTGATGGCCATGTGGCAATTCCAATTAGCCACTGATGGCACAAAGAAGCCTGCAATAGAAACAAAACATGGTTAGACATTAATATGCAACCAGCACAAGTATTGAGAGCTTGTAAGTGAACATTCCTCACCATGGACATACAGCCATTTTTACTGGTCCATATAGCATGGGGTAATATCCAAGATATTCAGTGAACATTCATTCAGATAAACAAGTTCTGTTTCTCTAGGTTTTCATTGTTACAATGTCACCTTGATGAATTAAAAGAGAATTTCAGGTTTATGGAGGTTAAATCTTACAGGTTCCCTTCTATTTTTCTTTCTCTGTCTGAGGCAAAAAATTAACCCAAAAGTCCCTAGTGGCCACCAAATTTCAAGAAACTTTCCAAAGCAAATAGCCCAGCACAGCATTGTGTGTTCCAAAAAATTTCTAAAGTACAGAAGATCTCACCCTAATTTATCTTATGGTTATCTGAAGGGGCTTTAACTGGTTTTGATGCTTCCCTGATCTCTGACATGCTTTACAGGACCAGGCAGCATATTTGCCCATCCCCTCCCAGTGGATTGACATCACCAAGTTGTGCTTGCTTCTCTTCACTCCAACATGACCCTGGAATGCTCATGAGCTAAACTTACGAATTTAGACCTGTACTTAGTAGGGACTGCTGCCTCTTCTGATGCCAGTCCTTCTTGTGCCCCTTTGACATGGCCACAGGCCTCTGACAATAACAAAACCAGATCTCTTAGAATAGGAGTGATCAAGGTGTGGCCATAGGCTGCCTAGGGATTCACAGGTAGACCCCAGCACCTGTGGGCGCCTCCAGCCTCCCACACTCCAATTTTGGAGGGGAACATAAGTCTTCTTGTGCCTTCTAAGGATATGTGGACATATTTTGGCACCCTCTCTTCCCCCCCCCCCATTTTGTATTTTTAAAATTTGGTCATTATGGCGTACAATGGGGCTGTTTTATTTATTTATTTTTAAGAAATATCCACTTAAAATAAGGGATATTATTGGAATATATTTTTGGAGTCCACAATTGCTGTGTTTCAATGGGGGACATATGTCCCCCACAGTTCAAATGGGGGACATATGTGGCCTCAGACTTATGGAAGATTCTACTCATTTAGCTGATATTGCCCCTGTTCCAAGCATGCTTACCCTTTCCATCAAGGTATACGACAAGGGTAACTCCCTAGCCACAGGTTGGGAAAAATCTGGAGATTTTTCAGTAGGAAGCTCTGGTGAAGGTTCAGCTGCCATTGCTGCAGCTGTAAACTCTGGAACTAATTCTGGTTGTGGTTTCACTGGCTGGTCCGGCTGGTTTTCTTCCTGAAAAGAAGAATTCCTTGGGATTCAGGGCAGGTTCTGGAACATGTTCTAATTGGCCAAATAATAAGAATTCAGATGTTTAGTCTGCAAATTGGGCTGTTTCTCTGGGAGCCAGATAAAACAAAACACTTCTTCCCCTGGGACAACAGGCCAATATAGACTTATCCAGCTGCCTGCATTTTTGGACTCTGCTTATGAAGGAAGTTGGTTCTGGGGCTGTCATGATGAGCACCTACACTTCCAAATTTAATGCAACATCAGAAAGCACTAAAGGTGGGAGAAACATTCGTATTTAGAGCCTGTGTGTGTCGGAAGAACAGAAAACTGGACACAAATGGTAGAAGAGGAATCTGTGTGTACAGCTGCCAATTTAAAAATATATGGCCCAATTACTTTTTGAAGAACTATATTAAATGTAAGAATCAGGTAGCCCGGATCTGATCTCATTAAAAGGACGCCAAAGGTAATATCTCTGCAGCTGCAGCGTGTGTATTCGTTTCCCTTTATTCACCACTAGAGGCCAGACTTGAGCCACAGAACACCCTGAAGAGGCTTATTTTGGAAGGGATGAGAGGAAAGACAGCTGGGAGGTGCAAGACTCCACCTGCATATAAGAAGATGCCTACAGTTTCTGTATTGGAGCTAATGTTGACATTAAGTACAAAAATGGATAAATAAAGGGTGTGCAGTGTGGAAGAAGCAGAATATATTAATGCTCCTCAACATGGTCAAACCCCCTCATCGAAAAGATGCTACAATTACAAGTCACAAGGGTGGTTCCGAAACCACAAGCACTCCATGACCAGTATGTTGTGGATGCCACTCTAATCTTTCATGAGTCATCAAGATCCAGAAGTCTTAGATGCAATTTCAGATTCCTCCTGCTCCCAGCAAAATCTAAATACATAATGTATTAAAGTTTTCAAAGCACCTCTTCCATTTCATAGAAGACTTATCAGAAACCAAAACTGTCAGGTCAACAATGTCACATTTCCTGAGACTGCAGGACACAAATCTGGCCCAGGGTGATGGACCTTCTAATGTCACAGAGGCTTTGTGATGTTTTAAAGGATTCTGAAATTGGCTGCTGGTTTTAACCTATAAAGCCCTAAATGACTTTGGTCCAAGCTATCTCAAATATTTCCCATTATGAGCTGGCTCAGGTGTTAAGATTAGAGATGGGGGTATTCATATATGAATATGAATATCCCCACACAGGTGGCGATAACGAGAGTCCAGCCCCATGGGGCCAGATGGTCCACTCACCGATCCGCTGCTGCCGTGGACGCTGCGATTCTTCCAATGGCTCTGCAGATCGCGATCTGTGAGCCACTCTTCAACCTTGCAGCGAGGCTTGTCCTCCCGCCTCCTGCCAGAAGTGGCTAGCCGATCACAATCTGCGAAGCCAGTGGAAGAATCGCGGCGTCCGCGGCAGTGGCGGATCAGTGAGTGAACTGTCCAGCCCCATGGGGCTGGGCCCTTGTTATTGCCACCAGTGCAGGGATATTTGAATACGAATACCCCCATCTCTAGTTAAGATCATCAGGAGAGGCCTTTTTCTCGGTCTCCCCACCTTCACAGGTCTGTCTGATGGGGACACAGGAGAAAGCCTTATCTGTTGTTGCTCCCAGACTTTGGAACTCCCTCCCACAGGAGGCCAAACTGGCCCCATCTTTGCTGTCCTTCTGCAAGCAGGCAAAGATCTTTGTCTTCAGGCAAGCCTTTCCACAGTAACTAGGCACGTGTGTCTGATTTTGTTTTTAGATGGATGGTTATGCATTACTGCTTTGATTGGATTTTTAGTACTCCTTATGTTTTCTATTTTTCATTTCTCAGAGTAGCATTTTTTGAATGTTTGTATCTTATTGATCTTTGCATTAATATTGCCTGTTAATGATGTAAGATGCCTCCTTATTCAATGTTGGTAGTTTTAAATATTGTCTTCTAATAATGTTAACCACCATTGTATACTCATTGTTTTCAATTTTAAATATTGTCTTTCATTGTTGTAAGCTGCCTTGGGTTCTTTTCAAGGAGAAAGGCAAGGTAAAAATATTTCAAATAAATTGTTGTAAAAAGAAGTACAAGAGGAATCATTTGGATATATGGACCAGAATCTGGGTCAAATACTGATAACCAGCTAATTTGGCAGCCCAGAGCCAGAAGGAAGTTTTTATTTATTTATTGGCAAAATGTACCCAAGAGCTGTACCTGTCCACCACTTCTGCTAGATTTTGCATCTCCTGGATTTCTGCCTGTACTGCATACACAGTATGACCTGTGAAGTATTTCTAGGCTCTGTGCTGCTGCTGTAGCTGATGAAAGTCTCACCACCATGGAACGGGGAATTTTTTCTGATATTCTTGCATCCCTGCTGTTGGGAGTTGCATAACAAGAAGGCTCAGAAGTTGTGACACTAGTGCTTCACTCCCTGATTTGACTCCAAAGCGCATGACATGCCCATGTCCCTGTCCCCTGCTAGTTCTGTCCCTAGCCCTTCTCCCCACTCCTGGCTTTTTTGCATGCTGACATTGCACAACACAAATACACACCACTTTCCACTGGGCAAGTGAGGCCTGGCACTGGCTAGGAATGGACGGAGATGGCTGCCCAGGATTTAAAAGCCACGTCATACACAACAACATAATATTATGCTCCTCCTGATACTTGTCTTCACACTTGAAGACCCAGAAAAACACAGCAAGGCCCCTGAGAGTTCATCTCGCCCCCTAAGACTCAACAAGCTTTCTTTCCCTTTCATGTCCAACAAACTTTTGGCTCTCCAAGTCCCATCCTTCAACATCCCAAAATGTGGTTTGCTGATTCTCCAGCCTGAAGAAGAATTGACTCATAATCTTCCTAATGAGCATGTGAGATGCTAAAAGAGAAGGAAGGATGCAGAGGCAAAGAAGGAAAGAGACTGAGAAGAGGAGGTAAGGCAAGGGGGATCTACAAGTGAATTGTGACATACAGTCATGGCCAAAAATATTCGCACCCTTGCAATTCTGTCAGAAAATGCAACTCTTCTCTCTGAAAATTGTTGCAGTTGCAAATGTTTTGGTACTCACATGTTCATTTCTTTGGTTTGCATTGGAACAACACAAAAAAACAGAGAAGAAAAGTCAAATCTGATACAATCCCACACAGAAACCCAAAAATGCACTGGCCAAAATTATTGGCACCCTTAACTTAATATTTGGTAGCACCCCCTTTGGAAAAAATAACTGGAATCAATCGTTTCCTGTAACCATGAATGAGTTTCTTACACCTCTCTATTAGAATTTTGGACCACTCTTCTTTTGCAAACTGCTCCAGGGCCTTCAGATTTGAAGGATGCCTTCTCCCAACTGCTGTTTTGAGATCTCTCCACAGGTGTTCGATGGGATTCAGATCTGGACTCATTGCTGGCCATTTCAGAACTCTCCAGTGCTTTGTTTGTAACCATTTCTGAGTGCTTTTTGAAGTGCGTTTCGGCTCATTATCCTGCTGGAAGACCCATGACCTCTGGTGGAGACGCAGCTTTCTGACACTGGCCACTACGTTGCGCCCCCAAATTCTTTGGTAATCATCCAAATTCTTTGGTAAACAGTGCCATGATGCCCTTGACCAAAAAGCTCTACTTTTGTCTCATCTGTCCACAGTACGTTCTCCCAGAAGGATTGTGGTTTCGTCACATAAGTTTTGGCATACTCCAGTCTTGCTTTTTTATGACTTTGTGTCAGCAGTGGTGTCCTCCTGGGTCTCCTACCATAGTGCTAGCTGACACTGTTGTGCCCTGTGTCTGCAGACCAGCTTGAATTTGTTTGGAGGTTAATCTAGGTCAGTAGTGGCGAACCTTTTTGGGCTCGCGTGTCCAAACTGGAAAAACAAAAAAAAAAAAAAGGGCGGTGTGCTGCGGCGGCAGAACCGGAAGTGGCAGCGGCGGAACCGGAAGTGGCGGCAGAAGGGGGAATCCCGGGCACGGAGGTGCCTTGAGCCCCCACTCTGGATCTGCCGCCAGCACCAGCTGCTCCGGATTCTGACCCGCCACCTGTCCGGGCACCAGCACCACGGTTGCAGCCGCCTGCTCAGGTTTGGCTGCGGGGGAGGGGGAGTAGCGATCCGGCGACTTATGGTTCGCGTGCCGGCAGAAAGGGCTCCGCGTGCCAGCTGTGGCACGTGTGCCATAGGTTCGCCATCGCTGATCTAGGTTCTGTATCCACCATTCGAACAACCCTTCATTGTAATTTTTCAGTAATTTTGCTCTTCTGTCCACATCCAGGGAGGTTAGCTACAGTGCCATGGGCTGTAAACCTCTTGATGATATTGCGCACAGTGGACACAGGAACATTAAAATCTCTGGAGATGGACTTGTAGCCTTGAGATTGTCGATGTTTTTCCACAATTTTTTCTCTCAAATCCACAGACATCTCTTTACACTTCATTCTTTTCTCCATGCTCAGTGTCACACACAACACAAAGGTTGAGTCAACTTTTCTCCATCTTAACTGGTTGCAAGTGTGATTACTATATAGCCCACACCTCTTACTTGCGACAGGTGTGTCTAAATACAAATTAAAGGAGCATCACATGCTTGAAAAGCAATTATTTCTTACAATTTCGACAGGATGCCAATAATTTTGGCCAGTGCATTTTTGGGTTTCTGTGTGGGATTGTATCAGATTTGACTTTTCTTCTCTATTTTTTTGTGTTGTTCCAATGCAAACCAAAGAAATGAACATGTGAGTACCAAAACATTTGCAACTGCAACCATTTTCTGAGAGAAGGGTTGCATTTTCTGACAGAATTGCAAGGGTGCCAATATTTTTGGCCATGATTGTATCAAATTACAAATATTTGGAATTAATGTCAATCTTAGAAGCAAGAATTGACCCTACTGTGAATAAGGAAACTGTAAACAGAAAAAGGCAAGTGTCCACCCACTAAATACTTGTGAGAAAACGAACACTAGGGATATGGGTTATCATGCCTTTGGACTTTAGGGATGGGCAACTGTGGCCTTCCAGGGGCTTTAGAACTCCAGCTTCAACAACCCGTCATCATTGGCGATGCTGGTTAGGGCTGAGAGAAGGTTAATACTAAAACCAGCAGGAGAGGCACAGATGCTCACCATTGGTTTGCAAGATTGTAGCTCCTGTGGGCTTCCCACTTCCTAATTAAAACATATGTTTTTACAGCTAACATTTGTACCACAAGGGTGAATGTGCAGGTGGGGGAGGGAGTTATCATCTCCCAGTGCTTCAGTCTGAATACACCACCACCACCCAACTCAGTGGAGACGGCTCCACTAGGACAAATTGAGCACCTCCCCACTCGCCTGGCTAGGAATAGTGATAGGGATAACAGTGTCCCCCCCCCATAGGGAATCAAGTACGACAAGGCAGAAGCCTGCTGTCCAATATAAAAGGCTGCTCTTCCATTCAGATTGACTGAGGGAATAAGGAAGTGTTCAGAGAACAAGATCAAAATCAGTCCCTGTTGACTCTGGCTTTCCTTCCACCAGTCATCATGCCCTGCCAATCTTGAAGGCACCAGCCACCACTGCCACAGCTGCTATTAACCGTTTTTTTTGTTGTTGTTAAAAATATGAAGGATGAAATTCACCCATCTTTTGCGCTGTGTGTGGCTTGCCCTTGAAACAGGTAGAGGTTCTAGCAGCCTGAAAGCTTCAGATAGTTTTCACTCGTAAACCAGCAGTCACAAAGCCTTTAGGTGAGTCTTGGGGCCACCTCAGACAGCCCAGGTTTTAAAGCATATGCCTAAAATTTAATGTGCAAATACAACACCACTGCAGGTATTTGCAAATCCAGCTGTTACACAAGGTACACAAGCTAGGGACTTTGATTGGCGATAGCTGTGAGAGAGCCTTTGAGGGCAAACACAGGTTTACCTCAGCATAATTTGAGAAATTCCTTTCAATTCATAGATCTAGCATCATGGTTGACTGGTTTAATACATCTTGCCACACCAGGGAGCTTCCTTAATAGCCTGCTTTTGGAGTGTGCTAATCTCCAAGGTATTTTGCTGTTATTAAGTAAACAATGAAGTAAATGGAAACTAGAACCCCCTTCCTTTATCCAGACACCATAACCCACCACAAAGCATTAGCCTGTCCAGTTATGCGCACACAAACTGTTTGCAGCTGCTAAGGATTTCAACTCTATAATGCTCCTTACATTACACTATTGTTGTTCTTGCTGTTGTTTCTCTTCTATGAGGCATATTTATTGCAGATAATCCTTCTTTGAAATGGCAACATTTTTCACAAGTGGGGCATACAATTTATTCAGAAAAAAAGTCTTCAAGAAATCTATGCCATTCTTTAATTTTGAAAATCTGTCTCACTGTAGAACAGTGTGGAGAACAGGAATTGGTAATTTTCTAGCCCTAACAGAGTAGCACCATTGTTGTGTCACAATAATATCACTTACTCTCAACACAGTCAGAGCTAGCTAGGGAGGACCTCGTTTTCATTCAGAAATACTCATGTGAGCTGTCCCTTTTTTTGCTGTTACTGGCAAACTCAGGACACAGAGAGACTGCAGGCCATCCTGTTTTTATTCTGTAGTGTTGAGAATATCCCAACAATGCAGTGATGTCAGCAGTCTAACTCAGTGTGCTATATCTGTTTCCCACATGTCCAACAACCAGCCAAGATGGCTTCTCCTTGACTACTGAAAACTCATCTCCCAGTGCAAATCCTGCAAGGTAGCTATGTTTACTTTTCAGTCCAGTACAACATAATGCATGTTTTCTCGAAGGCTTTCACGGCCGGGATCCGATGGTTGTTGTAGGTTTTTCAGGCTGTCTGGCCATGTTCTTGAGGTTTTTCTTCCTAACATTTTGCCAGTCTCTGTGGCCGGCATCTTCAGAGGACAGGAGTCAGAACTCTGTCTGTGCTCTGGTGCAGTTTTGTGGGATAGTTGAGTATTTATAGCTGTGGGATCAGCTTTTTGTCCTTTTCAGGAGATTGGGTGATTATGATGATCAGTGTTGTTGTGAGTGTATTTTTTGTTGTGAGTGTATTGTTGTGATAGAGGGGAGAGATGATCTGTCACTGTGATTGATGGGTGTCGTTAGCTGGTTTTTTGTGTGCAGTGATCACTGGTCCACAAGGACCAGTGATCACTGCACACAAAAGACCAGCTAACGACACCCATCAATCCACAAGGACCAGTGATCACTGCACACAAAAGACCAGCTAATGACACCCATCAATCACAGTGACAGATCATCTCTCCCCTCTATCACAACAGTACACCCACAACAAAAAACACGCTGATCACCATAATCACCCAATCTCCTGAAAAGGACAAAAAGCTGATCCCACAGCCATAAATACTCAACTATCCCACAAAACTGCACCAGAGCACAGACAGAGTTCTGACTCCTGTCCTCTGAAGATGCCGGCCACAGAGACTGGCGAAACGTTAGGAAGAAAAACCTCAAGAACACGGCCAGACAGCCCAAAAAACCTACAACAACCATAATGCATGTTGTTTATGTGGGTATGTATTCTCTACCTAAAAAACCCTGGAAAGGGTTGCCATAATATGTAACCCATTTGATGGCACACAAATATTATGTGTCCTTAGAAAGCAATCTCTGCATTACATTATCTGGATCCGTTTATCATAATAATCAAGAAGAGCGTAGATCTGCTTTTAAAGAGGCAAAAGCATACTGTGCACATTCAAAAAATAAATTACCCTGGTTTTACCTGGGAGATCCACTTCTTTTTTTAAATGACTATTGAATTAAAAGCCTGTTTTGAAGAACAATATTACACAGGTGGGCAGGAGGTGGGAGTGTCTGTGGTTGCCCAAGGTTCAGGGATGGGCATATGAGGCTCTGGGACCTCTGAACGTTGTCCATCCCTGCTATAAACTGTAGATATAAATGAATAGGGAGACTACAGGGTGAAAAGTCCTTCTTGCCCTCTGGCTTTGTTCCCATTGATAATAACAACAAAAAATTGTTCAGTGCTTTATGAATATCCATTCAGATTTACTGAATGTATATGAATATACATTCAGTAAATCTTACACATCTTACACTAGGTTGGTCTGCATTATTTCTGTACCTAGGAATGTGCCATTTGGTTTTTTGGACTACAAATCCCAGAATTCTCAATTCTGAGAGTTCTACCTGGGAGGCCCACAAGTACAGATACAGCTTGCTTTTGAACATGAAGCTAGGCCTATGCTAGACCACAAAGTAATTGAATTAGGCCTTTCTCCAGATGAGCAAAATTTAAGTAACTGTTTGGTGTGATGTTTTGTTAGTGTGGAGTTGCTTCCAGAGAAAGTTCAAATATTTGATCTAGGACTCATTTGTTTTTTGTGGGTTTTTTGGCAGTCCACAGTACCCACAAACCTCTCCTCCAATTTCCCAATTAGTAGAATATAAATATCTGAGAAGTTGGCTGTATAGAGATGTGTGGATGAACAGGTGCACTGCCCGGAAAGGGAGATGAGGGCTAGAGACTTGGGCCATTGGTGAACTTCAGCAGAAACCAGACTCCAGAGAGGCAACGTGCAACAGGTCTCCTCCTGGGATTGCCTGCCGCCATTCTTCAGGGACTCCTAGTGCACACAAGGAGCATGTAGTTTCTCTCTCTTTTATTATTTTACTACTTGTGCTTTTTCTTCTACTGTCTCTTGCCTCTTTAATAAAGTTGTGTAGCTTTTTGTCTGTTGATGTGTTCATTGTCACCAAAGTATAAAAGAACCCTTGTCAACCTTGACAAGACCCCTCTCAGCTCAGCCCCCTCTCCCATGACATGTTGTTCTTTTCTGCCATAAAGCACCTTCTGGCTTCGGTGATACTATGAGTGAATGACTTGCAAGAAGTCCTATCATCAACAGGCCTCTTGGCTTCATTGTTTTCTATTTGCTATTTACAGGCAGTTCTGCAAACAGATTTCCGCTATCTGCAAACCACCTCAGCCTAGGTTTTCCCACAACTGCAATGTTCACCCATGAGAACGTGAATTATTAGTTAGAGATAGCCCAAGCTATCTCAAAGACCCCATGCCCCCTTTATGAGCCTGCTCAAGTGGTAAGATCATCCGGAGAAGTCATTTTCTCAGTCCCACCACCCTCACATGTGCATTTGGTGGGGGCATGGGAGAAGGCCTTCTCTGTTGCTGCTCCCAGACTCTGGAACTCCCTCCCACAGAAAGCTAGACTGGCCCCATGTTTTCTCTTCCTTCGCAAGCAGACAAAGACCTTTGTCTTCAGGCAGGCTTTTCCAGAGTGATTGGCTGCCTGTCTGGGGTTTTTTAATGGATTGTTGTACCTTACTGTTTTGAATGTCTTTTTGGTGTTGCTTATCTATTTTGTATGGTATTCATTTGATCTTCTTTAGTATTTGTATACTGTACTCACTGTTGTTAGCTTTAATATTGTCTTTTAATGATGTAAGCCGCCTTGGGTCCTTTTAAGAAGAAAAGTGTGGTAAAAACAAACAAACAAATAAACAAGCATTCATCTATGGGATCCTGTCAAACTGTGGATGGCTTCACTCATTGGCTAATTACACTAAAACATTTGTTCCTAATGACTCTGTATGGATGAAAGAGAGGGACAGTGAAGAAAGCTGGGAGGAAAAAAACTTGATTCATTTGAAATGTGGTATTGGATGAGAGTTTTGGGGATACTGCAAACTGCCTAAAAGACAAACAAATAAGTCCTAGGACAAATGGAGCCTGAACTTATTCTGGAAGAAAGAATGTCCAAACTGAGGCTATTAAACTTTGGACACGTCATGACAATACAAGACAATTGTGCTATGAAAAGTGGAAGGCAGCAGGAAAAGACAAACATTGAATGCGAGATGGCTTGACTTCTTTAAAGAAACAACCTTGAATTTGCCAGAGCTGAGTACGGCTGCTAATGATAGGACATGCTATTGCTCCTTAGTGAATAGGGTCACCACAAGTAAGAGACAACATGATGGTGCAGAAGCATCAACATACCAAGCAGAGGCTTGGAAATGTTATAGTTTGGGACTACAGCTCCCAGAATCCCCTGACTTACAATAGCCATAGATGACAACAGAATCTTCTTCAGGACTGTGATGTGACTGACCACCTGATCTGTTGAAGAGTCAGATCAATGGCTCCCTGTTCACAGACATTGATTGGCTGCTACAGTTGGCATGGAGACAGCTGAGGCCAAACAGAAACACAGCTCTTTGATGTCAGAATGAGGTCACAATCTGGACTGGTTTTGTTTCTTTGCAAACCAAGAGACAGTTAACAGTTGGACTCAGTATTAACATAGTCAGGATGGATCTTTGTGATAGGAAAGGAAAAAGGTGTGTGTGTGTGTGTGTGTTTGGCGGGGAATGTACTGACCTTCGAGAACCACTGTGGTATGTGATTGATTCCCTGCTTGGGCCACTGGGAAGTAGCAATGGCAAACCACTCCTGGAATATCTCACATACCTCAAAGATTATTTTAGGGTCCCTATAAATCAGAAGGGATTTGGTGACACATGATGATCACCTTAAATTTTAACATGGGGGGAAAGGGTTTGTAGAAGAAGTTGCTGCTGTATATCTCATATATGGGCAGTGGTTGGGATTTCAACATACGGGTGTGCTTCAGAGATCTCATTTTGCCCAGAGCTTCCAAAGTAAATTTTTGGATCACAGGTCCCGGAACCCTTGAGGCAGGATGGTGAATGGCCATGCAGTGTGGAAAACTCTGGGAATTGTGTTTTTTTCCACATTCTGCTTCTGCCCATGAGTTTGAGCAATGGGATGGCTTTACCTAAGGGGAAAAAATGCAGCCATCTTCCACAAATGTCAGATTGTAAAACAGGGAATGCCAGTACATTACTCCGTGAGGTGCCCTTTCACCTGTGGTTTCCTTCCATCACTTGCTCTATGATTAAGGTCTTTCTTTTTCTTCTGAATTCACAGGTCTGGGGCAGCCTTGCCATCAGGTGGAGGAAAGCAGTTGGTCTGGGGTCTTGTACAAGGACAACAAATTCATTTGACTCCACAAAAGTAAATGTTGGGATCCCTGAGAGACATGTTTGCAGGATTTTCTGCCTCAGGTGTCACAATAACTAGGCCAGTCCTGAGCACTCTCCACCTTGATTTCCACAGGCCACAACACTGATGATTTCAAATCTCTTTCCATTCATCAACACTCTTTATTGTTATCCACAGATTTGATAAGGGAACAAGGCTAAATATATGTTACCATTTGTTATTGCGGCCAAGAAAGAAGAGAGAATACACCTATTTGGTGGAGAAATGTGATGTTTTCTTAACCGGCAGGAAAAAGGAACTCCCCACATCAATGGGACAATCCCTTCATGTAGTTTTTAGGTGCCCTGTCCTAAAACAATTCGTGTAAAAATTGCAGCACCATTTTATTTGGGAGGGTACCTCTTGAGTCCAGGGTACAGAAGTAGCGATGGGATGCTAATCTTGTCCATGCACCCTTTTCTAAAAGGCAAAACAATTTGGTTTCACCTGTAGCTCTTTTTCATTTCAGATGGGTCATTTCTGCAAAGAGCAAAGAGGAGAGGACATACCCACTCCCACACTGACAGCACTGGTATAATTTATTTGCATTCTCATTTATTTTAAATTTTGTACAGCTGTCCCCTAACATCTAATACTTAACTATTGGCTCCTGCTAGACCCAGAAGGAAAACCAGTACTTTCTAGGATGTGTGGCAACTTGAAAAAGCCATGGATGATGGGAAGAAGAGAATGCTGACAACCCAAGTAAGGAACTTCATTTAGATACTATATATGCAGCGATGCCAGTTGCTAAAAGGTTATGCGTGTGCAAGACCCAGTGTGATGTAGCGCAGTCATTCTCAAACTTTTTCAACTGGCGGCTCCCTTAATTACTGGCCATTTGCCGCAGCTCCCCCATTACGATACTTTGGGTGAGTGGGGGAGAAGAGATTGTACTTCCATGGAAGTCAAAAAAGTTTGGAAACCTAAGGTTTGGAAATGAAGAAGGAAGGAAAGAGAAAGATGTCTAGAGGAGAGAGAAGAAGAAAAGGAAGGGAGGTGTGGGGGAGGAATACAGACAGGCATTGAGGGAATGAGGCCAAGGTGAAGGCAGGGCCAGGGGTTCTGGGGAGCTCTCCTGACCTGCCTGCCCCCCATAGCTGGTGAGAGAATGGAGTCCCCTCTCATGTAGGAACCTGGGCCTTGAACTGCACCCCATCCAGGGCCAGTGGCAGCCCTTTGTGCTTGCCGCCTCCAACCCCTCTTGCTGGGCTGCCTTGGCTAGGTTTGGCAGTGCCCTAGGACACCACAACACACAGTTTGGGAACCACTGATGTAGTGGACAGAAGGATGGACTAGGACTCAGGAGACCTCAGTAGGTACCTCTGCTCGATCATGTAAGCTTAGTGAACAAGGCACTTGGGAAACTGATTACACTTGGGAATTCGGTATAAAATGAGTTGCTTGGTGAACCTGTCACCATGAAGTATGTGAAATAGATATTGATTCCACTAGTTACACCTCAGATTCTGCCATCGGCCAACACAAGCTAAGCATCCTAAACACACCAGGCTTTGTCAGCTCTTGGACTTGTTCCACATCAACTTATAGTGGCATTAAGTTCCATCCTAATTCCCACTTCATTGACATGGCTCTTCCCTTGGTTTCATAATTTATAATGGGGAAAGGGCAGTTGCTTTTCTAAGTTCAATCATCATGCCCAAATGGCTCTTCAAGAAACAAAAACCAAACCGAACCACCAGCGTCAGGCTGCTCGTACCAATGTACAAAAGAACCTCTGTATATGTATCATCAAAAAGCACAAAAGAAGAGCACATTTTCAAATAAATTCTAGGTGCCAATTAATCCATAACAATGCAAAATTGACCACAGTTAAAGGTATCATCTACTCCTGCATTTGTAGAATTTCAATAGACATTCACTGTGCATTGCTTCACCCTGTTGGAGATCCATTCTGTAACCATTTGATCTGTGTGCTGACTCAGTCTGCTCTCCGCTGATGGTCTGTGCTCTGCAGTCTTTATATTCACACCAGATTTGGGCTAGACAGGGCTTCCATTAAAGAACTGACCTAAAACAGGTCAGTTTACTGTAAAGGAGGTCACACAGCCACTCTAGTATGTAACAAGGCTGGCTGAGCATTATCGCCCAGTGTCCTAGAGCAACCATTAGGGCCAGCGGGGCCTCTCGGCACTGATATTTTTTCCGCATGCCTTACATTTGAGGTAGCTGGTTTAAGAGTGTTCCTTTCAACTACAGTATAACCATATTTAGGCTCATTCCCACATGGCACTGTGAACACACCCAGAGAGGCTTGTCTTGTCCCGTCCACTCTGCCAACCTGCTGTTCATGGTTTCAGCAGCAAGTCTGGAGAGGAGAAAAGTCCTGTTCACACCTAGGTTCTATGTGTCATTCCTCTCCCATCACTCCTTGACACTTTGGTTTCTGAAGTGCCAAAAACCCTATTCAGCCATTGTTCTCCGTGATACTCTGAGTACATTTAGTGGGAAGAGGTTAGCCTTGCTCCCTTTGTCACTGCATTCTACAAGGATACAGCACTGGGTCTGAAGAAGAGAGATTCCTTACATATAAGCAAGAACTTTAGAAATCTGGGTTCTTGCTCACCTGTCTGTCCTACATATCAACAGATCTCTTCCCTTCCACCCATGCCGTGTAACCATGAGGAACACAAAAATGATGGGACAGGGATACTTGTCTCCCTCCAACCATGTTAATCTAGGTTAAGGTAAAGGTTCCCCTTGACATTTAGTCCAGTCATGTCTGACTCTAGGGCGCGGTGCTCATCCCCGTTTCCAAGCCATAGAGCCAGCGTTTGTCCGTAGACAGTTTCCGTGGTCACGTGGCCAGCGTGACTAGACATGGAACGCTGTTACCTTCCCACCGAGGTAGTACCTATTTATCTACTCGCATTTACATGCTTTCGAACTGCTAGGTTGGCAGGAGCTGGGGCAAGCGACGGGAGCTCACTCCATCGCGTGGATTCGATCTTACGACTGTTGTTCTTCTGACCTTGCAGCACAGAGGCTTCTGCGGTTTAACCCGCAGCGCCACCACGTCCCTCTTAATCTACTGACTGCCAAAATCCTCCTATGGAAATTTACACATTGTAGAAGAAATGATATCAACTGCAGTGGCAGAAGCAGAAATTCAAGCAAGGTAATCTTTCGTTAGTAGCTTCTGATTAGAGTCTCATGAGTAGCTGTTAACCAAAGCAATATGCTGTTGGATTGCTGGTTGTACCATTCCAGATGGCATTGATTCCCTTACACCATTTATTCTTACAGAATAGGATTCTTGCAGTTACATACAAGGTGCCAGAGGACTTGCACCAAAGGCTATGATAGCAGAGCCCAAAGTGTTTCATAAATAGAACTATAGTGCCACCCAGAGAATGGCCTGGGATAAAGTAGCCCACCAGCTTGTCAGCCTAGCTGGACAAGGTGATCTGGGGAGCCATCAAGAACCTGGCTGGCCTTATAAAACATTTGTTTCAGGCCTGTGTCCTCAGGCTGAGCAGCTCGTCATTGTCACCATGTTTCATTCTTATATGCCTTCAAGTTGGAATCAATGGATAGTGACCCTTCCAGGGCTTATAAGATGTGAGATATTTTAGGAATGTTTTTACCCGTTCCATACCCTGAGTTAGTTTCAATGGCTTGAGCAGGGATTCAAACCCAAGCCTTCTGAGTTCTAGTCCATTACTCTGTCCACTACACCAGTGTTCCCCAACGTTTTCCGGTCTGTGGACCGGCTGGGGAAGGCGGGGCACCCCCCCGCGCGCACGCATGCACGAACAAGTGCGCGACCGCGCGAGCGCGAGCGCCGCCATTTTGCGCATGCGCACTGCCGCTCGCGCGCATGCGCAAACGGCAGTGCGCGTTTGTGCGGCCCCGCGCGCACACGCGCGCACACGCAAATGGCGGCACGCGCTCGTGCGGGCATTCCAGCGTGCGCGCGCAGGCGCAAACGGGCTGCGCGGGGGTGAGTGCGCACGGGGAGGTCTCTCTTGCCGGCCCGGTCTGGGCCAGGCCAGGGACCGGCACCGGGCCGGGGACCGGGGGTTGGGGATCGCTGCACTACACCATTCAGGGTATCTCATCACCACCATAATAGCCATAAAAATAACAGCTTTCCTTCCTCTGAATCACTTTTGTGTTTTTTCCCCCAAATGTGATTGTATACCCAAAATGTGTACCTTCTTCTGTCCCACTCCCAGGAGGAGATTTTGATTTCTGCCCAGCCTTACTACACGCCTGACTGTTTGCCCCTCTGAGCTTTGTTCACCTCTATTCAGCTTTATTCAGCTGTTCTACAGCAGGATAGAGAACATTTAGCGTTCCTGGTGTTTTGGCCTTCAACTCCAGACAAGCCCGTGGTTAGGGTCTGAATCCTTTTGGACAATTTCCTTTTGTAAAGGGCAATTGGATGAAAGACAATTGCACGGGTGGTGTATTCTGTTTTATGGTTGTCCACTGCATGTTACAATACATGTCCAGGTCGGTTCCGCAATTGATTGCATGACTGACTGAGGGTTTGAGAGCCGGCAACATGTGAAACCTGCCTGTGTGGCTGCCCTTCAGTGCCTGATAAAATCCAACAGGATTCTCATTTTTCCACTTTGTGGGTTTTTTTACTCCAAAGATTCATTTTGAATTGCATCTTGGTATACGTTTTTGGAGATGAGAATGGCCTTGCCACATTCAGGAAAAGGTAATTCCAAAGGGTAGTGGGAGTGCAATCTCTTCATTGGTACAGCAGAGGCAGATCTGCTCAGAATTCATCAAGGTCGCATTGTTCACCCTGCTTACATGCCAGAGAAATAGTGGATGACCAGAAACTGTGCAAACATACTGGTGGCACAGTTGAGCATACAGATGATGGCAGAGCATTGTTTCAAAAAAACACCCAAGTGAAATCTAGTTTATATTATGGAGAAATACTGATACAGCTAATTGGCAGCAGCTCCAAACAGGTCCCAGAAAGAGGATGACACATTGTCTCTTTCCCCCACTCCCAGAATCTTAGGTTCTGTCCTCCAGTCAGCAGGCCACCCTGGAGAGTGAATCTGGGCATGCAAATGTGTGGGTGATGTGGTGAATCATATTCATATTCAATAGATAGTAAGGATACAGTGGTGCTAATCACAGGGTCATCCCCTCTGTACTTGTTTCCATTTTACAAAAGTAGAATCTTCCAGAAGCTTGGATCTTAAAGATTATATTGAGATGCAAGTCCCACTGAATTTATACAGGTTGACCAGCCCCCTATAGTACCCACGTGGATGAATAGTAAGGAGGTCTAGTGTGGTAGGCAGCAATATTCCTCTCTGTGCCAAGTGATTAAGATGGCATGAATGCCTAAGTGACTGCTGAACACTGGCAGGATGTTAGCGTTACCGGAAGTTACTAGAGGAAGATGTTCAAATTGTTTACCCCAGATATTCTGGGATGATACGTTCAAAAATGATAAGGTGTATCAAGATTGGACAGTCCTAGCAGGTGTCATACTTTGATGTCTGGTTTTGTTATCAGTTTCCTCGTTAGTGTGATGTTTTGTTAGTGTGGAGTTGCTTCCAGAGAAAGTTCAAATATTTGATCTAGGACTCATTTGTTTGTCTTTTTGGAAGTCCACAGTACCCACAAACCTCTCCTCCAATTTGCCAATTATTAGAATATAAATATCTGAGAAGTTGGCTGTATAGAGATGTGCGGATGAACAGGTGCACTGCCCAGAAACGGAGATAAGAGTTAGAGACTTGGGCCATTGGTGAACTTCAGCAGGAACCAGACTCGAGAGAGGCAACATGCAACAGGTCTCCTCCTGGGATTGCCTGCCGCCATTCTTCAGGGACTCCTAGTGCACACAAGGAGCATGTAGTTTCTCTCTCTTTTATTATTTTACTGCTTGTGCTTTTTTCCCTACTGTCTCTTGCCTCTTTAATAAAGTTGTGTGGCTTTTCGTCTCTTGCTGTGCTCATTTTCACCAAATTCCAAATGCACTCTTGTCAACCTTGACAGGACCGCCCCCAGCTGGATTCCTCTCACCGCCCCACCCCCCATGACATGTTATCTACTTTCAAGCAGCTTCTGACTTGGGTGATACCATGAATAAGTGACCTGTAAAAAATCCTATCATCAACAGGCCTTGTGGTTTCATTGCTTTTTGTTTACTGTTGGCAGGCAGTTCTGCAAACAGATTTCAGTTTTCTCAACACTGTGTCATGCTAGGTTTACTCACAACTGCAACCATCGCCCATGAGAAGATGAATCTATGGCAGTGGTTCCCAACCTTGGGTAACCCAAGTGTTCTTGGACTGCAGCTCCCTGAAACATGTGAAGTGGAAAACATTAATCATTTAAATTGCACCTTGTCTGAAAAGGCTTCATACTTATTAAATGCATTTAGCTACATTTCTCTCCTGTCTTTCCTCCAATGAGCTCAAGATGGCATAATTGACTCTCTCCTGATTATCCTCCTAGCAGGCCTGAGAGGTGGGTCATGCTGTGAGAGAATAACTGGCCCCAGGTCATTCAGTGAGTTTCATGGTCCAAAGGGGGGCATGAACTTGGCTCTCTGAAGTCCCAGTTCAGCACCGTAACTCCCCTTCTTCTTCCTCTCCTACAGGAATTTGAATGTCATTGTGGTTACTCTAACTTTGGGTGCAGCTGCTCTAAAGAGTGGTCTTGTGTCATCCAAACCAGTTTCTAAAGTGTTTCAGCTAAGAAATTCTTCTTCCTCTATTACTGTGAGGGTTCGGATGATATATCATGACTCCTCCCTTCCTCCTTAGATTTTATTTCTTCAGACATGAACATGGATTCAAGTGGTAACATATTAACATTTATTTCAGGAACATCAATAAAACTGTTTGCATCAAACTGAGCATAGTCTCTCTCCTTTTCTGCCAATGGGGCCGAAAAGGGGTTCCTCTCTTCTTTAACAAATGGGTTCCCATAACTAATGTTCCATGGTCCCAGTTGATCCCCCGGCTGCCAGCCTTTCACTCTCATCCCTGTCGATAATGACAACAAGGGTGCGGTGGTGTCTCCTATGTACTCTTCCCACCTCGCATGTTCTTCCGATTCCATGAATTCCTAGGTTCCCAAGACCCTTGCCTTTTCATCCTCTCTTGCTCTTGCCATTTCACGCTCTCTCTCCTCTCCTGCTCAACCCTCACGTTTTCTTCCCTTAATCTGCATCTCCATTCTCTTGCTTCAGTCTCTCCCCAATAAGATGGTCTCTGAGGAATAACTGCTCTCTATGATCAACTTCTCTAGGCACCATCAATCTTTCCTGCTTATGGGTCCAGGGGTTCTCTAGCCAGATCCATTCCCATCCAGGTGATAGGATCCCTTTTTCCCTCTGGATTTTACTCGCCCCAGCCTCCACTACCCATGCCTCTGTCTCTCCTCCTCCTCCCTCCCCCCCCTGCCAACCTCTTCCTTTTTCTCTGATTGGTCGTTTTCCCTTTCTTCTGTTCCCACTCTTTCTAACTGCTCTCTTAGCTCTCCCATCCCCCTCAGACCTTCAATGACTCTTTTCTCCTTGGCCTCATTTAAGGAACCTGCACCAACTGTCTCTGAGGGAACTGTGACTCCTGAACATACGTTCCTTTTTCCCTTCTCTGACAGAATGGACGGCACTCTGGTGAGAGGTGTCTCCATCTCATCTCCTCGCTCACATACCATACCCATGTAAGAGGGCCATTCGTTCCTCACTGCTTCTTACCCAAAGGCCCTGTCGGGAGAAAGTCTACGTTAGCATGCTCTTTCCCCTTCCTATATTGGACTGTAAAGGCATAAGGCTGCAAGGCTAAATACCAACGGGTCAACCTAGGATTAGTATCTTTCATTTGCATCAACCACTGCAATGGAGCATGATCTGTGATTAGGATGAATGGTGTTCCTAACAAATAGTACCAGAGGGCATGGGTAGCCCACTGAATAGCCAGTGCCTCTTCTTCAATTACAGCATATTTTTGTTCTCTCGGAGCCAACTTCCTGCTAAGATAGAGAACAGGATATTTTACGCCTTCTCATTTTTGGGCTAATACAGTTCCTAAACCTTGATCAGAGGCATCAGTAAAAAGTAGGAAGGGTTGAGAGAAATCAGGGGTGAACCATGTGGGTAAATCACATAGAATGGTTTTTAACAACTGAAATGCCCTTTCTTGTCATTCACCCCAGGACACCTTGTGGCAGCCCATTTATGGGTAAGGTCAGTTAGAGGTGCAGCTATAGACGCAAAACCCGGCACAAACTGACAGTAATACTGTATCCTGCTAGCCCCCAAAATTGTTGTACCTCCTTTTTTTTGTAGAGGGGCAAAAATCACCATTGAGTGATTTTAGTCACTTTCTCCTCTTGAAGCTGTATCTCCCCTGTACCTACCAAAAAACCCAAATAATCTACCTTGGATCTTGCACTTATTCGGATTTACAGTGAGCCCTGCATCTCTTAACATTCTCAAGACCCAACAGAAATGTTGGATGTGCTCCTCCCACATCTGACTATATACAATGATGTCATCTATGTATGCGGCTGCACAGTCTCCTACGGGTACCAACACTTTGTCCATCAGATGCTGGAATGTGGCCGCAGCCCCATGCAATCCAAAGGGCATACATGTGAACTGGAACAGACCCTGAAGTGTCAAGAAGGCTGTCTTCTCTTTATCTTGGTCCCTCAGAGGGATTTGCCAGTAACCTTTGGCCAAATCTATTGGTGAAAGGAACTTAGCCCCTCCCAACTTGTCTAGTAGATCACCCACTTTCAGCATTGAGAGGCATCAAACTTAGACATCACATTCACCTTGTGGTAATCAATACAAAACTTCACACTGCCATTACTGGGTAACTACGCTAGGGACTATTAGATGGTTCTATCACCCCCATGTGTAGCATTTCTCTCACTTCCTGTTTGATAACAGAAGTCAATTGTCAAGGCCACGTCTGGTCAACTGATCTCACCAGTGTCTTGGGGCGAGTTTCAATTTGGTGTTCAACAAGATGGGTGTGTGTGGGTATTTTTGAACACATCGTGGAACTCTATCTCTATTTGCCTAACTTGTTGTACCTGACTGACTCTCTCATCTATCATCAGTTGTAAGAGCTCCTTAGGGTCCCCTTCCCCAACTTCACCTAACTTGGGACGTAACTTGTCATCCTCAAGTGTCCCGAAGAGAGCCTCTCAGTCTACCCACTACTTAAGCAGGTTTACATGCAGTACCGGTAGCATTCCCCCCCTTTCTGGCATCCTTATTTCATAATCTACCTTGCTAACCTTTTGTGTGATTTTATAAGGCCCTTGCCAGCTCGCAAATAGCTTAGCTGATTTAGTTAGAAGTAGGAATACGTAGTACCTTTTGGCCCAGCATAAACTGTTGGGATTTTGCCTTACTGTCATACCTCCTTTTCTGAGACTCTTGTGACCTCCCTAGTGATTCTTTGGCCAGGGTCCAAGCAGTGTGGAGATGACCCATCCTTTCCATAATCTGTTGCAACAGGGATTGGGAATGGTCTTCACCTTGTTCCCATTTTTCCCTAACCAAGTCTAGGACACCCTGCGTGTTTCTCCCATATAATAGCTCAACTGGGGAGAAACCTGTTGACACATGAGGTGCCCCTCTCATTGCGAACATTAAGGGTGCTAGCAGTGTGTGCCAATGTCTGGGTTTATTTTGGGTTAATTTTCTTAGCATCCCCTTCAATGTGCAATTAAATCCACTAGTCCGTTTGCTTGGGGGTGATAAATGGATGTCCTTAGTGGCTTTACTCCTAACATTTTCCACATTTATTTGAAGGTCAAGCTCATAAAATTAGAACCTTGGTCAGTCAAGACCTCTTTCGGGAAACCCATTCTCGAAAACACCATTAACAATTCCTTCACTAGCACCTTAGCGGTAGTTGTGTGTAATGGCACCACTTCTGGGTATCGGGTAGCATAATCAGTTATTACTAATATATATAAGTGCCCTCCTGCAGACTTGATCAGGGGCCCCACAATGTCTAGAGCTATTCTATCAAAAGGTTTGTTGACGAAGGGCATTGGTATTAACGGCCCCCCTAGGAGTGGCTTCACTTGGGTGAACTGACATTCGGGACATGATCAACAGTACTCTTCTACTTCTGTTGTCATGTCTGGCCAAAAGAACCGCTTTTTCACCCTGGCTTGGGTTTTCTGTACCACCAGGTACTAGAGGTAAATTGTGGGCCAGTTGAAGTACTACCCTCCATAACTTATGAGGTAAAACCATTTGCACCTCTTCCCCTCCGTCCGATCTCAACTACCCAGTACAATACCCCCATTTCTTAGTTCGAACTTATGCTCTCCCATCTTTTTAGTCCCTTTGGGTACCGCCTGGCCTCTAATGTCCTCCAGTTCCAGATCATCTTGCTGCCAGTTTCACAATTGTTCTCAAGAAATATTCAACACCTCTTCTTCTGGCGACATTTCTTCCACCTCCCCAATTTGTCCTTCTGCTACATTTTGGGCCATGTCTTCTATTCCTGGCCAATCTCTCCCCAATAATATATCTCGGCCTAACACTGGGACTACCCCAATCTCCAAGTTTCTCTGCCTCCAATCTCAACCTTGACCAGGACCGTGGCATATGGCCTCACGTCTCTGTGGATGCACCACACCAAAACAATGTATAGTAATCTTTCTCCAGGTAAGTCTCATATCAGAGTTTTGCTACATCCTGTATCAATCAAAGCTTTTTTCTGCAGTCCATTAATACTAACCTCTACCACCCATCCTGGATGCTCATCTCTACCAAGCTTGGCTGAAAATGTGTATATGTCTGCCCACACACACTCCTCAGTTGGACAATACTTTTTAATATGGCTGAACTGGCCTCACCCATAACAGGCTACCATTTTTTTCCCTTGGGCATTGTCCAGGTGGTTGGCTGGCATTTTTGACCCGGTTCTGACATAATGCACAGTCAGGAAATTCTGCTACCCACCAGGTTAACAAATTTGATCCTGTCTGGACGTGTTTTCCAGTAGATGGGCGTGTAGGCCCCCCTTGCCAAAGGGCCGACTGTCACTTCAGCCATCTTCTCTCTGCTCCGTTGGTTTTCCACGTGCATCATTCCTCTACTAGGCCATGACGCTTCTGCTCCCAGGTAGTCCTCCAGCAGTACTACAGCGGCTACTAGCGTGGTGGGTTTATATTTCATTACCCAATTTTGTGGGCCAGTTTCTAGTATGGTGACCAGTTGTTCCATAATCATGATTTCTAACACTTGCTCACTGGTTTTCACTCTAGGTTGTACCCATCTGGTGGTGTTAACCTTCATTTTTTGTGCCAATATTTGCAGATGTATTCCTGGCTGTAATCGTAGGTCTCTGAACCTCCTTCTATATGACTCTTCATTTAGGTTCAGTGTATTTGATATTGCTGTTTTTACCTTATAGTCTCCCACATTGGTTGGATCTAGCATGTCCACTATCTCTAGTCCCGTCAAACAGGGGGTGAGTATCAGTGTCCATTGTTCCTTTAGTCATTTGGCTGTTAACGCCAACCTCTCGAAAGTGTTGAGGAATGCCATGGGGTCACCATTTGGTCCCATCTTCTGCAATTTTATGGGGGATAGTACGTGTATCTCTGTCTTCTATCCATTTATTCCTCTTGTTATTACCTCGTGTACTGACTGTCTCATGTCTGCCAACTGCGTCACCATCATTTTGTGTTTCTCGGCTAGTTGTTTCATAAGTGCTTCTTGTCCCTCTGTCAGTCTTCTGAGCCATTCCTCTGTAAGATCCATTCGTTATAATGGCTTATCCCATTGGGTGCCAATATGTGAGGGTCCAGATAGTATATCATGACTCCTCCCTTCCTCCTTAAATTTTATTTCTTCAGCCATGGACACAAATTCAAATTGTAATATATTAACATTTATTGCAGGAACATCAATAAAACTGTTTGCATCAAACCGAACATGGTCTCTCTCCTCTTCTTTAACAAATGGGTTCTCATAACTAATGTTCCATGGTCCCGGTTGATCTTCCGGCTGTTAGCCATTCACTGTTGTCCCTGTCGATAACGGCAACAAGGGCATGGTAGTGTATCCCATGGCTTGGCACCAACTCCAGAGGCTTGATATGGTGTATTGCCTCTCCTGAAGCTTGGAGTCAGTTTCAGATAATGAAGCTTCCAAGAGCACTCTGTTAGGGAAAACAAACCTTGGAGCACAAGATAACAAGTTACACAGAGTCTCTTATATGGTAGCTTCAAATCCTCCCCTTAATAAGCAGAGTAAAGACGCGGACGTATGAGAAAATGCACGGAGAGAGTTCTGATAAGACTTATAGCATTATATATTAGACTTGCAATGAAGCGAAACAGGAGACGGCTAGAGTGCACTTGGAGAGAGGAACCGACGGATTGTAATAAGAAAGCTGTCAGGATCGCAACTAACCATTACCTGGCTAAGGTAAGGGCTGCCAGATGATCACACTTCGCTGACCGGATAAGCGAAGCTTCCAACCAGCAGGCGGAACTTTTCCGTATAGTTCGCGATCTATCCAGAATTGGTCTGGGTGATGGGCCTCCCACTAATATCTCACCTGACCAATTTGCAGCATTTTTTAAATCAAAAGTGGAGGCCATCCACCGGGACCTCTCTCCTTTTTTAAATACAGCGGATCGAGCAGAGATGTCCAGCGCTCCGCCTTGCCTGGTGACTCTTGAATTCTTTCAGCCTGTGACACCAGAATTGGTGGACAAAGCGCTTGATCGCTGTCGGGCCACCACCTCCTCCCTTGACCCTTGCCCGGCCTGGCTAATCAAAGTAGCCAGACCAGTAACAACGGAATGGGCCACAGCAATAATTAATGGGTCTCTCCAGGAGGGCAAGGTTCCTCTTGCCCTCAAGGAGACACTCATTAGGCCCATTAGGAAGAAACCAAATTTGGCGGCGGATGATATTGGAAATTATAGGCCCGTCGCCAATGTTTCTTTCCTTAGCAAAGTGGTGGAGAGGGTGGTGGCAGACCAGCTTCAGACACTTTTGGACGAAACCAACGCCCTGGACCCATTTCAGTCAGGCTTCAGGCCGCGTTATGGCACAGAAACGGCACTGGTCGCACTGTTGGATGACCTGTTGAGGGAGGCAGACAGGGGCAATATGTCCTTGTTGGTCCTCCTCGATATCTCAGCCGCCTTTGATACCGTCGACCACGGTATCCTCCTGGGGAGGCTCTCCGAGTTAGGAATCGGTGGCCTGGCGCTTGCCTGGCTCCGATCCTTCTTGGAGGACCGCCCTCAGAGAGTACAACTTGGGGAGAGTGTTTCGGCCCCGTGGAGTCTCAATTGTGGGGTTCCGCAGGGGTCAATCATCTGCCCCAACGTTGTTTAATATCTATATGAGGCCGCTGGGTGAGGTCATCAGGGGGTGTGGGGCATCGTGCCACCAGTACGCTGATGACACGCAGCTCTACATCTCCTTTTCACCTGCTTCAGTGGATGCCGTTCTGTCCCTTCAGCGCTGCCTGGAAGCTGTACTGAAATGGATGCAGCTGAATGGGTTGAGGCTGAACCCGGACAAGACGGAGGTCCTGAGGGTGGGTGGTCCCTCCATCAGCGGATTGGGTGACTCCCTTTCTTTTGGGGGGGACGACTCTCACCGCAAAGAGTGGGGTTCGCAGCTTGGGGATACATCTGGACCCGGCGCTTACCATGGAAACACAGGTGGCGTCCGTGGCCCGCTCCACCTATTTCCATCTATGGCGGATTGCCCAGCTGTGACCCTATCTTGATTGGGGGGCCTTCACTACTCTTGTCCATGCGCTCGTAATCTCGAGATTAGACCACTGTAATGCACTCTACGTGGGGCTACCTTTGAGATTGACGCGGAAACTTCAAATGGTGCAGAATGCGGCGGCCAGACGTCTTAGTGGGGTAAGAAAATATCAACATATCTCTCCCACTCTGGCTGCCTTGCATTGGCTGCCCATTCGTTTCCGCGTTGACTTCAAAGTGTTAATGATGACGTACAAAGCCCTAAACGGTTTGGGACCTCGATACTTGGCAGATCGTCTTCTCCCACCTAGATCTACCCGATTCACTCGGCATAGCCAGGAGGGACGGCTGAGGGGCCTAACGCCGAGAGAGGCCCGGAAAGAAAGAACAAGAAACCGGGCCTTCTCGACAGTGGCCCCTCGGCTATGGAATAGTCTCCCAACTGAGATCCAACTGGCACCCTCGCTGGGTGTTTTTAAAAGCCATTTAAAAACTTGGCTCTTCAGGCAGGCCTTCCCTTCATTCAATAATTGATATCTATTCTTTGTTTTATAATCACTCCCATCTTGGTATTAATCTAATCTAATTGTTCAAAAATTATGATGTTTTATGATTTTATTATATAATGATGTTTTTGTGATATTTGTAAGCCGCCCCGAGTAGACTTTGTCTAGGGGGGCGGGGTAAAAATCCAATAAAGTAAGTAAGTAAGTAAGACTTGGTCAGACATATATACATGGCAATATATACATTGGCATAGATATCTCAGAGCAACATAACATTCACATAAGTAAAGTAATGACCACCAGACTCACAACTGAGTGGTGAAGTGCTGCTCTCATACACTTGCTTAAATAGTGAGAGCAGCCTATCACAGCAGACATGGCAGCTGAACATGTTTAACAAGCATTACCTAAGCTTGTCCCATCTGTATGCTATCAGTCATCCATTGACTTTGACAGGCATGACTTTGCATTCTTTACTACAATATTACATTTAACCCCTTGTTCACTTAAAGGAACAAATCCTGACGGGAACATCAATAAAACTGTTTGCATCAAACTGAACATGGTCTCTCTCCTCTTCTTTAACAAATGGGTTCTCATAACTAATGTTCTATGGTCCCGGTTGATCTCCCGGCTGTTAGCCATTCACTGTCGTCCCTGTCGATAACGGCAACAAGGGCATGGTGGTGTATCCCATGTACTCTTCCCACCTTGCACGTTCCTCCGATTCCATGTATTCCCAAGTTCCCAAGGCCCTTGCCTCTTCACCATCTCCTGCGCTTGCCATTCAAAGACTCTTTTATCCTTGCCCCCCTTTAAGGAACCTGCACCAACTGTCTCTGAGGGAACTGCTACTCCTGAACTTCCATTCCTTTTCCCCTCCTCCGACGGAATGGATGGCACTATCCTTGCTCACAATTACCTTTTCCATTAATATTACCTTGAATGATCAGTGGTAACATTGTGAATATTTCATTCTCAATACGTGGTGAAAGTGTTTTAAGTTTCTGCATTTTATAACTTCTTGGTCTTTACTCACCCTCTCAGTTCATGACAGTTTTAGCGTCCTGTCCTGTACCATTAGAATTGTTTATTTGGGCAGAACCAGTTTAAAGAAATGGCTCTTCTACTACCAGCGTGCATGCCCTGAGCTTTCACACAATCATAGAGTTGCAGAGGTTGAAGAGGTAATAAAGATCACTGAGTCCAACCCCTTGACAAAGCAGTAACTGCTCAGCTGGCAGACAGACATCCAGCTTTCATCTATGTTAATTCACAGAGTAAGAAAATCAGCAGATGACATTCTCAGTTATCAGGCCAAACAAATGAACACACAAAAAGCCACAATGATCTCCTCTTGAGCTCTTAACAGACGTTAGCAAGCAACCTTTCACAGGATGGAAGCAAACAGTTACTCATGTGTGCACATCAAGTTGTTGAAAAATCAGCAACTCTGTTATTGGGGAATCCAGCAGATTTCTTCTGATCAAGATTGTTTTTCATGGCGCCCCACCTGTGTGCTTTTTCATACTGGAATAAAGCAAGGGAAGCTTTTGCTCCTGGGTATTGATTTTCTGCCTGAGGTGCTAGAGTACCTGAGGCCATCCTGTATATAGATGGTGACAGATAAATAAATAAATATACATTTCTATACCACATCAAATTTAATTTGGCTGTTAAAACACACCAGTAGTAAATGTGGGAACCCTACCATGAGATAAAGGCCAGGACAATAACTGTACAAAATTACATAAGCATACGCTGTTGAAGCTGGTGCTTTAAGATCCAGGAGGAAAAGATATTTTTTCCCAATGCTGTTTGAAAAAAAATCCTAACCATAAGGATGAAAACAGCAATAAAGGAAACCACTGCTCCCCTTCAATCCCGTTTGATTTTCTTCTGCTTAAAAACAAAACAACTCAATTTATTTCGAAGCCATTCTGTTCAGCACATTCTTTGCTTGCTGGCTCGCAGCCCAGCTCCTCCTCTTGTAGGCACACAACGAAGACAACCCTGCGACCTTTGATTTCCTCAACGGTTGTGTTTCTGAGGGTTTATTTTCTGGCACTGGCTGGGAATACCTCCCCAATCAGTTCTTTAAATCCCTGACAAAGCCATACAGTCTTCTTGTCAATTGTCCATTTTCTCACAAAAGCAACAGGAGCAGAAGAAAGGTAAGCCTTGGTTTCCTTTTGTCTTGTTCATTTAACTGGTGTTCTTTTTAGAAACTTGGTGTCTTGGTCTCAGCAACAAGTGGTCAAATCTGTAGCCTTTTTCTTTCTGTGCTCCTGTTGACAGTGACCCCATCTGTTGTAAAAAACCCCACGATGTTTCATTTTGGAATGAGACATTCCCTGACTTGTATAATTTGCAGAAATTTAAAGTAAAGAGCAAAAGCATGTCCATGCCTGCAAATTTCAGTAGACTGTATCTCTGCTATAATTTAATGAGGGCTTGCTTTCATCCTTATGAAATCTCCAGAGTTACAGCCTGTCCACCGATTCTCAAAAGAATAGAGCTGTGGCTTCCACTCTTAAATTCTAGGTCAGTTCCTGATGGGGGGAATTGTGAAGCCTGGAGGCTTTGCCAGTGACAGCTGCTGCTCCAAAATCGGGGGGGGGGGGGGGAGGGAAGAAACACACTTTGAGTGTGTCTTGTGATTTGTGTGGGTTCATTTTTAAGAAGCTGACTTCCTGTTTTCCGTCAACCTGTCTCCCTGTCGGGCCAGAGCTACCAATAACAAACTGCTTGTCCCACACGGCCGCCTTTGAAAATTGAAGTGGACTTTCCATATAGAGAAACCATCTTGCTTTGTAGTTTGCTATCTCCCGTCATCCACACTTGTGAGAGAGGCCACCGCTTTGGGGGTTGGCAGCTGGAGGGCGGTGGGAACGCCTCCTCCTCCTGAATACCCGAAGAGTCTCTCTCTCTCTCTCTCTCTCTCTCTCTCTGTTTTGTCGAAGGCTGCGGAAGGGAGAATGTCCCACATTTGCTGGCGGGCTTACGCTAATGAAAGCCTCGGATCTCCTACCCTATTAATCACAATGATGTTTCAAACGAAACTCTTAAAATTATTTCTCTCCCCCCCCCCCCCCCCAGTCCCTGTGCAACGGCGCCTCATCTGAACGGAGCTAGACGGTTTTTGAAAATGCGACGCAAGCTAAGAAATAGGTAGCTAGCTAGATCGGAAAGTTAAATAGCTGGTTTGCCTGCTTGGACTTGGAGAAGTCGTGTTTTGAGAGATCAGTAAAAAACTAATTAGGTGAAATGAAATGACCAAGCGGGTGACAGCCTCCTTCTCTCTCTCTCTCTCTCTCTCTCACACACACACACACACACACAAAGCATCAAAGACGAGACCTCGGCATGGTTCCAGGACTGACTGCCGGAAAGAACTTTGCTTCCACGTTAACTGCAAGTTTCTTCTACAGTATTCTGGGTTGGGTAAAAGGCGGGTCTCCTGCTGTTCTTGGACTTCACTTCCCAGCATTCCTCACGATGGATTCTGCAAGCTAAAGCTGATGGGAGATGTAGTCCAGGAAATTCGGGACAGCCTCAATTTGCCCCCACCTGCAATGCCTCTTTGCGATTGGCAGGATGTTCCAGAGGGAACCCCCCCCCCCATATCCTTGTTAAGTCAAAACAGATGACAAGCATAGTATACGAACCCCATCACGATCTGCCATAACGTCGGGGGAGATAGCAATTGCACAAGAACCACATCCCTTGGCAACACCTCACAACTTTCTGAGACACCTCTGTTCCTCCAGCGCTGCCAACACGCTCATTCGTGGCCCTCCCATTCGTCATCCAACAACTGTTAATCCCCCTCACTAACTCTTCTCAAAGTTTAGCGGGACCAATACAAAGTACCCAGTATGGTGCGATGCAGTGGTTCCCAATCTTGGGTAGCTCAGTGGTCTGTGATTGCAATTCCCAAAAGCCTTCACCACCAGCTGTGCTGTCAAAATCATGTATTTGGGGATCTTGTATCTTTCTTAATAATGCCACTGATACTATTTGACTCAAGACTTCCTCTGTATCAAATAGCATGTCTTCTCTCATCAGCCAAGACCATAGTTATAGGGATTGGTTAGATCAGAAGCTGGAAAAGTTATATTTTTGAACTACTACTCTCCTAGTTCTCCACCTAGCTTGCGATTTGTAGTCAAAAAAGTTGCCAGCTTTAGGTTAGTTACATGCATTCATATGTGTGCTGGGTTGCGCATGTGACTGAAGACTCAGAAGTGGTTTACCATTCACTTCTGAGATGCTCTCGGACTAATCATCTTGCCCAAGGCTATATGGGCTGGTTCTTCTTTTGGGAGACACAGCAGGGAATCAAACTCCTAACTTCTGGCTTCATAGCCAGATACAGTACTCAGCTCACTGAGCTATACACAGCAGACTTTCGGGAATCTTAAGGAGTAGCTGTAACCTCTATCCCAAAGCTTGAAGGTTTTTGTACTGAGCTCCCATAATCCCCTAGCTATTTTGGTTGGCCACCAGAACATTCTGAGAGTTGCAGTCCAGAAAAAAGTAAATTTTTGAAGCATTATCAATCTTTCTGCTGCTGCTTGTCCATTTTTATCTCTGGTTTTCTCTTGGGCAATTCCTGTCCTTCCTTTCTGCTCAAATATATCAGCAGTTCCAAACATGGGCACTATAAGAACATATGCTTAATTCGTGGCTGGAATCATAGAAAAAGTGGGTGCAAATGTGATCTCAACCTCTGTAGATATTGTCACTGCTGCCATTGCTAGCACAGGACCCTTCAAGCTGCAATACCAGAAATAGCCTTCCAGAAGAACAATGACTTCTTAGGTATGTAGAATAACTAACAATATTTAACTACACTTGTCAGGTGACAATATTTATTGTCAACTGAGCAGCACCATAGACCTAGGCAAACATAGCAACTCATTCACTAGCAGGGTTTATACCATTGATTTTAGAGAGTTTACAATAGTTTTGAAATGCATTGCCTAATGAAATTCTGGCCTTCTAAGGAAATATATGTGTTTTTAGTATGTGTATGTGTGGGACAAATATACTGTAAAATGTGAGCTCTGAAGTTAGTAGGAGATGTAGAACTCAGACACTCCTATAAAGATTTTATCTCCTTTTATAGTCAACTCATTGGAAAGAAAAGGAAGTAGAAAATGAACTGTTTAAGATAGGTTTCTCTATTTGGTGGTACAATCTTCAATACTGTTATTTTTAAGAAATTTATTCTAGGTTGTAAACTCATCAAAACAATGAATGGTACCAGCTGCATACAGTTTCCTTCTTTTATTCAGCAATATAACTAAATGTCTGATAATGTCTGATAATCTTGCAGTCAGTGTTCTCTTGTTTTGCTTATATTGTCTGCCATTTCCCCAAAGATGGCTACTCCAGATGATTGCCTTCGGAAGGACTGGCAGATGGTCCGAGGTGTTCCTGTTGTCTGTGCGTTCTCTTTTAATTGGGACAGGATTGACAATTTCCAGAGTAGGCCTGATGATATTGTGATATCTACATTTCCAAAATCTGGTAAGTTCTCAGTGCCAGGATTTTAGATTAGGCATCCTTCAGTCTCGAGAGACATTGGTAACGTGCTCTGTATGGAGGACTTGGAACAGCATCTAGTGTGGCTGAGAAGGCCAATTCGAGAGTGACAATTCCTTCCACACTGAAGACAAATACAATCTGTCCCCTGTCCAGCTCCCTGATTTGGCTGGTTTCAGGACTGCCTCTTTGCCTCGGCCTGCTGGACAAGTGTCTCTTCAAAATGGGAGAGGCCATGATGCACCGCCTGCCTCCAGGCTGAACGCTCAGATGTCAAGGTTTCCCATCTGTTGAGGTCCATTCCTAAGGCCTTCAGATCCCGCTTGCAGATATCCTTGTATCGCAGCTGTGGTCTCCCTCTGGGGCGCTTTCCCTGCACTAATTCTCCATACAGGAGATCTTTTGGAATCCGACCATCAGCTATTCTCATGACATGCCCAAGCCAACGTAGACGTCGCTGTTTCAGTAATGTATACATGCTAAAAATTCCAGCTCGTTCTAGGACTACTCTATTTGGAACTTTGTCCTCTCCTGCCGTGCACAAAGGGTCCAGGACTCACTGCAGTACAGGAGTGTGCTCAGGACACAGGCTCTATAGACCTGGATCTTGGTATATGCCGTCAGCTTCTTATTAAGCCATACTCTCTTTGTGAGTCTAGAGAATGTGGTAGCTGCTTTGCCAATGCGTTTATCCAGCTCGACATCTAGGGAGAGAGTGTCAGAGATCGTTGAGCCAAGGTACACAAAGTCATGAACAACCTCCAATTCTTGTGTGGAGATGGTAATAGAGGGAGGTGAGTCCACGCCCTGGCCCATGACTTGTGTTTTCTTCAGGCTGATTGTTAATCCAAAGTCTTGGCAGGCCTTGCTAAAGCGATTCATGAGTTGTTGGAGGTCTTCAGCAGAGTGGGCAACAACAGCTGCATCATCGGCGAAGAGGAAGTCCCGCATGCATTTCAGCTGGACTTTGGTCTTTGGTTCAGCTGGACTTTGGTCAGTGCTAGGAACCAAGGCAAATTATGCCCAAAATCTCCTAGGATGACAATGAGAAGATACCTCCAAATTCATTTTTAACTGCTTTGCTTGTAGTTGCAAGCAAAACTGTGTGGTATAAATCACCCATTATTAGAGCTGTGACCATGTTACCAGCTACCTGTTTTGGGTAGAACATTATAGCTGTGAAATTAGACCTGAGCACATGCTATCTTGTGCTTCTCTGCAACTCCCTCCATCATCTTCTCCAAGCCACCCTTTAGTTTTGGACCTCCTACTACCTTTTTTGAAACTTCATGTTCATTCTGTTCCAAAATTCCTACAGTTCTTTTACTCTGTGCCTCCCCTCACAGCTCGCTGAAACCTGTTCCTTTCTCATTCCAAGCTTTATTGGATCTAGATGAATATCCAGCCAACATGGCTGTCATTTTTGTTTATTCATTTCCAGGCACTACATGGGTCTGTGAAATAGTGGACATGATTCTGCACGAGGGTGACTCTGAAAAATGCAAACGGGATGCAATCTTCAACAAAGTGCCTATGTTGGAATTTGCGGTGCCTGGCAAGATGCCTGCAGGTACAAAGAAAACTTGCATTTCAGAGATGTAGGGTGAGCAGGTAATAATTAGAAAGATGGAGATCCAAGAGGCTTCATCTGGCAGATCATCTTTCAGCCTCCTTCGTTTGATTGCTGGCAATCTTTGGGTCCCGTAACCAGGAGCCAACTTGGGTCCCCTCATTGGGAGAAAGGTGGCCTTGAAATGAAACCAACTAACAAATTTAAGGATCAAAGCCTCTCTGTGCTTCTCTTCTCTAATCTGGGTCATGAGAGATTTTTTTTTCTTGCATAAGTTTGACTATTTTGTGTATTTTGGTCAGAAGTTGTTTTTGGAGGGCTTTCTCTCTGCATCCATCTAATAACTGAAATGGGGAGAAAAAGTAGTAGTATGGTTAAACCTGACTTAGACCAGCCTGAAAAGACGGCATCCCACCCCGGCTCACCTCAAGCACTGTCTACATTGTAGAACAGTGATTACTAACGACTGTGACCAAGGAATTTCTACCGAATTGGACATCGGTGAAAGTGGTCCTATCTCTACCCTTAAAGGCACTTTTAGCACAGGGTGAGGGCAAGTGTGGCCCTCTAGATGTTTCACTGCAAGAGATGGTAAAGCATCCATTACTACAGATATTATGAAGTGATGTAGCAGACAATTGTGCACACCAACAGTGCATAATTTAGTTATGAACCAGTGGAGAGCAAATGGATGAGGTATTTAAATGGCTAACATGAATGTCAGACCCAACTGTCTGGAAATAGTCAAAAAGAACAGAGCCCCTACTTTCTCAGACCAACAAGGAAAACTAACTAAAAGCTTTTAAGGGGCTTATGAATATTGTATTCTGAGCTGCCCTGGCCCACTGATGCAAGGGGAACTACTTGAGAGAACTTCTTGCAGTTGCCTCCTCTCAACAAAGCTGGACAATAATGGCACTCAAGAAGATTCCCTGTCTATCATTCCCTAGGTTGCCAGTTCAAACCCTGTTGCTTGTGTACTGACAATTACCATGTTGTCCATATGCCGTAACCTCAAACACAATTTTCACTCCCTAGGCACAGAACAATTAGCTCAGGTACCACCTCCTCGAGTAGTGAAGACCCACCTTACTGTGGATCTCCTTCCCAAGAGCTTCTGGGAAAATGGCTGCAAGGTAAAGTTTCTGGAGACCAATTAAGCAAGACAACAGGTCAGCAATCAGTTTCATTTGAGAGTCACTTTGACAAGAAAGGTGTGTGTATGTGTGGCCAGACTATGTTCCCCAAATCCTTCCAACATTCATAACTTGCCTACTCTTTATGTCCTTCCTTACCTTCTGGAATTGACAATTGGGGACCAAGGGGCAACATCATTCAGAATGTAGCCTAAGGGCTGTGAATCGCTGTCTCTTATAGTGCACTAATGCTTGAAGGCATCTGGCATGTTGGGCTTATGCAACTGAATAGTACATTCCATATGCTTGAATCACATCAGATGAAATAATTACTGTCACGTTCCTGTGTGACCCTTGGTTGTTTCAGCTGCCACCAGTTGATTACATCAACTTTATTCACTATTAATGACGGAGGTCCAGGCAACGTATCATTTAAGAACCAAGTAGAAATTGTTTATTGTTACAGGTGATAAAAGTCCAGTCAATGTCGTTAACTCTCAACTAAAACAACCTTCTCCCTTCTCATCTCCACTCACTCTCCTTTTCTTCTTTCCCCCACTTAACTCTGCCCCCACCAACTCCTATAAGTGCATGCAAATCTCAACATAAATATTCATGAGCAGGGTGAACGCTACAATTACTATGGTCGTATGACCCATTCAAAGTATAGATGAAACCAATTATATTAATTTTTTTAAAAAATAAAAACAATTTTGGTCCACTAACTGAGCCCATGTTCTGACTTCATCCAAGAAGAAATTAGCAACTCAGGTATTAATTTATAAGTTCTGGCCTGACAAGGTATATAAGCAACCACTCATCAGGATGGTCGTGAAATCTACACAAGTGGGGTGAATTTCACCGTCTCCCAGCTGTCCATAAATGTTCTAGTATAAGAGAGCATAAGATAAAGACTCAAGAGCACCAAACAGAAAGTCCCTCGTTCCTTTGCACTGGCATCTGAAAAATGTATCTCTTTGGAGAGGTTTCTGAGGGAGCCAGGAGGCAATCCAGATGTGGAGGTATTTTGAAGTTTTAAATTTATAGTTTTAAAATAATGTTTTAAATATGTATATATTATAGTTTTAAATCTTAAGTTGTTTGAGTTTACTTTTTTTGTATACCCCCTGGCAGAGTGGATTAAAATAAATGATTTTTTTTAAAAAAATTAAAAAATCAGATGTTAAAAATGTTAATCATTTTTTTTATTCAAATCCAATTTATTTTAATGAAATGCTTTTGGAGGAAAAATCTATCTAAAGATAGTTATCTATTTAAGATACAATATCAAAGGTTATTCAGCATGAAATAGAACTTAGTTATGTAGCCTTAGTTATGAGGCTGTATATTCATGCAATATTTACATTTTTGGTAAACATATTCAATTAATCCAAGTTATCCAAGCTGAGGTAACATGCACCTTTTCACAGTAAAAATGATATAAAATGAACAAAGTTCAGGAAAAGACCTTAATCCCATTGGTGTTCTACAAATCTATGTACAAACAATGAACACACTGATGTTTAAGCAAATACAAGAATATGTATGCTATATAATGTTATTGTTTTGGTTAAATAAAACAATTTAAGGAGTTCTCCAAATGAGTGGTTAACCTATTAAAATAAAATTTGTTCTGATACAGCTGTTTTACTAATCTGACAGATTATTTACTTATCTGACATATTATTATTCTAAATATGAAATCTTCATCTGGTTGCAAATATTAAAGATTGTAACTACCAGCAAGAATGAGTCTTTACATTTAAAAATCATGATTTAAATTGAGTCTTACTGACTAGTGATTTTAATCGACTTGATTTAAATCAAATCCACCCTGTCACCTGGGGTCCCTCCTAGAGAAGAAAGGCTTTTAAAAAAAACCCAAATATAAATAAAGAAATAAACCATAGACAAGCAATATGTTCACTGACAAAGAATTTCCTAGATTCTGCTCTGGAATATTGCTGAGGGCAAAATATTGAGTCTAGTGAGCATAAAACAACTGGTTGGAGTATTTGGCTGCAGAGTTTGAATCTATTCTGGTTCCTGAGAGGGGGACCAGCTGAGATCACCCAGAATGTGTGTGACTCATAGGATGATCTGCCATGCTGCCTGCATGGCTTCAGGCAAATTGCATAGTCCTGAAGCATCACCAGAAGGAGGGACTGGTAAATTATTTTTGGATACTTTATAAAACCCTGGGACCACAAGTCAGACTCTTCTCCATGGCCCGTAAGTAACTAATAGTGACCTTAAAGATTTTGATTGGCTGGATAGGTTAGTGAGTTCTGTACTTGACTGTGGAACCACAGGTCAGGAGTCACCTATACCTTACAGGAGAAAACTGGCCTGTGTAGACTCAGGCAATCTGCACATTCCCAAAGCTCCCTCAGGAAAGGCTAAACTACTTCTGAGTACTCTTATACCTAGAAAACCTTGGAAAGGGTCACCATAACATGGAATCAACTTGACAGGAAACTATGACAATGATAATGATGATTAATGTTTGAGAAACCTGAGATGGTCTGAGAGCTGTTAGATAGGATGCAGGTGTTCTGTATACCAGAAACACACTGTATGCACAGGGGAGCAAGTTCCATTTGCTAGAGTATACAGATCCTGTCTCTCAGTATTGTATAATCTTTGATATGGCACCCCAAGTCCTTGTTGTTCAAGCGTTAAGACCGAAAGCTAACTGATCTCATTTTGTGTAGAATCAGGAGTGACTATTTACTTATATAAAAAAATTATGGAATGCACATAATTAGAGTTCTTAGGTGAAAACTGAGCTATGGCCAAAATGTTGTCGTCTCCTCCCCATCTCTAGTTTCTGAAAAGCCTACTCAGGTTTTCAGACATGTGGTCTCATATCACAGAATTTGGGAAACCCAACACACAATGCAAAAAAGTTGCCTGGACATTCTCTATGCCTAGTTGAACACACGAATCCAAATGGGAATATCACAAAATAACTGTTGCCATGGATTTAGATTTATTATATATGATGTTGTCAGGGAGGAAACATGAAGGTAGATGAACGTTTTGAAAACCACTGCATTACATTACAATGTTTTTTGTTGCTGTCGAAACGTGGGCTATTTTTTCACGAGGACATTTTTTCTTCTTCTCCCCTTCGATCAAGATGATATACATAGCTCGCAATGCAAAAGATGTTGCTGTTTCCTATTACCATTTTGACTTGATGAACAAGTTGCATCCAGAACCTGGCAGCTGGGATAACTACCTGAAGAAATTCATGGCAGGATGGAGTGAGTATGGCCAGCTGTTTTTCAACTGTCAATATTTAGAAATTTCACTTTTTCAGGGAATATGTACTGTGATTGTTCCTTAAATAGTACTTTTTAAATAAACACAAAATGATGGGATTGCAGACTGAAAAGATTTTTTTCTTAACAGAATAGCAATGCAGGTCAACTCCCAAGTAGAATATAGTAAATGAGGAAAGTTTCCCCATCTGGAGAAATAGTGGGAATGGAAGCAATGCTTCAAGGTGATATGTGCAGATCTGGTTAACTGTAATTTTCCCTCTAAGAGTATGATTTTTAGAGCAGCAAGGTTGACTGTATTCATTTCCAAGGATATTTTTTCTCTGCAAGATTCAGCTCTGAAAATTTTTACATCTTTTGTAGTTTGAAGCAAATTGGCTATGCACAGCATTGATTGACCAACACCCATGATGGCAATGAACAAAACTATATTTTATGTGGAGTGAACAGGAGTGCCCGTGTGGGACAACAACCAGGTGTTAAAAGTCTTCTCTATCCTTCACACAAGGGTCCTGATCTGGAATGGGTAAAACACATTCCTAAAATAGATCAGTATACTATTGAGCCACTACTGAGCAGAAAGACATGGTAGTAATACAATTGCATTGCTTTTGTAAGCATTGCCATTGTGCAAATGGAAGCTGAGGTTTTTCATGGAAATCACTGCTTGTGTAACCACAAGCAGCACAATCCATCCTAATTACGCTGGCAGATGGTCAATAGGAAACTGGCTTTTATGTATAATTTGACTTGAAAAAGATTCAGCATTTAATTTTAGAAGGAAGTTCGCACTTTTAAAAAAATTCTGTTTTAATTCACAAAACTGAAAAATGAACAGATAAACGATTCCCACATTGACTAAAAATGATCCACTGGGAAGGCAAAGCCTAATTAATGGCTGAATTGCCAAAGCCGAAGCTCTATTTTTATATTAAATGTGGTATCATCCAGGTGTTAGACTAGGAGTCCAGACTGTGTAGATTGCACATATGCATACAGAATCATTGGCTCAACAGTTTCCATGCTACGTGCAATGAACTTCAATGACATTAGGTTCTCTTTTTACAATCATTTCAGTCTTCGGCTGCCATTCTTTCCACTTAGATTTAAACAAATTTGCCATGTGTGAGCTGGTCATGTGCTTGCTGATGGCATGCAGAGAAATTAGCTGAGGCTGTTTAATGACCAGGAAGCACAGGCTATGTGGGGCCAAAATAAAGTGTCATACAAGCAAACCTGATTCATACCAATTTGAAAATTTTCTCAGCTTCATGCTTATTCCAGAGTAGGCCATAATGCAAAAGCCTTCTGGCCTATAAAGCACAGATCACTTCCATGCAAAAAGTTCCTGGCCTGCAAAGTAAAGAGCCATATTACACAACAGCTTGCCAACCTGCAAGCAAAGCGTAGCTCAGGTAGATTTTAAATTCCATTAATAGAAGTATATTTAAATGTCCTCTCTCTGTCCAATCACTGAATGGAGATGAAAGCAGAAGAAACCAGCAAGCTAGTGGGAAACTCAGATGACTCCATCTGACCTATGGACTAATAATTTTTCGTCCCTCACTGAAAATACCTCTTGTATGTTATCTCAGTGATCTTTATACAATGCTATAATGTAGATCAGACCTGCATTATCATTTCTGTATTAACAGGCGTTGTATGTTTATTATTGAAGTAAGGTTTGAACAAGGGTCTTGTTGACTTACACCTTAGCCATTAGGTCATTGTACTACTAAAAGATATAATTGTAATGATTTTTAGCCATTATCATCTTTTCATATCACACCGGCCAAAATCCTGTTGCATAGTGTAGTCAATCACACTGGAGTAAGTGCATTAAATCAATGGGAAATTTGTGACTCAACCCCTCTGTATTCTAACTGTGACTTACTATGCTAAGGTAAGTCACAACTAGAGTAGACCCATTGTGTCAATGGAACTTAAAAAGGATCTGGAAGTTGAGTCATGGCAACTGGACTTCTTTTTTATTAGGTTGAAATGTTTTGCTACTCATCCAAGTAGCTTCTTCAGTCTAACCCTGACTGAAGAAGCTACTTGGATGAGTAGTGAAACGGTTCAACCTACCGTATTTTTCTGTGTATAAGATGCCCCCATGTATAAGACACCCCCCCACTTTTCTAACCAAAATTCTTTCTTTGCAAGAAAGTGGAGGGGGAAGGCAGGGATCAAAGCGCTTTGATTCCTGCTTTCCCTCTCCACTTTCCTTGCAAAAAGCTGCTTTCCCCCTCCACTTTTTACGAGGGGGAAAGCAGCTTTTTGCAAAGAAAGTGGAGGGGGAAAGCACTTTCCTCTCAAGAAAGTGGAGGGGAAAGAAGGAATCGCTTTCCCCCTCCACCCTCTTGCGAGGAAAGTGCTTTCCCCATCCACTTTCTTTGCAAAAAGCTGCTTTCTCCCTCCACTTTTTGCAAAGAAAGTGGAGGGGGTGCTTTCCCCCTCCACTTTCTCTGCAAAAAGTGGAGGGGGGAAGCAGGGATCAAAGCGCTTTGATCCCTCCCCCCATCCTTACTACCGTGTATAAAACGACCCTCAATTTTTCCTCTAATTATTTTAGGAAAAGCTGTCGTTTTATACACAGAAAAATACAGTAATAAGAAAGAAGTCCAGTTGCCATGACTCAACTTCCAGATAACCTCACCTGGATGACTGAGAATCTTCACAGATAAACTTACAAAGGAGTTGACTCACCAAATTCCCATTGATTTAATGGACCTATTCTAATGTAATTTACTATGCTAAGCAACCAAATTTTGTGTTGGAAAAAACCCCCACAATCTTGCATGAACTAACATAGCTATCAAACCTAAAATAATTATCTCTTGTCACTAACTTATTGCTAAAGTTCTCTTTGCTGCCTCTGGCTTGCCCCTCTTGTCTTTCTGTTGTGTTTTCATTGCTTCCTTTCTTAGTTCCAATCTGTTTTCCTGACCTCTGAGCATATAGGAAGCATGGGGGACATCTTTTCCACAAAGTGGAGACTCAGTTTTTCCTTCATTTTATTCTTCTGTTTGTAACTGCTGGTTGCAACTGTAAGTAAATACTTTTTCCTACTCAAAAAACTTCCAGAGTGATTTTTAATATATAAACTGCTAGTTACTGTGAACAGGGGCAGCTGATACTTGAGCTATTCTCTTATGCTTTCTCATAGCAGTTGTTGTTTATACTTTAAACTCTGCTAATTACAAAGGAATTGCCAATTATTCACAACATTTTGGCTAAAATGTATTTATCTCTTTCTAACATCTAGCTGCTTTTGGTTCCTGGTATGACCATGTGAAAACATGGTGGAATAAGAGGAACGAACATCCTATACTATACCTATTTTATGAAGACATAAAAGAGGTAAGTGGATACCAGGTCTAGCCTTGAGGTTATTTCTTACTGAAGTGATAGAAGAAACATTTACAATGTCATTTATGTGCCTTCCTGGATTAGAGTGAATTAGCCTTGCACAAAGATAATAGATGTCTTTTGTTTTGTGAGGTTTTATACAGAAAATCCTGGTGAAGATAGAAATGGAATTCCTAATGAAATAGTTGAGGGCCATACAAACACTGATGCCATTTCACTGCCACTTTCCACAGGATCCAAAGCGTGAGATTAAGAAAATCATACATTTTTTGGGAAAAGACCTCGAAGAATCAGTTGTGGATAAGATTGTACATAACACGTCGTTTGAAATTATGAAGGACAATCCAGTTACAAATTATAGGATGGCTCCATCTACTGTGATGGATCACAGTGTCTCCCCGTTTATGCGCAAGGGTAAAGATTTCTGTGAACTTTTCCAACTTTTACTCCTTAGCCTTTGATTATGAGTATTAACTGCTTTTTTTAAAAAGAATTTTTATTCACTTTTCACCTGCTGTTAGCTGATAGACAAATCTGAATAGTAGCAAGACACTTCAGCTTGCTAGAAGGAAAGACAACTTAATCTTTGTTTCCTGTTACATTAATATACAGCAAAAAAAGGACTTAAAAGTACATTCTCCAGCCTAGTTAAAATGGTCACTTGTACAATAAAATTTCTTTTTATTACTGGGCAGGAGAAACCTAACTGTTACCTTAGGAAGCTCTGATGTGGGAACCTTTGAAATATTTAGAGCACTTCTAGGCTTATGCTGGCTGGTATAAGGAAGTAAAGAAGGAAAGTCACTTTTGCTCCTTTTCTACTGAATCAATTAATCAAAGCCTGCTTGAGGGCTGCTATATATTACTGCCCAGTTTGAGAGCATGTCCAGGATCGGAAGAATGAGAGATGTCTAGGATCCAGAGCTTCTCCCAGTTCACTCCCTCCACCTAGCCCCCAATATCAGAGGGACAACATCAAAGAAGTAATGGATGCAGATGTTTCCATGGGTACTGGAGGGAGGGGGGAGCCAAGACTGGGTCTATTCTTCTGAGATAAACCCCTTTTCCCACTTTTAGAAAAGGAAAATCTCCTGAGTTGCCATCACAGGGATCATAGGATAGCAGCATGATCCCCAGCACGGGGTGTCTGGAGCTTCACATTTTCCGAGAGGACTGCCCACGCAGACCACGAACCTCCTATGCACCACAAAATTTGAGCTGATTAATTTACCAGTTAAAATTTGCTCTGTCTTCCAGAGGACCCACTAGGATCCTTTTCTTCTTCTTCTTCTTCTAGGACTTGCTGGAGACTGGAAGAATCATTTCACTGTGGCTCAGAATGAGGCATTTGATGAAGATTACAAGAAGAAAATGGCCGATACAACACTGCGATTCCGAACAGAGATCTGAGGCTCCCTTTAGTTAAAATGGAGCTGCTACTCTAATTTTGGACTCTCGAGGGTATCTGTTTTTAATCAAAGAGAAAACACAAGTTTCTAACAGATAGTTGTGTGATAAATGTGTAACGCAGGAAGGGCCACATTATAAAGGAGTGGAATGCACAGGTTTTTTTTCTGACAGTTTAAGAAATTAAATGTGGAGGGAAAACTTGGGAGGGGTGCTAATCTGACTTGGACAAATGACCTGTGAGGGGTGTCTGGAGCACCTCTCTCAAATCCTGTTTTTATTAGACAGATATACAGAATGTTGGTGCTTGCATTTTGAGCTAAAAATGAAATAGATCATGAGGCTGCTCCTTATCCTGTCATCTTAGTCGGTATCCTCTAGAGTTGAGCAGAAAATCCCATCAGCAGAATATGGTAGAATCTGTAGAATCACCAGAGTTGCCATTGGCAAGCAGAGTAAATTTTCTTCATGGAGAAATGGCAATGTTTGTGTAAGAGCCATGATCTTATATTATTATGTTGGTGGGACTTTCTGCTTTGCTGATGTTCATTAGGCTACTGGTTGAGTTTGAATCCACAGGCATGACCCAGAGCAATAATTAGTGGGGAGCAACTAGGGCTTTGCCCAAGGACACCAAAATTTAAGGGCATCAAAATCTGAAAGTGAATCTCTCACTTTCCGCCCAAGTGACTGGGTCTGTGACATAGTTACTATGGAGGGTGAAGGTGAAATTTACTTGTGTGGCCATTGTAACTTTATGGTGGCCTTTTCTTACCCTTTTATTTTAACTGATATTTTAATTAACACAAAAATGTTTTCCTTGCTTTTTTAAAAAAATGAAATAGCATCGTGGATGTATAACAGATAATCTCACCACATTGCTATCCAGACAGTGACTGGAAAATTTGTTTTTAATCATTAAAATAAAGCATAATGGTGATATTGTACTGATATTGTATACACACACACAAACACAAACAACACAGAGAGAGAGAGAGTACACACAATCCTTCTCTCTCCTGCAAGACTTACAATCAGTGGTGAGCTGTGATTTCACTGCCCACTTCAGATGAAAGTGGTGTAGCTCTAAGGCTGTCTGAATCAGCACAGACTGCACTTTTTTTTCATTTGTCTCTAAAAAGTTGGATTTTTGTGTGTGCTGTGACTCTATATATTTACACAAGCTTTAGGGTACAACACCTGGAGGTCATAATGGACTGGAAGAGGGTAAATTGGCAAAATCCTAACCTCACCATGCAATCATTCATTACATCATCTTGTAAAACGTTAGGGTTATATTATTAAAATTTATCGAGATATACTACTTCAATTACAGAGTTTAGTAAATTTCTACTAGGTTTAATATAATTATACCAATTCGTTTGAGAATTCTGATTAAAATGAGACTTTTTCTCCTGAAGTAATACTTTTTGATTTTTTACAGTGATATTTAATGTTACTGAGTTATCCTTCATTGCATAACAGGTAATATTCACCCATGAGGAGAAGGACATCTATTAGTCTTTAAGGTGCCACGAGATTTGTTTTTATTTTTTTCTATACATGCTGAAACAGACTAACATGGTTGTCCCTTTGAAAAGCTGTCCTATTCTGTGTAATATTTCCTTTCCTTATGAATGAAATGCAGTGCCTTGATGAAAAGGTGGCATATAAAGGCACTAAATAACAAATAAATAAACAATAAATGCTGTGATTGCAGAATCTGACGATACTCTTAAATGTTATAGATTCTCGGAAACCAAAAGAAATTAAAAGTTAGTATGTTCTTTAGTGAAGAGCACTGGACCAACTTGGATACACAGTGTAGTGTTGTGGATAGAGTAATGGACTGCGACTCAGGAGCCCTGGATTTTAATCCCTCTCAACCATGAAAACTATGGGCAGTAGGGGTGGTGGGGGTGGAACTGACAAAGCCACTCCTCCAGTATTCATTTATATTTAAAGCTCTTTTAGGGCTGCTTTAAGTTGGTTTTGACTTGACAACACATCACCTACACATATTGGACAGACTGGAAGAGGCAGTCACATGTCTCGGCTCTTCTATGAATTTTCTGGTTACTTTCACCCTGTTTTTCAGCTTGAGTGGGTGTGATGAACAGCAGTCCTCTTGTATTTATTCCATTAAAATTTTGCTCCAGGATAAAAATAATAATTTTGGACAATAATGCTTTAACTGCACATGGGGAGGGGGTAATGAAATAAACTTTTAACCATCATAATTGCTTTCCCCTTAATTGTGCAAGACCTTGGACACACCAAAATAACGAAGTCTGGTGGCACCTTTAAAACTAGTGAGTTTTACTTGGCCTAAGCCCACTTCTTCAGACTCATGGAGGCAGCCTCAGCAGACATGCGTTCATCCAGTGGCGGAGAGAAGAGAATATGATTAATTAATGGGAATGCAAGAAGCAGGTCATGTTCATAGTCAATCAAGTTGACTTAGTCTTTTACAGTCCTTGGAGATGACAGATTGAGCTCTAAATGGTCCTCCTTAGGAACCATTCATAGGTCATTAGTGACTACAATCAACCCCAGATAAACAATTATATAGTGGGTGGGAAAGTCTAGAAGTCTAGTAAAATGGAAGAACATGGCCCACAGCTCCATCGGTTCATACTGTATGCGCACAGGTTGTGATAGGGAGGCAGGACAGGCCGAAGATGCAGCCAAGGATAGCAAGCCGCAGATACAAATCTACACGACGGACCCGTAACTAAAGCAATTCTTACGCCAAGAAAGAAGAGGAGTACGTTCAGAGTTCAGAAACGCCATTTTTTTCGGGGGTGGGGCTGGGGGCTGGCCATACTGAGGGAATGAGAGGAGTTTCCGAGAGAAAAGTGAGAAATCAATCCATCAGTCAGTCAATCAATCAAAAAACTTTTCCAAAGTCTACTGATACTACATCACGGCCACGGTGAGGGAATCATTGCTACTCCTCCCCGCTCCGGCGCGGCTCGTATCTCCGCCGGCCCGCCGGGGGGGGGGGTGTTGGTTGCAGGGCTGAGGCGGAGAAATCCACGCCGCGGGTCTCCTTGGCCATCAGAGGCGCAGGAACGGGACGTCGTCTGAAAACGCACCCCCCCCCCCCGCGCAGTAATATTGCCCTCGGCTGTCAGAAATGCAACGCACGCCCCTGTGCATTTGCACACTCCTTCCTTGGTACCCGTCACTCGAGGGACCTCAGGCGGCGACATTAGGGGAAGCGGAGATGCCCGGCCTCCCTCCGTGCTAGAAAGTCCCCGCTCAAGATCAGAAGAAACGAACGTCTCTAGCGCCAGTAAGGGCGGGTAATCCACTCTGCGCCTGCTCAGAGGTCACTTTAATCTCTCTTGATTTGAAAATACCACGCAGGTTTGAAACCTTGGCTTTGCAACGGGCGCTGAGGCTAAAGACAAGGGGGAAAAAATCAATCAAGCGAGGCGTAATCGCGCTCGTGATTCTTCCTGATACCTCGTGTGATTAAGTGCATCTACCTATGAACTCTTGATCAAGAGCAAGAATTAAGTGAATGTATACATAAGCGGGGGATTCCAAGAACTGGTGTTCCCATGCTCCAGCAACCAGGATCCTCCGTAGCAGAGAAGCATTGGTGAGAGCGCCTCTGTGTATGCTTCTCTGACGTGTTGGGCATTTTATTGGATCCAGAGGACCAAAGCCCCTTTGATGCACCCCTCCTGCTCTTCATCCCACCCACCCCTTGGGCAGGAAGCACCAGCAGCGGTGTGTGTGTCTGTATATGTGGAACAGAATCTTACCCACGTGACGTCAAAAAGCTTCCCGGTGACGTCGCGCCCGCTGTTGTGCTGAGGTGTCCCCCCGTAGGGCCAGGACAATGCTGGAGGTGATCAGTGTCGGGCTTGGGGAGAAGCCGGCAGCCAGCACCTTCCGGGCTGCAGCCCTATTACCAACTACATACGGGGCCAGACCGAATATTGAAACCATGGGGAAGAATAAAGGTGATGGATGGGCTGGAGGAAAAGCTGCTGGAAAGATCCCACTGGTTATGGTGGGAAAGAGGGAGGGAGAGAATCAGTCCTGTAGGACACTGTTACTCAGCGGGTAATACCAGAATGGCTGGCTGGATAACTCTTGAGTTGGCTACCGGCAGAGTTCAGTTCCCATTGTGCTTCCCTGAGAAGAACCAGCCTGTGTAGCTTTGGGCAAGCTGCTCAATCCCAAAAGAAGAGTACAGTAAACCACCTCTGAGTATGCTACATCTAGAAACCCCTGGAAAGGGTTGCCATCAGTTGGAATCAACTGGGCAACACATTATTATTTATTTATACTGGAGTAGAACCTACATAATGTGGAGTAGTGGACAGAGTTATGGACTGTGAATCAGGAGAGCTGAGTTTGAATCACCGCTCAGCCATGGAAACTCACTGGGTGTGTGTCTCACTTATCATGAAAGCCCTATTAGGGTCGCTGTACAGTAAGTCAGTTCTGACTTGATGGCACAGAACAACAAGAAAGACCCTTCATGGACACGTCAGCGGCAACAACACTAGCAAGGTGTAGTAGCCAAAGTGTTAGGATAGGGCTTAGGCTGCGGTGAGCAAGGACTGTTTTGGCATTTTTGTCTGGAAGACTAAAATGTATTTTATTTAAATGTATACAGATAGATACACAATGTTGTACTGGCACTTGCTATGAACCCTGCAGACACCTTTGCCTAGGCACACCCAGCTTTTAATTCCTTGAGCCACCTTGCGACCCCTTATCAGGAGAAAGGTGGCCTGTAAATGAGACAATGAAATAAATAAATAAATAATTCCAAACTCAGCCATGAATTTCTTTGGATAACCTTGGTCCATTAATTGTGCTAAATCCAATTGCCAGTCCAACTCAAGTAGATCCATTGAGGGGATAGGGATTGTTTAGCCAACAGTTGCATGCCCCATTCATGGATCGACATGAATAGACACTAACAATTTGATTTAGCTGTTTGTCTCTGAATTTAACTTGCCTCAGCGGACTTGTGAGGATACAGCTAGTGGAACGAGTTCAGACCCTAGTGGACCAAGAAACCTGGGTTCAATTCCCACTCACCCATGAAAACTCACTGGGGTGTGGCACTGGTGAAACTGCTCCTTAAATATTTCACAAACCTACCCTATTGAGTTTTCCATAAGTCAGATGTAACTTGATGGCAGATAACACAACAGGTGTAGAATATTACCCTCTAATCCTGGATGCTGACATGGCTTCTCTTAGTAGTCATGGGGGGGAGAGGGGTAGATGAACAGATACCAGCTGAAAGTACAGTTTATTCTTGGGCAGATTCGTGGCCCTAACAGTTATGTGACAAATCTGAGTCTGGGAGAATCCTGGCACAACTTGATCCTGGCCACCTCAGGGCACTGATGATGCCTGTAGCAAGGAAGCAAGTGATTTCAGCAGATTATGTCATTCCAGAGACAAATTAGGGAAGCCAATAGTACTGGAATGGAAAGTCACCCGCATAAGCTGTATATTTCTGGCTATACAATTATTGCTATAGAATCATAAAACATGCAGCAGCAGTCCTGTGTCATTGCATGGTTTGATTTAAGATGAGTTCTAGAAAGAGATTGGGAACTGGAAGAGAATAATGTAGTGTGGAGATCAATAAGATCTCACCTCATGTTAACAGCATACATATGCTTCTGCATTCATAAGGTGCTTCCACTGCTCCACATATATGTCACATTTCCTGTCTTTGCCTTGACATCCTTAAAGAGCTTTGCATCTCTGTTGAGTTTATACAGTAGAAACAAGCCAGTGAGACAGGAGAGGTAGATTGGGGATTTGTAGGAGTCAGCCAGAACTGAGAGTCAGCGCTTTTTCTGGCTCAGAGGATGTATTTGCAAGAGGGCTCCTGTTTACAGCATATTTCCCTCAAATTGTCTTTCTTCTGTTTTACAGGAAGCTGGAGAAAATTTTTCTGCTGTGCTGGCCCACCAGAAACTCAGTCTACAACATGGTAAGTTGGCCTGCCCTCCAGTGTCCTAATTGAATTAATTGGAACCTTATATTTTAGAAGCTTGCCCCAGACATAAAATTAATGACACAGTGCTACAGATAAAGGATTATGTGAGTGCACCAACTGTGTATTTTTTAGCCAGTTGATTATGGGTGAAATCATTTAAGAAATCATAAAAACGAAAGACTCATCTTTTGTTATAGTTGTATAGGGGAGAGTTTGATAAGTAATTTCTTGGGGGGGAAAACACCAGGATTGAAACAGTGCCTGCATTAACCACTTGCACATAGAGCAAGATCTGTTAAACTGAAAAAAATAAATCTAAATTTGAAGTTGTTTACTCTGCACTATTTGAGGTGGACTGAACTCCCTAAAGGAAGCCACAGGCTTGAGTTTAAAAGAGCTAATCAGGGCAGTTGAAGACAGGACATTTTGGAGAATGCTCATTCATAGGGTCACCATGAGTCAGAAGCGACTAGACAGCACATAACAACAAATTTGGGGGGACTCTTGAGCTGCATTATGACTCTTGTTTGCACAACCTGAAAACGCAAATCAGACACCATGGTACTAAGCACAGTGTATGTGTGTCCACAATAATAAAGCAGAGAGTTCGCGATGGTATTAATTGTATAATTTCAGATTGTATTCTGCACAGCAAGTGAGTTCCTATTTGTGTACTGTGAACTGATTCATCATATACCATTTTAATTGTCATAGCTTTCCCTAAAAGATCCTAGGAATTGAGATTTAGAATGAGTGCTTAAAATTGTAAGCAGTTCACAGAAGTATAATATTCTGGGAAGAAATAATTGTTATTAGACCAAATTAAGTCTGTAGTATATATACATCGCAATACATATATTTAAATGGAATATTACGTGTGAAAGAGTCATAAAATATAAGAACATACATTGTAGGTTATATACCTATCTTACACAGTGAGAACCTACACAGTAAAATTAGTCTAAGATTACATCAAGATAGTCAGGGTGGTTCTTTCTGTGGTGCAGCCATGGTGTCCCACATACAATTTTGACACCATGGATGTTCCTTGACTGAAGAAGATTATGAATCAAGTGGAGCCGTGTATGCATGTTTAATGTTAACTGCCATGAAACACTTTTTTGTTCATTATGCCCCCTGACCATGAGTATTATTTACATATTATTGTTACTGGATTCCAGTCCTGCAAACAAATGTCAAGGGGAACCTTTACCTTTACCTAAAAGTAAAACAAGAGAAAGGATCTCCACATGCATTCCCAGAACTGGCCACCAGAGGGTGCCAGGGACCATGCTATGTGTTCTCCACTAACACATATTCACATATGGCCTCTGTCTCCATCTGGTGGCCTGTTATGGCAATACATGTGAAAATAGTTTTTTCTGGATCTTTTTCTTTTAATATTTTTAATATTTTCAGACTGTGGATAAGTGAAACCATGGATACTGATCCCATGGATACCGGGGTCCTATTGTATTAATAGAGGTATTGTGTTTATTATTCCAGTATTGTGTGGATGCCATTCTGTTTTCAGTGATCAAGGAACTTATCTTCCTGTTGTTGTTGATTTTTCATTCTAATGTAATACAGCTTGATCATTTCTGGAATGTGCCAGCTGTGTTTACATATATGTACACACACACACACACAGAGGAGGTTTTCTTAATCTTCAGGTTTGCAGTAATCATTTCAGTGTAGAAAAGATACATCAAAATGTCTATACGTTTCAAAATGCAAAAGGAGATGGCTTCATTCATAATCTAATTTCTTCTCAGTTAGTTGAAAAACAATTTCCTGAACAGAATTTTTATCTTCTTACAATCCTTGTATGCTTGAAATCTCCAATATGCTTTAAAATCCTGGTAACTATTACTGGCTGTCTACCAACCACTGATTCTTTCTTCCTGTCTGTCTGTGCATCAGTTTATCTTTCTACTGATCTATTGTCTTTATGTATTGCAGTCTCAATATCAGTGAATCTGATTCCTTCAAGCCTCTGTCTGAGCCAGAGCCGTCGGAACCAGAACCAGAGCAGGACCAGGTAATAATCTTCTGGTTCAGGAGAAGGTTTGGATGAAGATAGGGGTTCCTCTCCAAATGTGGAAGGCAGGTCTTATTTTGAACATGATGTAGGTGGTTACATCTTTTCCTCAAGCTTCTCTTTGTTCCCAAATAGGAGGGAGAAGAAGATGAAGACATATATGTTGAAGCTGAGTCGCAAACGTCTAAAATGGAAATCCCAGAAGGAAACAGATGGCGGTGGTCACGGTTACATAGAGAAGTTGAGCTGCAAACCTCAACAGTTTTGTTACCTGCTGCAGAGATAGAGTCATCTTCTGAGGCGGATGTTCAGGTTCAGACCTCTTTTTCGAGCATACCAAGAGAAGTGGAGGCCCAGGCACAAACCTCGTTTCTCTCCCTGCGATGTCCGACCCCATTTCAAAATGATGCCCATGCACAAACCTCCTTTGCTGAATTACCAGGTGTCCTGTGGGCTGAAGCTCAGCTGCAAACATCATTGTCGTCGTTACTTGGAGAAAGGGAAGCCCAGGTCCAAACATCATTATCATCATTACCTAGAGAAAAGGAAGCGCAGGTCCAAACATCACTGCCTTCCTTATCAAGAGAGAGAGAAGCCCAAATCCAAACATCGCTGTCTTCATTACATGAAGAGAAGGAGGCGCAGATTCAAACATCACTGCTTTCGTTATCTGGAGAAAGAGAAGCCCAAATGCAAACTTCACTGTCTTCATTACCTGAAGGGAAGGAGGCCCAGGTCCAAACCTCTTTTGCTTCATTACCAGAAAGGAAGTCTGCAGCATCTTTGGGAGGTTACCATCAGGGGCAATCCTCCTATATAGAATTATTAGAGAAGATTGCCTCTTTGCCAGGCTTTCTTGAGGCTCAGATGCAAACCTCCAAAATCAATGTACCGGCACCTTCGGAAGCACACATCCAAGTGCAAACATCATTTTCAGATTATATGTCAGAAAAGGAGGAGACCTCTTCCATTGGAACAGAGCCCCCGAGTAAGGTTTCTCCTCAGTCATCAGTAAGCACGTTGTACCCCTTATATGTTGACACTGAGGTGCAAACGTTACCTGTGGAAATACCACCTGGGAACGACTGGCGTTCTGCACGATTGCAGGCTGAGGCCCAGGTGCAGACCTCCTTTACTTCAGTACTGGAGGAGCTTGGAGATCTCATTGAGGCACAGCACTCAAAGCTTGATTTCGAGAAAGAAGAGGAGGTGGCAAGAGAGCTGCAAGTCCCTTTTTTCATAGAAGAGAAGTCTCTCACGCCAGAACTGATTGAAACTGCTATACAAACATCGGACACTTTGATTCGGGAATGGGACAAGTGGCGTTCATTACAGACACCACAAGCTATGGCACAGGTCCAAACATCTACCACTGAACTGCTGAAGAAGCTTTCTTTGCTATCTCGGATTGAGTGCATGGAAGCAGCTTCCCGTACCGAATTACTAAAGAAAGCATCTTCTCTGTCAGTGGCTGAATTTCCAAGTCATGAAGTAATGAGGAAGACTTCTTCTTGGTCAGACTCTGGATCTCAAGGCCAGTTGTCAAATCATGAGCTGCTGAAGAAGCGTCCTTCTTCGGCACAAGTACTTGCAACCTCAGGTTCTGACCTTACAACCTCCTCATCAAAAAGGAAGAGCCAAATGCAAACCTCTGACCTAGAACTAATGAAGAAGCTCTCTTCTGTGTCACATATGGAACCCCAGGAGAAAGCATCAGACATTGTTTTCCAAAAGTGCTCTACTTTGTCAGTGAATGATGGTGGAGATGAAAATCAGAAGGCAATAACAGAAGGAACAGAGTGTATCACTCCACCGGAAATAATAGAAGCTCAGATCCGCAAGTGGTACCATGAGCTTCCAGAAGTCCAAACATCAGCCTCCCAAGCTTCAGTCCAAAAAGAACCTCTTTGGTCTGCAGTGGTTGACAGCGGGGTACAAACATCATATGTTGAAATACCATTTGGAAATAGGTGGCGAGCATCACGTCTGCAGGCTGAAGCTGAGGTGCAAACTGTGGGGCTTGAATTGCCAGTGGAAGAAACAGAATTTTGCCCCCAAGCACAGAACAATACTGGGGCACAAACTTCCTTGCTTGAAATATGGCAAGCAAGAGACTTGGCCGATGCCCAGATGCAAACTTCTGACTTTGACATGATCAAAAAAGTGCAGTCTCCTCCTCCACTAGTGGTTGATAGCCAGGCACAGACATCATTGTTTGACCTTTGGAAAGCGGAAGAACAAACTGATGCCCAAATGCAGACCTCGCTAGATGAGTTGCAGGTCATTAAGTCTCTTCCCAAAGAACAAATTGACAGGTTGGTGCAGACCTCCTTCATGGACATATGGAGGGCAAAAGAACTGAGTAACATGCGACAGCAGACTTCCCTGAAGGAGTTACTGGAACCAGAAGTGGAATCTTCTCCCCGCTTCCAAACTGACTTGGGAGTGCAGACATCTTTGACAACGGTATGGAGGAAAAAAGAAATAACTGATACCCAGGCCCAAACCTCATTGTCTGAATTATTGGAATCCAAAGAAGAACTTCCTCTGGTGTCACAAATTGATGCTCAGGTGCAAACCTCAAATTCTGAGATGTCTGTGGGAGATTCATGGAAGAGCCCCTGTTTGCATGCTGATGTTCAACAGCAGACTTCGTTGGAACTGGAAGATGAACTGTACAAGTCTCCTCCCCCATCGCAAATGGACATCCAGGTGCAAACCTCCCTTCTTGACATATGGAAAGCAAAGGAACTCCGTCACGCCCAGTTGCAGACTTCTTGGATGGATTTGCCAGAATCCACCAAAGAACCCCCACTCCCACTTCAGTGTGAAAGCCCAGTTTTATACCCTGAGCCAGGATCTCCTCCCCTGGCCCAAACTGACACCCAGGTGCAGACCTCCTCCCTTGACATATGGAAGACAAAACAAATCAGTGATGCTGAAATGCAAACTTCTCTGAGCTATTTGCCACAAGGTACTGAGGAACTCTCTCTGCAATCACAGAAAGAGAGTCCAGTCCAACCAACCACACCTGGCTTAGCAGATGTCCCAGATAAAAGTCTTCCTCTACCCCAAATTGATTCTAAGCAGCAAACAGTGCCTGATATGCAGAAAGAATTTATAGATCCTCCTTTCCCATCAGAAACTAAAGTCCAAAGAGAACAGCCAGCTGATGCCCAGGTGCAGTCTTCCCTGACCAGTTTGCCAAGTGCCACAGTTATATCTCCTGTTCCATCAGCCACGGCTGTGTCTCCTGCTCTGTCATGCTCAGCTGTGTCTCCTGCTCCGTCAGCCACGGCTGTGTCTCCTGCTCCGTCAGCCACGGCTGTGTCTCCTGCTCCGTCAGCCACGGCTGTGTCTCCTGCTCCGTCAGCCACGGCTGTGTCTCCTGCTCTGTCAGCCACGGCTGTGTCTCCTGCTCTATCAGCCACGGCTGTGTCTCCTGCTCTATCAGCCACGGCTGTGTCTCCTGCTCCATCAGCCACGGCTGTGTCTCCTGCTCCATCAGCCACGGCTGTGTCTCCTGCTCCATCATTCCCAGCTGTGTCCACTACTCCATCAGGCACTGCTGTGTCTCCTGTCACTCCAGGCACATCACAGATGGCTGTGTCCCCCATCCCATCCCAAACATCTCCATCTCTTATCCCATCAAATATAGCTATGTCCCCTGTTCCATCACGAACTGCCAGCCCAATGCGACCACCGACACCTGCATCTCCATATTCACATATGGACTCTGCTGCCCCAGAGGAGAAAGGTGCTCCGGTGGAAAAATCATTGCTTGAACTGTGGACAACAAGGGAGGAAGCAGAGGTTCAGATGCAAACTGCCAAACTTGGTCTGTCATTTGAGGAAGATTTGCTTTTATTCCCAAAGCTAATAGAGAGCCGTGAGAAAATGGAAGATGTTAAGCCATCAGAAAGAAAGAAGGTGGACCAGGTTTCAAAAACAAAGTCAAAAGCTCCTGTATTTACTGAAGCCCAGGTTCAAACCTCTTACGTTGAATTACCCCGGGGAAAGAAATGGCGTTCGTCTCGCTTATGTACAGAGGCCCAGGTGCAAACTTCATTTCATGACCTCCATGTGAAAGACAGGGCTCCGACTTTGCACGATCACATAGCACCCAGAAGGTAAGGAAAAGAAGACTGCTCTGCTGTAGGCCTACTGTTGTTGCACATTTCTTTCCTTGCTGCGGTACATCTCACCTATGCCACTGGATGTGGACCCTCCTCCCAAGTGAGAGGAGTGGGGTTTGGCTGTGACAGCACATTGAACATTTAAAATGTTCTGTGTGCCTCTGGGTCCCAGCCTAACTACAGGAGGAAACATCTAACCTTCCCTTCAGTCCCAAACTGGCTAGGGAATCTGAACTTCACAGTTGTTTCTGAACCTTGTTGACATCAAATTCCCAGCTCTGGCAAAGTGTGTAGGATCCTCCCAGTAAGCAGAGATGGGAAAAGTTACATTTTGGGGGGAAAATGTCCAGAATCCCACACCCAGTATGGACAGTGGCTGTACTGTCTGGTTTGTTCTGGGAGTTGTAGTAACCAAGAGCAACTTTCCCATCTCTGCAAGTAAGCTATCGAACCATTGTGAGGCTCAGGAAATGGTAGCAGTCCTTCCTCTATTTCTAGCCTCTCTGAAGCTCAGTGTGTGGTTTGGATTAAACCTTTTTCTTCAGGAGTTAGAGAAGGATAGGGGGTTTTGGTTAAGATTTAATTTTAAAATGTACTATGGGTGCGCATTGTTGAAAATGCTGGAAAGAACACTCAAATACCTGGTTTCTCCATCTCCAGGCTCGAATGGTACAGGTCAATATCAAGCACATGGGCTCTTGCCTGTCAGTTCTTGTTCCGAATAGCTTTATTACAGCACTAAACACTTATGTGAAAGAAGAATACTATGCTGAAAATTACCCCTGTATACCTTAATACTTTTTGGGCTTGCTCATCATTTGATAGTCCATGGTCATCCACCCAGTGTTGTGAGTGAGAAGGGATCTGAATTCCTATCTTGTGAATCTGAGTCCAAAGTACTATAACTCCACAGCCTCGGATAATAAGTTTTAAAAATTGTTTTTGACAGAGTCACAGTCTGTTCTGAATTTCTGGGTCTTTTCAAGATAAACAAAACTGAATCTGGGTTATATGGCAAAAAGATAGGCATTTTGGAAACAGTCTTGATAAAATATTTCCACAATCGGGAAGATGGTAGAGGTGTCAAGGATTCCAGTTTTGGTTTTGGAGGGTGGTTTCTACTTTCAAACGACAGCAGTTGTTTCCTATTTTCTTCCTCCCCCCCTCCTTTAATCATTCCACTAAGCCGGAAAAAAACCCCAACAACTGATGAACAAATGCCATGAGAAGGAAAGAAATAATCAATGTTCCTCCTCTGCAGGAAGCAGGACTGGTTAAATCCTGATTCAGATGTGCTCTTATTTGATAATTAAACAAGAATTTGTTAGAGTAACTTAAGAAATCTGTTTAAAAAAACAAAACCTAAAGCTGTAGTTAAAAATGATGCATATGTACACCTTGGGAAAAAATATTGCTGTGAACTGTTTCAGCTGTTGTAACAACTGTTGTCTGCATATTCAAATAAGAAAAGATTAATTTTTCCCTTTTTCCCTCTCTTTTTCTCATATTACAGAACACAAAAAGGACCAAAGCGAGCTGCTCCAGTATCTGTGCATTTACATGTAAAGATGTCTCCAAAGCGTCGAACTAGCAATGAAAAAAAATAGTGAATTCTTGAATTTAAAGGAATAAAAGATTACAAAATACCACAAACATAAAGCTTGACTCTTTCTTTAAATAGTGTGCAAGCCCGGGAGGTTTTGAAGGAATGTGAAGAGCAATTGCTATGAATCAATAGCTGAAATCCTGTTGCATGGCTCTGTGTGTGCAATGGTGACGACAGCAAATTGCCACCAATCAAAGGCTTCCTTTGGCACTTCTGGGGTGTGTGTGATCTTAACTGGCAGTAAAATGCTGCTGATATTATCACCATTGTACACATGGAAATGTACAACAGGATTTCAGCCATTAAAACAAAGCTGCCGAAAGGAAGCTAGAAAAGAAGAACTGGAACACACTCAATACTGGTAGAAGCATACACTGAAATCCTGTTGACAGACGTTATGCTGTTTAAGGCTGATGATGGTATCAGCTGCATGACTTTTATAATTCATATGTTTTTATATTTTATATTTTTATCTTATAAAGTCTCATTATTCTTTATTATTGTTGTTACTGTTCTTTCTGGATTTAAAATAACAGTTTTGCTATCTAGTGAACATTAGATTAAGAAACTGAAATATCAGTTCCCAACAGTCAGTTTCATAGTGATGTTCTTTCTATATCATTTTGCAGTTGATCTTGTAGTTACGAAATAAAGGCTGAAATCCAGTAGCGAAACTTATGTGGCAGTGATTTGTTGGAAATTTAAAACTTCTGGCCCTTTCCCAAAGTTTCAGAGACTTCTTTGGGATCCCTTTTGTCGTGGGGAACCTGTTGGGGAGTGGTGAGATGGGAGGGGGATCTTTAATTTCTGAAAATCACTACCACTGATGGTTTTATTGGCAGTGGTGATTTTTGGAAATTGAAGACTTCTTTCTAGTCTTGCTATCCACAAAGGCTTCTGCACAATGAAAGGGATCTCAAAGGAGCCTCAAGTCCTGAGTGGGTGAGGGATGTGAAATTTTTTACTTTCCAAAAATTTGCCCCAGCTGATGATATCAGCTTTATGCGACGCAACAAGATTTCAGCTACTGCTTGGAAGTAACAGGTTATAAGCCATAATGTTGCCTCAGTAGTATCTCGGTTAACGAATTTAATGCGTTCTCTGGGACGTTACGTAATGCAAAAAATTCATAAACCGAAACGTGGTTTGCCATAGGAGTGGGGGTGGCGCTATAAACCTCCAGGCACAATGCATCCTGGGGAAACTTCTTTCATACTGTGGAAAAAAATCGTAAACCGAGACATTATTTTCAATGGATTTTCGTTCGTAAACCAAAAATTATGTTAACCGAGGCGTTCGTAAACTGAGGTACTACTGTATTCAATGGAGTAATAAAGGCATACCAACGTTATTTCTGAAAAATAGCTCAATGGCTAGAAACAATGCTGCTTATTTGTGTAAAGAGCAATGTTCATTAATTATTTTTTTCACTTTCACTTTTCTTTTTGAACAAAAGTGTTTGAGTTTCTTTTCCGCCAAATTTTACGCCATTTTTAAAACATGGATTTTTTATTAACATGGAAAGGTAAATAGCAACAAAGCACATTGCTAGTTTAAAGGCTGTTTGTAACATGAGCAGCCATAAATTACTTTGCAGGGGACACATTCCGAATGAGGCCTCTACTAAATTGTTTTTTAAAAGTAACTTTCCAAGCTCTTGGTAGAAAGGCTCTGGGATCACATACAATTCAAATATGTGTATTACAGTTGTCTGTTACAAACGCATCGGTTTGTGCCAATTGCCCCTGTAACATGGACCTGGGTTGAAGCACACTGTGGATGTTTTGTCCAGAGTTTTAAAAACTTAGCTTTTCCTATAACAACTCCTAGAATCACCCAGCCAACAATCATTCTGGGAGTTGTTGTTCGAAAAAGAGGGGTGTTCCACATTTACTTTAAAACAATGATAGTCAATAATCTATGACATTTCTCCTGGTTCTTGAAACAATTGAACATGGAACTGTGAAGAATCATGCAGTGGTGACAAAAGAAAAGATAGACTGTATATTCAATCCTCAGAAGGAATTATTTCTGTAGTGGGATCAAACGCAAGAGAAAGATGTGAATTGCCATTACTGGGTTAACATTTACACTCAGGGGCCAAAATCCCATTGAGAGAAAGCCTCATGAGTAAGGTCAGTTGTGTAAGCAGTTTTTGCCACTGACTTCCTATCTGTCACATGACCACACATGCCATTATTTAGTCAGCAAGCAGATGCAAATGAGTGGAATGGCCAACCAGCAGAAGATGTACATTTGCTTACACGATCACATAAGACAACAATATTCCGGCCAAGGTGCATATGGGAAAACGTGTATATAAAAAAAGAAAAGATGCGTTTGGTTTAGTTTTTAGGAGGAAGCTGGAGTTGTACTTCCATTAGGCTTTAATGCTGTGTTAATTGTTGAATTTACAAACAGAGATAGGAAGAGATACTTTTTAAGACTATAACTGAGAATGCTCCAGCCTTGGGTTGAGTGAGGTATTCTGGGAAACTTAATTGAATATGAACACTTTATTGCTTCATAGCTAGTAAGGTTGTACACATAAGCAGAAATTAAATCACTCTTCTTTTTGACCTCTTATATAAGTACATATGAACAATCAGAACCAGCATAAAATAATAATAATAAAAAAACATTCTCAAATAAGTATCAAGTTGTGAGATTAACTTGAAGAGCTTGTGAAGCAGGCAATGAGTTCTATCTTTCCATGACTTGTTTAACGAATGTAGTGGTCCCGCAGGATATCTAGTAGTCTGTGCCAGCTAGTTGGGGGGGGGGGGGAGGAACTATACATAAAGGGGAATTGTTCTTAATCCCAGTTATTAAGGGTTTAAGATATTGCTCCATCAAATCTGCATACAGAGAGCATTCTGTTAGAAAATGTACCATGTCCTCCATCTTAAAGCATCCTGGGAAACCTAATTTTACCACCTCTGTTTACATGTAATTCAAGCTGTGCTGTGGTTAAAATGACAAAGGTTTGTTAAATGAGAGAAAAGAAAAGCAGTGATAAATCCCCTGTAGATTATGTAGATATATCATTGATGGGAAAAAGATTTCATATTCTGGCGTCAAAGATATGAGAGAAACTAGCAATTGTTGCATGTTTGTACTGTCAGAAAGGCTATCACCAGTTTTGTGCAGAGTATTTTTGTTAAGGTTTGTTAGTGACAGAGGCTGAGACAACATGTTTAGTTATTTAAACTTTTCAAAAGAAAGTACTGTAGGTCGAATCATTTTGAAGGAAATCCAATTAATGGGCCAAATCCACAGTGTGTGCTCCCTGTGTGGATCAGGGCTAATGCTGGTTCCTTACCAAATTGTCAGATTAGCCTTCTTTGTCCAGTACAATGCATTTGAAATAAAATCTTACTGGTCCCACCCACTTTGAAAAAAAGATTATCTTGGCTGTTAAATTCACAAGGCATAACATGATCACTTATTCCACAGAACATTCCATAGAATCCTTCCAATTCTCATGTTTCTCTCTTTCCATTTAACACCTTTATTTCTAACGGAGCTTATTTAAGCTTCTTTGTTCTTTGCCTTGCATAGGTGAACTGCTGGAGCTGGAAAGGAGAAATCCAGGTATGTTTCAAAGGATAACTCTGAACTTGATGCAATTAGCTGTCTGTTGGCATTTGTATGGTTTTATTTATTGTTTTGTTTCAAAAGCATAAAATAATAAAAATGTGCTGTCAAGTCAATTCTGATTTACGGCGACCCTTTTCAGGATTTTCCAGGTAGAGAATACTCAGAAGTGGTTTACCATTTCCATCTTTTGAGGACACCCTGCAGCTTGCCCAAGGCCATACCGGCTGGCTCTACTCACAGGAGGCACAGTGGGGAACTGAACATCCAAGCTCTGGCTCTGCAGCCAGATGCCTAACTCACTGAGCTATCCAACCAGCGTTTGAAAGTAGAATTTGCTTAAAATGATCACGAGGCGTCAAAGTATGTATAAGACATATACATGTTTGTATTATATCCAGTCATAATGGAGAGATCTAGCTAGCTAGTTTTTGACCATTTCCTGGGTACATTGAAAGTCTTCCTCGTTCTTAGTAGAATGATTGCCCATAAAGACTGTATGCTGCGTTTGACATACACTTCTTGGTAACAAGTACCACTCTTTATCTACTGGAGACCCAATTCAGAACAATGGGAACAACCTTAAAAGGTCTACATCAACCAGAAGACTGCATGCTTTGGGGAATGTCTCCTCCTATGTGTGCCTTTCCAGTCTCTTCAGGCCAAGGGGAAGCTGTCAACTTCCATGTTCCATCTTTTTCTGGGATAGAGGTTGAATTAATTTGGTGCCACTTGTTAGTGTGTTTGTCTCGGTAGCAGGAAATCAGTGGCTGCTCATCTTCCTCAAATATTTATTGGCTTGCCTTAAAAAACATTGTTATTTGTAATTTTTGTATGTGACATTTTTATTGCTCAGTGGCAAACTCTAACAAACACAGATACCTTCCTACCCCCGGGAATTGAAGGCATGTTTATCCTGGTAGTTTTGCCTGGCCTGTTCTTTTAGAGAGACTGAACTTGCCACTCTCAGAAACAGAATGGCAGACTGGATATTTATTTGTTCTGAATCAGCAGGAAAGACAATTCTTAGGTTTGTAAACAAAATTTTGTCAGAGACGTAATTGTTAATGGATTTTGAAGGAAAAGTATACTGATATCTGCCAGTGATATTCTAGACGTGTTTCTATATACTGCCAATCCAGTTAGCTTCTATATGTGGATAGTTGCCTGTTACAAACTCATAGATTTGCATGAATTGCCCCTATAACCTTGTAATGGATACGATGGACCAGGGTTGAAGCACACTGTGGAAATTTTGCCCAGAACTTTTAAAAACTTGCTCTTTTGCACAACATATCCTAGAATCAAAACATGTGGGTAATCTTAGTCATGGTCTCCAGTGACATATTCTTACATTCGATGATCTTTTCTAATCCCTTCATTGCTGCCTTTCTGAGTCTCAGTCTTCTTGTAATTTCTTGGGTGCAGCCTCCATTTGGATTGATGATTGAATCGGGGTATACAAAATCCTCAATGATTTCAGTTTCTTCATTGTCAACATTAAAGTTGTGCAGTTCTTCCAAACTCATATTTTTGGTCTTTTTAATGTTCAGCTGCAGTCCTGGTTTTCCACTTTCTTTTTTAATTTTCAACAGAAACAATTTCAAGTTATTGCTGCCTTCTGCTACTAAGATAGTGTCTTAATTTATAATAATTTATATCTTAAATTATTGATGTTCCACCCATTTTCACTCCTCTCTCATCTGAATCTAGTCCAGTCTTCTGTATGATATGTTTTGTGATCCCAGATGAACATTCCAAACGGTGTGACCAAGACCTGATTGTGTAAGCCTGGGAGAATTAGTTGTGAAGTGCTTCTATGCTGAGGCTTTCACTAGTTATGCAATCCAGGACGACACAGCCATCATGAACAGATAGGGAGATAAAATACATCTTAATCTGACACCTTCGCCTATAGGAAACCATTTTGTTTCTCCATATTAAGTTCTAATAGTAGCTTCTTGTCCACATTTATGCATCAGGACAATCAAGTGCTCAGGCACACCTATTTCTTTCAAAACAATCCATGGCTTCTCATGATCCACACAATCAAAGGCTAACATTGTCTGAAAACCCTATGATGACACAATTTTAGAAATTACAGAGTAGTAAACAATATCTATAAATACAATGATTGTAACATTCTTTTTACAGTAAAACAAAGTTACGGCTGAAGGATTATTTTAGAATATCAATATGCCAACCTTTCTACACAATTTCTGTGTATTTACAATTCAAAGGTTGTAATCAAGTCATGGAATCATTCTGTTTTATGGCTTTATTAGCAGTTGTAATGCTGTGATTTACAGCCTGCTGTTTTGGTAACTCCTTATCAAATTGAAATCGGGCCTCCTGTCAGTAGGACTAATACTGTTTTATGGTCTTCCCTCTTCTGATATAATGTCATATATGGCAGAAGGTGTTCAGAAGGTGTTATCCTTACTAACCTTCATAAAAGGATAAGGAGATTATATCCTCTGCTTGGAAGAGTACTTGGGAAAGGCAACAGTGCAGTTATTGCTTGGGGTGCCACTGGAATTGATGGAATGAGGATGCCATGATGTGATAGAATGCACTGAGTTGTTTGGCAATGGCACTGTGAGGTGCGCTAGAGACAAGCCTCTGCTGTGAGCCCATTGGCTTTCTCCATGCGCAACCAGCATGTGGGCAGTGTCTCCAGCACAGTTTCCTGATTGGTGGACTTTGATAGCATTTCTTGGGGATATATTTTATTTTCCCATTCTTTAGTGTTTTCTTTAGTTGTGTGCTTTCTGTTCCCTTCTCCTCATTTACCAGATGGAGGGAATAGAAGAGATTTTGGCAATACCACTGGCACATGTGACTCCATCATCACCCAGTACGTCATCAGTACATGATAGCTTTGTCCAGGGATTTTCACTAGGTACAATTGACATTCTGTTGTCCCAATTTTGATAATGCTGGTCAAAATTTCAAGCAGAGTAAGCAGAGACAACAAAATTATGTGGATATATCATGTGGAACAGTCCTCTTGAGACTGAGCTGCTTCAGACTGCAGTTGGGAGATCTGCTCACTTAACTCCTTTATACTGACAGTTTGTTTCTGCTTTGCACTCTCTCCTGATGTGAGTTTTCTATGTGCAGTCTGCAGCGCCATCCACAAGGACATGCTATGCCATATAATATTTGAATGGATATTCAAACAGAGGTCTGTTTTTTGTTTCTATTTTTCCATGGGTGGCAAAATTTTGCATACATTTTGGTACTTTAAAGCAGCCATTCTCAATGGGGGTCATAGGGCCCCCTGGGGGCCCCTGGCACATTTGAAGGGGGCCACAGACTGGAAACAATTCTTCACACACTACCTTATAAGGTTTGTTATGTGACTTATACAATCCTGATTTTGACTGTATTTCTTTCATACTGTGTTTATGGCTGTGGCCAAAAAAGGGGTTTAAAGAAAGACACTACAGTTTGTCTGAGATAATAAGGCAGTTAAGAAATCTGAGATGTTTATCTTTTCTTTCCAGAAATCAACCTTACATTCTGCAGCAGTGTTCATCTCAGAGAGATTACGTAGAAACATAACTCATCAACTTCGGTTAAAAGTCTTCGGTTAAAAGTTAAAAGTTCAGGACAGTACAGGAATCAAGGTTTCCCACATATAGGAGATACTGAACACCTCCACTGAGGAGCGACCTGTGAAGAAAAAAATGGCTATCCGAGAACAGGATGTCATCCCTACTTTCATCTCAGCAAATGCATGCATAATAAAGCTTTGCATCCATTTGCTGGCCCTTCAGGTCACTGTGGTAGGAAATGTTTCCTGTGGAAATGTGCTTATTTGGCCAGCGGAAGCCAGCCATTGGCTAAATGTTAAGGTCATCATCGAGGAACTGATTCACAGAGATCACCATGTCAGTGTCTTGGTTTCAACAGGATCAGTCTTTATCAACCCTGCAGATGTGTCGGGTGCCAAGTTTGAAGTGTACCCTGTGCCATTTGGAAAGGCAGACTTCGACTCCTTTATCAAAGATATCATCATGCTGTGGCTGAACAACAGACCAACCACTCTGAGTTTCCACAGGTTTTACCAAGAGCTGGGGAAGCTGGTCAGAACAGGAAACACTCTCAATAGACACATGTGTGAAGGAGTGCTGGCCGATCAGGAACTCTTGGCCCAGCTGAGAAAGAACAAATATGATGTGCTCCTCTCTGACCCTGTGGTGATCTGTGGTGATCTGATTGCTTTGAAGCTGGGCATCCCGTTTATATACACCCTGCGGTTCACGCCAGCTTTGACAGTGGAGAGACACTGTGGGAAAATACCTGCCCCTCCTTCATATGTTCCAGCTGTTTTGTCCGAGCTCTCCGACAGAATGCCATTTGGAGAAAGGGTTAAAAATATTATCTCCTACTGCGTCCAAGATTACGTGTTCCAGAAGTACTGGGGAGAATGGGATTCTTATTACAGTCGGGTTTTAGGTAAGGCTTTTCTGTTCTGTTTCCTGGAATATCATCATTTGGCAAAATACATGCTCCGGACACAGAAGGTTGTTGCTACAGTCACTGCCCTCTCTGCTTGAGGCAAAGGCTGGGACACTTCCTGCAGCTTGAGTTTCAGGGACGTTCTCTGAGGCTGCACCCCAGTGACGGGGTGGTACAATGGCAGAAGGGTGGGAAAGAAAACTGCCCGTGTATGGGAGCTTCCAGTAACCTGGCTTTAGGAAAAGCATAGTTACGTGGCATTTCAGCCTTTTAGAACAGGGAGGATCACCTGCAGAAAAGCTAGGGAATCATCAAAATGAGGGTGTCATGGAGAAGGAGTGATGGAAACTTATGAGGCTTTTTGAGGGCTGGGCCTTAGGAGGGTGGGGAGGCCCCAGTCCAGTACACCTGATTTAAAGAGACTTTCACGTAGCAGGTTGGAATGGGCCTCAGCCTAAGGTTATGTAGAACCATTGCCAGGTGGAGCAGAGAGCCCTGAGTTGGAATAGATGGCCTGACTGGCCCACTCAAAGGCAGGGAAGAAAATAAATGATGTGTTTCTACTCCTTTGTTTGAGGGGTTTGCATTGTTGTGATCTCACTCCATTCTTGAATTCTGGTTTAAACAGACAAAATTCTAAAATTAGTAGCAGAATCAAAAGTCCATGGCTCATTGCTGCTTTCCATTCCTTTTTATTTTCCTGCGTCACCACATGTCCATCACCAATGTATTAAAATATACTCATTAGAATACTTATTAAAAGGCAATCTTGGTATGGTGGCTTGATGTTGCCTCTCATATCATGTCAAGATCCTCTTGGTTGACGTTTTACTGATGTGGACATTTGCCTTTATTAAGATGAAAGCAATGTGCGATAGACACATTTTTAACCTTCAAAAGTATGAATGTTTCCTTTTGGGCTATCCAGATTATCCAAAATAATTTTTTTGTTTTAATAATCAGAATGATATAAGTAGCATGATTTGAGTTTTTTTTAACTTTATAGAAAAAAACATATTTTTTCCAAAGCTTTTTAGGGAATCAAGATTCTTTGGCAAGGAGTGGAGGACAGAAGCTGCAATAGACTAGTTTCAAGGACAGGTATCAAGATGTTGTTACTGTTAGGATAAATGAATGTTACCATTCACGAAGTGCTAAAGGGGAGACAATAGACAGATACGTATCCACAGGGGACTTGGCATCTTGGTCTCTTGGTTTTATGCAAGTCGCTGCTCATAGATTGCTACCCTTAGGTCATTCTTCCTTGATTACTTTCTTCTTCTTCAAGGAAATAGTTTAGCTTCCTTGTTTTCCTTCTGCAAGGGAAGGCTGGCTGTGAGGGTGCCTCCACGTTGGCCTTCAGGATTCTCGTACACAAAGAAGCCAACTCTCAGAGCTTTGGTACTGAACTCTAGCTTTGATCATATTTTATCGTGAATTGATTTCTTGGAACAATAAATATAAGTTTTTCCTTTTATCTATCATGAGCATTCTGGTGACTCCTTTCTCATAGCCCCAAACCACCTTTTTTACTCTTGCGTTCAGTTAATAAAATCACCAAAAATCTCAGCAGGAGTAACCCTAATAGATGGAGAATTTTGATAGGTGTCCATTTCTGATAGTTCTAGAGGAAGTTTCCTGCTTTCTGAGCTTGTGATTCTGACAGAATCTTACTCATCTCTAGAATAATAAAATCTCAGCAATTTTCTGTAGCAGACGTGCAAAACATTAAATACCTGTTGCCAATGAACAAGAAGTCACTTATCTGCATGTTTCATACTCTTTTCTTCATGGTCATAAGTGCTAAGAATGTGTTGCATTCCTGTTTTTGAAGGAAGAAAGGTGGAAGCAGAGACTTTTTTTCAACCATTATTTATGTGTGGCCTCCCTCATGCATAAAACGCCTCAATGTGTTTGAGTGACTCATTCGAACACAACTTATCAAGATCTGAATTTTTCATACTTTTGAGATTTGGAGTGTGAAATCTCCTAATGACTGGGAAATTCTAGCTGTTATGAGATTTTTTTTTCACCCACTTTGGAATTATGGCAGAAAGAGAAGGAGCAGCTCCCTCACCAACTGCAGCTTTTCTGCACTTGCACGAAGAGGGTTGGTCACACTCTTTCCCTCTGCATCTCTCACATGGTCTTCCTGTCTGATCCTCACTCATTGCACAACATCTCATCCCCAAAGAGGGGCCTGGAGGCAGCAACTCAAAAGGAAGCAGCCCTGGGCTCCTTCTTCTCCTCTCCTCCCTCTGCTCCAGGCCAAATATCCGCCAGGAACAAATAACAGGCAGATACTTTCATTCCACTGAAAGTTGGTGAATTATGTAGTTCTTGCAGATTATTGCAAAATGAAATTCATTACAACAGTAATTCATTAGAAAATGAGTGCAAACTTTGCGAGATTTGGAGCATGAACTCTTCTGATAGCCAGGAAATTCCAGCCATTATGAGATTTTTCCATCCCAGTGTGAGATCATACATGCAAGTGGTGCGGAGCCATTTCTCTTTTGTATTTATCAGTAATTGACATTTCTGGTGTCCTCTGGCAAATGAGTTGAAGCAGTATTACAGTCTGATTTTGTAGATGAGTCATTAAATACGTGTGAGAGATTTTGGATTTTCAAATGTGTCGGACCTTCCTATAGCTGGTTAAAGGGTGGGCTTCTTTGACCCTATAGTTGAAGATGGTAAAACAGAACTATTTTATGATTCATTGCTCAGGCATACAAGTTTTCTCTCAACCCACTACCCCCATCAGGCAAACAGGGTGGTTCTTTTCTGGATTTTTAAAGCGCTAGAAAAATATGTAAAACATGTATGCTCTGAGATATTAGTCAACTGTGAAACCACCGCCACCCCATATACATGCTGTGAGCAACAATGGTTCAAAACCACTTTCAGCTTCTAGAGAGAAAAACAACAGAGACCAAGATTCCTGTTTCTGGACCTCATGTGATACCTAAAGCATCAGACTTGTGGTGCAACCTGGTTTTGGCTCTACCCAAAATGGGATTGATTTACTCTATAAACTAGTCATTTATTTCCTTGCAAACCAAAGGATGCCTATGTGGCTTTGATTCCCAGGTTTTTACCCTTTAGTCAACTATGGACTGTCCACCTTGTACCAAAGCAAAGAGTATGATGGTAAAAAAATGCACATCCTTTGCGTTCTCTTATGTAAAAGCATCATAGGTTATGGGGAGAAGCTGTCTGGAGATAGTTCTGTTTTGTGCTTTCTCTTAAACCATACTATAAAATCTAACTTCATTACTTGATGTTTCTTCAATGGAAGCTCTTGAATCCTTTCCTACTCCTTTGTCTTTGTCTTCAGGTTCTTCTATTCACATAAAAGCTACTCTTACAATTATGTGAGACTTTAAAGCCATTCATGAGTTTATAGATAAAATTATGTAGCAAATTTACTGCATTAACATAAGTTGGAAGGCAGATGAAATCTGTCTCTCCACCTCTGCCACTTCAAATAGAATATACTACAAAAGCGAAGGAAAACAGGGCAGTGAAAAACATCAATATCCTCCAGTGTTGCAAAAGCAAATAAAGGTACATGCAGAACAAAGAGGCTGTTTCTTAAGTTCCAGCAGTAGAAGTAATAACTGTTACATCCAGGTCAGACCAGGATCATGCTGTATCATATATAAAACTTTCCTGGAGTGTCTATGCCAAGGAACAAAGGTTATTTGGTTAGGAGAGTTTAAAACACGATACAGACTGTCATTTTGCTGTGTCACGAAGCACACCGAGAAGAGCTTGAGCACAATGTCTGTGAAATGGAGGCTGGTGCTTCCTTTGCTTCTTGTATCCTTCTCGCCCTTGGTTTCCACTGGAAGTGTCCTTGTCTGGCCAGCTGACCACAGCCACTGGATCAATCTGAAATCCATCATGGATGAGCTGACAGCCAGGGGCCATCAGGTGACTGTGCTACTGCCTTCATTCTTCCAGGCTGCTAACACCCCTGAAACTTTTCCGTTCCAATTGGAAGTGATCTCTGTTCCATTTTCAAAAGCAGACATGGATTCTTCACTTCAGGACTTTATATACTTCTGGTCATATGAAATGCATGAAATGTCTTCCTGGAAAATTTTCACTAAGCTTTATGATTTGGTGAGTGAGCTGTTGGACAGAAACAAAATTGTCTGTGACTTAATTGTGTTGAACGAGAAACTGTTGAAGAAGTTGGAGTCAGCTCATTTTGACATTCTCATTTCTGACCCACTCTTACCATGTGGGGAACTAGTGGCTGAGAAGCTGCATCTCCCGTTTATATATTCCTTCCGATTCTCCGGTGGAAACACAGTGGAGCGTCTTTGTGGTGGTATCCCATCTCCTCCATCCTTTGTGCCTGCCAGTATGGGAGGGCTAACAGACCGGATGACCTTCCTGCAGAGGATGGGGAACATGCTCTTTTACCTCTCACAAGATGTCATGTTTCATCAGGTTATCTGGAAAGACTGGAATAAATACTATAGTGAAGTTCTAGGTAAGAATTTGTTCCCAGTTCTTAGTATGGCATCTCTTGTGTTTACATTGATAAGGCCATGTTCACATAAGGCTATGGGGTGATATCATATGTGCCTTTCAGTCTGGGAGCATTAATGGATGGAATGTTCCTGGAAAGAATGGGAAACTGGCTCGCAATCCCATGTCTCACAAACCAACCTGTTTAATCATGTTATCTATAAAGATTGGAATAAATAGTACAATGACTTTCTGGGTAAAAGCCTACTCTTCATTCCAGTTAATGCTGCTTTTCTTATTTACTTTCAGAAAGCCACTTTCATATATAAATATTTGCCCTATGAATTTCCTACCTTAAATTGGCAGATGAATATATAGAGACATACCTCTCTGAAGTCTGATGTGAAAGTTCTCTGTGGTGTTAGGAATATAAAACAGATATTATCGAAGGCTGACATGTATGGGAATTAGGCATAACATTTGTTTTCTGTATCTTTGTTATAAGGTCCTTTGACACTACATGCCCCCTCCCTACTCCTGTTGCCGTTTCACTTTTATAATTAATTTTCCAGGATACCTCTTAGATACGTAAGAGCTAAATGGTGAAAAAATTATTTGCTTTCATTTTCCATATTAAAGAATGTTATATGCCCAGTAAAGGGGATCAATGAAAATAGCTCTCAAGTCAGCCAAGGTTGTTTTTGTTATTAAGGCAGTAGTTCCCAGCCTTGGGTGTGTGTATACACACACACACACACACACACACACACACACACACACACACACACACACACACACACACACATTACATAAGAGACAAGAAGAGGGCAACTGAAGAGTGGAAGGTGTGACTCTGAGCAGACGTTTCAGAAACTGTGCTGTGCCTTGTGTGAGGAATGAATATGGCAGGAATTTACATGTATGTGTGAGTATGTGTGAAAAGACTGGGAGAAAGAAAGGAGCAGGGGGACTCTGTGAATTGCAATGTGTTGTGGTGAAGCTTACAAAGAAAGAAGGAGACAGAGTTGCTTGAAGTCAATATACCATTTTGACATGAGGATTATGCCAAATGGCATATCATTCCTCCCTCACAACCAAGCCAACATTGTTTACACTGTGCCAGCCTTCATGAAAAGGGCCAGTGTGAACAGGCACCACATTTCACTTCTAGCAAGTGGAGAAATGATAATGTATCGTGGTCTAGACATAATGTGCTATATTATCCATGACAGGATTTTGCTCTAGCACAGAGACTTCCATTTCCTTCATCATTCTGTTAAAGAATGACAAAGGTTATCTGGAGTGCAAAGTTTACAAATGCAACATTGTCCTTCATAAGAATACGCTGTCACTTTTCAGTGTCATTAGTCAAGTTGAGAAAAACTGGAATATGATGTCTGTGAAACCAGCATCAGTGCTTCTCTTGGTTCTGGTCTTCTTCACCAGCTCTGCTTCCACTGGAAATGTCCTTGTCTGGCATGCTGACTTCAGCCATTGGCTCAATATGAAAGCTGTTCTGCATGAATTGACAGCCAGGGGCCACCAAGTGACTGTGATCCTGCCCTCATGTTTTCAGGCAAGTCAATTCAGTGAGCCTTTCCCATTTCAAGTGGAAGACATCTCCTCTCCATTCACAAAAGAAGATGTAGAAATGTTTGTTCAGGATATGATACATACATGGTCTTATGAGATGCATGAGCTTTTCTTCTGGGAATTTTTCATCAAGTTGTATGATATTATGGAAAAAATAATGAGCACAACCAAACTTTTTTGTGATGCTGTTTTGTTGAATGAGAAACTGCTGGAAAAGTTTCGTTCTGCTGGTTTTGATATTCTCATTTCCGACCCGTCTGTGGTCTGTGGGGAGCTGCTGGCTGAGAAGCTCCATCTCCCGTTTATATATTCCTTCCGATTCTCCAGTGGAAACACCATGGAGCGCTTTTGTGGTGGAATGCCTTCTCCTCCATCTTATGTGCCTGCCAGTCTGGGAGGGCTAACGGACAGGATGTCCTTCGTGGAAAGGATGAGAAACATGTTCTTTTACTTCTCCCAAGACATCGTGTTTCATCAGGTTATCTTGAAAGACTGGGATAAGTACTATAGTGACATTCTAGGTAAGCATTTGTTTTCGGTTCCTGTCCTGATATTTTTTAGGTATACTTTAATAAGGCTAAGTTCACCTGTGCCTGTCTGTCCCATGGTTTTACTAAACATGAGAACAGGCATAAGAATGTGTAGATTTCAGCCCCTGAAGTTGGATGTGCCTACATTACAGTCATGGTGTCATGTCTGCCAGAAAGTTTCTAAGCCCACATTTTTGGAAGTTGGAAGACCCTTCAGTTTATGTTTTTATGTTGTGTGATGTTGTGTCGGGGAAGAGTAGTAGGTTAGCTGAATCTTTTCACGTTGTTTTGATTTAGGTTGGCAAAATGGCAACATTCTAGGTACCCATAGTAACCTGACCATATACTATTGGGAAGAACTATGCATATTAAATAAAAAGTTAATGTATTTTTTGTGAGCCTTGCTTAATTACCAATCACCTATGTAGACTCAGAGCTTCACCTGTGCCTGTCTGTCCCATGGTTTTACTAAACATGAGAACTGGCACAAGAATGTGTAAATTTCATCCCCTGAAAATACCAAAGCCACATTTTTGTAAGTAAGTCTGTTCGGTTTATATTTTTTATGTTGTGTGAGTTTGGGGGGGTGGGGTGGGGAGTAGTAGGTAAGCTGAATCTTTTCACACTGTATGACTTTAGGTTGGCCAAATGGCCAAGTTCTAGGCATTTATGGCAATCTGATCATAGACTATTGGGAAGAACTTTGTACATTAAATATAATGTTAAAGTATTTTTAGTTACCCTTGCTTAATTATTAATCAGCTATATAGACTCAAAGTTAAAATGTATGTTCCACTCTTCAGGGAAAATAAGGAAATAATTGTGGGGTGGGTTTTTTGTTTGGTTTTGTTTTTGTTCACACTGTAATGTAGATGTTAATCTACATTTTGTTTCATATAACAACAATGGCAAAAATGTACTCCAGTTCCCAACTGAGACAAGAAAATCCAGAAAGATAAAGGGAGTGGGAGGAATTTATTGGATTCTGATGTAAGATCATGTGGCTTTGCTGAACAAATCCAATTCAAAGCACAGCTAACCCCTGCTTTCTTTCTTTGTTTATTTGTATCAGAGCATGGCACAATTTAAAATTATAGATATAAATGAAATATAGGTAAAATTAAAAACAAATTTGAATGTTGAGATAATTAGAATATTTTTGACCAGGAGCAGGCTACCTCGATGGTGTTATTTCAGCCATTTGCTAGATCCTATTTTGTACACGTGGCGGGGCATAAATTGCATGCACATGAGTGCTGCATTGATTGAATTTCTGCACAGACACAGAAAATTTGTCCTGTATGCAAATAGCTCCCATTCCCCATCCCCATGAGACAGGAACTTTTACATTGTGTGGATGAGCTTTAGGATGAAAAAGAAGGGAAGCAGAGCGAAGCAATCCCAGCTTCATCCTCACTTCTTTATGTGTCAGGATGTCTTTGCCTTTTTTCACAGATTCAGCAGTTTCCCTTTTTAAACATAGCTAATCTCAATGCTGAAAAACGGCAAAGATTAACCAATATCACCCTCTGTAAAAGGCAACAGTACTTGTGTGTGATACAGTATCTTGATAATCTCTGTGCCATGAAAAGGCAAAGTACAACAGGTATTGGCTCTTCTGAAATGCAAGATACCTGCTGAATCCAGCCTGTCACTTTTCTGTGTCACTGTTGTCATTGCTATTGTCATTGTTGTTATGATGTGCCATCGAGTCGCCTCCAACTTTTGGTGACCCTATGAATGATAGGTCTCCAAAATGTCATTTCCTCATCAGCCGTGCTCAGTTTTTGCAAACTCAAGCCTGTGGCTTCCTTCAGGGAGTCAGTCTAGTATTTGATTTTCTTCTTTTCTTACTTCCTTTAACCTTTCCCAGTATTATTGTCTTTTTCAGTGAATCTTGCTTTCTCATGATGTGGCCAAAGTAGGACGGCCTTAGTTTCAACATTTTTGCCTCCAGAGATAGTTCAGGCTTGATGCCATCTAAGACCCACTTGTTCATCTTTCTGGCAGCCCAGAGTATCTGCAAAGTTCTCTCCTCCAGCACCACATTTCAAACAAATCCATATTTTTCCCATCAGTTTTTTTACTGTCCAGCTTTCAATCCCATACATGGTGATCAGAAATACAAGAGTGTGGATGATCTTGGTCTTCATCTCCATGGACACATCCTTATACTTGATTATAGTTCCTTAATTGCTGCCTTTCAGTCTTTTGATTTCTTGGGTACAGTCTCCATTTGGATTGATGATTAAAACTAGGTATTCAAAATCTCTATTTTGATTTCTTCTAAAGTTGTGTAGTTCTTCTGTAGTCATGATTTTTGTCTTCTTAATGTTCAACTGGGAATTCCCAGTGTGGTGTGGTGGATAGAATGATGGATTAGGACTCTGTATAACAGGGTTCAAAACTCTGCTAAACCATGGAAACTGACTGCGGAAGTGGAACTGGCAAAACTTAAATATCCTGAAATATCTCACTTATCTTGAAAGCACTATTAGGGTTGCTAGAAGTTGGTTCTGACTGGATGGCACAGGAAACATACACAATGTCCAGCTGGAGTCCTGCCTTGGCACTTTCCTCTTTCATTTTCATCAGAAGTTGTTTCAAATCATTGCTGCTTTCTACCAATAAGATAGTATCATCTGCATATTTTAAATTATTATGTTTCTTCCATCAGTTTTCAGCACGCCTTCATCTGAATCTAGTCTGGTTTCTGTATGTTTTTCATAAAGATTAAACAAATAAGGGGATAAAATGGACCCTTGTCTGACACCTTTGCCTATAGGAAACCATTCTGTCTCTCTGTATTCGGTCCTAATGGCAGCTTATTGTCCACAATACAGGTTATCCATCAGGGCAATTAAGTGCTGAGGCATACCCAGTTCTTTCAGCACATCCCATAATTTCTCATAATCTACACAGTCAAAGGTTTTGCTGTATCTATAAAGCACAGACTGATCTTCTGAAATTCTTTGGTGCATTTGAGTAGGCAGTGTATATTTGCAATATGATCTCACCTGCCTCTTCCTGTTCAAAATTCAGCTTGAACATCAGGCAATTTTCACTTCATGCAAAGTAAAAGCCTTTGTTTCAACACCTTGAACATCACATTGGTTGTGTGGGGAATTAAAACAATGATCCTATAGTTACTGCACTACTTGGCATCTCCTTTCTTGGGGATTGGTATGTATATTTAACATTTCTAGTGTGGGGCCATTGTTTTGTATTCCATATTTGTTGACATATTCCTGTTAAGAGTTTGACAGATTGATCCCCTATGGCTTGAAATAACTCTATCGGTATTACATCTACCCCTGGGGATTAATTTTTTCCTAGTGCCTTCAAAGCAGCTTTCACTTCATTTTCTAGAACTGCAAGTTCTTTTCTTAAGATTCCTCTTCAGTATACTGTTTCCACCTTGTCTTTATTTTCTTCTGGTCAGATAGTGTGCTTCCCTGTTGTTCATTCACCATTCCTAATCTAGGCTTAAATTTCCCTTTGATTTCTTGGATCTTCTGGAAGAGATAACTTGTTTTTCCCCTTTTGTTGTTCTCCTCTGTTTCTTTGCATTAGTTGTTGTAGTAGTTCTTTGTCTCTATGTGACAGTCACTGAAAAAGTGCATTTTTTGTGTTTCTTCTATCATCCATCTTGTCTTTTGTTTTCTTTTTACTACAGGAATTGTGTTTTTGTTTTCTTTCCTGATAATATCTCTGGTTTCACTCCAGAAATCTGCTGGTTGAGAGTCAGTTGAGTTTAGTAGTACAAATCTGTTCTTTGTGTGGTCTTTAAATTCATCAAGAATGGTACTTAAATTATATTTTGGCACTATGTTTCTTTTATTGTTCTTTTTCAGATTTAACCTAATATTGGATATTAACCATTCATGATCAGTACCACAATCTGCTCCTGGTCCTGTTTTGGCTGAGAGAATGCAGCTTATCCATTTCCTTCTTCCAATTACGTAGTCTATTTGATATCTACATTGAGCATCTGGTGATGTCCATGTGTTTAGTAATCTTTTCGGTTGTTCGAAGCATTTGTTGTCAATTAATAGATTGTTGGCTTTGCAGAACATTACGAGTCATTTTCCTGATTCATTTCTACCCCCTAGGCCAAATCTTCCAGCAACATTTGGTTCTACTTTTGCGTCCTAGTCACCTATGATTATAAGCATGTCTTGTTTTGCTGTGTGATCAATTTCCTCTTGGATACTTGCGTAAAAGCTTTCAATTTCATCTTCTTCAGCATTGGTACCGTGTTTCCCTGAAAATAAGACAGGGTCTTATATTAATTTTTGCTCCAAAAATGCATTAGGGCTTATTTTCAGGGGATGTTTTATTTTTTTTTAATGTACAACAATCTACGTTTATTCAAATACAGTCATGTCATCTTCTGGTTGCTACACAATGGTGGAGGGCGGGGTTTCACTTAACTAGGGCTTATTTTGGGGGTAGGGCTTATATTACGACCATCCTGAAAAATCATACTAGGGCTTATTTTCAGGTTAAGTTTTATTTTCGGGGAAACAGGGTAGTTGGAGCACAGACTTGAATGATTCATGGAAGTGAAAAGAATTATTATTATTATTATTGTTGTTGTTGTTGTTGTTGTTGTTGTTGTTGTATTTCTGTGCTGTGGAAATAGTTAGGGGAGATGTCTAAAGTGATAATGGAAGACAACTCAATGATTCTAATTGACTTAAACCGAATCCATGGCAGGAATTGTAGCAAACCAATCTTATTTTTCCATGGCAATTGTATACCCTCCTCTGCTCATTACCATTTACAAAGTGACACCACACAAGGGAAAATCCCAGAAGTTGACTCTGTTTTTCATCAGTTCACCACTTCTCACTCAAACACTAAGCAATTGTCAGAGCTGGTTTTTGGCAAGTGTGAAAGTTAGTGAGCACAAGAGGGTATCCTGTAGACCATCTTGACTGCTGTCAATAGTTTTATCAAGAGGGTAGTCCTGTAGATCAGTGGTCCCCAACCTTTTTGACACTGCGGACCGGTTTGGGGGGCGGGGTCCGTGCATGGGGGGTGGGGAACCCCCCCGCGCCCATGCGCATGCGCGAAGGAGCAGCACTCGCTCGTGTGGGGGCACGGGCACTCCTGCGCACATGAGAAGGGGCAGGGTGCTTGCGCAGCACGCGCGCACTCTCACGCGCATGCGCAAAAGGGCTGTGTGGGTGGGCATGCGGGGGGCATGCGGGGGGAAAAAGATCTGTCTCCGTGGCCCAGTCTGGCCAAGGCCACGGACCGGCACCGGGCTGCAGACCAGGGGTTGGGGACCCCTGCTGTAGATCATCTTGACTGCTGCCATTGGTGTTGTCAACATCCAGGCTGCTCCTTCCAATGAAAAGCTTGGCATCCTTTTTCCTGCTGGCAATGTGGGCACAATATTGTGCAGTAATATCGGGTCATTTCCTGGCTCTTTAAATCATGGGTATAGAAGCATAATATCCCACATTCATAAACCTATTAGTAGTAATAAAAAGTCCCTCCTTAATTTCTTTAATAATGGTCTTGACTCTCTCAGGATTCCTAAAATTTGAAGAAAGGCATGAAAAATTGCTATCTTGAAACCTGGTAGGGAAAACAGAGAATGAGAAAACTTCAGGCTGATCTCACCAACTTGTCATGTTTTTGAAGTCCTAGAAATAATTGTTCTCAACTATTCTGTGGAGGTAGTAGAACCATTCCGCATCTAACAGTGGGTTGGCTTTACACCTGGGAAGGACTATACATCAGAAATCCTGTGTTTCACACAAAATGTTGGGGATAGTTTTGAAACCAGACTTTGTTGACCTCTTAGCTACATAAAATACTGTTTGTCATTAACTTTACTGCAAAGACTATATAATCTAATAAAGGATTATAAACTTACTAAAGTAACAGAAACTCTGTAGAAAATCATGGTTTTTTCATCAGGTTTCAGCAACAATACAACCAATGGATAACTCAAAAGAATACAGGCAGGGCAGTGTACATGGTCTTATTTTGTTCAGCTTCTACACCCACAACCAACCATTTCCTCAAGTTGTCAAACATTTTATTTATGCTGACAATCTTGCTCTTGTTGCTCAGCTGGACAGCTTTCAGATGGTAGAGGATCTGAATTACCATATTTTCCCGTCTATAAGACGCTACTTTTTCCTAAAATCATTACCCTAAAAATTGAGGGGCGTCTTTTACACCTTGCCTCTGTAAACAGACTCCCTTCAGCCACGAGGCTGAGTTTCCTACAGTCAGGAGACTTAGCTTCTTCCAATCAGGAGCCTTATGGAACTGACATCAGCTGACCCTGAACAAACCAATTGGAACACACCTCCTTGGAGGTGGAGCCTGTAGGCTCAAGATTCAACAGAGACAAAATGTCCGACGTTCTGAGCTCAGAGGCTGAATCCCCAAAGCTAAGTTTTCTTAATTTTGGGCTTAGAAAATTGGGGGGGGGGGGTCTTATAAATGGGGGCATGTTATAAATGGAAAAATACAGTACATGACCATTACGACATGCATTGCTAGAATTTGGCACAAAGTATAATAAAACTCAACTTAAATCCAAATAGACTGACGGCTTAATCACACGTACCAAAAGAACCCATTGATATTGATTTTGTCATTATTTAAGTTGTTTTATAAATTTCCGTTCACTTCACATAACATCAATTCATTTGGCTAGATAATTGGTTTTTTCCCACCTTGCTGGCATGGCCTTTTGAAACTGATCCAATCCCTGTGTCACTTCAGTCTTCTTCAGTTTGACACGTGTGAATGTTGCTGTCTATTTATTTACTTTGTGAATGGGTCGGGTTTGTGGGTACCATGGCCACTGCATGGCCACCACACTTGTACCCTTTTTCTTTCAGTTTTTTAAAATGCTTAGTGATAAATCACTTACTATCCATGGAAAATTCTTGTAGCATCATCAGCATCAGCATCAGCAGCAGCAACAACAACATGAACTATATGGCTCAGAAAGAGACAGCTTTCCCCCCACTTGCAGGTTTAAGAAGGGAAAGGGGAAAGAGGGCTTGAGCAGAGAAAGGGCCGTTTCCTGCTCAGAATTGTTTGAGGGGAGAAAGAAAGGTGTGTTGCATTAATGTCTCTTATTTTTTTAAACCTTGATCTTCAGAATATTTTGCAAGTCTTTTAAAAACCACTTCCTCCTCCTGGCACTGTTCAGAGGGGAAAAGAAAAATGAAAGCCAAGAACTGAGAGAAAGAGATATGTGGGAAAATAAGGAAAAGGGGATGAGTGGGACGGAAGGGAAAAGGGGAGGAGAGCAAAAGGAAAAAGGAGGTGGAAGAAAAATGGAAAGTTGAGAAAGGAATCGGGAAGTGAAAAAAGCATTTTAAAAAAGGAAGGAAGGAAGGAAGGAAAGAAGGAAGGAAGGAAGGAAGGAAGAGCTAACAGGTGACATACATCACCAGGTTGCTCATTGACTAAGACTTGGAAGTCACAGAAAAATAGCAATATATCACTTACATATTTTTTTTTTTAAAAGAACATTTTAAGGTAATGGGGACCCAGAAACAGGACGGAAAATGAATAGATTTATATGAGATGGCATACATAGCCTCCAAAACTAGTATATATAGCAAGAAATGTACTGATTGAACTGACTGTGAATGGGCCCAGTGGTATATATACCACGTAACTATACATACAAATATATCTATATAAAAAAAGGAAGAAAAAGTAATGATTCAAATGGTCCATGTGATTAGGTCCTGAGATGGAAATATGTGGCTTTCATCAGAGAAACAAGCAGACATCACAAAAGCTTCACGCGTTATTTTGGACCGTTCTATAAGAAACACTGCCTAATATATAAAGTAAGACGTCTCTGCAGGGAACAATATCTTTTGAAAGATACTGGGAATAATCTTGAGCACACAAACTCTAAAAACTACAGCCCTGTCCCTTGCTACTCTGTAAGTGAATATGCCAGCCTGTTTCGTATAGTTTAGCCCATTGTTGAACACATAGATGTACTATTCAGTGAAAGCTTTAGAATTGTTACTAGATGCCTGAAGCCAACTTTTATTGAGAAAAATCAGTTACCAAGCAGACATTACACCCAGTGACATAGAGAGAGAGAGAGAGAAGTAGAAGCTCATAATGTAAGACTCAATGTAATGCACATCCGTTCCGCCACTACCAGCCCACCCCCCACCTTCAGGTTTTCTCCAATACATGTGTGAAACTTGAAGGAACAGCGGAGAATGCCAGGGATATAAAGTGGAAAGAAAGAACTACCAACTTCTTAAATTGGATGGGTGGTTCTTTCTTTCCACATGATAGTCCAGGAAATAATTTAGACTATTTTGAGATTCTACCATGTGTGACTTTATGTGTGCATCATTAAAATAACAGTTAAATGGTGAAACATTTATTTGCTTTGACTTTTCATACCCGAGAATGCTATCTGCCCAGTAAAGGGGATAGATGAAGTCCGCCAAGGTTGTTCCTGTTACTAAGAAAAAGCAAGGCTGTATATTGAACAGAGATTATGCCCCTTCATTTCCAGCAGGTGGAGAAAAAAAATCAAAAATCCTGGTCTGGACAGAATGTGCTGTGTTATCCATGACAGGATTTTGCTCTAGCACAGAGACTTCCATTTCCTTCATCTTTCTGTTAAAGAATGACAAACGTTATCTGTAGTGCAAGGTTTCGAAATGCAACAGTGTCCAGCACAGGACCACCCAGTCACCTTGCAGCATCATTAGTCAAGTAGAGAAAAGGTGGAATACAATGTCTTTGAAACCAACATGGGTGCTTCTCTTGGTTCTGGTTTTCTTCACCGGCACCACTTCCACTGGAAATGTCCTTGTCTGGCACACGGCCTTCAGCCACTGGCTCAATATGAAAGCTATCCGGGATGAGCTGACAGCCAGGGGCCACCAAGTGACTATGCTTGTGCCGTCAACTTTCCAGGCAAGTCAGTTCCATGAGCCTCTGCCATTTCAGGTGGAAATGATCTCTGTCCCAATCTCAAAAGAGGAAGTAGAAACTTTCATTCAGGATTTTCTATATATGTGGTCTTATGAGATGCATGAGCTTTTCTTCTGGGAATTTTTCATCAAGTTGTATGATATTATGGAAAAAATAATGAGCATAACCAAACTTTTTTGTGATGCTGTTTTGTTGAATGAGAAACTGCTGGAAAAGTTTCGTTCTGCTGGTTTTGATATTCTCATTTCCGACCCGTCTGTGGTCTGTGGGGAGCTGCTGGCTGAGAAGCTCCATCTCCCGTTTATATATTCCTTCCGATTCTCCAGTGGAAACACCATGGAGCGCTTTTGTGGTGGAATGCCTTCTCCTCCATCTTATGTGCCTGCCAGTCTGGGAGGGCTAACGGACAGGATGTCCTTCGTGGAAAGGATGAGAAACATGTTCTTTTACTTCTCCCAAGACATCGTGTTTCATCAGGTTATCTTCAAAGACTGGGATAAGTACTATAGTGACATTCTAGGTAAGCATTTGTTTTCGGTTCCTGTCCTGATATTTTTTAGGTATACTTTAATAAGGCTAAGTTCACCTGTGCCTGTCTGTCCCATGGTTTTACTAAACATGAGAACAGGCATAAGAATGTGTAGATTTCAGCCCCTGAAGTTGGATGTGCCTACATTACAGTCATGGTGTCATGTCTGCCAGAAAGTTTCTAAGCCCACATTTTTGGAAGTTGGAAGACCCTTCAGTTTATGTTTTTATGTTGTGTGATGTTGTGTCGGGGAAGAGTAGTAGGTTAGCTGAATCTTTTCACGTTGTTTTGATTTAGGTTGGCAAAATGGCAACATTCTAGGTACCCATAGTAACCTGACCATATACTATTGGGAAGAACTATGCATATTAAATAAAAAGTTAATGTATTTTTTGTGAGCCTTGCTTAATTATCAATCACCTATGTAGACTCTTCACCTGTGCCTGTCTGTCCCATGGTTTTACTAAACATGAGAACTGGCACAAGAATGTGTAAATTTCATCCCCTGAAAATACCTAAGCCCACATTTTTGTAAGTAAGTCTGTTCGGTTTATACTTTTATGTTGTGTGAGTTTGTGGGGGCAGGGAGTAGTATATAAGCCAAATCTTTTCACACTGCATGACTTTAGGTTGGCCAAATGGCCAAGTTCTAGGCATTTATGGCAATCTGATCATAGACTATTGGGAAGAGTATTGGGTACATTAAATAGAATGTTAATGTATTTTTAGTTACCCTTGCTTAATTATTAACCATGGACTCAAAGTTAAAATGTATGTTCTACTCGTCAGGGAAAATGAGGAAATAATGGTAGGGTGGGGTTTTTTGGTCACACTGTAACATAGATACTAATTTACATTTTGTTTTACATAACAACAATGACAAAAATGGGATTCAAAATGTATTCCAGTTCCCAACTGAGACAAGAAAATCCAGAAAGCTAAAGGGAGGGGGGGGAATTTATTGAATTCTGATGTAAGATCATGTGGCTCTGCTGAACAAATCTAATTCAAAGCACAGCTAACCCCTGTTTGCTTGTTTTCTTTATTTGTATCAGAACCATTTAAAATTATGATCATAAATGTAATACTGTATAGATAAAATTAAAAGCAAATTAGAATGTTAAGATGATTAGACTATTTTTGATCAGAAACAGGCTACTTCAGTGTCATAAGATTCCTCTTCAAAGGCAGTATCATCTTTTTATTTCTTCTGTATAGGTCTTTAGTATACTGTTTCCACCTTGTCTTTATTTTCTCCTGGTCAGAGAGTTCGCTTCCCTGTTGGTCGTTCACCATTCCTAACCTAGGCTTAAATTTCTCTTTGATTTCTTGGATCTTCTGGAAGAGATAACTTGTTGTTCTCCTTTTGTTTCTTTGCACGAGTTGTAGTAGTAGTTCTTTTTGTCTCTATGTGACAGTCACTGAAAAACTGCATTCAGAGTTCTGACCTGGGATGATTATATGAATCAATGACTTGCAAAGTGTCCCAACAGCGCTGCTCAGATCTTACAAACTAACAGCCATGGTTTCCTTTATTGAGCCAATCCATCTCTAGCAATATTGCTCTAGCAACCCATTCCCTAGCAATATTGTGTTTTCCCTAATCTATGATTCCAGGATTAAATTTTGTCTTCTCATTATATGTCCAAACTTACTCATTTTTGCTCCAGTGAGAGTTTAGTCTTGACTTGGTTGAGCACCCACTTATCTGCCTTTATTTGACAATCTGTGGCATCTGTAAAGCCATGCTCCAACACCACTTTGTAAATGAATGGTCTCCCCCCCCCCCCCCTTTCTTCACTGTTTGGCTTTTACACAGTAATCAGTAATTGTATGGATAACCTTGATGTTGGTTTCTGGTGACACATCCTCACACTTGAGTATCTTTTCTAGTTCCTTCCAAGCTGCCTCTGCAAGTACCAGTCTCCTTCTGATTTCTTGGCTGCAGTCTCCCTTTGGACTGATGATTAAACCAAAGTAAAGGTGCAGTTCAGAAAAAAAGCAAGAAGATTGAGCATAATGATCATCATCATCATCATCTTAGAACTGCAGAGCTGGAAAGAACCCTGTGGTTCATTGAGTCCAGCTCCTGTTAAGGAGGCACTGTGTTGTTGTTTCATTAACACCATACTACCCCATAGAGATATAGCACTCTCTGGATGTTTTTCAGCATAATTATGCAAATAACACTTTGCCCCCTCAGCAAGCTGGATACTCATTTTACCAACTTTGGAAGGATTGAAGGCTGAGTCAGGCTTGAGCTGGCTACCTGAATCCATTGTGATCAAACTCAGGTCATGAGCAGAGGCTTGACTGCAGTACTGCAGTTAACCACTGCAGCATGGGGCTCGAATTCCCAGCCTCTGGCTCCACAACCAGATACTTAAACCACTGAGCTATCTAGCAGTCCAGCTATCCAGCATGATGAACCAACTTGTATTAAAGTGTTTTTTTTTTCTTTGCATACCTTCTTTTTGAAGTTGCTGTTGATGTCTGCGTATTAGCAACCCTGTTGGTGGCACTTGAGTTTTGGAAAGCTGTGTAGATGAAGAAGATAAGAGCTGACTTTTTTGCTTTGAGGCTTAATGATACAATTTCATTTCATATCTAAATCAACATGAGTCTTTTAAACAGACAAAAACACGTGTGTGTGTTTGCAGTTAATACTTTTTACAGACAGACACTCATTTTTCTCCTCCTTTCTATGGGCAGAAGGGCTAATAAAAGCTTTTCAGAAACAAAGGTTGTGAAAAAAAAGCTGTTTGAGGTGAATTAAAGGGGACTAGATAAAAGGCAGAACCGAACAGAACAGGGCAGAACGGGGACTTCTTAATAAAAAAATTGTGCCAAAAACAGTGAGATGCGATGAATAAACATCAGAACAATATTTTACACCTCAAACCTACAAAAAGTTACATTTTCATTAACCCTTTATTGTCCCCAAACCTGCCAGAACAGAACACATTGGCCCAGATAATCAAATCAAGTTCCTGACACATTTGTGACTATATGAGACAGATGCAACAAACCAGAAATCCTCCTCAGGAACAACATTGCAGTACCTGTTCATTGGTAAAAGAAAGAATAAAAGGTTTCATTTACTCACAGTTGAGCAGATAAACAGCATACTGTAAAAAAAAAAAAAAGAGTGCTTGCAATAGCAGACCTCAACAGACTCACAGCCTGCTTCCAGCAGACTCCTGCAGACTACACTCTAACTGAATAAACTGTTGAGAGGAGACTAAAAAAAGAGAAGAAAGAACACTTAAGCAGAGAGGTGTGACTCTCTTTGAAAATCAGAGGCATGGAAGAACGATTACAGTTACTTACTGCTGGATTGGTTGACAGTCACCCCAGCCAAGAAAGGTCCCTCCCAGCCATATCTAACAAGGCAGTATATAAGGTTGCTAAAATTCCAACAGGAATGACATTCCAGTAGCCGTTCCAGGCAGAAAAGTAATATTGTAAGAAACAGCCCAGAATGGTGATTTCTGAGCAGGACAGTCCAATGAAATTCACCTCTTCCATCTGGCTAGACGTGACTGATGCAACCAGCCCTGAAACACCCCCAGGAACAACATTCCTGTATCCATGTATCCATACCATGCAGAAAATTGATACTGCAAAACAACCCCCCCAACCCCCCCCACTCTGAATGATGAATGATAACTTCCAAGGAGGACAGCCCAATGGTATTCAGCCATCTCATCTAACCAGCCCCCAAATGCCCCAGGAACAACATTCCTGTACCTGTTCCAGGCAGAACATGGCTTTTGTGAAAAATAGCCCAGAAGAATAACTTCTGAGTAGGACTGCCCAACAATATTCACCCATTCCATGTGACTAGAAGGGACGGTCAGAAAATAATTTTAATTAATCAAGAAATGTACTAATAACAAGCAGATGGGATTTGTAGTTTGATCTAGCTTACAAAGTTGAAGCTTCTGAATGAGACGCTATTGAGAAACTGTTTCAATAGTCTGGAAACTGACTACTACAACAGATGTTAAAAAGAGGACCTTGACCAGACGTTAAGCCAAATTGCAAAACGTACTCCCTAAAATGTGTTGCAATTTAGAAAAGTCCCAAATTATAATTGGTAATGTGTAAGTGAAATGATGTCTGTGATGGACACACATGTTGCATCAGTTCTGTCAGGGGAAAACCTGTTATAAGGGTATAAACATCTGTGATTTTGGTTGAATGGTGCCTTTGCCAAGATGTTGAGGGAATTGTGCCATGAGCGTGATCTTAAATGGGTTTCTGCCTGTTTTTGGAGAAGAGCCTCGTTTGAGGTTTATTATGATTTATTATTTTAAAGTTTTTTTTTTTTCCTGACAGGACTTTGGTGGCTTGTCCTGACAGGACAAGCCACCAAAAAACCAAAAAACCCCAAAATCTCATCTGCTGGAGAATTGCTCCAGCCTGATCCCTAAAATCAGAAGCTCTAGAAGAAGTCCAGCTTTGGCACAGATTGCCCAAGTGTCATGTGATGACTGGGAAACAGATTGCACTGGACCCCTCCACAAACAGTCCAAATTGCAACGTATTTCCCTGTGTAATCACACCCCCTATTACGGTAGCCACAAACAGTTCCTGGGGAAGTGCCTGTCATGCTTTCACTCCACCCTTGCTCTCACTGGACATTCAGAGGTGCATACATGCAGGATACACTGGACAAACTGGTTAATTTATATGTGTGCTTATTTACTGATCTTTTAACTACATGTACAGTATGCCCAGTCATTCCTTCAGAGAGCAAAAAGTGGCATATAACGTTTTCCTCATCTGCACATTAATCTCCCAACAACTTTGTGAAGTAAATCACACTGCGAAGGATTGACAGGCCGAAGGTCATCTAGTTGAGTTCCATGGTTTACAGAGGACTTAAACTCACATCTCCCAAGTCCTATACTCAAAGACACATAGAAATAAAAGCCACCCTTTCAGGATGTACTGGAATTCTGCATTACCCACTTTAAAGAACTTCTTTAGCTTTCCAATGTGGATCTATCACTTACAGATTTACACAAGAGCCCCTAAGCACTGTTTCTTGCCGAATGAAGCCTGTTTGGTCCCCCAGTCTGATGAGGAAATTTGGCAATGAAGTATAGAGAACATAGCCAGAAGAACATAAGACTTCCAAGGACACTGGAGACAATCCCTGACAGTCTGCTCTGATTTGTTTTCATAACATCTGGCTGGTAACGTTGCTTGCATTGGGTCCAGCCTGGCTGCTACTTTCAATACAGCACAAACACTGGATGTTAATGGAGAACCAGAGCCAATTGACCTGAGAGGAATAATTGGTGGAGTGTAGCCTACTATATGTTCCCTTGATCTTTGGCTGAGAACATTCAACTGAGAAATGATTGGCTGGGTTTCAGATGTAATTAATAACAATAATGTGTTGTCAAGTCAATTCTGGCTTATGGCGACCCTTTTCAGGAGTTTCCAGGTAGAAAGTACTCAGAAGTGGTGTACCATTCCATTTTTCGGGGTGGAGGGGGCTGGGACGTGCAGCTTGCCCAAGGCCACACAGGCTGGCTGTACTTGCAGGAGGCACAGTGAGGAATCGAACTCCTGATCTCTGGCTAATTACCTAGCCAGAGGTAATTAGCACGCCAAAATAGCCAACTTTCATTCAGTAAATAAACATCAAGATAAATGTCATTTTATTTTAAATACATTCTGGTTTTGAAAAACAAAAGGAGATTTGTGTCTAAGATGCAAAAACACACACAACCTTTTTGCACCTGAAAACCTGATTTAAACAAAAAATATCTTGGGTTTTGTTAATAGTGCTAGCCCAACCAAATTAGGAATCATTGAGGATAATGTCATTTGATACTATCATCATCATCATGTGCTGTCAAGTCAATTCTGGTTTTGCCATTCACTTCTTCTGGGGGCATCCTGGAACTGTGCAGCTTGCCCAAGGCCAAACATGTTGATTCTACTCAGTGGGGAGGCACAGTGGGGAATCAGACTTCCAACCTTTGACTCCACAGCCAGATAGCTAAACCACTGAGCTATTCAGCCACCGCAACTGCTTGACGCTATAGTTGTCTCTGACTTGGGATTTATGTTTGTATGTTTGTGACACAATGGGGTTATAGAGGTGGAATGTTCTTTTCTTTTTGATGTTTTATTTTAGGTGTACTTATTGATGTAAGTTACACACAGTAGTGGCCTGTTGCTAGATGGGTGGGTTAGAACAGTGGTCCCCAACCTTTCCCAAACCGCGGACCGGTTGGGGGGGGTGGGGACTGGGGGGGGACAACCCCGCGCTTGCGGGTGGGCGAGGCATGCACTCACGCATGCGTGGGTGGGTGGGGCGTGCTCACAGGTGGGTGGGGTGCACTCACACACATGTGCGGATGGGCGGGGTGCGCTTGTGGGGTAGGCAGGGTGCGCTCGCGTGCATGCACAGGTGGGCATGGCACCCGTGCGTACAGGTGCATGGGCCATGTGTGCATGTGGGAGGAGTGCGTGCGGGGGGCGGGAGATCTGTCTCCATGGCCCGATCCTGCAAAGGCCACAGCCCAGTAACGGGCTGCGGACCGGGAGTTGGGGACCCCTGGGTTAGAAGATAGATAGATAGATAGATAGATAGATAGATAGATAGATAGATAGATAGATAGATTTAACATCTACATGTAACATCTACATGAAGCTGCTGGCAGAGGTTGTCCAGAGTTTTGGGGTTCAGTGTCACCAGTATGTGCATGAAACCCAACTCTATCTCTCCTTTCTATCTAATTCTGAGGAAGCTGTTTTGGCTCTAGATCAGTGTCTGATGTCAGTAATGGATTGGATGAGGGTGAATAAAATGAAATTTAATTCAGACAAAACGGAGGTGCTCATTGTCAGAAGAAAGGCAGATCAAGGAATAGGGATCCTGTGCCAGATGGGGCTGCGCTCTCTCTGAAAACACAGTTGCGCAGCTTGGGGGTGCTCCTAAATTCATTTCTAAGCCTGAATGTCCAGGTTTGCACAGCTGAAACTAGTGTGCCAGCTGCACCCATTCCTGGAGAGGTCTCATTTGGCCATGGTGACACATGCCTTAGTTATATTCCTGCTGGATTACTGTAATGCACTCTACAGGGGGCTGCCTATGGAAAGTGTCAGAAAACTTCAACGGGTCCAAAATGCAGCAGGCAGATTGCTAACTGAGCCTGGCCACAGGGATCACATAACCCGTTGTTACATCAGCTCCAATGGTTGCCAATCCATTTCCAGACACTATTCAAAGTGCTGGTTTTAACCTATAAAGCCCGCATGCACGGGTGCCCCACTCCTCCGCAAACACGCCCCTCCCCTCCGCACATGTGCACGAGCACCCCCCACCCCTCCGCAAGTGTGCCACGCCGTCAGCACATGCACGCGAGCATGCCATGCCCCTCCACAAGCGTGCCCGCCCTACGTGCATGCCTCCCCTCCGTGCATGTGCGTGAGCGCTCACCACGAGCACGCCTCCCCGCGCACAGACCCCACCCCACCCCCAACTGGTCTGCGGTTCAGAAAAAGTTGGGGACTACTGCTTTAAATGACTGGCTGCCTAAGAGGGGTTTTAAAATGGTGTTCTTTGTGTTTTTGTTGCTTTTAAATCTATTTTAGTAATGCTTTTATCCAACATTTTAAAAATAAAGTTTATTTAATTCTTGTTTACATTTGAAACATTATCTTTTTTAATGATGTAAACTGCCTTGGCTCTGTTTTTTAGGAGGAAAGTGGGATAAAATATTTTAAATAAATAAATAAATATGACTGCTTTTTTACATGATATGAAAAGCTTGGGGGCAGAACTGTCAGCAGTAACAGTAAAGGCAACATGAATATGCCTGAGAGGTATTGCAATATTGTGCCTGCATGGACAGCAGGAAAAAAGATGCCAAGCTTTGCATAGCAAAGGCCAGCCTGAATGTTGACGGTACCAATGGCAGCAACCAAGATACTCTCTTCTGCTCACTACCATTTACAAAGAGACACCAAGCAAAGAAAAATCCCAGAAACTCATTTTTTCATCTGTTAACCACTTTTCACCCAAACACAAAGCAATTGTCATGGCTCATTTTTGACAGGTTGTCTAGAGCAGGGATCCCCAACCCCCGGTCTGCGGCCCGTGCCGGTCCGTGGCTTGGGCCGGACTGGGCTGTGGAGACAGATCTCCCCCCACAGCCCCTTTGCGCATGCATGCTTGCTCATGTGAGTGCCCCCAAGCACCCCCGCCCCTTCGCGCATGTGTGCGAGTGCGCACGCCCGTGCAAGCGCCCCCACCTCTTTGCGCATGCGTGCACGCACGCACCGCCTTCATGTGTGTGCGAGGGCGGGGGGTGCCCCGCCTTCTCCGCACACGGACCCCGTCCTCCCCCAACTGGTTCATGGTGACAAAACGGTTGGGGACCATTGGTCTAGAGCAGTGGTTCTCAAAGTGGGGTCCCCAGGTGTTCTGGGACTGCAATTCACAGCCGCGACAAAAAAAATACTTTCTTTCTGGTACAGTTGTTACACGGCGTTGTGACTGACTACCAGACATAATGCACTGCTATCTTGAAAAAGTATGTTATAGCAGAAACCTTCACCACTTGCTTTGCTGGCCAGGATTTCTGGGAGTTGCAGTCCAAGAAAATCTGGGGGCCCAAGTTTGAGAACCACGGGTCTAGAGATCAATTGCTTGGAAAATAGGAATAATTATGAAGTGTTGTGATGAAACATCTGCTTGACAGAGATTTATCCATCCAGGTGATCATTCATTCTTATGTGTGAAGTGGCTCTTGAATGGATTGTTGGTGTGTATGGAGAGGAGTGGCTTTGACTTCACATTTCAGATTCTCATTTTTGCAGTAGATTCAGAAGATTGAGGTCTTACTTGTTTCTTCCCATCTGCATCAAGAGCCATCCTTCTCTTTGCCTAAGTGTGGCACCAGCTTTATGGTTGCTCTCATTTTTCAATCTGAGATACTGTCAACAGTTCAAACAGAAGGTGATGATTCATAAAGTCTAGTATTACGGAGAAGGTTGGGAGACTAGTGGACAATATTTGCTGTTCCATTCATCTTGATACAGAGCAGCAAAGCGACAAATACAGAAAGGTGAGATGTGTTGAACATGAAGGGTAGATATTTTCCCAAAAGTCACAGCCAACTAGATGCCCTAATTTAAGCCATTTCACTTCCCTCCCAAAGGTTCAAGTAAATTCCTAGTGAGCATTATTTTGCAAGGAAAGATCAACATTGAACATACCTGACAGTGATTTAAATCCAGATTTTGCAACAAGTATTGAGACTTTCCCCTTAGCCTTGTCTCTAAATCTGGATGTGTTGTATTCCACTCTTCAGCTTGAAAGAACATAGACTCTGAATAGCACATGAAAGGACCCGGGTTGAGTTTTCTTTCTCAATACAGATGGCTGACACTGCTGTGCACTAGGTTCCATGGGGCAGAAGCACTCCAAATTCAAAATCAGCCTTCAGGATGAGCAATCCAAGACTCTCCAGCTGTACTGAGTCATACATGGTTAAACACCGTGGATGTGAAAAACAGATTTATTCTAGGCATCTGGACTGCTTTTTTGAGATTTAGAGCATGAACTCTTCTCATAGCCAAGAAATTCCAGCCATTATAAGATTTTTCCATCCCAATGTGAGATCATATGTGCAAGTAGTGGGGAGCCATTTCTCTTTTATATTCAACAGTGATTGATGTTTCTCATATTAGCAAACTGAGTTGGAGCAATATTATAATTAGTTATAGAAGAGTTAATAAATACTTGAGAGAGTTTCAATTTTCAAATGCATCTTACCTTCATATACACAAAGTTGAAGGGTATAAAGTCCCCTCCCCCCAACCCTATAGTTGAAGGTGCTGGCTGGATAGCTCAGAGGTTTAGGTATCTGGCCGTGGAGCCAGACGTTGGGAAGTCAATTCCCAACTGTGCCTCCTGCAAGTAGAGGCAGGCTAAGTGGCCTTGGGCAAGCTGCACAGTCCCAGGACACCCCCCACCCCAAAAAGAGACTGGTACACCACTCCTGTGTATTTTCTACCTGGGAACCCCTGAAAAGGGTCACCATAAGTCAGAACTGACTTGATGGCACACGATTATAATGATGATCATTATAGCTGAAGATGTAAAAGACAGCTATGATTTGTTGCCTAGACGTGCCCTTTAACAAAGCAAAGGGTGAAACAGTAAAAAAAATCACTTGCTTTGAATTCTCTTCTGTGAAAGCATTACAGGTCACGTGGAGAGGCTGGCTGGAGGTAGTTCTGCAAATGTATTTTGTCCTCTTGATTGCACTATATTATAAATCTAACTTCATTATCTTTACTTGGTGTTCCTCCACAAAGTATATCTGGAAGCTCCTTAACCCTTTCCTAACCCTTTAGGGTTTGTCTTCAGGTTCTTCCATTCACATGAAAGCTATTGTCAAAATTATGTGAGACTTTTAAAGCCATTCATTTATTTACAGATATAATTGCATGGAGAATTTAAACATTCACTGTACAGTTATAAGCTGCAATTATTATGAAATGTGTCTCTGCGGTTCTGCCACTTAAAATAGGATATACTATAAAAGTGAAGGAAAATAGGGCAGAGAAATGCATCAGTATCTTCCAGTGTTGCGAAAGCAAATAAAGCGGTATGTTGAACAAAGAGGCTGTTTCTTAACTTCCAGCTGTTGCAGTAATAACTGTATGACCCCGATCAGAACTGAATCATGCTCTATCATGTAAGAACTGAATCATGCTGTATAATGCAAAACTTTTCTTGAATGCATCTGTGCCAAGGAAGAAAGTTTTCCAGGGTAAAGAACTTTGAAACACGGACGTGCTGTGTGAAGTCCTGCCTCTAGTTTTGCTGTGTCACGAAGCACACCGAGAAGAGCTTGAGCACAATGTCTGTGAAATGGAGGCTGGTGCTTCCTTTGCTTCTTGTATCCTTCTCGCCCTTGGTTTCCACTGGAAGTGTCCTTGTCTGGCCAGCTGACCACAGCCACTGGATCAATCTGAAATCCATCATGGATGAGCTGACAGCCAGGGGCCATCAGGTGACTGTGCTACTGCCTTCATTCTTCCAGGCTGCTAACACCCCTGAAACTTTTCCGTTCCAATTGGAAGTGATCTCTGTTCCATTTTCAAAAGCAGACATGGATTCTTCACTTCAGGACTTTATATACTTCTGGACATATGAAATGCATGAAATGTCTTCCTGGAAAATTTTCACTAAGCTTTATGATTTGGTGAGTGAGCTGTTGGACAGAAACAAAATTGTCTGTGACTTAATTGTGTTGAACGAGAAACTGTTGAAGAAGTTGGAGTCAGCTCATTTTGACATTCTCATTTCTGACCCACTCACACCATGTGGGGAACTAGTGGCTGAGAAACTGCATCTCCCGTTTATATATTCTTTCCGATTCTCCAGTGGAAACACCATGGAGCGTCTTTGTGGTGGTATCCCATCTCCTCCATCATTTGTGCCTGCCAGTATGGGAGGGCTAACAGACCGGATGACCTTCCTGCAGAGGATGGGGAACATGCTCTTTTACCTCTCACAAGATGTCATGTTTCATCAGGTTATCTGGAAAGACTGGAATAAATACTATAGTGAAGTTCTAGGTAAGAATTTGTTCCCAGTTCTTAGTATGGCATCTCTTGTGTTTACATTGATAAGGCCATGTTCACATAAGACTATGGGGTGATATCATATGTGCCTTTCAGTCTGGGAGCATTAATGGACAGGACTTTCTTCATGGAAAGAATGGGAAACCGGCTCACAAGCCCGATCATCTGAGGCTTCAGCAAAGTCCCCAGACTCTGTTTTTGATTCCCAGGGTCCCCAAACTGGGAACATTGAGAAACTCTGCCATGATAGATGTGACCAGTCACGGGATACTCTGCAAAACAAACTGGTGAAGTGAAAGCAAAAGTAGCTTTTCTAAGAAAAGTATACAACAGAGATGGGGGTTGAGCTTTAAAAAACACTACTCTTCAGGGAGGCTTTTCAATCCAACCCTGTCTGAGTGCCTCCCATCTGGTCCTCTTTATTGTGAAAATTTGTTGGTGCCATTGCCTTTTATGGTCTTGATTTGTCATTGCTGTTTCTGTTACATTTTAGTGTCCATAGTTTGTTTGTCCTGGTTTGTAATTGTCTGTAAGCCGTCCAGAATAGTGCTTTGGGACTAATGGGGTGGTATATAAATTAAATATAAATATATATAAATAAAACCATGAAAAAAGGAACCTTCCAAAGTTCATCTCCACTGCATTTAGCTCTGCAATTTTTGCTGAGAACAGCAAGTACAGTATTTCAAGATTCTGTTTAGACTCTAAATTGAACTGGGCAGAACTGGAATATTTAGCAGAGTCTCACTAGCAGCAAACACCTAGTAAAAGACAACCAACACACCTGGGACTAGATTTCTGAAGTGTGTAGCCATCACGTTTCTCTGTTTCTCATCCCCAAAGCAGGCAAAAGTATCATAGTTTATTCCCGAAATCTGAATTCCAGTCTCTCTGCTCCTGGTCCTGCTTTGACTGCAACACCAAACAAAAGGTCTTACAAACAAAAGACTGTGGGTTTCTTTATTGAGTCAATCCAGCTCATGTGCTGTCTTCCTCTTTTCCTACTGCATTGCACTTTTTCCTGCATTGCTGCCTTTTCCAGTGAGCTTGTCTTCTCATGATGCCACTGTAGTACAATACCCTTTGCTTGGTTATTTTAGCTTCTAGTGAGAGTCCACACTTAATTTGCTTTACTTATCTTTCTGACAAGTCATGATATCTGTAAATCTCTTTTCCAACACTACATTTCAAATAAGTGAAATGTGTGTATACACTTTATGTAGTGTATAAAATGTAGGTATACACTTAAAAAAATTGTACTCCTATATATAGCTGCTTTTCTGAGGGTAGCTTACTTTGGAGGAAACAAGTTCAGGATTTCAATGTACTTAATAAGCTTTATAAATAGGGTGCATTTAATTCAGTGTAGCATTTTGCACTTGACTTTTTTCTAAAAGAGCTGTCAGTTGGAGGAATCAATAAAGAACCAGACAGACAAAATGTGTAAATGACATGAGTTGTTTTTTTCTAAACTAAAACCTCAGTATGTATTCAGGTTTAATTGCAGTGTTGGCACTTTGAAATAAATAATTTGGTTTTGTGTTGCCGTTTGGGCACTCGGGCTCAAAAAGGTTCGCCATCACTGCTTTAGATCATATGCTGACCTATAAGAAACACTGCATATATGAAAGCAAAAGATCTCTGCCAGAACAATATCTTTTGAAAGGTATCAGGAACCAGCTGGGACAAACAAATGCTAAGAACTACATCCTTATCCTTATGCTACTCTGCATGCAAATATGCCAGTCTGTGTTGCCCATGTAAAAGGGTATACATAGAGCTCAACGGATGCATTAAAAGCATTGCTGGATTCCTGAAGCCAATCCTTATTGAGAAAATCAATTACCTAGCAGGCATTACACCCGGTGACATAAAAAGAGAGGTAGCAGCTAATAGTGAAAAAGTTAAAGCATCTACATTAAATGCACATCCACTCTGCAGCTCCATAGAGATTAAAATTAAGGAAAAGTTTTTTTCAGAACATGTGTGGATCTCAAAGGAACAGCAGAGAATGCTTGAACTATAATGTGGGAAGAAACACTCCCTTCTTAAATTGGATGGAACCCCTGGAAATCATTTCAACCCTTTTGAGAGTCTACCATGTGTGATTCTGTGTGCGCGCCACTAAAAGAACAGCTAAATGGTGAACAATTCATTTGCTTTGAGTTTCCATACCAGAGATGTAATGTGCCCAGTAAAGGGGATAAATGAAGGTAGTGCTTGAGTCAGCTAAGGTTGTTCCTGTTACTAAGGCAAACAAGTAGACACACTGAAGTGAGATCTTGTCTCCTCACTTCCAGCAGGTGGCGAAATAATCATGTACTGTATCTTGGTTTGGACAAAGCAGGCTGTATTATCCATGACAGGATTTTGCTCTAGCACAGAGACCTCCATTTCCTTCATCTTTCTGTTAAAGAATGACAAACGTTATCTGGAGTGCAAGGTGTAGAAATCCAACAGTGTCCAGTGTAAAACCAGCCTGTCACCTTGCAGCATCATTAGTCAAGTAGAGAAAAGCTGGAGTACAATGTCTTTGAAACCAACACAGGTGCTTCTCTTGGTTCTGGTGTTTTTCATGGGTTCCGCTTCCACTGGAAATGTCCTTGTCTGGCCCGTTGACTTCAGCCACTGGCTCAACATGAAAACTATTCTGCATGAACTGACAGCCAAGGGTCACCAAGTGACTGTGCTCCTGCCATCATCTTTCCAGGCAATCCAGTTCAGTGAACATCCCCCATTTCAACTGGAAGAGATCCATGTCCCAATCTCAAAAGAATATGTAGAAACATTTGTTGAGGATTTTGTACGTATGTGGACTTATGAAATGCACGAGCTTTCCTTTTGGGAATTTTTCATCAAGTTGTATGACATTATGGAAAAAATAATGAACATGTCCAAAATTTTATGTGATAGCATTTTTTTTAATAAGAAACTGCTGGAAAAGTTGGATTCCACTGGTTTTGATATTCTTATTTCTGACCCAGCTGCAGTCTGCGGGGAGTTGCTGGCTGAGAAACTCCATCTCCCATTTATATATTCCTTCCGATTCTCATTTGGAAACACAATGGAGCGTCTTTGTGGTGGAATGCCATCTCCTCCATCATATGTGCCTGCTAGTCTGGGAGGGTTAACAGACAGGATGTCCTTCATGGAAAGAATGAGAAATATGCTTTTTTACTTCTCTCAAGACATTGTGTTTCAACAGGTTATCTGGAAAGATTGGAATAAGTACTATAGTGACATTCTAGGTAAATATTTGTTCTTAATTCCTGTTATGATATTTTTCATGTGTATATTAATATGGTTAAGTTCACCTGTACCTATATATTCTATGGTTTTACTAAACATGAGAACTAGCAAAAGAATATGTAAATTTCACCCACTGAAGTTGGAATGTGAAACTTCTGCCTATGTTATGAACAGGTGTCATGTCTGCCAGCAAGTATATAAGCCCACATTTTTGGAAGTTGGAAGACCATTCAGTTTGTTTTTATGTTTTGTGTGTTATGGAGGGAGAGCAGAGAATCTTCTGACACTGTATGAATTTAGGTTGGCAAAATGACAAACGTCTAGGCACCCATGGTAGCCTGACCATAGACTATTGGGACGTGCTTTGTAAATAAATAGTTAATGCATTTTAGTGAGCCTTGATTACCTATTAACCACCTATGTAGAGCTAAGATGTATGTTCCTCTTCTTCAGGGATAATGAGGAAACAATGGTCGGTTTTTTTCACAATTTACTATAGATGCTAATGTAAAATTTGTTTTACATAACAAAAAATGGGATTCAGAATGTACTCCAGTTCCCAAGCAAGGAAAAAAAAATCAGCAGCAGAAAGGCAGAGGGAGGAATATTTTGAATCTGATGTAAAATCACATGGATCTGCTGAACTTGTCCAAATCAAAGGACAGCTAAACCCCTCTGAGACAGGAACCTTTAGAGCAGGCTTGTCCAACCTGTGGCCCGTGGGCCGCATGCTGCCCAGGTCGGCTTGTAATGCGGCCCAGTGCAATTTTTTATTTTTAAAGAAATTCCAAAGTTTCAAGTTACACTGCCGGCGCTTGCGGCCGGAATGCAGCCGGGGCACGTCACAACGGTGACGCCAGCGCGCTTCACCCGCCCCATCCATTATATTAGCTCCGAGAGGCCACATCTTGTAGTGCAAAGGGAGGGAGTTCGGAAGGAAGGGAGGGAGGGAGGGAGAGAGAGAGGTGGGGGAAGAGAGGGAAGGAAGGAAGGAGCGGGAGGGGAGGGGAGAGGGGGGCTGCGTGACTGCATTGCGCCGTCCCCATCAATAGGTGTGGCCCAAACCAAATATTTTATTTTATGTGCGGCCCAAACCAAATTTTCATCTTCTAATGTGGCCCAGGGAAGGTGAAAGGTTGGAAACCCCTGCTTTAGAGGATGTGGAATGAGCTTTAGATTGAAGAATAAATTGACAAACAGAAGGGAAGCAATTTCAGCTGCATCCTTGCTTCTTTCTGTGTCCAGACACCTCTTCCTTTTTAGCAAGTTCAGTAGTTTCTTTCTTTTTTTAAAGATAATCCCTATGCTGAAAAAAGACAAAGATTAACCAGTATCATCTGTTATAAAATGCAACAGTATCTCTGCGTGACACCGTTTTACTCTAGCAAAGACCTTTATTTTCTTGATAATCTCTGTGCCAGTGAAAGCAAAGGTCAATCTGTATTGGCCCTTATGAAATGCCAGTGTACCTGCCTGAACCCAGCTTGTCACTTTACTGTGTTGCTAAGCAAACAAAAAAAGGACTGGAGCACAATGTATATGAAATTTATGCCGAATGCTTTCCTCATTTTTTGGTTCCTTTTAGGCTCCCTCTCCAATAAGGCACAGGGGCTTATCTTGCCAGGTTGTCCAGCAGCTATTGCAGTTGTGGTCCAATTCCTTCAGGGATAGGTTATTACTGCGTTGGGCCATCCCCATCCAGACACCACCTCTTGTTAGTGTCTGCACAGCCTCTACCCCGGCTCTTCCATTACTAACAAGTTCATAATAATGTATGACTTGTCTGAATATCAACAAGCCATACATAACATATGACAAGTTACTCATTATTTTTATTTATTTTTTATTTATTAAATTTCTATCCCGCCCTTTTAGACAGAGTCTACTCCGGGCGGGTTCCATTAAACATTGTAATCTAAAACAGTTAAAAACAATTCAAAACAATAGTGATTGGTAATGTTTAGTAATGCTCAAGATGGGGAAACAGAAAATTATAATAAAAATAAAGTCAAGTATTGACAGGAGGGAAGGCCTGCCTAAAGAGCCAATTGGTATGGTAGCTTTAGAAAACAGTGTTGTTAGTTCTTGGCCAATGTAACTCAGGGTGAATGTAGACATGATAGTGGCAGCCATGTTTATATTGCATTTATATAAGCCCCTGAGAGGGTGAAGTAAACCACTCTTTGGGCCTAGCTCCAAGAGACAGGAGGCAACAGTTGTTGGACTCCCCTGTTGATGTGACAAGAATCATCTTAAGAACTAATATCAGTTCTTCAAAAAACCTCCAGTGTATGAATGTGGGATATTGTGTTTCTGTACCCATGATTCAAAAAGCCAGGAAATAGCCCAATATTGTTGCAAAATTTTGTGCACACGTTGCCAGCAGGAAAAAAAGATGCCAAGCTTTTCATTGCAAAGAGCAGCCTGAATGTTGATAAAACTATTGACAGCAGTCAAGATGGTCTACAGGATACCCTCTTGTGCTCACTAACTTTCACACTTGCCAAAAACCAGCTCTGACAATTGCTTAGTGTTTGGGTGAGAAGTGGTGAACTGATGAAAAAAGTAGTCAGCTTCTGGGATTTTCCCTTGTGTGGTGTCACTTTGTGAATGGTAGTGAGCAGAGGAGGATATACAATCGTCATGGAAAAATAAGATTATTTTGCTATAATTCCTGCCATGGTCAGGGAATCTGGCTTCATCAGGGAAAAAGGAATCAAGAAGAGGAGCAGCTTCGTCCCTCTGTGGCCATAGTGGGAGTAGAGCTTTGACTAGCCGGGGCAATTGTGACTGCAGGTCTATGCTAGCTATCAGGATATGTAGACGGGTACCCCCTCTGAGCCCTTTCCAATAGGACTGCTGGAGACTAGCACCTTTACCTAAGGATACCTCTTTCTGGTAGAAGCTGCCACCATTCCCCAATGAATCAGAGCTCAGAGCACTCATAACATGACCAGATACATTCCAGGTAGTCAATGGTTGAGATTTGGCAAGGTTTACGGGATAATGACCCAAGAGATGGACCAGGATTTTTTAAGTCGGTTCAAAGTCACATAGTAGTCGTGTGGTTTTTAGGTCAGTGTCTGTGTCCTCTTGGGAAAATTCTTCATCCATTTTTAAACTATATCGTATATCGGTTGAGGGGTTTACACAGGCTTATAGAATAATTGCAATGAGGCTTTGTCTTCTCACAGTTACTTGCCACTGCTACTGCGCTGTTATTTTGATACTTGTTTTTCTTTCAAAGTAGAATAATACTAGGTTAATATTACAGATAGAAAAATAAAAATAAAACAGAGGTTTCCCTTCAGCCCGACAGATGCACATGGAAACAGACATAAAATTCTTCAATGTGACACCGCACAACCATTTCCCTTTTAATTCTTTATAGCAGCAGTATGAACAAGGAAAGGGGGAAATAATGGTGTAATCTCAGATTCATTTCTCAATATTTGCCCATCCTATCCTAATTTAATTGAGTTGTGTGCCATCAAGTCAATTCTGACTTATTGTGATCCTTTTCATGGTTTTCTAGGCACAAAAAACTCAGAAGTGATTTACCATTTCCTTCTTCTGGGGGTACCCTGGGACTGTGCAGCTTGCCCAAAGCCACACAGACTGGCATTTCTGGGAGGTGCAGTGTGGAATCGAACTCCCAACCCCTGGCTCAGCAGCCAGATGTCTAACTTGTTGTGCTATTCAGCTAGCTCATCCTATCCTGCTCTCCACAATTTAGAGTATAAGAAATATAATGTCAGAGAGATGTCTTCAACTAGTAGAATATAATATATATTCATAGGGATAGGGGTTATGGTACAAATAGGGGGACAAGGTAAAACAAGGGGGGAAGGGTAGGAAAGGGTAAAATTCCAAAGAGTGAAAAGTATTCTTACATCCACTTATACAATTATATTAAAAATGGAAATCATACAAAGAGAAAAAGAAAACATTATAGCAATTTTACAAGATATCTGTCATTACTAATCTTCCATTTTCTTGGACCTTCTCTTTCTTTTTATCTTTAAGTTTACTAATTTTATAGATTTAATATTATTCTGCCAAGCTGATATCTATTGCTCTAAATCAATCTTATAACCATTAGTTTGTGTTTATTTTATCATATATTCTTTCACCATAAAGTACCTTCTTAAATTTAACAATATTTATCTCCACTGCTTTATCTCCATATTCTAACCAATATTTTGTGCCCCTCTTATCATGTCGTCTTTCATTTTCCATCTTATGGACCATGCATCCATTCTCAAGAGCTTCATCCACTCCACGTACCACTCCTTTGTCCCATCTGCCACAGCATGTGTCCCATCATCTCAATTCTTCTCCCTTTCATAGCAAAGTTCATAGTAAAGTTCACCATTTGCTGCACTTCTGCTGCTGACATCTCCATAAGAGGGATTAACAAATTGGCTCTCCTTTGCATTGTATCTTCACCTTTTTCTTCTGAAACCTTCTGGGGTTTAAGAATAACACTGTCTCTCTCCGTCTTCATTGTAAATTCCATTTGTGTCCCTACATCTTTAGTTTGTTCAAATAGCTGATCCATCTCTGTTTTTACCTGGTGTAGTCCATTAAGTTCCCTTCATGGATTGCTGCCTTGTCGTGGCGAAGGGGCTTGAATAATTCAGAGAAGCTATGGGCTATGCCGTGCAGGGACACCCAAGACGGACAGGTCATAGTGGAGAGTTCTGACTAAACGCGATCCACCTGGAGCAGGAACTGGCAAGCCACTCCAGTATCTTTGCCAAGAAAACCCCATGAACAGAAACAAAAGGCTAAAAGATATGATGCTGGAAGATGAGCCCCTCAGGTCGGAAGGCATCCAACATGCTACTGAGGAAGAGCGGAAGACAAGTACAAGTAGCTCCAGTGCTAATGAAGTGGTTGGGCCAAAGCCGAAAGGACACTCAGCTGCTGACGCACCTGGAAGTGAAAGGAAAGTCCGATACTGCAAAGAAAAATACTGCATAGGAACCTGGAATGTAAGATCTATGAACCTTGGTAAGTTGGATGTGGTCAAACAGGAGATGGCAAGAATAAAAATTGACATCCTGGGCGTCAGTGAACTAAAATGGACGGGAATGGGCAAAGTCATTCAGACGATTATCATATCTACTACTGTGGGCAAGAATCCCGTAGAAGAAATGGAGTAGCCCTCATAGTCAACAAAAGAGTGGGAAAAGCTGTACTGGGATATAATCTCAAAAATGATAGAATGATTTCAATATGAATCCAAGGCAGACCTTTCAACATCACAGTAATCCAAATTTATGCACCAACCACCAATGCTGAAGAGGCTGAAATTGACTAATTCTATGAAGACTTACAACACCTTCTAGAACTGACACCAAAGAAAGATGTTCTTTTCATTATAGGGGATTGGAATGCTAAAGTAGGGAGTCAAGAGATAAAAGGAACAACAGGTAAGTTTGGCCTTGGAGTTCAAAACGATGCAGGGCAAAGGCTAACAGAGTTTTGTCAAGAGAACAAGCTGGTCATCACAAACACTCTTTTCCAACAACACAAGAGGTGACTCTACACATGGACATCACCAGATGGGCAATACCGATATCAGATTGATTATATTCTCTGCAGTCAAAGATGGAGAAGCTCTATACAGTCAGCAAAAACAAGACCTGGAGCTGATTGTGGCTCTGATCATCAGCTTCTTATAGCAAAATTCAAGCTTAAACTGAAGTAAGTAGGAAAAACCACTGGGCTAGTCAGGTATAATCTAAACCAAATCCCTTATGAATACACAGTGGAAGTGAAGAACAGATTTAAGGAACTAGATTTGGTGGACAGAGTGCCTGAAGAACTATGGATGGAGGCCCGTAACATTGTACAGGAGGCAGCAACAAAAACCATCCCAAAGAAAAGGAAATGCAAGAAAGCAAAGTGGCTGTCCAACGAGGCCTTACAAATAGCAGAGAAGAGAAGGGAAACAAAATGCAAGGGAGATAGGGAAAGTTACAGAACATTGAATGCAGACTTCCAAAGAATAGCAAGGAGAGACAAGAGGGCCTTCTTAAATGAACAGTGCAAAGAAATAGAGGAAAATAATAGAAAGGGAAAAACCAGAGATCTGTTCAAGAAAATTGGAGATATTAAAGGAAACGTTTGTGCAAAGATGGACATGATAAAGGACAAAAATGGGAGGGACCTAACAGAAGCAGAAGACATCAAAAAGAGGGGGCAAGAATACACAGAGGAATTATACCAGAAAGACTTGGATGTCCCGGACAACCCAGATAGTGTGGTTGGTGACCTTGAGCCAGACATCCTGGAGACTGAAGTCAAGTGGGCCTTAGAAAGCATGGCTAACAACAAGGCCAGTGGAGGTGAAGGCATTCCAGTTGAACTATTTAAAATCTTAAAAGATGACGCTGTTAAGGTGCTACACTCAATATGCCAGCAAGTTTGGAAAACTCAGCAGTGGCCAGAGGATTGGAAAAGATCAGTCTACATCCCAATCCCAAAGAAGGGCAGTGCCAAAGAATGCTCCAACTACCGTACAATTGCACTCATTTCACACGCTAGCAAGGTTATGCTCAAAATCCTACAAGGTAGGCTTCAGCAGTACGTGGACCGAGAACTGCCAGAAGTACAAGCTGGATTTCGAAGGGGCAGAGGAACTAGAGACCAAATTGCTAACATGCGCTGGATTATGGAGAAAGCCAGAGAGTTCCAGAAAAACATCTGCTTCTGCTTCATTGACTACGCAAAAGCCTTTGACTGTGTCGACCACAACAAACTAAGGCAAGTTCTTAAAGAAATGGGAGTGCCTGACCACCCTATCTATCTCCTGAGAAATCTATATGTAGGACAGGAAGCAACAGTTAGAACTGGATATGGAACAACTGATTGGTTCAAAATTGGGAAAGGAGTACGACAAGTCTGTATATTGTCTCCCTGCTTATTTAACTTATATGCAGAATACATCATGCGAAAGGCTGGACTGGAGGAATCCCAAATCGGAATTAAGATTGCCGGAAGAAATATCAACAACCTCAGATATGCAGATGATACCACTCTGATGGCAGAAAGTGAAGAGGAATTAAAGAACCTCTTAATGAGGGTGAAAGAGGAGAGCGCCAAAAATGGTCTGAAGCTCAACATCAAAAAAACAAAGATCATGACCACTGATCCCATCACCTCCTGGCAAATAGAAGGGGAAGATATGGAGGCACTGACAGATTTTACTTTCTTGGGCTCCATGATCACTGCAGATGGTGACAGCAGCCACGAAATTAAAAGACGCCTGCTTCTTGGGAGGAAAGCGATGACAAACCTAGACAGCATCTTAAAAAGCAGAGACATTACCTTGCCGACAAAGGTCCGCATAGTCAAAGCTATGGTTTTTCCAGTAGTGATGTATGGAAGTGAGAGGTGGACCATAAAGAAGGCTGACCGCCAAAGAATTCATGCTTTTGAATTGTGGTGCTGGAGGAGGCTCTTGAGAGTCCCCTGGACTGCAAAGAGAACAAACCTATCCATTTTGAAAGAAATCAATCCTGAGTGCTCACTGGAAGGACAGATCCTGAAGCTGAGGCTCCAATACTTTGGCCATCTCATGAGAAGAGAAGACTCCCTGGAAAAGACCCTGATGTTGGGAAAATGTGAAGGCAAGAGGAGAAGGGGACGACAGAGGACGAGATGGTTGGACAGTGTCACCGAAGCTACCAACATGAATTTGACCCAACTCCGGGAGGCAGTGGAAGACAGGAGGGCCTGGCGTGCTCTGGTCCATGGGGTCACAAAGAGTCGGACACGACTTAATGACTAAACAACAACAAAAGTCCATTAAGTATAATGTTTTGAATATTCCTGAGAACATCTTGTTGTTCCATGATTGGAGGTATTATCTGGATTTCTTTCCAGCAGGTAGTAACCACAGTAGTTATTCACAATGGCAGCATATGTCTTGGGGCAGAAAACTTTTGCAATTCAATCTTTCTCTCCCTGGGCTTCGTAATTAGCAATGGTTGACAGGGGGAAGGGCTTCTCCCAAAACTGTTTCTGGCTGCTTCACAGATTTAAATCCATCAGTAGTTTATGGTTATATTGTCCTGCAGAAGTGAGTTTTATTGCCACAATAGAAGCAAAGTTGTTTTTCTCCCTCCCCTTTTCTCCTTCTTTCTTTCTGTTTCTCCCAGTCAAGCCTCAGATTGGGGGGGGGGGGATGTTCGCCATTCTGGACAGATATAGGTCTAGTCACTTTCTTTGACAGCTTGCACCCACTCTCTTCATTGTTTAGGTCCTTAAGAGTTCCATATGTAAAGCAAGCCACTTACTTCAAGTTCTAGTGAAGATTGTTTCCAAAATCCTTCTGTACTTTTCTGCTCTGTGCCTTGGGGCATTCACAGCTTTGTGCTAAGATGGTGCCCACTCAGTTTCTGCTTCCAGATGTGACTTCAAAGAGAGGCCAATTCAGGGATCCCCCGGTCCTCCTCCCTTCTCAGTCAGATTCTGTTGCTTCAGACTTTCATTTCTCCTAGTAAAAGTCCTCCCCCCCCAAGTTTGGAGGGGTCAAAACCGAGTGGTCTCCGTCAGTTTCAGGAGTCCTCCTGAAACGTGACCAATCTTGCTGCGATGAAGCCCCACCTCCCAAACTGAGATCAGTTTGTTAATGGATTCCACTATTTCAGCTCCTGGCAGGCCGAGACCTCCCCTTTGTTGTCCTCAGCCAGGCTATCTGGAAAGAGGTGGACTTTCATGTCCATTGTCTTCACATTTCAGGTGAAGACAGAATGCATGTGAAATTGGTTTGGAGCTGGTTTGGTAATTGTCTGGCCCATGAAGTTCACCAAGGACCTCATTGTCCTGGTCCTAATCTTTTCCTAAAATGACCAATTATGGTCGCAGAACCCTCCAAGAGGTAGAACTGGCTTTTAAAAGTCCATTTCTGCCCCCTTTCTAGCCTATTATTTTAGAGTAAGCAGTGATATTGTGCAGCAGAGCAAATCAACATTCTATAAGGCAATTCTGAAAATGGGGGTAGCCCAAAAAATTATAACTTTTAAACTGGCCTTCCTATCAGCACCAGATTTGGTAGAGTTTTAGCAGACCATCTACTCTTGCTCTTGCTTTGTGCCAAATTTGGGGAGGTTTTGGACAAAGGGTTTTTTAGTTATGATTTTTAAAATCAAAACTATTTTAGCTCCTATTCAGAAATAAATGACCCCAAGCTACCCCAGATTTAAAATAGCTTACATAAATTGAAAAGACCAATCTTGCTTATTTTGAAAAAGAATTGTTCCACCCACCCACTTTTCTTTTATTTGGAAAGAATCCAGGCTGTAAGGACTGAAATACTGGTTTTCAAAAAAAGCCTTTCAAATACAATAAACAGCTGTTTCTTATAACACTGAGCAGGTATGGTACAGGCTTGCGAAAAAGAAGAGCTTCAGCAAAGGCTATAACTAGGGTGGGGGAGCCAGGGAGATATTAGGAGGAAAAGTCACAGCTCATACTGAAAGGAACTAGGAGAGTTGGTCAGTAGGTTTTCATTCAAGTCATGGAGTGATAGTACTCCAAAAAAACAGGGTGGAGGGGCATTTTGCCAATTCTCCAGAAATTAGCATACAGTGTTGAAAGGCATATTCAAGGAGTTCTGGGTACATTACAAAAGCATACAGTAATTGTGTTTTGTCCTAGCCCAAGGTGCTTTCAGTAAACATTTTCTCAGGATTTCTGAAATGAATCTCTCCTGACATAAGTTTTTATCAAATCAAAACTATTTTAGCTCCTATTCAGAAATAAATGACCCCAAGCTACCCCAGATTTAAAATAGCTTACATAAATTGAAAAGACCAATCTTGCTTATTTTGAAAAAGAATTGTTCCACCCACCCACTTTTCTTTTATTTGGAAAGAATCCAGGCTGTAAGGACTGAAATACTGGTTTTCAAAAAAAGCCTTTCAAATACAATAAACAGCTGTTTCTTATAACACTGAGCAGGTATGGTACAGGCTTGCGAAAAAGAAGAGCTTCAGCAAAGGCTATAACTAGGGTGGGGGAGCCAGGGAGATATTAGGAGGAAAAGTCACAGCTCATACTGAAAGGAACTAGGAGAGTTGGTCAGTAGGTTTTCATTCAAGTCATGGAGTGATAGTACTCCAAAAAAACAGGGTGGAGGGGCATTTTGCCAATTCTCCAGAAATTAGCATACAGTGTTGAAAGGCATATTCAAGGAGTTCTGGGTACATTACAAAAGCATACAGTAATTGTGTTTTGTCCTAGCCCAAGGTGCTTTCAGTAAACATTTTCTCAGGATTTCTGAAATGAATCTCTCCTGACATAAGTTTTTAAAGGTGAAATCAGCTCTGTCTCTGGGACAATCTGAACTTTTGAACCTCTCAATCAGGACCCAGTTAGCTGATTGTCAGAAGGAGAATTTTCTGTGTCTAGTTGTAAAAATATAGACATGGATATTTTAAAGAAAGATAGAAAACAAATTCCAAAGCTCACTCATTTAAGCTGTGAAATTCCTGGCTTTTGCATTGTGGTGGGGGATGGGCTTAATCAATGTTAGCAGAGCTTTTGTGCCACATCATGTCATAGTCTCGAGCTAGTAATTGGGTACATCAGCCATTCCAACCTTCTTGTCACTAATTCAACAGCTTGGTAATTATTATTTTTTAAAAAAAATTCAAATGTGATGTGCCATCAAGTCATTTCTGATGTGCAGTGACTATATGGGTTAATGACCTCCTAAATGACTTCCAGTCATTAACAGCACAGATCAGATCTTGCAAACCAACAGAAGTGGCTTCCTTTAATTGAGTCAATTTATCTCATATTATGTTATTCTCTCTTCTTAAGGTGGTGGGGTTACACTATGATCTTGAAGCCACTTTTTGAAGCTTGCAATATATAAGATTTACATCTTAGTTTCAAAATTGCTCGTGGGATGATTTTAGCTGTGGTTTTTTTTGCCATTTTGTTTTATGTAACAGCAACAAAATGGGCTTCAAAATGTACCCCAGTTCCCAAGCAAGGCAAAACAATCTAGAAGCAGAAGGGGAAAGGGAGGGATTTATCTGAATCTGATATAAGATCATGTGGATCTCCTCAACTAATTCAAATCAAACCACAGCCAAACCACCTCAGAGACAGGAACCTTTAGAGTGTATGGATGAGCTGTAGGTTGAAGAAGAAATTGACAAACAGAAGGTAAGCCATTCCAGCTTCATCCTCACTTCTTTATGTGTCCAGGTGCCTCTGCCTTTTTAGCAGGTTCCTTAATTTCCTTTTTAAAATTGATGATCCCTATGCTGAAAAAAGATAAAGGTTGATCAATAGCAGCTGTTATAAAATGCAATAGTGTGTGACACTGTTTCACCCTAGCAAAGTCCTTTAATTTGTTGATAATCTCTGTGCTGGTGAAAAGCAAAGGTCAACCAGCACTGACCCTTACGAAATGCCAGCATACCTGCCTGAACCCAGCTTGTCACTTTGCTGTATCACTAAGCAAACAAAAAAATGGACTCGAGCACAATGCCTGTCAGATGGATGGTAATGCTTGTCTTGATTCTTATGCTCCTTTTGAGCTCCCTCTTCAATAAGGCACAGTGGTTTATCCTGTTGGGTTGGCCATTGGCTGTTGGGGTTGTGGGTCAGTACCTTCTTGGTAGGTAGTTACTGGGTTAAGCTGTTCCTCTCAAGACACTGTCTCTTGGTGGTGTCTAGATAGCTTTCTCAGATTTCTGCATTATTAACATGTTCACAATAATGTGTGGCTTGTCTGAAAATGAACAAGCCATACAAAACAAATAACTTACTCTTATTGACACCTTGGCTTTAGAAAATAGTGTTGCTGGTTCTTCACTGATGTCACTAAGGATGAAAAAAGACATGTTGGTGGCAGTAGTGTTTATATTGCTTTGATTGAATCATAGAATAATGAGGTTGGAAGAGGCCTATAAGGCCATCAAGTCCAACCCCCACTCCATGCAGAAATACAAATCAAAGGATATCTGTCAGGTGGTTGTCCAAATTTCTCTTGAATGCCTCCAGTGTTGGAGCACTCACCACCTCTCAAGGTAATTGGTTCCATTGCCATCCTGTTCTACCAGGAAGTTTTTTCTTGATATTCAGCTGAAATCTGGCTTCCTGTAACTTGAGCCAATTGTTGTGTGTCCTGCACTCTGGGATGATTGAGAACAGATCCTGCCCCTCCTCTGTAAAATAGCCTTTCAAGTATTTGAAAAGTGCTATCATATCTCCCTCAGTCTTCTTTTTTTTAAAGCTAAACAAGCACAGTTCTTTCAGTCTTTCAGGGTATTAGCTATTCCACCCAATTTTGTATTATCCATAAATCTGATTAGCATTCTCTGAATCCCCTGATCCAGCTCATTAACAAAAATGTTGAAGAGCACTGGGCCCAGGACTAAGCTCTGTGGTACCCCACATGTTACCTCCTCCCATTCTGAGAAGGAGCCATTAAATCATCACCCTCTGAGTACGATTCTATAGCCAAATGTGTATCCACCTGACACTTGTTCTATCCTGCTCACACCTTGTTAGCTTGCTAATCAGAATATTATGGGGCACTTTGTCCAAAGCTTTGCTGAAATCAAGATATACAATGTCTACAGCATTCCCTCTGTCTATCAGCAAGGTTACCCGACCTGTATGTCATTCTTTGATCTTTACTGTATAGGTCTTCAATATACTGTTTCCACCTTCTCTTTATTTTCCCTGGTAAGATAGTGTGCTTCCCTGTAGGTTATTCAGCATTCCTAATCTAGGTTTACATTACTATTTGATTCTTCGGATCTTCTGGAAGAGATTTCTTGTTTCCTTTCTGTTCTCTTCTGTTTCTTTGCAATGGTTATTACAATAGTTCTCTTTGTCTCTAAGTGACAGTCACTAAAAAGCTTCATTCAATGTTCTGACCCTATTTCTGTCACCTTTTGTTTTTTGCTTCTCATCTGTCCTTTACAATTTTAAGTGTTTCTTCCATCATCCATCTAGAATTTTCTTTTCTTTTTTCTACAAGAATGGTCTTTTTGCATATTTATTTAATAATATCCCTGGTTTCAATTCACAATTCTTCTGATTAATGGTCAATTGAGTTCAGTAATGTAGTGACCTAAGTTCAGTTCAGTCTCAAAAGGCTCATGTAGCCAGCTCTATGTTGACTCACCTTTCTATCCTCCTGAGGTTGGTCAATTAAGTACCCAGCTCACTGGGTGGATGGGCAATGTTGTAGCCTGCATAATCAGATTTTTAGTGGTCTAATAAAGGTATCACCTACTTGCGTAACTTTAAAGACCATACAGGTTTTTCCTATTTTTTTCCTAATCTTTAATCCCATAGATGAAGGTAGTAAAATAGAGCTAAGACTCATTGCTCAGGCATACTCCATACCAACGTGTGTGGAATGGTAAAAAAATTCACCTGCTTTGACTTCTCTTCTGTGAAAACATTGCAGGTCATCTGGAAAGGCTGGCTGGAGGTAGTTCTTTAAGTCTGTTTTGTGCTCCGTGCCCTCATTTGATGTTTCTCACCAAGGTATATCTGAAAGATACTGAACCCTTTTCCTCTTCTTTCTTTCTTTCTTTCTTTCTTTCTTTCTTTCTTTCTTTCTTTCTTTCTTTCTTATTTGATTTCTACCCCGCCCCTCTAGACGAAGTCTACTCGGGGCGGCTTACAAACAGTAATAAAACATCATAAAATACAATCATATAAAAGCATCGTTATTACTTATCAAAATATATCATAAAAACAATTACATGATTGAATCAACAAATTTGGAAATTCAAGATGGAGAAAAAGGAAAACTAAAGAGGAAAAGAATCAAGTGTTGACTGGAGGGAAGGCCTGCCTAAAGAGCCAAGTCTTTAAATGACTCTTAAAAACACCCAGCGAGGGTGCCAGGGTGATTTCTGACGGCAAGGTGTTCCATAGTCGAGGGGCCACTGCCGAGAAGGCCCGGTTTCTTGTTCTTTCTTTCCAGGCCTCTCTCGGCATTAGGCCCCTCAGCCGTCTTTCCTGGCTAAAACGAGTGACTTGGGTAGATCTAGGTGGGAGAAGGCGTTCCGCCATGTATCAAGGTCCTAAACTGTTTAGGGCTTTATAAGTCATCATTAACACTGGATGCGGAAACGAATGGGTAGCCAATGCAAGGCGGCCAGAGTGGGAGAGATATGCTGGTATCTTCTCATCCCAGTGAGAAGTCTGGCCACCGCATTTTGCACCATTTGAAGTTTCCGCAACAACCCCAAAGGTAGCCCCACGTAGAGTGCATTACAGTGGTCTAATCTCGAGATTACGAGCGCATGGACCAGAGTGGTAAGCGCCCCAACATCAAGATAGGGATGCAGCTGGGCTATCCGCCGCAGATGGAAATAGGCGGAGCGGACCACTGGCGTCACCTGGGTCTCCATGGTAAGCGCCGGGTCCAGATGTACTCCCAAGCTGCGAACCTCACTCTTTGCGGTGAGAGTCACCCCCCCCAAAAGAGAGGTTTCCCAAACCGCAGATGGAGGGGCCACCCACCCTCAGGACCTCCGTCTTGCCCGGGTTCAGCCTCAGCCCATTCTCCTGCATCCACCGCAGTACAGCCTCCAGACAGTGCTCAAGGGACGGGACGGCATCCACTGAGGAAGGTGAAAAGGAGATGTAGAGCTGGGTGTCATCAGCGTACTGATGGCACGAAGCCCCACACCCCCTGATGACCCCTCCCAGCGGCCTCATATAGATGTTAAGCAGCATTGGAGAGATGATCGAACCCTGCGGAACCCCACAATTGAGGCTCCACGGGGCCGAAACACTCTCTCCAAGCTGAACTCGCTGAGGGCGGTCCTCCAAGAAGGATCGGAGCCAGGCAAGTGCCTATCCACCGATTCCTAACTCCGAGAGCCTCCCCAGGAGGATACCGTGGTCGACGGTATCAAAGGCCGCTGAAATGTCGAGGAGGACCAACAAGGACATATTGCCCCCGTCAGCCTCCCTCAACAGGTCATCCAACAGCGCGACCAGTGCCGTTTCCGTACCGTGACGCGGCCTGAAGCCTGACTGAAATGGGTCCAGGGCATTGGTTTCATCCAAAAGAGCCTGCAGCTGATCAGCCACCACCCTCTCCACCACTTTGCTAAGGAAAGAAACATTGGCGACGGGCCTGTAGTTGCCAATGTCGCCCGCCGCCAAATTTGGTTTCTTCCTAATGGGCCTAATGAGTGTCTCCTTGAGGGCAGGAGGAACCTTGCCCTCAAGGAGAGACCCATTAATTATCGCAGTGGCCCATTCAGTTGTTATAGGCCTGGCTGCTTTGATTAGCCAGGCCGGGCAAGGGTCAAGGGAGGAGGTGGTGGCCTGACAGTGATCAAGCGCTTTGTCCACCAAATCTGGCGTCACAGGCTGAAAGAGTTTGAGTCTCATCGGGCAAGGCGGAGTGCTGGACATCTCTGCTCGATCCACTGTATTTAAAAAAGGAGAGAGATCCCGGCGGATGGTCTCCACTTTAGATTTTAAAAATGCTGCAAATTGGTCAGGTGAGATATTAGTGGGAGGCCCATCACCCAGACCAATTCCGGATAGATCGCGAACTATACGGAAAAGTTCTGCCTGCTGATTTGAAGCTTCGCTTATCCAGTCAGCGAAGTGTGATTGTCTAGCAGCCCTCACCTTAGCCAGGTAATGGTTAGTTGCGATCCTAACAGCTCTCTTATTATAATCCGTCGGTTTGTCTCTCCACGTGCACTCTAGCAGTCTCCTATTTCGCTTCATAGCTCGTAGTTCCTGATTATACCAGGCCCCTGGCCGAGCTCTGCGACGGAGAGGGCGTTTAGGAGCGATCGTGTCTACGGCCCTAGTTGCAGCGGCAATCCAGCCGTCAACCAGAGCTTCGACAGGAGCGCCAGACAGATCAGCTGGAATCCCTCTCATGGTATCCTGGAATCGTAATGGATCCAGTAACCTTCGAGGGTGGACCATCAAAATAGGTCCATGCTCCCTGCAGGGAGGGAGTGCCACTGAGAGGTTACATTTTATTAGGTGATGATCTGACCATGACAAGGGGACTGACAACAGGTCAGTCACCATCAGACCACGCTCGCTCTGCTCGGTGGAAAATACCAGGTCTAGCATATGGCCGCCCACATGTGTGGGACCGTTGACATGTTGGGACATGTCCAAGGAAGCCATGGTTTCCAAGAACTCAAGAGCTGGACTGGAAACCCCTGCCTCCGCATGGATGTTGAAGTCACCCAGGACCAAAAGCCTCGGGGACTCCAACAGTGCCGCAGAGACAAAGTCCACCAGCTCCAGTAAGGAGGTGGCTGGGTCGCGGGGAGCACGGTAACCCAGCAAGATCCCAATACCATCCCTGGCCCGACAAACACGTGGAGGGCCTCCAGACCTGGCTTCACCACCGAGGAGCGCCTAGTAACCTCTAGCGTGTTTCTATAAACAATGGCTACTCCCCCCCCGCCCCTCCAGTCTGCCCTGGTGCTGGACTGCATAACCGGGGGGACAGGCAAGTGGTTTGTCCAGAGGTTCTTCCATTCACATAATGGGCTACGGTCTCATTCATAGGATACTTTTAAAACCATTAATGAATTTACAGATACAATTATATGACCAACTTAAACATTTACTGCATAGCCACAAGTTGCAGGTTGCTTCTGTACTTCTGCCACTTAGAATAGAACATACTACAAAAGCAAAGGAGAATAGGGAAGTGAAAAACATCAATATCTTCCAGTGTTGCAAAAGCAAATAAAGGTGTATGTTGAACAAAGAGACTGTTTCTTAACTTCCTGCAATAGAAGAAATAACTGTTCTGCCCTGCTCAGAACAGAACCATTCTGTATCATGTATAAAACTTTCCTGAATACTGTCTGTGCCAAGGAGCAAAGGTTATCAGGTTAGGAGAGTTTAAAACACAGTACAAACTGTCATTTTGCTGTGTTGTGAATCATGTTGTATCATGTACAAAACTTTCCTTGAGTTTATCTGTACCAAGGAAGAAAGGTTTCCAGGGTAAAGAACTTTGAAACACGGACGTGCTGTGTGAAGTCCTGCCTCTAATTTTGCTGTGTCACAAAGCACACAGAGAAGAGCTGGAGCACAATGTCTGTGAAATGGAGGCTGGTGCTTCCTTTGCTTCTTGTATCCTTCTCGCCCTTGGTTTCCACTGGAAGTGTCCTTGTCTGGCCAGCTGACCACAGCCACTGGATCAATCTGAAATCCATCATGGATGAGCTGACAGCCAGGGGCCATCAGGTGACTGTGCTACTGCCTTCATTCTTCCAGGCTGCTAACACCCCTGAAACTTTTCCGTTGCAATTGGAAGTGATCTCTGTTCCATTTTCAAAAGCAGACATGGACTCATTAATTCAGGACTTCATAGTCTTATTTTCTTATGAGAAGCATGAAATTTCTTCCTGGGAAATTTTCACCAAGTTTTATAATTTGATGAGTGAGCTGTTGGACAGAAACAAAATTATCTGTGACTTAATTGTGTTGAATGAGAAACTGTTGAAGAAGTTGGAATCAGCTCATTTTGACATTCTGATTTCTGACCCACTCACACCATGTGGGGAACTAGTGGCTGAGAAGCTCCATCTCCCATTTTTATATTCTTTCCGATTCTCTTTTGGAAACACAATGGAGCGTCTTTGTGGTGGTATCCCATCTCCTCCATCCTATGTGCCTGCCAGTCTGGGAGGGCTAACGGACAGGATGACCTTCCTGCAGAGGATGGGGAACATGCTCTTTTACCTTTCACAAGATGTTATGTTTCATCAGGTTATCTGGAAAGACTGGAATAAATATTATAGTGAAGTTCTAGGTAAGAATTTGTTCCTAATTCTCACCATGGCATTTCTCATGTTTACAACAATAAGGCCATATCCATGTATGGCTATGGGGTGTTTGTGTCATATGGGCTTGGCAGTCTGGGCGAGTTAACGGAGAGGATGTTCTTTGTGGAAAGGATGGGAAACTGGCTCGCAAGCCCATGTCTCACAAACCTACCTGTTTCATCATGTTATCTAGAAAGATTGCCATTCTCGTTAAAAGCCTACTCGTATTTCCAATGAATTGTTTTTTTCAAAACCTATAAAGCCTGGTTCACTTATAAGTATTTGTCCTATGATTTTCCTAACCTTGGTGACTGGCAGATCAATAAACAGAAACTTTACCACTGCACAAGAACACAGTGATGTTATTGTGCTGACAGAACAAATCAACATTCTGTAAGGCAATTCTAAGCACAACAAAATAAATTATAATTTTGAAACTTTGAAGCTTCCTCTTCCTGCTTTGCCTGCAGCCATACACGTGGGGCTGCTCATATCTGCTATCACTTGGAAATCATTTCAGCACTTTTGACGGTCTACCACTTGTAACTCTTTGTGTGCACCAGTAAAATTACAGCTTAATGGCAAAAAACATTAAATAATTCATTTTGGGTTTTCGTTTGAGAGAATTTGTGCCTTTTTAAGAGGATAAATGAAGGTAGTTCTTGAATCAGAGTTATTCTTGTTACTAAGACATAAAAGTTGGCATATTGGAGAGAGATGATTTCACTTGTGACAAGTGGAGAAATAGTCATGTATCCTGGACTGGCTGAATCCAATTGTTTTATTGGTTTTGCTTTTGAAAACCCTATTAGGGTCACCATATGTCAGTTCTGACTTGATAGCATAAAGCAACTGTAGCGAACACCCTGCCTTCCCATATATGTCATGGTATTAGCCTGCACCAATGGGAGTTGTTGGGGGGCGGAGCCAGAGTGAAACTAGAAGGGAGGGGTGAGTTAGAATGAGACAGAGTTGGAGTTAGAGGCTTGACAGTTGGAGAGTTAACTGTGAAGTGGGGAGTTAGGCTGTGGAGAGTTAAAGGTGGCAGTTGAGAGCGAGGACGTTAAAGAAAGTTAAATAAGGAATAAGTTATTAAGAAGCCAATAAATGCCTTAACGTCTTTTAACAATTTATTCAAATGAACTGTAATCAATAAACCTGTTTTGTGCTGAAAGTCACACAGTGTATGGACCTCAATCTTTTTGAGTAAATTGTGTTGGTAAGGACCAACTGGTGGCAGCGTAAAGTAAAAGGGAACATGGCTTGTGTGCCTTGGGTTAGTGAAACAACCTGGGGACCCGCAGAAAAGAGGGTGCACGCCACAGCAACATTGGAACAGAGAGCAACTTTAAAGAAACATAACTGTCTAACTTAACATATTTCCCCGTAATGCTTCTATGCAAATGCTTCTACTAGTTTTTACCCCAAACTAAAGTGCTCCTTTCAGAGCTGAAAACTGGCAGGGCCTATTTAATAGACAGCAGTTAGTCCCTGTTCCACTAGGCCAGGGGTCTCCAAACTTTTAACCATGAGAGCTACACCAGATATTTTCAACCTTTTTGAGGGCTGAAGAAACAGGAACGTGTGGCGCGTATGCATGGCCGCACGCCTGCACGCCCACACGCCTGCCTGCCCCACGTCTGTCCCCTGCATGCCCGCCCTCACGGACGGCCCCACACATGCGCACACACACCCTGCCAGCCCATCTGCCTGCACCCCCACAGGCTGAAGGGAATGGGCAGGACAAAACGGGAAGGCGGGCCAGATGTGGCCCGCAGACTATAGTTTGGAGACCCCTGCACTAGGCTATGAATATACTTCTGCCATTTTCTACCTCGAGCTCCTGCCTGTCAGCAGAACGTAGGTCTTGAATCAGCTAGGGTTGTTCCTCTTACTAAGGCAAAGACAACTCCGTACATTGGGCAGAAAAAGTTACCTAACTTCCAGCAGGTGGAGTGGTAAATGTGTGTCCTCATATGGGTAGTTTATGCTGTGTTATCCATGACAGGATTTTGCTCTAGCACTGAGGCCTTTGTTTTCTTGATAATTCCCATGCCAAAGGATGACAAAGGTTACTTAGGGTGGTTAGTTATGTGAAATACAAGAGTGTCAGCATACACCCAGCCTCTCATTTTACAATATTGTTACTCAAGCAGAGAAAAGCTGGAGCACAATGTCTATGAAATGGATGCTGGTTTTTCCTTTTGTTCTAGTGTTCTTCTTGGGCTCAGCCTCTACTGGGAATTTCCTTGTTTGGCCTGGTGACTATAGCCACTGGATAAATTTGGAATCTATTGTACATGAGCTAACAGCCAGGGGTCACCAAGTGACTGTGCTATTGCCTTCATTCTTCCAGGCAGCTAACTCCAGTGAACCTTCCCAGTTTCAAATGGAAGTGATCTCTGTTCCATTCTCAAAGGCACACATGGATGCTGTCATTCAAGACATCATACACCTGTGGTCTTATGAGATACATGAACTTCCTTCCTGGAACTTTTTCATCAAATTGTATGCCGTTACAATGGAGATGAAGTACTTACAAAAAAATGTCTGTGATAGTGTTCTGTTCAACAAGAAACTATTGAAGAAGTTGGACTCAGCTCATTTTGATATCCTCATTTCAGACCCTTTCTTTATATGTGGAGAACTGGTGGCTGAGAAACTCCATCTTCCATTTATATATTCCTTACGATTCACTTTTGGAAACACAGTGGAGCATCTTTGTGGTGGTATCCCATCTCCTCCATCCTATGTTCATGCCAGTCTGGGAGGGCTAACGGACAGGATGACCTTCCTGCAGAGGATGGGGAATATGCTTTTTTATCTCTCACAAGATATCTTGTTCCAGCATGTTCACTTTTAAAAATAGAATAATTTCTTTGGTGAAGTTCTAGGTAAGAACCTGCTCCTTGTTCTAGTTCTGGTGTTTTTCACCTTCATATCCATATTCCTATCTGTCCTGTGATTTTGCTACTTGTGATGGGTGGGAGAGGAACAGGCAAAGGTACCCAACAAAGTTTAATTTGATAGTTCCTCCATTCTCTCTGTAAGACAGCAATAATCTAGGGATGAAGACGTCTGGAGGCCAGCTCTGAGAATTCCTCAACACTGGGAAGATGTTCAATGGCTTTTAAATCCTTTATCTGCATTGCAGAGTCCTTGAACTCTCCCTAGCCCCCTCTCTCTTCATTTCTTACCCTTGTTGCATAGTTAGATTTCCAGCATTTGCCTTTGCCTTCTGAATGACAGTGGCCAGAAAGAACATTAAAGAATACATTTTAGAAGGTTCAGGATTATTCAATTTATGTGTTTCTGCAATAGGAATTAAACCTCAAGCAGGTGATCTCATCCTTTTCACCCTGTATAAGTTTAGATGAGCAAAATGACATAATTCTAAGCTTGTGTTGCAACCTACTCACTGAATATTGGGAAGGCATCTGTGTATACCTCCCAAAATCCTGATGTACCCATTTTTCAAAGTTGCTTACCCAACTTGCATATGTGCATTAGGGGGTATGATGGGGAGGCAATTACAGTCTTTTCCTTTTAATAATATCATTATTGTAACACAAATGCTAAGGTATCCATTAATGATGCTTGTGCTAACTGCTCATGTTAACTGGCTGGATAGCTCAATGGATTAATGCATGGCATTAGGAGTTAGATTTCCCCAACTATGAGCCTGTTTACATTTCTCAAAAAATGCACAATATGTAGTGTTTTAATTTTAGCCGACTCAAGCCATGTGGTTTTTTAGTCATTTCCTGCATTCCTACTTATCAATTGAAATGCATATCTTCTTGATGGCCTACTGCTGAGCTGGCTGGTCCTGAATTAACTGACACAAACAACATAATTGGAGGGAAAGAGACCACAACTTTATTGATCACAGCAGCAGTCATCCTGGCCAAGCATTGGGTTGGATCCACCACATCGGGGGACCCGAATGCCCCCCGGTGCCCTTCGCCATCTCCTTGAGAGACCTCTGGGGTGGCAGTTCCCTTGGGAGGCCACGTGGACGTAAGCCACTCCGTGGCTCCACTGCCTCCTAGGGTGGGGGCAAATATCCCCCCCCCCCGAGCTGGGGCAGATCCAGGGCCCCGCCCAGGTTCCCATGTGGGGATTTCTCTCCCACCCAGACATGCAGGTCGCTGCCTGCTGTCCAACAACTGGTTGGATCCTTCCCAATGCCTGAAAATGCTTTCCAAGTTGTGACGATTGAACATATAAAACTAGCAAACCCAACGAAGTAACAACCAAATCAACCTGTAACCATAGAAAAGTAATGCAATCAACTAGGGCGGGCGGGCAGGGGGACTTATGTTCTGATGAACAGAGGCTCCAAGCCTCGGCTCACCCTTCTTTTAACTGTGCCGGTGGACCGGACTGGAAACCCTGTCTCTCAGGTCCGCTGGCAAGCAGACCAAGCCCTTTGCCCTGCGCCAGCCAATCCCCGTAGGGGGTGGTGTTGTCGTGCCGGCGTGAGCCATCTCAGGCTCCTTTGCTGCTAGCCATGTGGCCGCCATCATCTTTTCTCCTGGCTGCCGCCAACAGGACCCAGCAGCCGCTCTGGCCTGAATGCAGGACTGGGTAGGTCCGTGTCTTGACCTTCTGTTAACATACCCATTTCTGGAGGATACATACTTTCAGCTTGTGTTCTTAAATCGGGTATGCATGGAGAGGCTCCTTTTAAAACCAGCTTTAAGTTCAAAATGGGCTTAAGTCAATTAAGAAAACAGTGTGTTGAAATAAATGGCCCTCTGATGGCCGTTTATTTTAACTCACTTCCTAAGAAAATAAAACAAGTCAGAGGAAAATAAGTACGCACTTTGGAATTCGTTGTGTGAATGTGAAACTCAGCATGGGTTTTAACATAAATCACAGGCTTTTTGGCTGTGTGACCAGTCTTTATGTCTCCCAGGAGAAGAGCCAGCCTGTGTGGCACGGTCCCAGAGTGGTACTATAAGGAGAGGCTGAGAAATCACTTCTGAGTTCTGTATATCTGTGAAGGGTTGTCATAAGTCAGAGTGGGTTTGATTACACAGGAGTATTGCTAATATGTGTTAACAAATTTTTAAAAATACCCACACCTATGAGAGTAAACCTAGACATGATGGTTTCAGTCATCCTTGCCCAGGTAAGATCCAAATATAAAATGGGGCAGTTCAGTATCCAATTTTCAATATCAAAGGGAACACAGGCAAGGGGATTTACACCTGAATTCCCCATCCCCATCCACTTTGCCTTCTTGTAGTCCATCACCCCAGTCACTTTTCTCCCAGTACTCCCACCTAGTGCTGGAGCAGAAGTGAAGAAAAAAGAAATCCACAAATAATCTTCCGGTGGGACGTGTAACATGAAAGTATATACGAGGAACTGTGGGCTTTCCACTCTGTTTTACAAGCTCAGAAAATTGGGGTCAGCTTTTAGAAATACATTGCATCAGTTGTCAAGCAGAGAGAGCAAAATGACTTGATTTCATTATAGCCTTGGGTTGGAAAAAATAGAGTGATCCATCTCAGAATTTGTTTTGTGCTATTGATTTTCACCACAGGTTTTTAAATGCTACAATGACATTAGATCACAAATGGGAGTAGAAATCTAGATCTGATCTGTGAAATCATCAGTGGGGGGTATTTTGGCTTCTTTTGGTAACCTCTGGAGTTGCCACCTTGAAAAAGTGACTTTCCATCATGTTCTTGCCCCAGGCCTGTGGCTGGAATGCAAGCTGTGCTTGGAAATGGGTGGTCTAGTGCAGTGGTCCCCAACCTTTTCCCAACCGCGGACTGTTTGGGGGGGTGTGGTGCGCCCGCAGGGGGGCAGAGCTTGTGCACGCACATGCGCACATCGCGCTCACGGGGGACGCGCATGCGCACAGTGAGCTTGCAGGGGTGGAATGTGCTCACACACATGCGCACAATGGCACTCGCCAGGGGGCGCTCACAGCGGGGGGGGTAGGATATCTGTGTCTGTCGCCTGGATAGGCCACGGACCGCTGCCGGGTCATGGACCAGGGGTTGGGAACCTCTGGTCTAGTGCACAGCTGGCACTCCCCTGTGGATTAAGACAAAATCAGGGTTCAGCAAAGTTATCTTGAGTGGACCTGATGTGTCTTTGTGTGTATAGCTGGCCTTTGTTTTGATAAATCATGTTGTGTTTCTTTCCTGTTCCTTTGCACAAAAGGAACCTTACAGTGAAAGGCATTTGTTAATCCTAAATGTGTTACAAAACCTTTGTTTTATTATATAGCAACCAGAATCCTAATCCTTTGTTTTATTATTTAGCAAACAGAATCCTAATCCTAATCATCAGTAATAACAACATTTTATTGGATTTTAACCACAAAAGCTCACGTTAAAATATAACATTGTTGTTCATTTATTTTTATTTTGTTTTATTTTGTTTTTGTTTTTGCCTGTAAATCTTATTGCTGATTTGTGTGTGTGTAAATTAAATTGTGAACTGTCATTACAACTGCATGTGTCAGATGCAACCATACACCACTGACTCTTAAAGCCGGCAAGAATGTTTACTTGTGAACTCTGTATTTTACTGTATTTCACTCGATATGTCTGAAGAAGTGGACTTATGCACAAAAACTCACATTAAAATATAACAGTTATTCTTTAAGGTGCCATATTTTTGTCCTTTTGTCTTTTTTAATTTTAATTTAATTTTAATTTTTAAAATATTATTATTATTTTTCTTTGGGTTTTGCCTGATATGCCAAGTAAGGTGGAAATGCCTCACTAATTAGAAACTCTGATGCTTCACTGATGGTTTCCCCCGTAACAACCTTAGAAGTGTCATAGGAACAGGATGTGGAGACTATCCTCCCTAGAAAATGAAAGATGATTTTTTCCAGCATGTTTTTGATGTATTTCATTTATGTGTTCCTTTTTTAGTATGTAGGGACGTGGTGGCGCTGCGGGTTAAACCGCAGAAGCCTCTGTGCTGCAAGGTCAGAAGACCAACAGTCATAAGATCGAATCCACATGACAGAGTGAGCTCCCGTCGCTTGTCCCAGCTCCTGCCAACCTAGCAGTTCAAAAGCATGTAAAAATGCGAGCAGATAAATAGGTATCACCATGGTGGGAAGGTAACGGCGTTCCGTGTCTAGTCGTGCTGGCCACGTGACCACGGAAAGTGTCTACGGACAAACGCTGGCTCTACGGCTTGGAAACGGGGATGAGCACCGTGCCCTAGAGTCGGACACGACTGGACTAAATGTCAAGGGGAACCTTTACCTTTACCTTTTTAGTATCCATAGCTTGATAATTATAAACATTTTCCTCACCAGAAAATGAAGTTGGAATGTGTTTGTCGTAGAAACATAGTCTAAGCATGTTGTCACTATTATTCACACAAATCTTTTACTAAGATATTTCTTTTTCAGTTAAGTAATATATTTTTTTTATTCCAAAAAGGAATTTTTTCTTCAAACTTTATTCAACAGTACCTGCATACTTGCTTCTGAAGTAATACCATTCCAGGTTCTGCGGCCAGTCCTAATTCTCTGTTGTGTGATACATGCATTTGTATAAATATCAACTATTCCTGCAATTCTGGATCACAACTCCTTTTTATTTTTTAAAAATAAAGTGTGTATTATAAAGCTGAAAACATAATGTGTGAATCAATTTTCATTTCTGAAAATAGGGTTTCCTTGTGCAAAGAAAACTCAAATTGAATTTAATTCCACTTCTTTTCATTTGTAGGGAGACCCACAACCTTGTGTGAAACCATGGGTAAAGCAGAAATGTGGCTAATCCGAACCTACTGGGACTTTGAATTTCCACGGCCTTTTCTGCCGAATTTTGAATTTGTGGGGGGCCTGCACTGTAAGCCAGCAAAGCCGCTGCCTGAGGTAATTCTGTCTTTGCAATTCAACCAATAATGATCAAATCAGCTGTTTCTTGTATATCATGCTTTGAAAAAAAGGAGTTGTGGGGAGGAGGTAAGTGAGTTTACTATTTGGAGTTCTGCATTTCCCCTCATCTAGTTCCAAGTCTGTTTATGGCTTCGTGGCATCTCCTGTAGAAACCATTTACAGGTACCTCAAACAGCTGATTTCAGGTGACATTAGGAAGTCCACGTGTTATATGTAACACATGTGCAGTTTAAATGCAGGAGCAGGTTATACCTTCATTTGTCCATTAATAATATAAAACAACAAAAGGCAAAAAACAAACAGCAAGCTTTCAATGATAAATCATCTTCTTCAAGGCTGTGCATCAAATTCTTGTGGGCAGTTCCAAACTTATGTGCTGGTTTTAATGTCCCAAATTCTCATGGCTGATGGTGTAGAGACCAGGTTAGCTTCTTAGATGGAGAGAGCTGCAGCATGCTTGTTGGTTTCAAGCTCTTCAGCTAGCAATTTGGAATTTGTACAAGGCACAGCATGGAATCGAATTCTCATCCCCTGGGTTCATCCATATCACTAAGGGCTTGGCTACACTGCTCAGTTGGAGTGGGCTAGATTGTGCTAAATTGGGTGGTGAAAGGTCACATAGGGGTCAAGTATGCCATTTGGTGTGATTTTTGCATCCACATGGCATTTGTACCTTGTGACCCTATTTGGCCTGCCTCCCTTAGGAAGACAAAGAAAAAAATTATCCTCCTTCCCCCTTTCTGTCTTCTTTTGGGAGGAAGCTTTAAAAAAACAAAAACAAAAAAACACACAACCCTAATGGTACAGTGCATCAGTACTGCCACAATGAGCTCTTTGCTTTTTCCCTCTCCCCCTCCACAGAGGGACAGAGTGAAATGGCTACAATGTCTGCTTAAGCCAATTAACGGTCTGGGAAATTGAAAGTGAAAGGGTAATTTAAAGCACTGATTTCATGTGCTAGAAATGAACCAAAATGGAGTGATCCTACTCACACCTAAAAAAGAGTAGCCCCTTACTGGGATCCGGAAAGGTTTGAGTAGAAATGCTCTGGGGACGGACTGTTAGGGCACTTACGTCATCTGGTCACCAGTGAAAGAAGCAAACTACCCCATCGCCACAGCAGATCAAGCAGTGGGACAAATGTCCATGTAATCACCCCCTCAGTTATCCAGCCAGGTATTGTCTTTCCTTGGTGGTCTTTATTCACATATTCTTTTTTCCCCCCTTCCCATATCTTCCACTCAGAACCGATCTCCTGGAACTTGCAGAGTCAAGTTCTAGGCATGGTGTACTCTTCACCCTTTGTCTCTCAGTACAAACAGGTGTACCCCTGCAAAGTTGGACCACACGTTTCTGCTTTGATTCAGTCCTTGCCTGCATATCTGAATAGGGCTGTATTCTCACAGACATCTGAACAAATTTACACACAATGTGAACACTCTTATTGAGAGTAACCCTATTCCAAAAAATCAGCAAAGAGTACTGTACTTGCACAGAGAGGAGAGTGTTCTAGCCCTGCCCTCTGTTGTCACTTCTGCTACCCTCCTACATGCAGTGAATAAAAAACCTGAAGGGGGAAAGCCACCATTGCACATGAATAGGGACCCTAGGAAAAACCCCAGATGTAGTGGAGGCCCTTCCTCTTCAGACGTGCTGCCCACCCATGTGAGAGGGTGACAAGGCTGGGAATTGAGGGGGTGGGGCTAGAATGCTCTCTCTATGTGTGGTGTTCTACATATTTTTTTTAAAAGCAAGACTGAATAAGGCTAGTGGCAGATGGGAGTTCATCAGCTCTGACCCATCTACACACAGTTTACTCTTCTGTCTATTCCATTGAAGCTTGTGCAACAAAAGTGAAGTGGGGTAAACAGATTACAGCCAGGAGTTGAGATAATCATGGTCCAAAGTTTTGATTTCAGTATGCTCACAGATCATTTGTGAAGAGACAGGTTATTTGATGTGATGAATTTTCTACCTCCATTTGTCCAATGCTCATTAACTTCTGGGGAAAGAATTATGGTCCACCTTAAACTCCATCTACATTTAAGTGTAAGGCAGGAAGAGGACAGGAGGGGAAAGTGTGGGAGAGGGATCAGCTTTACCTACGCCCCAATGTGGCTGCCAGGAAAACCAGCAAGATGCTGGTCCACAAGGGGCTTGATGGTGAACCCACTCTCCCCTGTGCGGTTCTCTCTCCCTTTCCTCTTCCAAATCTTCCACTCACCCTCACAATTTCCTCACACAGAACATCCTCCTCAAGATTTCATTTGGTTGTGCCCTATGAACAAAAAGGGCTGTGCTCCAGACACACTGGCTATACTTTATACAGTTGCAGAGAAACAGTAAATATTCAAGACAGATCAGCTAAGGGCTTGGCCACCTCTTTCCCATTCTCTTTCGTTAAAGCATTAGTCATCAAATGGGGGGTAGACATGAAGGAATTCCAAGGCAGGGAGGGGGGGCAGCTGGTCCTTTTGCCACAGATGCTCCTTGAGCTCTTGGTCTCGATGCACCAGTCTCTGATGATAGTGGAGGCATGTCCAGCACCACTTCTGCATCAAGGTTGGGTACTCCGGTTAAGAAGTGCTGGGCCACTGGTCTTGACACAGTGGGATGGGATGCTTGGCGCACAAGGTCCCAGCTCTATGTGAAGGTGGTCTACATACCGGTCCTCCTCTTCCTCCCCTAGGGCATAGAAGATGGGCAGCTGCTTCTCCAGCTCCCCTAACCAGTCCACTTCTTCCTCCTCTTCCTTTTTTCTCTCCTCCTCCCAACAAGCCACACGCTCCCAGGGCCAGCATGCCTTCATTTCCCCGTTTGCTCAGGCACCACTGAACAGCACCTTTGCCTTCAGGGTCTCCTACTACCAGGGTCTCTGGGTAGTCCAATGGAGGGCCCACAGATGAGGCAACCAGCCAGCTAGGGACAGGGGGGGCATCCCTCTTGCAGTAAGCATTACCAGAGCCAGGAAATAATGTATTACAAGGTATAATGTTTATCTTTGAAATAAACGAACAATGTTTATTCACTGCCTCTGATTTTTTTTTTTTGAGTTGCTAACTGCATTCTTTAGGTATTTGGAAGGGATACACCTCCAAAATCTTAGGTCATTTCATATTTCTTAAAAAGCGGAACTAAAAAGCATCCAAAAGCAGCTAGTTATTTTTCATTTTTCAATGTTAACAGGTTACCTTACGTTGGGCGGGTAGCAGTAAAAAGTGGCTTTAAAATGGATTGCATAATGAATTACTTTCTTTGCATACACTTCAATGCTCTGAGCATTACAAAATCAAAGAAGAAGAACCTTATTGTACCACTGGCATCTATACTACAAGAAATCTGTGAATATGCCCATTTCCTGTGGAGAAACATACATTATGCTTACATTTTGTCTGTATTCCCAGTATTTTGCTATTCTCCACTTAAATACATCCTTCTTGTAAGATATAAGAAAGATGAATTGTTATGTTTGGGGCTACGTTTTTCCCCCTTTTCTTTTCTCTGTGAGGATACACAGAACATGGTCAGGCCTTAGAGCGAACTGAGCATGCACTAGGACACTTGTGATATTTCCCCTGCAGCAGGAGCTGGCAGCAGGAAAGCAGGGGGTGAACTGTCTTTTTGGAGAAGAGTGCTCTCCATTACAAATCTTCTCAAGTGTGTTTTGCTGCCTGAAATGGACACTCACACACTGAAGTATTTAGTACCTCAGGCCAACCCCTTTATTTTAGGTCCCTGAGGCAGAAAAATTTGACAGGTGTCTCTTCCAAATTGCAGGTAAACACCTACTACTTTGCTGTCCTTTATGGACACCCATAAGTCAAAATTGGACATGGGAATGAATACAAAAACAAATCATGATATTCAATGACTATTGCTGATTTGCCAGATATTCGTTGCTTCATATTCTTGAGGTCCAGAGACCCCGACGAATATGAAACAACAAATATAGCCCTTTCATATTCGTCCCTTCATCTATCCCTCTCTGCTTATGTCCCCACGGATCAGCTGTTCCTTGGGGGCACAGGCAGAGAGAGGTTTTTCCTTCGAGCAGCTTACTAAAGCCTGCTCGAAAATAATCCCCCCCTGTTTACAAAGATAGGGGGGAATCGCTTTTCTTAGGCTTCCCCTATCTTTCTATGCCCCTGCAGCACAGACAGGGGAAACCTGACCAAAGGAATTCCCCCCCGCTGTCTTTGCAAAGACAAAGGCTTCCCCAGTCTATGCCACAGGGGCATAGAAAAAGGAAGCGTGAACAAAGCGATGTCCCCTCTCTGTCTTTGCAAAGACAGCAGGATGGGGGATCACTTTGATCAGGCTTCCCCCATCTTTCTATGCCCAGGAAGGCAGATCCAAGGGTCTTTTCAAAGACAGAGACGGGTGAGGGGATCGCTTTACTCAGGCTTGCCCAAAGGGAAGTCCTCCTCCCCACTACTCTTTGCAAAAGCTAGGCTGCCGGAACTGAAATCACGGTTCTGAAACTTCTGTTTCGGTGGAAGTGGTGGCAGAGCAGGAGGAGGCAGCTGGGCAAGGTAAGTGGCAGTGGGAAGGGGGTGGGGGCAGGCTGTGGGAGTGGGGGGCTCCGCTTTTTTTTTTTTAAGATAACCACACCAGGAGAAATTTGTGGTTCGTGGGCCATCAAGGTTGACATCAAGCACAAACCAAGACGTCCCCATCTCTAGTCAAAATCATGAAGTGACTGCCTTGCTCTGTCTCATGGTGAGCTAGACTTGCCTCTTATGAAAGGGCACCTAGTACACATCTGATACATTTCAGGTTTTCTTGAGCATTGTTTGAAAACTAATCCTTACAGGACTCCGGAAATGGAGACAAGCTCCTTCCATGTACTCCATTCTGGTCAACCAAGAACGTATTACTATAACCCATGTATACATTTCCAGCAGCAAACAACTTTATGATCAATCACTCAGCTCTCTTTCTGTCTTTTAACAGGAGATGGAGAAATTTGTCCAAAGTTCAGGAGAACATGGTATTGTGGTGTTTTCTCTAGGCTCAATGATTAAAAATTTAACAGATGAAAAGAGTGCCATGGTTGCTCTGGCACTCAGCCAGCTTCCACAGAAGGTCAGTTTTCTGGATGTAATTTGCTAAAATAATTATTTGTATCCGTGATTTGTAAAAGGTAGATGAACCACTGGCCGAAATCTGTTGTTGTATGTTAAGAAATCTTCATAGACACCGACATGCTGAGAGCAATAGATTGTGGTTACTAAAATTTCTTAACTTACAAAAATTCACTTTCAAAACATTAAAGCTTTTGTGTATTTGCATAAGAGGATTTTGGCCAATATCTCACATCTAGTTTCTTCCCAATAAATGGCTTTTTCATACTTTGATACAGAACACTTCAAAATCTGTGTTTCCTTAAAAGATAAGGCAATTTGAAAAACTCAAAATTGTATCAAAATTATTCTTAGTCTGGTAATAGTTAATCTTTTCAGAGAATGACAGCTCAGTTCTTTGTTTCTTGAATATGCTCATTCTGAGTAGCTTCAGTCAATAGTCTATTCATGCTCTGCCACCCTGTTTACCAAAATATGCGACCAGGTGATCACATTGTCATGAAGGAAACATTGCTTCGAGATCTAAAGACAGACAGCTAAATGTGCTTTGTATGCACACCCTTGAATTCCAGTGTGGGATATGCAATGAGTATTCTAAAATTTCATTTAAATTTCATTTTTAAATTAAACTAGAAAGAAGCAAGTAAGTAATTCATTGCTTCTCAGATCAAAAAGAAGAAAAGGAAAGCAATCATGTTAACAGAAGAGGTAAGAGATTTAAAAAAAAGCAAAGGTTTGACCATACTGATTCCTCCCCAGTTTGTTTTAAATGGAAATGAGGGAATTTTTCACAACCAAATGTGACCAGAAGTCAATTTTGGAAAAAAAACCACCAAAAAACATTTCTCCATGCCTAATGCCGTTTGGGAAGGAAATGAAACAAAATTGCCCCATCTTCAAATAGCTCTTCAAAATTGCCGAAAGAATCTTTTTTTGGTCAGGATGTTGGGAGTGAGTGTGGGGGATGCTGGACCACCAGGAGGGGCTGCATGTTTGCAGTCCCTGGTTAAATTATTTAAAGAAATGAAGGTTAAGCCTATATTAAAGTATAATAATTGTGTCTTCTATGGAGGACAAAGTATGGATCCAGTCCTATATACTTAATTACTGGGAAAGAACATGTCCGCTACAGGGAAAGAACATGTCTAAGCACCTAAATATGAGGTTGAGATAAATCATCCTGTTTGAACATTCAGTTGAAGAGTCTCCAAAAATAAATATGATTGTGAAGTTGAGCAAAATAAACAGGAGGCCTTGTACCTTTAAAAATCTTTTTTGTGATGTGAGAACATTCTTCCCTGTGTTTTCTTCTTTTTCAGGTTATTTGGCGGTACAAAGGGAAAAGGCCAGAAACACTGGGAGCCAATACTAGGCTTTATGACTGGATTCCACAAAATGATCTTCTTGGTGAGAGTCATTCTCCTACAGCAAGAACTTAAGTTCACCGATGTTCAAATGTGGAAGAAGGAGAAACTGTCAGATTTGCCTAACTGTAAAAAAATATGACTTCAATCTGTTCCTCCTGTTGACCTCCTGACTGCCACCAACTTCTGTTTTCATTGGCCTCCCAGGACTTGCTCTTCCTAGACACTCAGATGATTTCAGTCATTCGAGCCGGAATGATTTAAATTATTATTAAGGCAAAATGAAACCTCAGTTGTTAATGTGGAACCCATAATTAATATATTTATTAATATATTTACTAATGTGTACCATTAAAAAAAGAAACTGTGAATGACCTACAGAAAATAGAATATATGTAGTGAGAATTTTTATGAAGGGGAGGCTACTCAAAGCACACCTTAAAAGAACATGTACTTGATAGCCTGCATTTTAAACAATTCATTATCTAGATGCAGTGGTGCCTCGACTTATGACCGTCCCGACTTACGACCATTTTGAGTTACGACCAGCTCCGGCCGCAAAATTTTGCTTCAACTTGCGACCGGAGCTTCGAGTTACAACCAGAAAAAAGGCATGGAAAAAGGCGGGGAATTCAAATTGCTAACCGTTGGTGGCGAAGAGGCTGCTTCTTTGTAGCTCTTTCGCCCCAGCGGTTAGAGAGTATGCGTTCGGAGGAGGCTTTGGACTGCCTGGTAAGGTGCTGCTTTGTACTTTTTTTAAAACTGGCTGTTCTGGGTGGGTTTTGCAGTGTGGGTTTGGGCTGGTTGGTGGGGTTATGTTTCTATGCTGTGATGGGTCTTGCAGGGTTTGTTTGCTTTTCTGTTTTTGTTTTTTTTTCCTTTGGCCGGAATGGATTAACCGTGTTCCCGATAGGTCTTGCAGTTTTTTGGGGGTTTTTGGGTGATTTTTTCCTTCGGCCGGAATGGATTAATTGCATTTCAATGCATTCCTATGGGAAATGGTGCTTCAACTTACGACCATTTTGAGTTACGACCATCATTCCGGAACCAATTAAGTTCGTAAGTCAAGGCACCACTGTACGTCTATTTTATGAAACTGTGTTTGTGGTCATCCAAGACCAAAGGTTTATTTTAAGATAACTTTCTAGAGTTAACTTCAGTCTTCAAGACTGGTATGTCAGTTGCACTAAAACTGGATATAACAGTTACTACTTATAAAAACATATCTTTAATATAGAAAGGAAATAGTAATCACATTTTTCATCATCCGATTTTAGGGCACCCCAAGACCAAAGCCTTCATAACGCATGGTGGAACAAATGGGATTTATGAGGCAATTTACCATGGGGTTCCCCTGGTTGGGATCCCCATGTTTGCTGACCAGCCTGATAACATTGGCCACATGAAGGCAAAGGGAATGGCTGTTGAACTAAATATCCACACAATGACGGCGAAAGGTTTGGTAGATGCTGTGAATACTGTCATTCACAATGCCACGTAAGTTGATTGCCGATTCCCCTCTAGAAGTGCAATATCAATCTTTTTATTTCATGTATAGAACTAAAAGCTCCATGGAATTCTGGAGAAGCAAAAACAGGCTCAGGACTTTTCAGGGTATAGTAGTCAGGATCTCTGGCCAAGCTGCTTCCCCACTACTCCTGTTGTTTCCTTGCTTTTGTGGTTGTTCTGCCACAATCACACCACCACAGTCTACTTCTATTAGATTAGGTATTTTAACAATTCTTTGATCCAGGTTTCAGCCTAGCTTTCTCTACCTTACATCTGGCACTGGAACTTCAGGTCCATTTATCTTTAGTTCAGCTATATTCTATCATAGAACTGCAAAACGTCTTACAACTATGGCTATCATGTGAAGCCTTGGCTTTTTATTAAGTTACTATAGACTCATTCGGATTTCCACAGCAAAGAATTGAGTGCCACATTTAGCTTTCAGCAGCATGATGGTGTGTGGCTCTCCAGATGTTGTTGAACTGCAACTGCTTCTCACCACTTGACAGGATGACTACAGCTGGTGAACACTGGGAGTCCATCATTTGGATGTTCATGTGTTCTCAGCTATACTTATGACAGTGCCCATGCTTTTTTCATAAATATGGAAGTGCAGAGTATTTATTTCAAAGGTATGGCACTTGCTCATGGGGTTGCTGAGAAATCTGTTCTTGGGTCTGAGGAAAATAATGAACAGCCTTCTTCTCTAATGTCATCCTCCAAGCTTCTTAAAGTATTTGGTACAATACTACAGAAATGTTTTTCAAGGTGTACATCTGGTTAACTGAAATTGCTTTCAGTTAACCAGATGTAATATTAGCATTAAACTACTTTGGACATTGATTGAAAATCAGTAAACAACCTTGCTTCTGGGTCACATCCTGTGCATAAGACGTCAAGATTACAATTTTGCATTGCCTGCTGTGGAAACATTTTCTTGCTCTATTCAATTTGTTCATGTCTCTCCCCACCCCATTCCTCCAGATACAAGGAAAATGCAGTACGAATATCACAGATTCATCACGACCAACCCGTAAAGCCACTGGACCGGGCTGTCTTTTGGATTGAGTTTGTCATGCGCCACAAAAGTGCCAAGCACTTGAGAGTAGCTGCACATGACTTGACATGGTATCAGTATCACAGCCTGGATGTCATTGCCTTCTTGATCGTCTGTATAGCACTTTTTGTATTCATTGTTGTAAAATGCTGCACATTTTGCTGTCGAAAATGTTGCAGCATCCGAAAGAAAACAAAAAAAGAATAGTTCTAACCTGGACTCAACAATTCTGTGCCTTATACTGAAAAGCAGCTTTGTGGAACTGCATTCATATCTTCTGATCATTTAGAGCAGCCATTCTCAATGGGTCCCTGGGTGCCCCTGGCACATTTGAAGGGGGCCACAGACTGGAAACAATTATTCACATACCACCTTATGCCACTTACACAATTCTGATTTGGACTATATTTCTTTCATATCATCTTTATGGCCTTGGCCAAAAAAAAAAAAGGTAGAAAATGGCTGATTTAGTCACTTCATTGAATATACTGTACACGAACTGCTACCTTACACAATCTTCATTTTTAGGTATCTGATTTGAGACCTACCAATTTGTAGGTGTCAGTGATGGCTAGCCATTTTATTTTTTTAAAAAAATAATTAAATTAATTAGAATAATCCTATAGTCTGAGATAGACTGTAGCACAATACCTGTTTAATCAGAAGCTTTGGTAGCCACTATGCATCTTGCAAAATCAAAATTTGTGTAGCTATTCTATGTTTTGATAGAGTAGGAACATAAGAGATGTTTCCTGAAATCCTCTTGCTTAGCTCAAGTCATAACTAGAATAGGCCTACTGAATCAGTGGAGACTTAGTGAGTCAACTTCTCCACAAGTTCCATTGATTCAATGAGCATACTATAGTTGCAACTAACTGTGCTCAGCAACAGAATTTCAGCCAATTGTGCCCCTGTTCACGAAGAGAGAAGATGGTTGATTTTTTAAATCAAGGCTTTCTGCAGACATTCTTAGGGGCTGTTTTTATAATGCTTAGACTATAAATATAATCACAGATGTTAGGCAGGTCTGAATCTTCTCGGACCTATGGAGCTAAAATGCATCCCACTTGGCTGGATTGTCTTCAGTGTGTATTCTGAAGTCACCTTTCTCCCCGGTTTCAATGGTAACAAAAAAGAAGCAAAATCTACCTCAATATACAATTTTATGTGTTCTGAAATGATTCTTTCACAGAGAGATGATGGAGTAGTATTTGCTGTACTTTGGAGTTCAGTGACCTGCCTAACAAAATAACTACATTCAGCTGAATGTTAATTTATAAAGAATTCAGATTATTTTTTTTACTACATAATTCTGAATGCTGGCTTTTATATTTTTTTAATGTTATTTTAAAAATGATCCTCCATGTGTAATTTCACTGGAATAATTTAAATAGTGGCATGTGTTAGCTCATGATATGAAACTGTTTTCACAATTTTAAGCCAACAATAAAAAAGATTGCTTCCATCCCCTGCATTGGTCCTTTGCTTTTAATAAATAGTGGAGATATCCCTGCCACTAGCTTTTGTCTCACTGTGATTCCAGTGCTGTTCAGAAACATTGTCTTGACTCAGCCCTGATCATACCTAATTACTGTTCCGTTCTCCTGTTTTATAGTTTGTTATTGCTCACACCTTGCTGCATCCTATTTTCTTTACATTTAACCTTATGATAAGTTATCTGAGGACTATCTATCTTTTACTTGATTCTAACCAATAGAGATGACTTGGTGGAGTGAGTGGCGGTAAGGGGAACTCTGAGTGAGAGTGACCATGTTCTAGAATTCTTGATTTCAAAGGAAACCAAAGCAGAGTGTAGCCACACACATACACTGGATTTTAAAAAAGCCAATTTTAATAATCTCAGAACAAGGATGAGTAAGGTCCCATGGCAGGAGATCCTAACAAGAAAAGGAGTCCAGGAAGGGTGGGAGTTTCTAAAAAAAAGAAATTCTAAAAGCCCAACTACAAACAATTCCATTGCATTAGGAGAGCAAAAGCTGAGATTAGCTAGAGAAACTAAAAGCAATAAAAAAGCATTCTTCAGGTATGTGTGAAGTGAAAGACAAAGAAAAGAAATAGTGGCACACTTACTCAATAGAGATGGAAAAATGACAACACATGACAAAGAAAAGGCAGAGGTGCTCAATTCCTATTTTAGCTCAGTCTTTTCCCATAGGACAGGCTATGAATCTCTAGACAAATGTGAAGTACAAGTGGAGGGGACAGGATTGCAGCTGGAGATTGATAAACAAATAGTCAAGGAATACCTTACCACCTTGAACGAGTTCACGTCTCCAGGGCTAGATGAACTGCATCCAAAAGTACTGAAGGAATTGGCCGAAGAACTCTCAGAACTGTTATCCATTATTTTCTTGATATCATGGGGAAAGGGTGAGGTGTCAAACGATTGGAGGAGGTCTAATGTTGTCCCTATCTTCAAAAAGACCAAAAAAAAGAGGAACCTGGGAACTATAATCCAGTCAGCCTGATGTCAGTCCCAGGGAAAATTCTGAAACAAATTATAAAACGATCACTATGCAAGCACCTAGAAAACATTGCAGAAATAACTAGAAACCAACACGGATTTGTCAAGAACAAATCCTGCCAGACTAATCTGATCTTATTTTTTGATCTGGTAACCTCCCTGATAGACAGAGGGAATGTTGTAGACATTGTACATCTTGATTTCAGCAAAGATTTTGACAAAGTGCCCCATGATATCCTGATTAGCAAACTAACTAGGTTTGGGCTGGATAGATCAAGTGTCAGGTGGATACACAATTGGCTACCCAGTCGTATTCAGAGAGTGATGATTAATGGCTCCTTCTCCAACTGGGAGCAGGTAACAAGTGGGGTACCCCAAGGTTCAGTCCTGGGTACGGGGCTCTTATTAATGATTTGGATGAGGGAGTGCAGGGAATGCTTGTCAAATTTGCAGATGACACAAAATTGGGTGGAATAGCTAATATCCTGAAAGACAGAAACACAATTCAAAACAATCTTGTTAGGCTTGAGCACTGGGCTGAAAACAACAGAATGAAATGCAACAGGGATAAGTGCAAAGTCCTGCACCTCGTAAAAAGAAACAAAATGCACAATTACAAGATGGGGGATACCTGACTCAGCAATACTACAAGCAAGAAGGATCTTGGAATTGTCATAGATCACAAGCTGAATATGAGCCAATAGTGTGATGTGGCTACAAAAAAGGCAAATTATATTTTAGGCTGCATTAACAGAAGTATAGTTTCCAAATCCCAGGAGGTACTAGTTCCCCTCTATTCAGCACTGGTTAGGCCTCATCTTGAGTACTGTGTCTAGTTCTGGACATGGCACTTCAAGAAGAATGGTGACAAATTGGAACAAGTTCAGAGGAGAGCAACAAGGATGATTAGGGGGCTGGAAACCAAGCCCTGTGAGGAAAGACTGAAAGAATTGAGCATGTTTAGCCTTGAGAAAAGAAGACAGAGGGTTGATATGATGACACTTTTCAAATACTTGAAAGGCTGTCCTACAGAGGAGGGGCAGGATCTGTTCTCAATCATCACGGAGTGCAGGACACGCAATACTGGGCTCAAGTTACAGGAAGCCAGATTTCAGTTGAATGTCAGGAATAACTTCCTAACTGTTAGAGAAGTACGACAGTGGAACCAGTTAACCTCGGGAGGTGGTGGGTGCTCTAACACTGGAGGCATTTAAGAGAAATGTAAGACAACCACCTGGCAGACATCCTTTAATTTGTATTATTGCATCGAGCAGGGGGTTGGACTTGATGGCCTTATAGACCCCTTCTAGCTTCATGATTCTACGATTCTATGACTTTAAGCTCCCTGAACATAGGGAGCTTTCGTCTGAGTAAATCTTCATAGAATTACACTTTTGATCCAATTGTATGGGTCTTTCCTCCTCACTCTCCTTCTCAGCGTCTCATAGTCCTCCAAATACATTTTCTCCATTTTTTTAAAGTTAGTGGTTTTCAGTCTTTTTGCTTCCCTGCAACCTCTCCTGTCTTGATTTGTCTGTCGAGACAGCTAGGTGTTTCCTACAAATAAACAATCACACGAACCAAAACGCTGCCAGAACACAGGAACATGCTTTTTCAAAGGTATCAATATCATCTCTTAATATTGCTTTCATTGTTGAAAAAGCTAAAAATAAAAAATGAAGAGGTGGCTGCTCCGACATGGCCATTCAGCCAGACCATTGCATATAGTATTTGCATACGTACTTGATAGCAACATTTTCCTCCTATACAAACTGTGTAAAGACTACATGGAAGAAAACAGACCAAAATATTATGGAGGTTTTACTTTTGGAAAAAAAAAAGTTAATAAATTACTAAGACAAGCACATACAAATAATGTATCTATATTTCTTAAACTGTTTTCCAGGATTGCTTAAATAAAAGTAATCAGTTCATGGGCCAAGCTATGCACCTTTCCCCTCCTCCCGATTCCCCCCCCCCCCCCCCAGTTCACAGCTTACTGCATGCTTGGAAGAAAAAGCCAATTAGAAATTCTTCTGCATAATAAAATAGGTTGGCAGAGGAAGACAGAAGTTTACTACCTGTAAAACACACAAATATACAAGCCTTTGCCTCTTTAACCAACTGAAATTTCATAATGCATTATCTTCTGTATCTTCCTCTTTCATCTCTTTCTTTCTCCCTATCTCTGGGCTTGCATGCATAGCATTTTATTTACATTAGCCATAGGCCTTAGCAAGATAAATTTAAAATTTACAAAGGTATAAAACCAGCATATTACAATGAAAATAACAAATGCATATACATCAGATACATATAGTATGCCAGTGCCAAAATTAGACAAGTAGATCTATAAAAAGTTATTATTTTAAAATCCCATTAGGCCTAATTTTAACTGCTGCTGTTAACAATTTAGCTGACTGTACCGTCACTTGTTTATCTTGGTCTGCAAGGAGAAAAGATACATAGAAATTGGACAAACGACCTGGCTTCTTAGCTAACAAGGGGTAAATTGGCTCTTTTTGTACCTCTCTATAGAAAGAGCAAAACAATAGCACATGGGCCCATGTTTCAACCCCTTCACCACATGGGCATGTGCAATTTTGTAATGGGATTCCTTTGAAATGACTCTCGACCCTCGAGTAGTGCTGAAGGCATGACATTAAGTCGTGCGCATGAGAAGGCGCTTCTGTATTTTGGAGCTGTTAGCACATGCAGATCTTGTGCCATTGCTTTTGGACGACTTATCATGGAGTAGTCATGCCAAGGACATGATTTATTGGTGGCAGACAAAATATTTTGATGTTCAATATCGTATAGGTGCTGTTCTAATAGATTTTTCACCTTGCTGTACCCAGAAGTCAATAAGATATCAGGTGACAGGCCAAGACCATGTACTTTGGACTTGATATCTTTCATCCATTTACTCCCACGAGAGTCCTCCATAACAAGGGAGAGCAGACCGGAGGGAACTAGATTCAGCCTTAACCAGAAATTAAATGTCCTGACTCTGAGCCAAGCCCGCATATGCACTAATGGAAGGCCACTTTCCAACCTCAGGGAGGCGTTTGGAACACAGCCAGGTATGGCCAATATTTGCCTGAGAAACTTAGACTGCACAATTCAAGTGATTTTAAATTTGTATTGGCCCAGATTGGAATCCCATACAGCAACTGAGCTAACAACATGGCTCTGTAAACTTCCATCGCTGCTGGTATGAAATTGTGACCTTTAGTGTAGAAAAACTGTCTCAGAATTTTTATAGTATGTGAAGCTTTTTCTGCAACATATTCTTGCTGAGCTACCCATGTTCCCGATGTCTGAAAGATCACACCTAGATATTTGAAGACTCTAACCTGTTTGATTGGTCACCCATCCAAGGACCATTTACAGAGTCTGAAACGTTTTGAAAATACCATAACTTTGGTCTTGCTGTAATTCACCTGTGAGTGTTCCTTTCGGCAATAGCTGGAAAATGCCCTTAGTTGTCTTTTCAGACCCACTTTTGTTTAAGACAGCAGTACTGCATCGTCTGTATATAGTAGGACTGAAATGGGTTTAGTTGCCAATTTAGGGGCATGAAACAATGGGGATGACAAGTGCTCAACAATATCATTAACATATAAATTAAACAGGATTGGAGCTAAAGCACAGCTTTGCTTAACCCCTTTTGTAGATGACATGCGATCTGTTAAATGCCCATTCGTGGTACAGCATACCCTCAACCAGGTATTATTATAAAGACATTTAATTTAAAAGAGAAGTCTTTTATCTATAGTTGTGGAGGCTAATTTTTTCCATAGTCATACATGAGGTATGGAATAGAACGCTGCCTTAAGGTCAATAAATGCTATGTACAACATGCGTCCTTTCTTCTTTATCAATATTTATCAATTTTGATGTTTAGTCGTTAAGTCGTGTCCGACTCTTTGTGACCCCATGGACCAGAGCACGCCAGGCCCTCCTGTCTTCCACTGCCTCCCGGAGTTTGGTCAAATTCATGTTGGTAGCTTCCATGACACCGTCCAACCATCTCGTCCTCTGTCGTCCCCTTCTCCTCTTGCCTTCACACTTTCCCAACACCAGGGTCTTTTCCAGGGAGTCTTCTCTTCTCATGAGATGGCCAAAGTATTGGAGTCTCAGCTTCAGGATCTGTCCTTCCAGTGAGCACTCAGGGTTGATTTCTTTCAGAATGGATACGTTTGATCTCCTTGCAGTCCAGGGGACTCTCAAGAGTCTCCTCCAGCACCACAATTCAAAAGCATGAATTCTTTGGCGGTCAGCCTTCTTTATGGTCCAGCTCTCACTTCCATACATCGCTACTGGAAAAACCATAGCTTTGACTATGCGGACCTTTGTCAGCAAGGTAATGTCTCTGCTTTTTAAGATGTTGTCTAGGTTTGTCATCGCTTTCCTCCCAAGAAGCAGGCGACTTTTAATTTCATGGCTCCTGTCACCATCTGCAATGATCATGGAGCCCAAGAAGGTAAAATGTGTCACTGCCTCCATATCTTCCCCTTCTATTTGCCAGGAGGTGATGGGTCCGGTGGCCATGATCTTAGTTTTTTTGATGTTGAGCTTCAGACCATTTTTGGCGCTCTCCTCTTTCACCCTGATTAAGAGGTTCTTTAATTCCTCCTCACTTTCTGCCATCAGAGTGGTATCATCTGCATATCTGAGGTTGTTGATATTTCTTCCGGCAATCTTAATTCCGTCTTGGGATTCCTCCAGTCCAGCCTTTCGCATGATGAATTCTGCATATAATTCTGTTTAAGCAAGCCTTCCCTCCACCCACCGTCTGAATTTTGTTATTTTGTGTTTTCTCCCATCTTGGATCATTATTTATTTAGTAATATATTGTTATGATTTTAAATTGTTAAATTATTACATGATATGTTGTTACCCACCCAGTCTATATGACTAGATGGGCGGGCTATAAATGTAATAAATAAATAAATAAATATAAGTTAAATAAACAGGGGGACAATATACAGCCTTGTCGTACTCCTTTCCCAATTTTGAACCAATCAGTTGTTCCATATCCAGTTCTAACTGTTGCTTCCTGTCCCACATATAGATTTCTCAGGAGATAGATAAGGTGGTCAGGCACTCCCATTTCCTTAAGGACTTGCCATAGTTTGTTGTCGTCCACACAGTCAAAGGCTTTTGCGTAGTCAATGAAGCAGAAGTAGATGTTTTTCTGGAACTCTCTGGCTTTCTCCATAATCCAGTGCATGTTAGCAATTTGGTCTCTAGTTCCTCTGCCCCTTCGAAATCCAGCTTGTACTTCTGGGAGTTCTCGATCCACATACTGCTGAAGCCTACCTTGTAGGATTTTGAGCATAACCTTGCTAGCGTGTGAAATGAGTGCAACTGTACGGTAGTTGGAGCATTCTTTGGCACTGCCCTTCTTTGGGATTGGGATGTAGACTGATCTTTTCCAATCCTCTGGCCACTGCTGAGTTTTCCAAACTTGCTGGAATATTGAATGTAGCACCTTAACAGCGTCATCTTTTAAGATTTTAAATAGTTCAACTGGAATGCCATCACCTCCACTGGCCTTGTTGTTAGCCATGCTTTCTAAGGCCCACTTGACTTCGCTCTCCAGGATGTCTGGCTCAAGGTCAGCAACCACACTATCTGGGTTGTCCGGAACATCCAAATCTTTCTGATATAATTCCTCTGTGTATTCTTGCCACCTCTTCTTGATGTCTTCTGCTTCTGTGAGGTCCCTACCATTTTTGTCCTTTATCATGTCCATCTTTGCACAAAATGTTCCTTTAATATCTCCAATTTTCTTGAACAGATCTCTGGTTTTTCCCTTTCTATTATTTTCCTCTATATCTTTGCACTGTTCATTTAAGAAGGCCCTCTTGTCTCTCCTTGCTATTCTTTGGAAGTCTGCATTCAATTTTCTGTAACTTTCCCTGTCTCCCTTGCATTTTGTTTCCCTTCTCTTCTCTGCTATTTGTAAGGCCTCGTTGGACAGCCACATTGCTTTCTTGCATTTCCTTTTCTTTGGGATGGTTTTTGTTGCTGCCTCCTGTACAATGTTACGAGCCTCCATCCATAGTTCTTCAGGCACTCTGTCCACCAAATCGAGTTCCTTAAATCTGTTCTTCACTTCCACTGTGTATTCATAAGGGATTTGGTTTAGATTATACCTGACTAATCCCCTTCATGGATTGGTGCCTTGTTGTGCTGAAGGGGCTTGAGTAATTCAGAGAAGCTATGGGCTATGCCGTGCAGGGACACCCAAGTCGGACAGGTCATAGTGGAGAGTTCTGACTAAACGCGATCCACCTGGAGCAGGAACTGGCAAGCCACTCCAGTATCTTTGCCAAGAAAACTCCATGGACAGAAACAAAAGGCTAAAAGATATGATACTGGAAGATGAGCCCCTCAGGTCGGAAGGTGTCCAACATGCTACTGAGGAAGAGCGGAGGACAAGTACAAGTAGCTCCAGTGCTAATGAAGTGGTTGGGCCAAAGCCGAAAGGACGCTCAGCTGCGGACGCGCCTGGAAGTGAAAGGAAAGTCCGATGCTGCAAAGAAAAATACTGCATAGGAACCTGGAATGTAAGATCTATGAACCTTGGTAAGCTGGATGTGGTCAAACAGGAGATGGCAAGAATAAACATTGACATCCTGGGCGTCAGTGAACTAAAATGGACGGGAATGGGCGAATTTAATTCAGACGATTATCATATCTACTACTGTGGGCAAGAATCCCGTAGAAGAAATGGAGTAGCCCTCATAGTCAACAAATGAGTGGGAAAAGCTGTACTGGGATACCATCTCAAAAATGATAGAATGATTTCAATACGAATCCAAGGCAGACCTTTCATCACAGTAATCCAAATTTATGCACCAACCACCGATGCTGAAGAGACTGAAATTGACCAATTCTATGAAGACTTACAACACCTTCTAGAACTGACACCAAAGAAAGATGTTCTTCTCACTATAGGGGACTGGAATGCTAAAGTAGGGAGTCAAGGGATAAAAGGAACAACAGGTAAGTTTGGCCTTGGAGTTCAAAACAAAGCAGGGCAAAGGCTAATCGAGTTTTTTCAAGAGAACAAGCTGGTCATCACTTAAATCTGTTCTTCACTTCCAGCTACCTATACACTTATGCTATTGGTTCTGATGTTTTATCAAAAACAACTGCCCTCAAAACATTTCCCGTATTTGGGAGTTGCCTGTGTTAATTGTTTTCATCAACTAATCAGCACCCACAACCAGTTTTTCCTCTAAATTTTCCACTGGTGCAGGGCAGAGGCCCCGCAAAGAGTTCGGGCTTCAACTGAAGCCAGGTAGACGGCAGTGCTGAGTGCAGGTGTGCAGCACTAACACAGCGCTGCACAGCCATGCAACCGCAAAACTTAGAGGGAACATTGCCCACAACTCATTAGTCAATCATTCCAGCAGTCTTCCTATGCATACAACATGCACACATTAATATAAACGGCAATATACCAATACTAGAGTGGTCGCAAGACCAGATAGGCGGGGTATAAATGAAATAAATAATAATAATAATAATAATACAAACTGCAAATATACTGGAATCACCACATACAAAACGTCAAAACAGGCCTATGTTTTCAGAAGCATCATGCCCATTCAATATGTATAGTCATGGCAACATAAAATAAACCTTAAGCCAGCAGCTTAATGTAAGTTTTTCATAGCGTATGAGCTTGGATGAGCAAAATTGCATAGTACTAGGCTTATGTGGGATGTTGGTACCTGGCTGAAATAAATTGCCTTAGATGCATTTGAATCTGGTTTCAGGCCAGTCTGTAGGATGGAGATGGCTTTGATTATGTGGCCAGAGAATCTACAGTAGAAGCTGAGAAGGGAAAGTGTATCCGCTGCTTGTTATTTTACCTCATGATGCCATTGATAGCATCTGAGATGGCATTCCTCTGGTCCACCTTCCAGGGATGGAACTTGAAAGGGACTATTTTGCATTTGGTCTGTTCCTTCCTAGAGGACTCTCTTTAACAGCTGGTGTGACTCCCTCTATAGAAGGGAGGATGACCAAGACATAGGGTATGATCAAAATTACATGATCCTTTTTATGATTTTGTGATGTTTTGCATCAACTGTCCAGCAGAGAGAGCAACATGGCAGTTCTGTTAATTGCTTTGGCCTAAGAAATATGAGTGATCCATCCCAGAATTTGCTGTCTGCCATTGATTTTCACCATGGAAAGTACTTTTGAACTTAAGTGACCTCAGATTGTAGCTGGGAATATGATGCAAGATGAGCCAAATTCTTGTTTGCGAAAACATTAACTGGAGGCATGGTTATTCCACTCAGAAACTGTGATGCTTGCCTAACACAGAGAGATATTTTGAACTAAGCTCTTTTCAAACAATTCCTCAGATACAAAGCAACATAAATATTAAAAAATATGGTTTTGCATGTTGCTTCTTTAACACAGGATGTCTGCAGAAAGCCTGCTTTGTATCTGCCAGTAAATTGTTGTAAGCTGACCAGAGACCTTTTGGTAGTGTGGGCAGCATATAAGTTAAATAAATAAATAAATAAACTTAAAGATTTTCTCCACCTGCTTCCTGTTGCTTCCTTTGTGATAGCTGCCTTTTCTCTTCTCCATTTTGTGCTCTCTGAAGACAAACATATTCTTTCATTTTTATTTTTATTTAAAATATTTATATGCTGCCTTTTCCCTAAAGGTTCAAAGGTGGCTTACGGTATTTTTTAAAAAATGTTATAAGCTAAATAATAAATTATTGCAATATTAAAAAGCATTAAACAGATATATTAAAACTCATAAATAAGAGCAACATTAAAAATTCAAGTAAAACTAAAGAATAAAATAATCTTTCTGAAGTATGGTGACCTTATGAATGAGTGATGATCCATAGGTCGGAATTGATTTGATCGCACATGAAGAAGAAGAAGAAGAATGGATGATAGAACCTCCTATCACTAACAGCCCTGTTCAGGTTTTGCCAATATAAGTTACCACAGTACTTGGGTCAGACCTCCATGATAGCCACTTAGCCACTCTGCCTTCTGGAGCCTGAGATAGGAACACTCAAAGAAGCAGTAAGGGGAAGATGGTCCATCAAGTCCGATGAGGACTATTTTACTGCTCTGAACATGCCAATTACTGTTCTGGCAGTGTTTCCAAGGAGTTTAACTCAAAAAGATATGCTGCCACCACTCTATTTACCACGTACCACAGATCCAGGAGCATAGAAAGGTAAGACACTGCATTCAGTACCTCAAATCATTTGTACCTCAAAATCCAATCAACAGCTGCAAAAGATTTTATGTATTTTATTAAAAAGAAAAGAACAAAAGAGTTACAAAAAATAAAAATATGAAAATCCCACTCAGTTACTCAAAATGTGCTTACACAAGTTCAAACAAGTCCATTAGTTTAAGCACAGGTGAAAGCAGTATTTTTCATACTTAATATTTTCCAGATGCTGAGTTTCTCTATATAAGTCCATGGCCTCCTTTACAGAATCAACCCATATCATATTCTCTCTCTCTCTCTCTCTCTCTCTGTCTGTCTGTCTGAAAACAAACCTGTTTTACTGGCAATCAGATCTGCAACTACACCACCATCCTTGTACCAAAATTTCTTCTCGACTCTATTGTTTTGGAGTAAAAAGGGAAATGGGGCTGCATTGCATAACATTGAAGGATTTGATGTGAATATACCAGCATTTTGGGACTCTTATTTTAAAAGACTATCCTGTTATCTAGAAACTAATAAGACTAAAGATGCAGAAGAGACCAATCATTAGCAAACTGTCTATAGATCAATAATCTTTGATAATAGTTCATTAAGAACACTTGGTTCACCAAGCATTAAAATGTACACTGAACCATTGGGTGTCTGAAGGCCCATTTCTGCTTAAAGCACTCCCCCTTATCATACAGAGGGTTAATTTCTTTAAGTATGATTAGCAAGTAAATCGAAGTATAGTATGTGTGGAAGAGGTACATAATCCTGCTTATTTGTGTGAATTTGGGAGCCTGTTGTGAGAGTTCTCCAACATAGATAATAATGCATTTCTCTCTGTTAAAGCGAAAAAAATTCCAGAACCAAAATATTACTATTCAAAGTGACAGTGAGGTGCGATAGCCAGATAGGCTGCCAGGTAGCCTTGGATATCTTGCCTATCTTGGTTTTTGTCATTGATCACTTCCTATGTTGGTCACCCCCATGCCCCCAGGAATTTTTTGTTTTTTTATTTTTATTTTCTGTCTTCCACTCATAAAAGCCAGCTCCAGGAGCTTCTGAATTCAAGTTTTGATTTCATCCTGTTTTATCCTGAATAGATTCCTTGGAACATTGAACATGTTTCCTGCTACTTTTCTACAAGCATCCTGGGTGATTATTCCTAATTAAGGACTATAAGGTCACCTCTGTAGCCTGCAGCACACTTCTAACATAACTACCACAGTTCTGTACACGGCCAGCTTTTCTAGCAATATCAAAATATCAACTCTGTGACTACAGTAAAACATTCACTAATCCCATCTTTCTCTTTGGTCAACCCGGGTTGTTGTTATTTGTGCATTTTGAACAAAAAAAAAATCTACAAAACAGTATGACTGTGCACAACAGTAGGATGGTGTGGAAATGGGGGAGGTGGAAAGTATGGAAATGACATTTTCTTCTTTAGGCCATGCTGTGGAGTGCAACTCTAGGCTGAAGAAAGAACTGGAAATCAGGGACAAACTTCAGTTTCATCCTCCCCACTTCCTGCCAGTCTACACTCTGTCTGTTCAATAGGTTTGGCAGATGTCACAGAGATGGTGAGCTGAAGGAATGGAAACTTCTGCTTCCCTCCATGGATGTAATTTCTTCCCTTGGGCTGAGAACGGCAAGCAGGAAGGGGCTACTCCAGTCTGATTCTTTGGAAGCGATTTCCTGTCAGTTGTGGACTGTTTTCCATATGGAAAATTTCCAAAGGCAACAGTTAAATTGCACACAAATTCATTGACTCCAGACTTTCGTATGTAAGATATAACATGGCTCTGTAGGGAGGTGAACTGAGCATCGAGAGGGAAAAGCCCTATACACTGAACATAAAATATTTCTCAACTTCCAGAATGAGGAGTGATCATTTTGTGCCCTTATCCCGCTAGCTGGTGCTGTGTTATCTGTCACAGGATTTTGCCCTAGCACAGAGACCTTTGTTTTCTTGATAATTCCCATGCCAAAGGATGACAAAGGTTATTTAGGGTGGTTCATTATAAAATGCAAGAGTACCTGCATGCACCCAGACTCTCATTTCACAGTATCATCATTACTCAAGCAGAGAAAAGCTGGAGCACAATGTCTGTGAAATGGATGCTGGTGTTTCCTTTGGTTCTAGTGTTCTTCGTGGGCTCAGCTTCTACTGGGAATGTTCTTGTTTGGCCTGTTGACTTCAGCCATTGGCTCAATATGAAAGCTATCCTGGATGAACTGATAGCCAGGGGCCACCAAGTGACTGTGTTAGTGCCTTCATCCTTCCTGACAATTAACTTCAGTGAGCCTTCCCGATTTCAAGTGGAAGTGATCTCTGTTCCAATCGAAAAAGAGGATATGGAAACAATACTTCAGGATTTAATACATATATGGGCTTATGAGAGGCATGAGCTTTCTTTTTGGAGATTTTCCATGAAGATTTTTGACCTCATGAAAGAAATGCTGCACAGAAACAAAATTATATGTGACACGGTTCTGTTGAACGAGAAACTATTGAAGAAGTTGGAATCAGCTCATTTTGATATTCTCATTTCAGACCCAGTCACAGCTTGTGGGGAGCTGGTGGCTGAGAAGCTCCATCTTCCATTTATATATTCCTTAAGATTCACTTTTGGAAACACAATGGAGCGTCTTTGTGGTGGTATCCCATCTCCTCCATCCTATGTGCCTGCCAGTCTGGGAGGGCTAACGGACAGGATGACCTTCCTGCAGAGGATGGGGAACATGCTCTTTTACCTTTCACAAGACATCTTGTTCCAGCATGTTCTCTTTACACAATGGGATAATTTCTTTAGTGAAGTTCTAGGTAAGAACCTACTCCTTGTTGCAGTTGTGATGTTTCTTGCCTTCACAGCCATTTTCCTATCTGTCCTATGATTTTGATATTTGTGATGAATGGGAGATTATGGGGGATCAGGGGCAGACCAATTGTTCAGGTGGGTGGGAAATCGGGTGTGTGAAGGGGCAAGCAAGTGGGCAGGTGGGGGTGAAAGGGTCAAGAATTTATTTATGTATTTATTTATTTATTTGATTTATATACCGCCTATCTGGCAGCCAAGCCACTCTGGGTGGTTTACAACAAGTAAGATAAAACAACAAAGTATCAAAATAGCAAATAACAACATCAATACATTAGAGGCGGAAATCAAAAGTCATAAAGTGCAGTGAGGATAAAATTGCAATACAATAAATACAATTAAAAGCGTAGAAAAGTATAAAAACATGGAGCATGGCAGTATGCTAGATGTTATATTATTGGGCACTATTGTACGAGGGTGTTGTTTGTTCAGGGAAGGCCCATCTAAATAGCCAGTTTTTTAGTAGCTTTTTGAATGTGCCCAGTGAAGGGGCCAGGCAGACTTTGGGGGGAAGAGAGTTCCATAGTTGTGGTGCTACAGCCTAGAAGGCCCGATTTCTAGTGGTTGTTTTCTGGGCCTCTCTCGGGGTCAGAACTCTGAGCCGCCCTGCCTGCGACAATCTTATAGGACGGGCAGACCTAACTGAAAGGAGGCGCTTGGCCAGATATCGAGGTCCCAAACCATTTAGGGCCTTATAGGTTAATACCATCACCTTGAAACTGGTATGGAAGCGAACAGGTCGCCAGTGTAAGGTGGCCAGGATGGGGGAGATACGTTGGTATTTTCTAACCCCACTCAGATGTCTGGCCGCCACATTTTGGATCCGTTGCAGTCTCTGCAGCAGTCCCAAGGGCAGCCCCACATAGAGGGAATTACAGTAGTCTAATCTCAAGACTACCAGTGCATGGACCAGCGTGGTGAGGGACCCGGTGTCAAGGTAGGGACATAGCTGGGTGATCCGCTTTAGGTGGAAATAAGTGGATCGGACCACAGACACTATCTGAGATGTCATTGATAGCGATAGGTCCAAAAGCATGCCCAAGCTACCTCATCCTTCATGGAAAGAGTGCCCCCCCAAAAGATAGGGAGGCACCCAGACCACAGACACTAGGGGACCCCACCTGCAGGATTTCCGTCTAGTCCAGGTTCAGCCTCAGTCTGTTGTCCCTCATCCATGTCATCACCGCATCCAGGCAGTGCTCAAAGGACAGGACGGCATCCACCGCAGAAGGATGGAAGGAGAGATAGAGCTGAGTGTCATCCGTGTATTGGTGACACAAAGCTCCAAAACTCCTGATGACCTCCCTCAGCAGCCTCATATAGATATTAAATAGCATTGGCGAGATGATTGACCCCTGCGGGACTCCACAATTGAGAGTCCACAGAGCGGACAACATGTCTCCAAGCTGAACTCTCTGAGGACGGTCCTCCAGGAAGGATCGGAGCCAGGCCAAGGCCTGACCCCCGATCTCTAACCCCGAGAGCCTCCCCAGGAGGATACTGTGGTTGACGGTATCAAAGGCCGCTGAAAAGTTGAGGAGGACAAGCAAGGACATTTTGCCCCTGTCGGCCTCCCTCAAGAGGTCATCTTGCAGGATGTCCAATGCCGTCTCTGTGCCATGACACAGCCTGAACCCAGACTGGAATGGATCAAGGACATTGGTTTCCTCCAGGAGAGTCTGAAGCTGATCGGCCACCACTTTCTCCACCAGCTTGCCAATAAAGGGGATATTGGCGACTGGACAATAGTTGTTAATATCATCAGCCGCCAGATTGGGTTTTTTTCTGGATAGGCCTAATAAGTGTCTCCTTGAGGGCAAGAGGAACCCTGCCCTCAAGGAGAGACCCATTAATAATAGCCTCCGACCACTCAGTTGTTAATGGCCTGGCTGCTTTCAAGAGCCAGGCCGGCCAAGGATCTAGTGAGGAGGTGGTGGCCCTGCAGCTATCAAGGACCCTATCAACCTCAAATGACGTCACAGGCTGAAATTGTGTTAAAACTTCTGGGCAAGATGATGCGCTGGATGTCTCGGCTCGATCCACTGATAAAGAGGAGATATCTAGGTCCCAGCAGATGGCCTCCACTTTTTGTTTAAAGAAGGCCACAAATTGGTCACAGGAGATGCTTCTGGGAGGCCTGTCACTGTGACCAATTCTGGATAAAGCGCATACAATGCAGAACAGTTCTGCTTGATGGTCCTGAGCTTTGCTTATCTGGCGAGCGAAGTAGGATTTTCTTATAGCCCTCACTTTGGCTAAATAAATATTTGACGTGATTTTAGTAGCATTTGTTAGCTACCATCGGAGCCTGTCTCCAAATGCCCTCTAGCCTCCTCCTATTACGCTTCAACCCCCGCAGCTGTTGGTTATACCAGGCAGCTGGCCGGGGTTGAGAATGGAGGGGGTGTTTAGGAGCAATCATGTCAGCTGCCCTGGAGGCTGCTGCATACCATTCATCCACCAGAGCATCGACAGGAGAGCCAACAAGATCAGCCAGTATCCCCCACATTGCATCTTGGAAACCAACCGGATCCAATAGCCAGTGGGGGTGGACCATCTTAATGGGTCCCGGCTCCCCACAGAGGGAGGGAGTGCCACTGAGAGGTTACATTTTATTAGGTGGTGGTCCAACCATGGCAAGGGGACCAATACCAAGTCGGTTACTATCGGTCCAGTCTCTCCCTGACTTGTTGAGAATACCAGGTCTAATGTGTGACCCGCCACGTGGGTGGGACCATTGACAAATTGGGACATGTCCAAGGAAGCCATGGTTTCCAAGAACTCAAGAGCTGGACCTGTGGCCCCAACCTCAGCATGGACATTGAAGTCACCAAGGACAATTAGTCTGGGGGGACCTCAGTGCCACCGCCGAGATGAAGTCCACCAGCTCTGGAAAGGAGAGAGTAGTAGGGGCACATTGATTTTATCCAATTTCGGGGAATGAAATTCAGGTGCTGAGCAGCTTTTAGGAAGGTCATTTAGGTAGAGAATTTAGATGTTATTTCATTAGTTAGAGTAGATGTCTAATTTCATTACTGAGAGGCTAACCTTTAAAAGCTCTGTCTATCACAGTAATTGCTGTTAAAACTATCTTACGGGTAGTTCGTCCCAGCCTAGTCATGACTTGCGCTCACCTTCCTACACTTACTATCACCTTCTTAAAAGTCCCATCTCACAGCCCTGCATGACCAATACTTGTTTTCATTCATTTATAGTTCTTTCATGCCGAAGTTGGAAATATCGGCTGATGGTCAATTTCACTCCCCTATCTATTATTGTTCTGTCCATGCCTTGGTGGCATGGGTGGGCAAGTGATCAGGCAGGTGCCAAGGTTCTTGGCATATGAGATGCTTTTTTAAAAAAGATTCATGCTATCTGGTATAGTGCTGTATCAGGTAGCAAACATTTTAAGAAAAAGTGGAAGGGGCATTTACATATGTGGAATTGATTCCATATCCTTGAAGGCTTTAACGGCGGTTCTGACTCCTGTCCTCTGAAGATGCCGGCCACAGAGACTGGCAAAACGTTAGGAAGAAAAACCTTAAGAACACGGCCAAACAGCCTGGAAAACCCACAACAACCATGATTCCATATCCTCCACAAAATAAATGGACCTTCAGTGAAGGAGCAGAAATACTTGCTCCCCTGGCACAGTACTCCGCACGTGCATGTACCTCATGTGCAGACTAAAATGTAAACCTTAAAAAAAGAAGAAGCAGAATCTGGTACAGTGTGTTTTATCGTCATTGGGATTGAGCCCTTACATGGTCCTTGAACTTCCCCTAGCCCCCTCTCCTTTTGTTTGTCACCCTTGTTGCTTAATTAGATTTCCAGCATTAGTATTTGCCCTCTGAATGACAGTGGCCAGAGAAAGCATTGAAGTATAAATTATAGAGTTTTAGAAGGTTCAGAATTATTCATGTGTTTCTGCAGTTGTAATTAAACCTCAAGCAGCTGATTTAAATCTTTTCACCCTGTACACGTTTAGATGAGCAAAATGGCATGTTTCTAAGGTTGTGTTGTGACCTGACCATTGAATATTGGTAAGGCAATGTTGGTCTTGACCCGCCTCAACTGTTCAAAAGCTATGTTACCTGAAGGTGAAGGAGATTGTGGCCTCCTTTGCTGCAACAACATTGCATAGAATTATACACTGATGTCTTACCTCCAATCCACTTCCACCTTGTGGTGATCAGGTGGCAGAGTTCCTTTGAATCCTCCTTCTCTCTTTTTTCTGTTTGCAGAAGGTATCCCAGTTGATGGACTTTGTGGACGACTCTCAGCACTTCCTTCTTATGTTTCCGTCAGCACTAGGGGTGACCAAAAAGATGCTCTTTGCTGAGAGACTGAAAAATTGTTTTCTATTACACTGGCAATCATGTTTTTCCTCCTGTGGTATTTGGCAAATAAGTAGCACCACTGTTACAACTAAGTGAAACCGTGGATACTGATCCCACAGATACGGGGGGTCCTACTGTATATACAAAGTATTTCCCTTTCTTCTTTTGTCGTGCTGCTACAGTTCTCCAAGCGCTGGTTTCCCCCCTCCCTCTCTTATCATTGTCCCCCTACCCTCACCATTCTCCAAGACTCAGTTTTCTCTCTCATTTTCACACTGTTGTTGTTTTTTTTTAATGGCCAGATCCCCAAATGGGAAACCCAAAAGGCACGGCACTGAATGGGAACAAATCAGATCAGGAGCCTCCCTGAAAGAACCTGAAATGAATGAATTCCAAAAGTTTTCCCCTGTATACATTTCTAGTACATTGTCATTAAAAAAAAACAACCCACACACGGAAATACATTTGTTGATCTTAAAATTTTCACAATACATTTCTAAATATTTTTGCACAAAGAAAATATAGTGTAGTCACCATGTGTTGGACATTAGAAATATGAACTGAACATGTTGTCACTATTACACACATAAATTCTTTTACTAAGAGATTTCTTTTTCATCTAAGGGTTGTTTTTTTTCTCCAGAGAAGGCTTTCCTCCCCCTTCAAACTTTATGCAACAGTAACTTCCGATTTGCCTGTGAACGAATACTCATCCAGGATCTGCTGCTAATCCTCTGATGTGTGGTATAGATATTTGTGAAGCCATTAAGTATTCCTGCTGTTCTGGATCACAACTCCTTTTTATTTCAAAAAATACGGTATATATTATAGCACTGAAAACTTAATATATGAATCATTTTTCACTTTTGGAAATAGGTTTTTCTTGTGCAAAGGAGAATCAAGTTGAATTTAACCACACTTCTCTTCGTTTGTAGGGAGACCCACAACCTTGTGTGAAACCATGACTAAAGCAGAGATATGGCTAATCCGAACATACTGGGACTTTGAATTTCCTCGGCCTTTTCTGCCAAATTTTGAATTTGTGGGGGGCTTGCACTGCCAGCCAGCAAAACCTTTGCCTGAGGTAATTCTCTGCAATTCATCTGGTAATGATCAAGTCAGCCGTTTCTTGTATTCAATTCTTTAAAAAAAAACCCTCCAGCTTATGACTGTAGGACATTGTGCATCTATATCTATGATTCCAAAGCCAAGAAATTGTCTGATATGGCTGCACAATATTGTACCCATGTTGCCAGAAGGAAAAGGATGCCAAGCTTTTCATTGCAAAGGGTAGCCTGAATGTTTCCAACACCAATGGCAGCAGTCAAGATGGTCCACAGGATATCTTCTTCTGTTCACTACCATTCACACTTGTTGAAAAACAGCCCTGAGTCATTTTCTTGGATTTTCCCTTGTGTGGTGTCACTTTGTGAATGGTGACAAAGGGTATTCTAATCTAAAACATATTGACTAGAGATGGGCATGAACCAAAAAACAAACCAGGAAGTTCATCAAAAGTCACTGGTTCATTGGTTTGGGTCAGTGTCTGTCTGTCTGTCTGTTTGTTTAAAATATTTATATCCCGCCTTTCTCCTTAAAAAGCGACAAACCGAAACGAACTGAACCAATGAACTTTTAAAGTGATTTTTGGTGCGTTTGAGTCGTTTGCCCATTTTCTCCCCCCTCAAATTGAGGAGGAACCTAGAGACTACTGGATTGGCAAGTCAAGCAGCCAAACACGTGGCTCAAAGGGCTGTGGGGAGTTGCTTGTTCTTATGTATAAAACCAATTTACAGGAACCATTTTCACCTCAGAGCTACTTCTGCTTGTCAGAGGAACCCTTCTACATCCGAACCAGGTTAGCTCAGATCTCCAGTGGCACATTACTTCCCTTGTGAGGAAGCCTGTCTATCTTCCCTCTTCCTGCTGACCACACAACAGTCTCTATACCTCAGAGTGTCCATGGGGTTTGGGGAAAGGGCGTTGTCCCTCCCCAGTCCACCTCCTGATGAGCAAAACCCTGTGTCAGATTCCCTGGCATGAACTACTGCTGAAATTGTCCCCAAGCCAGCTTCTAAAGAGCATTTTCCCTGGTGGAACCTGCTTTGAGGGTTCTTGGACATCCAAAATCCAAACTTCACCAAACGTGGAGGGGGTGCAGAAGAGTGTAAGGGGAAGCTTGTATGTAATGTTGGTGTCTCAAGATTGCTGGGTGGGGGCTGTTCTAGGGATCCTGAACTTCCAAAACAAACCAAACCAATCCATGATTCATTTTTTCCAAAAGTTCAGAAAGTTCATGGTTTGTGGACTTAAATGAACCATGAACCACAATGAACCACTGCTTTGCTGGCTCATGCTCATCTCTAATATTGACTGTTGACATGGGTGTTGTCATTCAGACTGCCCTTTGCTATGTAAAGCTTGGCTTTCCATTGAAGCTTGTGCAACAGAAGTGAAGTGGGGCAAACAGATTTCATCCAAGAGTTGAGATAATCATGGTCCAAAGTTCTGAGTTCTGTATGCTCAGAGTTCATTCGTGAAACAGCAGTTTTTGAGGAGGTGTTTTTTCTACCTCCCTTTTAAAAATTCTATGCCCAATGCTCCTTCATATCTGGGCAAAGAATTGTGGTCCATGACAAGCTGCCCCATGATGTAAGTGTGAGGCAGGAAGGGTGGAGGAGGGGGGAGTATGTGGGAGGGATCAGCTGTACCAGTTGTGGTTGCCAGGAGAACCAGCCAGATGCTAGCACAAGAGCTATGCCTACTTACCTCAAAGCCCCCAGTAGGGGACCTGATAGTGAACCCACGCTCCTCTGTGTTGTCCTCTGTCCCTTTCCTCTCTTGCATCTTTTGCTCACTCTCAGAGTTTCCTCACAAAGAACATCTTCCTCAGAATTTCCTTTTCTTTCTATGAAGAAAAAGGGCTGTGCTCGAGCCACACGGGCTATACTTTATATCAGACTTGTCCAACCCGCGGCCCGCGGGCCGCATGCGGCCCAGGTCGGCTCGTAATGCGGCCCAGTGCAATTTTTTATTTTTAAAGAAATTCCAAAGTTCGAATTTCCTGCCCTTTCCCCCTGTCTTTTTGCCTTCGGAGGTCTCAAAGGGCTTCCTCCGATGTCGGAAAAAGCAGAACCTTACCTCCACTGCCGCGCCTTCGGCGGCGCTTACTCGCGAGTAGACCCCCCGCCGCGATTGGACCCCCAGGAGGTCTCCAAGGGCTTTCCCCCGACATCGGAGGGAGCCCTTGCAGACCTCCGAAGGCAAAAAGGCAGGGGGAAAGGGCGGGAAATTCAAATTGGGGGAAAGCCCAAACACTGCAAGTCCCACGCTGGGACTGCAAAAAACCAAAACCAAAAACAAACCAATCCAAAAATAAACATTGGAGCAAGTCCCACGCTGGGACTGCAAAAAAAAAAAAAAAAAAAAAAAAAAAAAAACCAAAAAACAAAACAGCTCAGAAACATAACCCCCCCCAGCCCAAACCTACCCTCCAAAACCCACCCAGATCAACTTTTTTAAAAGGAAAAAGCAGAACCTTACCTCCACTGCCGCGCCTTCGGCGGCGCTTACTTGCAAGTAGACCCGCGCTTTCCGCGGTGCTTACTCACGGGTAAACCCGCGCCAGGGATGGGAAGGGAGTGCACCGGCTTCCTCCTTCTGCTCGGCAGAAGTAAAAAAGTTCCCTGACCCCCTGCTCTAACCTTGAGCACTCACTGAGAATTGCAACAAGTTCCATCAAAGCAAATATGGATGCATTGGTGGCTGAGAAACAATGTCAAACATCTCACTAACTTCATTTCCAAGTAAGTTTAATATGTTAACTATGTTTTCTATGGTTTTTTTGGATGATCAGGTATCGTTACTGTTATTTTATTTTATGTGCTGCCCAAACCAAATTTTCATCTTCTAATGTGGCCCAGGGAAGGTGAAAGGTTGGACACCCCTGCTTTATATGGTTGCAGAGAAATCGTAAATAGACAGATCAGCTGAGAACATGGCTATCTCTTTCACATTCTCTTTCATTCAACCATTAGCTCTCAAATGGGGGCAGACATGAAAAAATTCCAGAGTGTGGAACAACTTTGTTGTTAATAATTATAAGTTAGAATCCTATTGTATATTTTCACCAGTGTTAACTTCATCAGTACAATTTTCAGCAGTGACTTACCACAAGTAAAAAAATCAGTTTAAGAGTGCAACTACAGGTGGATTTGTCCTGCTGTCCATTCTGTGGATGAGCTATTATTTTCTTTTTTCCTGGTGACAACTCAAGTGCCAGCATGAACCAGCCTGTCCACAGAGCATTCCTGCCCACAACTTCTGGGATCCCTGTCAGGAACTACTCTTTTTAAGGTGCGGGCAGAATGCCTCCACTTTGGTTTGGTTCTATCACATGTGATCTCTGGAACTGAACCAAAGCAGATGGCTTGTTGTTTTGAATTTCCCGTCCATTTTCAATTTCTTACTATTATTAAGTGGCTTAAGCAGAAAGCTTGGCCACTTACTGATACTGGGAAATTAAAAACTTCCTCTGTTTAGGAGGAAAGGGAGGAAATAAATATGTTTTTCTTAGAGCCCACTAGGGCAGCAATGACACACCGTACCTCATAGATTTTTTTTAATGCTTCCTCTCAGAAGGAGGAGGACAGAGGAGGGGGCAGGGAGGGAAATTTGTTGTTCATTTTCTTTTGTTTTTCTTTCCCTCTAAAGAAGTGGGTCAAATACGGTCTGTATGTCAGTTAGATGCAAGGATCACATGAAATGGCATATCATACTTCTAATCAACCTGAATTGACCCTATTTAGCCTGCTCCAGCCTGATCCAATTTAGCTGCCTAGCCAAGCGATAAGTATTTATTACTGCACACTGATTCATACAATTGCTGCGTGATGGAAAATGCCTACACTGATTTCTTATTTTTTCTTGAACTTTGTTCCACTTGAGACATACTAGAAAGCTTAATGCCACATGCTTTTTTTTCCGTTAGAAGAGAGGCTCGGTAATAGTAAAGGAGAGGTGAGGAGGTGTGAATGTTGCAAAGAGGAGGCATATATTTTCTCACACTTGAACTCCAGCACTATAGAGAACCCAAGCAGTGTACATGCTGTTAGTATGAGCTCTGAGAATGCAAATTCTCAGCTCAAAATGTTGGTCTAATCAACTCATTTAAGCCCCAATCCAGGTAAAGTCTGTTATAATTATAATTTCTATCCCATTGAAACCAATGTAACCTGTGAATGTACCTATTTCTAACAAGGAAATACATGCTTATCTGTATTGTAAATATTTTGCTGTTCTCCACTAAAATCCTCCCTCTCCTAAACCTCAACTAATGGCGGTGGTGTAAAAATGAGAAAGACACATTATTACGTTTGAGGCTGCCTTTTTCCTTTTCTTTCCTCTGTAAGGACACACAGAACACTCCATTGGTCAAGCCATAGAGTGCACTGAGCATGCACTAGGACGCCTGTGATTTTTCTGCTGCAGCAGGATCTGGCAGCAGGACAGCAGCACCTCATGAAGCAGCACCTAATACACATCTAAGAGATACCAAGCTTTCTGGAAAATAGTTTGAAAACTAATCCTTACAGGACTACAGAAATGGAGACAAGCTCCTTCCATGTACAGTGGTGCCTCAACTTACGACCATAATCCGTTCCAGAAGATGGACGTAACTCGAAATGGTCGTAAGTCGAAGCACCATTTCCCATAGGAATGCATTGAAATGCAATTAATCCGTTCCGGCCAAAGAAAAAAATCACCAAAAAATAAATAAATCACTGCAAGACTCATTGGAAACGTGACTAATCCCTTCCGGCCAAAGGGGGGGGGGGGGGGGAGAAAAGCAATCAAGCGTGCAAGACCCATTGCAAATGCACAGAAAACAAACAGAGCAGATTGGAAATGTACAGAGAACAAAGGGACAAGGTCGGAAATGCACAGAGAACAAAGGAAAAAGCAAGTGAAGCACGCAGGACCCATTGCAAATGGAGGAAAAAAACCCAAAAAGCTACCAAACCCCCCAAGACCCATCGGAAATGGAGGGGGAGCCAAAAAGCAACCAAACCCCCCAAGACCCATCGGAAATGGGGGGGGGGGAAACCCAAAAAACAAACAAACCCCCAAGACCCATCACAGCACAGAAACATAACCCCCCAGCCTAAAACCATGCTGCAAAAACACCCAGAACAGTTTTTTTAAAACAGAAAACAGCACCTTGCCTTACCTAACAGGCAGTCCCAAGCCTCCCTGCAAACACACACACGCTCACTGAGAAGCAGAAGCCAGGCAGTCCCTCCTCGATCGCACTCACTCTAACCGTCAGGGCGAAAGAGCTACAAAGAAGCAGCCTCTTTCGCCACCTACAGTTAGCAATTTGAATTTCCCGCCTTTTCCCCCTGCCTTTTTCTGTTCGTAAGTAGAAGCTCCGGTCACAAGTAGAAGCAAAATTTTGCAACCGGAGCTGTTCGTAAGTCGAATTGGTCGTAAGTAGGGACAGTCGTAAGTCGAGGCACCACTGTACTCCATTCTGGTCAACCAAAACCTTATTACTATAACCCATGTATACATTTCCAGCAGCAAACAACTTTATGATCAATCACTCAGCTCTCTTTCTGTCTTTTAACAGGAGATGGAGAAATTTGTCCAAAGTTCAGGAGAATATGGTATTGTGGTGTTTTCTCTAGGCTCAATTATTAAAAACTTAACAGATGAAAAGGGTGCCATGGTTGCTCTGGCACTCAGCCAGCTTCCACAGAAGGTCAGTTTTCCGGATGTAATTTGCTAAAATAATTATTTGTATGTGTAATCTGTAAAAGGTAGATGAATCACTGGCTGAAATCTGTTGTTGTATGTTAAGAAATCTTCACAGACACTATCTGTTGCATAATAAGTGCAATAGATAATGTTTATTGAGATTTCTTAACTTAAAGAAATTCAATTCCAAAAAGTTTTAAGCTTTTGCCCAACACAATTTTGGCGAATGTCTCACACCTAGTTTCTTCGTATTAAATAGCATTTTCATACTCTGATAAAGGACACTTTAAAATTTTTACAAGCAAAATAGAAATAAAAAGTAGAAAAAGACAAAAATGTGGTGGCACCTCAAAGACTAACTTTTATATTTTTTAATGTGAGCTTTCGTAGACATGCCCACGTCCTCAAACAAATTTGTGTTTCCTTAAAATTTGTGTTTCCTTAAAATGTAAAACAATTTGCAAAATTTAAAATGGTATCAAAATTATTCTTAGTCAGGTAATATTTAATCTTTTCAGATAATGAGAGCTCAATTCTGTTTCTTGAATATGCTAATTCTGAATATTATCAGTAAGTAGTTTATTCATACACCACCACACCGTTTCCCTAAATATGGGAACAGGTGGTCACATTGTCACAACATCAACATTCCTACAAGATCAAAAGATAGATGGGCAGATACACATGTACACATGTCCCTTGAATTCCAGTGTTGGACATGCAATGAATATTTAAAAATGAAGTTTGAAAGAAGTGAATAATTCTTTGCTTGCCAGACCATAAAGAAGAAAAGGAAAGCAATAATGTTAATAAAAGAAGTAAGAGAGAGAAAAAAGAAGTTGGACAGTTTTTGAACTAAACAGTGTTAGTTTGAAGACAGGATGCAAGACAAGGGTCTAAAATATTAAATACATGTGGAGCTTCAGTTTGTTTTCCACTTTGTATCAGTACATCTTTGAATGCTTCAAATAAAAATTGGTTCAGTTTTTGCTGTAAAGTAACAGGTCTAATAAAGAAAAAAAAATCACCACATCTGTTTTATTTTATGCAAGATTCTTTAAGTCTGTGCCAAACTGGCCAAACTGAAATGAATGGGAATTGAATCTGCTAATTGTGTAACTTCAAATGCAGCATGCTCAGTGTTTCTAGTTCTTTTAACTTTTCCCTTCAGTTCTTCCTAATGTTGATAAGGAAGAACATTAAAACCAAACGGCCAAAGTCGCACTCAAAATGGTTGCTATATTAGCTTGCACATTTATTTATTTATTTGGGTGGAAAGGTAGAATATAATTTTAATAAATAAATATGGAGGATAACATTTGGATGCAACCCTATATATATTTAATGATTGAGAAAGAGCTTGTCTAAGTACCAACCAATAATGTTGAGATAAATAATCCTGTTTGAACATACAGTTGCAGTTAAAGAGTCTCCAAAAATAAATATGATTGTGAAGTTGAGCAAAATAAATATGAGGCCTTGTACCTTTAAAAATCTTTTTTGTGATGTGAGAACATTCTCCCCCGTGTTTTCTTCTTTTTCAGGTTATTTGGCGGTACAAAGGGAAAAGGCCAGAAACACTGGGAGCCAATACTAGGCTTTATGACTGGATTCCACAAAATGATCTTCTTGGTGAGAGACATTCTCCTACAGCGAGAACTTAAGTTCACCGATGTTCAAATGTGGGAGAAAGAGAAACTGTCAGATTTGCCTAACTGTAAAAAAAAAAAAAAAAAAAAATGACTTCAATCTGTTCCTCCTGTTGACCTCCTGACTGCCACCAACTACTGTTTTCATTGGCCTCCCAGGACTTGCTCTTCCTAGAATCTCTGGGCTGCTCTAGTCATTCTAGCCTCAATGATTCAAAGTGTTGGTAATGCAAAAACAAACCACCGTTCAGTTGTCAGTGTTGAGCCTAGAATTAATATATGTACTAATTCTGTTCCCAGTAACGTGCATCATTTTAGGGGGGGGGGGGGAGGTATGAACTTGGGAATGACCTATTGAAAATGGAATATATATAATGAGAGTTTTTCTGAAGGAGAGGCAATTTATTAAGTTAGTTAGTTATTCTATGAATTTATATACTGCTGATTTGGTGCCAAGCACGAGTCTAAGCGGTTTCCAACAAGACAGTACAACAAAGTCCTTCCACCCAATACACAAACATTAAGCATCTCTAAGTAAGATAATAGGTAAAAAAGCCCAAATGATGGTGAAGCAAGGAAAATATACAAAGATTTACTTATGTGGCAATGTACTTGAATACCTCTTGAAACAACCAGTCTGTTGCATTCTCTTAAAAAATCGAAGGGAGGAGACCTGATGTACTTCTACTAGGAGCCCATTCCATAGGGATGGGGCCACTGCCGAGAAGGCACAATTTCTGGTGACAGTCTTTTTGCTCTCTTGGTGTAGTGACTCGGCGAAGCCAAGCCTGCAAAGAAGAAATGGTACAGGCCAATGTTTTGAGGGAATGATGGTCCAACAAATAATGGGGCCCCAAACCGTTAAAGGCTACTCAAAGGACATCTTAAAAGAACACATATTTGATAAGCTGCATTTTAAACCATTCAATATCTGGATACCTCTATTTTATGAAGCTCTTTCTGTGATCATTCAAGATCAAAGGTTTACTTTCAGACAACTTTCTAGATCAATCAAACAAAACCCTTTACTGCCACATACAAAACAGTTGCATATACAAAATAACAAACAGACTGTTAGTTAACTAGATCTACAAATTCATTAAATCTCAGTCTGCGGCTCCTCACTATCTGATTCAAAAAGGCCACCATGTTCTCCACTTTAGTTGACTTTCCTGTTGACAGAATATAACTCAATGTGTCACAACCCCAATGCCCCCTCTTCTTTGACACACATGGGTCTTCTACGGGGATCTGTATAGAATGGACAGTACAGAATCATGTGAGAGAGTGACTCCACTCCACCTGGCTCACAGGAGCAACACCTCTCGCTGTATGGGATCCCATTGAATCTTCCATACACCAGTGCCGATAGAATGATGTTGCATGTGGGAAGGGTCAAGACCCTGTGTTCCTGGGGGCATTTTAGCAGGTAAAGGTACTGTGCTTGTTGGCCAACTTTAATGGGAAGCTGCAAACTCAACAGTGAACAGATCTTGTTCACAGCACTCCGCAGTTTCTGTATAATAGCCTACGTTTTATCGCTCAATATGCTTCTGATTGGGACATCAAATCCAAGGTGTCTATTGCAGTGTCCCTCAATCTTATTTTCTTTACGAAATTAGATGATTCTATGGGGGCAATTGGGTCCTCTAAAAGTCAGTAAAGCAGACTATCCTGGGCCAAGTTATAGTAGACTCTTAGCCAAAATTTTATTGATCTCAGCCACACCCTGGTTTCTATCAAGAGTTGGCCCTCTTCTAAACACAGAGTTAACTGCCATCTTCAAAATTTATATGTCAATTATATTAACATATATATATATGTTAATATATATGGATAATATATATGGATAATAGTCACTAGTTATGATAACCTATTTTTAATATAATAAGGAAATAGTAATCACATTTTTCATCATCCGATTTTAGGGCACCCCAAGACCAAAGCCTTTATAACACATGGTGGAACAAATGGGATTTATGAGGCAATTTACCATGGAATTCCCATGGTTGGGATCCCAATGTTTGCTGACCAGCCTGATAACATTGGCCACATGAAGGCAAAGGGAATGGCTATTGAACTGAATATCCACACAATGACGGCGAAAGATTTGGTAGATGCTGTGAATACTGTCATTCACAATGCCACGTAAGTCAATTCCCGATTCCCCTCTGGAAGTGCGATATCAATCTTTTTATTTTATATCTAGAACTAAATGCTCCAAGGAGCTCTGGAGAAGCAAAACATGGCTCAGGACTCTTCACAACTCAGGACTTGTGGGGGGAGGCAATGTGTAGCCTGCGTAATTAAATTGTAAACTGCCCAGAGAGAGCTTTAAGTTCTATGGGGCGGTATATAAACAGCACACTTTGCTGGTTGTTTTTTTGTTTCTTTTTTGTTTTGCTTTTCAGGATATAGTAGTCAGGAGCTCTGGCCAAGCTCATTCCCCGCTACTGTTGTTTCCTTGCCACAATCACACCACCACTGTCTATGTCTATTAGATTTCGTGCTTTAACTTTTATTTTATCTTTGCTTCAACCTAGCATCTTCTACCTTGTGTCTTGCCCTGGACCTTTAAACTCTATTCATATTTAGTCCAGCTATATTCTCCCACAAAACTGCAAAGCTTCTTACAATTATGGCTATTACATGGAGCCTTGGCTTTTAATGAAGTTACCATTGACTCATTCAGATTTTCACAGCAAAGAAATGAGTGACACAATTAGTTTTCAGCAACACGATGGTGTGTGGCTCTCCAGATGTTGTTGAACTGCAACTGCTTCTCACCACTTGACAGGATGGCTAGAGCTGATGAACACTGGGAGTCCATCATTTGGATGTTCATGTGTTCCCAGCCATGCTCATGACAATGCCCTTGGCATTTTTCCTAAGTATGCTTCAAAAGTACGGCACTTATTCATATGAAGGCATGTTGTAGTGTCAAAGGAATATCATGAACAGCCTTCTTCTCTAATGTCATCCTCGAAGCTCCTTGAAGTATTTGGTACATTGGTACAGAAACTTGGTTCAAAGTGGACCAAAAATTGCTTTCAATTAACCAGATGTCATGTTAGTATTAAGCTAGTTTGGACATTGATTGAAAATCAGTAAGCAATCTTGCATCTGGGTTGCATCCTGTATTTAAGGACTTCTAGGCTGGGATTAAGCATTGCCTGCTGTGGAAGCAATTTCTTGCTCTGTTCAATTTGTTTTCATGTCTCTCCCCACCCCATTCCTCCAGATACAAGGAAAATGCAGTAAGAATATCGCAGATTCATCACGACCAACCCGTAAAGCCACTGGACCGGGCTGTCTTTTGGATTGAGTTTGTCATGCGCCACAAAAGTGCCAAGCACTTGAGAGTAGCTGCACATGACCTGACATGGTATCAGTATCACAGCCTGGATGTCATCGCCTTCTTGATCGTCTGTGTAGCACTTTTTGTATTCATTGTTGTAAAATGCTGCACATTTTGCTGTCGAAAATGTTGCAGCATCCGAAAGAAAACTAAAAAAGAATAGTTTTAATATTTTTTTAAAAAATAAAATGATTAGCCATCACTGATACTTCCAGATTGAAATGCATCAGTTGAGATACCTAAATATGAACCCTGCTCAAGGTAGCATTTGTTGTATATATTTAGTGAAGTGACTCTAAATGATCAGAGGGTATGAAAGCAGTTTCGTAAAGTTGCTTTTCTGAGTAAGATAAAGAATGATTGAGTTCAGGTGAAAATGATTATTTTTTTAAAAAAATTCTTTCTGTAAACAGGATTAATTAGGGCAATCCTATATCTGAGACTGATAATATAGCACCACACTTGCTTATATGGAAGGTGCAGGAGTCTCTACATATCTTGCAAAATAAAAATGGGTGTGTAGCTGTTGCACAATCTTTTGACAGGGCAGGGACATATGAGATATTGGCTAAAACCCTGTTGCTTAACTCAAGTGATAAGTAGAGTAGGCCTACTAAATTAGTCAGGATTTGGTGAGTCAGCTCCTCCATAAATTCCATTCATTCAATGAACAGAACTTATGATAGTTGCCACAATAATGTAGCAACTCACTATCGCTGTGCATCAGGATGTCAGCAAATATCTGTCTGGGGTGATTTTATAATGCATGGAAAATAAAGATAATCACAGATATTGGGCAGGTCTGAGACTTCTCGGAATCAATGGAACTATAATGCAAAATTAAATGTTTTCCCCTGCACTTACTGGATTGTCCTCAATGTCATCTTTTCCCCCGTTTTCAACAGTAACAAAAAAGAAGCAAAGGCTACCTCATAATCCAATCCTATACCTTCTGAAGTGATTCTTTCAGGAAATCGAGCTGAGGATGGGAGAGGAATTAATGTATATGCTTCATTGTCACACAGACCAACCTGTGTGGCAGGGATGTTTCCACATTTAATGTTTACTGTCCAGTTACAGTACTTTTATGGGCCAGCCATATGATGCCATCAAGCAATCTTCTTACACAGTGGTGTAGTTGTGAATTGGGAACTGCAGGTACTTAACATGATAGTGCCCGTAGCCAACTTCCTCCTCCCTAAGAATTTCCAATGGAGGCAGCTCAATAAATCCATATCAACAAATGAGCAGCAGGTCTTTTGTAAAGTTAATGGATCTGAATTACCTACTAAAAAGCAAACAACACTCAGATACTTTTCATTATAATACACTGACATTAGGAAAAACCTTTTATTTATTTTTTATTATTATTTTGGTCAGGGCACAAAGCAATCCAACTTTTTATAGAAGAATGGAAAAGTAGTGCAATCTGTGCTGATTCAGACAGCCTTAGAGCTACACTTCCATCTGAAGTGTGCAGTGAAATCACAGCTCACTACTGATTCACTGTAACCCTTGCAGGAGATATGGTGTGTGTGTGTGTGTGTGTGTATGGCAAGTCAATTGCGATTTTGAAAAGAGATTACATGAGACTAGCTATTATTTGATAGCTGTGGCCAGAAACAGAGACAAGTTACATACAATGATACCCAAATTCCTGTAGGAGAGGAAAGAGAAGAAAAGTTACAGTGCTGGACTGGGACTTCAGAGATCACTGAGCTGTGAAACTCACTGAATGACCTGGGGAAAGTTATTCTCTCACAGCATAACCCACCTCTCAGGGCTGCTAGGAGGATAATCAGGAGAGAGTCATTCATGCCATCTTGAGCTCATTGGAGAGAAGATGGGGGAGAAGTGCAGCTGAATGGGTTTAATGAGTGTGAAACCTTTTCAAACAAGGTGCAATTTGAATTACTGAGGGTTTTCACCTCACAAGATGCCCCAAATTGCATGAGCAAAAGTAATTTGTATCATCATTCCAGAAACACCTGGTTTTGTTGTTAAATCTGAACCAAAGAAAAACCATTTGAAATTAATGGAGTCATTTTGGAACTAAAAACCCTGTATTGGTCGAAGGTACAGTGTCTGTTTATTAATCTGAAGAATGTGCTGGGGACACTAGAAGAAAGCAGGAGGAGATGAAGTTTGGAATTTGTGACCTTAATATAGTTTATCAATATATTGTGTATTCAGAAACTAGCAGTATTTTAGTTCTCATTGTTTATGTTTAATCAGGAAGAAAACCAGCAGTATTTTAAAAATGTGTACTTTGTACTTTCATATGTAATCTATCATGTATTCAACGACTGATGTGTGCAAGAAAGCAAAGCAAAGTATGCTGCTTATATACTGCCCCATAGCGCTTCAGGCACTCTCTGGGCAGTTTATAAGTTAATTATGCAGGCTACACATTGCCCCCCCCCCCCCCCAGAAAACTGGGTACTCATTTTACCAATCTCGGAAGGATAGAAGGGTGAGTCAACCTTGAGCCAGCTACCTGGGATTGAACCCCTGGTCGTGAGCACAGATTTGGCTGCAGTACAACAGTTTAACCACTGCACAACGAGGCGAGAAAAGGTACCGTATTTTTCCGTGTATAAGATGATCCGATGTATAAGATGACCCCCACTTTTCCAACCCCAAATAAGAAAATTTGATTGCTGCTTTCCCCCTCCACTTCCTAAGCCCCGTGAAAGCAGGATCAAAGGGCTGTGGAAGTGGAGGGGGAAAGCAGCGATGAAAGGGGTGCAGGATCAAAAGGTTGCGATCCTGCAGCGCTTTAATCCCTTTCTCACCCTTACTTCCATGTATAAGACAACCCTCAATTTTTAGTCTAAAGATTTTATAGAAATAAATAAATAAATAAATAAATAGATAAAAGTATCATCTTATACATGGAAAAATAAGGTATATGATCAATGTATCAAGCCATGAATGGTGAGACACACTGCTTTGAGAACTAGCTTCATGTGTTCTCCTTTATTCTACAAAATGAATTTTGATAAAAGTCCTTTCATTGCTGGTATTCTCTTTCTTTTTTGCCTTGTAAGTGATTAGGTCTGACCTGCCAAGGTGCACAAATCAATATTTTTTTGCGAGACTATTAGAGAGTGAGAGAGAATTTTAATGGAATCAGAGCAAAATCTCTCCTGGGTAAAAGTAGAAGCTGCCAACAATATGTATTATTTGAGCTATTAAAAGTATTTTATATTACAGTAGCATACAAAATATAATAATGTAATAATATGATAAAAACTTAAATACAAAGCAAGAGCCCTCCATACAATGAAAACAACAACATTGCCTATTGTTATGAAAAGCGGGAGATACATAAGCTAGCTTCTCTCAAAAAGCTTAAAATAATCTACTTTAAAGTGACTGGGTAAACATAGATTTTGAAATGCTGCAAAATACAGTGTTGGTGCCATATGTATGAGAGGTTTTTTTAAATATTTATTTTTTAACAACTAAGAATAGGGTAGGGAATACAAAAGGTAAAAGGAAGTGGGGGGGAAAGGGAAAGGGTTAGGGGGATAGGAGAACACAAAATATGCAATCATCCAATCTATTCATGTTTCAATAACAAATCAACTTTCTGCTTTTTTTTTTTACTATTTGATTACCCTCCAGCTATCAACTTACAGTTATGTTTTAGTTTAAGTCTAAGTTACTCTAACACTATCAGGGAACCAAAGCCATTTGTAAAATAAATCCCATTGTTCAATTTCCTTTTGATTTGGAAGTCATTCAGCACGTCTGAAGGAGTATCCATTTCTAACGCTTCCCATATTTTCCCAGTAAACTCCTCTTGTTTCCGTAACTCTGCTTTCTTCCAATTTTTGGAAGGGAAGGATAAATCCAGGACAGCAGTCCAATTTTTAATATAACATTTTCTGATTGTAGTAGCTAGATAGCTCACTGGGTAACTCTTTATCCCATCTATGTTACCTGGTATCGTACTCAATAAAGGCAGTTCTGGAGTTAGTACAGCTTCATTTAACTGTTTAACATCTGATAACTTTTCTTTCATCAAATCTTCTATCTGGCTAAGACGTTCATTTACTTGCTGAAATCCTGCTGTTATTATCTTTTGCATGGTAGTCTGCCATTCTTTGTCTGATTTTTGTGCCACTATTCCCAAATTTTGAGATTGGGCAGACAAAGTCTCCAACATTTGATATTTTAATTTTTCTGAGGCCATTTCGATCTTTCCAATGAGTAGGGTCTGTATAAATAATACTATATCCTGCACCAAAAATCATAAACCTCCCCTAGGTTCTTCCTCCCATCCTTACACAGATATTATAATATATAAATCAACTTTTAGCCCAACAATTTAAAATACAACCGTGACAAAAATATCCCTTTTTCTCCAGAAACCTAACACATTTCTATTATCAGAGTCCCACACAGTCCAGCCAAAGAAAATCCAGACTAGACAGCAGTCACAGGGAGTCAGTCTCTCCAATACATATCAGTCCGTCTAGTGTTCTTTCCATTAATCCAGAGATTCAATTAAGAAAAAAACTCCAGTCCTGGTTTTCCTAGCTGCTCAGTCCAGTCCCCACGTCGTCTCGATGATGATTCTCCGTCTGTTTTCTTGCTTCTAAAAGCTTATTCCTTCTTCTCCCAAAAACCTAACAAGATTCTATTATCAGAGTCCCACACAATCTAGGGAAAAAGGTCCAGGCTAAACAGCATTCACAAAATTTCAGTCTCTTAGATCCTGTCCAGTGGCATTTCACTCTGGGATTTTTTCCAGAAACAAAATTTTTTTTCATCTCACTGTCTCTCTAATGGCCTTGAACCAGCCTGCTGTTTAAGAGTCAGTTTCGTTTTTGAAGAAGCAGGCTGGTAAGCAAAACTCGCCGCTCCTTATCTTCTTTCGGCCAAATATTTTAACTCTGATTTCTTTTTCAGCTTAATGGGGTTGTTCATAAATCAAAAGCTTCAACTTACTTTGTTATTATATATTTTCAATGCCGTATTGCTTGTTCTCCCTCCTCTGGGGTGGGTGGGTTGCTCACAGCTCTCTGCCAAGATGGCTCCCGCATCCGATCTGTGCTCGGGTGAATTTTCAGAGGGAGGAAATACCAGGTTGCTGCTCAATCTCCCTCCTTCTGTTGCTCACCAACTGCTTCAGAGAGACATCTCCTGGTCTCCCCTTCGATTCCCCCATTTCTAGAGGGACCCCAGACCGGGCGGTTCCAGCTTTTCCAGGGAGCTATTCCCCGGAACTGCTGGCTGCACCGCGACGAAGCCCCACCTCCCCATATGTATGAGAGTTGTAGTGCAAAAAACAAAAACAAAAAACTTTACCATCATTTATTTCTAAACTCTCCTTTATTTGTATCCAATCTAAAGAAAATGGGCACAGTGCCTCCCAACAGACAGAAACATGACATAACAATCCTGTGGAAGCCAGAAGTTTCTTAACTCATATGTCAATAACAAAATATCATGACAGTCACAAAAGAGGCATAAATAATATAAAGTATAGGTTCTTAATCTGTGGTCCGCAGGTCCCCCATGGGGGCGCAATGTCCTCACATGGGGTTTGCAAAGGCTTGAAGAAACGTTATGATCTGTTGCAGCTAAAATAGAAAAAAAAGAATGAATGAAAGCAAGCAAGAAAAGGAAATGTAGAACAAAATCTTAATTTCCCTTGTTTGTGTAAAACATGGCTTTTTAAACTTACCGCCTCCATTAAAAACAAACAAGAGTAAAAATTGGTTGTGAAAAATAACTGTTTGATATTTCTGTACATGGTGAGAACATGCAAGTAAATGATGCTGCGTGGCTGAGAGACAGCACGTGACATTTCTTGCTACCACACAGACAGTCAGAAGCTGCGGGAAGAGAGTCAGTCAGTGCCAGTGTGAGTGAGTGTTCAGGCGGACTTTGTCATCATGTTTCTTCTTCGATTTCTGCTAATAAAACCATTTGGTTATTGTAAGGTAAAGAGACTTTTCAATATTATCACAGTGAATTTCATAACAAAAATTTTGACTGAGCCTCAGAATGGATTGCTGGCTGAATTTGAAACATAAAAGAACTGATGATGTTAATGAGGGTGCATCCTGTTCAAAGCAAAATGAAGCTTCTTCTAGTCATCTCAAAAAGTGTCGCTGTTATAGCAAGGAATATCTATCTATTGGCTTTAACGCGTACAGGTCCCAAAGACAAGCAACTACCACAGTGTGTATTATGTTATGAGATATTGTCCAACAAGGCCATGAAATTCTCAAAACTGCGAAGACATCTCGATAATAAGCATAAAGAACATGCCACAAAGACCAACAATTTTTTTCAGAAGTAAGGAGCATGAGCTTCAGGAAAGTAAGAAAATGGTAATAAAGACTGCAACTAGCTGTAACAATGAAAATGCAGTGAGGGCCTCATTTGAAATTTCTCAACTAATAGCAAAAACTGGAAAACCGCACACAATAGCTGAAGAACTTATATAACCCGCTGCAAAAATCATAGTTTCTGCATTGATCAATGAGAAAGCTGCCAAGGACCTTTCCTTAATACCTTTGTCAAATGATACAGTTAAGAAGCGAATCAACAGTTCGTCAGCTAATATCAAGGAACAATTATTAGAAAGAATTTGCATGTCCCTCTGCTTTGCACTGCAATTGGATGAAAGCACAGATATAACAAAGCAATCTTACTGTACTAGGTTAGATAGGAGCATGAGAAAAACGTTTTTGAAGACATACTGTTCATCTCCTTGTTGGTATACGCTACAGCTGAAGAAGTATTTAACAGCTTAAATGAGTTTATAACATCTCATGACATGGATCTGTTGAAATGCGTTGGAATTAGCACAGACGGGGCATGAGCAATGTCTGGAAAGATTACTGGACTTGTAACATATATTAAGGAAATCATACCGTTGGTGACTTGGTACCATTGCTGCATACACAGGGAAGCTCTAGTTGCTAAGAAGATACCAGAAAAACTAAAGCAGACCTTAAATGAATCAGTCAAAATGATGAATTTTATAAAAAGCAAATCACTGAATTCAAGACTTTTTGGCTTAACGTGACAGTGAACACCATCACCTTTTGCTATGTGGTGAAGTTTGTTGGCTATCAAGACATAAAGTTTTGTCTCATTTTTGGGAATTGAGAGACAAGATAAGATTATACCTCATGGAGAAGAAATTTCACCTCAGCAATCATTTGACAGATTTTTCCTGGTTAGTCAAATTAGCATATCTGTCAGATATCTTCACCCATTTACATATGCTCAATTTAAATCTCATAGAAATATCCACGGATAGTGCTCTGAAATTGCAGTTCAAGAAACAGTCCCTTCCAAATTTTTGGGCTCACCTACAAACAGATTTTCCAGAACTATTGAAGAGGGTTATGAAAGTATTGGTACCTTTCGTAATGACATACTTATGTGAAAAATCATTCTCTGCTCTTGATTATCTTAAAAATAAGTAAAGAAACCATTTGAAAAAGGTAGAAATCAGAATACAAGTTTCAGCTTGTATTTTTTCAGCTATTTCAGCTAATTTCGGCTATTAAGCCCATTATAAAAAGGCTTGTAAGTAAAATGCAGCACCAGCCTTCTCATTAATTATAATTTTATGAATATATGTTCCCTTTTCTCCCACCCAACTTGTCTTTAATGAGGTACAATTTTGGACAAATTATATTCATGCCATTTTCTAGCTTTCATTTTCATGTGACGTTTTCTATAGATGTGTCATATTAATGATTTTATGCGCTTGTAATTTCACTTTCTCCATCAAGAATGAAAGAATTGAAGACCCTTCATGAGAAACTTTAAATAAATATTTGATGCACTTTGGGGTTTTAAATCTTGAGTGAAGTCCTGGTGGTCTCCGGCAACAAAAGATATTTAAAGGAGGTCCGTGGTAAAGAAAAAGTTAAGAACTGCTGATATAAAGCATCGGTAAACACGTGTTATAAAAACTAGAGAACCAGCATCACCAATATAACAGCCAACTACGATCTCTCTATTTTGATGCAATGTATAAACATTTGCCATGTTATCTCTCTCTCCTATGTCTGAGAAAGTGGACTTGTCCATAAAAGCTCACATTCAAATGTAACAGTTTTAAAAGTGCCATCAGTTTTAATCTTTTGCGTTTGTTCTATTTTTATTTTGTTTTTACATATAATATAACAAAGTCATACAACATATTTTGTGTTTTATAACAAAATAGAATATATTTTAAATAATTTTCAAATATTTTAAAAACTTACGCTTTGGCCTTGCATGTTTACATTAGCAGAAGAGTACAGAGAAGAACATCACCCTAAAATTTTTTGAGGGGGAAGACCAGTTGCCAGCTGCAGGTCTTGGTAGGGAGAGGGTACAAACATCCTTGGACCTGCCTGGTTCAATCTGAGCTACCTCTCCTGAGAAGGGTGGACAAAGGGGCAGCAAAAGCAGCCGTATCCTTTTCCTGCCTAGGCAGAGGGAGGCAGAGGGAGCCCACGGCAGGCATGGCTAGGTAGAGATGAAACATCCCCTGGCTGGATGATGTCCAGAGCTACCGCCTGAGCCTGGTACAAGGCGTCTCCTGAGCTGTGAGGATGCTGCTCTTTTCCAGTGGAGTTTCTCGTGCTGCTGCTCAGACTAGACTTCCCAATCCGAGACCTGAGTTTTCAGATGGACTTCTTCCTTCTTCCCCATGTTTCCAAAAGCGTGGGTTAGTCTTTTCGGAGTGCAATCCTATTTCTTGCCACATGAGCAGCTTTTCCATCAGCTTCACATCCATGCAGCATGATGAGGACCCTGTACCTTCACAGAAGATTCCTTCTGTCCCTCCCTGCTCCTGCAGGCAGTTGGACCTGAGCCACCAGCAAAGGACTCAGCCTGGCCAACCCACAGTTGTCTCAGCAAATGGATAACTTATGCCCCTGGGAGAATTTTGGCCCCTGAGCCCCAGAATCCCCCAATTTGAAATATTCATTGGATGCCTTTCTAACTGGCATCTGGATTCTGAATGGTCCCTCCCTCCAGAGTGGCCCCTCCCTCCCATACATACTTGCTAAGCTGCCTCTGCCTGCGGCTCCCTCTCTACATATCTGCCCCCCCAATCCTCTGGCACATGGAAGACTGCTATGGCCGCTATGTTTTCTAAGCTCCCTGGAGTCTTGAGCACGACCATGGGGGAGGAGCCTGGGAAAAGTAGGTGATCGGATGTTTCTGAGCCTCTTCACTTCCCTCTTCAGACTCAGTGTTGTGTTTTACCCCATGATGGTAAGAAAGAGGGAACCTTTCAACTGAAAGGAAGCTGGGTCACTTTCCCTCACTTCTAGAGCTATGGTGAGACTCAGAAGTCCCCCACGGAAAAGAAGAAGGCAAGGGCCTCCCTCTACCGAGGAAGTAATGTGATGATGCATTCACTTTTTGGACAATGCTGTGAGAGCTCATACAATATTGGAGATTGGTCTAAACACTGCCAAATAAAGGAGGAATACTACCTCAAAGGCTTTGGAGACTATATTTCTGTTAATGCCGCTTAAAATCACATTGGCCTTTCTTGCAGCAACATCATACTGTTGGTCACTGTTTACAGTACATCATACTGTAGATTCAGCTTGTGATCTACAACAATTGCAAGATCCTTTTCACTGGTAGCATTACTGAGTTTTAGTGTCGATATAAACTGAACAGGGCCTGAATATAACCAGAGTAATGACTGAAATGGATGGAGTGACTGTTCAGAAAACTGGAACCAGTCTTGTTGGGACTGGCAGACTTGCTCCTTTCTCAGACTTACGTGTCCTGTGCGTGCCTCTGTATGTACGCAGTCTCCTATCCAAAGCAGAGGATGGCTCAAAAACAACGCGTAACATCAGGGTTACAAGTTGCAGAACAAATTACCTCGTGTAGAAAGGTCAAGCGTTATGATGGAAGAACAAGAGCAAAGGGTAGTAGAGATGGTAATCGTACTCACGCTTACCTGGGAGTAAGCTCCATTGTGAAGGAATCAGCAGCTATGGGAAGTTAACATAAAGTTTTTAAAACCTGTGAAATGTCCAAGCTGAACCAACCCAGTCCAAATATTTTGAGACCAGAGTAAGAACTGTACTGAAGAGCTGTCTTGAGATTATAAAAACACATCATGACCTTGGTACTGGGGAAGGGGGATAGACTCTTGATGAGTCCTTGCACCTGAACGAAGCTAATTAAAAGAACTTGGCTGGTACAGCTAGGGCCAGTTTAAAAGACACAATGTGATTGGTGGAGCCCTGAAGACTGTTGATAAGGGGATGATGTAAGATATAAGGTAGAATGTAACTAGTTAGAAGAGTTTCATCGCCTTGAAAGGATGACTTAGGCCAGGGGTCTCCAAACTTTTCGGTATGAAGGCCACATCATATATTTTACACATTTTCAAGGGCCAGAGGAGGGAAGGGGGACCCAAGCAATCCCCCACCCAGCTGTCTTTGCAAAGACAGCGGGGGTGGGGGATCACTTAGATCAGGCTTCGCTCCTCTTCCTATCCCTGCTCAGGCATAGGAAGAGGACGGAAGGGGGGACCCAAGACAGTGGGGGTGGGGGATTGCTTGGGTCTCCCTTCCCTCCTTTTCCTATGCCCGGGCAGAGATAGGAAGAGGAGCGAAGCCTGAGAGAAGCAATCTGTGGCTTAGGCGATTCATGCTATGCTTTACATTCTATGCCACGGAGAACTCTGTACACTGTTGTAAGCATAAAGATAGCTTAGATCAGAGTTTATTGTTTTTCTGTGGGAAAAAGCCCTATAATGCCTTTAGCTCTGTAACCACATGCATTCTACCTGATGATGCTTTTTGTATTCACTACTGAATCATTTGATCTTTGGTCAAGCTGTTATGCTTTTCTACTTTTGCTTTTTAATAAACTTAGAAAGATTTATTCAAGCTGTGGTTCATTCAGACAGCTGTAAGGGGTTGAAGGTATTAAGTCTGGTGTCTAAAGATGCTCAGAGAGTGTAAAAGTATTTTGGGTTCTTTTGAGTTTTATGCAGGGTTGGTTTGCAACCAGAAGCAACAGCCAGCTTCTGTGTTTTTTCCCTGAAGCACCCAGGAGTAAGTAACTCAAAGTAACTTAAAGTTTAATTTGGGTTTTATTTTTATGTTATGATATTTTGTTTGCTGTATTTATTTTATTTTATTTTATTTTGTTCACTTATTACTTTAATAGATTAATTTGATTATTGTTAATTATTTAGTTTGATTTTTGTTAGATTTATTACACTGTGTTTGGTTTATGTATTTACTTTATTGTGTTTTTCTTCTTTTTTTTACTTGAGTTAATTTGCTTGCTTTAGGGTTTTCTGTTTTTTATTTTATCATCTATTTTTATTTTTCCCCCCTTTTTTCTTTGATATGGAATGGAAGGCCTGCCCTCCCAGCGAGGGACCACTAAACATCTCTGTGATTACAGGTAGAGGGAAATATGGCATTGGCACAGCCCCTACTCGTGTTAGAAGAACGATGAACAGATGTTTGAAGGCTGTTCACCGTTCTGGGACTGTGACCAACTGTCAGTACCGAGGTAGCCAGATCATCCGACCCTCCACTCTAAAACTGGTGTTGTTGAATGCCAGGTCTGTATCTAATAAACTCCAGGTTATTCATGATCTTATTCTGGAGGAGGATGCAGACCTGGCATGCATAACCGAAACGTGGATAGGCGGAGAGGGGGGTCCGCCCTTTGCACTCGTCTGTCCACCCGGTTATGCTGTCCAACAGCAGGGTAGACTGGAGGGGCGGGGGGGGAGTAGCCATTGTATATAAAAACATCTTGGAGGTTACTAGATGCTCCACGGTGGTAACGCCGGGTCTGGAGGCCATCCATGTGTCGATAGGGGCCAGGGATGGTATTGGGATCTTGCTGGGTTACCGCGCTCCTCGTGACCCAGCCATTTCCTTACCGGAGCTGGCGGACTTTGTCTCCGCGGCATTGTTGGGGTCCCCGAGGCTATTGGTCTTGGGTGACTTCAACATACACGCGGAGGCAGAGATTTCTGGGCCAGCTCTTGAGTTCTTGGAAACCATGGCTTCCTTGAACATGTCCCAACATGTCAACGGCCCCACCCACGTGGGTGGTCATATGCTAGACCTGGTTTTTTCCACCAATTGTAGCGAGTGTGGTCTGATGGTGACTGACCTTGTGTCGGTCCCCTTGTCATGGTCAGATCACCACCTAATAAAATGTAACCTCTCAGTGGCTCTCCCCCCTTGCAGGGAGCATGGACCTATTTCTATGGTCCGCCCTCGAAGGCTACTGGATCCCATAGGATTCCAGGATTCCATGAGAGGGATTCCAGCTGATCTGGCTGGTACTCCTGTCGAGGCTCTGGTGGATGGCTGGTATACCGCCGCCACCAGGGCTATAGACACGATTGCTCCTAAACGCCCTCTCCAACGCAGAGCTCGGCCTGCGCCCTGGTTCAATCAGGACCTACGAGCAATGAAGCAATTTAGGAGAAGGCTAGAGCGCAAGTGGAGAAAGAACCCGACGGATTATAATTGGATAGCTGTCAGGGTCGCAACTAACCTTTACCATGCTAAGGTAAGGGCTGCTAGCCGTATACATCTCGCTAACCGGATAAGCGAAGCTTCAAACCAGCAGGCAGAGCTTTTCCGTATAGTGCGCGACCTATCCGGAATTGGTCAAAGTGATGGGCCTCCCTCTAGTATCTCACCAGACCAATTTGCAGCATTTTTTAAATCTAAAGTGGAGGCCATCCGCCGGGAGCTCTCTCCTTTTTTGGATACAGTGGATCGAGCTGAGATGTCCAGCGCTCCGCCTTGCCCGGTGATTATTGATCTCTTTCAACCTGTGACACCAGATATTGTGGACAAAGTGCTTGATCGCTGTCGGGCCACCACCTCATCCCTTGACCCCTGCCCGGCCTGGCTAATCAAAGCAGCCAGGCCTATAACAACAGAATGGGCCACAGTAATAATTAATGGGTCTCTCCTTGAGGGCAGGGTACCCCTTGCCCTCAAGGAGACACTCATTAGGCCCATAAGGAAGAAACCTAGTTTGGCGGCGGTCGAAATTGGCAATTATAGGCCCGTCGCCAATGTTTCTTTCATTAGCAAGGTGATGGAGAGGGTGGTGGCCGATCAGCTTCGGGCACATTTGGATGAAACAAATGCCCTGGATCCATTCCAGTCGGGCTTCAGGCCGCGCCATGGTACAGAAACGGCATTGGTCGCCCTGTATGATGACCTATTGAGGGAGGCCGACAGGGGTAAAATGTCTCTGTTGGTCCTCCTCGATATCTCAGCCGCCTTTGATACCATCGACCACGGTATCCTCCTGAGGAGGCTCTCCGAGTTGGGAATTGGTGGCCTGGCGCTTGCCTGGCTCCGATCCTTCTTGGAGGACCGTCCTCAGAGAGTACAGCTTGGGGAGAGGGTTTCGGCCCCGTGGAGCCTCAATTGTGGGGTTCCGCAGGGCTCGATAATCTCCCCAATGCTGTTTAATATCTATATGAGGCCGCTGGGTGGGGTCATCAGGGGGTGTGGAGCATCGTGCCATCAGTACGCTGATGACACACAGCTCTACATCTCCTTTTCACCAACTGCAGAGGATGCCGTTCTGTCCCTTCAGCGCTGCTTGGGGGCTGTACTGCAATGGATGCAGGAAAATGGGTTGAGGTTGAACCCGGACAAGACGGAGGTCCTGAGGGTGGGTGGCCCCACCATCAGCGGTTTGGGAAACTCCCTCTCATTTGGGGGGGGGGTGACTCTCACCGCGAAGAGTGAGGTTCGCAGCTTGGGGATACATCTGGACCCGGCGCTCACCATGGAAACACAGGTGGCGTCAGTGGTCCGTTCCGCCTATTTTCATCTTTGGCGGATTGCCCAGCTGCGTCCCTATCTTGATGTTGGGGCGCTCACCACTTTGGTACATATGCTTGTAATCTCAAGATTAGACCACTGTAATGCGCTCTACGTGGGGCTACCTTTGAGGTTGATGCGGAAGCTCCAAATGGTGCAGAATGCGGCGGCCAGACTTCTTAGTGGGGTGAGAAAATACCATCATATCTCTCCCACTCTGGCCACTCTACATTGGCTGCCCGTTCGGTTCCGCGTTGACTTCAAAGTTTTAATGATTACGTATAAAGCCCTAAACGGTTTAGGGCCTCGATATTTGGCGGAACGCCTATTCCCACCGAAATCTACCCGTATCACTCAAGCGAGCCAGGAGGTGAGGTTGAGGAGCCTAATGCCGAGAGAGGCCCGGAAGGAAAAAACAAGAAACTGGGCCTTCTCGGCGGTGGCTCCTTGCCTTTGGAATAAGCTCCCTCCTGAGATTCGCATGGCCCCTTCGCTGGGCATTTTTAAAACCCAACTAAAAACTTGGATGTTTAAGCAGGCCTTCCCTCCAGTCACTATTTGCTTTTTTTCCTTTTCCTTTTCTTCTTTTCCATCTTGAATAATTGATTTTGATGTTATATATTGATTTTATATTGATTTTATATTTAAATTGTTTTGTTTTTAAATGTTGTTAGCCGCCCAGAGTGGTCAGCGGACCAATTGGGCGGGATATAAATACAATAAATAATAATAATAATAATAATAATAATAATAATAATAATACTAATAATAATAATAATAATAATAATAATAATAATAATAATAATAATAATAATAATAATAATAATAATAATAAAGTGTGCTGGGGAAGAGCGGGCCACAGGAGGCATTTCCCAATCACTAGTGTGCTGGCCCTCCTGGATATAATCCATCCAGGTAGAAGAAGGGCTGTGTGACTGAGGGGTAAGAGGACCCCTCTGTACAGCTTGAGTAATCCTTCACAATATTTGTTTCCACCTTTCCAGCAGGTCTGGTCTCGTTAGTGTTCAGGAAGACTCACAACCTTCTTCCAAGAGACCTATTCAGGAAGAGAGAAAAAGGCATGGGTAAAAGAGGTCTACACTTGCTCAAGAAGCCACTGTGAGCCCTGCAGCCCCTTCTGCGGGATTTTGAGTTTCCATGGAAGAGCAGGGATTTGAACCCAAGTCTCCTGGGTCCTGGTTCAACACCCTGTTCACTATATAACACTGGCTCTTGCACATTCCTAGCCTTCCAGAAACTGGCAGGACTGCACATTAAACACCTAAACTCAATTCCTTACCTAGGTTCTTAGCGTGGGCTTCTTCACGTCATCCACGGCTTGATGAAAGGACCACACAGCATTCCACGTTGCTGGTTGTCCTTAGGAAAAGCTGGTCTGGCAGGAGCTCCTTGCCCAGCATCAGTGTTTGACGGACTGCTGTCTAGAAGAAGAAGACCTTGGAATGCAAATTGATCATATGATTGTGGTTGGAATCACACAAGGAAGGTCGCTGCAAAAATGACCAATATAAAAAAGGCTGCGAATAAAAAACATTTCAGGGTTAATGAAATCAGTACCCCTATTTACATCTGTACCTTAGAAGGAAGAGGTATGCTCCCAAATAAATCTGTGCTTGATTTTTTACAGGAGTGGTTTTAGACAGGCGTGTGGTTTTGAATTGCTGTTTGTGTTCCCATAGGTGGGGCCAACCATCAGCTGACTGGCACTGCCTGGGAAGCTGGAGAAGCAGTGGAGCTGATTCCCCAGCTGGGAGGAAACCCCCCCCCTCCACAATTCCATTTGGCTCCACAGCTTCTTGAGGCTTCCCGGCACAGCACTAATTAGCGGCTGACTGGCTGCTTGGAACATGTCATGTAGGAAATCTCCCAGCTGGGAGGAGCCCCCACCCGCTGCTGCCCCCCCTCTACCTGACAAAACGTTAGTCGGGGTGGTAGGCGGGAGGGGGGCAATTGAGCATTGGGGGAAGAGGATGAGAAGGAAAGGGGTGAAAAGAGAAAGGGGACACAGGGTGAGGGTGGGAGGAGCAGTGGCAGGTGGCTCAGGGATGGGCAAGTGGGCGAGCCATGGGGGGGCCTTTTATTGTATCTTATTTTATTTTTAGTGCTGGCTATCTGGTATATCTCTCTGTAGCAGAAAGCAGGAAGTTTTTTAAAAGTGGAATTAGTTCCACACCCACCCCAGAATAAATGGACCTCTGACAGGGGAGCAGAATAACTCGCTTCCCTGGCACAGTAGTCCACACGTGCATGTGCCTCATGTGTACACTTAAATTTGTGTCTTTTTGAAAAACAGAAGCCAGCACAACAGCGGGGTTTTTTTTTTTCCAGTGAGATCAGGCCCATAGGTACCTTGCAGAATTTGCACTGGGAGGTGAGTTTAGTTGTAGTACACCTGGAAAACATGTGTAGCATACTACGTTAAACTGCTGGCCTCACTGCATTGTGATATCCTCAGTACTGCAGAATAAAATCAGCATGACCTGCAGTCTCTCTGTGTCCTGGGTTAGTCAATAACAGTATAAAAAAGGACAGCTCACAGGAACATCTCTGAATGAAAATGAGCCCCCCCCCCCAAGCTAGCTCTGACTGTGTTAACTTGACAGTGAGTGAGATTATTGTGACACAACAATGGTGCTGCTCTGTTAGGGCTAGAAAATTGCCAATTCATGTTCTCTCTATTGTTCTGAAATGAGAACAAATCTAATACAAACTCCCACATTTACTGGAATGAAAGACCCTAAAAATATGGCATCATCTGTTCAAATGCAAACAATTTATACTTTAAAAAAAATCAGAAATGGAAAGGTTTCAGACCTATTGGACAAAATCCTGTTACCTAACTTTGCATGAGCATAACCCAGATCGGGCACTGGAAGCATTTAATTTTAACCTCCTTTAAGGTTCTAGGGCTCCCTTTTGCCCTGAGGAAGCTTTTGGGAGCTTCAGGAAGGGGTGCAGCTGGCACACTAGTTTTAACTGTGCAAATGCACTCCTGGCCACTGCTGAAACCAATAACCCACCACAAAGCAATTAGCATTTATGCACACAAAAGAAAGTTTGCAGCTGCTAAGGATTTAACCTCTATAATGCTCCTTACATCCCACTATTGTTGTTCTTGCTGTTGTTTCTCTTCTATGGGGCATATTTATTGCAGATAATCCTTCTTTGTAATGACAACATTTTTCATAAGTAGGTCATGTCTTTTATTCAGAAAAAAAAAGTCTTCAAGACTTAATTTTCGTGGTTAATCTTTTACTTGGCTTTATTTGCTGAAATATTCTGGGAGTTCTATTTATTTATTTATTACATTTATACCCTGCCCATCTAGACACATATCTACTCTGGGCGGCTAACAATAAAAATGGAGTAAAAACAGTATAATAAAATAAAAAGCAACAATAATAATATAATTCAAGATGGGGAAAAAATAAAAATAGTCCGGCACAGTGGTTTCTTCTAACCTGTAGAGTTGAAGAAAGCCCAAGAAAGGAAGGAGGGCTTCAGGTTGTGGTTGGGAAGAGGGCAAATCTGATGGGTGGTGGGCAGGAGGCCAACTCCCTGGGAAACAGAGGAGAAGTTGGCCTACCCATTTCTCAGAGGCCAGGTCTATCAAGCTCAGCAGATCTATTGTCTTTTTCCCCAACCCTGGGGAATGTTGGTGGATGCCTGGGTGAATTTGTAAGATTAACTGTCGCCTGGCCCTGCTCCAAGTCATGGATCCCACCTTTGCACCAAGCAATACATCTCTAATGGTGTGCACCTCCTCATATGGGGAGATCTCCAGACAAGGAGGACCTGTCCAGATGCCTATCTTGGTGGAGGGTTTCACTGTGCAGAGGCAGTATTGGGTAGGCAAAGCTTTAAACCTGGAGGGCTCAGAAATCATAGACGCCAGATCAGGTTTTCCCCTAGGTTGGGAAAGATGCAACAAGCAAGATGTGTTTTTCTTCCCTTCACACATCTTTGTCATGCTCTGGTAAAGATGAAACTAGCAGGGATTATCTCCTGCGTAACACCTATTATGTAATCCTGTTGATCCAATTCTGCTGCTTAATGAGAGCAAACTGAAGAATTAGCCAAAAGAGCCAGTTATTTAGCCACCATCACTGCCTCCTCTCTGCTGTTTATTGTGATAGCTCCACACTGCCCCCTCCTTCTCTTCTGGTATGGCCTTCACTTTATATGTATCGCAAGAAGGGAGTCAGTGCATGTGCTGGACAAGGGGGTGCGTAAGCAGCTCCTATGTTGATCTGGTCTCTCTTTTCACACTTAATTTCACACTTACCATGCTAAGCACTGCGGGAGTGCCTGACTAGATGAGACAGTGATTTTGTATCTAGAGGTTGTGCACCCTTAAGATGTAAATACTGTCTTTTTAGTTTTTGTGGGGTTTTTTGGGGCTGTTTGGCTGTGTTCTGGAGGTTTTTCTTCCTAACACTTCACCAGTCTCTGTGGCTGGCATCTTCAGCGGTCCTCTGAAGATGCCAGCCACAGAGACTGGAGAAACATTAGGAAGAAAAACCTCCAGAACACAGCCAAACAGCCCAAAAAACCCACAACAACCATCAGATCCTGACCATGAAAACCTTGGAGAACACTGTCTTTTTACTCCAACAGCAGCTTGCCTCAAGCCTCATTTGGCAAATTAGCCTACGTTTGTTTTGTAATTGGTCAGTTGGGAGATAGTAGGAGGCTTTGCTTTCAAGTCTGATGTCTAAGGCAGATAGCAATTAAAGGTCTGGAGGGATAAAGTTGTACAAAAGGAAATACATATTAGCTTTGAAATGTGATCTGACCCAGACAAGCTGCTGCTCTGCATTCTTGGATAACCACTGGCCATATTAGCTGACAGGTTCAGGGAACCGTGTTTCAAAAAGTCTTTGTAACTCAGCTGTCCGGAAATAAATGTTCAGATTTTTTAAAAGGACTTCCTTTGCAACATGGGGAAACAAAAAGGACAAAGGAAGGCACCAATCTCTCTCACACACAATTCCAAATAAAAATCAATAGTCAGTATAAGTTAGCTAATAACATGTTACTTGTGTATATTGAGTTTCAGATCATAGAGTTCCTTGTAAAGGGTGGTTTGAGAAAACATATATTCCTGGCTAGATGTTGTTAGAAAGAGTCCAAAGAAGAGCAAAATCTCCTATGGTGGGGATCTTAGCAGAGACAGACTGTTGTTTTGTCCAAAGGCATGATTCCCCATATTCCCAGTGTTCACATTTTTATGAGTATTTGGTGGGTGGACATTAAGAGCTTGTATATTTCAAGCCTGCATCTCAACAGATTTCATGGCTGAACTCTTGAATCCTCATAAATGGGGGCGGGCCAAGTCATTTTGCGGCCTGAACCAGAGCAGCAAATGGCTTCCTCCTCACTCACCTAAGTCAAAATACCTACCAACTAACGGCACAGTACTTTTCCAATCATGGTTAAAACCAGTTAAGAGCCTGGTTACAGTAGTTATATATATATATAGCATGTTTTAAATCAATGTAAAAAAAAGGATGAATACATGATGCATGTGGATTGTTTTGACAGGGAATAATGTTTTTTGAGTGGCAGCAACTGTTTTTACTCTTCTGGCAGAGGGTTCTTAATTTTAAATCAGATGCTGAATCGATTTAATTTCTAGCGAATCTCCATAGGTGCATGCCTCTGTTGGCATAATTTTTTCCAGTCTACAAGAGCATTGATGGGAGTGGGCTGGTTGTGAGTGAAGAAGGAATGGGCTGCATGGGTGCAAAGAAGGAGAACAAGCAGCTGCCACGACCACCACTGCAACTGCAACAGCAGCTGATGCAGATACTGCTCTGGGATCAGACAGTGTGTGTCTGGCTGAGGGGCTCGTCTTGCTGCCAGGAGGCTGCTGGAAATAGCGTGCACGGCCTCCACACCACCCCAAACCACAACAGCAGTAGTAATAGCAGCTGCCGTCACAGGCGCTCCCTTGCCTCCTTCTGCTTCTCCTCCTCTTCTTCCTTGAGCTGATGAGGTGCAGCTCTTGCCTCACAAAAGTGACTTGGGCTTGGGTGCTCTTGTTGGAGTCATTCGCTTAAAGTCTACTTTATCGCTGCTTTGCTTAGTCACCGATTCACAGGCAAGAGTTTACCTATTATTATTATTTTTAAAACACTTTGGGGATGTGATCCTGCCCCCTTATTTCAAGAGTGAAACCGATTATTTCTCCAGCTCAGAGGGAGTCATTGGTTTGGGATTGTGGGAGGGAGGGAGGGAGGGAGAGGAGAAGACGAAGACGAAGAAGAGGAGAGAAGAGGGGAAGCTTTGCCTGGCATGTAGTTTTGAATCCTCCTTTCCCTGCCTCTCTTCTCCCTTACAAAATCACCAAAATAAACGTTGCCCCAAGGGAACGCACACAGCAATTCAACTCAATTCCATTCAATTCGTGTGACTGCCACGTGACTTTCAACTGATCTCAAGAACACCACTGCATATTCTGAGGTATTTCAGTAATGGATCATCTGCTCCTGCATTTGTATTGTTTCCACAACTATGCAGCCTTGTTCTGATTCGTCCTTGGAAGGTTTATGGCCAGTCTTAATAACACATTAGTCATTTTCTGTTTGCAATTTCTTTATTCATAAGTAGGGTCATTCTTCTCTCTGCTGTATCTTACATGGTCATTAGGAGATTTCGAGTCAACTCTCCTTCAGGCTGGAGAATCAGCAAAGCATGTCTTGCGATGCTGTAGGATGGGACTGGGAGAGGCAAACAGTTGTTGGACATGAGAGGGAAGGAAGCCTCCTGCAGTATAAAAGCGAGGTTCTTCATTTCCCCCAGTGGATAGAAGGTCTAACCAGAGATGATCTGAGGCTATTCACAGGCACATATAATATGAAGATTTATTTAAAGCAAAGCAAATAAACAGGGAATCAGTTTCGTGAAATGAAGAAACAACATAAAAGAAATCAAAGGAAAATCAATGAATTTCTAACAGAATACAATACAATGATGAGATGAAAAGTGCAAAGCAGAACAACCTGTATTAAAGTAATAGATGATATTACAGTTATGCAAAATCAGCCACAGTTAGTCCCTTTAAAAACACTATATTTACCCCTAACCTTCCACCAGTCCTCTAGTTGAAGCTCACTGTGTTCCAGCTGTTTGGTCTAAAGACTGAGAAAGAAAGATGTAGAGTTACCTATTCCAAGGAACAGGTTCCTAAAGATTCAGGGGAATGTGCAGGAGAATTGATCCAGAAGAATCCAGATGGGAAAATCAAAAGGAAAAATAAAGTAATGGAATTTTCTGTGTGTGTGCGCAGGTGCACGTACGCAAAGGGAGAAAATAAGGGAGATGTAGAATCTTCCAGAAGGGTTAGTCTAACCCACTGTAAAAACTCACACTTCAAGACAAATTAAGGCCTAAAGACCCCAGAACAGTTAAAATTTGAAAAAGTAAAAATTGCATGACAAAAAATGAGCTGAAAAGCATCTGCATGTGAGTGTGAAAGAATGTGACTCTGAGTCCCAATCAACAATTACTTTTTACTCTATTCATGCCCCTCATTCTCCAGCATTTTGGTTAGCTTCTTTACCCTAAAACTCAGTTCTGTGTTGGTAGATGGCAAACTGGGAGAGTAAAGTGCAATTATCCACAAAACATAAATGTAAAATGTAAACCAGCCCTTTGTCCTATGACACATGATGTGACTGTAGCATCTTATCAGAGCACACTCTGGGCCTGGAGCCACTAAAAGCAGCCAACCTTGTAGCCTGTCCATAGTGTTCCATTGTCTTCCGGTTCGGCCAGAGCCCTTTTGCCACAGCAATCATGTATCTGTCTTTTATCGTTCATTCCATCATGCAAAAGTCCAGGCTGGAAACAGTCAATTGTGCTGTGTATGAAACAAACTAAATGTTTTCTTGATGCCATTCCATAGGCAGTCCATTCCATAGGCCATATATCTGTAGGCCAGTCCAATCCACATGTCCACAGGCCTTTTGCCCAGCATCCCCTTGTACTTCAAAGTAGGACCTCATTAAAACACGAGGCTTGTTGAATCTTAGGATGTTTAGATGAACTCTCAGGGGCCTGGCTGTGTTTTTTCTGGGTCTTCAAGTGAGATGAATGTCAGGAGGAGAGAATGTTATGTTGTTCATGAAGTGGCTATTAAATCCTGGGCACCCATCTCCATCCATTCCTAGCCAGTGCTAGGCCTCACTTGCCCAGTGGAAAGGAGTGTGTATTTGTGCTGTGCAATGTCAAAATGTCAAAAGGCCAGGAGTGGAAGCGCGGGGGGGGGGGGGGGGAGGAGCTAGGGACAGAACTAGCAGGGGACAGGGACATGGGTGCATCATGCACTTTGGAGTCAAGTCAGGGAATGAAGCACTAGTGTCACAACTTCTGAGCCTTCTTGTTATGCAACTCCCAACAGCAGGGATGCAAGAACATCGGGGGGGGGGGAGAATCCCCGTTCCATGGCGATGAGACTTCCATCAGCTTCAGCAGCAGCACAGATAATATGTAATACAGATAGGATTCCAGGGGATGCAAAATCTAGCAGAAATGTTGGAGAGGTACAGCTCTTGAGTACATTTTGCCAATCAACCAATCAATAAAAAAATATTTCTGTCTCTGGGCTGCCATATTAACTGGTTAGCAGTATTTTGCCCTGACTCTGGCCCAAATATGCAAATGATTCCTCTTGTAGAAGTAGTTTCAGACCCTTTCTAACTAGCCTCAGAAAGTCCATCACTCTGGGTCAGGTTTGTGTCCTGCAGTCTTTGGGTAATGTGATTCTGTTGATTTGACAGTTCTGGTTTCTAGTAAATCTTTTATGAAATGCTAACTGTGCTGTGAAAACTTAAATACACACTGTTTTAAAATTGTATTTATTTAGATTTAGCTCAAAAGATTAAACAGCATTGCCCAGCCTAATTAAGTTTGCATGGCACCCTCTTCGTTTTTTTGCTGGGGGCAGAAGAAATCGGAGATTGCATCCACAACTTTTGGATCTTAGCAACTCATGAACAATTGGGGGTGGGACCCCCAACATATGGGTCAAAAAGTGCCTATGGTTTGGGAACTAATACAGCTCCTTGCAATTTTCTGTAACATCTTTTTGGAATGCAGGTGGAGTCTTGCACCTCCCAGCTGTCTTTCTGGTGATCCCTTCCAAAGCAAGCCTCTTCAGGAGTGTTCTGTGGCTCAAGTCTGGCCTCTAGTGGTCAATAAAGGGAAATGCAGGTCACACTGCAGCTGTAGAGGTATTACCCTTGGCATCCTTTGTAACCGCACCCTCAGCTACAACAGCAATCTTACCCTTTTTTGTATCTAATCATTATTAGTACACTTTAAGGGATCATTCCTAATAAGGCTCAAATAAACAGGAGACTTGCTCCTTTTTTGCCTGATGGTTTAAGGGTGTGTGTGTGTGCTCAGATCAACCTAGCCTTGTCTTAGGTTTATGGTCTTAATTGGTTTTAGTTGACTCTTCTCTTTTTCCAAAATGGGCCATTAATAGGCAGTGTCTTGTCATGTTCTACATTCTCTTTCAACAAATTCTATGTGTGTATCCATCCCAGACCACCAGACATAGTCTCTGGCCAGTGCTTTAAAGTAGACAACATCTGCATGGGAGGTGTGGGGCAATCTCTGAATCATCTGATGTAAAATAAAGATCATTTTCCCCCCACTTTATTTACATTTGCTGTCTATAGTTACTCAGCAGAAAGATAGGGAAAATGGAGTCTCCACACATGGAAGAGACCCCCCTCCATGGTTGGAGATCAGGAGAGAGAGTAACAAGCAAAGGAAGCCAAGCAAACTATCAGGAAAAGAGGAGAGGGAAATCAGAGGCAGGAAAAAGAAATTTACCAATAGGTTAGTCAGAAAGGTGAATCCCTTTAGGTCTGCAAAGTCCCCCTCTCACCCAGTGTTAGAAAGCATACAAAATCATTATCTCAACAGGATGTCCTAAAAGAAGGGAACAGTAAACCACTTTTGAGCACACTCTACTGAGAAACCCTGAAAAGGATTGCCATATGTAAGAACTGACTTGACAGCACATGATTATTTTTTATGAATGAATGAGAGAAGTTCCAATCATAAACAGCCCTGTTCAGGTTTTGTAAACTCAAGGTTCATAAAACCAATCCAGCAGGCTGGATTGCAACTGGGCTGGATAGCTCACTGAATTAGGTATCTGACTGCAGAGCAAGAGGTTGGGCTTGATTCTCCAATGTCCCTCCCGGGAGTAGACCCACCTGTGTAAGTCTTGAGTAAACTGCAATCCCAAAAGAAGGGAATGGTAAACCACTTCTGAATACTCTCTATCTAGAAAACCCTGGAAAGGTTGCCATAAGAGAGAGTTGACTTGACGGCACACAATTATTTTAATGTGTATCTGAAGACATTTTAGGCTTATTTGAACACAGTTTGAAACGTAATCCTTACAGGACTAAGAAGGTGAAGACAATCTCCTCTCTTGTGCCCCTCATTCTTTTCCATTTCAACACCCAGAGAACCGGTTTGGGTTTTCCTGGGTGTCAAGAGGAGCAGGTTTCTGCAATTCTATCCACTTTCGCCCCCTAACTACTGCTACTGGTGACTATTTTCATTTTTATTTCACTGTAGGTTCTTCATTTTTGCCTTTTTTATGTTTGGTGAACTGTTCACTTACTCCTGGATAATTTCCTATGTCTTATATGCATGCTTTTGTCCATGCTTTGTTGAAAAAACCTTCTCTTGATCCTTCTGTTTATGGTAATTATTCATCCATTTCACTTCTTCCTTTTTTTGTTTAAAGTTCTGGAGGCAGTAGCCCTTTCTCAACTTGCCCATTATTTAGCTCATCAAAATTCCTTTGATACATTTCAATCTGGATTACAAACTGGACATTATGGCCCTCTCTCAAGTTTAGAATGATGCCCTGGTGGCCAAGGCACCATTATTCATCAGCTGGTGCTGTTTGACTTAGCAGCATTCGATATACTTGATCACTAGATTCTTTTGGCAAGACTTGCACCTTTGGATGTTTCTGAAAATGCTAGCTCTTGATTTTATTTGTTAAATCATCCCCTTTTCAGTTTCTATGGGCAGCAAACTCCCTCAATCCTTCCCCCGTGCCTCAGCCCTACAATCCACAAAAGCTCACATTAAAATGTAGTAGTTAGTCTTTAACGTGCCACAACATTTTTGTCTTTATTTTTCTTTTCTTTTTGCCTGATATGCTAGGACAGACTAACATGGCTACCTCTTCTAAAATGACTTGACATGGCATCAGAATCACAGCCTGGATGTCATTGCCATCCTGATCACATGGGTAGCAGTATTTGTATTCATTGTTGTGAAATGCTGTGCATTTTGCTGTCACAAATGTGGCAGCATCAGAAAAAAAAAAGAATAGTGCTGTCTGAGATGGACTCAACCATTCTGCCTTACACAGAAAAGCAACTTTATGAGAACTGCTCCCATACCATCTAATCACTTAGGATCACTTGACTGAATGTAAAAGAAACTCTACCTTAAGCAGACTTTATCTGTACATATTGTTGAGATAATAATAATCTTGCATGCAGTAACACATGGCACCGGTGAGAAGAGCTCTTGACAACCTAAAGTGATTGCCCCATGCAACTAATGTACTGCGAATGTTCTCTCTCACACACACACACACTTGAGGCAAGCCCTCCTTCAGTTTGCTTGCTTTGCTTCCTTTACTAGTGTCTCTCTTTTTTCCTAATCTCTAAACATGTAGCAAGCATGGGGGATTCTCATCCACTTGTGGAGACTCCATTTTTCGTATTTTTTCTATTGACTGCAACTACTGGCAGCAACTGTAAGTAAAGGAAGCTTTTTTCTACTTTAAAATATTCCAGAGTGATTTTTATTATATAAAGTGCCAGTCACTGTGAAAAAGGGGTAGACTACTGAGACTTGAGCCATTCTCTCATGCTTCCTCTGTGCAGTTGTTTGTACCTGATACTCTGTTAACTTCAAAAAGAATTAACCAAATTCTCCAATAATTATGAGATTTGATACCTAGTGATCTGTAGGTATCAGTAGCAACTAAAAAACTTATTTTTAAAACATTAATTTAATTAATTAGGATAATTCTGCAGTTTGAGATTGATACTAAAGAACATTGCCTGCTTGGAAACTGTAATAGCTTCTATACATCTTTGCAAACTCAACATGGGTGTAGCTGTTGCAATATTTGACAGGATAGGAGCATAAGTGTTATTATCTGTCCCTCTTCATGAAAGGGATGATTTTCCACAGGATTTCTTAGGGAATACTTCTAGAATTGGACAATGGATATAATTCCACAGATTAGGCAGGTCCGAGTTCTCCTGGAACCAAGAGAACTAAAATGAAAAATTAAATGTTTCCATCCCACTTGCTGGATTGTCCTCAATGTCTAATTTTGGAGTCATTCTTCTCCCCCAGTATTAACCATGACGAAAAAAGAGGCAAATACTACCTCAGAGTCTAGTTCTATATCTTTTGAAAGATTTATTTTAGGAACGTTAGTGGAGAATGTGTACAGTTCACTGTCACAGAGACATAACCTGCTCTCCACTGCAGACTTCCCTTGGTAAGTTCTGTTGTTCTGAATGTGAGTAGATATAACCAAGGTAAGACATAAATAACTGAATGTTGATTTTTTGGACCTCTGACCTAGGGCTGTACGTGTGCTCTGCTTGTAACTGAGTGCAGAAAAAGTAGTACTGGATACAGAATTCAATCTCCTCAGAATGAGTTCAAGAATGTTAACCTTTTATAGCTGCAAAGACAGCATGGAATATCGACTAAAATTTCAAAAAACAGAGAGATGGTTCAATAATATCTGCAGCACTTTCAGTGACCCAGCCAAACAGAATACCAAGATTCAGCTCTGTGTGTATGTATGTGTATAAAGAACTCAGATTTTCTTGCTACACAGTTTCAAATACAGTGGTGCCTCGACTTACGGAATTAATCCGTATTGGAGCGGTGGCCCTAAGTCGAAATTTTCGTAAGTCGAAGCACCATTTCCCATAGGAATGCATTGAAAACCGATTAATCTGTTCCGGCGGAAGAAAAAAATCACCAAAAAAATAAAAATAAAACACTGCAAGCCCCTGGGGCTGCAAAAAAATAAATAAATCCAAAAATAAACAGAAACATAACCCCACCAGCCCAATCCCACCCTGCAAAAGCCACAAAAACAGTTTAAAAAAAGCAAAAAGCACCTTACCTTCACCGCCGCGACCAGGAGGCCTCCCAGACTCCAGCTGCCGGGCCGGGGCTCCCGCCGCCTCTGCGGAGGCTTCCCGTGCTTCCAAAGCCACCCCGACTGCCGTGCCAGGTAGCGGAGCGCCCTCCCTTCTCCGGGCCTCGCACACACACGCATCCACACGCCCGCACGCACAGACAGACTCCGCGCCCATCCTTGCATCTGCCGGCCCTCCCTCCTGTCTCTGTGCTGCCCCGCTCGCCTTCTGCGGAGGCATCATCCGCCTCCGGCCACAGCCCCGGCTCTCCCTCCGACCGCCTTCCCGACGACTTCTCCCCCCCAGCCTGAAGAGCTGGGGAGGGGAAAGCAGAGACACCCCCCTCCCCGCCTCTGTCCACCCTTACGCGCCCCTCGCCTTGCCTTCCATCCGCCCGAATCTCCGGGAGATGCAGATTTGGCGCGGCGGCGGCAGCGGGGCCCCCCGTCGGTGCCAGTGGGGGTGGCCCAGACGGACGGGGCAGTCGCCCCTCGCAGATCCCTCGCGCCTCTGAGATTCCCTCCGGGTCGCCGCCGAGCCAGAAGGGCCCGAGAAGAGCCCCGCCACCCCCTCCCTGATCTCTCCGCGGATGCCTGGGGCGTGCACAAACCCTAGCCCAGACGCCTCCCTGCCGCCAGGCCAGCTGCAGTTAAGGAGGCGGCGGCGGCACGGGTCGGGCGGAGGTCGCCTCTATGTGGGATTTGGGCAGCAGGGCGAGCCCTGGCTGCCCCGACCGCTGTGCCGGGTGCCGGCTTCCAGGGCTTCCAAAGCTGCCCCGACCGCCGTGCCGGGTGCTGGCTTCCCGGGCTTCCAAAGCCGCCCCAACCGCCGCACCGGGTGCCAGATTCCTGGGCTTCCAAAGCACTGGCACTCGGTGCGGTGGTTGGGGCGGTGTTGGAAGCCCGGGAGGCTGAGCCTCCCTTTTCCTAACTGTTGAGGCGAAGAAGCAGCCTCTTCGCCACCAACGGTTTGAATTTCCCGCCCTTTTCCCCTGCCTTTTTTCTTTCGTATCTCGAAGCTCCGGCCACAAGTCGAAGCAAAATTTTGTGGCCAGAACTTTTCGTAAGTCGAAATTTCTGTAAGTAGGGGCGTCTGTAAGTCGAGGCACCACTGTACCTTGATGCTAACCTTCATTTTTAAAAAAATATATTTTAAAAAATGATCCCCTACAGGTATGGGATATCACTAAATCAACTTACACAGTAAACATATTTTAGTTCTTGATATCAAACTATTTTCACTACTTTAAGCCATGAACAAAAAAAAAAAAAGTTCCATCCAATGGAATATTTATTTCCTTTGACTAAACAGCTAAGATATATCTGCACCAACCTCTCTCTCACTGTGAAACCATTTTTGTTCATAAATCTTATCTAGATACAGCCATGACAATATCTGATATTATTCTCTTCCCCAGATTTATAGCGTGCTACCTCTCAAATCCCATTCCATACACTTAGCTTTATGTTGAAATATTAGGAATAGTTCCCTGATTACAGTGAGGTTTATTTCCTGAGTAAATCTGCATAGGATTACACTTTTAATCACATTTTAATGGGCTCTTTCCACCTCACTCTCCTTCTCATTTTCATGCTCCTCCAAACTCATGTCATCTGTTTTTCTGTGTCAGTGGCTTTCAAGCTTTTAAATTTCCTGGACCTTTCCGTGTTGATTAGTCTAACAAAACTCCTAGGTGTTTATATTAAAACAACAACAAAACTCAAATTGGATTTTAAAGATGCAAATTCTGTTCATCTCAGGCATCACTACCTCATTTGAAGTGAGGCAAAAATCTAGTACAAATCCAGTGCAAAATGCTTCCTGCATTTTGTTGAGGAAGACATTAAGTAACATTTTCAAATCAGTATTTTGTTGTTTTACGTGCAAGCCATAATGCATGAAAATCCATGAAGCTGACCATTACCGATTTATTATATAAAAAAAGAAAGAAATGGTAGCAATGTAGAATACAGCAATATTATGTGTTCTTACAAATGGGTGGACATTTTAAACAACATAGACATTTCTAGGAAATAAGGGAAGGGGAGAGGCAAATAATTGCATGAACCAAAATGCCACCAGAACGTAGGAACACGGTTTTTCAAAGGTTAAAAATCAGGTATCAATATCATTGTCTTAATATTGCTTTCATTATTGAACAAGCTTGACTTTTACAGAAGTTAAAAAACAACCAGAAAAACGAAGAGGTGGCTGCTCCAACATGGCCATGCAGCCATACCATCACACTCAGTATTTGCATACTTGATAGCAGCATTTTCCTCCCATACAAATTGTGTAAAGACTACATGGAAGAAAACAGACCAAAATATTATGGCAGTTATCAATTTGTATTTTTTTTAAAAAAATGTGATTAAATTACTGTTAAGACAAACACAGAGAGATAATTTATCTACATTCCTTAAACTGTTTTCCAAGACTGCTCAAATAAAAGTAATCAACTCATGGGTCAAGCTTTGCAAGGTCTTTTTTGGCTGATGGGGATTTTCCAGTTCACAGCTTACTGCATGCTTGGAAGAAAAGGCCAATTAGAAATTCTTCTACACAATAAAGTAGGTTGACAGAGGAAAATAAAAGTTTACTACCTGTAAACACACAAATATACAAGCCTTTGCCTCTTTAAGTGATTGCAATTTCAAAATGCATTATCTTCTGTATCTTCCTCTTTCTCCTCTGTCTCTGTCCCGATCACATAGCCTTTCTCTCTCTCTCTCCCTGCCCCGGTCCCGATCTCTATCTCTTCTTGTATCTCGGGGTCGATCCCGTTCACGATCTCTCTCCCGTTCTCGAGGCCGGCTTCTTCGGCCACTGACAACTGCTTGTGTCCGACGTAAAAAGTCATCCACCCTCATATCATAGTCATGCTGTGGGAAACAGAACAATTCTTAGTATAATGTAATCTCAGAAGTCTGAATTCTAACTTAGAACTACAGGCATTTTAGGGGCCTGAAGAGTGCACATGGGCATGTGGTCTGAGGGGCACAACTGATCTACAGAATGATACTCCAGTTATCCTTACTGTAAGAAAAACAGAAACAGATTTGAAGAGAGGAAGAAGCAACGCTCAATGGACATGTTCTTCTGAATACGCATAAATCTAGAATAGGCCTGTAACACATGCAAACCCACATAATCTCTAAGAGACACAATACTTGCCTAGCACATATTTTTGATTGTCATTTTACAGGCATCTATTAACTCAGATTACTTTCAAGTTTTCAGATTTGTTCCAAATGAAAGCTAGCTTTAACATTTAAGGAAAATACTCAATGTACTGACTAAAACAAAGCCTGCTCCATTCTGGATTGAATTCAAAGGCATACATGGTTGAGATCTCACAAGGTCAAACAAACACCTTCTCATTAAATTTTCCTCCTTCCTTCACCTCAGTCCTTGTGGTAAAATCTTGCTTTCATTTCAATCACACAAAAGAAGGAACAGATTCACAGACCAGGATATTTTCAGTTGTGCATCTAAAGGTGTGACCACATTGCCATTTCCCCCCATGGTTTGTGTCTGAATTACCATAGTTAAAACTGATTCATTTTCCAGTGACTACCTGACATAAAGCTAATTGTGCAGAAGCCCACACTTTCCAGTGGTATTAATATTTTTTTGTTCAAATTGTTTATTTTGTAATTATTCCACTGCCATTACTTATTCTCCTTTTCTGATGTGTAAGATCACTTATCTCAGTCCAGAGGAGTCAGGGGACATATCCTACAGTGACATTGACACTGATTCTCCTTTGAACAATTATTCTGTTTTTTTTTAAAATATGTCTGTCAATTTTAGTATTTAGCAGTAACTGCTGCACTGCTAACCCATTTTTATCTGTGATCACAAAGGCCCAGACACAGGTGAAACTGACAAATGCTGTTAACATCTTATCACTCTCCCCCACCAGCTACTTTCTGATTTGAGAGCTTCCATGGGAAACAGATGAAATTGACAAAGCTAGTCCATTTCACTAGGGTAATAAGCTGTTAAATGAATCCAAGGCTAGGTCACTACAGAAAGAAAACAAAACAAAATGTTCATGCCACCCCCCCCCCCCCCGCCACAGATTTACAAAGAGTCAACTGGGGAGGTGACAAACAAGTTTGTCAAGTGCCAGTCTCCCTTCTCCTTCCTCTTGACACTGTCAACATATTAGTCTTTAACAAACCCAGATGACAGTTCTAAAACATGCTATTTATAAGCCCAGCCAGAACATTCTCCAGAGAATAATGAATATCCCAGGGCTGATGTATTATATGAGAGTATTTTCTCTATATGACATCATTTAAAACCCTTCAGAATGTACTTACCACTCGTTTATCTCTATATCGTGCATCATGTGGTATTGGATGGTGCCCTGAGTAAGGCGGGTGAGCTTGTGGAGGAGGAGCATGGTGCTGATAATAAGGGTGGTGGGGAGGCTGTTCCATACCTGGGTAAGGAGGCTAAAAAGAAACAATGATATATTACTCTGATTATGTTCCATCCTGAGATCATTAATCTAGAAGAACATTGTAATGCTATCATAATTAATGAAACTCTAGGTTAGGCAATACCTTTACTAGATCACTGTTCTGCTGATCTTACGCATCCAAGATTCTAAGGTTCAAGTATAAATATTGCCTGTCCCAGAACTTTACTTCTGGAAATGGATCACATGGCTATAAATAAAGTGTTTCAAAGATAGATTGGTCTGAAATGATGCCGAAATGCTTTTTATACTTCAGAATAATTACTTGTCCAAATGTGCATAAACCCCCCACATTTTCATAACTGAAGTTAGGAAGAACTGTAGTGGTTTACACAATGCTTCCATGTGGACAGTTCCAATACTAACAAAACATACTGTGCAGCTATTCTGCCATTTCCGCCTTAATGGATTTTCTGTGATCAGAAAAAAGATCAATGTGGTGGTAGAACACAGGAACAGAAGACAGAGTTGTCTGGTTTCCAGTATTCTCTTAAAAGGAAGAGTAATTGTGCATAAAAAAGGCCTTCTCTGAAAGCACTTGTAATCACTGTTATCTGTGTAGACACACACAAAACTCTTCATGTTCAGGAAATAAAATACCTTTTGGAGAATTACACTGGTACTGAGCATATTCATGGAATCAAAGGCTATGTTCTACAAAGTAAAATAAAAGGCTGCAAGAATGCTAGGAGGAGTATTTCTTAACAGGGTCACCACTGACCACACAAAGCTACAGTCCATGTAAAAACACACTTCTATTTTGATCCAACTGCAAAAATAAAAATACTGTATATCTGCACAGTATAGTCGGAGTCACAGTGGTTGAAATCCAGCAGTGCTTCAAAAGATCTTGAGACTCCCTTGGGCCCCCCTTTCGTTGTGGGGAATCAGTTGCTGTCTGTTGTCTTTAATTTCCAAAAACTGCTGCCACTGGGATGATTTATCTGGCAGTAGTAATTTGTTGGCGCTGCGGGTTAAACTGCAAAGCCTCTGGGCTGCAAGGTCGAAAGATCAGCAGTTCGAATCCACGCGACGGAGTGAGCTCCTGTCGCTTGTCCCAGCTCCTGCCAACCCAGCAGTTCGAAAGCATGTAAAAATGCGAGTAGATAAATAGGTACCACCACGGTGGGAAGGTAACGGCGTTCCATGTCTAGTCGTGCTGGCCACGTGACCACGGAAACTATCTACGGACAAACGCTGGCTCTACGGCTAGGAAATGGGGATGAGCACTGCCCCCTAGAGTCGGACACGACTAGACAATTTGTCAAGGGGAACCTTTACCTTACTAGCAATTTTTAGAAGTTAAACAACTTCCTCTCAAGCCCTGTGTTGTCCAATGACTTCCCCACAATGAAAGAGAGCAGTGGTGAATCAAAAATTTTCAATTTCTGAGAACCACTGTGGCTGATGATGTTATCAGCCTTACACAGCATAAGTTATGCTACTCGATTCCAATCAGTATCTTACGCAAAGCACAAGACATATGAAAAACAGGGCGAGAAATCCAGCAAAAAATCCAGGGAAAACATTTATTGCCTGAGGGTTCAAAAAAAAAAAAAAAAAAAAAAGGGGGGGGGGAGAGGAGAATGGGAAATGTAGAGAAATTTACTGGGTTGTATCCAACTTATTTTCACTTCGAGAGTGAAATATCTGAAAAATATTTTTAGAGCAACATCTTTATAATCAAGTCCCAGTGCTTCAGATCTCATGCCTCCAAGGCTGCACTAGTAATGACACCGTCGCTAGTGTTCAAGTGGGTTATTGGACAAAGGACCATTTTTAAGGCTTAGAAAAATAACTTTGGATGTTGGCAAAAGTACTTTCAGGCAATACAGAACACAACATTCTGAATGACCTCGAAGTCCATTTAAGTATTTTGTGACACGAAACCAATGGCAATGCCTTTGTATAACTACCTCCAGGCTCCTCCTGTATTTCATTTATTTCAGAATCACACAGATTATGAAAATAGAATGGCTGGTATATATTCACACAAACCAGCATGGGCTAAAGTACAGTTTTGTCTCAAAGCTATGGATAGTTTCATTTTTCTCAACTAGTGAAAATTCAGAATCATGGATTTTTATAAAAGCTCACTTAGATTTATAAATATAAATTATCTGATTTATGCTTGTAATTTCATTGATAAAATTGTAACTGGAATGGAATAGGATAATTCCCTAGCTCTGAAGTCCAGGTTCTGATCCTTTTCTTCTAAAAATAAGCTCCTTTAGTTTGTAAACGGTAATACTGATTGCACAGCACTGTTTCAGATATGTTCAAGGACCTTCCTTCTTTCTAGCTCAAATGGCTGATATATGCAGGGATGCTAAAAGCTACAGGAGCTCAAAGCTCCATGAAGAACACTGAGGCGGAGATCCTCTTGTGCAACTGTGTGCGCGCGCAAAGTGATGACATCAGCAATAACTGTAAATAATGATTAAAGGTTTCCTTTGGCGATTTCGAGGTACATGTGATTGTTGCATTATGTAAAAGTCATGTGAACCTGATGTCACATATAATAATGGCTATATGCTTTTAATTAACAGCAATTTGCCATTGGTGATGACATTATCCCAGCTGTACACATGGAGCTGCACAACTGGATTTCAGCCAGAATGTATTTGTAATTATTTTTAAAAGCCAATTTCAGGTATTTTAACTGCCAATCTATACAAACGTTTATTCCATTGGTAAGCACTTTTGAACTCAGGGTCACTTCTGAACAAACATGTCCAGGACTGCTCTGTCATATGGATCAATGTTACAAATATTATATAACTGGCCACACTCCTTATCCAACAGTTTATATGTAATTATATAAATCCCTATAAATGTTGGCCAGTATCCTTCTGGATTTACTATGTATGGAACAGCAATGACTTTTGTTTTTTTTTTGTTTTTTTGCAATTTTGCAAAGTGTCTGTCACAGACCTGGTCACACAACTGATTATTTAATGGAGACCTTACAATACAGTGAAAACCGTCTGTGAAATTGTCATTTCACACATGGTAAATCCAACACCATACTATCCAGTACAGATTAATACAGTTCCAACTCCTAAAAGTCTTAGCTATCATGGCCAATGGTCAGGGGATTATGGAGTTGTAGGTAAAAATATCTGAAGCAATTAATTTTTGGTGGGCAATTAATTTTTATAGGGGGCCACATGAAAAATCTGAACTGTGTTTGGGGGCCGAACCAACTTTACTTAAAAATAAAATGAAACAGTGATGTTATGATTGTTTTTATTTTAAACTTGTTAATCTTCACAAATACTAAAGAGGTTTTTTGCGGTATGTTAAAGATAAGCAACTGGCGGCAGGCCGCACTTTGCCCAGGTCTGCACTAGGTTGTCTATGTTGCTCTACACAAAAACTCCATAGCTTTAAATCAGTGGTATGACTGCAAAGAAAAAAATGCTGCGTATATTTCAGTTTTTCCTCTAAACTCTATTCTCCCCAAAACTAGTACCAAAGTTTCCAAATTTACATCTCTATCACAACAAGTCTGTGATCTTTCCCAGGCTACAAAAACTGAAAATAAACATGAAGTGCTTTATTTTCAAGGTCACGTCCACACCTTGTACTTCACCTGTTTGGGGATAATGTATCATTGGACTAGAGTAGACTTTGGAAGTAATGAGTTCAAAGTAAGTCAGTCACTTATAAGCAGTTAATTTTGGGGCAACAATACTATAATGCAGTTACCTTTGGAAGTATGTAATGACTAGGATCGCTCATTTTACTAATGTAATGAGCAACGTTTTTCACCTTCTGCAACTATACTAAAGGCAGTTTTAAGACATTCTGAGCCGTTTTTTTCAAGTTTTATACTATTCCCTTATCAATCCTAAGATTTTTTTTAAGTAGTGGAAAGCAATGACAAACTATCAGCACATTAACTACTGAATGAAATTACTTCAACACTGTAACAAGCAACAGCAATAAGTTATTTATAAAACAGTATAATGGGTAACAGGGATAAATTACTTTTAAGAAGTAACTTTCCAAGCTGTGGACCAAATTTGTTTACAAAAGGAACAATAAAACAATTGTCTATATTTGAAGTCCCCCAAAATGGCTGAATCCCACATTCTCTTTTCCCCAAACACAGATATATGGAGACCCAAGCATAATCAATGCTGAAGGAATGCTGCACAAGCAATGGTGCTTACATGTCTCTCACAGCCCGATTAGCCTCAGGCTTGGTTGTCACTTGCAAGTATACTGTGGGGTAGCCAATTCTTAAATGGCATCCTCATACTGCAGAGATGCAGAAGCATATAGATTTGTGAGACGGACTTCTGACAAGATTAAAATAAATGCTACTTAGGAACAGACATTATTATGATGCTGAGGTGTCTTATATTGCTGTTATGTTTGGGATTTGGATGGTAGTTTGTTGGAACAACACAACAGTCCTATGCTTTAGAAAACCAACAGAATAATCTGATACGAGCTCATTGTAACATTCTGGAACACCCTTGTCATGAGACACATGGGGTAAATCCCCTTGGAATAATGGGGATGGAACTGATTGGACAGGGAGTTCTAGCAAACACCCAGTTTTTAGAATGGAGATGCAGACCAGAGGAAAGGCACTCCATTCTGCATTGCAGGGCACTCACATTGCTACTCTACACTTTTGCATACCAACCAGAGGTCTGCCCCACATCCACAATCCTTCTAACACACATGTGCTACAGATCTGGGACCCCATAAAGAACCTTGCAGATTGCTCCCTTCCCTGTACCTCAGTCCCTCACTTTTTGCCACAGCTGGAAGCCAATTTCACTTTAAAAAGTTTCAGATCCTTCCCTCCAAAGTGTTCAGATTTATTTCAAGCAAGCACTGTTTACGACCTGAACAAAGCCAAGGCAAATCTACAAACACTGTCACTGAGAGTGGCACACATTAAATCTCTTACAGACTTATGGAGTCAGGTCTCCTTCCAAACACCTCTTTGATGCTGTTTTTCTACCACTGTCTCTCATTGCTTAACTGATGGGAGGGGGTCTTCAGTTACTGATTTTATTATGGATCATTATGTTATTCACTGGTTTGAGCACTGGTTTCATTCAAGCCCTAAATCAAATCTGTACCACTCCATACTCTATTAAGTGTCTTGTAATGGCCACATGAGAGCTAAAATATCAAGTATTGTGGATATTACCTATGTCACACATGCATTAACATCATACATTACAAGGTGAGAGAGCCAAGAGATGCTGTAGTACATCTTCCTTCCCATGAGCAGTGTCTGTACCAGTTCCCTTAGCCTAGTCGCTTTACAACTATAAACTTAGATTCATAAAAAATAATAGTATAAGATACTTCACAGCAACATTCAAATGCAGCTTCAAACTAAACCTTAAACAGCCAATATTTTAATAAAAACTAGGGAAACTGTTGCCTCCTATAATGGATGTGACTGTACTCAAATGTGACAGGGAGGGGGGAAGGTGTACAAAATTTACAAACCATTCCTTGCCAGGGTGGTGGTGGCCCCATGTTGTGAAATTCTCTCACATAATCGTTGTAGGACTGAAAAAAGAAACACATGTGGGAATCAAAAATAGGCCAATTGTGAAAGCATCTAGAGGTTAAGACAGGGAACAAACTTACCCCATTTAAAAAGACATCTCTCCGGACTCCAGAAAATCGTCTGTAGAGAACAGCAGTTGTTAAATTAAATGCCAGTGCTAAAATATAATAACACATAACATGTAATATTAAATATATCTTACCTGTCTACATCTTGGTATCTGGGATCCTTTAAATACCCTGTTTAAAATCAAGCAGCATTATATATCATGTTTACAACTACATGGGAATGCAAACAGTCATTAGCATCTTTACCCGACGCATGCTACTGTCTTGTCACTAACAAGTTATCATTCTGCACATCGCATAAACAATTATCATTCTGTCATTTCCAATGGTGGTCACAGCAACCAATGATTTTTTAAAAATAGTTTTAGTTCTCAAACACCAAAACAGAGCAAATTCCAAAGATGCATGAATTGTATGAGATGCGTGAAATTAGCCTGTAGAATATATGAAACTCCAGATGTAACACTGAATAGTTAAACAATCTGATGTCTAGATTTCACCTATGCATCGATGCGAACCCAGTGTAGCCATTTAAAATGCATCCACTTCAGATGCTGATATATTCATTCAAAGATGACCAGTTTTGTCCCTGTTCTAGGCTGGTAGCCATCTTACTGAGGTGGTCTTTCCATGATCTCCCAGGTATCCCACAAGCAGGTTCCCACTCTATTTGGTCACTCTCCATGCTGCCAAAAGATACTCAATAAAAAAAGAAAACTGTACTCCCAACCGCAGAATCCTCCTTTAGAACAATGGTGCACTGCAGCTTGTTTCAAAACACAGAAATCTTTTGGCCCTTTCCCCTCAGCTAAAAGGACTGGCCCTCGACCTGCCAAAGATGCTGACCCTGCATTAAATTCTCACCATCAGAAATTATTACTATCAGAAGTTTTAAGACTCAAATCTTTGCCATAAAGATTCTGTAAACACATACATACATAATAATGAGATATTAACCTGGTCTTTGGTGAAATTCAGGGGGATAATCAATCCTTGGTTTCTTTCTGCTGTTATGAATATCATAATCCTCTGGTCGACGCCTACATAAATTAGACAATAATTACACAACTGTTTGGAGCAATTGTCATAAAGAAAACACCTTCAGAAGGAATAGGACTTGCCCCACAATTACCTCCTCAGAGCTCTGCGTGTGCGTCTTCAAACAACAGATTCTCTTAATTGATATTTTTGGTTGTGAAAACCTCTGGATTCTTTACATAGAATATAATCCAACTGTACCCTCTAACAGTCCAAATCAATACATATTTCTTCAGAAGGTCCACTCACCTCTCTGAGGCTTACCCACAAAGGTGCATAAAACTGAATGCAAACCAAATGTGAACGTGTTTGTAACTTATGCAACTCTTACGGTTTATCTTACAAGAATGAAGCCACACAATTGGAAAACAGTATTTTACAGATTTGTTCTGAGCCTATAAACTGTCTGAATTGGATTATGAAAAATGCTACGTTTCTCACATGCAATCCCACCCTCCCTACACACAGAATTACTAGCCAAAGCAAAGAATCTGTACAATATGGCACACGTTAATATTTTTATGTTCTTGGGTGTCGACTTCAACACTTAAAATTCATATAATGAGCTGAAATAGTTGAGTTTGATTTTTGAATGGGCTACTGTCTACTTGCTATTCTGGGTTTGTACTTTGCTCACCATAAGAAGGTCACTTAATGCCTCCCCCCCCCCCCCCAAATATTCAACCAAAACTCCACTTTCTACAAATGAGAAACAAAAATACAGACCAAAGACAGTTAATTCCTCCCTCCTCCCATCAGCATCTATTACTATTTAAGATATCACAGTTCTGAGCAAATAAAGCAACTGCATGTACATTTAAAAAAAAAGACTTAGAAAATAAGAGCTGGTGTAAAGAATAAACATACCGCTTTCTTGTAGTTTGAGTGTGCACTTACGACCGGTATAATATATGATAGTAACAGTTCATATAGTAGTCCAACTACTGACTTTAAGCAGAAAGCCACATACATAAATGGAGGCCCTGGCAGGCTTGAGAAGGTGTGATGTATAATGTATAGTTTGCAGTCCATTGCAAAACCTTCACTTGTAAATACTTTATTGCACTGGAAACCTCTTAGGCTTAACTTCAAAAGCCATCTTGGTGCTCAGTCCTCTTATGCCCAAAGAAAGGGGAGTGCTGCCAGGATTCCTCCTACCTACAGGTTACAATGTCCTTTAAGTGCAAGGATATGGGGACTCGTTGGGTATCTGTACCTACCACAGGATGTTTCCACAAACAGGAAACTTTAACCAAAAGGTGTCAGCCCAAACCACACAGTCTTTAGCAGAAAAGCTTTAGATTTATCAGAAAGCAAAGTGGCTACACAGGGATCGGGGAAACGTGCTGGATAGAAGGGCTTATATCAGTCCTTTGCAAAGACTTCTCCAATTCTGTAACAAGATATACCCCCTCTTTTCTGGGGAATGTTGGAAAGTTCACAGAGCAGTGATCAATAACCATGGCGATCCTCTAAAACCACTTTTAAGTCCACAGGTGCTGGCAGCATCTGGAAAGGTTGTGAACACAGACACAGCAACAGCCATTCTTTTTGGTTTGTTGCCGGGTCTCCAAGGGCTACTTCCTCCCCATTTGGAGAGAACCTACGGCTTCCAGAAGCTCAGCAAGATGTAAGAGAATATTTGGTAATGGGCTTAACCACAGCACGGTGATACAATTTGAAACAGTCCCAAACAAGCTCTTCTTGAACAGCAAAATATTATAAATATTTTATCCTCAAAATGAGGCGATCTTCTGCAATATTATAAGTGATCCTGATAAAAGTCCCATATTTGACAAGGTTTATCCAGAGATACACCTGAAAGAAAAGGCTTTTACAAGATATTAACACATTTTTGGAACACAGACTTGAACTTCCTCCACCTGGCCTGCTTACGATAAATCCGCTTACCTACAACAACAAATCTGCATAATCTGTGCAGAGATCTAGTCTAAGCTAGACTTATGAAAACTTATTTTCTGGATAAACAAAAGGCCCCCATTATCCTCTTGAATGTGACCAACTGGAGAGGGGGGACAGTGTGAAATCCTCAATGAAGCCACAAACCCGTCCATGCAGCTTGATGTGAGGATTTTCTCTTTTCTTGATTGCAGGGAAAGCTTTTTGATGAATCATATTCCTCCATCAGGTTATTCTGATACATGTGCCTATTATCAGTCCAAAGAACTTTTCTAACCTTCCCACATCTCGGAGCGGCTCTCGACGGGATGGCCGTCCTCTTGATCGGGGTTGAGAGTGTATTCTTCTCTTGTGTCGCATTTTATGAATCACTTGATACAAGTCAATACTTTCATCAGGAGGGAATAGGAGACAAAGCTGGGTTCCACATTCAAGCTCAATTTCCTGGAACAGTTAAACATTGATTTTACGTAATCAAATTGGCATATTTGAAATATTACAGCCAATCATGTGGATAGAAGAAAGTTAATGTTTCCTGACATATTTTTACAGTAATACATTAAACTATGAAAAATGAGATGTAATGTATCACTTCAGATCATTAGTTGAAATAAGATGGACTTCTAGAAACACATTGATTTTTAAGGAAAGAGTAGTATCACCTACCTTAATCAGTAAGTGAAGCTTGGAATATATAGATCAAAGGCTCACTGGCACACATAAATAGTAGGTTAGATAAATGTGTCTTTACTGACTTGAGTACATTTGAAGACCAAGATGGAACAAGGAAGGCATAAAGCATAGGTTTAACTCACTATTATGCAGTGATAATTGCAGCATGACAAATGATGTTACAGCTTTTTTCAAAAAAACAGATTGCAAACATCTGTATTTGATGCAATTGGATAGTAACTGTTTTCTCAAGAGATCTCAGTTTGTAAAGCTTATCACTTCTGTCCTCTAATTCCCTTCTCAGTGTTTCACTGCTTGTGGGAAAAGTCCCTATTTTTCCTTCAAAGTGAATGATCTCACTTAGATGGCTGAAAATATGGCAATAAATAGCTCTTCCTTCATTGCTCACAGCAAAGGTCCCTATTTTTTACTTGACAGGATCTCTCTCTCACTCTCTAGAGGGCTGAGAATGTGAAAATTAATAGTACCTCAAGTTTCCATATCATACAATTTTGTGGCAAAAAGCAGCCAACAAAGATCTTTGTTTTAAAAAGATGACTGCGCTTCCAAAGCTTCTTTACAAGACAGTTAAGGTGTTTATTACTGTTAATCTACAACCTCTTGAATCTAAGATTAACAGCTCATATTTTTTCAAATGTGGACTGATATATCATGAAACAAAGTTAGAATAAATTTATTCAGAACTTTTAAACCACTGGATTAATATGTTAAAGCAGAGTTAAAGATGACAGACAAACCTGTCCATCTCGTCCAATCTTTACTGGTTTATGTTCGTTCCAAGGATTGGTCAGGTGAGCAGACTTTGTGAATGGCAATTCACGTCTAAACATAAAAGAAACATGTGCAACATATTTTAATTTAGAACCTTACATAAATTTACAAATACACTATAATGATGAGTAGTGATAGATTTGAACATACTTCAAGTGCAGCTTGGAAAACAAATGAAGTCACATTTGTAATGGACATCTCAATAAGAAGCACAAATTATAAGCCCAAAAGTTCTTCTCTGGCTCTGATTAAGATCTGAGCAAGAGAGGAACTAAATCTTTCCCTTTATCCTTAGGATCTTTCAAAGTATCTTTCCACCCCTATCTTTCTCAGTGCTCTAACAACAGACAGAGGTTTATTTATTTACCCCTAATGATGCAAAAAAAAAAAAAATGCTAGAAAATATAGTTTAGGGCACTATATGGTTTGCCAATATAGTTAGAAAAACTATACTGCCTAGTGATCCTTGCATCCAGCATACAAAAATAAACCTAGCTGGAGAAGGGCTTGGACAGGACACAGAGGAAGTACTTCAGGGGGGTTGGGGAAGGATCACATCTTGGTGTCCCCTCCCCTCTCCTACAGTAATCAGTAGGAGCTGAAATAAACTCAGATTTTAGAGCAAAAGAAACAAGCTTTCCTTGGCACTGGAAGTCAGTCTGATTTTTCAAGAGTTTGGTTCTGATCTGAAGAGAGGAAAGAATGGGATGCCCACCGCTCTTCAGATTATCGCAGATGAAAAATGGCAAAACCAGTTTGGATGTCCAGCTGTTGCTTCTTGTCATTACATTTTAGTATTTTAGCAAGATATCAATCCAATGCATAGCTTGATTTCAGGGATTGGGATTGGAAGGAGGGGAAAATGCGCTCTGCAACTTGCAGATGCAGGTCAATCTTCATTCCCAGCAGCAAAGCTGCTCAAGCTTCTACTATTTTTAGTCTTAAAAATAAATTAAAACAACCAAAAAACCAGGAGACAAAAACTCTGTGGCATCTTAGAGGCTAACTGCTATATTTTAATTTGAGTTTTCACGAATCAAGTTCCATGTCTGAGGAAGTAGACTTGATCCACGAAAGCTCACATTAAAATATAGCAGTTAGTCTTTAAGGTGCCAAAATGTTTTGTCTCCTTTTCCTTTTTTTTTTTGTCTGATACACCCAAGACTTATAGTAAGTGGATGGAAGGACAGGGCTGAGGGCCCTGCCCCATAGTGATTCAAAGGAAAGCAACCACACTAATTGGTATTTTATTTTTTTAAACAATAAGGAGAACCAATTTTCATTAAGATAAGAGTGCATGAGGAAATCGTAATGCCTGTCCCCAGCCTTCACCTTGGTAAAAATTCCACCCTTCACTCCAAGTATAGCTATTAACATTAGAAAAAATAGTGCTGCTGGCCTTTAGCCTCAGATATCGTGAGATTACACCAAATTGACTCCACAAAGGTATCAGTCTATTTTGAAGATACACCTGGGAAATTTTAAAATTTAAATCCTCCAAAGTGAGACTCTCTAGAACACCATTTTCATATTTTCCACCAATTTTACCTGCATATCCAATCTATTTCATCATTTTACCTGCATATCCAATCTATTTTAAACACGCCTCCCAACATTTTTGCATTCATTCCTGCAGGCAACACCCAATGTATGGGAGATCCTCCATGATGGGATTCAGAAGCAAGCCTTGCAAATCCTAGAAGAATCAAAGCATTATCATGAGGCCAAATGAACAATTATTTTCAGATTAACTCTGAATGTAAATACTTCCTCTTATTTACCTTGGAATTTTCCACTCTCTCTCACAGAAAATATCAAGATAACACTTCTTGCTGATCTGAAGGCAGTATTGAGCTTTTTTTCATTGACTGGGAGAGTTGACCAAACTCCCTGTAGAGACACAGAAGCACAATTTACAAAACCAAAACTATCCAGAACATGCATCTGGGAAACTGCATGTTGTTTAATGGCAGACACACATATGCTTTACAAGTAAATAGCCCCAAGTTCAGCCCCTACAATGTTCCATTAAAAGGTTATGACAGGAAGCCCAAGAAAGGTATCTCCTAAGCTTTTGGAAGATACTGTCAGTGTGGGTAGACTGCACTCCAGATGGACCCACATCTCACTAAGACACCTTCATACATTTAGGCAACCAAGGCAAATCAGAAGAGGAGGAGGAACTCATCATCCACTGAGTTGTTTCTCCTCTCTCACTGATACATTTATTAAATAAATGAAATTTGTTACTATGTTCAAAGCACTGGGAAAGGTTTGACCATTAAAACCAAAAGGTGATCCCCCCCACTTTTCTTACCACAAGATACAACAGACTAAATAGGGAGAGACCCTAATTAATTTTTGCTACTTTGTGACAGACCTGCAGTTAGAAAACCAATCAAAGGTTTAGTAACACCATTCATCCCATTCTAGGGTTTGTATAACAATTACATGGTATGAAGTAGATTCTGACTTACAGAAGCTCTTCCTAGGTTTTCTGGGTACAGAGTACTCAGAAGTTGTTTACCATTCCCTTCATCTGGGGTCATTTCTGGGGTTGTGCAGCTTGCTCACTGCCACACAGGTTGGCTCTTCTCCCAGGAGACACAGTGGGGAATCAAACTCCCAATACAAGACTCTTATTTCACAAATAAAGAACCTTCTATGTGGCATACCTTTGCTTTGGCAAGTGAGACATTCTCATGGTTGTTACTTTTGATAAGAAAAAATCTTGCATCTTGCAGGATGTATTTAAGTTTGCTAGTTTGGTCTAGAAGGAAAAGAAAAGACAATTCTATTGATAGTTCCCCCCTTTCCACAAATAAAAGTACAGCAGTTGTTTTTAGTTTTTTAATGGTGAAACTAGTAACTACAAATGTGGTACAGCAATCTTTCACCTCAATGTGTTTATCACTGAGTCCCCGCACAACCCCTCTTTAGATAAATAGAAGCTAGGTAGCCAATCTTGAAAAATTGCACCCTTCAGAGGAACTGAACAGTAGACAATCTAGAGCCATCCGGATGGTCTGGACTACAACTCCCATAAATCCCAGTTAGCACAACCAATGGCCACGGGTTATAAAAGCTATGACCCGAAACATCTAAAGGGCACCAGTTTGGATACCCCTGCTGTAGCTCAAGAGCTCTGAACATCTAATTTAGACTTCAAATTCATAAAACAGCATGCAATGCCAAGCTTGTAGAAGCAAAATAGCTATTTCAGATAGCAGCCAATGCAACATTAGTAATGTTCCCATATGTTTGTTTCTGGCTTATGGAAGAGATTACATACTCCTCATGAAATCACTGGTATGCAAATTTCTCTTTCTTCGCTTACCAATATAGCAACAAAATGTTTTTTGACATTACAAAAAAACCCATGCAAGTAATAATTCAAGACTGGGATACAATACCAGTTGCTTATGAGAGTTAGTTTCATTATATATCGGAACATTACTGTACTTGATGTCAATTAACAAAGACCAACACAGTAACTTGCAATGGAAGCATGCATTAAAAAATCGAATTTAAATTATACCTTTTTGGACAGCACGAACGGAAGATGATAATTTCTCATGCTTCTTTTCTGAACCTGTGTTTAGCCAAAGTACATTTGTTCAGATTGAGCCTTAATAGAGATACGATACAAATTCTACAGTCTTTTCACATACTATTTTCATTCATAACAAATTATTCCCCTTGACACGCACCCACATACACAAAAAGAATGCTGTTCAATGTGCACAAGGGTTTGTTTTGGATTTTTAAGTTGTTTCATTTTTGTTTGTTTTGTTGGACCAGTTTTCTACTCAGAAAACTAGTCAATGAATCATCATCTTCCAAGTTTGAAAAAGTGAAAATTCCACTTAAGCAACAGAAGAGCATTAACATAACAGGAAAGCCTACTTGTCCAAATTATTCACACAAAACATGCCAAAATACCGTTTGTCCAACTACATATCCAGTAAGTTTCTATGACCCACTATTTATTTTAGACAGTGCAGTTCAAGGGTTTTACTACAGATCACAAGAAAAGCAGTAACAGAATACCTGTGTATGACTCTGATGCAGAGCTTCCACTTCTATCAAAAACAATTGGAGAGATGCCTCTAGCTCTTTTCCTTGCCTTCTTTTTTTCATCTAAGCAACAAGCAACAGCAGAACTTTTAAAGTTCAAACCAAAACACTTCCATCAGAATTGGTGCAAGCAGGTCAATATAGTATACAGTCACTAAATATGTATTTGACCTTGAGAAGGTTTGAAAACCCTACCTTATAACTGATTGATACTTCAGACAAAGAAACATGGAATTAGTTTCCAGACATTAAGGGAATCTGGGAGTGTTTTGCCTTCAACAGCAGTGTTTCAGATCACACGAAAAGCTGCTTTGGAAACTCATGTACATTTCAAGAGCAGCTTGTAACACAGTGTGCAGTTTGCATCTCATTGCCTATATCTACCTACCTCTCATGTGTCCAGTCAATATTTCTGCTGGATTAGCACAAGTTGACTTTTTGAGCTTTAGAAATCCTACGTATAATAATGCTTTTAGGAACTTTTACACAGTCTTAGATATAAAGACAATAAATATCTCCAAAAAGGCCTACTTTTTATATATATGTCAGTAAAGTGTAGAAGTATACCAGAAGATCCCATATCGGTGCCACTGACTCCCAGGGAGATGCGACACAGAACTGAAACCTGAAGCCTTATTATTCAACCTGGAACCATGTTGTTTAAATGTTACTCAATGGTGGAAGATCCAGCCAAGAAAACTGCAGCAACAACATGCCGCAAAAACTGCCCCTATCATTACTGCACCTAAAATTAGACTATTTGTCATATAGCTTTGGAACGGTATTGAAATGAAAACATGAAAAGAGTTGGGTAGAGGGGAGGGACTTCATGTTTAAAGTGAGCAGACTAGAACATACATTCTTAGAAACAGGGAATTTTACTAGGAGTTTTAAATTCCACTAAATCCCTGTTGTTTGCTCTGCTTTTGTAAAACTGCAGTATTTTACTGGCATTTACTACAGCTTTGGGTCCACTTACTGTTGAATACCTCCAACGTCTGTTTGGTTATAACCCATTTTGCTAATAACTCTTGTTCCAGAACTGATATACTTCAAATATTTTTTTCTTGTCCTCATAGTCACTTTGTTACTGTGTTGTCCATGATGGTGGGCTTTTCTATCATTTGCCAGCCACAAAGCCAATTTTAGTATAAGAACATTGACAAATATAGTTCAGAAAGAAATTACCCCACTACCTGATATATCTGAGCCTGAACCAGATCTGACTGACCCATCAGTAAAGGATGCAGATTCAGAGTCAGAATCACTAGCTTCACTTCTAGTGTCATAATCATTTCCTTCCTTCTGATCTCTCTCATCTTGATCATAATCCTCTTCATCATCATCCCCATCTTCTTCCACTTCTTCCTCCTCCTCTCCATCATCGTCTTCCTCTTCCTCCTCTTCTTCCATTCCCTCCTCCTCCTCTTCCTCCTCATTCTCAGTGTTTCCTGGGTCAGAAGAACCACTGCTACCTGTTTCACGATCTGAAACATACTCTTCAGAATTCACCTCCTCTTTTGAAGAGTGGCTGGACCTACTTGGCCGTCTGTCTACATCATGCCCTAGTCTCTGTTTAAAAGAAAATTAACCACCGTTAGTGCTTGGTATTTTAGGTGCTGAAAAGTATTGTAATAAAATGCTTACTGAATTTTCGGCACTCACTTTAAAGAACAGTTGTAGTTAATGTGTCTAATTTAAATTATTTAATTATTCAATTCCTTTATTAAAGTATTTATAAACCAACCTTTTTGATTTACTGATAACTTCAAACCAGTGAACATATTTAACAAAATACATTACAGGAAACAATGAGAGTGAAAAACAGAATTATCTTTGAAGCACCACCTAAAGCTGAGTGCTCATGAAGTCAATCTAACCTTTCTAGAGAGGAAATGTGACAAGCTGGGTGCTGCCAAAGAAGTCATGTTCCATCACTCCACAAACCTTACTTCTGTTTTGTGGAATAAAAGAAGGCCTCAAAGTAGGATTATAAATGGCAGGCAACTTCAACAGCCTTTACTTACCCTAGAGGCATCTGGAGTAGAAGATTTTGCCCTTCTGTCAGAATCTCTTTTCCTCACGCATGCCTTTTCTGATTGCCCTTTATAGAGATCTCTTGAGCTGCTGCTTGTCATACGCATCTTTCTGTCACTTTCTGGTCGCTTGTTTCTGTCAGACCTCTGATATTCCTCATTCTTGTATTCCAATACAGATTTTCCCTTTGTGCTCACTACTCTTTTGTTGTTGCTAACAGATGAGCCTGGAAGCTTAGGTAACATCTGCCTTGAAGAATGCACAGAAGGCTTCTGCTTTTTACTCTCGGCAGTCTCCATTCTATCACTTTTCCGTTTGGATCCTTACATTTAAAATTAAAACAAAACAAATTCTGAAGCATTTTACAGTAACCTAACAGCATTAACAAAAGCCTGTCAAAGCTATCTTCATAAAAGATGAGCAAATATTTTTCAAACACAGCATGAGACAAAACACATTAAGCCTTGTTTAAATAGTTTTAACAGACAACAGCTGAAATCCTGTTGCTTTGTTACGCAGGCAAAAGGTATATTACTTACTCACTTCTAGACAGCAATTAATAAGTTCCTGCTAGGATGGTTGTTGTAGGTTTTTCAGGCTGTTTGGCCATTGTCCAGAACACGGCCAAACAGCCCGAAAAACCTACAACAACCATCGGATCCCGGCCGTGAAAGCCTTCGAGAATACATCCTGCTGGAATGTTTGAATGTGCCCCAAGTCAGTTTATGCCCTAAGAATCACACTTGCCAACTGCCAGCTAGAAATGACTGAACGCCTTTTGCTTTCTGCCTGTTTAAAAAAGCAACAGAATTTCAGTCAATGAGTTGCAACATGGAAAATCCTAATATTTCTCAACAATTACCCTGTTTCCCCGAAAATAAGACCTAACCTGAAAATAAGCCCTAGTATGATTTTTCCGGATGCTTTTAATATAAGCCCTACCCCACAAATAAGCCCTAGTTAAGTGAAACCCTGCTCTCCACCATTGTGCAGCAACCAGAAGATGACATGACTGTATTTGAATAAATGTAGATTATTGTACATGAAAAAAATAAAACATCCCATGAAAATAAGCCCTAATGCGTTTTTTGGAGCAAAAATTAATATAAGACCCTGTCTTATTTTTTGGGAAACAGGGTAGTTGAGAAACCTGGTGGTCAAAATGACCTGGCAATGATCTAATCACAATAGCCAGGTCTGGACATCACAATGAGCCTGACTTCCATGGAAATCATGAGCTGCATGAAGGTGAAAATAGTCTGACTGGTCCCACTGCAAGCAAGAGTGGATAAAGTCACCATGGCCCTTCCATGATGGCTACCTTACTGTGACATGAAACCTGGCACTTTGGCTTGACATTTTTCTGATAAACCTAAGAAATGAGCAGAGAACGAACCAGCAGGTTTGCCATGACCTGCTGGAAAGAAAAGTTATTTCTGCTTATCCGTAAGCAGAAACAAATAAACTGCAGACCACCTGCCACTAATTTGTTTTTCTTCCTCTATAACTTAGTGCCAAGAGGTCTAAAATTTATCTGTTTCGCTTACAGCAAGAGTAGTCAGTCAGGGTGTGCCATCATGGTGATTTATTCACAAGACATCAGTATTCTGGATACACTTAAGCTAGAAAATCAGCCAGAACAGAATTCCAGTTCCCTCTTTTAAATGATATTTAGATGATTTTTAAAATAAATTATATTTCTTAAAACACAATACGATCAACCTAGAATTCACATAAGCATTATATATTATAATTAAGGTAGGGTTACTCCTCAACAGTACCAAATGTAGCCCATCTGATTGTAATGGACATCATTTACTGTCTGTTTTGTTGATCCAGCATATGAAGCAAAATCAAATAGTGAACAACCAATATTTTTCTTTGGGATTGTTATACTTGGAGTTAGAAGTCTATTTAAAAAAAAAAGAACCACAAGTATGTACAGAAAACAAATGTGTTATAGCTGTGCATTATTTCTAATGTGGGTGGTTTACCAATTACTTTCTGGTTAAATATGCCATTTTACAGAATTCTGTCACTTTAGTTGTGTTTTCACTTGAGGAACCAGAGAAGAGGAAGCAGATATACAACTTAATCAGATCTGTCTGAGATTTCTTTTTTAAGATGGAGAAGCTTGGGGTATTCTTATAAAATAAACAGTACCTATTTTATCTGTTTGTTTTGTTTGATTTCTAATGACTGACTAACCATTGTAATAATAAGTGATGGCAATGACCTTATTTTTCAGCCAGGGTGATATTTTAAGGGCAAGCATTATCATCATGGACTTTATTAAATCTTTCTGCTCACAAAATTCCCGCCTTCCTTCTCTTAGAAACAGATGGCTTCCTGTATACATGTCCAAAGACCTCAGATAAACATGGTTGAGAAGGTCCAATTTATAACAGCAGTTTCTTTTTGACAAACTGTATTTTATTTGGCATTTTATTTTCCACAAAGAATCTTAATAGTTCTGGCAAAAGAGATCTGCAACCTCAGAGGGCTGTATAGTGAGTTATTTCTATACATGGAAATAGCCAAAGAATTTTCTCTGACTAGCCAAAGTTACTTGAGAAAAGTTGGGATGAGAGGGAAAGAGGACATTTCAAAAGGAAACAGCAATGCTAAGTGAAATAAAGTAGAAACAGAGGAGGAAAAGTCACAGAGAGAAGGCCCAACAAGCACACATAAGAATAAATCTTTGTGTATATTGACAAAACTTTACACATTTGCTACAACAACCCAGTATAACTGCCAAATTAGACAAAATGTGATTCACCCTACAGCTACTGGTGTGATTGATGTAGTTTGGGCCTAAGGTCTGGTTTCCCAGCATTATGGAGAAATGCCCATCTAGTGAAGGAGCATACCCTTTTTCTCACTTTTATCTTGCTCACTATCAGGATTGTACAGTTCATCATCGTGATCTGGTGCATCAGTCAAGATATCATCAAGAACATTCAATTCACCATCTGTAACAAAAAAGTTAAGAAATGACATTCAGTTAGTACTGCAGTATTACCTTTTATAATGGTACTAGAATGTAAAATCAGTTTAAGCTGTCTACATAATATACCATATATATTTTTTCAGCACTTATACTCGTCCAACCACCCAAGTTTTTCTAAAAAGAGAGTAAAACAAGATGTGAGGTTTTTGGTCACAGAATGTCCCTGCATGAATTCTAAAGAGTGCATTCTAAGAGTGGCAACACCATACTGTACTGTACTGATTTCCCCATTAGACTCTGTTCGTAGAATGGGTTTGACAGAATTATTCATTGATGTTGATGAAAAGGCTGGCAGTCAGGGCTTCAGGGTGAGGCAAAAAACTACCATCTCTTTAGAAAATTAATTTAAAACCTCCAGAGCTCAGGGCTGCTCCTGACATGTGGTTCTTCTTATAGATAGATAGTATAGAAGGCTTGATAGAGTTGTTTTCCTCTCCTTCCATTATGAGATGGCAGTTTTGGCTTTTTTCCTTTTTTTAAATTAGAGCACAAGGTATTTGAAGAAATGAGAAAAATTCAGTTCAAAAAACTTTCTTCAGAAAACCAACCCTAGCGGTGACAATGCAGCAAAAATGTACAACTCTTCCTTCTCATAGTTATTCAAAGATCCAGTCTGACACAGATGCAAACGCACCTTAATGAATACTATTCCAAGATTGCATGCAGCTTCCCAAGGACATATTACACAAGGTGGTGATACATGTTCTTCTAACAAAAAAGCCTTTTCCAAGTTTGAAATGCTTTCTATACTCCACTTTAAGGCAGCCTATATCCTGGACAAGGCAACCTTATGCACATGGATCACATTTCCCTTGCATACAAGAACTTACTTCCACAGTATCATCAGTAGTGCAGTCCACCACTAGGTGAACATGTCAGTAGTATGAGAGTGTGGAGAAAAGGCCAAAGCAATTTGAGACTGCACAAATAAAACCACAGTTCTATGTGACAGGTAGCACTAATTTTACTTTATCCTCCCCTATTCAGACAGAGGTCATTGCCCTGTATTCTGTTCTACGCACTAAAAAGGATGTTGACAAAATGAATTAGGCTCAGTAAGGCAATTAAAGTATTTGGTTGTCTGGAAAACAAAAACGAGGACCTGGGCATGGTTAAGTCTAGAAGAAGACTTGAGAGGGGACAAGACAGTACTCTTCAAATGTGGAAGTATCATATATATTTATTCCCTGCTGCATCACAAAGCAGGACAAGATGTAACAACCTTACCTTACAGGAGCTGAATAATACAAGAATGGGGTCTTTTCAATCATACGACCCACGTGACAACTGAATCAGTAATCTAAAAATGTGGTGGACTCTCCTGCACCAAAGGCGCTCGGGTGCAGTCCTGACAGCCATCTCTCAGGCAGATGTTCTTCCTCTGGCTGGAGCAGAGGGTGGACTATAATGACCACTGCACTTTATGGTTTTCTCTATAAAAGAGAAAAACATAAAGTGAGGATATGGGAGAGGGCCTTCTCTGTCACTTGCTCCCAGACTCTGGAACTCTGTCCCAGGCTCACCCCATCTTTGCTGTCCTTCCACAAGCAGATAAAATACCTTTCTCTTCAGGCAGGCTTTCCTTTAAATGAATGGTTAACCAAGGGGATTTTTTAAAAAGGGAACATTTTATTCTGTCTTTTACTTGGGCTTTAATATTCTTATCATGAGTTTTAATATATTTGTTTAATGCTCTTCTAATATTGTAATAATTTATTATTTGGCTTTTAATTTTTTTCTTTTAATTCTTTTAAATCACCTTGGATGCTTCAGGAGAAAAGCAGCATATAAATATTTTAAATAAAATAAATATAAATAAATAAAAGTCTATGGGTTGGATCTAGTTTTGGTCATATTTATAATATGCACACTAAAATTAATGAGGTGTACATTAGTAATGGCCAACTTAAGTTAACTCATGTTAATAAGCTTGTTTTGAGCATTACCAAATAGGCATTCAACCTCATATTACTTTCTGCCTTTACCTCCAAACACGCAGTATTTAACTGCTCTGGATAGCAATACTTGGCTAAGTAACTTAATTCGTTCCGGGATGATGGTTGTAACTCAAGTTGGTCGTAACTCAAAGCACCATTTCCCATAGGAATACATTGAAATGCAATTAATCCGTTCTGGCCGTTTTTTGGTTGTATCTCAAGGCGCTGGTTGTATCTCAAAGCATTAGTTCCCATAGGAACTAATGCAAAAGCGGTTAATCCGTCCACTGGGGGAGACTTTTTTTTAACCTAAGATGACCACTAAGGCAGCGGTCCCCAACCTTTTTGGGACAGCGGACCGGCTGAGCATCTAAGGAAGGTGGGGGGCTCCCCCGCGGGTGCGGGTGCTCTCTCGGGCACACGCGTGAAGCGGTGGGAGAGCGCCCGCCCACCCCCCACCCCTTCGCGCATGCGCAGGGGCGCCTGCATGCCCGCCCGCGCGCCCACCCCTTCGTGCGGGCACTCAGGCGCATGCATGAAGGGGTGGGGGAGCACGCTGGCGGGCGTGCAGGTGCCCCTGCGCATGTGCGAAGGGGTGGGGGAATGCTCACACCGGCGCTGGCACGCGCGCACAGCAGCTGTGGGGAGGGGAGTGCGTGCGGAGGGCGGGATGTCTGTCTTCGCGGCCCGGTCCGGCTCAGGCCACGGACCGGCACCGGGCCGCGGACCGGGGGTTGACGACCTCTGCTCTAAGGTTAAAAAAAGGGCAGGAAAGGAGGGAGGGAGGGAGCCTTTTTTCCGGTCGTATCTGAAAGCGCCGGTTGCAAGTCAAAGCAAAATTTTGTGACCGGAGCTGGTCGTAACTCGAATTGGTCGCAAGTCAAGACGTTTGTAAGTCGAGGCACCACTGTACTTCTTTGTGAGCCTAAAGGTATCTCTAGAACTCACTTGGGATGGGGGCTTATGACTAATGCTAACATCTCCCTAAAATCACAAATACTGTTTTCTTCTACTCTCCCAATTCATTCTACAGATTTGTCAACTTCACACATAGAGGATGTCCTCTAGCATTTGCTATTTTTTTTATTAAGACATTAGCAGTTACAACAGAGATTAGTAAAACAGCAGTTAATCCTAGCCAAGCCAATGGGGGAGGCTTTCCCCAAGTCTTCCGCTTTCACAACAAGATGGAATAGTTGCTTATAAAGAGAGCTCTTTGAATGAAGAACTAGATGAGTTCTGAACTAAGCTGACTAACCCCAGGTGGGCTGGACCCAGTTAAATTAGTGCAGGTCTTGAGAGTATTCAATGCTAGCAGCATCTGCTCCTCATTTCCTTAGGAAGCCAAGTGGAATTATAACTTAAAAAGATGTGGACCAGGTACCATAGAGCTTCTGCATGACCATGTTTTCTGTTTTCTACTTCCTTTCTTCAGGCATCAAAACTTTCTTTCCTCCCAAACTATGCCACACTCCCAAGATTTTCACACTGTCCACAATTTAAAAAACTGGTTGGCCTGTATCATAGGGAATGAAACTTCAGAAATGTGCAAAGTTTAATGAGTACAGAACTAGGTGTATATACAAAGCAAGTCTTACATACTTTGAAAACTAACACATTTTAAATGGTGGAAGCTTCTATGGAGGGACTGGACTGTAGAAGAGGAAATCATACATCCAATAAAACTTGTTGGCCAAAATCCTGGTGCACAGTTATGCAAAAGATTTAACTTTTAGCAGCAAACTGTTGTAAGTTAAGAAATCTCTGTAGTAATTACATGTTGCATGGTAACACCTGAGTCACACAACTTGGACTACGGCAATTCACCACTAAAAGTTAGGGGTTTGCATAAATGTGCAACAGGACTTTGGCCTCTAGGTGCCATAATTTTTTCTTTTCTTTTCTTTTTATGGACCATATATCAAATCTTGGGAAGTTGCTATATGCAGTACCAGGTTATTTTAAGTATTGCTGAAAAACTATCTACATAACTAATTTCAAACCTAAAGACATTTTTTTCAATTAGCAGTGGTTAGACCAGATGACCCCTGAGTATCATCCAACTATGAAAGACAAATAAAATATCTACACAATTCAGTAAGAATTTTCATAAATAATAAATGAATGCTATGATACACTGAAATATTCAAAAGAAAACTGAAAGTTCTAAGGTCCCATTATAAAAGAAAATGTTGAAAAAATAACAGTGATGCCTCGTGAAGACTTCAGAAACAGTACAGTGGTGCCTCGCTAGACGATTGCCTCGCAGGACGAGGAAATCGCTAGACGATGCCTTTTTGCGAGCGCTACTGCGCTTCGCAAAACGATGTCTCTCTATGGCGATTTTCGCTAGACGATGAGGTTTCCCCATAGGAGTGCGCCGACTAGTGGTCAAAAGCTGTCAGTGCAGCTGTCAGTGCATTCCTATGGGGACCCGCACTCGCTAGACGAGGTTTCCCTATGGGAAATTTTCGCTAGACGATTGCGTTTTCCCTTGGAACGCATTGAAGCGATTTCAATGTATTCCAATGGGAAAACGTGCTTCGCTAGACGATGTTTTCGCTAGACAGCGATCCTCGTGGAACGGATTAACATCGTCTAGTGAGGCACCACTGTAACTGGCTTGGGACAGGATTTCATGTAGCGACACCTCACTAACATGTCAGAAAACTAGTCCTATTTATAAATCTCTCTGTAAGGTAATGGTTTCAGATAAACTCTTCTCTCCAAGTAAATCCACAAAAGGAACTGGCTTCATATCCATGAACAGTATCCAGTTTTTCAAGCAAAGCGACAATAAACGTGTCAACACTACCTTAAAAACTATCAAAACACAATACAACATAATCTAAACAAATTCAACAGTCTTTCTTATGATTTAACTTTATATAAATGTATATCTATAGACTCTTGGTAGACACAGATATAAGAAGAGATAATGTATATTTATGAGTTGGAATTAGAGATGGGGGTATTCGTATATGAATACCCCTGCACAGCTGGACTTAACAAGGGCCCGGCCCCTGGGGCTGGACCGTCCACTCATGTGTCCGGTGGCGGCAGCAGCCTCGGTCAGCCTTCCAATCGCTCCCAGAGCACCGCTCTCTTTCTGCTCACCTAACCACTCAGCAGCCGTGCAGGGAGACTTGTCCTTCCTCCCTCCCTCCGCCTGGAGTTGGCTAGATGAGTGGAAAGAGAGAGGCGCTCCAGGAGCGATTGGAAAGCTGACCGAGGCTACTGCTGCTGCCGCCAGACATGTGAGTGGACGGTCCGGCCATAGGGGCTGGGCCCTCGTCAAGTCCAGCTGTGCAGGGGTATTCGTATACAAATACAAATACTCCCATCTCTAGTCGGAATCCATAGTTGCAAGATCTTGCAACCAATACATCTGAAATTTGGTGTGTTTACTAAGAAGTATGTACTTGAGTATTACTTTGTTTTGAAAGATGTTAATTTAAATATGTCTCTGTGCTTGAAGCTTGTTGTACTATCTTTCTGGGCGGCAGATTTCCCCAATTAATATTCGTAGTTGATAGTTTTAAGCCATGAGAGTAGTCTGCAAAGGGCTACCTGCTTCTTGTTGAACAATGAAATAAACATGGCTTGGGGTTCCAGTAGTCTGTAGCCATGGCTTCACTAAGATGGAGCAGGCAGTTTTAATTTTGCTTGAAGGCTTCAGGGTATCAAATTAATGATTTCAACTTATGAGAAACAAAGTATTTTTGCTAACTGAAATACAGAATGATTTTGCAACCATTTCATTTCTCCTCTCTTTCTCTAGCTTTCCTCCTATGAACACATTTAATTTAGTGTTCAGATATATGTATACAAACACAAGGACAACTGATGGGCTGGAAAATTCCTACAAACCCAGATCAAGATCATGATCAGCTTCAGGCACTCCAGATGAGTGCCTGAAGCTTCAGACACTCCAGGTGATTGGAAGACGGAGCCGAGTGCTACACTGTGAATGGTGAGTGGACTAGTTGGTTCTAGGGGGAGGAAATGGGATCCGTGGCACCTGTGGTGCCACAATTCGTATACAAATAGTGCATGTCTACTGATTAGGGCTCCTGGAAAACCACAGTCTCAAATTATCTCTGGGCCTGCAATTTGCTTACCATGGCTGGTAAGCAAATTGAAATATATCTGTTTTAGGCAAAGCTCTTAATTTCCAGTATGACTTCTCAACTCAAATCTCATTTCCATACCTATACCTTCATAATCTCAAGGATACAATAGTTATAGTCTCTGTAAGAATTCTCTCTCAAAGACAGTATAGAAGTTTCAGCTGGTGCAAAGTACTACACTTCTCTACATGTGGGGCATTCAGAATAAATTATACCAGTGCTCAAGTATTTGTACTTGCCTTACCCTGACTTTCATGCAAGACATCTCTTATGAGTTATAAAAGCATGTGTCTGTCCCCACCATTATATTCACCACAATTCCTAAAACTGACTGAGACTTAGCATGTCATGCATAATCTAGGATTGGTACTTGCACTGTTCTGCTAGAAGTGTTCTCAGCTTCAGGAACCTTGGACTGGAAAGGCATTTACATTTGTTTATTTATAAAATGGACAAATACAGTGTGATGTTTTACAGCTAAAACGTGTAAAATCCCCCTCCCTTTCCCCCCCCTCATCATACTCTCAAGTTTTTGGAATGGGTCATCAATAAAAACAGGCTGAATGTCATTTTCATCAATGCTAAATAATTCCTTTAAGCATCTCAACCCTTGTTGAAAAAAGTTTATCTTCACTGGCATTTCTTTTGTCTAAAAGCATAAAGAATATATAAAGTACATGTTAGGAAAAAGTCAAAAGGTGAGGCCACATGTGACTAAGTTCAAGATTTTTTAGTTGTCATGTTTAGTATACAAGAGCCTTCATATTAAAAAATGCAAAGATAAAACATTAAACCTTGAGAAATATTTCAGGTTTCTAGATAATCAGCATCATTTTTGGTGGCATACCCAGGACTTTGCAAAGTTTGCTATCTGAAACTTCTGATGAACATAGATTCATTACACACCAATCTGAAGTAGACATGATAGATAACTATCCCTCAGTTTCTTTGTTTATTTATCAAGGTGTTCTACATAACACAGAACTTCTGAAATCTACCTGTATAATATATGATCCAATTAAAAATTCCATTAGCATATACAATACAGAATCACCAGTCATCCCTATGCAGTCCCTTGCAAACATGTTCAAAGTAAACACAAACATACATTGTAACTACAGTGCTAGAAGGGACCCTGTGGATCATCCAGTCCATCTCCCTGGGTTTAAAAGCCTTTTAAATCCATTTAGAGGTGAAGACCATTAAGTATAAAAGAAATGCACTGTTATGCAGTTCAAACAGACTCTGCATTGGACCATAACACAGATCGCATCTCTAACACATCTCACCCCATGACCTGGAAAACGCATGGATCTGCAGTTTTATATAGAAAGGAGGGATTCGGCTTAACTGTCATAGTGGAGAAAACACTGGCACACTCTCCCTGTGTATGTACTGCAAAGTGTTCCAAGTAATCAGAAAGCTAACCTATTGCACTGTCAAAGAATATAAAACATAAACCAAGATACTGCTGGCACAAATCTTACTTCAGCTAATAACCTGGCAGGGGGTCTTAGGCATGTTATTATTTTCTCCGTCTCAGTTTCTCATCGGCATATAGACAATGGTCCTAACTCACATTTACTCGATAGTTACCAGGTTTACTAAAGTTTCCGCCACGGGGCAGATATTAAAAAGCCGCCTTAGGTCCTTTAAAGGAGAAAAGCGGGGTAAAAAAATTTTAAATTAAAAAAAACAAAACTAAAAACCAAAATCAAGTACACACAAGCGAAAACATTTCAGCCAATGTTAGGAGCATTTCAGTCCCAATGATTTAAAGCTTAAATGCCTCTTACTCAAACTATACGGATCTAAAACTACTTCGCGCCCAGCTATATCCCCCTCGTAGCATTCCACTTAATTCCACCAAACCTCCCTCGCTTTGCCTTCCGCAGCTCCCAGAGTAGGAGAGTTGGGGGGAGCCTCACAACGCTTCCACAAGGGAATTCAGTTTCGCCAGGGAGACAGAAACCAGGTCGGGGGAAGGCTTCAAGCCCCGCCGAGGTCCTCCATGAAGGGCAGGGCCTTACCTCGGGAACAAGGACCGCCTACCTACAGCATCAGCCGGGCCAACCCGCACCGCGTTCAAGACAAAGCCGCCTCGCCGCCGCCTCCTCCTCCTCCCCGCTCCCAGTCCGGACCCGCGGGACCCCGTCTCCATGACAGCGAACGAGCGGTTTCAGAAAAGAGGGGGGAGGGGAATCTTTGGTACCTTTTTCCTCCCGGCTCTCGGCCGCCATCGTTGCCCCGCAACCCCCACCGGTTCCCAGGCACGGACGGAGCCTTCGCGCGGGAAAACAAGAATGCCGCTCGGCTACCGGGGAGGGAGAAGCCGGTGACCGAGAAGGGACACGAGTCTCGGGCAAAGGGAAAAAAATCCCAAGCAGCTCCCCCCGACGCTGACCAAAATGGAGGATCCCCCTCCTCCTTCCTCTTTTCCGTCCGGACTTCCTACGCGACAATTCGTTCCCTCCCACAATGCACCACGCTATTCACGCCCCCCTTCCGTCACAGGGCGCAGCGCGTGATCTCATCGATTGGGACCATAAGCTTCGGACCATAGAGTTAGAAAGGAAAGAGTGAGTACGCAAGAGGGGAGCGCAGATAACAAGAAAGAGTGTCCCTTCCGGTTGGTTACGTACGGAAAATTTAAAAACCTCCCTCAGATGCTGGCGGAAGTGAGAACTGATCAATGAAATAATCGGATGGAAAGTGTAGACTAGAGGGACTGTCGCACGGCTTCTCTACAACCCTTTCCCGGAGTGTAGAGAGGAATTCCTGCTTTTTCTGAGATTTTCTTTTGTGTAGGAAACGAAAACCCTTTAAATGTTGCCTTTACAGCGTAAATTCCAAGCAAATAAAATCCATTGACCCCATATTGCCGTTCGTTGTCCACTGTTTAATATCGCAAGTTAGCCGTGAGACTTAAATTAGTGTGGATTTTCAGTCCAGTGCTCCCCATGCAATTCACCGCTCCCTCAGATTACTGGCAATTGCGCTCCTGAAATTGCTTTCTTCGGCTTTTCAGTATAGATGCAGTACTTGGTTGTGAGTCCCTGCCCTTCCTATTGGATAAATTTTTGGATCAAACTATAAGGAAAGGAACCTTTGTTGGCTGCAGGGTTTTTTTTTTGTTTGTTTGCTGTTGATCTGTTTGGTTGATTGCTAAGTATGTGTGCGGTAAATAAAGCCACCTACACAAGTCTAATTTCAAGCAATTGTAAGTAAGTTTTTTTTATTCTTTCTCCTAGAAATGTTTCGGAGTGAGCTACTGAGACTTTTAAGTGCCAGTTAAGGAGAAAGGGGTGGACTCTGGGGGAACTTATAGCTATTCTCCTCTGTCCATCTCTGTACTTCTACTGCATAGCAAAAAGGGAATTTTACTAGAAATTCAAAACCTGCAGTGATTCAGTTATTAATAAACACCTCTTCCTGCAATGATTCAGTTATTAATAAACACCTCCTCCGTGCATCCAGAATTCTCTTTTATAACCACTGCAATCAGCACTGTAAACTGGTGCATTTACCAAACATGACAGACAATGAAGATGGAAGAGACAAGGTAGAAGACAGAGGGGAATACCCAACAAGCAAGCAAGACAATGGAGGTATGAAGAAGTGACAAAACAGAACAATGCTGAGAAAGCAAGCTATAGAGACATGATGGGGCAGAGAAGAGAGGAAATGGCAGAGGTTGGAGAGGAGCAGCCAGCCAGCAAGAGGAGGTGTGAGAAAGAATTGAAAAAAAACCAGCAGATGTTTTATGAGATTTATTCCACTGTGAAGAATTATAAAGAGCACTGATTTTTGGGGGAGTGTGTAATTCTAGCAAAAGAGTAGCCATAAAGCCTTTAATAAGGAGTGGCTTTCACTATAGCAAACAAGCAAATTTAAGGTGTGACTACACAGGGATTTATCCCACTATTTAGTCTGCTGTGGGGATAAGGTATTTCACTCCTTTCCCCAATGATCACGTAAGTGCCAGTCTGAACCAGCCCATCTCCAGCGAGTTCCTACCTGTGCCTTTTAGGTTCCCTGTCAGAGACTACTCTTTTTTTAGATGTGGGTAGGATTGCTCCATTTTGACTTTGTTCCAGCATGAATGATCACTGAGATCAAACCAAAGTGGATGACTTCCTGCTTTCAATTTCCCCAATATCATTAAGTTGCTTAAGCGGACAATCTTAGCCACTTAATAATATTGGGAAATTTAAAAACTTCCTCTGTTCCTCCATGGAGGGGTGTGCAAGGTGTGTGTTGCTGGTAGGGTTGCTGGAGGTGTAGATGCCATGTGGATGCAAGGATCACACCAAATGTCATACTGCACCTCTTCACGGCCTTAAGTGACCCTATTTAGCCCACTCCAGCCTGCTCCAATTTAGTCATCTAGCCAAGCCCTTAATTTGTGTTCAAATATGAGCAGAAGCTGGCCAACAACTTGACAAATGCAACATATATGTGGAATAATAGAGGACATGAAGCAGAACTTGTTTTCAAGACAATACTTTTTATTATGCCAATATATCCTTATCATACCTGAGCTGACAAAGCCAAAAAGTAGCAAAATTTAAGTGCATTTTGTTTTCAACCAATATATGGTAAAAACTGACAATAAAAGGCATTTGTTTTGTTGGCTATTTGAACGTCATCCTCACTTTGTCAGCTAGGTTGTCACAGCATGTTGCTGTTTCATTAGCTCAGTTGTTTAGGTATCTGGATGCGAAACCAGAGGTTGGGGGTTTGATTCCCCACCGTGCCTCCTTGACAGGAGCTGGACTCGAGGATCCACAGGATCTCTTCCAACTCTGCAATTCTAAGATGATGATGATGAGTATCATTATATCCATATTTCCTAAAGAAGCCACACAGCGGAGACTCCAGCACTAGATGGTGCTATTACCAAAGGCCCAAAGCAGCAATACGTAATATGTTGAATCTACATTGTCTGCAGCAGTTTCGTGGTGGGGGTGGGGAAAGGTGTATAGTGGCATGTTAGCATGATTTGTGCATTCAGTACAGGCCACAAACACACAATTTGTTTGCCTGTGTACATTACAGTAATAAAGACATTTAGGATTCTTGGGGGAAGCAAGCACCTCCAATGCTCCTGCATAGATACCCATGAGGAGTGTTGCCATATTACTGTGTGGGCTCAGTTTTACACATATTTTAGGGATGTCAGTCAGTGCCTGTTCAGCCCATCATTTCGTCCAGCTTCCATGTTTTCATTTTTTTTAAAAAAAGGCTCCAACCCTTATAAGAATCATAAATACATAGCAAAATGTGTAGCAGCTGTTTTGGCCAATCGTTTGGAGAGGAAAAAAACCTTAGTGTCATTAGATAATGGGCAAAGCTATCAACAATTATAATATATAAACTGAAGACTTATGCTCTACTCTGGGTAAATACTGTGGGAATGTCTGTTCCTAGCTGGTTGCGAATGGCTGCAGTCTGTTCGCAGAGCTGCCCTCAAACAGTGCATAGAAAGCAAGTAACCCACAGAAATAAATACTGGCTAGAGAATGATGGGAGCTGTAGTCCAAAAAAGAACTACAGAATCCCTGATCCAACATGGTCGGTGATTATTTTGGCCAAAGAATTGTCTGAGCTCTCTATGAATTTTATTCCATAGTTTAATTTAGCTCATAAATGGTTTCAGGAAGAGGGTCCCACTCTCAATTCTCTCTTTCTGACTGTCTCTGTATGATTTCTTCGCTTTGATTTCTGCAGTTTGCCCTTGATTTTCCTTGTATTTCCCTCTGCAGATCATATGACTGTTCATATGGGATTCTCAAATCTCTATGATTTTCTGTCATTTGGGCAAAACTACCCAAAACCCATCTCATGAGTATATTGCTAACAACTCCAGTGCATAGCAAAAGTTCATTATTTCTTTATTTATATGCCCAGGGATGTACATGGCTGCTTTACATGTTTTTCCTTCTCCCAATTTATTCCCAAAATAATCTTGAAAGGTAGGTTTTGATGAGAAGTATTGAATGACTCAAGGGTAAGCCTTGCCATTCATGATGAGTTTTCATGTTTACATGAAAGGAAAAAAAAGTGCGAGGTTCTCTTTTATATTTTCACGTTCTTACTTTGATTAATAAAAGAGTCTTTTAAACTCCAGTTATTTGTAATAACAAAAGAAGGGTACATGAAAGTTTCATGTTTCTCATGTCGCCTTCTTTTAAAAATTATTTTTCAAATCGCCTAGTAAATTTTTCATCCAATATCATAACAAGAATTCCTGTCAGAGGTCAACTAGAGCATTCAGAAGAAAGGGGAAGAAATTTTGAATCTATAAAACACTCTGGATTGCTTGGAAGCCAGTGAGGAGTGTTTTTTCTTTTTTTTCAGTTGTTCTTCGTGGGTGTGCAAGCTCCTGGTACCCTCTATCTAGGATTTTGCTGCCAGCCAGCCTGGTTTCCTGCCTCTGTGCCTCCACTCTGGATTCTTTCCTTTTAAATCATTTTTCCTCTTGATTTAGTGGGAAAGGATTATTCCCTATTTCTTTGGAGTATTTTTTGTTGTTGTTGCTGCTGCAAGGTAGCTTGGCTGTGCCAGGATGCTTCCTTGAGATTCTTTTTGGTATTGTTATCCTGATTTCCTTGAGTTGTTTTTCATTCTTTGATCCTTTTCATTCCTTTTTTTCTTCCTGACAAAAAAGGCAAAGGGCAAAAAGTACAATAAAAGCCTCCACAACCAAACTATTAGAATATGGGGAGATTTCTGCACCATCACCATTAGAGATGGACACGAACTTCGGTTCAGTAGTTTGTGCAGCATCACAGGTGCCGCATGTTCCCTTCCCACCAGCCCCGCTCCCCCATTCACCAGCCAGTGCACGCTGCTTTTCTCCTGCTCTTTGTGCAGGAGCATGTACTTCCCTTTGCCTCCTCCAGCAGCCACCCACTCAGGGGCAGCGGTGCAGGAAACCCTGCCTAGCATCCTTATCTGAGTGGGCTGTTGCCAGAGGTGGTGGAGAAGGAAAGTCCATGCTCCTGCTGTGGCTGAACGATCACGCAAAGAGCAGCAAAAAAGCAGTGTGTGCCGGCTGGTGAGTGGGGGAAGGGAACGGAGGTTCACACCCATCTCTAATCATCACCTACAGTACTGCCTTCTCTTCTCTTATTTGAGCCCAGCAGGAGATAGCAGACAAGTCAGCCACTAGTGGGCACCAGGGAGATTTTTCTGTTTTGAATGGGAAATGTTCTGTACCTCGGTGTGTTCATCCTCTTCAAAAATCACCAGTGTTCTGGATAGTACTAATACATACAGAAATAAAATCTAAAATGAATGAACTCATTCTCCTTGCCAGATTAATTTGAAGAATGAATTTACTTTGCGGAGTTCATGATTCTATTTTATTTAAGGAAATAAATTAATATGCTAATTTAATTAATAAAAATTAAAAAGACCTATTATTTGATAACTGTTTTGTTTTGTTCCTAATGCATACATAATGTTAAAACCTAAACAGCCCCTTTGGTTCTCTCCTTGCCACTTCAGTCTTGTCTCTTAGGAGTGTTGCCTCCAAGATGCCAGCCAATCGGACAAATGGTCCTTGGCCCACCCATTAGCCTCCTCAAGAAGGAAGAAAAGGGAGGGTCAGGTTTCTCTGAAACCCCAGTTATCCATATGGTGATACTGTATAAAATCACAGGAATTACTTTGTCCTTAAATGCTAATAATGCTCATGGAACATAATGACCTCCTTTCATATTGTAGAATTTAACAATTGCTTGTGTCAGCAGTTTTGCTTTATATAAAATCCTATTTTGCTTGTGTCATCAAGATAAATTCGAAGAAAAGATCACTCCTAAGTAGGGCAAATGCTTTACCTGTTGAAGTTCCATACAATTTAATAGCTAACTAGCTTTACATAGTCAGTTGTTCTTAGGAAAAAAAACAGAAATTTTCAGCGTCTGGTAGTTTATCTCTAGATTATTAAGTATCCAATATTTTAAAAATACCTTTAAAGATTTGAGACAAATTCTGAACTGGGACAAAAGTACTGAATGATCTCCAAAAACAAGAGTTGCTATATTCTGTTGGGCCAGTCTTGATGGTTGACAAGATTCATCACAAGAGAGGACAAGATTGTTTAGAAAAAAATTAAACAAGAAAGGATAAAGGCATAAAGCTTTTGTACGAGGACTTGCAAACATTTATCAGTCATAGTTTTGGAAGAGGTAGCCGTGTTAGTCTGTGCACACACATCAGGCAAAATCCAAAGAAGGAAAAAATCCAAAAGCAAAACCAAAAAAAGACAAAAAACATGTGGCACCTTAAAGACTAACTGTTATATTTTAATGTGAGCTTTTGTGGATCACATCGACTTCTTTGGAAATATGGAATAAAATTAAATACAGGATGAAATACCAAATTCACAAGTAGAACATTCAAAACGTTCATTGCCTTTAAGAGTCTTGGGTGTGTGGTTACATCTCACGTGCAGTAATTTATGTCTATGTTTGGTGTTAAGTTCTATTGTAAATATTCCTACAGGAGACAGAAAACAGACAACCAGGCAAGGGAACAAAAGAGTGGGGGAAGGGGTTGGAGATAAAATGGTGGTGAAGATAAAATGCTTCAACACAAGGCAATGGTCAACTGTAGAGTAATTCCTCCTAAAGCTAATTTGCAATGGAGTTTTTACAAACTTACATGCTGCCTGGCGATGGTGTGACTGGGAGGAACCTTTCTGGGCTGGGCTGACTATCAGACTATCCAGCACTAACCAATAATTCCCTCCTGCCTCTGAATCCAAAGAGAACTCTGTCTCTGTGCTCAGTGTTTTTCTCTCTCTAAAGTCGGTTGGAGTCTGTTTGTTGAAAGCAGTCGTGTTTGTCAGTTTGTTGTTTAATCTATTCAACTGTAAGTTAACAAAACTATTCTTTCTACTACTAATGTCTCAGAGTGAGGTATAGTGATGAGATAAAAAGGGGTAGTCTACTCTGGGAAGACTTGAAGCTATTCTACTCTGTGAATATCTGCATTTTTGCTGCACAGCTAGAAGAATTTAACAAGCAATTCAAAACTCTGCTACGTGTTCTTGGTCTGTGATACTCTTAACGTTTAACCATTCCTTCAGTTGGCCTGATAGGCCATAACTTGCCTAAAGAAGAAAGGAGCTAGTTGGTTGATTTCAGTAAAGACTGGATCTCTGGCACTTTTCCTTTTTTAATATTGGTACTATCATGACATATTTCCATATATCAAGAATTGGTTCTGTTTTATTGACCCAATTGAATACCTAAGACTGATGCCGACCATTGATTAGCCCTAAATAATTCATTTGGAACCAAGTCTCAGTCTGGTGCTTTGCCCTGCTCTAATAATTTAATACAAGTTTCAATTTCTTATTCATTCACTGGGCCCCATAGAAGAGTTTCTTTCAGTGGAGCTAATTTTGCCATTGCTTTTGTTTGTTGTTCTTCAGAAAATAATTTCTTGCAATATCTTTCCCAGGTTTGAGGGGAAATACAAAATGGAGTAGAATAATGTGAACATCAAGAGGAATTTACTATAGTCCAAGACAGAGTCTTATTTGCATTATTAATGGCCATTATGAAATGTTTCAAATCTTTATACAGTTTTTCGCTTTGCCTTTCTTTAATTAGGGAGGTGATCTCATGTTATCATTTACTTGCATATAGGAAACAGAATCAAAGTCACTGGCAAAAATAAAATAAAAAAACCCCACAACACTGGCTCCCTTTGGTCCAAAATATGTAAAATCTCCTGATGTGTATCGAACTACAGGTCCACTAATGTTTTTTGATCCGTTTGTTTGTGTCTCTGGTGTTTGATGTGCTGCTGCAGGTGAGAAGGAAATAGGTAAAGTACAATTTAGATTGTCAGATTAACAGCGGCCTCTAAATTAAAAAATAGAAAGGTTACTTACCTGTAACCATGGTTCTTCAAGTGGACCTCTGTGAATTCACACAATTGGGTTCAGACAGCGCCTGCGCTGGTCTTCTCGGAATCTTCTAGAGCTTTTGTAAAAAGTAACAAGTTTAGAGTTGCCCCTATCGCGCATGCTCCACCCCCTCAGCCTTCAGTTCCATTTATCCGCCACAAAGCCCGAACTTATCGGAGACATAACAGTGACGGATAGTGGGGAGGCTGGGTGGGATGTGTGAATTCACAGAGGTCCACTTGAAGAACCATGGTTACAGGTAAGTAACCTTTCTTTCTTCTTCGTGGCCTCTGTGAATGCACACAATTGGGTGACTAGCAAGCTCACTTACCGGAAGGAGGGCCGTCACTGCAGAACAGATGTCAAAACTGCCCTGCCAAAACTTGTCTCCTTTCTGGCTCGAAGGTCCAACCTGTAGTGTGTCACAAAGGTGGACGCAGTAGACCAGGTAGCAGCTCTGCATATTTCTGGGACGTCGACACCACGCAGCAACGCTGTAGACGTCGCAACCGCTCGGGTGGAATGTCCTTTCAAACCTTCTGGGGCAGTTTTGCCTAGAAGTTCATAAGACAGAGCAATTGTGGAGACAAGCCATCTAGATAGAGTGGAAGATGAGGCAGGTAAGCCCTTGTGTGATCCCTGGAAGCAGAGAAAAAGCCTTGGTGCAGCACGGAAGTCTTTAGTCCTTGAGGTGTAATAAACCAAGGCTCTCTTAACGTCCAGAGAATGGAGCATGCGCTCGACATCCGAAGCAGGTTGAGGAAACAAAGTTGGTAACGATAACGGCTGGTTAAGGTGAAAATCCGAAACAACCTTCGGTAGAAAAGACACATCTGGATATAACATAACTTTGTCCTTAAAGAATTGCAAATAAGGATCATCTGACCTGAGAGCTGCCAACTCACTAGCTCTTCTAGCAGACGTAACAGCAACTAGAAACAGAGTTTTGAACGATAGTAAACGTATATCACAAGAAGCCAGGGGCTCAAAGGGGTGACGCATGAGTGCACGTAAAACAAGTGTGAGAGACCACTGGGGTACTGGAGGTTTGACAGGAGGTCGAATGTTAGACAGTCCTTTTAAAAATGATTTAAGTGTTGGATGAGAAAAAAGACGTGCTGACTCAGAGTTCCGAGGTTGGAAGGAGACTATTGCTGAAATGTAAACTTTAAGAGTGGATAAAGTCAAACCTGAATCAAACAAGTAACGTAAGTAGGTGAGTAGAGTTTGGAGGGAGACAGGGGAGGATTGTAACTGCTTTGATTGAGTAAATTTGACAAAATTATTCCATTTGTATTTATAAAGAAGGGTCGTAGACGGTTTTCTAGCTTTGTCTAGAACCTCTAGGATTGATGGCATATCCTCCACGCCGTCAAGCTCAGTGACTGCAGGTCTGGATGAAGGATCTTGCCCGAGTCCTGGGTAAGAAGGTGTGGAATCTGCGGCAGTCGGAACACGTCCACAGCCATCTCCTTGAGGGCGGAAAACCAAGGTTGTCGAGGCCACCATGGTGCAATGAGGATGGCGTCCACCATTAGCTGTCGGGCTCTGATCAAAGTCCTTTGTATGAGTGGGATTGGTGGGAATAGATATAGGAGATGCGTCTCCCAAGGGATCATGAATGCATCGCCTAGCGAATCCACACCTCTGCCTGCACGAGATGCATATTTCGCGCATTTCTTGTTGATGCTCGACGCAAACATGTCTATTGATGGGTGACCCCACCGGTAGCAAAGCATCAGGAAGGTGTTCTCGTCCAGTTCCCATTCGTGGGACTGACCCGCCAGCCGGCTCAGGTTGTCTGCAAATTGGTTGTCGCTCGTTGATATATGAAGAGTTACCGGGAACACATGGTGGAGGTAGCACCATTCCCATAGATGTATGGAGAGATACAGGAGAGACATTGATCTCGTCCCTCCCTGCTTGTTGATGTAGAACATGGTCGTGGTGTTGTCGGTGATTACTTGTACACCACGACCCTGTATCAACGGAAGGAATGCTCTGAAGGCTTTTATGACAGCAAGCAGTTCCAGATGATTGATATGAAGGCACCTGTCTTGACGAGACCATAGGGCATGGATCTTGTGCGGTCCACAGTGTGCCCCCCATCCCGTGGTGCTGGCATCTGTTGTCACTTGAACAGATAGTTGCAGTGGCCGAAAGGGACGGCCGATCAACAGATGTGGAATGAAAGCCCACCATCGTAATTGTTTCGCCAGTTCTGGAGTGACCCGCAGACGTTTTCGTGGGCTGTCCTGAAGGGGGTCGAAGAGAGCCAGAAACCATGACTGAAGCGATCTCATCTTCAGGCGTGCATGTGGCAGCGCTGATGTTGTGGAGGCCATGAGGCCGAGTAGATGTTGTGCATGATGGGCTGAGACATCTGAACGGGGATGAAATTTCCGGACAGCCTTCAGCAGCTTCAGAATCCGTTCTGGTGGGAGAAATATGCGGGCTGTGATTGAGTCTAACCGTGCTCCTATATAGTCGATGACTCGAGACGGTATCAGGGTTGACTTTTTGATATTCACCGTCAAGCCTAGGCTTTGTAGAGTGTCTAGAACAAATTTTGTGTCTTGGACGGCCTTCTGTCTGGATGGAGAGACAACCAGCCAGTCGTCTATGTACGGAAAGACTTGTACACCGTGGAGACGAAGAAAGGCTGCTACGGGTGCCATGCATTTCGTGAACGTGCGTGGAGCTGTTGATAGCCCGAAAGGAAGGGCGCAGAATTGGTAAATCATGTTCTGAAAAATGAACCTGAGATATTTTTTGTGACTTTGATGGATTGATATGTGAAAGTATGCGTCCTTTAGGTCTATGACTATAAACCAGTCGTTGTGTTTCAGCAGGTGGACAATGGCCTCTAGAGTGACCATCCGAAATCTTCGTGGATGCAGGTAAGTATTCAAGTTTCTTAAGTCCAGAATGGGTCTGATTCCGCCGTCCTTTTTTGGAACGGCGAAATATCGTGAATAAAAACCGTTGGCCACGTCCCGATGTGGTACACGTTGAATAGCTTGTTTTTGAAGAAGGGTGAGAATCTCTTCTTCTAGGGCAGCATTGAAGGATGTGAAGTGGACTTGTCCTAGAGGAGGAGGTTCTAAGAATTCTAAACGGTAACCGAATTGGATGATACTTAAAACCCAAGAATCTTTTGTAATAAGGGACCAATTTTGATAGAATGGAGCCAGACGAGTATCTTGTGGAGGCATGGAAGATGGGATGAGAAAGTCAAAGGTACTGCTTTGTTTTCTTGGCAGGTGGACGATGAGGCTGTCGTTTTTGGAAAGATGCTTGAGGCCTATAGGAAGGCGCAGAGGAGGGAGCTTGAGAGTATCTACCCTGGGTCTGTTTGAAGGGTCGATAAGGCTGTGAAGATTGTTGCTGGTATTGCTGTTGTGGATATCGCTTACGCCATTGATTTCTTTGGAAGGTAGGTTGTTGGTGAATCGTGTAAGATTTAGCCGTCTTTTTTATTTTGTGCAAGTTTTCTAGAGAATCATCAGTCTTTTCATTGAAAAGACCCTTGGCATCAAAGGGTAAGTCCTCAATTCGTGTTTTGACATCCTCTATGATGCCTGAGGATCGGAGCCAAGCATGGCGTCTTAAGGCAATGGCCGATGTTAGAGTTTTGGAGGCGACGTCTGCTGAGTGTCGCGAGGCTAGCCGCTGGTGTTTAGCCACCGTGAGGGCCTCCGCGTAGGTGTTCAGGAGGCCTTGACGGGTATCATCCGGGGCTGCTTCCAATGCTGGAAGGACTCTGGACCACAGTTGTCTCTGGTACGCCCCCATGGCGGTTTGGTAATTAGCCACTCGAAGCAAAAATGTGGTGAAGGAGTAAATTTTTCTCCCTAGAACATCTAGCTTTCTCCCTTCTCTGTTTGTAGGCGTGACATGTGCCTTACCGGAAGATCTAGATGAATTAGATTGCACAATGATGGAATTCGGAATTGGGTGTTTGAGAAGGAAGCTGGTGTCATCGCCATGCGTGCGATAGAGATTTTCCGTTCTACGTGAAACTGGTTGAGAAGTGGAGGGTTGGTTCCATGATTCCTTGATAAGTGACATGAGAGCTGGGATGTAAGCTAGGCTTAGAGGTGGAGACCTTTCTTGATCAATGTCACCAAAGATCAGATCTTCTTTGGGAGAAGGAGGCTGTTCTGTTTGAAGTTTGAGAGTTTTAGCCATCCTTGAAATCATCTGGACATATGAGGAAAAATCTTCCGAAGGAGAAGATGGATGTGGATCGCCAGCATCTGAATCGAATGATTCTCCTTCCACAGGTGTTTCGGCTGGAGCAGGAGAGAGGGATCCTTCCTCAGGGCAAGAGGACAGAGAAGAGAAGAACTCCTCGTGCTCAGAAGGTGAAGGTAAGTGAACTTCTTTCCTGGGCTTTTGCTTAGCTTGTCCAGATGTTTTAGTCTGTTTAGGAACCGACGTCAAAGGGTCAACACGTTTGGAAATAGCCTTAGTGTTCGCCCTTGGTTGAACGTGCATTTCGACGTCGTGTCGGTGTCGACGTCGAGGAGGCGATGACGAGGACGATGACGACGTCGATGCATAGACGTAGCGAACCTTCTTACGTCTATGGTAGTCTTCCGACGTCGAGGACGATTCAGTGTCGGAGTCGTCTCGTCGACGTCGACGGTGATATCTTTTCCGATCGAGCTGGACATAGATCGGGTCGTCCCGTTTACACTTCTTTCGGTGTCGAGACGACCTGGGAATTACGACCACCTCTCTCCTCGGGGATCGACGTCGATCAGGAGAAATATGCTTTCTCTTGGCCGTCCTCTTTCGAGGTGGAGAATCTTGTCTCGACGAGACTGACGGCGAGAGAGGTATCGGCGAAGCCCGCCCGGTAGAAACAGGGCTATAATGGGCAGAGGTTTGGCTAGATAGGGCCGCCCCTTCTAGCTGACCAGGGCTCGGTGATCGGTTGAGCCGGACCGGTGAGGCTTCCATACGGCGTGGAGGCAAGGAAGCCGCCGCTTCTGAAAGAGACTCCCGATCTCGAGAAGAATCTTCTAAGATCGGCGAAGGCAACGACGCCGAGACAGGCGGAATACGGTGTTCTTTAGACTTTTTCTTCTTGTCTGTCGACGCCGTCTTCTTTTGTTTCATCGTCTCTTTCGACGGAGCGGATGATGAAGCCTTTTTAGACGTCGATGTCGAGGACTTCTTAGAGGACTTGTCGGCCGGTCTAGATGCCGACAAAGAAGGAGAAGCGATATGAACCTCAGAACGAGGTGTAGCGGAGGGATTGGAAGCAGTCTCCATATCCGAAGGCTTCGACGCCGAAAGGGTCTTATCCCAAAGAAAAATCTTTAGACGCTGCTGACGAGCTTTCAGCGCCGCTTTTGTAAATTTTTTGCAATGTCTGCAGGATTGTGGTTGGTGAGTATCCCCTAAGCAAAAAAGGCAGCGGTCGTGACCATCCGAGAATGGTAGTTTACGGGAACACGACACGCACCTGCTAAAGGGACCTGAGGGGGACATAAAGTAGAAGGGAAGAGGGGATAAAAGGACTCACGGCAGACTTCAAGAATGAAGAGGTTTCCGATCAGAGAAGAGAAGTCCTGAACGTCCGGAAAGCGGCCTTGCCGCAGCAAGCCAAGCACGGCTTACGAAAAGCGCGGGAATTCGAATTGCAGAAGAGTTGTCAAACAGACCGAGGTCGGGGCAACAGAGAGTATACAGAATCCAAAGTCCAATCCATGTTCTTTTGACACGTTAAACAAACACTATTTGACACAGATATGTAGGTCCACTCCATTAATAGTTCCTGTATTAACAATAATAGTGTTATGTTTCCAGTCTGGTGACACGAATCACTGAATTTATTGTGTGCTTTGTTTGTGAAGTCTGTGAAGGTAAACATCAGCAGCTGAGTAGCACGTGGCTGGTCAAACCAGAACTTTGTTCTCTTAGGTAACTATTTTAGGACCTGCTCAACCAGAAGAGTCCAGACTGAGTTCTACTCTGCCGTTCCAGGTCTGCCTTGGTCACATTCTTTAGCCTTACCCTGAGGAGTAGCATTTTTAAAATCAGCAGCCTGTAGGAATCCAAAACAGAATCTTTATTGAAAGCAGTGGGGAGGGGCAGCCAGGCACAGACACTGCCTGCTAAAAATGGGGAAAGGATGGAGGTGAAGAAGGTCCTATTTAGGGTCAACAAGCCACAATGCCAAGCAGGAAATGAAGAATCAAACTCTTGGAAAGTAGAGAAGAGACTTTTGTCGTTTGTCATAGGAGAACTTCTGATTCTCCCCGTAAGGGGGGGAAAGTGTGGTCATGCTGTTCAGATTAGATTTGGCTGTTTTGACTCTTCCTCCCATGAAAAGCAAAAACCTGTAGAAATGAAGTTAGAGGACCAACCATCATCCTTAGGTTCTTGGATCCCCACATATCAGCCAAAATAGTCAGTGAAAAGTCAATTTCCAGTCATGGCCAAAAATATTGGCACCCTTGCAATTCTGTCAGAAAATGAAACCCTTCTCTCAGAAATTTGTTGCAGTTGCAAATGTTTTGGTACTCACATGTTCATTTCTTTGGTTTGCGTTGGAACAACACAAAAAAACAGAGAAGAAAAGTCAAATCTGATACAATCCCGCACAGAAACCCAAAAATGCACTGGCCAAAATTATTGGCACCCTTATCTTAATATTTGGTAGCACCCCCTTTGGAAAAAATAACTGAAATCAATCGCTTCCTGTAACCATGAATGAATTTCTTACACCTCTCCTCTGGAATTTTGGACCACTCTTCTTTTGCAAACTGCTCCAGGCCCTTCAGATTTGAAGGATGCCTTCTCCCAACTGCTGTTTTGAGGTCTCTCCACAGGTGTTCTATGGGATTCAGATATGGACTCATTGCTGGCCATTTCAGAACTCTCCAGCGCTTTGTTTGTAACCATTTCTGAGTGCTTTTTGAAGTGTGTTTCGGCTCATTGTCCTGCTGGAAGACCCATGACCTCTGGTGGAGACGCAGCTTTCTGACACTGGCCACTACGTTGCACCCCCAAATTCTTTGGTAATCATCAGATTTCATGATACCATTCACACAGTCAAGGCATCCAGTGCCAGAAGCAGCAAAGCAACCCCAAAACATATTTGAACCTCCACCATGTTTGACTGTAGGGACTGTGTTCTTTTCTTTGAATGCCTCATTTCTTTTTCTGTAAACAGTGCCATGATGTCCTTGACCAAAAAGCTCTACTTTTGTCTCATCTGTCCACAGTACATTCTCCCAGAAGGATTGTGGTTTTGTAACATAAGTTTTGGCGTATCACAGTCTTGCTTTTTTATGCCTTTGTGTCAGCAGTGGTGTCTTCCTGGGTCTCCTACCATAGCGTCCCTTTTCATTCAGATGGTGACGGATAGTGCGAGCTGACACTGTTGTACCCTGTGTCTGCAGATCAGCTTGAATTTGTTGGGAAGTTAATCTGGGTTCTGTATCCACCATTCGAACAACCCTTCATTGTAATTTTTCAGTAATTTTGCTCTTCCGTCCACGTCCAGGGAGGTTACCTACAGTGCCATGGGCTGTAAACCTCTTGATGATATTGCGCACAGTGGACACAGGAATATTAAGATCTCTGGAGATGGCCTTGAGATTGTCAATGTTTTTCCACAATTTTTTCTCTCAAATCCACAGACAGCTCTTTACACTTCATTCTTTTCTCCATGCTCAGTGTCACACACAACACAAAGGTTGAGTCAACTTTTCTCCATCTTAACTGATTACATGTGTTGATAATTGCTATTTCTCACTAGGTAATAAAAACGTAATCATGTGCCATCAAGTCAATTCTGACTTATGGTGACCCTTTTTAGGGGGTTCCAGCTAGAGAACACTCAGAAGTGGTTTACCATTCCCTTCTTCTGAGGGCGCCCTGTAACAGTGCAGCTTACCCAAGGCCACACGGGCGGAGTCTTCTCCAAGGAGGCAAAATGAGGAATTGAACTCCCAAATTCTGCCTCCACAGCCAGATATCTAAGCCACTGACCTATCCAGCCTGCTATTCTCACTAGGTAAGAATGGTATTAATTTCTCAAACCCATTAAGCATTGAGGAGGCATTCGACTTGAAATGAAGAGATTCCTGAGCATTATTAGTTGCTGTAACAGAGGGTGTTTTTTCTTTAATGTCCACAGTGTTTTTGGTTATTATCTCTAAGAGGTAGTGGGAGCATATGGGCCACTTCTATACGACATCAGTGTTTCACTCTGGATGTTTCAAAGCACAACTCTCATCATGCCCCGTTAGTTGGAGATGATAGAAGTTGCAATCCAGCATATCTGGAGGATGACAAAGGCTGTGTCATTCTGATTAACATGGGGTTCCCTTGAAGTCCACAAATCCCAGCTCTTTGACTAATACATAAGACTTCCCCTATTCAATACATGCATTTGTAAAGATGTTTTTGTAAGCGCATGTGGCATACCTATATATATATATATATAGGTATGCCACATATATTGTGTCTCTCGGGGTGTGGAGAGACATCCATAATTAAAGCAATTAAGGCACTATGGAACTGAACTCTGTTCTGGCCAGAAATGCATTCTTTTCCCTAGAGACTGAGTTCAGGAGAAACCAGTTCTGTTAATGTGCAACAAAAGCACAGTGCTGCTTGATTAAACCCTGTGACCCCACAAAGTCACTCCTTCACACCAGAGCAATAAGTAACTAGGATTTTTAAAACCCATATTTTTTAAAAATTGACAGACAGGTGTTTACCAGAATAAACCTGCAAGACTTTAAGGCAAATGGGAAAGGTATATAACGCACTTGAAAGAAATGAGTCAGGAAACTAACAAAGAACATCTTAGGTGATTTCTGAGGATGGCACCAAACAAGATGTTGATTCTGTACCTAAAAGAAGTGCTCTCTCAAGAAGGAAAAAGGCATGATTGTGAAAACCTGTTTAGAAGACACTCATGACTGTCATGGGAATGATCACTGAAATACAGGCTTTGCATCTTTAAATTGAGAGACACACATAACAAGGCACATCACATTGCTGGTGAAAAAAATGCGGCTTCTCTTAATGTGTGTGTTTGGGGCCTGTCCAGACTGGCACATTAGATACGTATATGCCATGGTTTTCAAAGTGTGTGCTGTGGTGCCCTGGAATGCCAACAAACCCAGCTATTGGCACTGCGGAATCCTCTCATTCTTTGCTTCCACCTCTCTTTCCCTCTCCCTGACCAGCGAGTCTCCCTGCATGCTGGTCAGGATCGTGCCTAACGCCCTGCCTGTGCTCAGGTGCAGACCCTGAGGTGAGCCGCGCCCCTGTCTCCAGACACCTGTCTGTGCCGGAGGAGAAGAGGCAGAGGCAGTGGTGCCCTTTTTGCACCGGGGAGTCTCCAGGATGGAGTTAAGGAGCTGCGACTTGAAAAAATTGGAGAACCACTGGATATATGGATTGCTGTTGGTATGGTTTGGTTTGAACCAAATGACAGCATCCACACATGTTTCTACTTAGATCAATCCATCCTGCCCCTTTAAGACCTGGCGTGCACCTTTCTGGTACAGGGCAATGGCATCTATCCTTTCTGGTACAATTTGGTGTGGTCCTAATTAGCTCATTGTGTGGCTTGTGTGGATGGTGAGCTCGCACCCAAGTGGAACTGTGGGTGGCGTTATCCAAGGTGACAACCTTGTGGTGTAATAGGTGGGTTGTGGCATTAAAAGAAAGGATGAAGAAACCCCACCTCTATTTTTGTCTTTTTTTAAAAATTCCCTAACCAACACAGTGAAATTCTAATACTATGCTAGGTGGATGAATTCCTCTTTCAATATGCCACTTACTTTATTTAACAAACAAGGAAAGCCACTGCAGCCAGCTGAATGACAGCTGTGAGGAAAGGTGGGGAAGGGGGCTATTTTGAATGCATGGGCTCTATCCCCACAAGACAGTGCAGCCCCAGCAGAGCCCCAGTTGAGGAAAAAGATGGAGAAAGGGTGTGTGTTTTTAACCTCCCTTCCATCTCCCAGACCTTCACTCCAATGCCTTCTCGTTGTGCCAGTATCACCACCGCAAGCTTGCCCTGCTGCCACTGTCCTCTGCTGCTGCCTCCTTATTTGTGAGTAAACAAGGTAAACTGGCAGTTTAAAGATTTGTATGGACCCTTCTCACAGGAGAATAAAAGTGTGAGCAGGAAAATCACTCTAATGAAAGATAAAATAGATTGCACTGAAGATAAACTTTTAAGTGAACCAGACTGTCCAAGTTCCTCTGTCTGGACAGGCCTTTAGTCAATGTTCTTGGCTGCTATGTTTCTGGAGACAGTTGGCCTGCCAGTTGCTAAATCCAATGCATCAGATGCAAGATCTGTGTGTTGCTTTTGAAATTAGAATAACTGGGGTTTGTCTGTTTAATAGAACAGCTCAAGACAATTCATTGGCAATTCTGCACATGTATATTTCCAGGATTGGTTTGTGTGTGTGCGCGTGCGCGTGAGAGAGAGAGAGAGAAAAAATGCCAAAAATGTTCTGGGCAACTGTGCATTTTTAATAGTTGCACCCAAGGCAGAAATTAAATAAATCGTATCAAGGTTTAGTCATGCTTAGAATAGACCCACTGGCCAGTATTCTACTGAATCTCCCCTTAAGGGAAAAACTTGCCAGTGCAGTAATACAAACTCATGCCACTTACACAAGTGTTGCCATTGTGCAAGCAGAGGGTGGGTTTTCTTTACAGAGATTATATCTTCTGCAGTTGCAGTGGTATGATCCCATGTTGCTACATGGACAGAACTTCCGGCTCACTGGAAGCTGAACAGAAGAGTGACCACTAAAATCACTGGGGCAATTGAGTCCTTACTAATTTAAACTGAACTGATTTCAGTGGATCTAACTTAAATATATCTAGTTCTGAATCCAATTTAGTATGTTGGGACAAAGTAGACCTGTTAATTTTCCTTTCCTTTTCATTTTATTTCTATTTAGAAAAATTTGTTTCTAAAATTTATATTCTGCTGCAACAAACATTTAAAAAACATATTTAATGCACAAAAAAGCCCTAGTTCTAAAATGTGAGCAGGAAGAAACTATGGCAAATCAATCTATCCTAAACTCAACAAAAAATAGCGACCAGAGCCTCTTCTGACATTAAATACTTTTCTGAACAGGAGCATCCCAGTCATTTCCTAAAAAGCAGGCGTGATTTGGGGATTGAAGGTTTTGTGAGTGGAGCCGTTCATCATACTTATGTTAAAGGAACTAAGTCTTCCATCATGTAGTGTCAGGATGGAAACAGCCATGATTGCAAGAAGAGTGGACTCCTGCAGTATCTGTGATTTGTCCACATGCAGGTTCAATGTGAGGCTCTGAGCATATTCATAGGTAGCACTGCCCCCATGTTGGAAGGACTGACTATCATGTTCATTTCTCCAATGCTAATTCTCTCCTTTTCCTTAGCTACTTTGGAGACCAAGGCTGAGGCTCTAGGTGGTATTCTCTTAGAGCAAATTCTGTTAAACACATAGATACTTATTACTGAATTGCTTGCATTAACCTCTTGAAAACGTACGTTGATTGCTTTATTGCATTGCAAATACCAGAAGAGACCTGCAGAATTTCAATACAGTAAGAAAAAGACAATTGCTAGCTTGTTAACTGAGTTAGGTATAGAGATAGGAAGGCCTGGGGGGGGGGGGGAACAGAACAATTGGGGGAAAAACAAGTTTTTCCCATTTTTTTCCAAAGCCATTTTTTTCTGGAAAAATTGGGGGGGAAATTGAGTGTGGAATATGTTACTTTACAATGATCAATAATATGTGTATGACATGGTACTCGAACTATATAACATGAAGACCTTAATGAAAATATTCTGGGACTTTATGTATTTCAGTTCTCTGAGAGCCAGAAGTTGAGACTGTGCCTCCAGGGAAGAAGAGCCAGCCTGTGTATCCTTGGGCAAACTGCACAGTCACAGGATGCCCCCAGAAGAGAGGAATAGTAAACTACATCTGAGTATTATCTACCTGGAAAAGCCTGAGAAGCGTTGTCATAAATCAGAATTGACTTGATGGCATATGAGTCTTATTATTATTCAAAAATACCAGGCGCAGTCAAATCAAAATTATAAAAACATTGACTGGTATTATATAGCAGATACAAGTTTTAACCAAAAACTGAAGTACCTGTTAAGTATCAACGTAGTATATATGCTGTTCCTAATATTGCCGGATTTTGTAGATTATTATTATTATTATTATTGCTGCTGCTGCTGTTGTTAAAAGAAAAAACATTTGTTGTTGTTAAAAGAAAAACAGTTGAAACCTATTTTATGAAGGAAGTATATTTTCCCCCCTTATATAAAATAGTTTCTCTGTATTTAGGCAGATACTCCCTATTTCACCCTGTCATCTGAAAACAATGGAACAACTTGATTATTTCACTCATTTCTGTTTCTGGCAGATGAGTAATAAACCACAAAGGGACACACCTAGTGCATCTAATCAGCAGGACAAGTTAACAAAACACAAAATGACAAAAAGAGTTGCACTAAGGGTGTTCCCAGGAGTTCTTTACTAACAGCAATGCAATCTAAGGCTATTAGTTAATTTAAGGGGAGAAATATATAGTAGTGCTGAGTTGATTTATGATGGTGTTGTTTCTGGTGGCAAATTTTGTACCTTTGTACAATAACAAACAATGGTTGACTCGTTTAATTTGCTTTTAATTCCTCCTTCCCCTCTTTTTTGCAGTATTGAATCATATTTAGTAATAACATTTTAAAAAGGAGTCTCCCAAACATAAAGATCTAAAAAGACATTATGAATCTACAAAACGCCTTTCTCCTCTTCATCAGCTTCTTCCTCCTCCTCCTCCTCCTTCAGATTGTGTTTGTGACTTACCTGAGACCATCAATCTTGGCTATAGAATGAAACTGAAGGGCCATTGAGGCAACTTCTTATTCTATGGGTGTGTGTCTGTCTTTTTTTCTTAAAAGATCACACATAATTATGTCTGACCCATACTGTCACACGAGAAATAGTGGTGTCTTGATGTTGCCACCTCCTGTATCTGCCTCTGAAACTGGGCACCCATAAAGGTGTTGTGTATAAGAGTATCTCTGTCAGAGCTCAGAAATAATGGCCAGAATCCTATCCACTGATGAAAGTCAAATGGTATAAATCTGCGGTTCTCAACATTGGGTAATCCAGGTGTTCTTGGACAGCAATTTCCAGAAGCCTTCATCACCTGCTGTGCTGGCCACAGTTTCTGGGAGTTGCAGTCTAAGAACACCTGCGTTACCCAAGGTTGGGAACCACTGGTATAAATCACTACACAGTTAGTTAGGAAGTTGAGGCTTGTTTATTTTGTTGAAGACTTTGCATGTGTGAGGGAAACACATCAGCTATTCCTAGCAGGCTGTCTACCTCAGACTCACCCCCCCCCCCAGTGGTCTACCTGGAAACTCCAGTGGCAGGGTGGCCTGAGGGCATGGAAGGTAGGAGTGGACCCCCAAATGGAAGCCTGAAGAGGGATGAGTTTCACTTGGAGAGTGGGACTGGGGTGAGCGCAGGATGGAGAGCACTAGGCGTAAAGCAGGACAACAACAACAAGGTCAGAATGTCATTGTCACCTGACCTGTGAAGAGCCCTATACAAGAACTGGCCCTTGCTACTCCTGGACCCATGGACCAGGGAAATCAGTTTCACTCCCAGTTGTGGACATGGAGGTAGAGTGCCTGCCATCATCCTGCCTGGGCCCACACAATGGCAGCCCCAGCACCAGGTCCAGCCATGATCCAGTGGTCTCATAGCCATCCAGAAAAGGCATTGATGGAGGAAGAGGCACAACCAGCAGTTGTGGCAGATGCTTCTGAAGCAGGGCTTGGGGGCCTCAATCAGCCTGCCATTACTGGCCCTCCCTAAAGGGTGTCAGCTGGCAGGGGTCAGTGCCACACACTCAACCCCAGCCCCAGACTGGAGACTCTGGTAAATTAGGGAAAGGAACTGGGACCTTGAACAATGGTGAGTGAACAACAGGGATCTAGTGAAGGAAACTAAGCCCCCCCCCCCCCTGGACTGTTGGGGTGGGTGGTACCAGGCACCCAACCTGAAGGTGTACACCATTACCTTCCCTAATACAGGCAGGTTTGAGCAAGAATGAGAGCCTGAAGTACATGGAACCTATGGTTGAGGAAACTCATCCTGCCACCTCATCTCTAGATGGGGATAGCAGCAGCCACAGTGTGCAAAGAAAAATACAAATGCTAGCTTCCTAACAAGTGGCAATTCACTGCAGCAGTTTATATTGCACTGGCGGGGATAATTAATAGGACTCTGCTCAATGTGTTAAAATTAAAACCATTGTTCTTGTGTCAATTTTGTATAAAACAAGAGGGCAAGGAAACTGATGTATATAATCTTCTGAAAATTATGTTTTCATATTTAGGATGTTAGATGCACCATTTTGTCTGTCTTCATATTTCACACAAAAGTTATGATTTTAACATTAATGTGTTAACACTACATGTTATTTCCAAGCTGTGTTTGTGTGCTCAACTGTAGCCATGGTTCACTGATACTATAATGTGATTTGTGTGTAGAAGGTCACATGTTCTTCAGTTCCTAGTAGTACCACTTTTTTAAAATGGACCCACACTAGCAAAATTGTATGTTTTGAAATGCTGTTGTTAAATGCCATCAAGTCACTTTTAAGTGACCCTGTTAATTGATGAGGATATCTAGTGTAGTGTGGTGGGTAGACTGCCAGACTAGGACTCAGGATTGCATTCAAATCCTGATCAGCCATTGAAACTCATTGGGAAGATGATGGTAAAACTACTCTTTAAACGTCTCGCTTGAAAACCAAAGGGTCACTATAAGTTGGTTCCGATTTGACGGCACATCATATCACATGATTTAAAGATCTCCAAATGTCCTATGGTTAACAACCCTACCTACTCGCATAGGACTGTAGCCTTATTGCCACAGGGATGTGATATTCAAATTCAGGATAGTTTAGCTGGTGAGCCTTCTCGGCTTGCTTCACCTGCTTGGAGCAGGCTTTCTCTCTTTTTAAACTGCTTGTTGTTCTTTGGTTAGATATTACTGCATTGATCTTGTTTATTTTTCATGTTGTAAGCCATCTTGAGCATTGTGAATGCAGTAGAAGAGGGATAAATTTAAATTAACTAACTAACAAACAAACAAACAAATAAATTCTCTTGTGTATTGCAGCTGTTTGTGTATGTAAAACTCACCATCTATAGATTTTTCTAATCCTATTTTATTGCCATCTGAAACATAGCTATTACTATATGATCTTTATCAGCAAAACTGTAACTTAAGGCTACAGTCCTTTTCTAATTCAGCTGAGGATATGTTCCATTTAACCCAGTTAAGAATATCTGAGTTGATGTATATAGGATTGCACTATGAGTCTGTATTGTGTTAAGTACCATTTTCTGCCTGACCTGAACTCTGGGAATTATATGCAAAAGCATCTCTCCCACCTCCCTCTTTGGTGCTAATAGATTTAAGGAATAGGGATCAAATTTTAAGTCAAAGTGTGACCCTCACCTGGTTGGCAGATGGCTCCTCCTCCATTCCCAGATCCATGGAGTCAATACCAGTTTTTGCAGCAACAACAGGGGTTATTAAAACTTTGGATCAACACTCGACACATCAGCTAATAATCTTCCTTCAAGGCATGTTGACTTCACTGGCCTCAGGTCAGTCTTGTTTCGTCCACCCCCACAAGATAATTTCACTGGTTGATCAAAGTCCAATGTCCTTTTCCATGTTGGGCACCACATTCCTCCGAAGCTTGAAGCCTGCAAAAGCAAGGGCCAAAATGCTTGCAATGTAGGCAGGGTATGTGGCATATTTGCAGTCCTGCCACTGGGCACTGGGAACCTTGCAACTGATGCTGTTCCACCTGGAGGTGGCACAAATGGGTTTTCAGGTGCTCTTGTCTCTAGTCCCTCCTTTATAGTCTACCCCCCAACTTTCTTCTTCCCTTTTCTCTTCCTCTAGAGGGCAATCAGCTGGGGAAGGGCCAAGAGTAATCCCTGGGTTTTCAGCAGGAAGGGCCTTGGTCTGGGTTATACCATCTTGAGGGATGTGTGCAAACAATGGGACCAGTTGTCTCCCTTGGCTGTATCTCAATTTGTGTTGCACTGTCGTTAGCTCTGGGCCCACTTTGCATGATCTCCACCAGCAAGGCAGGCACAGGACTCTCTTGGGGACTTGGGCTGGGGCTAAGTGGCCTGCCACTGCACGCTCTGTCAACCTCCTCACACAGGGAGATGGTTAAAAATACATTTTAGCAGCAAACGTTGCTCCAGACCAAGCCATTCACAGCCAGTTGTTTGTAATCAAAGAGAGGCAGGTAAGCCCATGTCACATCACTCTGGATCTAAGAGACAGTAACTGGTCTACTAGCCCTCAATAAGCTGAACAGCAATGGAAGCTGGTCCTTTAGGACAAGTGGGGTGCTTCCCTTTCTACCCTTAGCCACCAGTCCCTTGCCTTAATGCAGTGGTTCCCAACCTTAGGTCCCCAGATGTTCTTGGAGTACAACTCCCAGAAATCCTGGACAGCACAGCTAGTGTTAAAGGCTTCTGGGAGTTTTAGTCCAAGAACATCTGGGGACCCAAGTTGGGAACCACTGTCCTAATGGATAGGCCTCCATTGGTTTGTATCTATTGGCCTTCCTGCTCTATCAGTCCCAAGGTGCACCAGCTATCACTGCTGAACAGTGCTCTGAATCTGGGCCTCCAAAGTCCAAATAAGATACTTTATTCAATACACCATATGGGGAATGTCATAAAAGTCCACTGAGGAAAGAGAAAGGAGACCCTGAAGGAGAGTATATTTGCACATGTGCTTTTGGGAGGGGGAGCTTATCATGGGCAAGTGGTTTGCCACCATGGGAACTTACCTGTTGAGATCAGTTACCATGTTTAATATAACTGGTTGTTTTAAAATTATCATGTCTTTAATTGGATTTTAATATTATGTTTTGAGATCTTTAGCTGTATTTGTTTTTTAATCATTTTGTAAGCTGCTTTGGGTCTTTGCTTCAGAAGACAGACAGACAGACAGACAGACAGACAGACAGATAGATAGATAGATAGATAGATAGATAGATAGATAGATAGATAGATAGATAGATAGATAGATAGATAGATAGATAGATAGATATCTCACTGGTCATGTTTGGAAAGAACATGGGAGGAAACCTCTGTAGTTGATCACAGGGTACAGTACTCTCTGCCCTGAAAGATCCAGTTTTTGCCCTCTTCAATAAGCATCCAGTATCTTTTTAAAAGCACATATTATTTGGACAACTGTTTAAAGATCTATTTGGTTGGATTGTCTTGGTATGTTTTCTGCTTTCTTTTCATTTTCATTTTAATATTTATTTTATTTATTTGAATTTAAAGAGGAAAATGGAGTGCCATTCAGATTTTTTCTAAACAATAGACTGGCAGGGCTGGACAGTACCCTTTGTCTTGCTTGCTTGCTTGCTTGCTTACTTACTTACTTACTTATTTTCTGTAGGGTTCTAGCCCTTTTGTTACAAAACAGGCTTTCAGAAGCCAGCAGATGCTTGCAGCATAAAGCAACTCAATTCATTGCAGCCAATTAAATTCCATAATCCAGCTGCTTAAAGCGTCTGAATACACTTGAGCAAGCCTCTGGGTCTTTCAGAGTTCACTGCAAGAGCTGCTGTTATGATGACACCACAGACTGGAAGTCAGCATTGCTAAACACACTCTTCATTCCAGTGGTTTACAAGCCAAGACAACTCCACACCTTGTCCATTTTGCACTGGATGTTGACAGAAGAGTATCACATCAGCCCGACAATATACAGTTAACTGCCAGTAGACACACAGGACAGAACTTGTTGAGAACCTACCCATAAACCAAGAAGGGGATGTTTGTTGCAAATCTATGGCTCAATGACTCCCATTTCTTTTGCAGTACAAAATAAAAAGTGTGACTCATGAAAAACAAAAACAAACACCTTGTTTGTGTTTTCAGTGAACTACAGCAACATAACCTGTACCTCCTAGTCGAGGCACAGAGTTACACTGGTTTCACCAAACATGGGACATCTTGATTTATTTCCACATGCAGAACCTTATACTCAAGGTTATTGCTAGCAAGCCAGTTTTCTTACTCAGATTAACCTCAGAATAATTATAGAATAATTATAGTGTAATTGCCTCCAAGCTCAAATTTGCTTAACCGCAGTGAATGTTAAATAATTAGTTCAACTACAGAATGTACCCAATGAACACATAATGATGACACTGTGAATGCTATTTCTTCAACTACTATCCTGTTCTTCTGCCAACAGCCTGATGGTAGCTTGTGTCATTTTTTTCTTCATTCTATCCTCATAACAGCCATTGGAGATATTCAAATTGGAATAAGGAAATTAAAGAACTCCCTTTGCACAGCAAGGAATAAAATTCTAGCCAAGAATACAGATATTGGTTAGTTTAAAAAAAGCAGGAGTTATCAAGAGAGACTGAATATATTAGAAGTCATCTGAAACGGCCTTCACATTTTAGCCTCACAATGATCTTAGGTTGACAAAAAGTACTGGAAGTGTAAGAAAGGCATTAAAAATTCACCTTTCTCAAAGAACCCTTAAAGCAAATGAAGCAAGATGGTAGCCTGACCAAGAAGACAAGTCTTTCTTATGTTTCCAAAAAAGCAAAAAAGGGAAGGAATATTGATGACAAATTGGAAATGGAAGAACAGAACAGTGGCCATAGCAGTCGAAGGATGAGAGAGCCATATTGCCGTGCAATATGAATTAGTTACAAACTCTGATTCTCATTCTGCTGTTTCACAGATGCATGGCCACTTAGAAAGCCATGTAGTTAAATTGAATCCAGAAGGAGATATTACTGGAGAGGCACCTGTCAAAATACAGCTAAACTCACATGTGCCTGTCAAAATATAGTATCCTTTAATCTCTTCTTCTCTGTCCTGATGTATACTGAGCAGACCTAATATGTTTGTTCACTGCAGGCAGACCAGGTCTAAAGATTTGTTCAGGCATGACATTCTGCCTATAGTTTAGGACAACTGACTCTTGCTGAACCTAACCTAATCCACATGCTTGTGGCAAGGATGTTTAAAAATGAAATTAATTGATTACTGATTTGGATCTATGTAGAATTGTTATTCCCAACTAGATTACACCCATTGGCTGGAATCCTGTCGCACTGTAATGCAAAAGGTGTAACTTTTAGAAGCAAATTCCTTCACGTTAAGAAATCTTGCTAATGTTCTCTGTTGTAGGCTGAGTCATATAGCTCTGTATGCAACAGATAATGTTTCTTAACTTTAAACGTTATACCTTTTGTATAACTCTGCAACAGGATTTCAGCCTTAATAGGTCAGAAGAGGACTTAAATAGGTCAGAAGTGACACACGTTAATCAACTCAGTGAGTTTTATTATAGTTTGAGATTGACAACTGAATTTAGGCCTTTGTTGTACTTTTACTGACATGTTATACTGGACAAAATATGGATAATAACAAGAAAACCAAATTTCATTATTATTATTATATATTTGATAGGAGTATTCATATGAATGAAAAATGATTTCCATAAGCAAATTTCTCTTGTTCCATTCTTAAATTGTAACAGGTTTTTCATATCTGAACATTCTGTTACCTCATCCAACCATTCCTTTGTTAGACTGGAAGGAGGGAGAGAAACAGTCTGTGCTAGTTTTTTATTCAGTGCATCAGATGTAGTGTAATGGAATACGTACCTGAGTACTTGTGACAATACGCCACTAATAACAGAATTTCAGAACAAGTTCCAGCAGCCTTGTCACTTCCTCTGGGGGACATAGAAGGAGTCTCCCCAAAGAGTGGGAAAGCATTGTGAATACAGTTGGGTGTCCCCTAGGCAACAGCGTGCAGCTGGCAAATCCTTCACTTCCAGAAGTGCTGCACTGGAACAGTACCAAACCAACCCACTTGATGGATGCCAACCTCCTGGATGACAGCTGAAGTCAAAGAAACATTTCTGCACAAATCTCAAGCTCTGACTGTTTCTGGTAAAAAAAAAAAAAGTCTGATTGTCTTGACATTTTAATTAGTTTTTGATTTTGCCTATATTTTATGTGTGTCCATGATTCTGAATAGTGCAACACTCAGATAAAGAAAGAAAGAAAACTACTTCCTGTAATACTCTGAGACAACCACAATTGCTATGGATGGTACGCAACAGAGCAACAGCCTGCAGTCTTGTTAAGAGTCTTCATCTTGAATGTGTCCATGTTCAGCTGCTCTTACTCAAATTGGGAATGTTTTGCATTCTCTCTCTGTGTGTGTGTGTGTGTGTGCATGAAAGAGAGAGAGAGAGAGGTGGGGGCGGAATTTATATATCCTTTTTCCTCTTTGCAAGGAATCCCTAATCCCAATTTCACACAGTATTCTCCCAGTATGGGAGTGGGAGGTACAAAATGCTTCCTATATCACTCTGTTATTCAAATTTAGGGCTGGCTGAAGATACAGACCACACCTTAGTGTTTGGGGGTACATGCTATGGTTCCATAGTGGTGGAGCTTTGAGCAAGAGTGTGAAAGAGCAAAGATTTTTTAAAAGTATTTCCCACCATCCCAGAATCTCTGCCCTGCCATTTTGTCTAGAATTCCAAAGAACTCAGTTCAGTGCACAAAGCCAGCCTTAACCCTCCCTTTAAAAAACAGAGTAGAATAAAACAAAAATGTAAGTTTAAGGAAGATTAACCCTGTTCTTCCGTTGGTTGCTGAAGGAAGGTCTGAGGCAGTTAAGTGCCAGACCAGTGTCCCTTAGTCCTATGGCACTGTGATGGATTATTTCATTGAGCCATGAACCGACGAATAACAAATTTATTTGTCGATTTGTGGGGGTTACTAAAAAAAACACCCCCGCTGCTACTGCCACCCCCCCGCTGCCACCACCACCACCCCGCTGCCATCCCACCGCCACCGCACTGCCGCCTTAAGGCAGGCTAAAGGAATCCAGGCTGCCCTTTGCAAAGATGGCAGCTGCAGCTTCCCTACCCTAAATGAAGCCGCAGCCGCCATCTTTGCAAAGGGCAGACAGTTTCCCTTTCTACAGCTGATCAGCAGGCCCTTAGGCAGAATGGAAAAGCCATAGGATGGCTTTTTTAAAAAAATTGTATGGGGACGAATAAAAACAGGGAAATATTTGTCGATCCGTATTCATCGGGACTTAAAATTTGACGAATACGGATCGACAAATATATGACAAATCGGCTATATTCGTAAAAAAAACGCCGATCCATTTTTATATTCATCCCCATCTCTAGTATGGACTAACCTTCTGCATGGGCTACAGAATGGGCTAATTAGGAGCGCTCCATATCACACCAAAAATCTGTAGCCCTACTGCAGGGCCCAAAAGTAGTGGGACAACTCTAAAAAGGGGTGGGATGGATCACTCTAGATCAAAATATGTGTGAACGCCAAAATCTAAACAGTACCAAAAGTGATCCAAATAGCAAACTATTCTGCCAGTGCAGACATGCCCCAGTTTCTTTCCTCTCCCTGACATGGAAAAAATTCAAGTCCTCTTTGTCACAACAGTGAGAATAAAAAGGGGAGAAAACAAAGAATCAAATGGAAAAACTGAGCCTGAATGGCCAGCAGTTTATCTGTTGGAATAAAGTACCACCACATATAACAAGTGGTCTGAACAGAGGCAGGGAGGGCAGCAGGCAGGTAGACAGTACAGGTGTTTTCTCTTCTTGTTTTTTCCCCCTGGAACTATATATGCATTATTACATGTAGGCTTCCTTCTTTCAGTTAGGTCACTGTGAATGGGTTTTTGCTTTATTTCTGTTTTTTTGGTTTTTTTGTTTTGACTCCTTGTCTTTATCAAAAGTTACCAGAGGAGACAGAATAATACCTGTTAACAGTTTAATATTTTTAAACGGTGTAGCATGAACAACAACTTCTGTGGGTCCAACGGGACCACTAACCACAGACGTTTCAGTCCACATTTTTTGTAACCCAGGCATTGTTAAAGAGTCCTTTAACACGGGGACCTTCCAAATCTCTTGCGATTGGTAGGTTTCTGTAGCGGCTGGTTCCTCACTGTGCAAATAATCCCGCAACAGCGGTGTTCAGCCCAGTCGCCCTCGGGAAGTGTCAAACCAGTTGGGATCAGGTCCAGGCATACCACCTTCTTCCAAGGACCTTTCCCTCTTGGGTAGACATGTATGATCCATTCCAAAGGTTCCAGCTCTACCAACTGCACCTCTATTCCCACGCTCTCTTTCCCCTTGGGATTTGTCTTTTCCACTCTCCCCTCTGCCTTTACTTTCTGAGGGAAGGAAAACACTGAGGGCCCCTCAGTGCCCTGTGCCGGTAGTTTTCCTTGCTCCCTGTCCCTGTCTCTGGATCTTCCCACTCTTCTGATCCCCAACTTTTCTTCTCCCTCTTTATACCATCTCCCCAAGCTACATGTTTTTCCTCCTCCATCATTAAAAATCCCTCTACTATTGGCTGTGCCTTTCCCGCTGTCTGCTTCCCACTTCTCCCTCTTCCTAATTTCCCGCCTTCTCCTTCCACAGTCATTGTTTGGACCATTGAAGGCAATAAGGTAAAGCCTGCACCAAACTCTTCTGACTTAGATGAGTGAGGGGATGGCTCACTTCTAGGTTCAGCCAATTTCGCCAGTTCCTCTTCACAGTCACTTATGGTTGCTTTTTCTCCTTTAATTAAAGAAATGGCTAGCAGCAGACCTGCATGCATAGAAGACAACATTTCAAGCTTCTCCATCTAAGTTTTATATTATTTATGTTGCTCCTGCCCCTCAATTGATTTATCTGTGGTAAACAGTACATCTGTTCTTTCTTTTGGCTACTCCCACCTCCAGAATAGCTTCTCCTCAGCAGAGCTCAAGTTGAAAATTATTTCCTGTCATTAGTTACTGGGATAACGCAAGTACAATGATGTGCATTTCAAAAGTAATTTGATGACTATGAAAAATTACTTCATTGATACAATGACTAGTGTTTACTAGTGCAAAAGCATTTCAGCATGAATAGGAAGAAATAAAATAATGGGAAGAAATAGAAAAGTAGCAAGGAACAGAACAAGCACTGTGACAAGTTACTGGTTTAGCACTGCAATGAGTAATGGCAGCACTATTTTTAAACAGTAATCGCCAAATCCTGTTGTGCAGCTCCGCCTGTGTATTGGAAATACTGTCATTGTCAGCAGCAGATTACCATTCAGTAAAGACTTTTTTTTTTTTGAGGTGCACACACATCAGAGGCAGTGAGATAAAGTTGCATCTCCCCCCCATTGAAAAAACAGAGTCAATGGCAATTTGCTGCTGGTGGTGGTGATGCCATTCCCATTGTACAAGCAGAAACTGCCAACAGGGATTTGGCCTATAATGAGAAAAAGGAACAATGAATTTTAAAGGGAATCTTCAAAACTCTGCTCCTGAGTAGTCAGAAGGGCTACACTAGACCACTATACTCTATTAGCAAATACCAAATAATCCTAACTATATTACTTCCCACTCACTGTCTTGTAATTTTCTACTCACGGTTTCAAGTTACTACCCACATATCTGAATGGAAGGGGTAACATTTAAAGGGATTCACTTTACAAACAAAGTGAAATTTGGGTCAGTGTATACATTCTGCCACTTCAAGCAGTTCTTGCTTGAAGTGGCAGAAATGGACTGCTTCTGAACTTCTGGTTTGGTGGTAAAGAGGAAGCAAGTCAAGAGGAAGTGCAAATACACCCAAGCACATCTTCCATACCATTCCCATTCATTTCAATAGGGCCTGATGAAATAATTTCCCAGTAAAACAAACAAAGCCATGTGTTCCTTAACAATAATAACTGTCTGCTGTCAAGTCAATTGTGACGTATGACAACCCTTTTCAGTGTTGTCTAGGTAGACAGTATCTAGAAGTAGTTTATCATTCTCTTCTTCTGAGGTCATCCTGGGACTACACAGCTTCCTCCAATACAAAAGGAAGGGCAGGCAATACCTTTATTAGACTACTAAGAAATCAAAAGGAACAGACCTGATACAGATATCTGCCATGACTTTTGGAACTTCCTTACCCCCCCCCCCCCAACAATATATCAGTGCATAGCCTGTTAAAGATTAGTATAAATCAAAAGCTGACAATTTTTTTTACAGTTTTCCAGAGTATCCTATCTATTTTATGTTGCCCTTACTTTATCAACTACAAATTCACCAAATTAATCTCTGTGTTCTTCATGTCAGGTGTATTCTACTGGCCATGATTTTCCCCCCTCTTCCCTCAAATTGGCATTGCTGGGTTAACCCTTTTTAACACATAATTCAGTGAATCAGATCCCACTTTGTACAAACCTGTTGCCCAATGTTTTAAGTGCAAAGCTAGGTGCAGCCCTAATTATGTTTCTGCCTGTAATCGCTACTTGAGTCAAAAATTCTCTATGCCTTTAATAGCTACATGACAAGGGAGAGGTTCAAGAGGTGCAGCTTCTCCTGTCATAGTCTGCAATGATGGGAGAAGATGCCCCACCTCCTGTGTTACACTCTGTATAGGCAATGGCAGTGACTGATGAGCTAGTCTAATATCATATAGAATTCTAGCAAACAGCAGAGTCTCTGGCTGCTATTGGCTCAGAACTTCATTCTAGAGTAGAGCTCAGAAATCTTATCAAAATGTCTAAAACTTTATTGTTAGGAATTTATTTTAAAAATTTGTAGCCCATTAGAATTAGTTGTTACAGTGATGTATTTTGTTTTAAAGGAAAGTTGATTCTGGCTTATGGGAATCTTTCCAGTGTTTTCTTAGGCACAGAATAAACAGAAGTGGCTTACCGGTTCCTTATTTTGTGGGGTGTTCTGGGACTGTGTAGCTTGCCTAAGACCTCACAGGTTGGCTGTTCTCCTATGAGGCTCAGTGGGGAACTGAACACCCAACCCCTGGCCAGTTGCTGTATCTCACTGAGTGATCCAACTGGTCCATCATTGTCATCATCAATCATCACCATCATAGTAACAATAATAGTAATACTGTACTACAGGTAATTTCATACTTATAAAAAATTACTTCCAAGGGCTGTTTTGAGAGTGGGTGAATGGGCAGGTGAACAACCTAGCGAAGAGCGTTTGGAAGAAGCAAGGGTCTAAGAAAAGAGGAAAGTGACTGGGAAGATCAGTAAGCCAATAATACAATATCATTAAAAGTAGAAATCGGTCAGCTGAGGAAGGAGGGGGGAGATGATAGTACAAGAGTAAAATTAGATATTTGGGGAAATGCTTCATACTTGCCAACAGCTTATTTTTCAGATCCCACAATATAATTTATGGGGAGATATGAGGCTGCCTAGTCAGATTTGCAAATAAAGCCTGTATTTACTATACTTTCCACTGATGTATCATAAAACAAAGCTCACTGGAATGCAAAATTTGGATTTGAGTGCAAGCTCAGGCATGTTCCATGATAACTGGACCTCTCCAGACACTTAAGGATGCTGAATTTTTAATGATGTACTAACTGTATTATATAGTTTGACCCTAAGTGACAAAGAAGGCATGTTCATGTGGATATTGGGGACTCTTTCATATATACTGATTTATGATGGTATAGTCCTGGGGTCCTGTGGTAACCCCCTTTTTTGTTTTCTTTTTACAATATAGCAACTGAACTGCTTATAATACTGGAAGGTGTTTTTTTTTAAATTGTATACTTTGCAGAATATCCCACAATATCCTGATTGCATATAGAGGTAGAGAAATAGAGAGAGTATCATCTTGCCTGTCCCTCTTGACTACCTTCTCCCATACTTGCTCCGCCCACTGTTTTCTGCCCTTCACAGATACATACAGGTCATCTGTGGGCACTGTTTTTGCAAAACAAATTTGGCAGAAGTGAGCTGTTCTGCAGTTTGGCAGTGCTGGAAAATGTCTTCATTTCTTCCATCACACCTCCTTCTCCCTCTCTCTCTCTTTCCCCTGTTTGCATATATTTAGAGAGTAATGGTTTGTTAACTCAAGGCACAAGCACTTCACAGTGAAGGTGGACAGCATCTTTCCATCCTCTCTATACATTCAGCAGTGAAATCTGTAATTGCTGTGAAACTCAATATGTGTGCTGTATGTGTGTCTTGCTTTGTTCCTGTGTCTCACAAACACTTCCTCTTATGGCTAGGAAGTAGACTTGTCAATGAAAGCTCAAATACAGCAGTCTAGTCTTTAAAGTGCCGCAATGTTTTTGTCTTCTTAATTTTTTAAAATTTTGCTTTTGCCTGATATGTTAGCACAGACTAACACAGCTATCTCTTCTAAAACACTGTCAGAAACACACTCAGCTGGGGTAGTTGAAACATCTGCCCCCCCCTCCACATTTGGGAATAACTCCAACTTCAGCTTTTGGTTGACCCTAAGCCTGGACAAATTTATTGTGTGATGAATTCTGAACTAGCAAGCAACATGTCCCTCAAGGAGGTACCCAATATTGAATAATTAGTCCAGCTTGTGTTGGTACATTAGGGAATGGGAAAAATATGAAGAATTTGGAAAGAGATGTCCATAAAATTAGAGAGTATATATTACGGTGATACCTTTAATAGCAGAAACTCCACAATGGTGGGAGATGAGGGTGGGGAAAACATAGCAGAGGAACTGGTGGAGCTGCTAGCCGACCGTCATAGTTAACGAAACAAGTTTGCAGGAGTATCGGTAGGCTAGGGTGAGACAGCAAGTAGAATTTGTCACTGTCTCCCACTTTGCTGGGGAAATTCCTCCATGAAATACCTGAGCTGCCTTCCAGTGCTGCAGCCCTTCTGTGAGAGTGAACTTTCTGCAAAAAAATATAAATAAATAAATGTGCTAAGGAAGGAGTTGATGAGGGAGACAGCAGGCATGGATGCAGAAACACCACAGTTTGCATTGGTACAGATTCAAAGGGGAGGTAAAGTGACTCATCCTGACCTGAACTGACATGGTGCTCTCTGGCTAGACCACATGGCACAAAGGCTGAAATCTTCCTTTCCTTTCCCTGTGCATTTATTATGAGCAGCTTATGATTTGAGCAGGAGGTCTGTCACTTCATTACTACAGGTTGAGGGGATGTTCCTGGCCTTGCTCAAACCATGGCCTGCTAGTAGTGAGTGGCTGCATGTGAAGGAAATCCTAAAACTCAGCTCACTAGAAGAGAGAACACCACAGATGGTAGACAAATGACAGAGAAGAAAACTAGTGTGCCTACACAACATTCAGGAATACTTTGAAACAGTGGTTCCCAACCTTGGGTCCTCAGATGTTCTTGGACTACAACTCCCAGAAATCCTGGCTAGCACAGCTAGTGGTGAAGGCTTCTGGAAATTTTAGTCCAGGAACATCTGGAGGCCCAAGGTTGGGAACCACTGCTCTGAGCTATAGTACCAAGAGTCACTATCATTGTTCTGCATCTACAGGTGCTGTTATTACAGCAGCTGCTAAAATCAAGTCTCTTCCCATAAGGGAGAAAGCTAGTAGGGAAAGCTATGGAATGAGTACAGATAGATATCAAAGTCGTGTGACACCCCACCCCACCCCAATCCTATCAGCAAAACATCAGAGAAGCATCATTTGAAAGGGCTGTGCTTGAAAATAGCTGTTAGATTTTTGACTGCAGGTATCAAGGGCAGCTGTAGAAGTTAGCCAATACCCTTTCATGTAAGAAATTTCTCTGGTGTTGGCAATTGCTTTAGAATAACTAATAGATGTTTCATTTTCTCTGTACAGATTAATTGTGATTTGTTGCATTCATATATCCTATTTCCAATTCTTTAAAGTTACAGTTTATTCTTGATTTTCCGTTGTGGTTTTGTATACTGGCTGTCTGGGTGTATTTTGAAGCTGCAGTCAGAAAATTAACGTTCTGGAGCTCTGCTCCTAAGATTGAGTAGCTAGCTGCCATTTTAATTTCCTGAAGTTTTAACTGTGAGGCCTTCAGCATGCTTTTAGTCTAGGACATAGCAAGAAATTTACATCATTTAAATTATAGTTATGTCCTGTTGCTGAGTGGTGCTGTCATTCTGGCCTCCATTGCCAGGCCCGCATTAGAAAGCACTTTGCCAAGGCTCTCCTGAAATGTTGCCAGCGTGGACAACACTCAAGTGTGGTAGTACCTTGTCTTTTCCATATGGCCCTTCTTCCTAACTGTTGCTCAGAAGAGCTTCTCAGGGCAGAGCTCGGCAAAATGGCAGCTCTGCAATAAGAAGATATTCTTCTTGTGTTTTCATCCAGAAACACATTTCTTCAAAACTCCCATGCCTGGGCAGTCAACTTGCAAATGAAGCTCATGCTTATGTCTCACTGACCAATCAGAAAACAAAAGCAAGGTAATTTGCTCATTGTGGAGGTGTGAAACTTTACAGTGGAATAAACAAATGAAGTTAATCTCTTAAGAAAGTTCCACTTGTAATAATGTGCTAACTGTGCCATCAATTTTGACTCTTTCAAATCTTTTGGCCCCTTCTTTCTTTATCTTCGAACCCCTCATGAGGACCCAACTGTAATGGTTTTCCTCCCAGGCTATCCTAAGCAATAGCTATGCTGCCAGCAGCATAACCTAGAATATTCATGTTTCCTTCTTGGGTAGTTAGCATTTAGCATTTTTGAACAATAAACTTATATATAAATATCTGGGGGCAGACCTTGGAAAATTCCTTTCAATGACATGCTGAAGCCACCTACAACGAAGCACTGCTAGATAATGCTCTGTGTCCCCTGGGCATTATCCTATTGCTCCACATTTGTGGATGGCATCTGCAAGACATTATAGCTGTTCCTAAAAATAGTGTCCCATGTTCTGCTTGGGGACCTAGTAACATAGGACCTTGACTACCCACACTGGTTTATCTATGATTTATATGGAGACTTGATCTTAGAAATGTTGGTAGGCAGTATATATATGCCCATGTTTAAAATACAAAATCCGTGTTCTTAAAAATCTTAGCTACAGACACATCTACATCTTTCTCAACGCAGAGACAGAACAAGACACTCAAAATAGTCTTTAGGAAAGCTTTTAATTGCTTTTTTATGAGTCTGTTAAATTATTATCGGTAATTAAGGCTGCGGAAATATACTGCTTATAATTACACAGAATTACATACTTTGTCTCTATTGATATTTCTCTCTGGGAAGATTAGTAGCATAATGTAATGGCAGGTGGAGTGGTAGCTATGTTTATTGATTGACTGAGCAATTGACTTGATTGTTTACTTACAGTGCTAAATGCATATATTGTGGTAACAGTTCCTCATAAAATCCTGTCAACATTTTGTTTCTTTCAGGGATATGCTGGGGATGTCTTTATCACTCACACATACACTAGACTTATTTAGGGTTCAGATTTTTTCAATATGGTAAATTTTAAGCTTTCTTCAGGAGTTAATCAGGCGTTCAGGTTTGTCTAACTCCAGACACTCTGTCCTCACTTTCCACATACTTTCACTGACAAGCCTGAAAAGAAGAGGTTCCTCCTTTTATGGGCACTCTCCATCAGAAGAGGAAGCCAGGATAATCAGGACCTATGTTAACATGAAGGATCTCCACATCAATGGGGACCCTCTCCTTTTGAAATTTCTTAGTAAACATATATGAAAAGTGATGTTGAAGGAGAGGCTAGAGACTCCCTTGCAAGCATACTGATAAACCAGCATCTTCTAATGCCTAACTTGGTCTTTAGTGGACAGTGAATGCATGTCAATGCATGTACATGCTTCCCAAAAGCCAATCTACTGTTTCCCTTCCATTGCTGACTTATTGGATTTGTAGCTCTCCTATAATAAGTGCTACCAAATCCATTTTGAAGTTCAGTCTTTATCCTTTTCCAGGCAGAATTCACATACAAGGCTGGGAGAGCAGGAAATGAGGGGAGAAGGACCTTGGAGAAATCCAAATGGAACTGGGCTTAGGGCCAAATTATATATCTCTGATAACCTGCCGTTAGAGCGGAAATCTTTTTAGGGTTCATGATGTGACTAAAGTAGTCTTTCCTGACTGAGAAATCAGACTTGTAAAGGAAGAATGTACTTCTGTCCTGAAGACCAGGCACAAAACCAAACAAACTAAATTGCGTTACCGGATATGAGAAATGTTCCTCCTGTGACAATCACAAACAATCAGCAATCCCTTGTCTACTGAGAGGTTATTAGCGTCATATAATTTGGTCCTGTATTCCAGACTGGAGCCTTTAAGTAATGCAGGCTCTGATGTTACTTCAAAAAACATGTGAAGCAAACTGAAAATTGACAGATGGATAAAAACCTGGGAGGACACCATCGTCTGAGTTCTTGTGTGCTCCTTTAGATGGGGAGACAAATCCCAGGGCAAGAGGCACTGGAGAAGGAAGAGAAAGTTTGGTTCTTGCATGTGAGCTGGGTTTAAAACCTGAGACACCCATTTCCATCCATTCCCGAACTGGCACCAGGGTCCAGTGTGAAGACATTTGCATGTGTTTTGCAGTTGTACAAGACACACCAAAAAGCGAGGAATTAGGCCAGAAGACTGGGTAGAAGCAGCGAAATTTCAGGAAATGGGAAATAAATGACCTGGCAAATCTAGCTGGACTTCCAGATAGTCTGGAGTTTTGAATTCAGTGTTTAGAGGAGAAGCCATTGCTTTTGGTACGTGATATCTTAGTGTATAGCTGTGTGTTCTGGGCAGGACACCACACCCAGCCTTCTGTCTTCTGGATCTTGCTCAGACTTCTGACTCCCAGATGCTTTTGTTTGCACCATGAACTGGATTGTGCCACTAGGAGCCCTGCCCGGTTTTAGGCAGGCTGCAGTTCTGCCTTGCCTTGAGGGAGCTCAATGAGGAATTGTACTTCAGGGTGTTGCTGTTCTGGCTGCCTGACAAAAGAGAGCACACACACACCTGCTGCTGATACACTCTTGCTGGGGGGCAGTAGGGTTATAGCCAGGAGCAATTACAAATTGGGAGAAAGAAGCATTGCTTTCTCTGCACATGACGTCAGTGCTGGTTCAATCCATGGAAGGTCCATTTCAGTTAGACTCAGTCAGATTGAGGGATTGCTTATAAACCCCACTCATCCATTAAACTCATGGGTGACTGTGGGCCATTCACACTTTCTTAGCCTCTCCTATCTCAGAAGGGTTTGGACTTGTGAGGATAGTGTGGGGAAGTGTTGAAATGAATAGAGTGTTGGATTGGGACTCTAGAGATCAGGTTTCAAATCTCTGCTTTGCCATAGAAAGCTGGGGTGGTGGTAATGGTAAAAACACTTCTTGAACATCTGACATACATCAATAATCTTATTGGGGCTGCCATAAGTCAGAACCCCCTTGGTGGCACATGACTACACCAAGGTGAGGAGGAAGGAAGCCACAGACACAACCCTGGGTTCATTGAAGGAAAGGTGGGATATATAGATCTAACAGGCATCATCATCAACAATAAAAGCTTCTTTATACTGTGTTACTCTATTTGTCCATCTGTCAAGTTGGAACTGACTCATAGTGTCCCTAATAGAGCTTTCAAGGTAATGGAGATATTTAAGGAGAGGTTTTACCAGCTCCGTGCTGTCCAGTGAGTTTCTGCAGTCAGGTCTGGATTCAAACCCAGGTGTTCTGAGTTCTAGTCTATCACTCTATCTACTAAATCACAGTAGGCATCCATTTGTTCATCCAGCCCTGTATTAACTTCTCTGACTGAAAGTGGTTCTCATGGGTCTGGCTTTATCTTTTCTCTCCACATGATTCCTGATCTTTTTCAATGTATTTATGCCATGCATCTGCTCTACCAGAGCTGCACCCCTCCCTAAGTAGTTGATAAACTGATAACATTTCAGTTTGAGGAGGTGTGGCTCCCATCAAAAGTCAAGAGCCACATGTGACTGCAAGATGAAGTAAAAAGTCATCTATAGCAATACATTGAAATTACAAAAGTAATAGCCATTAACCCAGAAAATTTTATTAAAAGTTTAAAAGGTTTTGACAACGCTGGTCTTATGATAGGGAGTTTAGTTCCCTGAGGTGCCACTGAAGAGGGTCAGATGATATTTTAAGAAAGAGACACATTTCCTCCTCTTGCAACACTGTCCATCCAAGCTCTCAAACCTTTCTGAGCTACATGCCTGAGAAATTAGCTATGCAAACAAAACTGTGCTTATCTCCTGATGCTGCAGGACCTTTTCATGTATGGCACACTGAAAACATAGCCTGCAAAGGTGCAGTCCATTTTAGCCCTATGCAGGCAATTCAGCACTATCCTCTACCTGTTAGAGAGCAAAGGAGTGTAGCAGATAGACTTACAGTTGTATAGGCTCCCCATGACAAAAGAAAGGCCCCTAATTTAGAGCTTGCAGCTGTGATGTGAAGAAGGCAACAGAACCAGTTAACATGGTCCTGCTCTCCCCCCTCACATGATGACATTCACAGAAAGGAGAATGGCACAGCAGAGTTCTTGTCGTCTCAGGATTTGGCCATCTCAGTCTGCTGCACCACGTTCCGTGGACAACACTGATGACTGCAAGTGCTGCAGTTCGCATAACCTTCAAGCAAGAGCAAGTGGAGCTATTAGCCAGGGGGATTAAACCCCAATCATAGTTTTTTTCATAACCTCTGCCTGTCTTGCCTCTATCTCTCTCTGTGTGTTCTTATGCTACCATTATGCCATACATGAACTAAAATTGCCTTTATGTAACAAGCACCTACTCGCTTGATATCCTCCTATTTCCCTGACTCCTTTCTGCCAACATCTACAAAAGCACATGCAAAACTACAGCTAAGCTGATAATTAACCCTGGCAAAAAACAATAGCAGTGATCTCTTGGCATTTTACTAGCTCAGCTGCACTGCCTTTATAAGCTGAATGACAGGTAGATAGTCAGCGTGGCGACTATTTCTTTCTGCCATTCAGCTATTGAAGACACAAATGCTTTGTCAAAATTAGGCAATTACCCTAATTTCAGGGCCACATCCTTGCCTATGTCCTTCACTATTTGCACTGAAGCAGCATGCAGGAAAATGGGCAGAATATCATGTCAGAATATTTTGTTGCACTCATAAGAACTTAATACATATACTGAATGGACTGCTGACCTGTAGATCTATACATACACTTATTCAGGTTTAATGACATGTAGTGATTTCTCAGTGACAGCTCAGCATTCTTTTGCTCATCAAATCTTTTCACTCTTGCTTTGTGTCAAGGTTCCCTAAGTCAGGGAGGCCTGCACCAACCACTGAGTCACACTATCCTGATTGTTCTGGTGTGGGTGAAGTCCAACAGGTCCAAATGTGCTGATGGCTGGAGGTATCGTCCTGCCCTGCACTCCTAACACATTAGTCTCTACCTGACTAAGTAGTCACCAAAAATCCACAAGGTTAAGCACTTTCATCCTCATGCCAAAGGTGCAGGGTAGGAATACTAATATACCTACAAACACACAGGCTCCTGGTAGATGTTCAAGGCAAGGTCTGGTCTTACATACCACCATCCGTTTTAACCCAAAAGAATCCACGACTGTGAAAAATTTTATATTTTCTTAAAGGTGGTGAAAAAAAACTCAGAAAGAGCAAAACTTCAAAATAGTTTTCTACAGACAAAGGCTGTGGAGCAAGTAATCAATCAAAACATTGAAGCAAGAGCAATTACAAAGCAAACCTACAAGAAAACAATAAAGCTAGCTAACCTATTCTAATACTTAAGTCTCAGAGCATAAACAAAGTGCATGGTTTGCAGCCGGCAGAAAATAAGCATAGCATTCTCCTGAGAGATAACTAAGGCAACAAAATTAACTTCTATCTCTAATTTTATATGCAAAATTCCAGCTTCCAAACTTTCCCAAAAGATCTGCCAATTAGGTGTCAAGTTTCCCCAAACTTTCATAAAGAAGATAATAACTTCTTTCTCCTCCTGTCACTCAGCTGAAACAATTTTCCAAATCAGTTTAGTACCAAGGAGTGATCTCAGCTCAGCCTTGAAGTTCTTTCTGTCATAGCAATAAGTAGAGTGTCTCCCCCAAAGAACTTCTGCCTGTCCCACCTAGTCCTCTCAGGCCACTCTCCTACGGCTAGCCATGCCAAGAGAGGTAAAGAAGATATGCACTAGGAGATCTCAGTTGTGGCCCCATCTTTAAGGAATAGCCTCTTGTTGGAGATCTGTCAGGCCTCTCCCTGACGTTCCTTCAAAAGCATGCTTAAGACAGAGCTCTTTAAGGAAGCATTTAAAGATACCCTTCCCCTGAGGCAGCTGTGGGATCCAGATTCATCATATACATAATTTGTTTTTGGATTATCAGCTTGGATTTTAATGTAGAATTCCGGTATTTGACTGTTCTGTATTTTGGGGGTTTTCTTAACTTTGGAGATGGCTTGGCATAGTTTCTACATTGCTTACTGCCCAGAGTAGTACATATCACTAAGTCGGGTGGTATAAAAATGATGAAAGTAAGTAAGTAAGTAAGTAAGTAAGTAAGTAAGTAAGTAAGTAAGCAAGCAAGCAAGCAAGCAAGCAAGCAAGCTGCTGTTAATTGGAACTGCCTTCCAACTAACAATGGGTATTCTGCCCCCATCGGTCAGCTTGTTCCAGGCACTGAACTACAAAGCCTGATTTTTCCAGAAGAGCAATAGAGTCCATGATCCCTCATCTTCCCAATCTCTTCACACCCTGGAACAGCATTGCACAGAATATTGCTGTTACACATTCAGTATTTTTGGCCAATAATTTGCTATCTTATGGCAGTAATTCAGAGTTCAGTATTGTCCCCTATACTTTATAACATTTATAAAAAGCTACTGGCTGAAATCATATCAGTTTACAGGTTGGGTCTCACCTCTAGGGTGATGATAGTCACCTCTCTCTCTCTCTCTCTCTCTCTCTCTCTCAGGGGATGCCAAGGAAGCTGTGAACATTCAGAATCAGTGGCTGGATGCAGGGGAGGGATTAGATGTGATCACGTGAATGAAAAACTGACGTTTAGTCCAAACAAGAGAAAAGTTCCATGGATCAGCTGAAAAAACAACCTGGGATTGATACTGTACAATGTTCTGGATAAAGTTGCACTCCAGCTGAAAGACAAGGTTGGCAGGTTGTCCTTGGACTGAGTGTAGTATCTGGAGAGCCAGATTGCTGCTGTAGCCAAGAGTCCCTTTACCCAGCTAGTATACAGGAAATCCATATATTATAGCTGCACAAGAGTGCAATGATGTTACTTGCAGCAGAGCAAATCAATATTCTACAGGGCAATTCTAAAAATGGGGGTAGCCCGAACCAAAATTTATAACTTTGAAACAGGACTTCAGATTAACACCAAATTTGTCACAGGTCTAGCCAAGACCATCTGCTCTTCCTCTGTGCCAAAAATGGGGAAGTTTGGGCAAAAGGGTTTTGAGTTATGATTTTTTAAAAAGTAAAACTGTTTTACCACCAATTCAGAAATTGGCAACCATAAATGTCCCCAGATTTAAAATAGCTCATATAAATTAAAAAGACCTATCCTGCTTATCTTGAAAGAGAATGGTTGTCCCCACCCACTTTTTTATTTGTAAGGAATGCAGGCTGTGGGGGCTGAAATATTAATCCTCAAAAAAGGACTTTCAAAAGGTTAAAACAATGACTTTGTTACAAACTTAGCTTGTGTGCAACATACTTACCACCAAGAGCATTCCAAAGTGAATACATTGTTGCAGCTACCTGCACTGGGAAGGGAGATGTTTGGAGGGCAATAACAGCTCACAGAAACAGTCAAAAGACTGCTTTTCTTTGAAGAGTCAAGAAACCCAGGCTTGCTTTAAAGAAAGTCACACAATGACAATCCTCCTGAAGGGGATATTTTACATGTATCACCAGGGAATTAGCACACAATTTGGTATGCTATTCAAAGTATTTTTGCATTACAAAAGCACAGAACAGTTGTGTTTGTCCCAGTCCTGATTGCTTTCAATACATTCTTTCAGGATTTCTAAGACCAGGCACTTTACACAAATCTTCAAAGGGGAAATCAGCTCAAGGTCTGGGACAATCTGAACCTTTGTCCTTGTCAGTGAGGACCCAATTACCTAACTCCCAGGAAGAAAACTTTTTAACTCTTCCTGGCCAAATAGTCATTGGTATTCTGTTTGGTTTTAAAAATATTTTAAAAGATATTTAAAAAAGAATAGAGGACAAATATTCAGAAGCTCACTCATTTAAGCTGTGGAATTACTGTTTTTTGCTTTGTGGCTGGGGATGGTCTTACTCGATGTTAGCAGAGGTTTGGTACTTATATATTGTCACAGTTTCAACCACTCCACCCGTCTTGTCACTATATAGTTCTCTGGTAATGAAGAAAAAAAACTCCAAAGATGCTGTGTGCCACTAAGTCACTTCTGATGTGTGATGACGTGTGGGAAGCTTCTGCCCAAGGCCGTTAGCTGTTATCTGTTTCAGTGAGTGCAAACACTCCTGGCAGAGAAGCAGCAGCTCCCAGCGGGCAGGGTGACTCCTCATTCTGCCCTTCTGCTTAGAGTTAGAGGGTTAGATCAAAGGGGTTTTCCGGCCAATCCTAGTGGCGATTAGGTAACTAGTATCCTATCTGAATTCTCACAACATTCTATGTAATCATTCTAAGTTAATAAAAAGAGTTCTCAAAGCGTTGCCTCAGGCTCCGCTGGCTTGGACATCTGCTTGTCGACTTCTTCGCACTTTCTCTAAAGGCTAATTGCCTTCCTTTTGTTCTGTGATCACCTACAGTAACTATATGAATTAACAATCTCCTACTGCACCCCCTGCCTTTTCCCAGCAATATTGTTTTTTCTGGTCAGTTCTGTATTTTCATGATATGTGCATAGGCTTAGTTGACTCATTTTTGCTTTAGTGAGAGTTCAGACTTGACTTGATTGAGCACCCACTTTTCTGCCTTTCTGGTTGATTGTGGTATATATAGGGCTCTCCTCCAACACCAATTTTCAAATGAGTTGATTTTTGTCCCTATCTTTCTTCACTATCTTTTTTTCACACAGTATGAATGATTTTGATCTTGGTTTCCAGTGACAAGCTTTGGTAACTCCCAGCTCTCCCTTTTTTAAATTTCAAAAGGCGAGGGGGCATCTTTTGGAAAACATGCACACAGCATGTCGGTAGAGCTTTTGGTCCAATTTCTTCCTCAACTTGCCTACCCCTACAAAAAGGTTTGGAAATTGGATTGTAGTTTTCTAATCTGCATTCTGTGGAGCGAGCATAGCAATATTAGTTCACATGAGAAGTTAAAGAGTGTGTATGTTTCTCTAGTGTATGCGTGTATCACTCACACTTTTGCTTCACCATTTCATCGAGTCCAAAACACTGCTTCAAAATATTTTGGCATGGAGAGACTATAGCCATTTCCCAGCTGTTCTTGCTTCTGTCCTCTCCCAGCAACTATAGTAAAGATTATGTGATCATCTTCTGGGATCCTCTAGCACTTTGTAATTCTACATGAGGGAAGTCTCCACTGGAATTTGTGTGTAGTGTATGTATACTTAAACTTCTATTTTTGAAAGCCAGGAAATTCAGTTCTCCAAAAACCCTTTGGTTGAATGTGGAATATTGTGTGTATCCATATTGTATTGTATCCATATTGAATTGTATCCATGACTTAAAATGCCCAGAAATGGCTCGATATTGCTGCATGACATCATGCTCATGTTGCCAGCACAAAAAAGGATGCCAGCTTGAATGAATGAATGAATGAATGAATGAATGAATGAATGAATGAATGAATAAAGGGCAACCACTGGCAGCAGTCAAGATGGTTTATAAGATACCCTGTTGTGCTCAGTACCATTCACATTTGTTAAAAAACCGTCTTGATGATTGCTTTGTGTTTGGGTGGTTAAACTGATGAAAAAGTTATTAGAACTGATGAAAAAAGGAGTCAGCTTCTGGGATTTTTCCTTGTTTGGTTTCAATTTGTGAATGGTAACTCTTTGCTATGTAAAGCTTAGCATCCTTCTTCCTGCTGGCAACGTGGACATGATATTGTGCAGCAATATTAGGCCATTTCCTGGGATTTTGAATTGTGGATAAAGAAGCACAATATTCCACATTCATAAGATGGTAGTTTTTAAAAAATAATTGAATCAGTTAATTGCAAGTAATAACCCTTCAAACTGGAACCATTAAGACACACAAGCTGGAATTTATAAATCAAGTTCAAAAAACTGCTCACAGCCACAGTTTCAACTGGTAATACACAGATAGCAAATAATTTTTTTTGAAAAAATTAATTGAAATGATTCATCACATCAGCAATGATCTAGAAGAGGGAATAAAAATAATTTCACTTTCCCTGAACTTCCACAGATGATCAGGGGAAAGTGTTAATTTTCCGATATCCTGAAGCCAAGGTTCCCTCTAAACTAGGCGTGCGCACACGTCTCTGCCTCCCTGCATGCAGCTCTCTTCCTCCTCCACGCAGCGATCGCGTTAGGTTCTAGTCACGATGGAACCCTGCGTGGGAGAGCAGAGTTGTGCGTGAGAGAGGCAGAGCCCCGCCAAGTGGGGATAAAAATTAGAGGGTACGTTGCCTGAAGCGGATTATAAATTACTTCTGGATACCAGAAATTAACACCAGAAGGAACAGTGAGGGTCTAGTTTATTCCATTCCAAGTTACCACACTCACTGGGAATGGAGTAAACTGGAGCCCTCCAACCCACACCAAAATAGTAGAACCCTCTGACAGGGGTTCAAAAAGGTGCGGGTTGGGCCGAATTGGGCTGCTCCAGTGATGTCCATGTGTGGATGCTGGAAAAAAGACCAGGCCAAACTGACCCCTCAGCAGACCAAACAGCAGGACAAATGTCTATGTGGACAGGCTCTAAGTTTGATGAATTTTTCAGAGAATGATATATAGGAAGGATGGCCCCTTCCCTTTTATCCTTCCAAAAAGAAAAAGAAAAAAAAAGAAAAGCTAAAGACCCATCTCTTCGGGCAGGCTTTTAACAATTACAACTAAATCCCTGAACCCCATTTCAGCAGATAATTTTAATCTTTTCCATGTTTTCATGTTTTCATCTTTTAATTTTATTTTAAATCATATATTGTTTAATTTGTCCTTTAATATTTAACTTACTGTGTTTTTAATTGTGTGAATTTTAATGCTGTGAGCCGCCCTGGATCCCTTGTTGGGAGAAATGCAGCATACAAATAAAACCAATAATAATAATAATATAAGTAGCTAAAATTGAAAAGAGGGACATTTGAGTTGCTGATTTTTCTTGGGGTCCAGCTATTCCTCTTGGAAATAAATTGTAATCAGACTCTAGCTATTTTTCTCACAGTGTGGGCATATTTATATTTTAAGTCATGGTTGCCACTATTTATATCTGCTAACTTGTGAGTAACAAGTTTCATAGTTATTTTAAACTTGGTCTTTTAATGGGTTATATGCACTCCCTATTTGAATGATATTGCTATACCTTCAAATTTATGTAACAAGCTCCAAAAGTAGTGGGCATGCTTCCTATCTACAAAAGTCAGATGCACCATGCCTCTCAACATCTTAGGCTTTGTAGGATATACACAGGAGCATTTTATATCAATTAGGTGGTCCCAGTAATCTTCCAATATATCTAGAATATCCTGTAATACTTCTAAATTAGATATCTATGTGTTATTTGGCCTTCTTAGCAGCCAGGTAAAAATGCTAAGGTGGCACTCAGAATTAGTTGATGAGACTTCAATCTCCAGTGACACAAATATCATTGCCTGTTTTCTCTGAAAAGTGTAGTTGGGCATTGTTTATGTGTTTTTTCTGCATGTTGCCACTATAGGTAGAATTTGGAAGTTGGTTTCTTTCAGAATGTCATCTTGCCATTCATCCATAAGTATTACACCTGGGTTTGAAAAGGTTCAATTGAAGTCCTCAGTAATATTGCTTAAGTCTTGAATTCCAGCCAGAGCCTCTATAGTCTTCTCAAAATTAGTGGCTTAATCATCCATTATTTCCTCTAGATACCTTGTAGAACACTGGTCCATTAAAGCCAGGCAAACATCTTTCTCTCTTGTTTCTGATGTATCCACCACATTTCCTGCCTGTGACTTTGTCGACCACAACAAATTATGGAAAGTTCTTAAAGAAATGGGAGTGCCTGACCACCTTATCTATCTCCTGAGAAATCTATATGTGGGACAGGAAGCAACAGTTAGAACTGGATATAGAACAACTGATTGGTTCAAAATTGGGAAAGGAGTGCGACAAGGCTGTATATTGTCTCCCTGCTTATTTAACTTATATGCAGAATACATCATGCGAAAGGCAGGACTGGATGAATCCCAAGCTGGAATTAAGATTGCCGGAAGAAATATCAACAACCTCAGATATGCAGATGATACCACTCTGATGGCAGAAAGTGAGGAGGAATTAAAGAACCTCTTAATGAGGGTGAAAGAGGAGAGCGCCAAAAATGGTCTGAAGCTCAACATCAAAAAAACTAAGATCATGGCCACTGGTCCCATCACCTCCTGGCAAATAGAAGGGGAAGATATGGAGGCAGTGACAGATTTTACTTTCTTGGGCTCCATGATCACTGCAGATGGTGACAGCAGCCATGAAATTAAAAGACGCCTGCTTCTTGGGAGGAAAGCGTTGACAAACCTAGACAGCATCTTAAAAAGCAGAGGCATCACCTTGCCGACAAAGGTACGCATAGTCAAAGCTATGGTTTTTCCAGTAGCGATGTATGGAAGTGAGAGCTGGACCATAAAGAAGGCTGACCGCCAAAGAATTGATGCTTTTGAATTGTGGTGCTGGAGAAGACTCTTGAGAGTCCCCTGGACTGCAAAGAGAACAAACTTATCCATTCTGAAGGAAATCAACCCTGAGTGCTCACTGGAAGGACAGATCCTGAAGCTGAGGCTCCAATACTTTGGCCATCTTATGAGAAGAGAAGACTCCCTGGAAAAGACCCTGATGTTGGGAAAGTGTGAAGGCAAGAGGAGAAGGGGACGACAGAGAACGAGATGGATGGACAGTGTCACCCAAGCTACCAATATGAATTTGACCAAACTCCGGGAGGCAGTGGAAGACAGGAGGGCCTGGCGTGCTCTGGTCCATGGGGGTCACGAAGAGTCAGACACAACTTAATGACTAAACAACAACAAAAGTATCCTAGGTCTGTGTCTGGGAGATGGTGGTGGGTAGAGGAGCTGCTTTAAAAATCCCCAGCTCTATTAAGGAGGACTACTTTCAAACCAGAGATTTCTTGTTTTAAAGAGTGCACCTTATCTAAGATATTCTGATTTGCTTGAGAGAAAACACTGATCAGGTACAGTAGCTTAGTATAAATATTTCTGGCATGTTCACTATCAAGTCCATGGGATATTTCTGCCAATTTCTCTGGGGAGATTATCCTTAGATCCAGAGATTGAAGAGTTTGAGTGTTTATGAGGTGAATCTATTAGTAAAATTGAAGCCCTTTCTAGGAAACCTCGGTCCAATGACTAGTTGCCAATCATATTTCCAAGCTGACGGTCCCTTACAACAAAACCTTGGCAATTTCCTTCATTGCTCATTCCTGAAATATTCAAAATAGTTGGAGTGCTTGTGGCAATTGCCCTAGGTTGTCTTTGTGTGTGAGTGTGCGCGCACACACATACACACACATTGGGGTGGAATTATCATGTTGTACAGTGAAATCTAATGCAATAAAGAAGTCTGTGATTGATTTTTAGGACATGCCCCAGGGGCTCTGTTCACCCAAGCACAGGTTTTCTGGGTCCTAGTAACATCCATAGGTGGGATCTATACATTTTACTAGACTCACACCTCCAGCTGGATTAAAATCAGAAGCAGCTAGTCCAAAAGAAAAAGAAAAGAAAAAAAAAGGGGGGGGGGGAGAATGAAAAATACAAAGTTCTCAAGGAGTGACAGTTGTCATATGAGTAAGCTCATATGGCAACCTCTCTCATCCCAATGCTCTTAGTATTCTTAGGGTCCAGGGTTAGTGGCAAATGAATAAACATACAGCCCCAGAATGGCATAAAAAGTGGTATTCCCAACCAGGGCACTTAAAATAATAACTAGCACCCTTTACATACTTGAGCAGAAGGAAAACATGAAGGATTGTCAAGGATGTGAAGGTTTGGTGCCATCAGTAAGTCTCAGCAGAACCACTGTATCCAGCTGAGGACTGAAGAGGCCAGAAACACGTAATCCAGTCTTGGGTGATGACAAGCCCCATGTATACAAATAGCTTATTTCTCTCTGAGAAAACAAACAACCTTCTTCTTCAAGACCAGCAGAATTAAACTCGGTCTCTCAGCCTTAATTCAGATGGCAGCACTCACCATCAGTCTAACAAGTAAGCTCCCTACCTTCCAAACAGCTGCCGATAAAATCCACATTTTTAAAAAAAAGCTAGTAAAGGAGTCAATAAAGGAGTCAATGCAGCTGAGTTAATAATTCAAGAGCAACATTCAAACAAACAAAAACAAAACCCAAGCAGCCTCACATCTTCACAAAGCCAAAATACTGCTTTATACTGTATCAATTTCAGTCTGTAACCAAGAGGAGAAGGGGATGACAGAGGACGAGATGGTTGGACAGTGTCATCGAAGCTACCAACATGAATTTGACCAAACTCCGGGAGGCAGTGGAAGACAGGAGGGCCTGGTGTGCTCTTGTCCATGGGGTCACGAAGAGTTGGACATGACTTGACGACTAAACAACAACCATTAGGTTGGGAAGAACAACCTTCAGAACACGGCCAAAGAGCCCGAAAAACCCACAACAACCATCAGATCCTGGCCGTGAAAGCCCTCGAGAATACAACAACAACCATTCCTTAGCTCCTTGATTCAGCTGTCTTCACTGGTCTTTCTTAGCCTCAGCATCCTGAAAAATTCCTCCTTCCTTTTCAAATATATATCAAATATATTGAAAAGGAAGAATATATATATATATACACTGTTACCCCGAAAATAAGACCTAACCTGAAAATAAGCCCTAGTATGATTTTTCAGGATGGTCGTAATATAAGCCCTAGCCCCAAAATAAGCCCCAAAATAAGCCCCAGTTAAGTGAAACCCCGCCCTCCACCATTGTGCAGCAACCAGAAGATGACATGACTGTATTGAATCAATGTAGATTGTTGTACATGAAAAAAATAAAACATCCCCTGAAAATAAGCTCTAATGCGTTTTTTGGAGCAAAAAGTAATATAAGACCCTGTGTTATTTTATTGGAGATATACATATCTCCAATAACTCAATTATTCAGGTGTTATGAGAGAGCAGGGTCTCTCCTCCCAAACCAATCTTCTCTTACTCCCTGGTCTGGAATGTAGCCGTAGGCCTCAGCCTGTCACTCTCTGTGGATGTAACGTTGCTGTCTCAGGTTCGATTTGACAGCAGGCCTCTCCCCAACGGTCTCTTCTTCATAATGTCCTTCATTCTGTACATTCTTCTCATGGTCTTCCAAGTCTCTTTTCTCTCTCAAATGTTCCATTTTCTCTCAAAATCTACTCACAAAAATCACCTCACAATCTTCTTGGCAGCTCTTCAAGTGCCAAAAGGTTTGTACTCAAAACATTCTGCAGGGGACTAGACTTTGTATAGTTGTGTGGGTTGGAATAGAGATTACATGATTACCTCAAGTGTTTAATAAGTCATATAACAGTATTTGTATTAATTTAATCCAGGAATGGCTGGATCTTTACCTCAGAAACCAATTGGGTTTTAGTACCTGAGTACAATACAAGCAGATATGAATATGAGCAGGTTCTCATTATCACCTAAAGAAGCATACATATAGTATGAATGCATGCTCTGTCAGTGTAAAGGTTAATGAAAGCACTCGTATTTTGTACAGCTCCCATTATTTCTGTGGGACTTATGCCTGCCCTACACAGGCTTAGCGATCATATATTCAAACATTTTCAGGATTATCGATCTGTTGTACATGATGTGCAGTTCCACAGATGAGGTGGTAGGTGGGATTAAGGTTGGGGATCCTTATTTGACAGCAACTGAATTGTCATCTGCTTCCTATTATTTTCTGGGTGTGAACATGTTGGCTGAGAACTCATCTCCGTATCATCTGAAGTCCTCTCTCTGGCTTTACCACCTTAAAGGCAAATTTGTGTGCTTGCCATGTCAGTGAGAGAAACTGAGGATAGTTACTCTCCCCACAGCCACGGTTCCAAAACCTTTCTGAAGATACATGCTTTGTCCTATGTACTAAGTCTGTCCTTCCACTTTACAATAAAAAGGGGGCATAATCTGGTAGAAGAAAATGTGTGTTTCATATAGGTCACATGTTCAATGACTGGTACTGCCAGTTAAAGGATAATAGACACTGAGATGTTGGAAGCCAATCAAGAAAGGCAATACTGAGTTAGATGGACCACTAATATGACTCAATATAAGGCAGTCTCATATGTTTAGAAATGCCACACCTGTTAAGAAATGTGACTTGTACCATGAAGTACATGCTTTTGTCACCTGGAAAATGCTATTTCCTTCATCCTATAAGTTATATCACATCATTTGCATTTTGGAACATTGTGTACACTGTAGTAGCACAAGTATTACAGATACCTCTGTATTAGGGACATTACTGATTATGTGCCACATACCCCCCATGCCATTTTGTAAACTATCTATCTGAAATATTTATTTTTATATTTGTTTTTAAATTTTTGAGAGACTGAATACTCTTTGCTGCATCATTGTTGTGTGGAAACAATCATACAGCATGACAAACCTTAAGCCTGTCCTTAAAAAAATTAGTTCTAAGCTGCATACTCTCATTCTTCAACACAGGTTTTTTTTAAAAAATCACATTAAACCTCAAAATAACATCCTTTTCATATTGTGGGGAGAGGCATGGGGACTTCTGTTGTGAGCTACCTTGGGTCCCCTATGGGGAGAAAGGTGGCATATAAATAATTTAAAATTTTAAAAAAATCTAAATCCATGTGCAGTCCTCCAGATGTTGGAACACAACTCTATTCCACCCTAGCCAGCATGGCCAATGGTGAGGAATTTTGGGAGCTGTAGACCAAAACCGGGCTACACTTTTGCCACCCATGTTATAAATACAATCATTTATGAAAACAAACTGGGAGTTAATGGTTCAAAGCTTTGTTCACTGTATATGAAGTTGGAAGAGCTCAGTTCTTTCGTCTGAGTGGCCTGTCTACATGTGTATGTGTGGGTATGAGTCAGTGAGAAGGTGTCAGTATTATTAGCTTCCTAATAGTTATTGCATTAATGAAAGTTTCTGAATAAGGTTGATTCAGCTTGCAGTTCTATAAGACAACTACAAAAAAGGTCACATTCAACTAAGATTTAATTGGTAATTGAAATTTAGGCTGAGCTGCAAGTAACACATGTCCTCCACATGGATGAGTCCTCTCTTCCCTTCTGTTTTGCACCATATATTAGCATTTTTCTCTGAGTGATGGTTGGTGCCTGTTGTGGTTGATGGGATGGAAAGCAGAGCAACCAAGCACAGTCAGTGGATCAAATGGTGACAACCTTTTGCCATCTGCTGCTGCTTCCCTCTTCTTTCCCCACCATTGAGGTAGGGCATGTAGAAGAACAGGCGAGGCCTTCACCATTCACCTCAGGTAAGAAGGAGTTGGGTTAGTTAGACATGGCCTCAGGGTCAGGTGGCATGATATCCTTTTTGCTTTAATGGACCAACTGCCACTCTTTTATTTTAATCACTGATTTTGTTGTACAGAGCAATAGAACCAGTGATGAGAAAAGGAGGAAGGCCAGGCTAGAATGCTCTTATTTCTTGAAGAGTTATTTAACATATAGTATAGCTAATATGTGAAGAGAGCTTCCCCCTCTTCATATGAACCACGAATTGTATGGTACCAATCAAACTAGGAAATTTTATTTGGTATTAGCTTTCATGAACTGCCAACCTCTTCTTCATATGCTGTACATCTGAAGAAGTGGTCAAAAATCTATTAAAGCTTTTGTCAAATCTTTTTATTCTTTTGAATGCCACAGTACTCTTTGCTGAATTTCTCCAACAGACTAACACAGCTACCTTCTTGGAAATTTCTGTCTACCCACACATTCTATGGATTCTTTTTTTAACAGAATATTGTGCTAGAATATTATGTCATGACTCATCCTCTTTCTGGAAATGAGGTAAGAAGAGTAGTACAAGGAAGGGGAAGAAACATGTATCAAAAGAAAGAGTCACTGTTGGTGTAAACAGATTTTCAGGTTTCCAGAAAATTATTTACTGGAGGATCCTTTCAGTGCCAAAGTGGGAAGCCCTGGAATATGTGAAATAATCATATCAGACCAAAACTTTCTGAAAGCTTTTCTGTACAACTTGAGTCTAGGCTATCTAAAGGACTATGTCCTCCTGCATGAATCAGCTAAGACAGTAGTTCCCAACTTGGGTGTTCAGATGTTCTTGGACTAAAACTCCCAGAAGCCTTTACCACTAGCTATGCTGGTCAGGATTTCTGGGAGTTGTAGTCCAAGAACATCTGAGGATTCAAGGTTTGGAACCACTGTGTTAAGATTTCAAGATCTTTCGGAGAAGTTTTTCTCTTGATCCCTTTTCTGGGCATGTTTGTTGAGGATGTGAGAGATGGTTGGCTACTCCCAGCTTGTGGAGTGTCCTCCTTTAGGAAGTCAAATTACCCCCTCGCTACTGTCCATCTCGTGACAAAGACCTCCCTTTTTGACAAGCTTACAACTGAACACAACTGACTTTTATTACATGATGCCATACAATTGATTATTTATTAAATTATTTGGTGATTTCCTGTTTTTTGAGATGTGTTTTAAATTGTTTTTGTTGCCAGGTTCTAAATATCATGCATTATCTTAATGCTATAAATAACTATATTTTAAATTGTGCCTGTTTTTAACAAATTGTGAGCTGCTTTGGGTTCCTCTATCCAGGGAAATCTGGATTGCTCTTCAGTGGCATCATGAGCAGTAGAGAGTGGTCCTTTAGGGTAAGCAGAGCACTACTTAACTAGGCTCAGACTACTACTTGTTCACCTATTTACTTCTGTAAACAAACAAACAAACAAAATCTTGAAATGATTTCAAGATTTTGTTCAGTGGGCTGGCCATCTTGTCAGGGTGGTGAGTGGTTGTCTCCCAAAATGTATTTTCTATGGAAAGCTTGTTGCAGAGACTCAACTGTGTGGTGAACAAAATAAACAATTTAAAGAGACACTGAAGACAGCATTGATAGAATTTAATATTGGTCATATCAATTTGGAAGCCCTCTCTCAAAACCAAAGTGGCTTGTAAAATGCTGTTAAAAGGGGGCTGAAGAATTTAAAATAAAATGAGTCAAGGGATAGGACATGAGAAAGCAAGGATGTAGCATCACAATAGCCCAATAATCTCAGGATCATCACCTAATGCTTCCATATCTTCCAGACTCATATTGAGCTAGTATGTGTCCATCAATGTGCCAGTGATAACTTTTAATTTGTCACTTCTTCTTTTCCCTCTAAATGTTGAATCTAACTCTGAATCTGATGATGTTTTTTTTGAAAACAGGATGAATATTATTAATAATACCACTCACTTTTGGATAAAACAATAACCTACTACCAAACAAACTGTCACATTTTATCTGCTGCCACTACAACTGGGAGCAGATTCTTGGATTGTCATTTGAAGTTGTCTAGTGTATGATGAGATGCCATTATATTTAGAGTGTTTCTGCCCCCTGCATAAGGAAGCTAGTGTAGCGGGGAACAGAGACTCTGAGAACGACTTTAAAACTATAGGCAACTTTTTACTGCATGTGACCAAGGAGGCCCATGCAGCAGATTCTATTTTGGCCTGCAACACTACATCTATCAATGGAAAGGCAAATTTGGTCTAAACACATATAATTTCTCATTTGCAAGATTTCCAGTCATTCCTATTTCGAAATGAGTGAGGTAATGTGACAATTTGTTGTGTATACAATTTCTCTATAGTGCAGAATCGAAGATGTTTACTGTGCACAAAGGGGGAAAATAACAAAGTGTTTTATGGCCCCTTCTACAATGACATGCTTTAATTTCTAAAGTGCCACAAGACTTTCTTAATTGGCTGCAAAAGGTCACAGACTATCACGGCTGGCCCTCTAAAAACAAAACAAAATTCAGATTTATTACATTTCTTGCTGTGATCCTTGGTAAATATCTACCATGTGCCAAATGTCAGAAGATAAAAAGGTAAAGGTTCCCCTTGACAATTTGTCCAGTCGTGTCCGACTCTAGGCGGCGGTGCTCATCTCCGTTTCCAACCCATAGAGCTAGCGTTTGTCCGCAGACAATCCTCCGTGGTCACGTGGCCAGCGTGACTAGACACGGAACACCGTTTTACCTTCCCACCAAGGTGGTACCTATTTATCTACTCGCATTTTTGCATTTTGCATGTCATGGAGAAAGACAGTATTCCTGGGAAATCAGTGGGCCACATTCCTGGTGGTTATAAATCTGGCAAATTCCTTTTCACATACACACGATAAATACATTGATTTCTGTGAACTAAGTGTCTCTCAATTCTGGCACCAACCTCCTAGGATCTCTTTGCAGGTTCCTCTGCTCTGCACAATCACTTCTTTATTTAAGTGGCCAAAAGAAATAAGGCTTCTTTTTCCCTTCCCCAGTTCCTCAGATGTGTATTAACCAACTTCCCTGTAGTTATGTTGCAATTAATTATGGCTTGTTGAAGTCATTGAGATTCTTAGATGAAAGGCATTAACGTATCAGGAGCATGAAGCACTCTTAGGGTTATGATTCCTCCCTTGAAATCATACTACGGGGTGAAACTTTTGTCACCAAGACTTGTCCAACTTGTTTTATCCATCTTGTTGGTGGCTTGTTTTTTTTTCCCTTAATCCAGCCCTTAAAGAATCAAATCCACACAACGATGCCACACAAGACACTACCTACTGTGAATGTAGCCCAGTGGAAAGAAGGATACAGCTAGCTCCTCAACAACAGTAAGGAGCTCACAGGTAAGTACTTATTGCTTGCTTTTTCAACAGGCAACCAGGCAGGAGGTCACTGCAGAGACAGGAATTGGAGCTTGACACTGTATGAGAGGCAGTGTTCTTTTCCAAACCGACAATGATTCTCTTTGGTTGTGCATTGAATTATTTCTTTTACTAAAGGACCTGCTCTTTATCTGCAGCTGCTTTCTCTCCTTGTTTGTTCTTGGGGGCAGGAACCTGGATAGCCAAAGCTGCCCAGAGGGAGCAAGAAGGACCATTGCCTAGGCTGGTTAAGCGACCTTCCTAGGCTCACAATCAGTGAAGAGTTTCACTAGCTTCTCTGCTTGCTCTGTATCTTTACAAGGAATATGGAAATAAGATGAATAGGTAGGATAATACAGATCAATGTTTCACTCTTCTCAGTGGGAAGGAACAATCAGGTCAGGAGAACTAGAAGCTGAAGCTGTCTTTGTTTACACGGGCTTGGGATTAAATTCTATTCAAGGCAGGGCAAACATGCTTACAATGACACAGCACTATAGTTTCAATTTTGCATTTAATTAGGGGACATAATGGTTTCTAGATCTTGGTGCAGGATTTTTGGATTCTGGATAAAGTTTGCTTCTTGATAAAGCTTTTACAGTAGAATCACCCACTGAGAGTCACAAGTTTTTATGGAACATCCAGGCATTATCTCTTGTTTTCTGTTCCTATTTCTTCACTATTTATTTTCTTTCCATTGAAAATTAGGGTGGAAAAGACAGAGTACCTGCACAGTGTCTTTTGTTTGATAGAACTAGGAGTTATTTCTCTAGTGGTGGCTTTACCCCCTCCTCGACATAATAAATGAATCATTATTGTGACAAATCAGTTTCCGGAAGTTTTCTTGTTCAGGCTGTGCATCTGTTGAGTATCTGTTGGGAGAAACAACACAGGATTTATAAATTTAGAATGTACATTTCTCTTCAGCCAAGCTTCAAAAGGTTTTACAAAAAACGATGACACAATGCTTATGAGGTTTGAGAGTCATCCAGGCTGTTGGGTATTCCAAAATTGATCTTGCTATGGCTGCTACTGTCATTATATTGTGCTGAGAGTTTACAGAGCTAACTTTTGAGTCACTTTGATGGGAAATTGAGGGGTCAATTTGTTGCTAGTATACTTTCTCTCTCTCTCTCTCTCTCTTTTCTGTTCCTGTAAAATGCTATGGTATTTCTGTTATGGTGTTTTACTTCTTCCTTTGTCAGTTGTTCTGGTAATTGTGTTTGAGGGGTAAACTGTAGTTTAGTGAATGAATTGAAAGATAAAATTTAAGAAGATAGTAATCCCTGGAAACAGAATGGTGAACCAAAGAAGACTTTGGGTTTATCTAACAAGGCAAGGCTTTTGTTTAAGATCCAGAAATCTTTCTTTCCACAAGGAAAGGCTTGTGTTGGAAAAAAAGTGTTTCCCAAGCATTCCATGTGACAACGAGGAATTGGACTTTCTTGGTGATGGCCCCCAGTTTGTGGAATAAGTTCCCAATTGAGGTATGCCAGGTTCCTTCCCTCCTGACCTTCAAGAAATTAGTGAAGACAGAACTATACAAAGCTGCCTTCAGTAACTCATCCCTCAGAAACTGTTAATAGTATTTTTTTTCCTGTGTTTTTTTGTTTGTTTTAATTTTAAATGTTGAACCATCTTATCGATGCATCACTATTAGGGTTGTGTAGGGTTCTGAGTTTTTAAGTTGTAAACTGCCCAGAGGAATGTTTCCACTAGAAAAGTGGTATATAAATCAAACACATAAATGAACAGATAGATATATTCTATGCACAATACTTTGTCACTGTGGAAAATTCTGTTCTTCCCAGTTGTGCTTTCAATGCGATTTCTAGTGGTACAGGTTATAGCTAGGCATACTGTGTGCTGGATTATCATGTCAAGTGATAAGCAATACAGTGCTTCCTCCTCTTACTTTAACAGTAACTTGTAACTGTTGAACAGTTTTATATTGCTTGTTGATTAGGTTTATGCTTCCCTGTACTAGTAAAGTAGGTCCCTGGAAGACACTCACTAACTTTTTGTGAAAATGATGGAATGGAGAAAAGACCACCCATATCCCCTAGGGAACAGCAGGGGTTGAACGGTGTCTATAATCTGCTCTAATGCTTCATTCAAACTGAACTTGAAACATTATTTTTAGAAGCAATATGTTAAGCATTACTCATTTTTTTGAAGACTATGTGTTAGTTCTTCCTTGTTGAGTATAGATCTGCTAATTTGTTCATTTTTAGAATTTTTTTTTAAGAAAATGCATTAAAATACAGACCCAACAAGAGTATTTTAGAAGTAGTGAATAAATGTTATTCACTTTGAAAAGGGTAGCTTTTTTCAGTTATGTTGTTTTGAGAAAATAATATTGTTGCCTTCTCCTTACTCCAGGAAAGTATTATTTATCATAAATAACTTGATTACTTGTAACATTTTAGGAAGTAGCAATGTTACTCTTTCAGTATGTATACCAAAAAGCAAGCAAAAAAAAAACCCCCCAAAGTTCTATGGCAAATTTTAATGTCTTATGGATTGCAATATTCAATTCATATGCTTTCCCAGGAGAAGTGGTGTGCAACATATGAAAGATCACAATCCAGTATCTATGAAAAGTCACACTCTATAGATACGGCTGGAGGTAGTTTCTTGACTGGCCCTTTAGGTCAAGGCAAACAATTCTTTAAAGAAAGGTTTTTAATAACTGATGCAGCGCATCAGCAATGGTCTACTGGAGTCTTAAAAAAATTCACTTCCTCTGCCCTTCCACCAAAGAGCAGAGGAAGTGTTCAATTTGCTGATATTGTGAAGTGGCTCACTTATTAAGCCACTTCAGGATATCAAAAATTCCAACCAGATGGAGCCAGAAAAATAGGGTTGCCTGAGCTCCAATATGCCATTTGGATGTGAGGATTGTAGCAAATGACATATTGTACTTCTAACTAATACCAAGAGATACTATATAGTTTGCAGCAGCCCAAAAGAATCCATGTAGAGAAGCACTTAATCTGAGGGTACTAAGCACTGATCCAAATCCATCACCTTCCTTGCCTGGATTCTTTAAGCTAAGGTGGAAGGGCAGTGTCTTTCCAATTTAAAGGAACAGAATTTGAATGTTTGTGAGAAGAAGATTCTGCCCAGCATTGCCTGCAGAGCACCTCTTCCACAACCCTCCTGTTTTTAGGTACAATCCAGCTACAATTAAACATAAACAATCCGAAGGGCTACTGATTTTAATAAGAGATAAACCCCTCCTTTCCCCCTCTCATTGAAATAATTTTGATTTATTGGAGATTAATTTTATTTTCCCTCCCTAATGGTTTCTCTTATTTTAAAAGTAATTCCTTTGAAGAGCTCCTGATCTTTCCTTTCCTCTATAATTATTTTTTATTTTTTTGGTTTATCCCCTTCCTTTTTGCATCTTGGAGATGGAATCTGCAGAGTTAGGCCTGCTGTAAAGATAACAAACTCTAAAACAAAATAAGAAAATTAGCAGCAGGTATGAGAGTATGGTACCTGCTATTATTTTCAAACAGGAGTGTAGTGGTAAATTTGGAACTGCAGGTATTCTTCCTGGTTGTTCCCATTGTCACCCTGCCCAAACATGGAGAATCCATAAATATAGTCAGATTGATTCATTCATATCAACAAATAAGGGTTAGATTTTAAAAATAAAGTTAAGGGCTCTTAATTGCCTATTCATAACGAAGACATCCTCAAATGTATATTGAATCACAAGAGTGGTGACTTACAGCTTTTCCAGGTGAGGGCATTTCTGTACCAGCTATTGTGAGAATTGCAGCCAAATTCAAATGGCATGAGGAAGACATGGGGGGTGGCAGATGACATCATAGAGCCTGCTGCTGAGAAAGTCCCAGATCTTTGACCCTGCAAACTCTGGCTGCGCTATCCTGCGGCTTCCCACTACAGGATATCAATATTTCTTTTAGAAAATGTCTGGTATTACACACTAAGATGTACACAATTAACCAGAAGCATCTTTCCTGGGAAAGTCGGATACATACCAGCTTGCCAGATCTTAGGGTACAGGTTTCTACTGATCTCTCTCCTAGTGGTGAGAGAAATACAGGAATGTTGGAGGTGGAAGATGAAAATATTCAATTCTTATGCAGGATGTGGCTTTAAAGATACACATCTCTATACATTTCCATCTGGCATCTAGACTTGTGTGCATATTTAGACAAGGTGCTTCCTCGAGTCATAAGAAGATGCCTCTTTGTCGTAACATGAGATCTTTTTTCCTCCTTCACCTATGTATTTTGCATGCTTTATTCATCATTAGTCATCAGAAGGCTTAACGTGCAAGACTGATTGATTGCTGAGGCTGCACCTCTAAAGCAATCAAGAGGTGGGAGGGAAAACAGGTTAATTGTAGAGAATACACATTCCTATTCATTGTTAATTTGATCCTGATGATAACTATAGAGTGTGGAAAAAGCCTTACTTGCAGAAAGGTGGGCTCCATCATTTCTGGGTGAACATAAAAGTAAGCAAAGGATTGTTTAACAAAAAAGAGAAAACTAGACTTAACAATAGTGTGTAAAACACATCTGAAAAGGGGACAACTGAGATCTCTGTTTTCTTGTCGCCTGATTATGTGATAAAGAACAGCATGATTGCAGAGGACAGCTTAGCACGTCACTTTCTCTAGAGGCCCATCTTCAGTATAACAAGTGGGGTTCTTTCCCTGGCCATGTCAATAATAGACAGTTTGTGGTGGGAAACTTGCAGCTTGATTTGCCCTATACATCAGGTCTTTTCTGGCTAACTTCTGACAAAATGAAACATGTAAGTGTGGCCATGCTGGCTGGGAGATTCTGGCAGAGGAAGGAAGGAAGACAACTTTTCCAACTTTTGCCAATATACAAGTCCACAATCTAGGTTTAGAACATGTTTCTGTCAATATAAAAAAATGGAAAGCAACTTCAGGGACAGAAAAAATTCTGCCATAGCCAAAGAGCAACATGGGTGACTGACAACCAAAAAGAACCCAACCTTTTGCAAAGAACGTGATTATATACTACATTCTTTCCTAAACTGTATGTGTGTGTCCTCGTGTAGCCTTAGCTGTCAAATGAAAAACCTCCCTACCACTCCTCCCACTTCCAGTTGTTTTTGTTCTTTACCCCAGGGCATTAGTAACCCATTCCTGTTGTGGGGCTCCCTTTCTCCCTACATGCCATGTTTCAGTTTTATTCAGATACATAACTATCTGCATCTATCTATGTTGAGAGAAAAAACAAAAAAGGCTGCGTGCTCCTTATACACCCCAAAGAAAAGGCCAAACAATACAATTATTAGAACACTTTTTTAAAAAGTTAGCTTTCACTCCATTCAAGTCTTCATCAGACTTGGTACCACTTTGTTGTGGATGGTGCAGGAAAAAATATGAAAATTCCAAGAGTCATAACTGATGTCCATGCCGGGTCTGTTTCTTAAAAGCAAATTCAAAAATGCAGTCTGAAAACTCAACTCAGGAATGCAGGCTACAAATTATACCCGGGTAGCTGATGGTTGGATTATCTTTCCAAGCTCCCCAAACAAAGGATGCGAGTTATTGAGCATTCTCCCTCCCCCATTGCCTATTTTGAAACTCAAGGTTCTCCTTAGCCAAGTATTGTGGATGCACTGAAATGTGGCGAACCTCTGTCAAAAATTAGAGATAAAATTTAGTGTACCTGTTAGGTGAAACTAGCAGCCAAATTAACAATATAGCCTCGTGTTTGGAAGAAGATGTTAAGAGTAAGCATGGACAATAATAAATAACTTGCTTGGAAATAAGTGATAATATATTAATTGTTATTCTGGTGTTTTTGGCCATTCTTGGGAGAGGGGAAATAGGTTTTTGAAGATGAAATTAGTTTACGGATGAGTCCTGAAAGTCTAAGTAAATCGCATAGTGACCAGTGGATGGACAGGCCATCATTGCAATTGCTTGCATCTCCAAGGATGGTACACATCTTAAGCTTGAAAGTCTCTCCTCCTGCACTCCCTCTGCAATTATGGGAGCCAGAAACATATTTTAAGAAAAAAAGAAACACCTGACATTTCCTCTGTCTTCTCAAGACTGGATGCGTATGAATATGTATCTCTACCTGTATGGGGTGAGGGTGGAGAGATTATCTTCTGCCAAACTTGTGTATGAAATCAAAACCTCTGACTGTTCTCTGTAGCCTCAGATAAACCTGAGAAACAAAGATACCCTTTGAGTATAAATATTTTTGTGGTGGAGGAAGCTCACCACATTCCATGTGGCATGAAAATTTCTGAGACAGTTGCTACTCATAGTGGTTTTGTGAGTCAGAAACCCTGCCATTTGTGTAGTCCCTTGGTTATTCTTCTGGCAGGAATATGCCTTTATTAGACTTAGCATTCAAACTGTCTGCCCTCTCTGGTTGTTTTCTTGGGGGGGGGGGGATGGTTATCACAGTCACAGTCCAAGCAAGGGAGGGGTATTTATGGTGCCATCACAGCTTGGCCCACAGGTGACCCTGACAGCACAGTTGCTATGGCCTAAATCCAATTGATCCAATTGCTAGTCCCAAATAAAGTAGATCCATAGAATCAATTGCCCAATAACAAGCTAACACGTGTAAATTCCATTGATTCAATGCATCTTGATGTAGGTCTTTGTAATGACTTCTTCGTCTTTATCATTTCCAGGCCTCAATTAGCATTCAAAGGGGCGGTGATGTTAGGCTGCTTTACAAATAAAAACAAAAAGTAAAAACAAAAGTATTGTGGTACCTTAAAAGTTCAGAGATTTATTTGACCATGATGTTTTGTGGAGTACAATCAATTTCCTTAGAGATGTGCAGCATAATAGTCAGGCCACAATTTTATATGCACAGAATACATGGTAGTGAGGTGAGCACCTAGTCTGATCGGAAAAAGACAGTGACAGTTACATTGGTTATAAATTTTAAAGGATTAGTGTCAGTATTAACATTTGAAGTATTGATTTTAGGCATCTTGTTAACAAATGTATCAACTCATCTGTAAGTTGATATCAGTGCTAGGCCATTGCCTTGAAGTATACATGGAGCTATTTCTAGAAAGTTTTCTGGAGGTTAGAGTTATATCAAGGACAAAGAAACTGTACACATGACTCAAGATAAATCCAGCTCGTTTACAGATATTCTGAGTACACTATACCTGGAAAACTATGAAGTTGGTCACCAGATATCATATATATATGGTTTATATATATATAAACCATATATAAAAACAACAACATGCCATCAAGTCAATTCTGATATCTGGTGACCAACTTCATAGTTTTCCAGGTATATATATAATTTGCTAAGAATCCTTGGGGTTTTTTTTAATCCTTTAGAGGTGCATTGGAATTCGTGAGTATAGCCCACTTTAGTATTCCCACCCCTCTTCCCCCCATTGTAATTCCTGTTTCCCACAACAGTTATTTTGAGATCTGTAAGGTTCGCATGCTCTAAAACTGGCTTTTGTGTATTGCCATTTCAGATGTCAGAATTGTTTCCATTTATTCTCTTGCATAGACTTTGTACTATTTGTACTATACAGAATGCAGAGGGGCAAAGATTGCATAGACCGCATTAAGAGATGAACAAGTCAATGGCCCCTGATGTTGTAGGTGACATTTTGAGAGACCTTAATTGTGTTGCCAGAAGAGATGTTACATTTGGCATATAGCAGTGCCTTGTTCTGCCTCCTTCTCCATGTTTTATGGCCTCTTGTGCCTCAAGCAAGTACAGGTCTGCCACCCAGAGCCTGGAAAAGGGAAATATCATCACAGCACTATCTTTCCTTTGTTAGTGTTGGTAGACTGTTGTTAGACTGTTTAATGTATCACACTGACTTGGGGCTGATTTTTTTTTTTTAACTAGCAATGGGTGAAGTTTGGGAAGAGAAGAATACAGTTCCAAATGTTTTTCCACAGGATAAGTGATTATATAATTTGCATGAGCTGCACTTGCCACTGTTGTAAACCTCCAAGTAGAATCAGAGTTTTAGGGAATGTGGGCTGGAATCAGAGCATGGAAATGGATTAGCCCAAAGTCATCTCTCTGGGTGACCATTCCTTGTCATAAGAAACAAAAACAAAACAAGAAAAGCCTTGTTTGAAATATATGTCTTTATATTTACACTGATGTAAATCAAAACTCATTGTGCTTTGTTTCTATCTTGTTGCCTTCATTAAGCTGGCTGATGAGATGGATTTTTTATTTTGTAGAAGAGTCAGCCTGTGCAATCTCGGGCAAGCTACATGGTTCTGGAGTGCCCTCAACCACATTTGAGTACTCTATACAGTATCTAGAAAACCCTGAAAAGGGTTGTCATAAGTTGGAACTGACTTGTCAGCATGTGATTGTTATTGTTGCATTCTTTTATTTGCAAGACAGAGCCTTTCAAAGCAGTTTACTGGTTGGGTACTTTAATGTTCTCCAAATATGTGTCCTATTCCCTCCCCTGGCCTCTACTGAGATTAATCTGCCTTCCTCTGTTCTTATAACTACCTGGCTGTGATGTGTTTGGCCCCAAGTCACCTGTTAACTCCATGTATTATCAGAGAAGCAAGCCGAAGTCTCCTAAATCAGAAACCAGCACTGTAGTAACCACCCTGTACCCTTCACCCCCAACTTCTGGCTACTCTGTGACTCTCAGCTGATCCTAATGAACTGGGTATGTATTCTGCTATGTACTGTCATTCTGGGGGATTTTTTATTAAAATGTCATGGATCTAGCTGGCCTGTTTAGGCTATTTTGGGAGGCTCTGCTATGTATGGGGGCTGATGTAATGAATTCTCAGACTTCAGAATAAGCTACCACATAATTGTTGACTGATTTATTATTTGCATCAGGCTTTCTAATTGTTGAAAACATCCTATAAACTGGCTTAAAATCTAAGGTGAATGGCTCTGTACTGAAAAACTGAGGCATCAAGCAAGACACAAAGTTCAAAGCTGGACAATACATTTAGGGGAGCACTAAAAACATACAATAGGACAAGCTTCCAAGTTCACCATAGCCTGTCATCAATAAATATAGTATAAAACTGGGATTATGGCAAATTATTGAAAAACTGAGCTATGAGATGCCCTGTGGCTTATGGAGCCAGGCTGCCAACAGAGCAAAACAGAGTTTTAGATGCCACATGAGACAGAGGTGACAATGACATGATTTCTGCAGTCTCTCCACCACTGCAGGCAAAGCCCTGGCCCCTCCTCCAACATATGCCCATTGCTTTCAGTAGGCTTGGAGCAGAAAAAATGTGAAGCAAAGTCTTCATAATGTTCGACAAGGATTCAAATATTTCCAGGAGAGCAGGACTGATAACCCAATCAGATCTTCTTCCACTTCCTGTGACACCCACAGAAGATTAATTTCTGATATTTGAAATTCAGTCAAAGATTTCTGTTGATTCTAAGGGCTCTTCCAGATGGAGCATTTGTTCTACCCCAGTCACATCCTCTTTTCAGTTGCTTGATGCTGGAGGAATGCAGGGTTGACTGGGAATTACATCTAAACTTCTCTTTCAAAATCTATTCTTCTGTTTAAGAAATGTTTTTATTTCTTTGAAATAAAATAATCTACTTTCCTGCTGGAGTTCCTTTGCTGGATTTTTAAAGTCCTAAATGAATGTTTCTGATTGGAGATTCTCATCAGCCACATCAACTATAGATAATGGGAAGCACTAAACTATGCACTAGTGGTATAAAGAGTTGTTAAAAGTCAACCAGACTTTTGGAAGGAGCAGAAAGTCATAAAAATTAAAGCATATTACAAAAAAAAAAAAAAAAAAATGAGAGAAACATAATCTGCATGGCAGGAAAAATACCAATAACATCAGTGCAGAGCCCAGTATTTTCAAGAGAACAACTATGTTGACTGGAAGAGACATTATGTTGCTTGTTATGCCATTCACCTCTTTTCCTCTCCTTTCTTACTATTTGTGTGGCTGTTGACCAGCCATCTACAAGGCTGCCATGTGGGGGGGAGAGACTTGCCCAAGTCCCTACAGTAAGCAGGACCTCCTGTCTCAGTCCTATTTGTATTGCTCACCATGTCCAGAGGTTCATTTCTTCTACTGGAAATCTTTCCTAAGGATGTGCTTAGAGGGAGTCCGTTCTGAACTTTTAAGTTTGTGGAGAGGCAGGAAGCAGTTTATTCAGTGAATATAAACAAAGGGTTCCATGTAGGTCCATCTGAACAAAACAAAACCAAGATCTACAGGCAGATAACCTTGTTATGACCAACAAAAATTCCATTAAGGAATGCTTGCTGCTGAGTTCTAAACAACTCTATCAAGCTAATTGATATATATAATTTGAGGGTATGTGTGAGAAAATCTTAAACTGTTTATTTTAATCTCACTTTTTTGTGAGTTGATTTTTTACAACAATAGTCCTGTTGCAATAAAGGACTTCTGTATAGGGGGAAACATTTGCACGTGCTTCCTTTGACAAGTCCTTTAAACCTCCACTTGTTTTGGCTTTTGCAGTTCCTCACCTCCCTGTGCATCCCCCTCCCCAGCTAGTTTTCAATCCTTGCATGAGCAAAATGTTGTCTTCTACCAGAAAAGAAGGGGATTAATTGCTTATTCAGTGGAGGAGAGCAGTATTAGCTGCCCTGGATAGTAAATAGTGATCAGCTGAAAATTCTGCCAGCATGTAGCTGCGGCTGACTCATTGGGCTGAGGGCAGAACAGAATCTGGAAGGAGCAAAGGAAGTGGCTTAATTTAAGAAATTACAAAATTTGGGAAAAGTTAATATAAGACTATCACTCAGTTGAATTGTACCCTCCTTTTGCATATTGGTTTGTGGACAGGAGATGGCAGTATGTTCACATATAGTAAGTCATATAGGAAATCAGCTAAAATTCCATATCTACTTTGTAGTGGAAGACAGATGAAAAGATAACATTCTGAGGCTATTCTTATCCCTACCCACTCATTCATTTTTATGTAGTTCACTTATACAACAGATGTACACCCCATCCCTCATCATATTAGATTGCATGATAACACACAACATAAAATATTATTTCAATAAAGGGCAAAAGTAAGAGGAGAGAAAAAAAGTTAATTAAAATAATTGGCCCTTTTTTAATCTGGATGATTTATTTTCTTTATGGTCTAGTCAGTAAAGGCCTCTGGGCTTTATTACCAATTACCGGTAAATGAGCAGCAATACTTATGCACATCTTTCCATTTGAACTGACATAACTTTCTACCTTAGTACTTTTCTATTTCCTTTATTACTTATCAAGAATAACAAATGCAAAGTGAGGCTTCAGTGTTGGCCATAAACAGCACAACATACAGATATTTCTGTCATCCAGGCAAAGCCCTAGTCTGACCTCCAAGTGTCTATAGTCCTTCTAAGCCAGGGACACTTTGGCAGATGGGGTCATTCACAAGTTTTGGCTCCTTTTCAGCTCAGGGTACACTACTATCTGCAGGATCCTTTCCAGCATAGGGTACACTACAGTCTGCTCCATAGTTACCACTGGGAGTAACAATACACAGCTCTATACACCTTGCTGGCCACAATGGATTAAAGCTGTGGTTCCTGACCAGTGGAGTGACACAGAATAGTCTAGGTGGAACAGAAGATGTTCATAATATTTGCTATGATTTCACTCAGTCTACATGTCCTACCTGCCACTGATTATTCACCTGTGGACTTCTGGCATGATAGCAGTAACTTCTGAGACTCAGTGTCTCCTCAGATCTCCCATTCGCCCTGCCTAGCAGTTTACCACAGTTTACCACAAGCTGTACCAGAATGGCTGTGAACAAATAAAGTTCCTTCTCAGAAAAAAAGTGGATTCTCCCACCCCTTTATCTTGATTGGACCAAAGCTTTCTGACAGACTGATTGTGGAACATAAGAAATCAAGGGCTGAGAATCACTGGTTTAAGAAACAGCTTTCAAATGACCAAGAGACTGATCAACAAAGGGTGAATTTATTCAAATCTGAATATAAAGCACATAGAAAGATTAGAAGAATGTTACCTCTTAGTCTAACTTAGTGATAATTATTGGCCACAAGGCACACTGAATCTACTCTTTTCAGTGTGCTTTTATAGGAGACTTCCCTGGTGGATTGTCCCCTAGCCTGAAATCTGAGCTTAGCATTTTCTAGACTGACCAGGAGGTGGATTGGTGATAGCATCGCATCCAACAAGAGCCCTGTTTAAGTAATAGTCTGGAGCTTTTGGCCTGTTTAATATGGCTCTGCTGGGAAAGAACACTTACTGCAATCTTACAATATTTGTCTTGTTTCATAGTCAGTTTCAATATGTTGGGATTTAAATTTGAATCCATGTACATATGGTTAATAATAATAATTCTGTCCCAGTTATGTCCCATCAAGTCAATTCTCGCTTATGGCAACCTTTTCCAGGGTTTTCTGGGTACATGCCATTCAAAATGGTTTACCATTCCCTTCTTTTGGGGGCACTCTGGGACTATGCAGCTTGCTCATAGTTGGCATTTCTCCTGGGAGGCATCGTGGACAATCAAACTCTCATATATATATATTTGCTTGAATAACCTGTATGGTGTAGTTCCAAAATGTTGGTGTATCAAGACATTCCTCCTTACCTCATAAACTATGACTCCTATCTAAAACAGTTAGGGAAGTGCTACAGCACTGTGGGAAAAATGAGTCATAGGCATTTAATATGACCCTCCCTGTCACTATTTTAATCGGTCTCTTCAAATATATTCCTGCACCCAGAGCCAAATTACACAACACATGTACTGACATTTAAGTTTCTTTGACTTTAAAAAAAACCCACAACAACTCCAAAGCAACCCCATGAATATGTGAAGATGATCAAAAGAGCAGAAGCAGCGAAGGGCTGCAATTACATGTCTGCCTCAAACTGGTGTCGGTACGAAGCAACTTTTGTCACTTCACATGACATACACTTTACTGTGCTTTAATATAGTGTGCATTGGGCACCATTTTGAGATGGAGTAAAGTTTCAGCAAGGCAAGAGAGCCCTTCCTTTTCCACAGAGTTGCCAGCTTGTCCAGCAGGTGACTTGACAACAGCTGCTGGGGAGCACAGGGGCAGAGTCATGTATTTGTGGGCCAGGCATACCCCATCACCACTGCTGTTGCCAAATACACTTTCCAGTGACTGTTGTCCACCTGCCCACTAGACAAACAAGCCCTGTGGAGGAGGAAGGGAAGCCTGCTCCATATGCAGTGAAAAAAGAGCCACTGAAGCAGATTCCTCAGGCAAAAACATTGCTGGGCTGCTAGTGTTGGGAGGCTTCCCACCTACTTAGGCACTGGTTGACCAACATTATTCTTGCCAGGGAGGAGGCAGTCCACCCTCTGTTTTCACCACATTAAAACATTCATGTGATAGGAATAATTTCATTCTGAATTGCAGATAACCTACAGTGAAAAGCTTATTGGGTTATCTAGATGTCATTCCAGGAGAGTGTGCCTAAACATCTCCACTCCAGCTATGTTTCTCCTCAGAATTGCATCACCCACAGATGCTTTTCCACCTACTAGAAAAAAGAGATAATGCTATATATTTTTTGCCAAGCAGGTGGAAAACTGAGATCAGTAGCTGGAGGATAAAGATTATGAGTGGAAAGGCAGTAGGAAGGTAAAAGCATAGCACTTTCCCTAAAATTTCCTCCACTCTTAGTTGCAGTCCTCTGAAAGCTACTTTGTGTTCAGGACGTTATATGCTACTACTGCAAACAGGTTGCATCAAGTTACTCTATATTTGGTTTGCAAACATATTTACAGTAGGACCTTGAGATGATTCCACCTGGGTAAAAGAAGGACCACCTTTTATTATTTAGTTTATTTATTCAATTTATATCATTTCTTCCAGGAATAGGATGCAATAAAACAGAACAAATCCAATTACAATGTATAATGAATGAAACAGTACACAAAATTAAAAGAGAATCTTATATCCCCAGTAAAAGGGGGAAAATGCCACTCTCAGTTAAAAGCTCAGGTCTTAATGAATAGGGATGCAAACGGAAGGACAACAGGGAAGAAACTTTCCTGGCCTCTACTGACAGAGTATTTCACAGCCTGGAAATGGCCCACACATATAGTTTGGAATAGGGATACGCATTGTCTTTAGAGAAAATTGTCAAAACTGGGAGGAACAGGGATATTTTTGTATTTCTGAATCAGCTGCAGGGTCAGCTACAGCCCTCTCTTGTCCTCGTGTTGTTTTACACATTCCTAAAAATCACTAAAGTTTATTCTGGCATTTTGGGGTTAAAAATGCTGAAATCTGGTAAAAAATGGCAGTAGTTGTGAGTCAGGACAAAATAAACTAGCAAACGAAGAAAGCACCAGTGTAGAAAGAGATTAACAACTGAAATCCTGATGACAGCCAAGACAGCCAAACGCTGAGCCCCTGTGGAGAGCTTAGACCAATCACACAGGCTCCATATATTCCTAACTACTCAACCAAACAGCCTTTTTGCATCCCGGCATGGCAAAGAGAGAGTGCTATGTTGCTTACTTGACTGGCTGCATTCTAGAATTTTCTTCTTCTTTTTTCTTTTAGGTGGCTGCACTTAGGATTGAGTGTGTTTGTGAATGTAGGATGGATGACCAACCAACTCAGGTTATAAGTCCTTATTTTCCCAGTTTGCCACCTCCCTGATCTGGAAAAATGCAAATACCAGCACAAACCTAATAACAAATTGTTTCAGACCTTCATACTAGCTTGGCCATATGTACAGCAAATATTTTAATACAAATTGGATTAGATGATACTCACACACCCCTAGTTTACAATGATCCATGTATCTCCAAAATAGGATAGCCAAGCTATGCCTTTCTTGTTCATTAAAACTAGAGGCACGTGGCACCTTTACATTCAAGAAGATACATTGATATATTGGCATTTCCTTCTGACTAGACATGGATATGAGGATTAGTGTATGTAAAGGAGAGCATCACCTGTTCAGAAAGAAGCCCACTGGCACTCCTATGTTTCTGCATGATCTGCTATTTTGGGTGTGCCTCCTGACAGGAAGGAGAGTCCAGAGCATTAATTAGTGAAGAGCGACACTGATTAGACTCCTCCAAGTGTGGGTAAATCTGTTCCATTGGGTGTCAGTTCAGGCAACACTGCAAGTACATAGATTAGTTGATTGACATGTGCTGTGGCTGCGTGAGATTCTGGGTATCCACAGAATATGTGCTGTGGTTCATACCTCATGGAGTACATGCCTTTCTCTATGTATAGAGGTACATATGAGCTTTTTAATGGAAGATCACTTGTACAGAATGAGGTGTGCCTGAGCCTGAACTGCCTTCCAGAGGAACAGGATAGAGGGCTCTTGTCCCCTGGCAGACAGAGCAGGTGCATAAACCATGAGAATCCTTCCTGCCTGTGCAATTGCCAATGAGGGAGCTGACTTAGCTAACCACTGCTGCCATGGCTACTGGCCCTGCCAACACTCATTCTTGATTTTTTCTGGTGTTCAGTTTTAGTCAGTACCCATTTTATGTGACAATACATTTGCTCATGTGACTTTTTTTCACTTCAGAAGGAAAGCAGCTGCGGCTACAGCAAGCACATCTTTTTAACAGCAAGTACATTATAGTGGCTAGTGTTTTGGATTTAAGATGAGGGGCTAAACTAGGAATGGCCCTAAATACTTTGATGTGTGGGCTAGAGTAGCAAATTGTCCCTCCCTCCCTCCCTCCCAGTCACTCAAAGCCAGCCATATTGTTTTGCAGGCAGAAAGTCTCTGAAGCACTTTTCTCTGTCTTTAGCAGTAAAAATACAAAGATAGCAACTGAAATTTGCTGTCCTCTCATGACAAAATCTGCTGCTTGGGGCAGCTGCCTTATTGTGATGGTAAAACTAGTCTTGTCTCAAATCCCACAATTAACTGAATTTTGGGGCTGAACAGGGGTTTGAATGTTCCTGGTTAAAATCCCTCCTTAGCCATGGTGACTGATGCAGACTAGTGGGACAAAAAATAAAAATAAAATAATGCCCCCTCTGAGTCCAAATTCCAGCAGCTAGTGGCTGCTGTTGTTGAAACTGAGTAGCTACCTTTGAACTTGTGCATAAGAAGGAGGTAAGAGTGTCCAGAACTGACATTAGCTTGCCTCCCCTCCCTTGGATTTTTAAATATGTAGCTGCATGAATGAATTGGTTCCTCCATCTTTCCAAAACAACCACCCCCAATCTGTTACACTCCAGATGTTTTTGACAAAACAGGCCATAATTCCTGAATCCTGATCATTGGCCATGTTGCCAGAAGCAGATGGCAGGTGTGGACAAATACATCTGGAGGGCACCAGGTGAAGGAACACAACTCTCTAAAAGATTAAATTGTCATATACTTTAAAAATTAGCAAGCGACACAAATTCTGTAATATTCAGTCATATTGTACACAGTAGATAAATCTTAAATATTTTATAAAATATAGTATTTTGTATAGAATTTAACCTATTTTTACATCTAGATATATTTGTATATAGTTAATAGAGAGTGCTAGGTAGCTTAGTTAATACAGACTGCTAGATAGCTTATGTGACTGTGGAGCCAGAGGCTGGGATTTCAGTTCCCCACTGGGCCTTATAGGAGAAGAGCTAGCCTGTGTAGCATTGGGTAAGCTGCATAGTCCCAGATCGCACCCAAGAAGGGAATAGTAAGCTATTGCTAAGTACTTTACTCTTTGAAAACACAGGAAAAGGTTGTTGTTGTTGTTGTTGTTGTTGTTGTTACAAATGTATGATTCATAAAACCTTTGCTGCTCCATATCACAACCATGAAAATTCAATTTTATGTCTAGTGGTGGAGTTTTGTAGTTCTTGTATAAAATATTTGATTGAAATGCCTCCAACATTCACATAGCAACAACAATATGCTGTCAAGTTGATTCCAATTCATGGTGATCCTTTCCAGGGTTTTATAGGCAGAGAGTACTCAGAAGGGAGGGATTTGAACCATTCTCATCTTCTAGGGGTACTCTGGAATTATACAATTTGCCTAAAGTTACACAGGCTCCTGCCAACCTAGCAGTTTGAAAGCATGTAAATGTGAGTAGATAAATAGGTACCACCACGGTGGGAAGGTAACGGCATTCCGTGTCTAGTCGCGCTGGCCACGTGACCATGGAAACTGTCTACGGACAAACGCTGGCTCTACGGCTTGGAGACGGGGATGAGCACCGCGCCCTAGAGTCGGACACGACTGGACTAAATGTCAAGGGGAACCTTTACCTTTACACAGGCTCACTGTTTTCCTGAGACACACAGTGGAGAATTGAACTCTCTAACTCACTCCTCTATTTAGTTAATATTCAATATTCATTATAAAATCTCTCCCAGAGCAGTTTTTTTTAAAAAAGTTAAAGCAGTTATACAAGATATCAGACACTAGATCGGTAAGCAAACATAGCAAGAGTCAATTTATAAATATTCTTTCAGAGCACAAACCAATTCCTTTCAAAAACATTACCTGCTTCATTCCTTAAATTTCAATTCATTAAACTCTCAGAGAGAATAAAATGTTCTTAACCTGATAATGAAATGACAACTAAATAAGTGTCAGGCAAACTTTCCTGGAAAGGTTGTTCTGTAATTGAGATGATGAAAATGGATGGTAGTATAAAGTATGATAAAAAGACACCAACTGCTAGCAGGTTTATTTTTAATTTAACTGGAAGTCTTGTGAACCTGGAACAGGATTTCCTTAGAGTAGAATAGAAGAAAGTGTCCCTGCCTAAGTCAAACAGATACAACAGAAGCAAAGTTGTCATTACTTCTAGACAAATTTGACTGGGGAGAGGGGAGGATAATTTCATCTATTTCATCTAATGAAGAAGCCTTTGTTATATTTTATAAGAGATTGTGTGAATTGGTCTACCTGAAACAGAAGAATGTATGGACTTTTCAAAAGACAGTATCTGTCATTAGCTGGCACCCAAGGAGATTCAACAGATCATGTTGGGGAGAGAAAAAAAGGGGGGAATACTGTAGATTTTAAAATACTAACAAATTTATCTCATTGTGAGCTTTCATAAATCAAAATCTACTTCTTCAGACACAACTCATAGGAAATTTCAACTTTAATAGAACTCTAGGATCTAGAGGGTTTCTTGGTTAATTTCTTTGGGAAACCTTTGTGATATCATTAGAACTGCCAATTCTCAGGATGTGGATTGGAGTTTCAGGGATGGCTGATGCTTCCTGGTCTTCAGATAGGGAGACAAATCTCATGGGGAGCAACGCCAGGTGAGAAGAAAGTGTGTGTGTTCCAGCCAATGGCAGGGCTCCATGACTTAATGAGAAGGTGTTTTGTACATGTGTTGCTCTTAAACAATATCAGGGCATCCAAGAGCTAGGAACAAGGGGAGGGGACTTGGGAAAGAGCTGGTGGGTGCATTTGGAGCAAGGCACAGAGAGAAGCATCTTGTGCCCATTTCCAGAATCAGGTAATCCACAAGGACTGCCCTCCTTTGTCCCCTGCCTCTGTGACATCAGAAGGATCCACCCTTGTAACATCACAGGGGCCTGCTTGCTGGTCTAGGTTTTGGTCCTGAAGTCTTGGGGAGTCAGATGTTGCTGACCTGGCAAGCTTAGATAAGTCAGGTCAATTATGGCAACCCTTTTCAGGGTTTCAGAAGTGATCTACCATTCCTTCTTCTGGGGCCACCCAGGGATTGTGCAGCTTGTCCAAGGTCACACAGGCTTGCTCTTCTCCCAGGAGGCACAGTGGGGAGTTAAACTCCGAAACTCTGGCTCCACAGCCAGATACCTAAATCACTGAGTTATCCAGTCAGCCTTAGACATTATTAATATATCCAACCAGCTTAGACATTATTATTAATATGTATTTATTTATTTATTTATTACATTTATACCCCGCCCATTTAGACCACGTCTACTCTGGGCGGCTTACAATAGAAATAGCATAAAAGCAATTAAAAGCGGCAATTTAAAACAACAACAATAATATCATTCAAGATGGAAAGGTAAAGATCAAAATAGAAAAATAAGGACGGAAAAATAAAAATAGTAAAGATCAAGTAGTGACAGGAGGGAAGGCCTGCCTAAAGAGCCAGGTCTTAAGTTGGCTCTTAAAAACACCCAGTGAGGGAGCCAGGTGGATCTCTGACGGAAGACTGTTCCAGAGTCGAGGGGCCACTGCCGAGAAGGCCCGGTTTCTAGTTCTTTCTTTCCGGACCTCCCTCGGGGTTAGGCCCCTCAGCCGTCTTTCCTGGCTATAACAAGTGATTTGAGTAGATCTAGGTGGGAGAAGGCGTTCCGCTAGGTATTGAGGTCCTAAACTGTTTAGGGCTTTATATGTCATCATTAACACTTCTTCTAAGAGAGACTAGGCATATATATATTTATAAGCATATTAAATATATGTCTACCTTCCTCTGAATCGCCTGGTACCTGGAATGTTGCCAGAATCTCCTTAATTTATAAAAATGAGGAAATTACATGGTTGACATCAGGCAGGTTAAACAAGTCCACTGTGAGCTCATTTGAAATCTATTAGCAGCTGCAAATCTGGTTGCAATGAAAGAGAATCAAGCTGCCTTTGCTAACTTAATGAGAATGGTTAGAGAAATGTTGGAAATTACTGAAATGCTGCAAATAATTATGTTTAAGCAATAGCAAATAGCACTGTTTCTTCTTACTCAGATATATACAAATTATGTATAGTATAGATATTAGTGGTAAGAATTTTGTTCTTGTTAAAATATTTTTCATTTTAAATTATATAATATATTATTATTTGGGTCCAGACTTAAATTATTAATTCCTTACTTATGTCCCATTTATTTCAGTGGGTCCATTTTATGTATAACTGTATCGGAATCTAACAAAATGTGTCTCTATTATGCTATTGTATAAAAACAGATGATGAAAACTAAACAGCACTTCAAGGTTTTTCTGGATCTGTTGGAAGGATACAGTTAATCAGTAAAATATATGTACAATTATAAGCATGATTTGCAAACAGAAACATTTAAGCAAAACATTCGAGCTTCCAGCTTCAGCTCCTTCTGTAAAAGCAGAGCAATTGAAAAAGCCAAAATTGTTTGCTTAGATATTTCTGTTATTTATTATATTGTTTATATATATATATTAAAAAGAGCATTACCCAGGATGCTTCATTTAAAAAAGGAGGAGTGAGACATGAACTTTTTGTTAATCAATCTTAGAAGACAACATATGATTTCATTTATGTGGTTTATACTCTTCTTTCTTCTTAAGATGGGACTCAAAGTAGTTTACACTTAACAAACACGATAAAAACATAAAAAATATAAAATTATAGCAAAATTAGAAAAAAAAAGCATGCCAGTAAAAGAAATATATTGCCCTCACTCAATTAAAAGACTGTTTTGCTGCAAACGATGTCATTTATCAAAGGTTTACCTGAATAAAAAAGAATCTTTGCCTGCTGGTGGAAAGACTACAAGGAAACAGCCAACCCAGCTTTCCTCGGTAGGACGTTCCAACATAGATCCAAACATTTTGTTCTGTGTAGTATCTCTGGAAGTGCAAATCTGGGGAAAGACACAAATAATTGGCTGAAGAGCTTAACATTATGATGCGTAAATAGGGCAGTCTCTTACACAAGACCAAAAAAGAAGCCAAAGGATGGCACCAATTTGCCTACAGCTGCATATGTTGACATATACTGTATGTATGGATGAGAAATTGGAAATTTAAAGTTTAAACAAAATTGAATCAGCTGTCTGGATGCAACTGTTGATCAGCAACTTTAAGACACCAGGTCACTCTCTCTGTGGTTCTTGATCTTTAAATTAGACATGAGCTAGAAAGCCCTACAAAAAGTGAGTGTCGCTTTACAACATTTCAAATCTAGGACTGTTCACTGTGAAAGAGATCACACAGCCACCCTGTGCATAAACAAATTGTTTGACTATAAGTCTATTGTATTTTGCTTTTGTTAAAAGTTTCAATTAAAAGGCAAAAAAGAGTGGGAAAAGAGGATACTGGAATTAGAGGTGCAAATAATACTGCATTCCTCTTTCCTAGATTTCGGATGTGGGCTGTCACAACATAATGAGACATCTCAGACTAGAGCCTTTAAGCAATCACTTACCTCTAGCTGAGAGTAGTATAAAGCTCTGTTGTTTCTCTTAAGATCTCTGTAAATGTGCAGATGTCTTTATTGCCCTTTGAAATGCAAACACACACACAGCAAGCATAGGACAGCTTGATAATTTTTCAGAAAGCTGTGAACAACCCATCCTTTGCTTGAGATTCAAACAAAGCAGATCTTAATTCAGGGCATTTTGCACAAAAAGGGGGGCAATTTTACAGAAAACATTGTACTTGCCAAAGTAAGAACTCTGTCTTGAGTACCAGGAAATTTCCTCATCATGCTTATTGGCGAGAATAGATTGTTGCTGTTCCCATTCAAAGATGAAACAAGGGAGGATTTATATCCTGTACTAGATGAAACAGAAAATGTAGGAATTTGAACTTGACTTGGCACCTAATTAAATACATCTATAAAGGGCTACAAGTGGTAAAGGATGGTGTGATGTCAGTAAACTAGGAACAGCAGATTGGAGGCAACCATGAAAAAGAGAGTGAACCAGGATGGATAATAATATAAAATCTGGACTGAGAAGCAATCTGCATTACATAGTGTCCAAACTGAAGGAGGAATCAGATGTCATTACTGAAGAGTATTTGCGGCCTTAGATGTGTTCCTACCACCACTATTGCTGGCATAGGGTTTGAGCCACAAAAAAAAGATGGTCATTCCCAGAAAAGTAATACAGTAATGGAGAGAAATAATTAGCTCTTCTAAGTAGTAAAACGTCTTTGCCCAGATTGGTTCTAAGGTCTGTGAATAGATCCTTAAGAGAATCCAGAATCCAGTAAATTTTAAATTAGGTTTCCAAGTTACAATAATCATGGTCTGACTGAAACTTCAGCTTCATGCCCAATCCAGAAGCATAAGTATTATTGTGATTTCCATCTTCAAGCCCTTCCCTTTTCAAAGGGCTTGGTAGCATTAATCATGATGATCCTTGATGTATTTGTCAAGGATTCCAGCACCCCTTTCAATCTTGCTTAATCATTTTCTAATATAATGTTGTAATGAGTTCCACAGACTAATTACACTGCAGGTTTCTTTTGAGTATCCCTGCCATCTTGAAAGTCTCAAGCTGTCGTTCTCTCATCTTTGGAGACTAACAATATCTGTAGCAACACACAGAGCTGCCAAAATAATTACTGACCTCATGTGCCCCTATCTCCATGCCAAGAAAGAAAGAAAGAAAATTCTTCTGCTAAATTTCTGGAAAGAAAGTGGACAGAAAAAGACAAATACTGTATCTTATTGGTCTCAACTAGTAAGAGCCAGAAGGTCTTGGTTCAGTGTGTCAAGTCATGCATTTTTTTCCTTACCATTATGCATGGAAAATCTTTATTCACTGCACCAGATTTAGAGTGTATCTTCATTTATTGCCCCATTACATTTCTCTATTGCTTCTAACAGAGGGCAAGTAGATTTTTGAACAAATAATGTGATTGTTCTGCCTGTTAAGAAGTGTCATATAAACAGATGAAGTATAAAACATGTTGCACTAGCTGACACCAGCAAAAAAAAAAAAAAAAAGGAGGAAAGGCAATAAGGACAATAAACAAAGCCAAGAAAGAAATATATATATATTTTTGCCCAGGTTTATTGTTCAACCACACCCAATGTGCTAAAGAAAAGATTAATTTCTTCATTGGGACAACTATAAATAGAGATAACTATACAGGATAACATAGTTACAACATAAAAGTACAGTAAATACAAATGTTCCATGTTTTTTCTCTATAACTTAAGTTAAAATTTTCTGTAGTTGTTCATGTTAAAATGCTGCATATTTATTTCTATTTATTGAACAATAAACACAGCACTTTGAGAAATATTTTTCTTTCATGGTTTTGCTGGCTGCTGCTAGTTGATGTCCCCAATCACTGACCATCAGGACAAGCTCCTGAATTGTACTGAATGGTTACAGTACTTCAGCTGGGAGCATATTGTATTTTCTTGAGGATTTTAAAACAGAGGTGGGCAAAAAGTAGATCAGAGAGAGCAAAAGTTTTTTTGTGATTGGCAGTTCACCAGGAAGAGATTATGACTCCCAGTTCTCTAAATTAAATTGTTGGGGGAAAAGATTTGCAAAAGGACGTGTAAGCTAATTTTAGTACTGGGCTGATCTAGTACTCAGAAGTACTTAATTCTTGCACGAACTACTATCTGACTTCAGCTGGTGAATCTTGGGGTTCTAGTGAACAACCATCACAACAAACCCTAGTGGATCCATGAAGAGTGAAGTCCACCTACCTAGATTTCAGTGGGATTTTTTTTTTTGTCAATGCTATGCAGCAGTTCCTGTCAAGGATCATTGTTTACAAATGGAAAAGGGTTTTGTGTTCTTTGAACATTTTATCATATTTTAATGCTGATTCCTGAAATGTTTCTTCCTCATCCTGTCTGTCCCCAGATCTGGCACCTCCCTGAAAAGGTCCTGTCACTGCAGACTTGCCTTGGATGAGGGGAGGAGCAAGGAAGAGTGACAACTCAGTGTATTAGTTCAAATCCTCTGCATCAGGCATAATCAGAGACCTCAAGGTGATGACAGGTCAAGACGTAATTTAGGACTGAGGACACATATGCTGCACTGGTCAATGCTATCTGGTAGGTGGTTTCTATCCTGAGTTATTCTTATCAATGGGATATGGTTATATGGGAAAACCCGGCAATGTCTGAAGTTTCCCTAGGCCTCCTGCAGAAACTACTGATTAGAGGAACAAGGCAATAACAGATCTCTTTTCTTTCTTTAACTGAACAGAAAAGGGAAAAGAAAGCCAAAATCCTCTTTGGCACAACCCTGCTGTTAAAGAAATGGGAACCCTGGTGCCCTTCATATTGGGCTTCTCCACCAAGATCTAAGTTGGATACTGTCTTGTGAGGCCACATGACAGCTGAGCATCAGGTGATTATATTTAGGAGGATACCCAACTCAGGCTACTGTTTGTGTTAATTGCACTGACTTTTGCCACAAGGAACATAAAACTGGGGTATATGGCTGAAGATAAGAGACAGCCAAAGCAAAGCAAAAGCCATTTGCACATTTGTGACTTAACTCCGTTTTTCATAATGTGTGATTATACTAAAACTTTGTGATTGTTGGTTCTTCCTCAGAGAATGCCTTGCTTGCTTGTCTTCTTTCTTTCTTTCTTTCTTTCTTTCTTTCTTTCTTTCTTTCTTTCTTTCTTTCTTTCTTTCTTCTTCATAAGCAGGGTTTTAAACTTTTATTGCATGCTATTATAGATATTCTTGAAGGCACATACATTTTCATTTATTGTATTTTCAACATACCATGATTTTAAAACCTATGGTCGAGTAAGCAATGTTGATAGGAGTGGGCACAATCTATTGGGAGGTTCTCCTGTGTGTGTCACTGAAACAAACAGATGCTCTTGCAGCCCTCCTCCAATTACTTCAGTTGAGTTTGCACAGAATAAATTTTTAGGGGATCATCTTTGAATAAAAGATGAGGCATTAATAGACATAAGAATTCATTAATTGCCTTGGTGGTTCAGACCAAATGTTCATAAAATTCAGTATTCTGTCTTTAGTGGCAGCTGCTCAGATACCTTTTAAGGCATTCACATTCAGTTAATTTTCTCCCAGCATCTGAATCTTTTCTTAATCCCAGCATTTCTCATACAGTCAATTTACAGAACAATGCTTGATAAGATAAGGAGATATAGAATTGAGATATGATTTCGGTGACAGAAATTTGAGGCTGATCAGAGAAGAATACTGTTTCTTGGAGGAAAATTATGATGACATATTTGAGAAGTGAACCTTCATATTGTTTCAGCAATTATATTTGATTGCCGTGGGTAGATGAGACTTTCCTTTGAACACAAAAGAAAAAACACCCAGAAGAAGCTGTTTTGTTTTGGTTTTGTGTTCTTTTGTTGAGTCACAAAATAGAGCTTCTGAAACACAAATTATTCACTTAAATGAAAGAGGGTACATCAAAGTTTTATGTTCTTTCATATTTCTATCTTTCATTTAACCTTTCTTTCACAGTTTATTTAACAAATCCCTCAGGAATTTTTTCATCCAATAATCAGAACATCCAGTAGGGAAGCAGGAATTTTGAATCTGTAAGAGGGCCTGGATTTGTTGGAACCTCGTGAAAGGAGTGCTTTCTTTCAGTTATTCTTGGTGTGCTAGCTCCCAATTTCTTCCATCTTGTATTATATTCCCAGCCTGCCTGGTGCTGAAATCAGAAGAGAAGGCATCAAATGATGGAGGAAGAGAAATCTTTTCATATTCTAGTAGTTTTTGTTAGAGGGGAGAGGATTTTTTTTCTTTTCTTTCTGCACTTTCCTTGTGTTTGTGGGTGATTATTTCCTTGTCTAATTGGTTTTTTATAAATGTTTTTTGGTTAATTTACCGTATTTTTCAGTGTATAAGACATCCCCATGTATAAGACGCCCTCCCACTTTTCTAACCCAAAGTTCCTTTATTTGCAAAAAGCTGCTTTCCCCCTCACAAAAAGTGGAGGGGGAAAGCAGCTTTTTGCAAAGAAAATGGAGGGGGAAAGCAGCTTTTTGCAAAGAAAATGGACTGGAAAAGCACTTTCCTCTCAAGAAAGTGGAGGGGGAAAGAAGGAATTGCATTCCCCCTCCACTTTCTTGCAAGGAAAGTGCTTTCCCCCTCCACTTTCTTCGCAAAAATCTACTTTTCCCCTCCAATTTTTGCAAAGAAAGTGGAGGGAGTGCTTTCCCCCTCCACTTTCTTTGCAAAAAGTGGAGGTGGAAAGCAGGGATCAAAGCGCTTTGATCCCTCTCCCCCTCCTTCCGTGTATAAAACGACCCTCATTTTTTCCTCTAATTATTTTAGGAAAAACTGTCGTTTTATACATGGAAAAATACGGTACTTGCATTTATTCTGTTAAAAGTGTATATTTTGGTAGGCTTTTTTTGGATAATTGTTCTTTCTTGTGTACTGTTGTCTGCTTTTGAGGGAGATTGATTTTCTGTTGCCTTGCTTCTCTGCTTTTTTAACATTGTTTTAAAGAGTTTTTCAGAGATTTTGCTTTGATCCTCTGTTGTCTGCCTTGCCTCTGAAGGTTTTCACCATTCACATGGCTAGTTATGGAGGCAAAGTGTTTTGACAAACTGAAATTTGAACTCAGGGATACTGGAAAGAGTTGTGATCACTTTGTCCTTAAATCACACTGATATATAGAATCATCATATATATTCCCAATGATTAATATATAAGTGAGTCACAGGGCAATCCAGTTTTTCTTCCTCCTATTGTACCCATTCAGCAACACTTATGAACAGTGATGTGGTGTTTGGCAGCATGGTATGCTGGTTTATGGGTATTGCAAGCACGCAGATGGTCATTAGGGATGGGATTTTCAGATTTCTTGTACTATAAATCCCATAGTTGTCCATTCTGGGATTTTACCTGATTTACACACATGTTGCAGACATCTTAATGTGGCTCATATGGGAGAAAAAGCACAACTGGAAGGTTGTGAGGCTTAGCTGGGCCTAGTTCCACCCAAACTTCCTGTTCCTGTCCCAGTGCTAGCTGGGAGCTTTCTTTTTGAACAGGAAGCTATGCAGAGCTAGGCCTAGCTAAGTTTCAGAGCCTTCCGGTTTCGTCCTTTTCTCTCAGAGGAGCTACATTTAGGTGTTTGTATGGTGTGTAAGTCAGGTAGAACTCCCACAATGGAGAATTATTGGATTTGTAGTACAAGAAATCTGAACATCCCATCCCTAATGGTCATAATGCATGCTATATAATGCGTGCTATATAGTGTTTATACTATGGCATTACATTGTTGGAACATGCCTAATCCTGTTTGTTCCCAGACACAGTTGTAACAAAGAACAGAACAACTGGTCCTAATTGATTACCTATTTATGCTTAGAATATTGAACACCAGCTGTCAACATTAGCATTCCAGTCTCATAGACACCAATCTCAGATCTCCCTCTGAAGCAAGTTCCCGTTTTAACATTTGCAAATTATCTTCTCTGTCAGGAATCCTGGCTCCAAATAATTAATATGTAAAACTAATGACTAAAATTCAAAATAGATAAACTTTGTTTACCAGCATGGCACATACCAGACAAGGTAAACAACCTAGGTTATTTACATGGTTTGGGCATAATGAGGAATTTGCATTACAAATTCATAATCTGTACATTACATAGTCATGAGCAGAGGACTACAAATTAACAAACAAAATGCAAAGTGAATGTGAATATGAAGTTCGTAGTTAGGAGAACATGAATTTCAGTTTTGCTCTGTTTTGTTCTAAGGTCACCAAGTGTGAAGTTATTTTCTTCAGTCAATCTAGATAGCTGTGTCACCTATAATTTAAGCAATTCCAGGACACATTACCATTTTCTTATTTAACCCACCATCTTAAGAGATAATTTCATTCTCAGTTGCTTAAACCTGATGGCTCTCTGTCTCCTGGTGGCTTTGTAATCCCTTGGCTACAAAGAAATCATCTGATGTGTCACAGTGAAACATCTTTTGCTCTCATTGAAATTTAATCAAAACCAGGTAATGAGGTGCTATATTTCAGCCCAAAGCATCGTAAACTGTGGTAACATAATAATTGCCTTAGCGCATGCCTACAGTGACTCTTTTGGAGCAGACTGGTGCAGGCTAAATAGGGTCATTTGGAATCAGGTGGAGGTACAATATGCCATTTGATGCGATCCTCAGTTCCAAATGGTCCAGTGCCTTAAAAAGTGATTTGGAAGGGAAAGAAGAAGGCAAAAAGTTATTTACGTAGTTAGGTTGCTGCTTCCTTCAGGGGGTTCCTTTACTCATGCCATGTTTTCTGCCCTGTGTTCCAGAATTTCCCAGCATTCTGGTTTAACTAGTCTTTTCGGGTGTACTTAATGACACAGTTACAAGCATTTGAATCAGGAGGCCTGGACTGTGGTCCCTGTCTTTGCTGTCCATCTACCCATTAAGGGAAGGCCTGAAGAATGAACCCTGTTCCACACTTGTGGGTTTCCCTATACAATTTTGGACTCTGATTGCTCAGGGTTCCAAATCATGTCATGCAGAGCAGGATTCAGATCTTATCCTAACAACATATTGGAGGCAGAGATTCAGGGCTAACAAGAGACAGGATGGCCCAGGATGGCCCAAGAAGGGCCAGTAGCTTCAGCCCACTGTCTTGCTCTTTGTGATTGCAATTCTGTGGTTCAGGACACTAAAACAGTGAGCCAGTTTTACATGGTAACTAGAATATTGTAGGGCCAACCTTCAATGTAAGTGAGCTGGGCAATGGTCTTGGGTGCCAAAGTGAATGGGGAATCAAGAAGTGGAGCTTGGTGTCATGATGACTGCAGTGAGTTAGAACAAAACCAACCAGGGACTTTAACCCCTTTCCTCCCAAAATTACACAAGTTGGTTAGATGCCAAGTACAAAAACAAGCTCTTTTCTAAATTAAAACTAGATGTTCACCTTTGTTCAGACGCTCCAGAAGGGAAGCTCAGCATAGAGTGGCCATGCTTTCAGAGGGTATGTAAAGAAGGGTTCATCCTCCTGTTTTTGCCTGAAGTGCTGATCATATTGGGTGTGCTATTTGGCTGGAAGGAAAGCAGGCAATTAGCGATAGGCTAACCTTCTCTTGGGACAGGTAACTTCGCTGCATCTTGGATTACATTTGTGGCAAAATTACCTCCTCTCATGGAGATCCACTGCTCAAGTCATGCAGACAGAGTAAGCAGATTACTGTGTGGGTACTTGGATGTTATGGCAGAGGTCCATTGAAGCAATGCAATTCACACATGTGCTGATTTAGCATTTAGCAATTGTTTCAATGGGATTGGTAGCAATCTCTGGACTAGTAATCAGATTTAGGCCATGATGTTCTCCACTTAATTTATATGTTGATCTGTAGTTAACATGAACTGTCCTAAGTGTGGAGACTAACAATATGTTCTTGGGGATATTTTCTCTGCCTCACTAGGACTTTCTTCCAGTGACCCAGGATTAGAGGGTTTTTTTTATAAAATACTTCTGGTTTATAACTGTACACTTGAAGATAAGAAGTAACTTACTGAAATCAAGGCAAAATCAAGTCAATCATAACTAAATCTTGCTTCAACCTACTGTTGTGTAAAAACACCAAATTTCAAGCAAAATCTAGGATCATGGAAATAATAATCTCTGCCTGAAGCAATAGACTGATGAGAGACTATAGACTTTGACATAGTCCTCAGACTTGTTGCAACTCTGCCAAAGTATTGAAGGCTTTGATTCTCCAAATGTACCCATTATATTACATTTTTATAAATAATACCTTGTACTTTAATAAGCCTGAGTATAATGAATGGAACCACTCTCATTTTCTAGTATCAAGGTATCAACGTTGGCTTTTTCTGGGGTTTTAAAAATCTTTTTCTTTCTTTCTTTCTTTCTTTCTTTCTTTTTCTTTCTTTCTTTCTTTCTTTCTTTCTTTCTTTCTTTCTTTCTTTCTTTCTTTCTTTCTTTCTTTCTTTCTTTCTTTGCAGCAGTATGAGCTCAAGAATTATAAATTAATTCTTACAGGGAATCCTCATCCTTGATGGCAATTAGTAGCATCTAGCGGAAGCCCAGCTCTCCGATGCATGTATTTTAGCAGTGTTTTCATAAGAAACAATACACTGGCAGTACAGTGGGGATTCATATATAAACTAGCTTTCTCCACAGCTCAGCATTGCTGTCCCACCCATCAGTGTTCAAGATATTTTAAGAAAAGAGAGCCTTCCAGGTAAAGAAGGATGTTAGTCCATTCTGAAATAGGCAGCAGGTCTTGTTGCATTTTAAAGACAAAGGCCGGTATGTATTCTTTTTACCACAGGTGGAGCTCCCATGATTTCCAGCTTGCTGTTACATCACCTGGAGATAGCAGCTATTAATTATAATGAGGTTGAATTTCACACATGGAGGTACTAGACATCTCTTTGTGTGATCTCCATTAAATCCCCACTGTACACACAAAGGAGTATAGTGTGCACAGAATGGACAAGATGATTCTTCCCAAAGAGATTTATTGTTACAGCATCCTCCTGTGTAATGGACTAAACATTATTATACCATAATCTGAAAGTCCTCAAGTTAGAATAAAGCTCTGTTCTACTCAAAATTTGACCCATCTCAGAATTACAGAAGGCTGAATCCCTTCTCAGTTGTTGCAGAATATAGACTGAGTTCATTCACTCTGAAGCATACTTCCCCTCCCCCCCTTGACGTCTGAGGTAGATTGAGTTAGCAAACTGTTGTGTTATTGTCTTATTGCTTGCTTAAACAAAGCGAGGGCATCTTGGGACTTTTCAGATATTGTTGGACTTCACTCCCATGAGGCCTTGCCAGCAGAGCCACTGAGGAATTATGAGAGTTTCAAATGACATTCAGAAGGTGCCCACCTTGAAATGATACAGCATGGTGAAGAACCTGAAACAAGGAACCAAAGCCATGAAACAATGAACAAGGAGGAACTTTATGAATACACAAGAGAATGTCAGAAGCAGCACAGCAGAACTATATCATTTTGTGTGTGTGTGCGCGCAAGCGCACGCGCGCACGCACACACACTTAAATTGTCTCTGAAATTGCTGTGGTTCCCCCCCCCCCCCCTCATCAGGAAAGCTCAACAAAACCTGAGCTGGGTTAACCTGCCTGGAAAGGCCATTCCATAAATGTGCCAAAATTACCAAGAAAGCCTTACCCTATTTAGCTGCGCACCTTGTTTGTGATAGTAGAGGGAATATGAAGATGATCCTTGGATGCAGAGTCAACCCTTCAAGTTTCCTTTCCCCCAAATAATTTACAGCAGGGTTGGGGGACCCTGCCACATTTTACAGAGTTCATGTCTGAGCATGGTCAGTGATAAAGGATCATAGGAGCTGTATTCTAAAATATCTGGAGAGCCTAAGGTCCTGCAGCTTTTATTTAAAGATTAAAAGATTAAAAACACACCTTGAATTGAGCCCATAAACAAATAGGCAATTAATATAGAGAGTAAGCCATTTAAATGTGTTCTGTTGCCTAGTTCTAGTCAATATTCACTCAGTAGTCGCGCTGGCCACGTGACCACGGAAACTGTCTACAGACAAACGCTGGTTCTACGGCTTGGAAACGGGAATAAGTACTGCTCCCTAGAGTCGGACACGACTGGACTAAATGTCAAGGGGAACCTTTACCTTTATCTAGGTGCATTCTACAAATCGTATCAATCAATGCCCCCAACAAATACAACTCAATGAATTTTTAGCAATTTTTGATTCATTGAGTTGTTTGGCTATACAGCTGCCCCAAGGCACCTAGAGACACCAACATTGCAGGGAAGCTTCCTCTGACTCTCCTCTACAATCCCTCCAAAGTTTGGTGAAGATTGGGTTTCAGATGTCCGAATTATACACCCACAAACAGCTCCCCCAGGAAAGTTCTCTCCAAGCACCTAAAAACACAAAAACCACAGAAAAGCTTCCCATGACCCCCCTCTACAATCCCTCCAAGTTTGGTGAAGATTGGATTTCCCCACGCCAGCTGCTAAAGGGCACTTTCCTGGGGGGATGCATTTTGTGGGTGTATAACTTGGATATCTGAAACCCAAATGTCACCAAACTTGCCACACTTGTAGAGGAGAGTCGGGGAAGCTGACTCTAGGTGTGTTGGGGATAGTTTCATAGTGTTTTAAAATTAAAAAAAAAAATGTTACCCTATTGGGAAAAATTCAGCAGTATGTGGACTGAGAACTCCCAGAAGTACAAGCTGGATTTCGAAGGGGCAGAGGAACTAGAGACCAAATTGCTAACATGCGCTGGATTATGGAGAAAGCCAGAGAGTTCCAGAAAAACATCTACTTCTGCTTCATTGACTACGCAAAAACCTTTGACTGTGTCGACCACAACAAACTATGGCAAGTCCTTAAAGAAATGGGAGTGCCTGACCACCTTATCTATCTCCTGAGAAATCTATATGTGGGACAGGAAGCAACAGTTATAACTGGATATGGAACAACTGATTGGTTCAAAATTGGGAAAGGAGTACGACAAGGCTGTATACTGTCTCCCTGCTTATTTAACTTATATGCAGAATACATCATGCGAAAGGCTGGACTGGTTGAATCCCAAGACGGAATTAAGATTGCCGGAAGAAATATCAACAACCTCCGATATGCACATTATACCACTCTGATGGCAGAAAGTGAGGAGGAATTAAAGAACCTCTTAATGAAGGTGAAAGAGGAGAGCGCAAAAATGGTCTGAAGCTCAACATCAAAAAATCTAAGATCATGGCCACTGGCCCCATCACCTCCTGGCAAATAGAAGGGGAAGATATGGAGGCAGTGACAGATTTTACTTTCTTGGGCTCCATGATCACTGCAGATGGTGACAGCAGCCACGAAATTAAAAGGCGCCTGCTTCTTGGGAGGAAAGTGATGAGAAACCTAGACAGCATCTTAAAAAGCAGAGACATCACCTTGCCGACAAAGGTCAGCATAGTCAAAGCTATGGTTTTTCCAGTAGCAATGTATGGAAGTGAGAGCTGGACCATAAAGAAGGCTGACCACCGAAGAATTGATGCTTTTGAATTGTGGTGCTGGAGGAGACTCTTGAGAGTCCCCTGGACATCAAAGAGAACAAACCTATCCATTCTGAAGGAAATCAACCCTGAGTGCTCACTGGAAGGACAGATCCTGAAGCTGAGGCTCCAATACTTTGGCCATCTCATGAGAAGAGAAGACTCCCTGGAAAAGACTCTGATGTTGGGAAAGTGTGAAGGCAAGAGGAGAAGGGGACGACAGAGGACGAGATGGTTGGACCGTGTCACCGAAGCTACCAACATGAATTTGACCCAGCTCCGGGAGGCAGTGGAAGACAGGAGGGCCTGGCGTGCTCTGGTCCATGGGATCACGAAGAGTCGGACACGACTTAACGACTAAACAACAACAACATTGGGGAAAAAAATCATACATTCATAATTTGTGATTCGTTGACCTTGAGGAATCGCGAATCAAAATGAATCACCATTTTTCTGATTCATGTCCATCTCTAGCAATCACACTCCACATTCATTGACTTTAAGCTACTGCTCAACCATGAAACTTCATAGATAACAGTTGAAAGAAACACACTCATTCCCTGCCCAAGACTGGGTAATGAGTGCCACACCACTATATATATCCAGATTAAGTTCTGGATGGCAGACTACTTATCCTTCCTTGATTTAGTGTTTATTCATCAGCAGCATCTTAATATATGATAGGATTACTTACATGGCAACAAACGGGATCAAGGCTGAAAGAAGGATTGGAAAGGTTGACAGTCCGTAATTGACTGACTTTTCTCCACCTAGATTTTATTAGAATATTTGACCTCATATACAGATTGTAGTAATTATGCAGTAATTGCAATTCAGCGACATTCAGGAATGTTTACTGTCATCATGCTGTTTTCAGGAAGGAAGGAATAAAAGGCAACTGCTGCAAGTGTGCATGCATTACATTTTTAAAAGACATCTCCAAACTCTCACACAAGACCAAAATAGGGGCAAAACAAGAACAGAACCATACCAGGGACATGTACCAAGAACAAAGGACTGACTTGGTAAAGAGACATTTTGAGCTCTGTTCTGGTGTTATTTATCATACAAGTTACTATTTATGAGTGGGAGACCAGACTACCTCTTTCATTTGTAGCTTGAGGAGGTGATGCAGCCATAGAGGAGAGTCTGCTCTAAGTCTGAAACCTTTTTTCTGATTAAGAGCCTTGATCATCTGGAAAATAGCTAGAAAATTACATCATTTTGATACTACTTCAACTGTTGTGAGTCCTAAAGCATTTTGGCACATTAAGTGTGGTGAGGAATGTGGCATTTCTGAGTGCTTCATCAAAGTGTTGTTGTTTAGTCGTTAAGTCGTGTCCGACTCTTCGTGACCCCATGGACCAGAGCACGCCAGGCCCTCCTGTCTTCCACTGCCTCCCGGACTTGGGTCAAATTCATGTTGGTAGCTTCGATGACACTGTCCAACCATCTCGTCCTCTGTCATCCCCTTCTCCTCTTGCCTTCACACTTTCCCAACATCAGGGTCTTTTCCAGGGAGTCTTCTCTTCTCATGAGATGGCCAAAGTATTGGAGCCTCAGCTTCAGGATCTGTCCTTCCAGTGAGCACTCCGGGTTGATTTCCTTCAGAATGGATAGGTTTGTTCTCCTTGCAGTCCAGGGGACTCTCAAGAGTCTCCTCCAGCACCACAATTCAAAAGCATCAATTCTTCGGCAGTCAGCCTTCTTTCATCAAAGTACAGATGCTGAAATTGTGCAGAAGGGATCCATGACAATTGAAGTGTTACCAAGCTGGTACAACTGTGTAATGCAGACCTGCTTTAAATATCGGGGGAGCCTGTTTGTGAAAAATACTACCCCCTCTATAGAAGTCCCTACCAATGTGCAGATGATGGGTGTTTAGAACCAGCAGGAACCCCTTGGCACGTGATTGTTAATGCTTGAGGGGGAATGACTGAATAGAGCTTGGATGTGCATAGAAGCTACAGTAAGTTAAAGTGTTCATACTTTAGTATGAAGTATCATTGGCAAATGATTCAGTGACCAGAATACCACTTTAAGAGCATTATTGGGTTTATGAAATGTACCTGTGCAGTTTCCAGAGAGGACTGTTTACAGAGGGAGCATGCTTTCACAGAGGACAGTTACTATTCATTTCAAATTGTTTCACCAAAAGAGGGATAAATGACCCCATTTAACAGTTCACTACTGTTGTATCTCTTACAAAATCTTAATCTTGTCCACTCTCCCCAGAATGGCTAGGCCAGCAACAAGAAGGAACTCTCTGGAGCCATGGATGATTGCTTTGATTGTCCTAGCGGTACTGGTGGCCACAGCCATTGTCATCGGGTTGCTTGTATATTTTTTGGTCTATGGTGAGTGCATTTCTTGTCAGTCTCTTTGACCTGAACTGCTCTCCCTTTCCCAATATTTCAGCAGTGTTATTCGAGTTGGTGCTAAGCATAGTTTTTATCCCAGGAATAAGCAGAGTGTATATTGTTGATCTACATAACCCAGCATTCCTGGGCATTGCCAGGATGGGCTATGTTGCTCAGTAGGACTGATGAGAGTTGGAGTCTGGTAATATTTGCAGGGATGCACTTTGCCCCCACCCCAATTTTATGCAAGGGCATACACTGTCCTAAGATGTAAAAGGGCACCTGATATTGTTTTTATACCCTGCAACTTTAGTCCTTTCTTCGGAGACCCCACTACCCCTAAGAAGGAGGTGAAAGCCCTGGAACAACATTAGACTTTAGATCTGAGACCCCAAAGCATGATAGGAGGAAACATTTTTGACACTTCCCGGGGGGCAGGCTAAATGCCTGAAGTTGAACTAGTCAGTTACTTGTTTTTTCAAGACTCTGAGTCTCAGATTCTGCCAGCGGACATCCTCACTGGGGGATTCTAGGAGCTGTTGTCCAAAACAGTAGTACGGCTAAGTTGTGCTACTACCCCTACTTCAACAACAGGTGGCTAAAGAGACTGGGAACTAGGCATCAGCTTTTGTTGATATGTATATTCTCAGCCAGGTGGGCAGCCAGATTTCTTATTACTGTGCAACAACGTTCCCTCTAATTTTCTGCTAGTGCTGGGCAGGGGCCCCACCCCATGTGTGGGGAGTTCCGGCCACAACTAGAAGCAAATGGGTGGCAACACTGGCTTGGCTGTGCGGGACCGATGCAGCACTGCACAGCTGGGCAGTTAGAGGGAATGTTGCTATGGAATCCTTCCCGTCACCAGACAGACGTGTAAGCACTTTGCTCCAGACTTACAATATGTCTTTCTCCTGACACTTGATCCTCCAGAACATAAGGTCTTCACCAGCTACTTCTGTCAAAGATATGTCAACTGTTCATATTCTTTCAAAAGGATACAATGGCTGATATTCCAGGGTAGAAAATAAGAGTGCAACTAGACAGTAAAGTTTATCCCGGGCTACACAAGATGACTTGAAATTGTGGTTTGATATTTAAAATGATCTTTGTGTTCACATGCAAGGATTAGATGGTTTTAGGACAGAAAACCACACTGCACCTCAAGCTACCCTGTTTAATCTGATTCCTCCCGCTTACCTCCATGCCTCCTGCAGGAAGCAGGGAAAAATAAGGATCTTTTTTTACACATATCACATCATTGGCTTGCCACGTAGCACTGAATTGTTGGGGAACACACCTAGCAGTGCTACTTTAGTTCAATAATAGTGATCACATGTGCAGGAAGCTGAACTAAAACAGAGTGATCCTACCTGCACTAAAAAAGAACAGTAGCCCCTGCCAGTGATCCAAAAAAGTGAGGATAGCCATGAAAAATGGATCAGGTTAGTTGGCAATTACTGGTATGTCATGTAGTTGCTGGGAAATAGTCTAAACCCAACTATGACAAAAGTGGGCCAAGATGCAAGATAAAAACCATCTTATCACTCCCAATATGTTGTTAATTGCTTCATTTTAATCTCCCCTGCTCCCTTTCTTCTCTCTCTCTCTCTTTTTGTGCAGATCAAAAACTATTCTTTTACAATGCTTCCTTCAAAATCAATAATGTAGACTACAGTCCTGGTTTGACAAAACAGGCCTCAAGAGAATTTAGAGATCTCAGCACAAACATTGAGACTTTGGTAAGTGAGAAATGGCTTCTTTTCCTTGTACTTTCTCATTCTAAATGGGGAAATGGCCACTTTTAGAGATGAAATGTATTCCAAAATCTTAAAACTGGAATCTTAACAGTCATGACATGATGCTCTAAGGCAGAGCCAAGTGAACTTTAGGCTTGTGGGATTTTCTTTGTTTTTGTTTTTTTACAAAACACTAAGATTCACCATGGCAACAGAGGGAACTGGTGGTAAAGAAGGTGCACCTGAAATTCGGGCTGATTCACACAAGTATGTCCTTGAGCTGAGAACCAGGCTGACTGTTTAGATACATGAAAATTAATTTAGAAGATCTTACGCAATCTACTCCAGAAAATTAATTGGAGAACTCTTGGATAATTTATGGTAAGTTGTTTGGAAAGTACTGGAGATACACCAGTAGATCCCAAACAAGTGTTGCCACAACCTACTGTGAGAGCATCTTGCTTGACAGAAACAAGGAAAAAGGAAGAGATGCAATGATTGAAGAACTTGATTTTGAAGTCAAGAACCTAGAATCCAGTACTGAATCATGATTGGGTGTTCAGAATCAGGAGGAAATGCATTTCTGATCTTTTCCATTTAGATTATAAATCAAGGTGACATGTTCAAAACATGGTGCATTTGACAATTTCTGCATCCAGATTTTCAGAAGATGCATCATATAGGCCAGACCCTTTGGCTTTCTAGTTATGTAGTTTCAATGAGCTCTTCCATATCAATTATATTTTGTATTTTTATGTTCCTTTGAGGTCCAGACATATGTTTCAAGTAAGTGATTTTTTTGGTAGAATATTGTTTTTTGTCAGAATTAAAATACAAAATATTGTCCATCCAAATCCAAATCCAAAACACAAAGGTCCTTTAAGGCAGCCATTCTCATATGGCCCACTAGGGGCCCCTGGCACATTTGAAGGGGGGCACAGATTGAAAAACATGAGAAGTTTCTAAAAGATATCTGTTAGTGTTGTATCCTTCTCTGAAAGGGGGCCCTGAAGCCTAAGAAAAAAGTTGAGAATGGCTGTTCTAAGGCCAGCAGCTATCTTCCAGTCATGGGCAATGATGATGCTGGGTGCTCAGATAAGGGCCAGGCAGGTGGTTCCTTTGCTGTGCGGGGAAAAAAAAAGGATTTGTGAGGGATTGAGAGAAAGGCCTCCCCTGACGATCTTAACGCCCAGGTGGGTTCATAAAGGGAGATACTGTCTTGAGTGAATGTTGGCTTAATCCCTGTTCAGGCATTCGTAGTCATCTGATCACTATCCTTAAGAATGCACCAGCCCATCCCTACAGTATTCCAAACAGTAAGCTAAACAACTCTTATAGTCAGCCGCCACACTCTCCCACTACACACAGGTAATGGAGAATGTGTGAGTATGAATCCCTGAACAGGGTTTGAGCCAACATTAATTTACTTCCCCAGGGAAGCTGTAGCTGATCCATGATTACAATTTAGCCCTATTCAAGTATTCTACACTAGAAGAAATAAACATGTTGTATAGTCTGAAACAGAGTGCCTCCTGTGTGTGTGTATTTTGAACAGTGGGAAATTAGCCATTCAGAATCACAGGGAGAGTCTCCATGCATCGAAGAGGCCCTCAGTTTTAGACTGTCACTCTTCACATGAGAAGAGCAATGATGAAGGAGGCAGAGCTACAGCGCTACCACTCTCTTTCCATGTTTAATTTTATGATTTTACAATTATTTATGTAATAAATAAAGAAATAAACTTAATTTACTATTTGTTCTTCTTTTCATCAGATTTTTCAGGCATTTGAAGCTACTACTTTAAAGAAAAAACTGGTTAAATCACATGTTGTAAGGCTAAGGTATGTACAACCATAAACCATCTGAGGGACCCATGTTTTGATCCATGCAGTAGACCAATTGCATTTTTCTCCCTCTGTAGCAGCTAGAAATTGTTGTTGATAAACAGCTAATTAACTTGGATTGCTCTTCGGTGTGATCAGATATCTGATTGTTTTTATGTTCTTGTCTTGGACTTTGCTCAAAACAATATTTAAATAGAAATACCTCCCACATTTCAATAATAGACCCAGACAGATTTTAAAAATGGTTGGACAATTTAAAAACCATTAATCATTTCATATCCCACTGTAGTGGAAACTGGTGATTTTGAAAAATTGGGAATAAATTCCTGTCACCTTCGTCTTCTAGAAAGAATATTTTTTCCACTGTAAAGATGGAATTGTGCAGTGATGTTACTGGAGGTTTCCCCGCCATCTAGCTGATGTTTCTCTTACCTTTTTTTTGTATTGGCTTTTTTAAATGAGTTCTGCACCTTCCCCTCACCCCCTGAATTACTTCGGTTTTTACTCACTTTGTAATATCGGGAAGGAATGTAGCGCTATGGCACTGCACAAGCAACTGAGTCCTAATGTCAGCTGGAAGGGTTTGAAAAGAATGCAACAACTCCTTCATAAGCATAGGAAATCTCTGTAAAGATATCCCAATCTGAAGAAGATTTATTTTATTATGAATTTTCCTAGTTATAGGAAGGAAAATGATCTGGATTTGTTTTTGTTGTGTGCCATCCAGTCGTCTCCAACTTATAGTGAGCTTATGAATGAGTGAGCTCCAAAATGTTCTGTCTTTGATAGCCCTGTTCAGCTGTTGTGAACACATGCCTGTAGCATCTCTTTGGAAGTCAATCTATCTCATACCATATTTGGCTATGCTATTTTTCTGCTGGCTTAAACTTTTCCTAGCATTCCTGCACTGAGCAGAGCGTTGGACTCAATGGCCTTATAGGCCCCTTCCAACTCCATTATTCTATGATTCTATGAACATTTTAGATGCAAATGATTGTGGAGTCACTGTCCAAATGACCTCCTCTTTCCTTTGGAGCTGCTTTCTCTCTCTCTTTTTCCAGTTCTTGCGTGGGCTGCCTTTGCTTGCTAGATTTTTAAACCCCCTACATGAACACAATGTCTTTGCAAGCTGCTCCTGACTATTTCTGTTGTTGCTGCTACATCTCTTGGCCCAAAAGGATGCCTTTGTATACTAATCAATTGCTAAATGGCTATGGAAGCATTCACCTGTCATTCAAAAGTGGCAGAAATACATAGATTATAGAAAAGGCAAGTAAGCTGCCAGCGAGACTGCTGGACATTGGCAAGTATATTTCTGCAGCACTAAATAGTTGACTGTTATGATTATGTGTTGCCTGGTAAATCTTGGGAACTCCCATAACCAAGAAACAAACAAGCAAACAAAAGGATGCAAGATAGGCATATGAACCTGGAAAGTCTCTCAGTGGATCTTAGAAAATAGCCAAGGCAGGATTAGAGCTAGAACCCAAAGGGCAGTCCGCACATCATGGAGCCAAGGTTCCTGTTCAGCTGCTTCGAAAATGTGTGGGATGAAAATGTAATAAACAAACTGCTGAGGGTAAGCAGTTTGGGGCTTTGTAATCTTCTTGGAGGGAGACTGTCTAGGAACCAGACATAAGTAGCTTTGAACTCACTGAATGGAGTGAGTCACCATAATAGACCTTTCTGTAGAAATCCCTGTGTACAAGTTACAACAGCCATGGGGAAACCAAAAACTCTTTTTTCTTTTCTTGTTTCTGAACAGACCTGAACAACTGCAAGTATATTCCTCCAGGCATGTTGGTTGATTAGGTTTAATAGTGCCCTTTAAAGCCCTTATTGTAATCCAGCCAGGGTGTGTGTGCTGAAACAGGGTTTGCATGCATCTCATAGTCCTACTTAACCAAGTTTCCTGCCTAGAGGTACCTTCTGATGCTGATGAGATGAAAATATATAACCATATCAAAATCACTTCCAAGCATTTCAGTGAGGTACAGGGAAACTAGGTACAGCCCATGAATAGATCTGCATTATTAGAACTGAATCCAAACCTTTGTGGTACTTATTGGTGTAATTTTGGAAAATTTGGGAGGGGTAGATAAATCAGTCTTGAGACTAACAATTAATGTAATATGAAGTGCTTCTATATGATGGCTGTCATATAGGATATGTAGAAGAATATATTTCTCTGGCACAGGTAACACATTGTGGGAAATGAAACCAGAAAGCAAAATGAAAAGATGAATAAGACTTGAATAGTCATATTTTGATAAACAAAGTAAAACCATTAAACACCCAAGGAAAAAACCTCTACGATTAAGATCAATTTATAATCAGCGTTGCCAGTACTGACTGATATTGCACAGATCTGGACTGTAACAAAATCCCTAATGGCAATGCTTACAAAACCACAAAGATCCATGGAAAGATAGATGCTAAATATCTAACTACTCAGTGCAGTGTAGTTGACAGAGTGTTGGACCAGGACTCAGGAGACCTGGGTTCTAATCTCTGTTAAACTATGGAAACTTACTGGGGGACTGGAACTGATAAAGCCACTCCTTAAACATCTCACTTACCTTAAGAGTTCTATTAAGGTTGTTGTAAATTGGTTCCAACTTGACAGCACATAACAACGACATACGTATATCCAACTGGTAGCTAAAGTGAAAAACCAAGTTAAATGTAAAAGAAAAGTACCATCATTAAAATGGAGATGGATGGGCCACACCATGAGACAAGTAGATGGGTGATGGAATCAAGAAGTACATCAGTGGTGACCTTGGATCAGAGGAAGAAGCAGAGGAAGACATCAAATTGCATGGATGAGTAGGACTGGCATGGATTAGAATAGTGCAAATTAGAAATTTGCAGAAGAAAAAAAAAGGGGCAGCCTATATTGTACACTGGATGTCAGTAGACTAATAAAGAGGAGGCGGAGGAGGTGGTGGCGAGTACTCAGAGTTTAAATTCTGATTCTGGTTTCCATGAGGAATAAATTGAAAAAATTTTGTTAGCTTCTATTGTGCTTCTTTTTGCCACAATGTTCTTTCTCAGAAAATGTAGTTTACTGTTATGATTTCCCACATATTGTTTACTGTGCTGGAGAAAGTTAATATTTTCAGGAACTTAAGGTGGTATGACTTAACTATTGCTGCAAATAAAGGTGCATACTAAATCCAACTATTGGTGTGATAGTGAGGACTCGGGCTTTGGCCCTGAGATTCAGGTTTGGGAGTTCCTTCTCTGGGTTATATACTTTGACTTGAAATCTCAGACAGTGGGATGCTGCTTTGGAAGGTTCATTCTCACTGGCTGCAGATTGCCCAGAGATTTATTTATAGATCTAAATTAACTTGTCTCATTCTTGGCTTAGAAAACAGGGTGTATTTTCCTTTTAGTATTGCCCTGCTTCTCACTTTGTTTTGTAGCTTTCAGCCTGTAAATCTTTCCCAATAAATTCTGCACATCACTATTTCATTGACCTGAAAGGTCATCATTTAGCCGCTATGTTGTCCGTCATTCCCCCCCCCCCAATTTTGCAATTGTTGCTGAGATACCTGCCCCTTGTTACATCGCCTGAGCACACTGCTTACGATATTGCAAGGCCATTTAGCTAGGTCTCAGGGTTTGGAACTGAAATGCTCCTGAACTGGCAACACTAATTGTTAGTCCCAATTAGGGCAGACTCATTGAATAAGTGGGAAATTGGTAAGTCAACATTTATGTAGATTCCATCAATTCAGTCTGCCTTTTCTAGTGATTGAATGTAGGCCAAGGACTGGAGTTAATGCCTGTATTTGAGCCACATGGTGTTTTTAAACTCCATGTTCTAGTTCACCTCCAGACTAGACTAGTGCAATAAGTTATATGAGGGACTGTCCTTGAAGGTTGCTAGGAAACAGGAACAACACTAAGACTGCTAACTCAAATCTGGAATCACAGTCAATTTTTCACATATTTTATCAGTTGCATTGGATCTGTGCCATTTCATTCCTTGGACTAGATTTGCTTATGGATTGCCTAGCTCTGCATGTACCTGCCTGGACTTTGAGATCCTTGTCAGGCAGAGACAGCCCAAGTTCTCCTGTTGCTTGAGGGAGGAAGCAATAAGCCATCCTCACAATCAGCTGCAACTGCAAATGAGTGGATTTTTCTGCCCACTACCATTGAAAGAAGTGGTGGTGGTAGCAGTAACGAAAAAGACAGTACACCTCCAGTGCAGTATATAGAGGAGGAGAAAGTAGTACTGCACTATAGGAGAAAAACAGCAAAGGGGCAGCTGGAGGAGTTCCTTACTCTGGAGAAAATGCAAGTAGTGGCAGCAATGATGAGTGATGGCAAGCAGCAGTAGCCAGGTTTGCTTGTGCATGTTGCCCTTTCTGGTTGCAAGCAGAGAAGTAGGAGGCTTAGGTGGCCCTGTGCTTTCTGCTCAAAGCCATTTCCATGGAGATGATGAGAAGGGAGCAATCCTGCTATATAACCACCCACAGCAAAGTTTGGAGGAAAGGAGAAAAATGATTATTTTCAATTAAAGCTGAGTTCAGAAGCAGGGGCCATCTTATTCCCTTTTCTCCTGTCTCTCTCTCTCTCTCTGTGTGTGTGTGTGTCTGTCTGTCTTTTTAAGGGGTGGTAGCATAGCAGCTCTGGTCCCTTCACGTTGCATCCAAATCTGCCTGGACTCTTCTGAATTGGAAGTGGCAAGGGGGGCGGGGGGCGGAGAGTGGCATATTCACTGCCCCCAGCGCTCTGCCACTTGAGGCAACCAACTCATCTAGCCTAAATAGCTGGGTTGGTCCTGTTAGCAGAGGATCTTCTCCACATGACCCTGCCAGGTGAGGCACAGCAAATGGCTACAAATCAGAGAGCCCTTTTGAAGATGACACCTTGACTTTGGAATGCCCACTCCAGAAGGCTTTCATGGTGCCTTTTTAAATGTATTTTCTATGCCAAGCAACGGCTGGTTTGTTTTATTTTAAATCAGTTTTATTGCTCAACTTTATTTTTTATTGCCAGCATGAGATTTAATGCTCCCTATCTCCAGCACAAGATTTTAGGCTGCTGTGATGTTTTTATATATTTGCATTTTGATTTTGCATTTCAAATATATATTGTATGTATTTTATTTTGTGCACTTGGTCATATTAGCTATACTGGGAATTCTGTTGAAGAGCAGGATATAGATTCCAAAGATAATACTAAAGGTAAATGCATTTTTTAATGCAGAGAAGACTAGGGAAGAAAGGTTTATGTATTTTTATATCCCCTTGAGTTCTTTCTTACATCAGATTTAAGCAAAGATTAAAGCAGTAGAGTCATACTAATGTAAAGGAGCTGCTAAGCCTTTTATTCCTTCACTAGGCTTGTATTTCCCAAAGTTCCTTGAATAAAGACCATGATCAGAGTCAGAACAGATGCCATAGCTACCTCAGGTTGCAAGTTCATGGTGCCATTAAGGACAATGTGGGACACAGACAGAGATGAAGGGATGGAATACTCTGGATGTTCTGCACAAACCTTATTTGCGTCAGTGGGAAATACAAGCCTAGTGAAGGAACAAGAGGCTTAGCAGAACATGTAGAAGAACATGGTGGTGTTTGCCTTGCTCTACCATTGGAGGGACATTTGGTGACCTGGAATGAGAGTATTCTTCAAATTTGAGAGGTGAGAGGCTGAGGAAGCAGCAGAAATTCAAGCCAAATGTTCTCATCAAAGAACTTTCAATCACATGAGTTCCTGTATGGTCAGCTCCTGTTAATTTCAAGAGGAACTGAGCAGGGGAGAATCTGTGGCTGTGCCCCAGTAGAGACACTGCACCAGTTTTCCACCACAGTTGTCTCAAGCCAATCTAGACTGTGTAGAAGGACCCATAGAAGTTGGAGAAATATTCCTAACTTACTTGAACAGCTCTCTGGGACTTTTTTTCCCCAGCCCAGACTATGGTGGAGTCCTGGCAGAGGTGGTGCTGGTACTTAGGTTCCCTGGCTCAGATAATAAAGAAGCACTCTGGATAAGCGTTAACACTGTTTTGCTAAGGAGGCTGAAATTACCAACGCAGCCCTTGAGTATTGACCTTCATTCTTACAAGCTCTCAGGCAAGTGTCAAAAATGATCTTCTTAATCTTGGTCACCTCTCCCTCAATCTCCACAATTCTTTTTTCTTTTGTATTGTACTTTGAACTGTATTCTGTTCTCATAAGCTTTTATATTCTTTTTTCTTAGGATGCTTGTATGCTACAGAACTTTTGTCTTATGACTAGTGAACTTCCGCTTTTTAAATTAATTCTACTCCCTTGAATGCACTTGGTTCCACCCTATCAGACTCTGTCCCTAACGTTCATCAGGTTTCTCTGACCGTAGCCCACAGCACTTTTGGGACCAAAAGATGGCATGTTTTAGGGGCTAGTGGAATACATATCCAGGAGCATGTACATTATGCTGGGTAAATTATATATCTCATAGATAGATAGATAGATAGATAGATAGATAGATAGATAGATAGATAGATAGATAGATAGATAGATAGATAGACTGATTGATTGATTGATTGATTGATTGATTGATTGATCTCTATCATGGTTGTATAACTCCAGGGAACAAATGGAAGTATAAATTGCTTGACTAATTGATGCCCAGAGCAAGTAGTAAGGAGAAGAAAGAAATTTGTGGCACAGGTTTATGATCTCTCGCTCATGTCTACGTTGCCTCAGAGGCAGAACCATAATCTCAATTTGTTTAAGCTCTGGTGACAGTAGTATTGAAGAAGAGTACATATTTTCTTAATGGATAATTATGAGTTTAAAAGCCAGGAAACAGCTGGAAAGAATGGCAGCCAGTAGTTAATCCTTTTAAATCAGCCCTTACAGAATTTTTGGTAACAAATTGAAGGAGGTTTAATTATACATATAATCATCTGCTGTTTTCTGACACTTGGTCATCCTTGAGGCCAAGAGACTGGGAGATGGATCGTTCCAATTGCTAGGTTCGTTGGACAGTTCCATGGCCATGTAGTTCCATAGATTCCATTCATTTCAGTGAGACTCAAGCAGAAGATTTTTCTTCTCAAGCAGCAGAAGAAAATACCCTGTAGATCTGATCTTTTTGTCTTCCCTTTACCTTTCTTAATGGGATTCTCAATGGGAAGAGTCTGATGAGTATTTAGTCTCTGACCTTGAAAGATCTTTGGCCATCTCTGGCTAGAACAGTGGATAAAGAACACAGTATTGAAGTTGTATTTGACTATTTGGTGTATGATTTTGCAGTAGCAAGCTACAGTGCTTATGCTGGCTTAGGTGGTATCTGTGATGCAAACAGAGGCATAACTAGCAATGTAGGACATATGTATGTGTACACACAGAGAGAGAATGCTACTGTTTAGCCCCAAGGTCTGATCTACTGAGCTCTGGAAGGGCATGTATTCTGACAGGGAAGGTCTCGTATACTCACAATCTTGGTAGATCTTCTGTCTGTCTGGAAACCTATGCCTCCTGCTTCTCCACATCTGGTCCAGAAACCTGGTCTACCATTTCTTGGGTACACCTGTCCTCCAATGGGTAAGACTTGGTTCTACTGAGCCTGGTGTAGACTTGCCGTATACTGCCTCAACAAGCCCTGATATACTAACCACCTGTTTTCCACTTCTTCAGCACTGCACTGAAAATCTGAACTGCCCCAAAGTTGTTGTCTTCTATTAGCTTTTCCTATGGCCAATACCTGAGGTATAGTTTCAGATGCTTTTGCCATGGGATACTGGTGAAGGGGTACACCATCTAATATGGGTGCCCTGGGGCAAATCCCTTGTTGCCCCACACTGTGATGCCCCTCTGGATGTTGTTCCTCCACATTCAGGCAGAGATTTGGTCTACTGAAGGCTAGACCTTCCCTCTCTGATGGGACCAGCTGTCCAACAGGCTCCATGAACAACAAAAGAGTTGATTGCTTTGGAGGACCAATGCTGTACAGTCCCCTCCTCAGGCTTGTTTTATGATGGAGAACTGTGGTTGGCACCATGGAAATGACAAACCAGGAAGGATTTCAGGGCTTGATCTAGGAACTCTCTCAAGTGAGTCTGGGATCTGGTTTGATGAGCAACATGGCACTGTATGTGCTCAGGCCTCAATCACCAGCATAAAAGGGGCTAAAAGTGTGCTTCAGTAGATCCTAATACTGGCAAGTAGGAAGACCTCTGAACTATCTAGGTCTCGACAAGGCAAGTGCAAAGGTTCCCACTCTTATCTAAAGGTGGAAAGAGTTAGGATTTTTGGAGTACAATTCCTGATACTCTGCTGTTGACTCACGTTCAAATTCAAGCTGAGGCCCAAGATTTCATCTCTAAGACAAACCATCAGTCAAATAATTGACCTCCAGGTAATCCTGGGTTAGAGAATGACCATGATAGGTCAGGTTTGGGGTATCTTCCTGATCCCTTCATAGGCTCGTAAGACTGATTGGCATTTGGTAAAAGTTGGCAGCATATTTGTGTGACACTTCTCCCAACAATTTGTGGGTGCAAATATAGGCTACACATTATACCTTAAAAAGATGGGATCCTGTACAGAATTGCATCCGAACTGATCATTCCAGTAAATGAAGTTCTTAATTTATTTAATAATTAACTGACCACATTCTGGAATACAGCCATCTGTCCAGAATAACTTTTTGCTTTATCAGTTTCTTTGGATAAAAACTTCATACTAATATTGGAATACACTACTTATAGATATTGGAGTATGAAAAGTTATTAAGAAACTGCCAAAGTACAACAGGAACTTTTTAACCTCCTGACAGTTAGTCAAATGATTTATGCAAACCCCAAATACTTCTAAATATTTCAGTTTGTAATAGATCTGTGCAACATCTGATAACTTAAAAGGCTGAACCCTCACTGCAACTGCATATGATAGCCCATGAAGAGCTGAGTCACTCTCCTGTTTTGTTTTAAAAGTCTAGTCAAAGAAATGAAAATTGCTCAGATTGACAGTATTAATGTCTCCTCTGTCTTCTTTTCCAGAGATTAATGCAGAAAATGGTGAAAAACTTATCTACAGTTGTAAGTACTAAAAATGGGTTACGTTTATTAGAAACGACAAGCAGCAGTCTTCTCTACCTGGTACCTTCCAGTTCGCATAATTCTACAGACAACTGCCTTAGATAGACCTTGTTGTATTCTCCCAGTTTGCTTGTTCTTTGTTGTCCTCCAGGTTTCCTACAGGGTGGCTATCACATGCAAAGCCACTTGAAATGCTTCTTTAAAACATAATTTATTTCTGTATTATGATGCTACACTTCTGAATGTGTGGTAACGGAAATAGGGAGCGTTATGTGGTTTTTGGATACTCAGTGTGATGTAGTGGAAAGAGTGATGGATTAGGACAGAGAAGCCTGGGTTTGAATTCCTCCTCAGCCATGAAAGCTCATTGAGGGAACTCGTAAAGCCACTCCTTACATATCTTGGAAGCCCTGTTAGGGTCACTATAAGTCAGTCCTGACTTGATGGCATGTAGCAACAAGAACAACATGGTTATTGAGTGCATTGCCTCACTAAGATGTTTGTCAGTCAAGATGTTACAAAGGACTGAATTGTGTCATGTTGATTTTAAAAAGTAATGGAGAAAAACTTTTCTGGTCATTTCCTCCATTAATCACCCTGCTAAAATGTCAGTGACTGAAAACACAGAAGAGGGAACAAGATATAGGCACAAACAACTGGGCCAGTACGGGCACTTGTCCTTGTCCTTTCTTCTCACAGCAGCTCCTCCAGTTTCCAGGGCTCTGTGAAATGGATGAGCTGTGGTGAGGAGGAAGAAGGATCTGCAGAAAATGGCCTGCACACCTTCGGTGAATGTCATGGTCAACAAGAGGTTGACAGAGTCACTCACAGCTGGGGAGAGAGAGAGAGGGAGAGATGAATAATAGTCCTATTTAAGCATCCTTAGGGTTAAGGAGGGGAAATATGCTCTTTTGTTGCTTTGCATTGGAAAGTCAGAATTATACGGAGAGTCTCGTCATGTACAGGAGAATCTCCTCTTCAGACATTTAGGTTTTCACATGAGTAAAATGGTGATTGAAGAGGGCTGGGTTAGACCGCTCCTCTCCTCACATGTTTGATGAACTTTAAAAGAGAATGCCTAATAAGGCTACTGTAAAAGAATATATTACTACCGTATAAAACTTTTCCAGTTGAGTGGAATTTTACACACAGAGAATGCACAGTATCACCAGATAGTGTGGCAAATGAACTATAGCTCAGTTTTTGTAGTTCACAGCAGAAAAGCAATGGTTAGAATCTATGTATCTGGAAGGGCTTATGGAATGTGCTTACTTACCTCACTGCTAGCAAGCATGATGAGGCCCCAGTCTTCATCCTGAGCTACTAGCAAGAGGGAGCCAGAGGAGATGTGGAATTGGGGGGACTTCAAATATCTTGAAATTGTACCTTGATTACAAGGATGTTCTTGCTCCCACAAGAAATTTATGCAAGTCACACAGCATTTTGAAAAAGTTCACAGCACTTCAGAAACACCAACACAACACTTTGAGCTCCATGATTGCTCCCAGCTCATTTTTTATAGTGAAATAGCTGTGCCTCCATTGTGGAATTTTACAGCAGGGGAGGAGAGGAAGGCAACTTTCCTGTGTTTTCCCACTGCTTCTTCCATCTTACTATAGATTAAGGGGGGCAAGACAGACTAGTTGCAAAATGTTGTTGATAGCAAGGAGAACAATAAGCCCTCCATTCAGACGCACCCCATATTCCAGAGGTATCTGGGCAATGTTCCCTCTAAGCTGCATGAGTGCACAGCCACACAGCACTGCATCAGTGCTGTGCACATGCAGCCAGAGTTGCTGCCTATTTGGTTTCGGTCATGACCAGAACCCTGCTCATGCGGGGCTGCTCATGCCCAACACTGATGGAAAATTAGAGGGAATGTTGTATTTACGGCTTAGTTGTTTTATTATCTTTAAATATGCCTTCCTTCCTGTTTGTTCAGAAGCATTCCTCTGGGGATACCCACATGTTAGAGACATAATTTTTCAGGGAAACTAAAAATATACCACAACCTTAATTAGCATGTCCTCACCCAACAGTACCTCCGTCTTACCTGGATTAAGCTTCAGTTTGTTTATCCATATCCAGTCCAAAACTACTACAAGACATTGTTTGAAATCCTGTTGACATCAGTTCCTCTGCATAAGGCTAATGATAGCAGCAGCAGTGGTGATTTTTTTTTTTTGAAATAAAATATTTCCTACTTCTCCCCCAAAGATTCCAAGGCTGCCATGTAATCACTTTCATCATCAGGAAGCAAAACCTACCAAAAATTGCCATTGCCAGTAAAGTCATCTCAGGTGTGACTACATAGTGAGAGAAATGTGAATTCACTTACTGTGAAATCTCATCAGGAAATATAGGTTTTGCTGAATCTGCTCCAATTAACTAGCCATACAGGCAGAGGAGGAAATTGGCTGAACAACTTTGTTTACAGCTTCTTAATGTAGCTCTGGAGAGGCATGGGTTCAGAAGAACTATAAACAAGGAAGATGGCATTTTCCTCCTCTCATTCTGAATTTTTAATTGTTTAATTTTTTAAAAAATTATTTTTTGGAGAGAGAGAGAGAGAGAAGCATACTGAGGAATGCTGCCACTATCTGCTTCCCCTAGCTTTGGGCCAAATGTGTTTTTTTTTTTTTTAATGAAATAAATGATATTTTCCCCACCCCAGCTTGTTCACTTTCTCCAATCAGATCCATTTCAAGCACAAAAGACAGGGGGAGAATTTAAGGTCAGGCAAGTTGTGTAGTTGGTGTGTCAAAGAAGGGCAATCTCCTTTTGAATAAAAGGCATATCTGGAAAGCTGAAAGTAGCCCTGAATGGCAAAAAAATGTAGGTACAGTGCACAAAACACAAGAGGCGACTCTACACATGGACATCACCAGATGGGCAATACCGAAATCAGATTGATTATGTTCTCTGCAGCCAAAGATGGAGAAGCTCTATACAGTCAGCAAAAACAAGACCTGGAGCTGATTGTGGCTCTGATCATCAGCTTCTTATAGCAAAACTCAAGCTTAAACTGAAGAAAGTAGGAAAAACCACTGGGCTACTCAGGTAGAATCTAAACCAAATCCCTTATGAGTACACAGTGGAAGTGAAGAACAGATTTAAGGAACTAGATTTGGTGGACAGAGTGCCTGAAGAACTATGGATGGAGGCTCGTAACATTGTACAGGAGGCAGCAACAAAAACCATCCCAAAGAAAAGGAAATGCAAGAAAGCAAAGTGGCTGTCCAACGAGGCCTTACAAATAGCAGAGAAGAGAAGGGAAACAAAATGCAAGGGAGATAGGGAAAGTTACAGAAAATTGAATGCTGACTTCCAAAGAATAGCAAGGAGAGACAAGAGGGCCTTCTTAAATGAACAGTGCAAAGATATAGAGGAAAATAATAGAAAGGGAAAAACCAGAGATCTGTTCAAGAAAATTGGAGATATTAAAGGAACGTTTTGTGCAAAGATGGACATGAAAAGGACAAAAATGGTAGGGACCTTACAGAAGCAGAAGACATCAAGAAGAGGTGGCAAGAATACACAGAGGAATTATACCAGAAAGATCTGGATGTCCCGGACAACCCAGATAGTGTGGTTGCTGACCTTGAGCCAGACATCCTGGAGAGTGAAGTCAAGTGGGCCTTAGAAAGCATGGCTAACAACAAAGCCAGTGGAGGTGATGGCATTCTAGTTGAACTATTTGAAATCTTAAAAGATGATGCTGTTAAGGTGCTACACTCAATATGCCAGCAAGTTTGGAAAACTCAGCAGTGGCCAGAGGATTGGAAAAGATCAGTCTACATCCCAATCCCAAAGAAGAGCAGTGCCAAAGAATGCTCCAACTACCATACAATTGCACTCATTTCACATGCTAGCAAGGTTATGCTCAAAATCCTACAAGGTAGGCTTCAGCAGTATGTGGACCAAGAACTCCCAGAAGTACAAGCTGGATTTTGAAGGGGCAGAGGAACTAGAGACCAAATTGCTAACATGCGCTGGATTATGGAGAAAGCCAGAGAGTTCCAAGAAAACATCTACTTCTGCTTCATTGATTACGCAAAAGCCTTTGACTGTGTGGACCACAGCAAACTATGGCAAGTCCTTAAAGAAATGGGAGTGCCTGACCACCTTATCTATCTCCTGAGAAATCTATATGTGGGACAGGAAGCAACAGTTAGAACTGGATATGGAACAACTGATTGGTTCAAAATTGGGAAAGGAGTACGACAAGGCTGTATACTGTCTCCCTGCTTATTTAACTTATATGCAGAATACATCATGCGAAAGGCTGGACTGGAGGAATCCCAAGGCGGAATTAAGATTGCCGGAAGAAATATCAACAACCTCCGATATGCAGATTATACCACTCTGATGGCAGAAAGCGAGGAGGAATTAATGAACCTCTTAATGAGGGTGAAAGAGGAGAGCGCAAAAAATGGTCTGAAGCTCAACATCAAAAAAACCAAGATCATGGCCACTGGTCCCATCACCTCCTGGCAAATAGAAGGGGAAGATATGGAGGCAGTGACAGATTTTACCTTCTTGGGCTCCATGATCACTGCAGATGGTGACAGCAACCACAAAATTTAAAGACCCCTGCTTCTTGGGAGGAAAGCGATGACAAACCTAGACAGCATCTTATAAAGCAGAGACATCACCTTGCCAACAAAGGTCCGCATAGTCAAAGCTATGGTTTTCCCAGTAGTGATGTATGGAAGTGAGAGCTGGACCATAAAGAGGGCTGACCACCGAAGAATTGATGCTTTTGAATTGTGGTGCTGGAGGAGACTCTTGAGAGTCCCCTGGACTGCAAGGAGATCAAACCTATCCATTTTGAAGGAAATCAACCCTGAGTGCTCACTGGAAGGACAGATCCTGAAGCTGAGGCTCCAATACTTTGGCCATCTCATGAGAAGAGAAGACTCCCTGGAAAAGCCCCTGATGTTGGGAAAGTGTGAAGGCAAGAGGAGAAGGGGACAACAGAGGACGAGATGGATGGACAGTGTCATTGAAGCTACCAACATGAATTTGACCCAAGTCCGGGAGGCAGTGGAAGACAGGAGGGCCTGGCGTGCTCTGGTCCATGGGGTCACGAAGAGTCGGACACGACTTAACGACTAAACAACAACAACAGTGCACAAGGGAACTGGAGAGAGGGTCACTATAAATAACCATGTCAATAGAGACTGAAATAAAAGTGAAGCAAATGAACAATTCTTAACTGGTGAAGCCAGGATATGTCCCCTCCAAAAAGCCAATTGCCTCTCAGGATACTTGCAATTGCCAATCTCTCCCACCCATCCCACAACAGCTGCTGCACTTTTCTGCATCAGCTCAGATGACCATACTTTCTGAACCAATGCAAATAGACCTGTTTTTAAGTAAATGCCCCAGTGGTGGAGGGAAAAACTACACACGGGGGGGGGGGGGAGTTTCAGGATGATTTGCATTTCCCTTTGAATTATGTGGTCAACAGAAAAAAAAATGTAAATCAGCCTGTCCCAACCCCCTTAGCATTCCCCACATTTTTTGCCAACATGGTCAGACCCTCAGTGGCAGCAATCATCTGTAATTAAATACTTTTCTTCCCATCCTGAAGCCCCCAATGGCTTCCTAGTAATGAAAGTGATTATACAGGAGCCTCAGGACCTGCAGGGAAGAATTCAGGAATGTTTTTTTTTCAAACGATTGTCAGTGCTGCTGATGTCATCGGTCTTATGTGGTGTAACTGATGGCAACAGGACCCTCTAGCTGGCCTTGTGCTGCACTTCTGAGGTTTTCCATATCCTGTGGTGTCAGTTAACACACCAGATTCTGTCTTCTTAGATATGAGATTAGTTATGGCTGCGGTCAACACCTTGCTGTAGTCTTTGACACATGACAAGCATTGATTCGCCCTCTTTTTTCCTTCTCTCATAGCTGCCCTGTTGCCTGTATGTGATCCTCTAAGTGACGGAAGAGTCACCCTTGGGCGCAATTGCAGTATGAGTTATGTTTATATAAAAGTCAGAAAGATGGGGAATATTGAAACAATACTCAAAGAAGCCAGTTTCTAGCAATACACACCAAGAAAGCCAATCATACCAAGATAAATTAAGATGTCTTCTGATATATACAAATCAAGTACTGATGAAACATTTTAGTTGTTTAACAGTTATATGGTTCAATAAACATATATTTTATGTTGCTTCTTGAATCATATGTCTTTTGCACCTGTGACATCAGGCCTAAGTTTGCAGACTGCCATTTTGTTTCATATGAACATTTTAAGGCCTTTGTATCTCTAAACACTAGAGACCAGAGACTGAACAACCCCAGTGAATTTGTAATGCAGGTTATGCAATGCTGTAATATAGAAGAAGGGTCAAGCATTAAGCCACTAGCCTGCCTCAGAAGTGGTGGGAAAAAATGAGAAAAGACAACACCTGGAACCCCTGTAAAATTCCATCAATGGGACACAAAGAAAAGTCTCATACAGAGGTTATACAAATCCCACTAAGAGCAGTGGGAAAGCCATAGAGTCTCACATAGAATTGGGGCACTTTTCATATTTTCAGAATGCAGACTATTTTTTGTTGTTGTTGGCTTTTCTTTTGTAAAAATGTATGAAAACTAAATTTGAAGAAAAAAAGCTTATCTACCTTTTTAAAAGGACAATGATCAAATTACGTCAAAAGTTTTTATCTCCTGGAAAGAAACTGGGCTAAGAAAATGTTATTTGGCAGGTTGTGGAACACGAACGGACAGAAGCGAGGAGAGAATCTTTGGAGGAAACATTGCAGAGGAAGGGGAATGGCCATGGCAAGCTAGTCTTCAGCTGAACGGCATCCATCGCTGCGGGGCAACACTGATCAGTGACAGATGGCTTGTAACTGCTGCTCACTGCTTTAGAGGGTGAGAAGCCTCCTTCCACCCCTGGTCCAATATTATGTCTGACCAATACAGTTCCACTATCACATTATGAAATATGATTACCAAATTATTCCCATATTTCCTAGCATCATAGGGCATTGCATTGGCTGCCTGGCTGTTTGATGACATATTTTAAACTCCTTGTCTTGACATTTAAAGCCCTACGTTTTTCCTGGCCTAATTATTTAGTAGGTGGCACCACGTATTCCTCTTAAATGGACTCAGTCCACAGATTCGGGACTTTTGTTGGTCTCTTAGACCAGAGGTCGTCAACCCCTGGTCCGCGGCCCATTGCCGACTGGGCCGCGAAGACAGACCAAAAAATAATAATAATAAAATAAAATAAAAAAACATAAAAAAAAAAAAAAGGCGGGAGGCAGGGCAAGAGAGCAGCCGGAGCACCCGGCTCTTGCCCTGCCTCCCGGCTCTTCCCCCCCACCCCCCGCCGCCGCCGGGAGGCCAGCAGCTGAAGCACCCTCTGGGTGCTTCTGCTCCTGCCCTCCCGGCGGCGGCAGCGGCGGCGACGGGGGTGGGGGGGGTGGGGGGGAAGAGCCGGGAGGCAGGGCAAGAGCCGGGTGCTCCGGCTGCTCTCCTCCCGGCGGCGGCAGCGGCGGGGGTGGGGGGGAAGAGCCGGGAGGCCAGCAGCTGAGAGCCGGGAGGTGGCCAAGGGGTGGGCAGGCGCTCCTGCGCATGCGCGAAGTGGTGGGGGACGTGCGCGCACCCCCCCACCGCTTCACGCATGCCGCAGAGAGCGCAAGCGCGGGGGGGGCGCCCCACCTTCCTCAGAGGCTCCACCGGGCCGCACTAAGGAAAAGGTTGGGGAACGCTGTCTTAGACGAAGGTGGAACATTCCAGACGTCAGCAATTCCCCTCCCATTTGGCTCCAAAGCTGTGGAATGATCTCCTCCTACAGTTCCACATAGAACCAAAGTTGGACAAATTTAGATGAGGTTTGAAAACCTATCTGTTCAACATGAAGCTGTCGGTGTCAGGTGTTGTGAGAGGAGAGAATCCAGTGTATTTTGATTTAAACTTTCTAATAGGTTGGTTGGTAGTTAGTTTGATTCTTCCTGGATGACTGCTCATTCCAGATTTTATGCTGATGTACAAATTAAAGTTGTTAGATGTTGAGTTTCCATGTTTTGTATGTTTTATTGATTTTACTGGAATGCGCTCTTGTGTAGAATATAAGTTGTTATTTGTTACTACTACAACTACGACTACTACTACATCTAATTTATGCACATATGTGCACTAACAACTTCTCATAGATATTGTTATATATGAGAAAAATGTGACTTAGTGATGCTTGGACATTATTACTCTCTGCCCACTAATTCTCATCTGCAAATATCTGTCAATGAGGTCTTCTCCTTTCTAAGATGGATCTATATTTTGTGTTGGGGTGATGGAAGGTCTGTGGGGAGGAACTATGGTGCTGAATTAGTCAGAAAAGAAAGAAGTCTTGTTTTGATGTTTCTTCCTATGCATTGTTATTAATTTATTGGGAAGTACAGGCTTCAGAAAGGCCAGAGTAAAAAACAAAACAATGTCACTACTAAGTTAAAATAATTATTGTTCTGTTATCTGCAATTTCAAATGTCTTTCAGAGCCAGGGATATCAGCAGGTGGACAGCTAGTTTTGGGGCCCGGTTAAACCCTCCCACAATGAGAAGGAACCTTCAACAGATCATTGTTCACGAGGATTATGCCAATAATGTAATGAATCATAATTTTGACATTGCAGTCGTAAAGATTGTGCCCTCAGTGCAGTTTTCAGCGGCTGTACATCATGTTTGTCTTCCAGAGGCTACACAGTTCTTTCCAGAAAACACGACCTGTTTTGTCACAGGATATGGTGCTCTGAGAGATGATGGTTAGTCATCATTACCTATAATAATAATAATAGTTGTGTGCTGTCAAGTCAATACAAAGTGAATATAGCTGTTGACCTTTAAGAGCAGACCCAGTGGGATCTTCACCATGATGGGCCTTGTTCTGTGTTATGGAAACACTCAGTTATTTTCTGTTAATGCAGCCTTTTCCACGGGGTCCAGTCTCAACCACCAGGCACCCAAAGAGTGCGGAGCAAGATGAAGGTGTTGTGGCAGCTACCACAGGGTTCAGGCATGATACAGAGTTGGGCCTAGTACCTGAGGAGCTTAAACTTTCCAGAGAATATTGGAAGCTAAGCAGAAAAGCTCTTTTTGTTACGATCAGATGATCAGCAGTCTGGATAGGTAGACTCTCCCAGCTACCCAATAATAATATCAGTCTGTACTGTCAACTTTGACAATATTTGCATTGCAGACAGACACATCTGTTTTATCCCATTCCTTGTAAAGCAGGTACTGCTGTCTATGTAATCCGGTAGACCCATGTCATAACATGTTATTGACCAGACAAGGGAAAGGGTTGGGTTTCTAGAATGTAATCAAGCCTGATCATCCAGAGGCATCATAATGTCAAACCATTCTAGAAGGAGATGGTGGGGTGCCTATTTATTTATATGCCTGAAGATAGTTCTTAACTCAGAACACACACTGGCTGGAATCCTGTTGCTTAGCACGGTAAATTATACTGGAATAGGCCCATTGAACCAGTGGTGCTTTGGTGAGTCAACTTCTCCATAACGTCCATTGATTCAGATAGGCCTACTCTAGTTGCAACTTCCTACACTAAAGTAAGTCACAGCTAGAATAGGCCTATTTGAATCAAAGGAACCTATGGAGCAGTTGACTCACCAAAATTCCCACTGTTTCAATTGGCCTACTCTAGTATGGCTTACTAAAAGGACCCAAGGCAGGATAGAAATATTTTAAATAAAATAAAACAGTATTTAAAAGCTAAAAGTTTTTCATGGCACAAGTCTGGAGCCTTTTACCCCATGGCCAGTTCCCCCATTCAGGGTGAGATGCTGTGTGTGCATTAGTGACTAGATAGGATGGGGTGCTTTTGTAAATGCTATGTGATTGTGTGTCAGAAAGATATGGCTAATGTTGGGTGTCACATGGAGGAGAGGTATATGCTGTTGGTATGTTTGCATTACCCTTCAGACATTCTGTGAAATATCACTGGTCTTGCTTATAATTCTATTCTTATTTTGAATTATTTCCCAGGTCCCAGTGTTGGTGAACTTCGTCAAACAGAAGTGAAAATTATAGGCAATGAGATTTGTAACAGAAGAGAAGTGTATAATGACGCCATTACACCTGGAATGCTGTGTGCTGGGTACTTAGAAGGAGGGAGTGATGCTTGTCAGGTAAGACTAATAGATCAGAATAGAAGAGAATAGTAAATTTAAGAGGGAAACTCCTTCACAGAAAGCTTCTGAACATCTTGGCATTCTGCAGAATGTATGTGTTTATGCTTCCTTACTGCGCTGTAGTAGAAACAGGCAACAGTTCCTAGGGAACTTTCAGATTGTATTCATTTTGGATTTTTTTCGGAGGGGTGCCCCATTAATTTTGGGGTAATTTGGGTGCTGGCTCTTTCAGTAAACACAAAGCAGACTGGATCCTTTGGGTTCTTTAATTTCAGTTTCTCATTCAGGTTTCTGCTACTAGACCAAATTAAGCCCTACAGATAGATCCCTCAAAGCTACTTAAAAAAAAACCATAGAAGGCAACAAACAATAATCTACTCCAAAAGCAGACAATGGCAATGGTGCATGGAAAACAAAAATAAATCATAATCAGATATGAGGCACTAACAGCAATTAGACAGACGTAAAGGACTCCAAATAATGGATCAGGAAAAGAAAATATACAAGATAATCAGTAAATATATGCAGTGGAACTGTAAGCAGAATAGAAAGTGCTGTATCTTTTTACTGAACATAGAGAAAAGTAAAAGCAGTACACCTTCCCCTCCATACAGAGGCAAAAATTATAAAAAATAAAAATCAAATACAATAATGTTAGTACTCACTATAAACCACCATTATAAGTCTGCAATATGAATACAGTTGTAACAATCAGTCCATACATCTCAAATTGTACAATTAAACCAGATGTCCAAGTAAATTTCCTCATGAAATTAGCATCTGTATAATACTTGTTCAAATGAAACTAGTGCTAACAGATGCTCCAACCATGGTGGATAGTGGATGATGGATGTTTATCTTCCAAGCTCAGAGTATAAAGGTGCAACATGGTGGAATTTGGAGCAGTCTGGTTCACATTTAAAGCTCTTACTTTCAGTGCAATCTATTTTATCTCACACTTGAGCAATCCTTCCATTCACATGGGAGTAGTTTCTTCTCCTGTGAGAAGGATCGAGACAGTGCTACAGATACTTCAAGTTTCTCTCTGTTTTGAATATTGACACCCCTCCCTGTCCCTTTTCTCACCTTTTGCATTGGTTGTGCCAACTTCCTTTTTTTGTTTTTTAACTTACTAAATGGCATAGCACTGCAGCTACATCAACTGAGCATGGATGCTCCCTTATATCTGAAATAGTACTACATCACTTAGGAGAATATTTTAAAAAATTGAGAGAAGAGGAACATAGAGGAGAGGGTTTCTCTGCTTTCCTTTGTACTGTGGCAGCCCACTACATAAATCACAAGGTGGTCACCAAAGAGAATGCCACCCATAATTCTATTTGAGAGCAAATTAAACAGCCACACAGACTGCAGAACAGGATCATAGAATCATAGAAAAGTGAAGTTGGAAGGGGCCTACAAGGCCATCAAGTCCAACCCCCTGCTCAGTGCAGGAATACAGTCAAAGCATATCTGCCAGGTGATTATCTAAGTTTTTCTTGAGTGCCTCCAGTGTTGGAGCACTCACCAACTCCCGAGGTAACTGGTTCCACTGCCATACTGCTCTAACAGTTAGGAGGTTTTTCCTGATATTCAACCGAAATCTGACTTCCTTTAACTTGAGCCCATTTTTGCGTGTCCTGCACTCTGGGATGATGGAGAACAGATCTTGCCCCTCCTCTGTATGACAGCCTTTCAAATATTTGAAAAGTGCTATCATATCACCCCTCAGTCTTCTTTTTTCAAGGCTAAACATGCCCAATTCTTTCAGCCTTTCCTCATAAGGCTTGGTTTCCAGCCGCCTGATCATTCTTGTCGCCCTCCTCTGAACTTGTTCCAATTTGTTAGCATCCTTGTTGAAGTGTGGTGTCCAGAACTGGACACAATACTCAAGGTGAGGCCTAACCAGTGCTGAATAGAGGGGGACTAGCACCTCGCAGGGGGATAATCAAGAGCACTCCCAATTGCCTCAAATAAACTGCAGCTCTAGCTTTGTGACAGAAAAGAGTGAAACAGCTTGCAAAATGGGCAGGATGGATTACTCTTATTTATTATTATTGTGTTTAAAATAAAACACATGTGGTCACCAGAAAATCAGGCAGACCAATCTGCACCAAATCAAACCAAATAGTGAATTATATCCTTGTTTGATCACCCCCCTAAGTCTCAGCCTCCATGAGGAAAGTCCAGTTTTGTTGCCCATTTGTTAGACCCCAATACAAGCAGCAATACAATACATTAATACAAGCATATGTCTTAAGGATGCATTTCTAGTATTACATCTCCAACATCCATCAGATTTACAATCCCTTCCTAAACAACTGTTGTGGAGTTCAGTATATTCTAAATATTGTTTTGTTGTTGTTGGATTTATCTCAATTTCAAGTCTAAGGAAATATCCCATATAGATTCTAATGCCATTCTCCATTGTTTAGATCAGTGGTTCTCAACTTTAGGTCCCCAGGTGTTCTTGGACTAAAACTCCCAGAAGGCGTCACCACTAGCTGTGTTGGCCAGGATTCCTGGGAGTTGCTGTCCAAGAACATCTGAGCAGCCAAGGTTGGGAACCACTGGATTAGATTGTGTGTTAACTTCTAATTCTTAATTCTGTATCTTTCTAAGTTCTTATAAAAATCTATTCAACATTTATAAACTAGGTTTCTGAACAGATTTAATAATTCCCTCCAACAGCTAAGGAAATTCTGAAGCACTTAGTGCAGGTGAACCAAAAGATGGACACCAGCAAATGCTGAAGCTGGAGATGCTGCCCTTCTGCACTCACAGGGAGATGATATTTAGTCGATAAAGTGGAGGATGTTAGAGATTCAACATCTGAGTGTATCAAGTACTCTAAAGTATATATACCATATTCCCATTTCTTCCACAAAAAGGGCTTTCCATCTATCTTCAGATCTACAGTAGATTCCTCCATAAAGTTATTTTAGCATGAACATATGGATCAAATTTAGAAGCCACTAGTTATTAAAATAGAGGCAATTTTGTTTTCAAAAGGAAACACACAGACACCCCTCTCTCCACACCAAAAGTTTTAAAAGCAGGAATAATAAGGGGAGGCAATAAATAAACACAGTCAAATCACACACACACCAAATTTCACCCCTAACATTTGGGATTGGAAATTACTCCCCCCACCATTTTGATGCCTTAGTCCTGCAACAAGACATCCAGGATGGGTAAGGCATGCAATCCCCAGCAAAAATAAGGAGGGAATGGAAGAATTTTTTGTATAACAAAAACCAGTAAAATGTTGAAGGAATCCAATGGACAAAACACCATTGATTTTTTTTACAAAGTAATCAACAAATAAGTGTGGGTGTGATCACATGGGAAAATAGATCACAATTTGGACCATTTGTGGAATGGTCCTGTGTGATCTATTTCCCAGTGGTCACACAATGCACGAGGAAATGCACACCAGCCAACCCCAATCCATGCTCAAGCTGAATGCTCATGTGCCAACCCTTCCAAATACTTCTGTAGACTTCTGCCAAAATCTGTTTAATTTATCAATTAATGATCTATTTTAGTTTAATTTGATCACCTAATTTCTTACTTTATGTTGCTGTTTGCTTGCTTTTTATTGAATCACTCATTGTATTGTTGTATAATAAAAGTATTCACAAACAAAACAAAACAAATACAGTATTGCAATGAAAGGATACATTCAAATACAAAGCCTATTAGATGTGAAAAATAAACATCTAATCCTACTTGTTCTACAATTGCCCAGATAGAACATTTCTAGATCTCAGGAAGAAGAGTCCTAATTAGAGATGGGCACGAATTAAAAAATGGATCACCAATTTGTTCAGAAATTGCTAATTTGTTGATTCGTATAAATCAATGCCCCGGATGAATATGAATTAATGAATTTTAACAATTTTTGATTTGTCAATTTGTTTGGCTATGAAATGCCCCCCAGGTACCTAGAGACACCAAAATTGCAGGGAAGCTTCCTCTGACTCTCCTCTACAAGCCCTCCAAGTTTGGTGAAGATTGGGTTTCCTCAAGCCAGCTGCTAAAGGGCATTTTCCTGGGGGGACCCACTTTGTGGGTGTATAACTTGGATATCTGAAACCCAGTCTTCACCAAACTTGGAGGGATTGTAGAGGAGGGTCAATGGAAGCTTCTCTGTAATTCTGGTTTCTCTAGGTGCCTGGGGAGAACTTTCCAGGGGGGCACTCCTTGTGGGTGTATAACTTGGACATTCGAAACCCAAACTTCACCAAACTTTTAGGGCCTGTAGAGGAGAGTCAGGGGAAACTTTCCTGCAATTTTGGTGTCTCTAGGTGCTTGGAGGTAAAAAATGAATTGACAAATCCATTCATCGATTCATCAGAAAATAATCATAAATTTTTAATTCATGACTCATCAACCTTGATAAATCACAAATCAAAACAAATCACTACTTAATCTGCTAGTCTTAATCTGCTTCTGTCATCTTTGCCATCTATGGAGACACTTGAGCAGGCAGATATAACCCTACTTCTGATGTTGCCTTTGCAAAGAATAATATTTTCCTTTCTGCGTATTAAAAAGGATCTCATTTCCTCTTCTGAAATTAGCACAGCTTAGTCAGTAGGAGCACCTGGGTTCAGAGCCAGGGGTTGAACGTTCAAACCCCCACTGTGCCTACCAGGAGAGAGGCCAGCTGAGATCACCCAGACCGTGTGTGGCTGAAGGGATAACATGCTCTATTATATGTGCAGCGTTGGGCAGGCTGCATGGACACAGGATGCCACCAGGAGGAGGGACTGGGAAACTATGTCTGAGAACTTAATATCTAGAAGATGCTAGAAAGTTTGCCATAAGTAGGAATCAACTTTACAGCATATAATTATTAATTATTTCTTTTCTAGGGTGATTCTGGTGGTCCACTGGTTACATCTGATCCCAGAGGAATATGGTACCTAGTTGGCATAGTGAGTTGGGGTGATGAATGCGCAAAGCAAAACAAGCCCGGAGTCTATACACGAGTGACTTACTATCGAGACTGGATCACTTCCAAGACTGGGATCTAAAGTTAACAGGAAGCGTGAGCCTCCCAAGCAACATGCACACCTGGGAACCAAGAAATTTGAACTATACCTCAATATTTTTTCAGACAGATATTGTTGCTTTGGTCTGGTTCCAAGAGATTGCACTGGTGTCTCTGCTGGAGCTGTCAACATAACTTTCTTGCCAAATTAAGCCAAGTCCACCAGCCTTATTTATGTATCAACCCTATTTTTCTGTAATGGAAGAAGAATAGAGTGAGACATAGAATTATAGCTGCCAAAAGACATTTGATGGTAGTTCTTTCAGGCCTTAAAAACATGGCACCATTGGGACTCTGTTTGATTGCTGTGGATCTCCTGCAACCATATCTGTTTTTATTACCTGTTGACCATATTTTAAAGTGTGCTATTTTATTCAAGGAAAATCACTGCACATTCTCTTACAGAAACTGGAAGTATTTCACTGGATTACTTCTTTCTTTCAAGACTCTCTTTCATAGCCAATAATGTCCCATCTTGGGATGTTAAGTCCTCCTTAATTCATGAATGGTGGATAGGAAAGGCATGGCACACAGGCTGAAACAGCTCAGAGTCCTTTGTGGTGTCCCTTTATATTTCCCCTGTGACTCTCTATATCTGCACCCAAGTAAGTTACATAAACATTGTGAGAAAGAATCTGGCAAAGGTCGGTCATGTCAGAGCCGACAATTCCATATGTACGCACCACAGAAAGGTTCTTTGAACTCTGTAGTGTTTATTTTTTAATAGATAGGCATAGTACAGTACTTTAAGGCTGTCATCCTAAATGGAAGTTTTGCTTAGTAGGACTTGTGGTTCCTCTTATACCAGAGGCTGGACATCATCATGACTATACTATCTGATGCAGTGCCTTTAAACAGTGATTTTATGCTGCATCCAAGCCAGTCTTCAGTGTTCTTTAGCTAATATATCCTTCTCCTTCATGTATTTTTCCCCATTTATCTTACCTTGAATAATTAGTTGTAACAATCTATACTTTTCATTTCTCATTCTTTGTGACTGAAACTTTCTGTATTATGTGGTTTTATGATTTCTTTGTCTTTGCTTGTGTACTATAATACTTTGTCACTGATCTCCAAGGAATTCTTAGCATTCTGTGATTAATTCACATTTCAAGTTTATAAACCTTTTCATAGTGGGATTTTCTTTTTTTTTATATACAGTGGAATTAATGTCTTGCAATGGGACTCACTTCTGAATAAAAATACTTGAGCCTTCTGGAGTTCAACAGGATTAAAGTCACTTTCCACAATATGTTGTTCTAGTTTGGTTTAACTATAGCCATGGAGAGCACCAGACTTGGGAAGACTTGGCTAGACTTACAAATAACAGCATTTTCATATATAAGACTTAAAGGAGCTCTTACTTCAATTTGTTTCTGATGTGCATGATTCACACAGATTCGCATAAACAGGAGGCGAGTAAGTAGCTCAAAAGCAAATGTAAGCCTCCTGTCCCTTCTTTTTTTCCTTTCACTGGGCTATTAGTTGCTGCATTAGACTGAAACCTTACTTGCCTTCCTTCTTTTCTTCCTATTTGACAAGCTATTCAGGTTACCCGGTGAAGTCCTAACATAGTGCAACAGAATTTAAGTTTGGACAACCAAGCCAAACAGATCTTTTACATGTCTTTTCTTCACAAGATGACACCTCCAGCTTGCCTTTTGCCATATATTGGCAGAAGATTAATGGTCAGGATGCCTGGATGTAGTAACAGAAAGCTAAGGAGCAAGGAAAAAAAAAAAAAAGGAAAGCTGCTATGCTGGATTGTGAAGCTAAACTCATAAGCATGTGCCCTTGTCCAAACCTCTAAGAGTTCATTGTCATCTCAGTCAACATGTCAGGCTGCAACTAAGTTGGATGCCATCGTCTCATTAGCTAGAAAGTAATTATCCTTCATGTTCTGAATTATTCACCTTGCTTAGTTGTCCCTCCTAGTCGCTATCAGATTTTTTAGGGGTGCTCTGTCCACACGATGACAGAAACTAGAACTGTTCACTGGATTATTTTGAGGGTTTTTCTGTTGCTGAAATGAAGAATAGACTTCAAACAAGAACTTGATGTGGGAGATTTTAAAAATACAGCTTAGGCAACCCTGGATCTTTGTTTTTGTGTTTACAGACTTGCATCTAGAGCATCGTTTGCCACCAGCCACACTTTCCTACACACAGAAGACCTAAATGTAGGATCAGGATCTGGTTTTGTTTTGCATTTCTGGCTTCATACTCTAGATATAGGACAGAGACACTTTCCTTAGATGTGACAGAACTCCAACCTCATAAAGTGTAAGTTTCAGGCAGGCAGGAAGAGAAGAAGAGCAGTCAGAGAACACATTTCTGTCAGACAGGGAGATCACAGTTAATCTGCTGGCATGTTTTCCAGGCAAGCTTTACAAAAATGAAATACTATGATCCCAGCTGATTTGCCACGCATTGTGGCAATTATTTTGGTTCTTTTTTGAAAACAACTTTCTGGAAAATAAGATTCCTAAGAACAAAATAATTTAAGCTTGAATTGATTAATTGAAACTATTAGATCCTTGGACAACTTGACCAAGTAGAGACAGATTTCTTTCACTGGTACTCAATTAAAGATTTCTAAAAATTCCAATGAGCTGTTTGCTTAAAATTCCCAGTAAAATACAATTTCATGTTCAGTACAATATATTGTATATTTATCAATCTAAGATACTCACAGATGTTACAGTCCTGATATGGGATCTGCTTTTTCATGGATTCATCTCCTATGCATGTTAATGTTTAAATGTCTCTAAAGGTTCCTATGTGTAATGTCAATCAGATGAGTACTTTCTGCTTATTAAAAACTCCTAGTCTGGCTCTAAGCTTTTGTAGTGGGTTACGTTATGAGCTACTGAGTGGGAAGTCACTATCTAGACATATGAACAGTAACCTCTGAAGGTATGGGCCACACTAGATGTTACACTTGCCAATAAGACTTTGCAACCTATTTGGGGTGTGGGGGAGAAACCAATGGAGAGATTATTTGACAAGACAAAACAGTAGGTTGGGCAAACACCCCACTTTTATTCCAATTCCAGTTGCCTTTCCAGAACTGGCTGTTCCAGGTTAAGAAGGCTGGTTGAAGTAATAATGCTAACATTGCTGCATTTAGCATCTAATTGTCCGTAGGAATTTAAGATAATCAGGTTTGAGATTCTGTATTAATAGCTATTCCAGAAATACTGGAATGCGAATATTTACCTTACCATTCTGGGTTACAGCTTTCACAGCCTAGTCTGCAGACACTTTATGATTTATCAACATCTGTTCTATATTTGTAATGCCTTGGTAAGATTCTCATGGATCCCAGGATGTTAGAACTGCAGTAGATTGTAATGCCAAAAATATACATGCAGACATAAAATCACCCCAGCAAAGTTAGCTTTGTTGTGAATGAGCTATTTCTTTCTTCTTTCTGTCCTCCACCCAACTAGTCTAACCCAACCTATAATACACCTTCATTTAAAGTCCTTGTAATCTTGGGAGATATTTTCAAGAAAGAAAGAAAGAAAAACCCTTCAGGGCTTTTCAGGTTCATGGGAGGACTTTTTTTCTGACACATTCCAGATAACATATTATAGTTACTAATTGCACAGCAAAACTGAAAATAACATCCTGTCATTAGCAATTACTTCTGTCTGTCTTCCTCAGACTGAAAACCTGAGGTTTCAACAGGAGCACAACATTACCTAAGACTCCCTTTCAGCTAAACATGATTGTGTCTGTCTCGTCTAGATTACTTTTGTCATCCTCATCCAGTTATAAGCAACTGACCCAAAGCTTGAATGGGTACCTTGGGCCAGAACTACACTGTTGGGAAAAACTGGATGGAATTAGGAGTGCACATACAAGACCTTTTTTCAAATAAAGGAAGGTGGGAGCAAGGCATGATATTCCTATGATGTGACATTGCATCCTGCACTTGACATGCCCACAGTAGCAGTGTGCCCACCCACACACGCTGGCTTAAACCTTGAGCTTGTTTTACAAGCAATCTTGTGCCTGTTTGCCACTAACCTGCAGTGAATAGTAGGCATGGGATTTTAGGATTTTTTTTTCCACTTCAACTACCACCATTCACCACAAATTCCCCCTACCAGAATTCTGGCAGCTATAGCCAAAAAACTCTGAGGAGTTTCCGTACATACGCCTGAGCCCCAGATTGTTCTTCTCTGCAGCCACTACAAAGGGAGAGAATGGGTAGCCTATGCTAAGTTCCATGGGAGCTCCAAGGGGATTAACTTGCATTTATATCCCACTTTTCCTTTAATGAGCTCAAAGCAGCATTCAAGACTCTTGTCCTGTCTAGAATATAACCTGGGTCTTCTAAAGTCTGAGAGGCTGTTTTGCCACTGCGGGGATAATCTGGTTTGTTCCTAAAGACGATCAGATAATATTTTTGCTGAAGCAAACCAGCCTGCCCCCAGAGAGGTCCTAACCTGCCTCTTTCTAGCCCCACTACTGCTGTGGTGCAGTGAGGATCACTCTTTCTCTTGGTCCATTTCCAGAGTGTATGATCACTGGGAACAAACCAAAAAGCCTTCCTCTTTTGATTTGCCAGTATCATGAAGTGGCTTTAGCATACTGGCTAATTAAACATTTCCTCTGCTCCTCAGTGGAACGGTAGAGGAAGTGATTTTTTTTGTGTGTGTGTCCATTAGGTCAGCAAAAGTTCACTGCAATACAGACTTTTTTTAAAAAAAATCTTTGCTTTGCTTTGTCTTAAAGGGCAGGTCAGGAAACTGCCCACCACCAAATCCGCTGCCCGATTTGGCTCCAAGCAGGTTCACAACTATAACTTTAAGAGAAAAGTGTATTAGATATGTGTATTAAGATATAAAATAGTTTCATTATTTTCCCAGGACAATCATACATACAATTTTTCAAAAGTAAATATCACTCTACTGAATTAGACTTACATTCAAGTATTCAAAAGTACTACTTCTTAAAGTCTTAAAATGGTTAGGGCAGCAATCCTATACCTAGTATTGTGGAATTATTGAACTAAGCGTGGCTCACTTTTCAGTAGGCATGTACAGGATTGATCTGCTAACCTAATTCCTTATTATTGTTATTTTTATTGTTGGTGTTGCTATTACTACTGCTATTATTCAAAAGCCTCATCATCAGCCGCAAGAAGCTAAAACACTACAGATTCCTCCAGTGCTTTTGTGAGAAATTAATCTTAAAGTTGGAAAAATGCACAGTTCAGGTCAATCAATTTTCACCTAGAGAAACATATCCACCAGCTAGTGGTTCTGAAATATTTTCAGCAGCATAACCATCTTTCTGATTTTTGAGAAACTCTCATGTCTTCCCACCTCTCCTTTACCATCCCACTGCCTTTTGATAAAAATCCACTTTGTACAGTACAGTACTTTAAAATTAAAAATAAATTCATAATGTAATGAAGAAATTTTAAATTAAAATTAAACACAAATTGTCTTTTATTCAGAAATCCTAATGAGACAACCACAGACATTTGTTTATGCTAATAAAAGTGATTAAAATATATTTTATTTTATTTTATTTTTTGTTACTGAAGCTCTCACAGTCTCCTGCCCCCTGGTTAGGTGCCAATGAATTGATGGATCCAACTTACAGCAGAATAGAAAGGGACCCAGATATCAATTGTGTTGTAGCAGATAGAGTTAGAGACTAGGACTCAGAAACCTGGGTTCGAATCCCTGCTCAGCCACAGAAACTCACTGGGACTGTGGAACCAGTAAAACCACTCCTTAAATATCACACTTTCCTTAAATGTTATCATTAAATGTTAGCAATGACGAAATAAATGTATGAATATATTAAGTAAAATGTTAGTTACAGTGTCCTGTCTGCTGAGGGCACTTGTAAGTCTGCACTGTGCCTCCCCAAAGGAGAGCCTCCTTTAGAAGACTAGACTTTTACACGTTAGCCCCAACCTGGGCCCTATAAATCCACTTGACAATGTTGTGTAACATAGCCAAGACTCTATAGTATGTCTCTGTGTTTCTGGGAATTTTATTCCAAGACCTTCCAGATAGGGTTTCCAGACATCCGGCAAAAGGAGGACATGTCTTCCTTTTTAGCCTAATGTCCTCCGTCCGGCAGGCAAAGCTAAAAACCTTTAAAATGTCTGGCTTTTGTCTACGTGGCCTTCCTCCTCCTCCTCCTCTTCCTCTTACCTGAGAAAAAACAGATGGTTTGGAACTATGGGGACACTGTAATGAAGAATTATTTTATAAGGGCGGAAGTGAACCCATAACAGAATCACGCCGTAGTCTTTTTTTTTTATGGGCGGAAGTCCTGTGATCACAGGGCGCCTGTTTCGTTCGTCATCTCCCCGGTTGCTAGGAAGGAGGCTGATACCAGTTGCTCAGGTCAGGTAAGAAATGGGGAGGGGCAGCGGCGCTCTTTAGAGTTGGGCTTCCTCCTTCAGCAGCAGCCGTCGTGAACCAAAGGAGTGGTTCTGAAGAGAAGGGTGTCTTTCAGAGCTTGGGAACCTGTGGCCTTCCAGATGGTGTTGAAATCCAACACCCGCTATGCCAACATTAAAGTAAATAAATAAAGTTTTTTCCAAAATCTGCTAATGGGGGACTGTAGAGCAACTTCTGGAGTGTCTAAGCAGGGAGATTGTATTTTTAAAGGAATATATTTTTGTGCAAGCTGGCAGCCTAATAATACCAGTTGCTCTATTTTAACTTTGTTGGTGATATAATTTTTTTTATTTTTTAACATGACTGTTTCTTGGTCGGTTCACTAAGAGACTTTTATTGGCAGCTATTGTAATAAAATTGTATTGATTGTGGGTTTAATCCGGAATGATTCAAATGAAACATTCAATACGTCCTCCTCTGTCCTCTTTTTTGTCTTTCTATGTCCTCCTTTTGGTACCCATGTATCTGGCAACCCTACTTCCGGAGTTCAAAGGTTGGTGGGAACCATTGCAATTCCCATGTTCCCATTTCCAGAGGAGATAAGTCTCTCTTTGCAAATTGTCAGGAGAGAACAGTGGGAGACAGCTGTTGTGCATGTCTGCTTGTCACCTTTCTATAGGTATGGTGCCTCTCTGGGCCCAGAATGCTGGCCTACATAGACTCTGCGGAAGAAGAGCCCAACAATGCTCTTCCATTGCTCTTATTTAGATTAGACAACAATACACAGACCCAGGGAAAATACTTTGTATTTATTGTGCTTTTTTCAGAATTCCTCAGATTTACTCAATGATTTCCAAGAACAAAAGCTCTGAGGTATTTTTTTAACACTTAGCAGTTTGTTTATGGCATCTTGTACAAGCTTATGAAATGGGAGGTATGATTTATTTTATTTATTTCTTGCATGCTGTCAAGCTGATTCTGACTTTCAGCAACCCTTACCAGGGTTTTCTAGGTAGAGAGGACTCAGAAGTGGCTTACCATTCCGTTCTTCTGCAGGTAGTCTGGGACAGTGCAGCTTGCCCATGGCTACACAGGCTGGCTCTTCTCCCTGGAGGCACAGTGGGGAATCAAACTCCCCAATCTCTGACTCCACAGCCAGATGCCTATGCAGCCAGCAAGTATGACATAGCCAGGATAATTACAAGTCACTGATAACACTGATAAATACATGTAATCCTCTTTCCTCTTTTAAATACTTTGAGGAGCTAAAAGCTACATTATATATTAAATACATAGCTTGCAACTGAACCTTTCTTCCCTTAATTAAATGTGCAGGGCCCTTTCTGGAGCAAGATCCTCATGAGTATGTAAGGGATTAGATTTGCCATACACATCCCTGGTGCATATAAAGAAAGAAAATACATTATTTGGCCGGAGACATGGCCTTCTGGTGATACTCTCATGAGATGGTTATTATCACCATCAGTTTTTATCAAGAGGAAAACAAAGAACAAAAACAATAGATCCATGAGAACACCATAAAAATCCTCCACAAGGAACACAGGGACATTTTATTTGCATGAAAAGGTACAGGGGAAAGTGAGGGCAAATGTCAAAAGTCAAGGTGTTGTTTCTTTCAAAGATACAGACTGCATCTTTTACTATAACAAGAAGATACTCTAATTTGGAGGCTGACTACACGGGCTCTTTAGCCCGCTGTCTGTAGCGCTGCAGCCTCCAAAGAGCACTGTTTTATAACTGATGCAGTGCATCAGCAATAGTCTATATGCAGTAAAATATTGTAGTACCATATTTGCTGGCGTATAAGACTACTTTTTTGCCCTGAAAAACATGCCTCCAAGTGGGGGGGGGGGGTCGTCTTATACGCCGGGTGCAAGTGGTGCCTTGCAAGACGATTTTAATTCAAAATGCAGTGGGTCTGAGATAGCCTTCCCCCTCTTTCTCTCCAGCAGCAAAGAAAAAGGATGAAAGGAGTCAAAGCAGCCCCCTGATGACTCCTTTTGCCCTGATCCTTTGCCAGTGGGGAGAAAAAGAGGGAGAATGCAATACAGTACAAGACATCACCAGGACTTGCTGCCTTAGCAATAGGTCCTGATGAGGAAAAAAAGATCAAGGAAAGCATAAATGCAATCCCCCATTACCACAAATTATGTAGTTGAGTTCCCCACATTTGGGGAAATCACAGGGATCAGCACACCCGAAGTGCAATGGATGAGCCTCACCCTGAGAAAACCACTTTCATGACCATGGTATTTCCCCTGCAAGGTATGAGTTGGAGTGGCCCTTGCACCTCCTGCCCCCTTCTGTGCCCTGCCCCCCCAAGGCATGGTGACCCCCTGGCTGCACCTCCCACTCAGAACAAGGCTGCACAGCCCCAGTCCCGCCAGAGGCCAAGAGAGCTCCTCAGTGTTTTGGGGTGCCCCGCGGGACCCCCATCAGGGGCTAGGTGTTCCTCCCACAATCCTCTAGTACACAGGTACCTCATACCTTGCAGGGGAAATACCATGGTCATGAAAGTGGTTTTCCCAGGGTGAGGCTCATCCATTGCACTTTGGGTGTGCTGATCCCTGTGATTTCCCCAAATGTGGGGAACTCAACTGCATAATTTGTGGTAATGGGGGATTGCATTTATGCTTTCCCTGATCTTTTTAGCCCATTGGCCCTGCTGGTTTTCCAGGAGGTAGATCCTGGAAAGCCAGCAGCTCAGATGGCAGAGCAGCAGGTCCGATGCAAAGAGGGGGTAGTCTTATACAGCAAGTATATAATAAACTCTATATTTTGAGTGGAAATGTTGGGGGGGTCATCTTATACGCCGGCAAATACGGTAATTATGATGTTCTGTTTCCGCTCAGGATGCCTTGTGATGAACTCAAGAAGCTGCCTTATCCTGAGTCAGACCTTTGGTCCATAAAGCCCAGTGTTAACTGAAAGTCTGGAGACCCAGACTGAACCCAGAAACGTGTGCATGCAAAACAGATGCTCTGCCACTGAATAAAAGCACCTCCCCAGTCCCAACTAACTATGAATATAATCTGTAAATAACAACTTTGAATCAATTAAAATTCATTTTACCAGAGTGTTGAACATGAAATACGTCTCTTAATCCAGCATTTGTGGGTGTATGTACTTTCTTTCCCATATTCCACTTCTTAAAAAATTACTCAGGTGGCAACACTGCCTTATTGAGGCTGCTAAAATGACAACCATATCATTTGCAGGCTATTGTTTGCTTTCCTCTAAAGTATGGCTCAAAAGATCTGGCAGACCTGTGTTCAAATCTCTGCTCATCATAGAATCTCACCAGGGTGGGGGAAGTTGGAACTTCCACTTTTTAAATATCTCATTTACCTTAAAAGCCCTATTAGGACCATTTTCAGTCAGTTTTGACCTGACAGCACACAAGGCAACACACATAATTACCCAAATGCAAAATATTGAAAGAGAATGTGTGTTTTAGATTATCCCTTCCCCACAAATTCCTGAAATTGACTCCATTGCCTGTTCTTACCATTTATTTATTTTTTTTAAATCCAAGAACCAATTAAAATTAAGAATATACATATATGGTGTGTGTGATCTTTATTCTTATATTTATTCATACAGAATATATTTTCTGTATAGGGCTGGATCGATTGGAATCAGACTTTGCATCATGAGGTCAATAAAAATACTTCGAATTCACCTGTTTTATAAGCAGAAAAAAATCCCACGGTATTTGACCATGTCGCGGCAGCTCTATATAGGTCTCCTTTGCGATGTTCTAACTGCTCTATGGGAATCACAACCCTGACTTGATGAGAATCTTGTAAGCTGAGATAATGTAGATTTTGAAATGGAATACACATGAAAATATTTTTTTATTTCGCTCATCCTAAATTCACATCATTAGATGGAGTGACTGTAAAGACAATTAGTTTCTTTCCTGGTATGTTTTGGGTTGCAACCCTTCTCATAATATTGCTTCCTGTTGCAGGTGTCATTACCTCTTCCTTTGTTATCTCCTCCTCTGTTATCTTTTGTCAAGCCAATCAGGCACTGCCTTGGCAGTTATGACTGTAGTGGGAGACAGGAATTTCCTACATTTGTGGTGCAAATTAGCTTATAGAGTCTTGCAGAAATCCAGTTTGACTTGCATCCAGTATTTTAATGGAATGTGTTCTTAACCGTAATGCAAAATCCTTAGCTGCTCTCTGCGTTATCACTGGCAATTATGGAAATGACCCTGTACGAGGAGGATCATATAATTGTTTTTCAGGAGCGTGCAATGGTTACGAAATGATTTCACTAGGGTAAACCATCATTTCTTAGGTTTTTTCTTTCTTTCTACTAAGAATATTGCTGCTGATGCTACATAAGATGTGCCCACTGGTTGTCACAAGGAGGAAAGCCACTGGACTTGGAGCATTGTACAAGACTTTTCTTTTTTTTTTAAAAAAAAAAGGTAAAATTAAGATAGTGAAAACCCCCATTAAACATAGTAAACAATCATGACCCCAATAATTAGATTTTCTCCTAACCCATAAAAATAGCAGGAAAAACCCCAACCCACATGCTGTTTTTGTCCCCCACCTCACCAACTGATAGAAATTTTGGGGCTGAATGCCTCAGTTAAACAATAGCAACTCAGGATCTGGCATGGCACAGCAGAAATTTGTCATTTGACAACCTGGTCAAGATGATCCCCCCAGAATTATTGGGACCAGATATTATAGTCATGGGAACTATAGCTACAAAAGACCCAAATGGTGACTGCAGGCTTGAAGAGTCAACTTGAAATGGGGTATCTCCAGGTTGTGCCTCAAAGAATGAGGCATGTTGAAACTAGGACTTAAGTAACCACTATGCCCATGGCTAAACCATCTGGCCAGGATGATTTTTGAAGCTTTCTGCTTCTCCCTCTATCCCGAGGTTTGGAACAACCAGTCTGATGAAAGTTAAAGAGGACTCAAAAGCTTGTCTTTTTTTGTATTTGCAGGCCTAATAATTACCCAGGCTGCCTGGATAGCTCAGTGAGTTATGTACCTGGCCGTAGAGCCATAGCTTGGGAGTTTGATTTCCCACTGGGTTTCCTAAGAAGCCTTGCGTAAGCTACACACTCTCAGAGGACCACCAGAAACAAGGGATGGTAAACCACTTCTGAGTGCTTTACACCTAGAAAATCCTGCAAAGGGTCACCACAAATTGGAATGGGCTGGACAGCATATAATTAATTAAATTACCCAACTGCAGTATAGAAACAATCATTTGTGTAGCTTATTTTTCTTAAATGACATAGCTTTGTGGCTTTCTTCAACTTCATGCCCTCTCCTCCAGCAGAGATTATCTGTAGGAGGTAATGCAATAGCTACGAAGTATTTTGACAATTTTAGACTTATGGTGGGAAAAACCGAAAGTAATGCTAGGGCAGGGCAGTGTGGCTACAACAGCACTGCCTTACAGTAGATAATATAATGTACCATCAAGTCAGTTCTGTCTTATGGTGACCCTCTCCGGGCTTTCCTAAGTATACAGCCCTTAGAAATGATTTATCATTCCCTTCTTTTGGGGATATCTTGCCCATAGCTACACAGGGTGGCTTTTCACCTAGGACTCCCAGTGGAGAATCAAACTCCCAACAAATGCCGAACAGTTTAGCAGTTATAAAAATGACTATAAGGCTTTACTGCCACCAAGTGGCCATGGGTTTTTGAGCATCTAACTTCAAAAACGGTCGTTCTGTCAGCTGCCCCATTCACCCTACTGCAGAAGATGCTTAGATGGGGAAAAGCCAGTTATTAGATGGTCATTGGTTGGAGATGCTGTATCATAATGAGATACATCAGATTAGAGGATAGTTGCAGGCCAAAGACTTGACAGGGGAACACATTGCTTGGTGTTCTGTAGTGTAAACACATCATACCTTTTAAAGTGTAGCTGCCATGAGTACTTTTTGGAACATAATGGCTGGACATAAATATTAATTAATTTTCACTCCTCTGCCTCTTGACTGTGTTATCTCTTCCTCTGACACAACACAATTCTTTTCCTTTTTGTTCCTTTCCTTTTCTACCATGGTAGAAACAGAACTCTCTCTGTGTGTGTGTGTGTGTACCATGATAGAAAAGGAAAGGAAAAGAAGGGAAAATACCAAATGTGTGTGTGTGTATGTATGTATGTATAAGTATATATATGTATACGTATACATATACATACGGTATATCACAGAAGTGACTACACCCCCTCACATTTCATAAATATTTTAGTATATCTTTTCATGTGACAACACTGAAGAAATGACACTTGGCTACAATGTAAAGCAGTGAGTATACAGCTTGTATAACAGTGTAAATATGCTGTCCCCTCAAAATAACGCAACACACAGCCATTAATGTCTAAACCGCTGGCAACAAAAGTGAGTACACCCCTAAGTGACAAGGTTCAAATTGGGCCCAAGTAGCCATTTTCCCTCCCTGGTGTCATGAGACCATTGGTGTCACAAGTCTCAGGTGTGAAGGGGGAGCAGGTGTTATCGCTCTCATTCTCTCAGACTGGTCACTGGAAGTTCCACATGGCACCTCATGGTAATGAACTACCTGAGGATCTGAAAAAATGAATTGTTGCTCTACATAAAGATGGCCTAGGCTATAAGAAGATTGCCAAAACCCTGAAACTGAGCTGCAGCATGGTGGCCAAGACCATACAGTGGTTTAACAGGACAGGTTCCACTCAGAACAGGCCTCGCCATGGTCGACCAATGAAGTTGAGTGCCCGTGCTCAGTGTCATATCCAGACGTTGGCTTTGGGAAATAGACGTATGAGTGCTGCCAGCATTGCTGTAGAGGTTGAAGGGGTGGGGGGTCAGCCTGTCAGTGCTCAGACCATACGCCGCACACTGCATCAAATTGGTCTCCAGGGCTGTCGTCCCAGAAGTAAGCCTCTTCTAAAGATGATGCACAAGAAAGCCCGCATACGGTTTGCTGCAGACAAGCAGACTAAGGACGTGGATTTCTGGAACCATGTCCTGTGGTCCGGTGAGACCAAGATAAACTTATTTGGTTCAGATGGTGTTAAGCGTGTGTGGCGGCAACCAGGTGAGGAGTACAAAGACAAGTGTGTCGTGCCTACAGTCAAGCATGGTGGTGGGCGTGTCATGGTCTGGGGCTGCATCAGTGCTGCCGGCACTGGGGAGCTCCAGTTTATTGAGGGAACCATGAATGCCAACATGTACTGTGACATACTGAAGCAGAGCATGATCCCCTCCCTTCGGAGACTGGGCTGCAGGGCAGTATTCCAACATGATAACAACCCCAAACACACCTCCAAAACGACCACTGCCTTGCTAAAGAAGCTGAGGGTAAAGGTGATGGACTGGCCAAGCATGTCTCCAGACCTAAACCCTATTGAGCATCTGTGGGGCATCCTGAAACGGAAGGTGGAGGTGCGCAAGGTCTCTAACATCAACCAGCTCTGTGATGTCATCATGGAGGAGTGGAAGAGGACTCCAGTGGCAACCTGTGAATCTCTGGTGAACTCTATGCCCAAGAGGGTTAAGGCAATGCTGGAAAATAATGATTAAATTAGGCATTCTTCAGTCTCGAGAGACTATGGTAACGTGCTCTGAATAGAGGACTTGGAACAGCGTCTAGTGTGGCTGAGAAGGCCAATTCGAGAGTGACAATCCCTTCCACACTGAAGACAAATACAATCTGTCCCCTGTCCAGCTCCCTGATTTGGCTGGTTTCAGGACTGCCTCTTTGCCTCGGCCTGCTGGACGAGTGTCTCTTCAAAATGGGAGAGGCCATGAAGCACCGCCTGCCTCCAGGCTGAATGCCCAGATGTCAAGGTTTACCATCTGTTGAGGTCCATTCCTAAGGCCTTCAGAGCCCACTTGCAGATGTCCTTGTATCGCAGCTGTGGTCTCCCTCTGGGGTGATTTCCCTCCACTAATTCTCCATATAGGAGATATTTTGGAATCCGACCGTCAGCCATTCTCACGACATGCCCGAGCCAATGTAGATGTCGCTATTTCAGTAATGTATACATGCTAAAAATTCCAGCTCGTTCTAGGACTACTCTATTTGGAACTTTGTCCTGCCAGGTGATACTAAAAATGCATTGGAAGACAAGACATATGGAACGTGTTCAGCTTCCTCTCCTGCCGTGCACAAAGGGTCCAGGACTCACTGCAGTACAGGAGTGTACTCAGGACACAGGCTCTATAGACCTGGATCTTGGTATATGCCGTCAGCTTCTCATTAAGCCATACTCTCTTTGTGAGTCTAGAGAACATGGTAGCTGCTTTGCCAATGCGTTTATCCAGCTTGACATCTAGGGAGAGAGTGTCAGAGATCGTTGAGCCAAGGTACACAAAGTCATGAACAACCTCCAATTCTTGTGTGGAGATGGTAATAGAGGGAGGTGAGTCCACACCCTGGCCCATGACTTGTCTTTTCTTCAGGCTGATTGTTAATCCAAAGTCTTGGCAGGCCTTGCTAAAACGATTCATGAGTTGTTGGAGGTCTTCAGCAGAGTGGGCAACAACAGCTGCGTCATCAGCGAACAGGAAGTCCTGCATGCATTTCAGCTGAACTTTGGTCTTCGCTTTCAGTCTAGAGAGATTAAAGAGTTTTCCATCTGATCTAGTCTGGAGATAGACACCTTCTGTTGCAGTTCCAAAGGTGTGCTTCAGCATGACAGCAAAAAAGATCCCAAACAGGGTCGGCGCGAGGGCACAGCCGTTTCACTCCTCTTCAGATGTCAAAGGGATCTGATGTTGAGCCATCAAAAACTACAGTGCCCTTCATTTCCTCATGAAAGGGCCTGATGATTTTAAGGAGTCGAGGTGGACATCCAATCTTGGGATGTATAATGGAAAATAATGGTGGCCACACAAAATATTGACACTTTGTGCCCAATTTGGACATTGTCACTTAGGGGTGTACTCACTTTTGTTGCCAGCGGTTTAGACATTAATCGCTTTGTGTTGTGTTATTTTGAGGGGACAGCACATTTACACTGTTATACAAGCTGTATAGTCACTGCTTTACATTGTAGCCAAGTGTCATTTCTTCAGGATTGTCACATGAAAAGATATACAGTGGTGCCTCGCTAGACGATTGCCTCGCAGGACGAGGTATTCGCTAGACGATGGCTTTTTGCAATCGCTAATGCGCTTCGCAAAACGATGTTTCCCTATGGGCGATTTTCGCTAGACAATGAGTTTTCCCCATTGGAATGCATTGACTAGCGGTCAATAGCTGTCAGTGCATTCCAACGGGGACCCGCGCTCGCTAGACGATGTTTCCCTATGGACGATCTTCGCAAGACGACGACTTTTCCGTTGGAACGCATTGAAGAGATTTCAATGCATTCCAATGGGGAAACGTGCTTCGCTAGACGATGTTTTCGCAAGACAGCGATTTTCGCGGAACGGATTAACATCGTCTAGCGAGGCACCACTGTACTAAAATATTTATGAAATGTGAGGGGGTGTACTCACTTCTGTGTACACTGTACACACACACACACACACACTTTTTGCATTAATTTTATTTTTAGAGATTTGGTTTCATGTGATGTTTTATTAGTTTACTACTGTAATTTTATTATATGTTTACATTATGTTATTGTAAGCCACCCAGAGTAGTGGCCTTGCCACTAGATGGATGGGATAAAAGTTTAATAAATAAATAAAGATAATTTTTAAAAAAACTGTAATAGAGTATAATAAGGTTCAGTGACAGTAACCTACCATATTTGCTAAAAAATAAACTCTATTAAAATTTGGGGTTTTTGTGCTACCCTTAAAGTTATGGGACACAATTTTTTGTTGTTTCTGGTTAGCTGTTTTACAGTATTTGTTTCAAGTTAAATATGACATGGTGAAGAAACTAGATCTATATTTGTTGAGCTTGACAGAGAAACTGTTGCTAATGATGGTAAAAATTTCAAGTGTGGCTAATTTGATAGTCTCCATCTGAAACCCTGTCCTTCAGCGTAGGCACATGGGCAACTGATTAATTTGAGGCCAAGTAGCTTCTTATGTGGGCATACAGGAGATGAGGGTTGAGAACAGAAAACATTTAAAAGAAAAAGAAAAAAAGGCGTTATCAGATAAGACATTGTAGTATGCGTAAACAAAGCAAAGAAGAGCAATTGTTTTCTTCGGCTCAAAAGTAAAATTAAAAAATAAATCTCATTCGTCCCTTGGAACCGCAATCCTCCCTAAATGTTGATCACAGAGACTTGTTAGACTTGTTCAATCAAAGATGCCATTGGTTCCTTTTATTTTGTATTTTAATGTAGTCCATAGAACCTCTAATCTAGCTCAGTGCAACACAACTGCTTGTTATCTGCCAGAACATTACGTGAGCTGAATTAGAGCACTTGTGGGCCTCACCTGCAGCTGTCATCAAGAGGTGCAAATTCCATGCAAAGTTTATTAGCTCAAAGGTGTATTTGTTCAGGATGGAGCAACAAAGTCTTCTAAAGAGTTCCCAAGATTGGATTCACATGATCTTGGGCTTCTCTTTCTGGCAAAGGACCCTGATAGTATTATGGAATAGCATTGTAGCCTGGCTCAGAGGGGGTCTCCATTTTAAAGGGTAAGTCTATATGTTTTTTAACCAGATTTTTGAGGACTGATAACAACAGAGCTTAATTCTAGATACTAAGAGTGTTTTGAAAAGTCACATTTTTGGACTAACCAGAAACCATTAACCAGCAAGACCATGGGTGGGTGGATGGCCTGGAAGTTGTTGTTCCCCCTCCTTAACCTTATACATTCAGGGTACCAAGATTCTTCTTTGTTAACTGATGGCATCAGTGCTTCCAGACAAAAACTCCTACTGCTCACAATTCAAAGGCATTGTGTTGATCTTTTCTCTTTCCCCCCCTTAAATTTTGCTTTCTGGTAAGAAAAAAGTAAAAAGAAATAGGAAAACAGGCTGCCAGTTATGGGAGACAACATCTGGACCTCCTGTAAACACCCATGGATGACTTAGTGTGATCCTACACTGTGCCTTTCATTTGGAAGCACTCGTGGTGTATAGGGTGACAGAAGTGGGATGCTTCTACATGAATGGAATGACTAGGCTTCAGTCACTCACAGTTTCAGGAGGTTGATATGGTGACACAATCCATTGAGAATCTTCAGTGTTCTTCCAGGGCTTTTTCATCCCCTTGAAAAGTCATAGCTTTGATGTAGGAACAGACCATGGAACATTGTCTTACCAAAGACCCACTGATTGAGTGGGTCCACTCTAGCTACAAGTTCACCCTCTCTTTCTTCCTCCTCCTCTTTTCTCCTGACAGAAACTGGAGATAGTTGTGGCTATTCTGACTTTGGGTGTGGCAGCTCTAAACAATGATGTTTTGGTGTATCCTAAATAATATTTTTCAGTCAGGATCCTCTTCCTCTTCCCTTCTTCCCCTCATCCTCCTGAACTTCTTCTGTTTATCTCATATAGAATGATCAGCTGTAACTGTCTGTACTTTTTGTTTCTCACTACACGACAAAGTATTCTAGATTTCTGCAGTTAAGGCATTTTATGAGTTTTTGGTCTTTGTTCATCCTTCTTAGTACTTCTTTGTTGGTTACTTTCTTGATCCAAGAAATTAAAATTGTGTGATAAAACCATAGTCATTAAAAATGTTAATTGGGTCTAATAATTGGATTTAGGCCATACAATGTGTTAATGTTACTGTTACTTTTCTTTTTAAAAAATTTTCTCACTACTCACTGGTTCAAAAGTACCACAGTATTAGTTCTTTCAATTCACCCTTTTAAAAGTCTTTGAAAACACAAAAACAGCCCTTAATGGTTTAAAAGTTATTTAAAATGACAGCAAAATGTAGCAAGTAAAAGTGACAAGCAAAATGGTATACTGCACAAAATAAGTAATGCATTCAAATTAATGGTGAGACATTAATTTCCAAAAAGATAAATGTATTATTCTGTTGAACCAAAAACAACAAAGAGTCATTGCCTTACAGATGTATTTGGCATAAATTTTCATGGCCTGTAGCATCTGAAGAAGTAATTTATAGTTCATTAAAGTTTATGTCTAGTATCTGGCTGTGGAGCTTGAGGTTTGATTCCCGACTGTGCCTCCTTGACAGGGGCTGGATTCAATTACCCATAAGGTTCCTTCCAGCTCTTCAGTTCGATGATGATTTTTAATTTTAATTTTAATTGATTGTTGTTTTTTATTTTATTTATTCCCTATAGGGGACCCAAAGTAGCTCACAACTAAAACTATACAATGATCACAGTTTTTGAAATATTATTAAAAAAAACATTATTATAAAAAAACAATAAAACATTTGTCATAATTAAAACCTAGATTAAAAACATTTTTTAAAACATTTAGTAAATATAGCAAATATAGCATTCTAAGTTTAATAAACATAGCATTGCTGCTACACCCACTTGCTGCTTAAAGACAGTGGTCTTTGCCTGATGACAGAAGAACATGAGGGCGAGGGCCAGCTTGGTTTCTCAGAGCAATGCATCCCAAAGCCTTGGAGCAGCCTCTGAGAAGGCTCTATCTCTCGTTCCCTCAACAAACAAGCTTAGGAAGGTAGTGAAACAGAGAAGGGCCTCCCCAGAAGATACTGAAAGTTGAGTACTGTAGATTTATACGGGATGAGCCAGTTGTTGCCAGGTCACAATACTGTGCTAGAGGGACCAATGGGTGTACAGTAACTTCCAATGTTCCCATGATGTGTCACCCACTCTAAAACTACAAGTTAAAGATCAGAAACTACAAGTAAGATCAGAATTGTCCTGCATGAAAAGGTAGAGAGCTTGTGACACCAGGTCTGAAGGACCATTGTTAGTTTTTGTTGCAAGGATGCCCAGCAACCAGCACTCAATCCGTAGTTGAATCCCTCCTCCCCCACGGACACCACCATTTCTGTCCAGATTATATGTTGAACATGATTAATATCATTCATGGGCTTTGTCCACAATGTTGTCATTTGCAATATGCACATAGACGGCGATGCAAATCTGGGCATTGTTTTGCAACATTTGAATTTGTTTGTTGTTATTTCTTGAGGCTGTGCAGGCTAAAGAACATTCATGTTGTACTACAAAAGCAGCAGAAGGGCTGCAGCTCAGTGGAGTTAGAGCTCCTGCTTTGTCTAACCGTCAGAGTTCCAGATGGGGTGGGTGGGTAAAATTCCAACCAGAGACCATGGAGAGCTATCACCAGTCTCTTTCAGCCATGCTGGTTAAGTGGATCAACAGCTGACTCAGCATATAGCAGCTTCTTAATATCCTGGGCAAGGCCCTAGACAGAAATGGCATCCCAACCTGACTCACACTCTTGGACCCCAATGATAGTTGCCTTATTTACTTAAGGCCTTCAGATCTGAAGGCCTTAGGAATGGACCTCAGCAGATGGGAAACCTTGACATCTGAGCGTTCAGCCTGGAGGCAGGCGGTGCATCATGGCCTCTCCCAATTTGAAGAGACACTCGTCCAGCAGGCCGAGGCGAAGAGGCAGTCCCGAAACCAGCCAAATCAGGGAGCTGGACAGGGGACAGATTGTATTTGTCTTCAGTGTGGAAGGGATTGTCACTCTCGAATTGGCCTTCTCAGCCACACTAGACGCTGTTCTAAGACCTCCATACAGAGCACGTTACCATAGTCTCTCGAGACTGAAGGATGCCTACTATTTACTTAAAAAATAGATCTGAGAAATTCTTCAGATAACCTCTTGGCAGAAGAACAAGCAAGATTCCGCTGTGGCAGGTTGACAATTGACCACTGATTTTTATTGCAATACCTAGTGGGGAAATATACCTCTCATCCCTACCATTCATTTTTTGTGACTATTGTAGACTTTAAAGCAACTTTGGCTCCATATCTTGACCCTCTATATGGAGAAAATTTGAATCCTTGAATATAGATAAGAGGTTGCTTAGGCAAATCCAATATGAGAATACCATCCTATGAGTAAGAGTCACTTCTGGTGGCAATCTTTCAGACCTAATCCTTGTAAATAAGGGAGTGCACCAGTGATGTTTATTGGCTCCTCTTCTATTTAATTTATATTTAAATGATATAGTCTCCTCCTTATCTAGCCCCAAGGTGTTTCTGCCCCATCTAAAGGACAGGAATATTTCAGTGCTTCTGTATGCAGATCACACTGTCCTCCTGTCATATACCCAGGGGATGTGAAGACTATTAATGGCCTTGGCTACTTATTGCACCAAGGAACATCTCCAGGTTAATGACACCAAAACCAACATTTTACTTTTTGGGAAAAGGAGGAAGAAATACAGATGGCAGTTGAAAGGCAGCCAAATTTGTATAAATATCTTGGAGTGCCATTTAAAAGTTCAGAAACATGGTTGGATGACTTAAAATCTATAGCTCTGTCAGCTGAGGTATTTATTTATTATTTAATTTATTTAAAATATTTTTACCCCACCTTTCTCATTAGAAAAGGACAAAAGATGACCAGGAGCACCTCTGTCTTGTCTGGGTTACGTTTCAGTTTATTTGTTGTTTATTCGTCCTCATCCAGTCCATTACTGATGCCAAACACTGATCTAGAGCTGAAACAGCTTCCTCGTATTTAGGTGGCAAGGAGAGAGAGAGAGTTGGGTGTAATCTGCATACTGGTGATATTGAACCCCAAAACTCCAGACAATCTGTCTTGCCAATGCAATTTATTGCTTCTTTTCTGGAGCAGGTGGAAAAATCATGGTGGCTCTAATACAGTTGTATAAAGATGAATTACTCTCTTAGATGTTCTATGGAGCCCCAGTATGGCCTCTTTCAAATATCACAATATTGGAAACAGTCCAACACAAACTTCTAACCAGAGAACTAGGATTACCAAGGTTTATCTTCAAGGCTGTCTGGTTTGACACATCATGCTACTCAGTAAGAACTATTGTCAAGAAAGCAGCCATACTTACTTGTATGTTAGATGCTAATTGTCAGCTTTTAAGGATGGTTATATAAATCCTGTTCATGCATCAAAGCAGACTGGATATTGAAGTGGCAGTTTCAAAGCATGTCCAATCTCATTTCCATATCATATACATTTTATTCATTTTTTTTCATACTGATGACACCACACACAAAAATCCAGGTTGACCTCACCTAGCAATTGGAAGTAGATGACAATGATGGCTCTGTTTCCACCATTAGCTCTTATGAGTATTGCCAAGTCATTCTGGTGGTGGAAAAATTGTGGGAATCCTCTGAGAACCAACAGATAGTGAGGTGGGGTCACGTGGCGTGACACCTGATGTATATCACATCTGTCAGCTTTGCTCTTTGTGATCAAATGTAAGGTAGTGTATTTTGTCACTTCCGAAGCTGACCAATCTTTTCTCTGCTTTGATGACCAGTTTTGTTATCATGTTTTTCATGCCACTTGTATTTATAACAAAAAGTCCCTAATGTTTTTAGATGTTTACTTTTCTAAACAAGTTTTCCCAAATGGTGCTACTGGTAATACAAGTAAGATTTTTCAAGAGCTGATCTTGGCAGATGAAAACAAAGCCATGCTACAAAACCTCAGATGTTCTCTTAAGATAATTAGAATAATCTGCAAAATTGTTACAGTAGAATTGAACTCCTCCCGAAACCTCAGCTCTGCTGTAAATTTATTTTTTTAAAAACCAGTTTGATGATCCTGTATCTTAATGGCACCATTAATCCTGGTCAGGTTGATCTACATCCTTTTGACCAGCATGAGAAAACTGTGATAGAACACTGAAATGCTAGGACCTGGGTTAGGAAAAAGGAAAAACAAAAACTTAGAAAAATAATTTTGTGATTCTAGTAAATATCGAGAGAACTTAAATCTTCAATGGCTAAACAATATATTCTTTCAAGAATTAAAGAATATATAATATGGTAACATTGTTTTTTTAAAAAAAGGAATAAAAAGAAACAGGACTTAAAATCTGCCTGAAAAGAGGACTTAATAAGGTTTCAAATTTACATAAACCTCTCAAATGTTCTACACACATTGTTGGTGTAATTCTTAACAACTGTCTGCAAAATAGTTCTGTGTTATTACTCATATATTGCAGATCTGGGGGATGCAAGGGGGGGAGATGGGGTTGTCTAAGCCCATCTAGTGAAGTTTATGTGGAACTTATATTCAAGGAGAGGGACTTTGTGATTTGTAGGTCAGTGTTATATTCTGTACTACCAACAGTGCTAACTGTCTTGTTTTCCAAGCAAATTTGTCTGAATAGAAGTCAGAAGATCATGATTCATGTTCGAAATTATACCATCAAAGTATAACCACCTGCTCTCCCTAATCATCTTCTGGTTCTCAGGAACAGAACAGTTATTATTTCAGGGACACTTAGAAAACAATGTGGCTTCTGTAACAGCTAGTGTAATTCTTAATCTGTGTTATATGGTGCCAAGTCTGTTCTGACCTATGTCAACCCTTGTTTGGTTTTCAAGGAATGTGAGATATTTAAGGAGTTGTTCTACCAGCGGGTTTCCACAGCAGAGCAGGTACCTGAAGCCTGGCCTCCTGAGTTCTAGTCTGACATTCTATCCACTCCACTGGTTCTCTAACAATAATGTACATTGGCCAAAATTCAACTACTTGCGTTCACCAGCATAATACAACTGGTGTAAATTGTGTTGATGAATTTCCATAGATTAAGAAATTAGTGTGAGAATTTGGTGTTGCATGCTGAAGCGGACTAAGGGTGCAACAGCTTCATTTCTAATTTTGGGGCAATCTGTCAATGAGATTTATGACAATTGTGCTACGTCATAGGTTCTTAATCTGTGGTCCACGGACCTGTAGAGGGCTGCAATGTCCTCACAGGGGGTCCATGAAGGCTTGAAGAAATGTTATGATCTTTTGCAGTTAAAATGGAAAGAAAGAAAGAAAGAAAGAAAGAAAGAAAGAAAGAAAGAAAGAAAGAAAGAAAGAAAGAAAGAAAGAAACTGGCTTTTCTAACCTGTTGTTGTTGTTTAGTCGTTAAGTCGTGTCCGACTCTTTGTGACCCCATGGACCAGAGCACGCCAGGCCCTCCTGTCTTCCACTGCCTCCCGGAGTTTGGTTTGTGGGTGCTAACCTATAGCCTCCATTAAAAACAAAGAAAATTTAAAAATCAGTTATGAAAATAACTGATAGCAAATAACTGATATTTCTGCACATGGTGAGAACATGCAAGTGAGTGATGCTGAGTGGCTGAGAGACAGCATGTGACATTTCTTGAGTATATATATCAAATATTACAGATGAGTAGAGATGGGGGTATTCGTATTTGTATACGAATATCCTCTCACAGCTGGACTTAACGAAGGTCCGGCCCCTGGGTCCAGATCATCTACTCATGCGTCTGGTGATGGTGGCAGCCCCGCTCATCTTTCTACAATTGCTCCCGGAGCACTGCTCTCTTCCTGCTTGGCTGGCCACTCAGCAGCCATGCAGGGACACTCATCCTCCCTCCCCCTGCCTGGAGTGGCTAGCTGAGTGGGAAGACAGCCGTGCTCCGGGAGTGATTGGAAGGATGAGCGGGGCCGCTGCCACCGCTGGATGCATGAGTGGACGGTCCGGCCCCAGGGGCTGGCCCCTCATTAAGTCCAGGTGTGCGGGGGTATTCCTATACAAATACCCCCATCTCTACAGATGAGCTTTCCCACACTCTTAATGGAAATGCTTCTGTTCATAAACCCATAGGTAGCAATTCAATCTGACAACCAAATGCATTGCTCAAAGAAATTAACAACTATTTGCTTTTGCTAAACAAGGGCATCTGTGTTCTAAACACAGTGGTCCGTATCCCCTATACAACATGGTACAGAACCTAAGATCTTTTTCAATTATGTTTAATCATCTCCCCTGCTTCTTAATCATTTTCTGTTCAAAAGGGCATTTCAATGAAGAGGGCACCCACAAACCAGAAGTTTGCAAACAACTGGTGCTTCAGCTTGATTTCACCTGCTGAGGGAATCAATGCAGACATACCCAGACAAACCAAGATGGAGGCCAGGCATTAAGAGAGAACGGACTATTAATATGAAATATATTGTAAGATCGGGAAGGTTATGTACAGTTTACAGTTCACAGTGTACTATTAATCATTCTAATGAAGTTGTCGGGCACTTCATTTGTTAGCAGGAAACTGCAGGCGATGCACTCCCATGGGAACAAGTTTTTTTGCAATCAGTAATAACTTTATTCAAGGGTTCCAGACTGTACAAAGACACTTCTTCCTTATGTGAGCTCAAATAGACACCATCTTTGAGTTGTACACAGGATGGGATTGAGGCTCTAGAACGGTGGCGGCGAACCTTTTTGGGCTCGCGTGCCCAAACTGAAAAAAAAAAACCAGAAAACTAGTGGGCGGCGTGCTGCGGTGGAGGTGGAACCGGAAGTGGCAGCAACGGAACCAGAAGTGGTGGCGGAAGGGGGAATCCCGGGCATGGAGGTGCCTTGAGACCCCACTCCGGATCCGCCACCAGCGCCAGCTGCTCTGGATCCGCCTGCCGTAGCGCCAGCACCGCGGCTGCAGCCACCTTCTCAGGTTTGGTTGCGCGGGGGGGGGGAAGAACCGGCGACTTATGGCTTGCGTCCCAGCAGGAAGGGCTCCGCGTGCCAGCTGTGGCATGCGTGCCATAGGTTCGCCATCGCTGCTCTAGAACATTGTTTGCATGCAAACACATGCTCCTTCCCCATTTTCATCCCTCACATGAATTAAGACCCTTAGAGGCCCTAAGCACTTAAAAGATTTTGGTGCCCCCATATCTATGTAATTCAAAATATAAACAGTAATAAACCATAAAATAAAATTTTATTTATCGAAATTAAACAAAACTTACAGTAAGATGGAAAATAATGTTTATTTTTGTATACTTCCACTTTATTTACCATATTTTTCCGTGTATAAGACCCCCACTTTTCTAAACCCAAATTAAGAAATTAATATTTTAAACATAAAATAGAATACATTTTTATTTAGTAATTAGATAACATTTACATACCAGCACTGTCCCTGTTGCATTTGAGCACTGCTTACATGCTCCACCTCCAACGAGGTGTGTTCAGCATCAGCTGATGTCAGTTACATAAGGCTCATGATTGGAAGAAGCTAAGACTCCTGACTGTAGAAAGCTAAGCCTCGTGATTGGAGGAAGCCTGTTTGCAGAGGCAAGGTATGGACACTTTTGCAATTGCGCGGTTCTCTTCTCAGCTTACTTCTGTGTATAAAACGACCCTAAATTTTTAGTCTAAAGATTTTAGACGAAAGTATTATCTTACACAAGGACAAATACGGTGTATTTGAAAAGTTTTCTCCTGTTTTTTTAATTGCAAAGTCTTTGATCAGATCCTCAAAACTAATCTTATGTAACACATCTGCTTCTATACTTAATAGAGATAAAGCATCCAGCCTGCCTTGTTGCATAGTTGTTCTGATGGGATTTTTAATATACTTCAACTGAGAAAATGAACGCTCAGCTGAGCAATTTGTAACCATTAATGTTAAAAATATACGAAAGCCAATGTCTACATTTGGAAAGGCACACTCAATATTGTCTTCTACAATTATTTTATAAAGTTCAGCAGAACTGAATCTTGTTTTTACATTTTTTTTGTTGCACTGAACTTATGGTGCACATATGAATGAAACTGCTGAAGCTCAGCTGAGAAATTACTGTTGAAGTCCTCTGGGTGAGCATCAATCAGCTTTTGACAGCACTGAAAATGTCTTTCAATGTTAGTAGATGATGAAGTGACATCATGTGGCACATCACTTAGAAAAGAAAATCTCTGCTATTTCTTTATATCTCTCTCCTTTTCTTTTCATCTCAGTTTCAAGTTTGTCAACAATTGTGTAAAAGGTGGTGATACGGAATTTATCTCTGGCATTCAGATATATGTACTTCTGGTGCATCTCCGTCACTGGGTACCTTCTTTCTGATATGTTTGCAAGTTGTAGCTGCCTTGTAATCAACATCTGGTAGCATTTCCTTTGCAGCTGCTTCATATCTTTCAAATTCATCTCATGAAGTGCACAGTTGGTCAGCTAATGATACATACAGATCTGCACATGTTTCCAAGTTCACATCCTCATTTTGTAGAACTTGGCTTACTCTGTGAAAATTCTGCAAAATCTCATTCCAAAAATTCAACATAAAAACAAATTCTAGCTCTTGCATCTTATCTGCAATATTATTTGCTTCTCTTCTAGCACCTCCCTTTTGTGACTGGTCTTCGGCTATATATTCTAATGCTTCTAAAATTTTAAGGAAAGATTTCAAAATTGCTGCTGTTGCCATAGCATGTGCCTCCCATCTGGTATCAGAGAGGAATTTTAAGACATTTTCATTTCCAATACAACCTTTAAGAATTTTCCACTGGCTGCTTGACAGTGAAAAAAAGGTATAGAGTAACTGCACTGCAGAGAAGAAATTAGCTGCCTCTTGACAGCAGTCAACAGCACTTCGGCCTACCAAATTTAGTGAATGAGCTGCACAGGGCACATATATAGCAAACTTGTTTGTTTCTAAAAAAATTTGCTGCATCCCCTTATAACGCCCAGACATGTTAGCAGCGTTGTCATAAGACTGACCCATACATTTTGAAAAGTTTAGCCTACAAACTTCACATAAGTACTGCAACACCTGATTTGCCATTTCCTCACCAGTATGGCCTTTCATTTCCAGAAAGGTTAAAAAGTGTTCAATAGGCTGTCCATCTTTTAAGTACATAAGTACAACACTTAACTGATCGATATGTGATAGATCTGGTGTTGAATCCACTGACAAACTAAAATAACAAGATTTTACTTCATCAACAATGAGTGCATGGACCTTTTGTGCCATTAGTTGAATGAGTTCCTCACAGGTGGTTTTGGACAGGTAAGAAGGATTTCCTTTGCCTGAATTTCCATATTTCAAAATGTGGCCTGTTAAAAATGGATCAAACTGGCTTATGAGTTCAAGCAGCCCTAAAAAATTCCCATTTTGCAATGATCCAAACCTTTCTTCTGTTCCTCAAAAAGCCAAGCCACGTTCAGCTAACGTATGAATAGCAGCTATGACATGCCTCAAGACATCTTCCCAGTAATCACACTCTTCCTGAATTTGTTTCTCCAACTGTTGCCCCAACCCCGTACCTTGTCTGTGAGTTAAGTATGTTAGCATAGAGTCTCTGTGAGTAGTGCTTTTTCATGATTATCAATTATAATAGTATTTTGCCAGTCACTGAACCCTTCTCTTATAAGAAAACTGGAGAAATTTTTAGGAGGAAACAGTTTGCAAACGAAACAATAAACTAATCCTATTGATGGTGAATACAGTAACCACTCTCTTCTGTATTTCTCACCATTAGCTTTTGTCCCAACAAAAAGTTTCTGCGAACAATACCTTACTGGTTTGCCACTACTGAAATGCCGGTAAGACTTGTCAAATGGCCCATTGTGGTGTTGACAGTCACTGGGTCCACAAGCAATCCAATAAGCCACATCATCAGCAGAGAAATCAAGCCACAACCCTGGATCCTTTGCTACATTGTGATTTACTTCATCTTTTGCAGACAGAATAATTTCACCACCATCACCATGGTCCACTAAACTTTCATTTTCAGCTATTATTTCAGCCCCAGAATGTATTATAAAGGAACTTGATTCAACATTTGCAGTAGAGGTATCAAGAGAATTTATAGGCAAAGTGAGATCAGTAATGAGGCATGTGCTAGATGAACCTGCTTGTGACACCCTAGTGATTCTAACGTCATCATATTTTGATTCTGAAGTTATCAAAGTGGTATTTATTGTATTTGTGTCCACTTCTGATGATGGAGATTGGTTTTGACCCGGAATAGGTATACCATGTTGTGGAACTTGTGTGAAGAAATCACACACCTTTGCAGTTTTGGACTCTAAATCCAAAGTCGTCTTTTGTTTCTTTTTTGATAGTTTTCACTTTTGTGCACCACTTAACTGAACACATTTCATCTTGGTTCTTGGGGTCTGTGGGGTCTGTCATGTAAATTAATAGACATAATGAAATACACATTCAGTTATCACCACCAGTCCACCACCATGCAATAAATAAAAAATAGAAAATGCATGCATAGTCAAAAGCAACAGCATTTGGCCATTTTCATGAGTTACACAACATTTCATAAGCACTTCCACAAAATTATGAAACATTAATTACATTATTTGTTGTCAGTGTTATGAAAAAAGGAATCAGCTTACTTACCAAGTGTCAGAGTCTGGAAGCTACTAGGTGGCCTTTTGCCACCCAGCAAGGGCATCAGGGCCCAATCCACCACACAGGGTAACAGAGCTGGAACAATAAGGCCGGCAGGCAAGGCAGGAACAACATGGCAGGAACCAGGAACAAGGCTGGAGCAAGGCTGCACACGCAGGCCAAAGCACCAGAGCAGAAGACACTTGCATTGCTGAGGCAAAGTCTAGGAGGGAGAACCACTCCTGAAATAGGCCTTCCCTCCAGGCTTCCGGGTGGGCCCCTCATGAGTGGCCTAGTAGCTGCTGCTCAGGCCAGGGCCTGAGCCTGCAAATACCAGACAATTCCTGGGTCAGGCTGGCCCTGATCCTGCAGTTACCTTACCAAGGCCATGTAGGCCAGATCCTGACATAAACTTACAATGTTAGCATGTGTGTTGTTGCCTGTTGGCACACTGGACGCTGAGTGAGCTACTCCCGCCCCTGTACAGTCTGATTCTCAGTGGACAACTGAACGGGACAGCCGACGTGAACAAGACAAGAACAATCACATGAGCCTCCGTGGACCGTGGGGCAGTTAAACTTACCAGATTCTAATTTTGTTGTATTCCCAAGATTAATGTATATCATTAACCTCTCTCATTACTACTATTATTATTTTTACTTCCGCCGAGGAGGTTATGTTTTTGTCAGAGTATGTGTGTGTGGGTTTTTTTTCCTACTGACGTTAAGTACACAAATTTCACAGACTGCATACAAAGTTTCCCCTGCTTTCATTTATGGGGGGGGGGATTTTCCCCCCTTTGATTTCATGACCCTTGGCAGAGGTCTACACTCTCTGAGTGCTCTTGTAATTATTATATATATATCTGTATGTAAGTTTTTCATGGCTGCACCATTTGCAGTATTGCACCATATGGCCCATGGTAAATTCGGCTATGGAAAATTTCTGTGGTGCCCCCTCTTCCCTTGATGCCCCTAAGTACATGCTTATTGTGCTTAATGGTTAATCCACCCCTGCACGTGAACAGTCTTGATGCCTGTCAGTCTTTGGAATGGCATAACAGTTAGATCACAGTTTCTTAGTTAAACGAGGACAGAGCAAAGGCTAAAACTGGCGAAAGGGGAACTGAGCTGTTAAAGAGTTATGATCATCCTCTAACATCTTTCACAGCCTTGTGAGTATCTTGTTTGCATGTTGAACTTGCATCTTTGGAGATTTATCCCCAAGAGAATATTATGTCATCCCTAAGCTTCCCACCTCATCTGTTTTAGTCACTAATGAGTAAAAAAAGAACTAAACTTGAACAGTGGTTTCAGGATGCTGGTTGTCTTTCTGGAGACTTGATATGAGACAGAGCATGTGGCTGCCTAGTGAAGGGCTTATGCTCTGTCTCCACCTATGCTTAACTAGTATATTAGAAATAAATTCAAAGATTACAAAATACCAGTAAGTCTCTAGTGACCTCCTTACAAAGGAAACCTGGATGATATGATCCTAGATTCTCTCACTGCTCAACATGGATTAAGCATAAAATAATATCTTGCTACACCAGAAAAAAAGTTACCCTTTTAAACTGGAACTCCAAGAGTCCTTGAATTAGTATGATCATTGGCTGTGTTGGCTGGAAGATTCTGGAAACTGCACTCCAAAAAAAGTAACTATTCTGAGCTTTGCAATGTGCTCAAACACATTGTTGGCCACACAGCTCCTGGAGGGGCGAGCAGGGGACAAATGGGCTGGAAAAAGGACAGGGAACTAAAGCGAATTACTAGGAACTCACCTGTTTCTGGAACTGGTTCCGACATGTCACAAGTTATCATATAATGTACATTAGTTAGCCTTCTAGATGTGATCGAGATTCTAGCCTCTTTGAGCTGAGATTATGTATATTTATATTGAGGAATGAGATAATATCTTCAATCTTATTCCTCATTTTAGTTTATGTGGGGGGGGGCGGTTTCCATAAAACAACTGAAAACAGAGTATTTCTTTCTCTTTTTACATTGTCTGGTTCTTCATAGAGGATTTTCATAATTACATTAGCCAAAATTAGGCATGGGAGCTTCGTATTCGTATCCCAGGGGATACGAATATGAAACTTGGCACCACAGATGCATGGTGGTCCATTCCCACTCCCCAGAACTGGCCCAGTCCACTCACCAGACTACTCACAGCATGCATGTCCAACAGTGGTGACATTGAGCCAATTGTAGACGTTGTCCTGCTAGCGCTGCCCCATTACTTCTCACAGCCGACCGCTCCGGTGAGAAGGCAGGAAGACAAGTCTTCCTGCTCAACTGCTGAGCAGTCAGCTGAGGGGAGAGGTGGGGCACTGTTGGGGGGACAACATCCACAATTGGCATGATGTCGCTGCTGTTGGATGCGTGCGCTGAGAGGAGCCCGGTGAGTGGACCAGGCTGGTTCTGGGGGGCGGGAATGAATCACTGTGGCACCTGTGGGGCTGAGCTTCATATCCCCCAGGATATGAATACGAAGCTCTCATGTCTAGCCAGAATCTTAATGAGCATTTACACCAGCATAAGTGTAATTATTCAAATCACATCAGCAAACTGCCATGAATTAATAAACTGCCATTCACATGTCTGGTCATGCATCAAGTTGTGTGACTGGCACACAACCAGGAATTCGAGCAGCTAGTAGTTAATTAGCAGCCATTCACCTCCATGATTTATAGAATTACATTTACATGGGCATAAATCCCTGATAGGGTTCTGGTAATTATTCCCTAAACCTCTCTCTTCCCCCACCCCAATTTGAGGATGACTCTGCATGACTCCATAGATCCAGGGCCCATGAATCACCATTACTGCTTCCAGCCTTGATTTCTCATTTTTGCTCATGCGTTCACAGTGATAGAAAGGCAATGCTATGTGGCAACAGTACCTGTCGAGTGCTGAGGCAGACACAGTGCAGCCCTCTAAATGTTGTTGTACTGGAGGTCCTGTCAAACCTAGCCAGCACAACTAAAGGTGCGGAATGCTGGGAGCTGCTGTTCAACAAGATTTGGAGGGCACATTTCATCTGCCCTATTAATCAAAGCTACAAAGCTTGGTGAGTTAGGTATCTGGCTGTGGATCCAGAGGTTGGGTGTTTGATTCCTCACTGTACCTCCTGAGAGAAGACACAGCTAATGTAACCTTGGGCAAGCTGTACAGCCCCAGGGTGCCCCCAGATGAAGGAACTGGTAATCTGAGTACTCCATACTTAGAAAACCCTGGAATAGGTAATCATAAATCAGAATTGACTTGACAGCACATAATTATGTACAATTCACCGCCCAGGAATTGTGAAAAGAAAAATAAGGAATTTTGGATACTCTCTATAACCAGCATGTTCTGTAGCCTTACACACTTCGCTTGGTTCTGCCAATCTCGTTCAAGGCAGTGGATCGTTTCCTCCCCTCCCCTTTTTAAGGGATACAGACTTGGATAGTCTGAAAAGTGGATTCTTGGTCTTGAATTCTGAAAGACTCAGAGTCTGAGTTATTTTTAAGGGACATAATTACATTTGGGATTGTACCCTGAATAATAATAATCAAATACTATCAAGTTGATTTCCCCTTTAGCCTCATCAAAATAAATGCATCAGCATCTACCACTTAATCTAAAATTTCATTTATTTGTTGTTTAGATCCCTGGTCAACAACTTATTTTATGGGTGGGTGTACTTTGAAGAGGGGAATGAATGGGGCTTGCTCGGTCTTCTCTGATCTTGACACTCAGCATACAGCTCAGAGCCAAAAGATACTGCAATTCAGGAGGCACTGATCAGCAGGTGGGGTGTCTACTGTGACATGTGAGCCTGGTTCTGCCTACTATTTCAGGGTGGAGCTTTAAGGAAATGGGGAGGCAAAGCAAATAGCAGAATCTCTTATAAAGTCAAACAAAATTGCCTACCATTAGTTCTGCTCTTGCCCAGTTTTAGTTATTTTCCCTGGAGAGTATATTCCTGAAATTCCAACTCAAACACTGAAACTTTGTGAAACTATACGGGAGATGAGTACTCCACTCTCACCTCAGGAAAGTGAATGATTGGCAAGTTGCCAACTACTTGATACATGTTTCTTGAAACTAGCACAGTAATTGGAGGACCAGCAAGAACCCTTCAGAGAGTCTGTTTTGTCTCTGGGGCCTCCAGTTGCCAACCCCTGCTTTATAAGGTCTTTTTAAAAAGCTGTTTCTGGCAGGTCCTTCATGGAAAATAATTTCTTATCTTGAGTGAAAAGGGGTAGAAAATGAACGATGGCCTTTTGGAATGATATTGCCAAGCACCTCCCATAGGAGGTTCCTACTTTAACACATAATTAGGAGATTAGATACATACAGCTATAATGTTAATCACATAGGAGTCAAGGATATATGTGGAGGAGTGAGCAGTTGGAAACATCTGAACTATCTCTACATCGCTTGCTTCTTAATCTTGTATTCCATCTGGTTGCTGTAGACAAACTATAAAGAAAGAATAATAGAAACAATAGCAATGGAAAATATCATCAGAAAACAATAGACATTAAGAAATAGATGGTGACCAGTGAAACAATTCTACCTTTGAAAATCTCTTCCGAAGAAGGCGAAGCCCAATCATCTATGGCCGACCTGACTGGTCTCCATGGCTGAATAAGAATTTCTATGGTGCTTAAGAGAAGGCCAGAGTCTCATCATCTTCTCCATGCTGACATCTCTCTATTGTTCTGATTTGCTTGTTTGCTCACCCACATTCTGCATTTCCACACACTCTTGGGTGTTGCATCACAGACATCCCAATGAAGGAAATTCCATTACCAATTTTCCCCATCTGTCACACTAGACAGTGTGAGAACTGCACATTTCAGCAACATTGTCGGCGTGTTCATGGTTTTATCCAGCCTAGGTTTGGAACCCATTCTGGGTACCACAGCTTTCATCATCACAGGCCTTGGGATCTCCAAAGGTATGTATTGTGGGCTTAACTTGATTTGTGACTTCTTCTGGACTGCTGCTTACAAGGGGATTAAGTTTCCAATGTCTAAGCAGATCATACACCGAAAGATATGCTCTGTCAAACTCTTTTCCTCTGCTCCCAAACTGGTCTGGGTCACAGCTGTGAACTCTAAAAAAGACATTTTCATCTAAACAAGGAGACATTGTGCAGATAATCCTCTTCTGTCACTACAACCATAGAATGCAATCTGTGTCTTCCAGATGCTTCCCTGCCAGCTAGTAATTTCTTTTTCTAAAACCAGGAGCTCCAGCTTGGGTTAAGAGTCGGCAGCTGAAGTGGTAGAATGATCTGCATCTACATTCTCTTAGTATAGCCAAGCTCTCTTTCATCTGAATAGTGTTTAGCAACTCTCTGCAAATGAAAAAATGGAGTAAAAGGGTTTGATTTACTAGGTTGATCTGTTCCAGACCCTGTCTAAAAGAATGAAGGGATCATTTCATTGATGTGTACAATTCTTTTAACTTCATAAAAAGAAGCTCTAGGAAGTGAGCGTTAAGGAATAAAATTCTAATTCTCCATCATCTTTACACCTTTAATCCTAGCTATGGGAGGGAATTATGCTGTAAAATACCGTATGAAAAATATTCTGCACATGTTCAGAAGTGCTCTCTTTTAATAATTGTTTGTACATATTGCTAGCCCAGGTGTCGGGGGGAAAACAGATAGGCTTGACTGTACAAGGAGTAACAACTGTACTTTCCGGAAAGGAATAAAAATAGAAAGTGAGTTGAACATTTTGCTCTACTAAACTTTTGGCAGAAGGCTTCCAACTTTTCATCAGTATAATCAGTAACAGCAATATGTAGAACACTTTTGATTAGCAGATCATTGTGAAAACAAAGCAGTGTGATTTGGAATAATGAGGAGTTATGGATTTTACATAATGAGAGAATGAGAGAATCAAGCCACTGCCTGTCAGGGTAATAAGCCAAAACAAAACGTAACCGTACTCTTAAATGCTATCAATATATCAGTCACAAGCTGCCAGCGTCCACATCAGCTTTGTGCCGCAGGACAGTCACAAATCCTCATATCTGCTGAGAAAGGAAATTGTTTACACTGAATCTTTACACATATTCTTCAAGGACAGGAAATCTGTGGTTGAAACAATTAAAAAACTCTCTGATTTGGGATATGATGAGGGTGTATGCATCTCTCTCTCTCTCCCTGTGTAATGAAATTCCAGAACTATAAATCCTTCACAAGAATATAATCTTTAAACAGTACCAACACTAAAAAAGGGAAGGTGGATTAGTACATCTAGGTATAGGGTAGATCTAGAGCGGAGAAGTACTCTTCTATAAGGCTTACTGACACAAGTGGGAGGACCGCCATGCTGTTGTGCAGCTCCCCCTCATTCCGATGGAATGTCTGTGGAAGAACTTCTCTGTGCACACTCACTTGCTGGTTTGGCTGTAGTTTACACAGGGCTCCTTTGAGTTACCACCAAATTCCTGAGAGAAACTTTACCTATAACATCTGTATGGCAGGAAGAAAATGTACAGGGGCATGTACTTTCCTGCCTAAGAGATACAACCCTGAGAAGGCTGCCTCAGTTGAATTTCTGCCCGTAACAAATCTTTTCAAAGAGTCTTTGAAGGGAAGATGCTGGCAACCCTTTTAGTTCTCTGTTCATATGTTTCTTTGGATGTTTGATCATTCAAAAGTATTAGTGTTGCTAACCAATCATGTAAACAACAGCAATAACAACAAAAACACCATGCCAGGGATAGTTTTTGTTTTCGTTCCAATAAAACATGGGGACAAGGCACTGCACGTTGCTCCTATCTGTGACTTTTTCTGGTTCTTCATCTCAGAATAATAGTTCTATAACTGCCCTTCTGCATCTTTAAGACAGCTCACTTTCCCCTCTCTCTCTGATTCCCCAAAACACTGGGATCCACTTGCAAGATGTTCTGTCTCCCAAACCCATCTAGGGGCTCTAACGTGGATTTCAAGATTTGATAATGCTAGTGTGCTTAGAGATTCAAAACGGCACCTCAGTTCTCTTCCTCAAGATCGGTGCTGGTGAACTCGGGCTGCTGGTGTTCTTTTGGGGAAAAATATCTGTGGCTTTAACAGCTGCTTTTCAGCCTGGAGAGAGGCTTTGCCTGCTGAATCTCTGCCTGTCATGCAGCCTTTAAAGTCTGCATGACAGGCAGGTCAGTAGCTGGCAACCATAAAGGAACCAACAATAGAAAGAACTACAGCAGTTAGCCTGAGAATTGTTTTGCTAAGAACGAAGGTAGTAGAAAAGAAGAGGACCTTATATTTCTGTTGGCTGGCTGGAAGGCTGGCAGATGGGCAAGGACATTGCACCCTGGCACTGGAGACTATCACACTCACCCAGCATATGGGTGTAGCTGGTAAAGCAGAGTAACTTGTACCAATTTGGCATTTAGTGGGTGGGTGAAAAAATGACTAAATTATAGTGGCAGCTAAGGGTTGTACAGCAGGAAAAGTAGCTAACAGGAGGATATAAAATGGAGCTGGCCCCCACACCCTTCTTTGGCTTGCCTCATGCAGTGCCAGAAAGCTTGCTTATAATCACAAAGATTGTGATGAAATATTATGAGATTCTGTTGAGTTGCTTGATCATTTAAAAAAGAGAGGAATCAGAAGAAATAAGAGACCATGGTAGTTGTTATAAAGAACCTGAAATCGAAAAGATGCCAATTAAAGAGAACCAAGAGGTGCATTTCATCCCCTGGTTTTGAGCTGACTCTCCAAGATGCTGTAAAATGTTTACATGTCAGCTTGCTATGTGAACCTTTCCTTCACCACCAGTGACACTAGTTGGATGGTATTCTGCTCTTGGTTTCATAAAATACAAATGATATTTAAATATCTTGTTAAAAACATATTTCTTTTTTAAAACATATTTTTGAGAAAGAGGAACAGGGTTTTTAAAAAAGCTTATGTAACAAGAAGGCTCACTAGTTACAACACCAGCACTCTACTCCCTTCCTATGTTCCACATAGCATGATTGACCCAAGTGCATGCATCCACCACTAGGTAAGACAATTGAGGGCAATGGAATTATCATCTGATGTATTTTCCCCCACTTTTTCATCATAAAAGGGCTTCTGTGTATGCCACTGTCATGTTAAAATCAAATTTGTGTGCTTGCTGTGTGGAAGAAAGGAATTTAGCATAAACACAACACATGGGTGGGCAGAAAATCTATTGCACCTAATTACAAAGAAAATACATTTTGGCCTTGAATGTCTGGAATAAATGAACAATTTGGTCCCTCCAATAAAAGTGACCAGATAATGAAGTATTTTTAAAGTGGTAGGAAGAAAAATAAAATGGGAAAGCCAGTTGTTTACAGCTCAATCCCCACGCAAGTCCCTCCTCATCCTGAGTCACTGAGTCATGCCATTAACCTTAACCTGCAGAAACTAAAGTAAATTCTGTTTTCACCCATATCTAGAATGCCTATGAATATCAAAGAATTTGCCATTTGTAGGAAACTTTTTATTTTAGAGACCACTGTTTCTCTAATATTTAAATAATAATTAAAAAGGAATTTATTCAAGACTAAAGGAGGAAAGGAGATGATCAGATGATACGCTGAAAGAACCCAAAACAAATGCCCACAAGTGTTGAGAATGGACAATGCTTTTGTTTGATTTATCCCAATTCACTACCTTTCTCCCTTCCTCTCCATCCCTCTCCCTCCATCATCCTGGCTTTTTGGTGTGCTGACTTTACACACATGCAGCAGACAAATACATTAGTACTGAACTAGTAAGTACCAGTGCTGGCTAGAAATGGGAAGAGATGGGTCACACAGCAGTTTCCTGATACTTCAGTTGGCACCTGGCAATCCTAGCTACAAGTGAAGGCTTATCCATTAGGCAAATGGGGCACTATCCTCTTCAGGCTCAGGTTGGCTCATAGCCCGCCTGCCCAATTCTGCCTGCCTCCTTATCAGAAGAGGCAGGTCAAGACAGGTCAGGCTGTTTATATGTATAAATCCCTGCCTCTGTGTGTCTATGAATACCCACATTTGTTACTGGCTCAGCTTATCCATGCTAACTGTGCCCATCTGTGTTGTACCTTTCCCAAAATGGGGAACAGATACCAGTGGAAGGAGCTGTTGGTTGTGCATTTCCTCCTCAGAAGCCAGGAGAATTGTGAGCCTGTTGCATTTGAGCTTTATATTTATTTAATGTGGAAGGTACTTTGTGTTCCAGATGTTAATAAATCACTGTTGTTAATGAAGACTTTATTTATTTATTTATTTATTTATTTATTTATTTATTTTATTTTATTTTTACCCTTCAAAGTGGCTTACATCATGAAAAGACAATACTGTATCTAAAACCTAAAAACAGCAAATATGCAAATATTTTAAAAGAATCACAAAAATATTATATTAAAAACGGTAAATAATATCAACACTAAAAACGCATTTGAAGACCATCACACAACCATCCATTAAAAACCCCCACTCAGGCAGCCAGTCACTCAGGGAAAGCCTGCCTGGAGGGAAAGGTCTGCTAGTGGAAGGACAGCAAAGATGGGGCCAGCCTGGCTCCCTGTGTTTTTCTCTTCCCTCCCCACCTCCCCAGCACGACTGCCCAGTCAGGGATCACAGCGCACACTTCCCTTCTCCTCCTCTGGTGGCCACCCAGTCAGACGAGGTGGTGGGGCAGGGAACCTTGCAGTGCTGCCTTTGAGCTCCCCTCTGATCCCCTTTCTGTGTCATTTTTTATGTTAGGATGAGAATAAATTTGATAATTTTTGTACATGGGGAAATGTTGGGTAATGCAGATTATAAGATCTGTGTGCTGGACATATTTCCCAAAACTTCAGGAATCTGTACCACTGCTTGTCTTTAATGAGCTGAGTGTACTATGCATACATAAAGTCTTCTCTCATACACCATATGCATCACATTGTCCTTAAGTACAACATTTAACTCTAATAGAGAAGCATGAAAAATTGACATCTTAGGTTCTGGAGCTGGAAAGAACATATTTTCATTGGGAACAGAGGACTTCAGTGAGATCTATCAGTTGACATGTTCAATGAAAAAAGACAGTCCTGATGAAGATAGGTGTGTTAGCATGCGATGAGCAAATATTCCTTTTAAAAAAAGAAGAAAAGTGATATAAGTTTTTTAAATACATCCTAAATATAATGTAATGGGACTAAAGGACTAGGGTTCAGGAGACCTGGTTTTCGATCTCTGCTCGGTCATGGAAACTCATGGGGTGGAACTGGGAAAAACACTCCTTAAATATCTCACCTACCTTGAAAGCATTTGTTGGCATATAACACACACAAGTACTATTTATGTACAGTAGCATCAGCTACAGCAGACCTCACTAGTTATAACCTAATTTGTTCTCTGACGACAACTTTATATCAAGTCACACCTGCACTTGCAGTTGCACTTGTGATCTGAATACACCAGTTTACAGCACCTGTCACAATGACTGTTAAAGTGGTTTGTTTTGGGTTTGTTGTGATTCTGGGGGATCTTTAGCTACTGGAGGGGTTGTAAAAGCAGAGGATTGAAAAGTGAGTCATTATTAAGTCAAGTCTCCCATGTATTCATAGTAGGTTAAACTGACTTCTACAATCAAAAGTAGAACTATTTGACATATATTATTGTTTCAGTAGAGTCTACTGGATCAAGATTTAGCATAGTGTAGTTGCAAGAATACTGAAGTAGAATGGGGAAGATCATTCACAGAACGGTTTTCAGTCAGTTTATTTGTTGCACCCAGCAGGGTTCTTGTTAGGCTATTTACCAATGGGGTGATCAGAACTCTGGTGAGAATTCTATTGGTTAGTTTCACTGAGGTAAGTGCAATTATATAAATTGCCATAATAAACTGCTAGTAGTTTAAAAATCATGGCTTGTATCCCTTGCTTCATGCCACTCACATGATTTGATACCCTACAAGGGGCCCAAGAAACAACTTTTTACCAGGCATTAGCAATTCATTGCTGCAATTTATGCCATTGTATTTATGCTAGTATAACTAAACAATAGGATTCTGGCCGTATCATCCTGAATCTCTGTGAAGGAAGGCTGAAATATAAATTACGTTAATAATGCTGATGTTGATTGTTTCCAAGGCCCATCTGTTAGATTTGCACAGTAAATATTTTTTGAGACTGACAGCAGTTTAATAAGATATGCTTTTCATTGTATGTTAGATATGGTACTGAAACAACTTAAATCTGTGACTTTCACAAGACTGAACCATGTTTTTTGTCGGTTTGTGTTCCTGTTTTGCAGGATGCTTGTTAGGGCCTTTCCAGTCTAAGATCATCAGTCCAACTCCATGCTACACTGTGCTACACTATGCCATAAGTAAAGATACCCTTCCAAGTCTTATTCAGGTCAATTTAATGACCTATTTCAGTTGTAACTCATCTCCTCCACCCTCACAACCCAGCATGTCTGACTGGTGTGACTGACAGAGATAACTTAACTGAGGAAGCACACCAAAGGGAGCAGACTCTTACTGATTTTGTTATCTTGACTTTTTCAGAGCACAGCAGTCGACCACAAGGTTAAGAGACTTTGAACCATGGAAGATCGCTCTCATAATTCTGGGCATCGCATTTGCAGCAGCAATCACCATCGGCCTCTTGATTTATTTTTTGCAACACGGTAAATATCCTTTGCACACACAGAACTGCTTTCTCAACAGAAATCTGTTTCTCTGATAGAAAATGGGCAAGTTCCACCTCACTGTTTAGTACCTTGGAGATGCCTTGGCAATCAGATATTCTTGTGATATAGGCCCAAAAGCCAATGGCAGTGTCCCCGAGAGAGAAAAGTGAGGAGGAACAGAGGTTTCACTTCCCCTTTCTTTATTCTTCTGGCTGCCCTTAAACCTTTCATGGGAAAGTGGTGAAGGGCTTGTGGCATCTCAGGCAGGAAGGCTAGTAGTGAAGGTATTTGAGTAAAGCGGGACATAAGGTGGGAATTTTTCTCCATATTAGAAATTAATTCCAACCAGATCAGATCTCCTCTTCTTTAAATAATATGTTGGTGTGACGTATTACATGTTGTCAAGTCACTTCTCAGTTGTGGTAATTGGATTTTCTGTGAGATATTTCTGAGAGTAGTTTCACCAGCACGACCCCACAGTGAGTTTCTATGGCTGAACAGGTAATTGAACACAGATCTCCTGAGTCCTAGTCCAATATGCTCTCCAATACACCAGCAGACTCTCAAATTTTTTTCCACATCTCACAGGATAAAACACATACAGCTTTTATATTTACTAACGTCTGTTCTCAATCAGTTGAGGGAGAGATTCTGTTTCCTCCACCCTTCTCTGTCTCTTGGATGTTGAACTTTTATTCCTCTTTCTCGTATCCCACAATCCTAACTTGTGCCAGCTGTGGTTCAGGGGGCATAAGGGTAGGTACAAATTCCTTCTGGCAGCAGGAATGTCCTTCAGCCAGCTGATCTCAAGGATCTCTGCACAGTGATCTGCAGGCAGAACTGCTAAGATTTGCTGGCAAAAGAGCTGACAAGAGGGTGAAGAAGGGGCTAAGTAAGCGAGAAGCTGAGTTACTCCTGATTCAAACCTCCTCCAGTCCAGAGACATAGGCGCAATAAGGTTAGGCAAGGGTGGGGATAGCCCTAAATAATCTCCAACTTCCTTAGGCTGGGAGGGTTTTGGAATCTATACATTTTCAGCTGGCTAAGCATCCTTGGCCCTTGGCTGTTTTAGGCAATTAGTCTCTTTCAGACTGGCTTCTGAAACAGGATGGGTCTTGGTGAGTTCACAACTATTTCCTCATATTTAAAAACAGAATATTTAATAAATGTTTAGTTTCCCAATGGACTTGGTTGAATCCTGTTGTGTAGCTGCAGCTTAGGTGCCAGTAGCAATATTTACCAACAAAAAGTTAAATTAGGGGAAGACAGAAAAGAAAAGTTACAATGGCATTTTGTCCATCTGCACACAAAGAACTTTTATTTGTTTGTTTGTGTGTTTATATGCGACCTTTCTCCCAACATTGGGCCCCAAGTTGGCATACAGGTTAAAATACAATTAAAATTAAAAATCTTAATATCTATTAAAATACTAATACTAATTTACTAATACTCGTAACTTAAACTGTGAAAACTAGCACACCTGTAAGGAAATTGGAAGCTCTTGTCAAAGACCTGCTTAAATTAAAAAGTTTTCACCTGAAGTGGAAGGAGAGCAAGGAGGGAGTAAATGTAGCTATTCTTGGTAAGACATTCCAGAGCCAGAGTGTGGCCACTGAGAAGACTGTCTCTCTCACCACCAGATGGGCCCCTGAAAGTGGTAGAACCGTGAGAAGGGCTTCTGCCATAATTGGGACAAAGACATGAATCTAGAAGCATTCTTTTGTATTTGCGTGTACCTTGACCTTTTAAAGAAGGCATCCCCAAGAACCCCCCCCCCCCCCGGCCCAAAGAAAATTAGGGACGATGTGTGGAGATGTATCAGAAAAAATTGACTGTCTGTGATAAGTAAATAAGAATTATTGCAGCAGGGACTTTTAATGGAGTATTTCCACATGTACTAAACATAACTATGGTCTTCTATGCGCTGCTGAAGAAAATGTATTCTTGTTGCAATGTTCTGCACACCTAACCCATGTTTCTCTCTTTGTGTGTGAGACTTTGCTGGGTTTTTCTTCTGGCCACAGCTCCTTATGTTGTGCTGGATCAGATGCACCAAAGCAGACGTCCCCAACTACTGTGTTTGGCTTTTCTAGAATTGTGCCAGGAGGAAAGAGCAGAAAGTCTTGCTGTACTTCTAAGAGCAATGTCATGGTTGTTTGAATCTTGCCATTATCCTGGCATTCGTTTTTATAAGCATTCCAAAAGAGAGAAATAAAGATTCTTGTTGTTCACAATCCACACAGCATATTAATATTAAGATAATTATGCCCTTAGCTGCCCAAAAATTGTTCCAACATATTAACAAATATATTGCCCAAAATAATTTCACATAGTTACGCCAGTGGAAGGGAAATGGCATAACTCACAGCAGTAATTTGCTGCTAATTAATATGTCTCTGCTTTGACTATTTATTGCACACTAGCAGGGTTGCTTGTTGTACAACCAAAAACCCAAGCAGTGACTCATTAATTAGTGGCAATGTGCTGCTTTAAGGTATTCAATTTCCATTCTGCTGAAATAACTAAACATGGGGATTTTAGTCATTGTATCATAGGCTTTCAGAGACTAAATATGCTCTTGGACTGTGTCCTCTATCTTGGGGTGATGTATTGGATGTGCTAAAGAATAACAGAAGATGAGCACACATTGCCACGGAAACATTTCCTGGAACAAGGCAGTAGTATTTGTGGTATTCAGAAGATATTAATGAAAAATCATGAAAAAAGATTAGAGGAACTGGGCATTAATCTCCAGAAGGTTGGATACTATAACCTGAAACTCCATTATATCCAGAAGTAACTCCCAGTTCGACTTCTGAATAGACATACATAGGTCTGCACTGTAAATCAGTTGAAATATTAGTTAAAAACAACTTAACTGTGAAATATGTTGATATACAGTATATATATTTGTGCAACACAGAATGTGTGTGTGTGCGCGCGTGTGTGCGCGCGCACACGAATGAATGTTTAAATGTGTTTGCTAGAACCAGAATCTTGTATTTGCATATGACATGACTCTGACTAATCAGAATGAGTTTGTGGTCAGCCAGATGTCAATCAGAAGTCTGTTAAATAGGGCTAAACATGTAGTGACACAGGGATTGACAGGGCTAAACATGTAATAGAGTCTCAAACAGCAATATGTACCTCAGACAGGAACAAAGATGTAACTGACTAATAGGGTTTATGAATATAACAGTATTACGGTAAGAAAGATATTTACCAGAGAAAATATATCTGTCATACCAAATATCTAAACACTAAAAGTTATGTTATGTTTTATAGATGTTTATGAATAGCAAGGGACGTGGTGGCGCTGCGGGTTAAACCGCAGAAGCCTCTGTGCTGTAAGGTCTATAGATCTGCAGCTGTAAGATCGAATCCACGCGACGGAGTGAGCGCCCATCGCTTGTCCCAGCTCCCGCCAACCTAGCGGTTTGAAAGCATGCAAATGCAAGTAGATAAATAGGGACCACCTCGGTGGGAAGGTAACAGCGTTCCGTGTCTAAGTCGCACTGGCCATGTGACCACGGAAGATTGTCTCCGGACAAACGCTGGCTCTATGGCTTGGAAACAGGGATGAGCACCGCCCCCTAGAGTCGAACACGACTGGACAAATTGTCAAGGGGAACCTTTACCTTTACCTTTATGAATAGTAAAAGTTATTTCATGTTTTAACCAGGGCACAAGTGATTATGTTACTATCATTTTGCTGGCACAAAACACACATACAGGAGAACAACAAATTTTACTCTATACAAATAGAGTTTCTTTAATCTAAACGTTTCCAGTTGCTGTCTGCAAATTCTGCTAAGTTATAGGTTAGAATTTATTTATTATAGCCAAAAGCCAACCAAATCCTAAACACATTTTGGAGCTAGCTCCACCAAACTTGGTGGGACTTAATTCTGAATAGACATCCATACAACTGAACTGTGAGAGATTAATTTTTGAGTTTCGATACAAATTCACTTGGAGTTTCAACATTTTTACTATACTTAACATCCTAATCATGCTTTGGCAGCTCTTTCAGGAAGTTGCTTACCTTTTCCTCTTAAACAAATCTTTATTTGCATTCAGGTGACAAATACTGCCTTCAGAATATCTGGAGGGCTGCTACTGGAGAATTCCAGATGAAAATGTTTGTGTGAAACCAGGCAAATTGTAATTATTTGTCATTATGTACTTCATTGTACTGTTTAAAGGATTGCAACCTTAAATGAAATATCATCTGAAGATTATTTTCCTATTGTTGAATCATGATCTGTTTCTCATACAGCTCTGCAAATTTTCCAACAAATGTTGGGCAGCTAAGGGCATAAATATCTTAATATTCTTTTGCTGTGTAGATTGTGAACAAATATATTTGTGGCAAAGTTTTCTCCTCCCTGGCTGTCTCTACCAATATATGTCTCTTTGCTTGTGAGAACCTAAAATTGATTTGACCTGGACTGAAAACAAAGTTCATGAAATATCCGAGGACTCCAGAATTTGTGGAAGGAAAAGATTACCTTTATGGGTGTTTCCTCGTGTTTTCTTGTTTTGTTTTGTTTTGTTTACTTGCTGCTATCCTTTAAGAAGCTCCATGAACATTCCTGCAGTCCAGTGGTTCAAGTGTTAAGGCTGAAAATAATGTTTTAAAGCAAGCTTGTTCAGGGGGAAAAAATAGGTGTAGAACAATATCTGAAACAATAAACTCAGGAAAATGTACCGGTAGCTATAGGAATATTAAAACAGTTCTGCTGAATTAAACTACAATCCATCTATGCTGGAACGACACCTTTCAATAATCTGGAGAAAAGGTATTTACTGCGGGTGAGCTGCAAACAAGTACAAACCCGCTTGTAACACATGCCCTAGTTTCAATGCATACTGTTCCGTGTGTTGTGTGTGTGTGCTTGTGTGCAGTGTCACCTCCCCCAATTCAATTCATTGATTTTACCCCAATCAAACCCATTCATGACCCATAAATATCAATCATGAGGGGAAACCAAACATAGAGGAGACATATCCCTGTCCTCATACGCAGTATTTTTTCCATTTTGGCAAAGAAATGTGAGCTCCGACCTCACGGGGAACTGCTTTCAACTAGTCTCAACACTCTTCACTTTCTAACTGGCAAAGTATACCCTCTAGGTATACTTTGCTTTCTTTCCTTTATGGATAAGGACTACAGCTTCCCCACCCCCACCCCCAAGTGCATGCAATCCAACTTTGGCCACCCCACCTTCTTACTCAAACGGGGGGATTCTTACCAAGAAGGATTTACTGGGAGCCAAAAAGGCAGGGTATGTGTAAAAGCCAGAGCAGAAAAGTGAAGATTTAAAAACTGCAGTAGGATTTGCCACCATCTGCAGTAGAGATGGGCTCAAACGAAACTATGAACCTAAAAAAACTCCACAAACTGGACTGGTTTGTGGTTCAGTTGGTGCAAGCCGCTTTGCCGAAACAAAGCAAAGCCCGGAACTTTTTTCCACTCTGCGCTTCATTTTGCTTTGGGAAAACGGATGCCACCTGCCCCCTTCCTGCTGCCCCCATCGCCTCCCTACCTGGTCCTGCCTCGTCCTCCTCCTCCTCCCGCCATCTTCAGAGATAGTGGCCCAGCATCTCCCCTCCTGGCAGCTCGGCCTGCTGTCTTACACACACACACACACACACACACACACACACCCCTATCAATTGCAGCAACAAAGGAGGAAGAAGAGGAGGCGGCAGGATGCAGTAGGGAGGTGATGGGGGGCAGCAGGAAGGAGTGGCGGCAGAGAGAATGGAAGCATGAACCATCCCAATTTGTAATTTTTTCGGTTTGTGCCCATCTCTAATCTGCAGCAACTGAAGTCACAAATTCCACCCAGTTCTTGAGTGTGTCATTTTGGTCCTTGTCTAAAATATTGCTTTTAATGATAATCAGAAAGATGCCTTCATGAAGCTCACAAACAGAACTTTAACTGCTCCAATACCAGTCCCTTTCTTCCTCAGCAGCTAGGATTTGGAAGTGCATTGCTTTGATCTGAGAGATTTATCTTGGCTTTCAAGGCAATAACTGAATGATGTAAAGACCAGAGCTTGGACAAGTTACTGTAAGTGACTACAGTTTCAGAAACCGCCTCCTAGCCAGCATGGTTATGGCCATGATGACTGAGGAATTTTGGATATTGTAATCCCAAAGGGTAATTTTTCCAAGCTTTAGAAGAATAAATTTCTTTGTCTGACCCATTCCATTTGGTAACCTTGAACTCAGGACTTAACTGGAAACATTTGGCTGTCCCCATTCCATGTACAAAAGCTAACTGCCTTGATAGCTGAATGTTATCTCAACACTGTCTAAGGAATAGTCTCTTCTCCCTCGTCTGAGTACAGACAGCATGTAACCTAAGCAGTGACACATGTTTCCCCAAATTTGGGGGTCAGGGTCCTCCTGCTCAGTCCTTGAATTGCATTGGATTTGAGGGCAGCAACAGACTAGCTTAGGAGACACAAAACTGGCTGTATGGTGCCCATAGGTCTGGACTACAAAACTTTGCTCCCACTCACTCACAACTCTGGCTTCCAGCAATACAGAGCCTGAGGCACATGCCTACTTCTGGTCCTGTCTGAGTTCTAAAATTATGAAGGGAAAATAATTCTTTGTCTGTTTTCTCCATACTACTTATGTTATGCAAGTACATCTTTTATGTCCCACTTTGTCTGTAGATGATTATATGTAGTTAACATCAAGGATGATCATGAAACAGTCTGACATGTGTTATAGTGTGAGTCTGTCATAATAACTTGCATCTCAGGATCAACGTGGATGTGTACAGGTTCATTTTAAGCATATGTATATCCATTTAAGCTGGCTGGTTTAGGTATCTGGCTGTGGAGCCAGAGGTTGAGAGTTTGATTCCACACTGTGCCTCCTGCAATTAAAGCTTGCCTGTATGGCCTTGGGCAAGCTGCACAGTCCCAGGGTGGTGTCTGAAATAGGGAATAGTAAACCACGAAATTAAAAGATGCTTGCTTCTTGGGAGGAAAGCGATGACAAACCTAGACAGCATCTTAAAAAGCAGAGACATCACCTTGCCGACAAAGGTCCGCATAGTCAAAGCTATGGTTTTTCCAGTAGCGATGTATGAAGTGAGAGCTGGACCATAAAGAAGGCTGACCGCCGAAGAATTGATGCTTTTGAATTGTGGTGCTGGAGGAGACTCTTGGGAGTCCCCTGGACTGCAAGGAGAACAAACCTATCCATTCTAAAGGAAATCAACCCTGACTACTCACTGGAAGGACAGATCCTGAAGCTGAGGCTCCAATACTTTGGCAATCTTATGAGAAGAGAAGACTCCCTGGAAAAGACCCTGATGTTGGGAAAGTGTGAAGGCAAGAGGAGAAGGGGACGACAGAGGACGAGATGGTTGGACAGTGTCATCAAAGCTACCAACATGAATTTGACCCAACTCCGGGAGGCAGTGGAAGACAGGAAGGCCTGGCGTGCTCTGGTCCATGGGGTCACGAAGAGTCGGACACGACTTAACGACTAAACAACAACAACAACAAAACCACTTCTGAGTATAGTTCTGAGTATAGTGTTTAGTTCATCATTAGGCCCCTATTCCTTCCTTCCTTAAATTAAGTCTCTAGCCTTTATAGAACTTGAGTTATCAGACAAAACATTAAGTTATTTATTTGGCCAATTGTTAGTTAATTGTTGCCCTGAGGAAAGGAAGAATTGGCATAATCAAGAGAGGAGGAAGAGAAGAAAAAGCAGAGGGAGATGTATCAATTAGAAACTTCTGCTAGTGATTATTTTTCAGTTTGTAGTTGCTGTCAGTCTTAAATTTCTGAAAAAGGCTTCTAACAATGATAGAGAAATCATGATGTCTTTTTAAAAGAACTAATTCTACATCTATTACTTCTTTAATTGATTACTCGGATGTTATTATGTATTGTTGATAGCTCAGTGGCTTGGGTTTCTGGCTGCAGAGCCAGAGGTTGGAAGCTCAATTCCCCACTGTGCCTCCTTGAGAGGGGCTGGACTTGATGATCCGTAAGATCCCTTCCAGCTCTGCAGGTCAAAGGTTATTATTATTATTATTTATGGTGACTGCTATGAAGTATTCGAAATATGTCATATCATTGCCACCCTCCGTGAGTTTTCATGGCTGAGCAGAGGTTTAAACCCAGATCTCTTGACTCTTAGTCTGGCACAGTATTTTACTAAATATTCCACTAGATTATGTGGGTCTTACGTCTCAATAAACATGCAATATAAACAGAGACAGGCAAAGCTACTTTATTGGCCTGTAACTCACCAAATCCCTGAGCCAATATGGTTAGTAAGTATTGAGGGTGAGGAATTCTGGATAGTTTAGGCCAAAAAATAAAATTTCAGGCAGAGAAACAGAACTACAGCTAATGGGATGAAAGTTTAGAAAGAAGATGTCACATTGTCACCTTGGGTTGCTACTTAATCGCTCTCTCTTTCTCTCTGTGTGTGTGTGCGTGTGTGCAAGAGAGAGAGAGAGAGAAGATAAATACAACAAAGAATATTAGACTAGGTGTTTTTTTCTAGTTACAATAAAATATTTAGTCTGCATCTGTGAAGGAAGGGGCACCATGATTTCTGCTGCTTGCCATTCCTTTGAACTGCAAGTTCCCCTAGAAACAAGATGACACTGTGCATCTTGATCAAGATTTCTGTGGTATTTCCCATCAATAAAAATTGGTAGTGAAAAACAGCCCCACCTCATGACAATATCAACAGGAGGCCATGCATGTGACGAAGTGTCATTTACTATATATGGCACCAGAAATGTACAAAGCTACTTTGTATGCCTCTCCTCCCCATTTTATTCCAAAAGCAACTCTGTAAGGTAGGTTTGACTAAGAAGTAATGACTAGCCTAAAGTTACCAAGGAAACTTTGTGACTCAGGGCTTGTCTACATGACTGAGCTGGAGTGGCCTGGAATGTGCTACATAGGGTTACTTGGAGACTCTGGTATGCCATTTAGTGTGATCCTCACATCCAAATGGCATACGGGCCTCAAGTAACCCTATTTGATCAGCACTAGCTTGCTGTCAATTTGCCAGTATTGTGAAGTGGCTTAAGAAGAAAGCCACTTTTGGATATTGTCAAATTAAACATGTCCTCAATTCTATGCAGGGGCAGAGGAAGTGAAAAACAATTTAGTGTATTAGGTATATGTAAAACTAACACACATACTTAATACATTTCTCTTAAATCTCTGGCTGAAAGCCTGCTTGCAGTCTAATACACATACCCAATAGACTTTCCTTTTAAAGATACAGTTGAGAACCTGTCCACAGCGTAATTGTGTGATTTCTTGACTAGAAAAATATTTTAACATGTTTTAATGAGTGATGCAGTGCATTTTTACTGCCCTAATGGAGTCTAAAAAAAAATTCACTTCCTCTGCCTCTCCGCTGAGGAGCAGAGGAAGTGTTTAATTAACCAATATCCTAAAGTGGCTCTCTAAATGATCGCATACACTGGAATCAAACCAAAAGAGTATGATCTTACCAGCACCAAAAACTTCGAAGCCCCTCAGAGGGGCCAGAAAGGTGTGGGTAGGATTGTTTTGGTGGCAGGCTGGCGCTCCAAAAGATGGAGCGAACCAGCCCGCCTGTCCCTTCAGCGGACCAAACAATGGGCTAAATGCCTGTGTAGTCAGACTCTCAGTTGGGATTTGAACATAGCTGTCCCCTTTCCAAGTCCAATACTCTAATCATTGGACTGTCCTAACACTCTCTGATCAGTGGTTACAATATAAATGACCGCAAGGCTTAAACACATTGGTAGCAAAACAATGCAACAATTAATATGATTGATTGCATAATATGAAACTCCATATATGTTTCCATAATGTGAAAGTGTGTGTATTAGGGAAATGAGAGTGCATGACTTACATGGCTCTGAAGAACTGGAATATGGCCTACTTACCACTACAAGTGGCTGCTGCCATACCTACTGGCTTTTGTATCTCTTACCTGCAGCATGCATGATGTGGAGACTTTTACCAGGTGGCCTGCTGCTGTTGGAGCACAACACACACATTAACCCCTGTGCTCTGAGCCATTGAGTCTTGGTGCCATTTGAGAGTGTATAGAGGTGGGTGCACAGGGTTTTGTGCCCTTCTCGAACAAAAATCCAAGTTTTCCCTTCCTTGGCACTATTGGCTCTGAGATTTCTTTCTCACCTGGAGACCCAAGGGAAGTACAACAATTCCACGATGTGTCACCTGGTCCACTGTGACCTGGTGACCCTACCCAAAGACATGGATTCATTGGTGGCTTTAGAGGAATATAGGCTGCTCACATAACAGGGATCTTATCTTTATTTTTCCTTATTTCTTTTTCTTTTTTTCTTACAGATCAGAGGCAATTCTATTACAATAGCAGCTTCAGAATAATTGGTGTCCAGTACAATAGTGCTTTGTCTCAACAGTCTTCAGATAAATTTAGGGATATGGGAAGTTGGATTGAAAAACTGGTATGTATGTGGATTTTTTAAATTATTGGGGTTTTTGTCCTATCTTTATTGCTTAAGAAAGTGAATGCTTGGAAATAAGAAAATAATAATGATAGTTTGTTTTCCTGAATACCTGTTTTCTGTGTCAGTTGCCGGAGGCTAAATAAATGGTTCATGTCAAATATAACGTCTGCAAAATACGATCAAGTAAGTGATATCAGAGGGGAAGCTAGAATTCTTTCTCTCGTATTAGTCTAAGGAGTGTGTTTGAGGAAACTTTTGGACTATTTATCTGTGGATGACTATTTATCAGTCATCCAGGTGTGGTTATCTGGAAGCTGAGTCATGGCAACTGGACTTTTTTCTTATTAGGTTGAAACGTTTTGCTACTCATCCAAGTAGCTTCTTCAGTCTGAGGAGAATTGGTAGGAGACCCCTGATATATCCTCCACATTGGTTTCACTTCCCCCTGGTCTGAATAGGCTCATTAGATGGACAAAGGACGTGGGGGTGTGTGAGTGAAAATCCCACCTTTGCAGTCCTTCTCCACCCTTTGTCATGAGTCGTTAATGGTTGTTAATAGTGGTCTTTCTGGTGTGTGTGGTTCTAATCTTTCTGGGGACAGATGAAAGGGCAGCATGATAAATAGGAGACAGATTGTATCTAAGGCCTCCACCCCTGTTGAGTGAGGGATTTTCTATATGCACATGTATGGCCTCCCTGACCCCTCTCTCAAACCACCTATCTTCTCAGTCCAAAACGAGTACATCTTGGTCATCAAATGAGTGTCCTTTGTCCTTCAAATGAAGCAGCAGTGCTGATTGTGGTCCTGAGCCATTGCCCCTCCTGTGCTGGGCCAGTCTCCTGTTTAGTAGCTGTTTGGTTTCTCCAGTGTAGAACTCTGAACACTTCTCTTTGCATTGGACTGCATATACTATATTGCTCCTGTTGTGTTTTGGTTCAAACCCACAAACACACTAAGGCAGAGAACTGTCCACCCAAAAGACTGGATACCAAAACCGAGAAGTCAATGGGTTCAATTTCTTTAACCTCGGTGAATACACCATGTAAGAAAAGTATTGCTTTTGGGGGGTGCAATATGAATACTGCTGCTACAAAACCGGGAAAAGTAATAAATCTGTTATAGTGGTGCAATCTTGAGGAAGACATACAAAGACATACAAGGATCACGGAGACAGAGATAGAGATAGAGAGAGAGAGTGCAAAGAAATATTTATTATAATTCAGACTAAATGTGTACCCCTGTCTTGTACTATAAGGGCATCTGAGTGTTCTGTTGCAATAAAAGTGCCTTCTGCAACATGATTGTTTTGTTCAGTACACATGAACCCTTCTTGCATTTATTTGTCATGACTGTTGATCATGGTGATAATGTTTAATTGGTTACTGGTTTAAGACTGTTATTGTGTCATCTAAGTCAGTGTTCCCCAACGTTTCCCGCTCTGCGGACCGGCTGGGGAAGGCGGGGCACCCCCCCGCCCGCCCGCGCATGCGCGAACAAGTGCGCGAGCGTGCGAGCGTGAGCGCCACCATTTTGCGCATGCGCACTGCCGCTCGCGCGCATGCACAAACGGCAGTGCGTGCTTGTGCGGGCCCGCGCGCACCCGCGCGCATGCGCAAATGGCGGCGCTCGTGCGGGCATTCCAGCTCGTGCGCAGGCGCAAACGGGCTGCGCGGGGGTGAGTGCGCGCGGGGAGGTCTCTCTTGCCGGCCCGGTCTGGGCCAGGCCAGGGACCGGCACCGGGCCAGGGACCGGGGGTTGGGGATCGCTTATCTAAGTGACATATAACCAATACGCCATCTTTGTCTAATACTTTTCTTAAGAGGTCTGCATTGTTGTTTAGTATCTACAAACAAATTTTCAGTTTCCTGTTCTTGAGACATCACTTGTTCAGTTCATATAGGTTCTAAAATTTACTAATTAAGGTCCTTGATCATAGGTCTAGGTTCCTTGCTTATTTTACAAGCATGTGGTTGGAACCGAAGAAGAGGTGAACCTTATGGTGGGATTGACGGAAGGCTGAACTTGGAAATATTAGGCTGTAATCTTTGCTTGGAGCAGGAACACCCTATACACAACTCCTTTTGAGGAAAAGATAATGTCTCAATCCTAGAACATAAAGTACAGAGGAGAGAAAAGGGGGAAGATGACTGAGAGGGATAGTTGGGGTTCATCTGGACTGGCATTTGTCCTGTTTTAAGTTCTATGTCCTGCACAGATCCTATCACTTTCTCTGATATCCAGAAGACGTTTTGCTTATACTGATCACAGCCAATTTTTTCTTGTGACTTCCCAGTTCTTTTTGTTCGCTCTGGCATATGAGTTTTATTTTTGGTACTAGCATTTTGTACCAGTATTGTATGGCTTGGTCAATTGCTCTGGTACTTTCGGACTTTTCATGGGTGTGTCTTTGGATCACATGTAGGACATCCCTGGGGATGCAAGGTGTGGAAGTGAACTGTCACCCCTCTTGCAAACAGTACCATTATGCAGTATGAAGTGATATAAGGAGTGTGAAATTATACATTTAAAATCACTCCATCTGGTCAAGGTCTTAGTGGTTCAATTTCACATTAAAGAAAGGATAGGCTGACAAAGAATTTGCCTGAGAGATGTTGGAAGTTCACTGCAGCTACATTAGGGATAGGCAAAGTGATACAAACATGCACAACTGCATCTGGTGATATGGCCCCCAGCACTCATGAAGTTCCCAGCAGATAGCTGTGGTTTTCCCCCTTATTTTTATTGGTTTTAAATGGGGTGTGTGTGTGAGGGGAAGGATCAGATAAAATGCTAGCATCTCATTACCTCCCATCTTTATTGCTTTGAATTCCTCTACGACCCACATGGGTCCAGAGACATTTTACAATCATCATCATCATCTTAGAATTGCAGAGCTGGAAGGGACCCTAAGATGCCTAAACCACAGAGCTATAGTTGGCTAGAAGTGCTCCAGGAGATCAGCAGGAGAGTGAGAAAGGAAGGATTGGCAGCATGAAATTGTTTAGAAAGAGAGAATTTGTGGGAGAAAGACCTTAAAAGGAGAGGAGGACGATTAATGTCAGGTGTAAGTGGGTTGTGTCTGTGATCCTCCTCAATGAGAGACAGAACCATTGGCTCCAAGGACTGAGTTTGTACTTTGGAGTTCAGAGCTCATCTCTGCTTTATACTTGATTCAGATCATGGACCTGCAGTCATCGTGTATAGTTTGATCCCAAGAGAAGAGAATTTTGCCAAGTGCAGATGGTGAATAAGGGGTTAAAGAGGCTGTTGAAATCCATTCTATTATTTGTTCACGGGCCTCCTCACCCGTTCATCTGACCGTGTTACTACCCTCATATCCAGAAGCAATTAATTAGATACATTACTCATACATGGTGGCGAGAACTATTCTGTTTTTGTCTGTATCAACTGACCTGTTTGTCACTGCTCCCAGGTAGTCACTACAAGAGACACATGCAAAACATGGGCAGTGCTCCCAGAGAAAAGAGGATGCTCTTGCTGGAGAACATTCCCCTGCCAACAGCTGGCACAGACTGATCCCAATTGTATATGGATGAGCCAGGAGCCATGACTGGATGAAACTACTGACCTTATGGTTGGGGGAAATGATTGGTTATGCTGCATTTCTGAAGTCATCTCATGCCTTGAACAAGCATGTGTGTGTGTTTGTTACTTTAATAGGAGAAAAGGCCCCATCTAATTCCCACAAGGAAAAATGCGGCAATTCTCCCTTTCTTTTCACTAGTTAACTCAGCTAATCTATGAGTAAGCTTCTGCCATTTAGCTCCTGTTGTTGTTCCACATTCCCATCAATCAATCAATAGGTGACTTTACCTATCTGTTGAGGTGTGTAGTGTGTTGGATTGCCTAAAGTTGTACTACCAACTAGGAGCATGATTCCAGTGAAAGGTGTGTACATGGCAATACTTTATCAATGTTTGGTACAAGAATGGGGAATGGAATAATCAGTTCCCAACCTGATTATTAGGTATAGTCAAGTGTATTTTAAGAACGTTTATTGTAGTTATTTTAAAGTTCCATGCTGCATAATTTAAGAACCTATTCTGAAAGGTAAAGGTAAAGGTTCCCCTTGACATTTAGTCCAGTCGTGTCCGACTCTAGGGCGCGGTGCTCATCCCCGTCTCCAAGCCGTAGAGCCAGCATTTGTCCGTAGACAGTTTCCGTGGTCACGTGGCCAGCGCGACTAGACATGGAACACCGTTACCTTCCCACTGTGGTGGTACCTATTTATCAATTCGCATTTACATGCTTTTGAACTGCTACGTTGGCAGGAGCTGGGACAAGCGACAGGAGCTCACTCCGTCGCGTGGATTCGATCTTACGACGGCTGGTCTTCTGACCTTGCAGCACAGAGGCTTCTGCGGTTTAATCGGATTCCTTTTTAAAATCTAAATTTCTTCTTTTCCCCCAGAAATTAATGAATATGGTCAAAGTTATAATCCTCTTCTTGGGTTTTACATGCCACAGAGCTTCCCATAATTCATTGTTCCATGTGAGTAAAACCACTTCTTTACAGCACTTCAGAGACAAAACAGGAACACATTTTCAGATTGCCTGTGTTGTTATCTGGAAATTCATCCAGATCCTGCTCTGTTTCTTGAATGAAATATTTGGGTACATTATCTGATGGCAGCTGAGAGTGACACAAGCAAGAAGCATGGTTTCTTATGTGCTTTCTTTAGGGAGCAGCTGAACACATTCCTCCAGACTTCCCCCATAAATACCTATACACAGAGTATAAATACTGCTTTCAGCTTCCTTATCACACGAAAGTGTGCAGGAATGTCAGGATTCTTGTCAGAAGAGTGATTACGTAGCCATGCCAATCATCTTCCAGTACCTTACTGGAAAATCTGGAAAATGTGCTCCTAAGGTGGAGCTGAGACAGGAGAAGTCAGTGATTAAAAGTTTCCAATGTCCTAATCATCAGAGGTATCTAAGGATGAAAATGACACTCTCCTATTTCTAGTGCTTATGTAAAAGCCAAGCTAGATGTGACCTTAATGTGTAAATCTGTAATTTTTAAAATACAGGTATTGCCAGGAGGCATGGGAGGGGGGGAGCTGCCAAAGAGAGGAATGGAGGGGAAATTAATCCTGAGGAAAATTCCACCTCAGAATGATGTATCCCCCATTTTGTAGAAACAGCATCCCGAATACTAGGCTCTTCCCTAGAACAGAGAAAGTACATTAAAAAAAAGTGGCACACACAAACACATTTGTCGAGCTTTCTTGGATTTGTTTTAAATGTAGCAAAGAGGTTTATGTTTGATGGCATGGTGGGAAAGCCCTAGTGTAGCCCATGGTGTAATACAAGATAAGGAGAACATGCAATTTCAAAATTAAAATGGCGTATTTGATTTCATCTTAAAAAGCAGAGACATCACCTTGCCGACAAAGGTCTGCATAGTCAAAGCTATGGTTTTTCCAGTAGTGATGTATGGAAGTGAGAGCTGGACCATAAAGAAGGCTGACCGCTGAAGAATTGATGCTTTTGAATTGTGGTGCTGGAGGACACTCTTGAGAGTCCCCTGGACTGCAAAGAGAACAAACCTATCCATTCTGAAGGAAATCAACCCTGAGTGCTCACTGGAAGGAGAGATCCTGAAGCTGAGGCTCCAATACTTTGGCCATCTCATGAGAAGAGAAGACTCCCTGGAAAAGACCCTGATGTTGGGAAAGTGTGAAGGCAAGAGGAGAAGGGGACGACAGAGGACGAGATGGTTGGACAGTGTCATCGAAGCTACCAACATGAATTTGACCCAACTCCGGGAGGCAGTGGAAGACAGGAGGGCCTGACGTGCTCTGGTCCATGGGGTCACAAAGAGTCGGACACGACTTAACAACGAAACAACAACAACAATTTGATTTCATGATTTGTGAGATTCTACGTACAAGATAGGATTGTGGTATTGAGGGGAAAGTGTTTGATTTACAATTTTGTACTGGTCCCACCTCCAAATTACGCTCCAGTTCTCCAGCCCTATGAAATTTTCTGCTGCTGCTGCTGGTACTACTACTACCTGTTGTTGTTTTGTGCTGCCAAGATGCTTCTGACTTATGGCAATCATCTTAGGTTTCAACATATGTGAGATGTTCAAAGAGTGGTTTATTATTGCCAGCTACGCCTGGTGAGTTTTTCTGCTAAGCAGGGGTTTGAACCTGAGTCTTAGTCTGACACCCTATCTGTTACACCACATTAGCTCTCAATAATAATAATAATAATAATAATAATAATAATAATAATAATAATAGGCTCCCCAATTTGTGCCAATTACAAAGTAAACCAGTAAAAGATAAAGAAAACATGCAATTTCGAAATAACCAATGATTAAAGGTAAAGGTAAAGGTTCCCCTTAACAATTGTCGAGTCGTGTCTGACTCTAGGGGGCAGTGCACATCCCCGTTTCCAAGCCATGGAGCCAGCATTTGTCCGTAGATAGTTTCCGTGGTCACGTGGCCAGCGTGACTAGACACGGAACACCGTTACCTTTCCACCATAGTGGTACGTATTTATCTACTCGCATTTTTGCATGCTTTCGGACTGCTAGGTTGGCAGGAGAACCAATGATTATTGCAGAGCAAAAGAAATTACGCCCATGTAAATATGATGTTCTAAAATTTTGGAAAGAAATGTGGGAAACCCCAACCAGACAGAACAAAAATGTGTCATGGATTAAAGACATTTGTAAAGAAACTCAAGGAAAACAAATGGGTGATATTGTAATAACAACCGAAATGATTAAGAGGCAAGTAAAGGCTGTGAAAAATTGGAGTGCACCTGATCCAGATGAGCTGCACGGATTTTGGTTAAAGCATCTAACAAGTCCCCATCAACGTATAACGAATCACTGCTAAACACAGTGCAAATATTTAGTGAAGATTATAAATGAAATCTGGAATTGACAAATGTGCAGCTCTGTCTATACACCATGGCAAGATCCAAAAACTAGATGGAATAGAGTTTAAAAATGGCAATATTATAAAATCACTATGAAGTGATTAAAATTATAAATACCTCGGAATACTAGAAGCAGATAACATAGTGCACACAAAAGTTAAAGAACTGACAGAAAGGGAATATATCAAAAGACTGCAAAAAAATTTAAAATCAAAATTAAATGAGGAAAATACAATCAAAGCCATAAACACATGGGTAGTTCCAGTAATCAGATACCGAGCTGGGATAATAGATTGGGCTCAAAATGAATTAGAAGAACTGGATCAAAAAACAAGGAAACTAATGAACATTCATCACGCACTACATCCAAAAAGTGATGTGGACAGATTATATTAACCATGAAAAATTGGAGGCCATGGCTTACTGCAAATACAGCAGGTAGTAGAAGAGGAAAAAAAGAAGCCTAAATGATTATATCAATACAAGCAGAGAAAAATTACTTAAGGCAGTGAAAATAGAGAATATTTTGAAAACAACAGAAACAAAGGCTCAATATAAGAAACAACAACTTGAAAAAAAATTAAACAGCTGGAAAAATAAACCACTACATGGACAACACCTGAGAAATACTGATTGAAAGCATGATCATAATTCAACATGGGCATGGCTAAAACTGGGGACCCTTAAGAAAGAAACCAAAGGCTTGATTTTTGCTGCACAAGAACAAGCACTCCAAACTAACGTGATAAAAGCTAAGATCCAAGGAATTAGTGCTAACAGCAAATGTCAACTCTGCCAAAAAAAAAAAAAAAAAGATGAAAAAGATGAATCTGCAATTGAGATTATAAAATTCGACATGATTGAGTGGCAAAATTAGTGCACTGATCATTGCCAGCCTCCAAAAACCAATGGGAACATCAGGCAGAGAAGGTGTCAGAAAATGATGAAGTCAAGATCTTGTGGGATTTCCACATCCAGACTTATAGACATATTGAACATAACACACCAGACATAGTTGTAATAGAGCAAAGAAATGTCTGGATCATTGATATTGCAATTTCGGGAGATGCCAGAGTTGAAAATAAAGAACTGGAAAAACTAACAAAATACAGAGATCTGGCAGTCGAAACATCTCACTTGTCGATGAAACACACTTCGGTGGTCCCCGTAGTCATCCGGGCTTTGGGAACAATATCAAGAAATTTCACACAGTACTATAAGTAGTTGCAGATCTCAGAAATCACACCACCAAAGCTAGAAAAAATTTAAAAAATTACAAATGGCAATATTAGGAACAGCATACATACTGTGCCGATATTTAACAGATACTTAGCTTTTTGGTTAAAACTTGTATCTGTTATATAATACCAGTCAATGTTTTTAAATTTTTGATTGACTGGGCCTGGTGTTTTTGAATCATCATCATCATCATCAATTTTTAGCAGAAGTCCAAGTTTTGCATTTACATTGTTCCAGTAGCTTTGCAGCAGCCTGTCCTGGTTCCTCAACAGATTTGTCACCAGATGCCCAGGGCTATAGCATTTGACGTGGTTCTTGTTGACCCAGGTGACGACCAATCCAGTATGGATTTCTGTTTATTCCCTCTCAGCATAATTGATGGTTGGTGGACACAGCTGATCTGGCTTCTCAGCTGAAACCTCTCTGGCTTGGGAGATCCTTCAGGTAGCAACACTACCTTCAGCATAGCTCTCAACCTCACTGAAGCATGCAAGCCTCTCCACCTCAGCAAGACCTGTGTCCATGGAGGGGTGCTTCCAAAAACCCATGCGAACACCAGGTAAAGAAGGTGTCATAAACTACAAAGTCATGATCTTGTGAGATATCTGGATCCAAACTGATAGACACCTTGAACATAACACACCAGACATTGGAGTAATAGAACAAAGAAATGTCTGGATTATTGACATTGCAATTCCAGGAGATGCCAGAGTCGAAGATAAAGAATTGGAAAAACTAACAAAATTCAGAGACCTGGCAATTGAAATATCCTGCTTGCAGATGAGACACACTTCAGTGGTCCCCATCATCATCGGGGCTTTGGAAACAATATCAAGAAATTGCACACAGTACTATAAGCAATTGCAGATTTCAGAAATAACATCATCAGAGCTACAAAACCCAGCAATATTAGGAACAGCATACATACTGTGCTAATATTTAACAGATACTTAGGTTTTTGGTTAAAACTTGTATCTGTTATATAATATCAGTCAATGTTTTTATAATTTTGATTGACTAGGCCTGTTATTTTTTAATAAGAATAAGAATACTTGTAGGCTGCCAAGTCAATTCTGACTTATGGCAACCCTTTCCAGGATTTTCTAGGTAGAGAATACACAGAAGTGGTTTGCCATTCCCTTCTTCTGGAGTTGCCTCTGGGACTGTGCAGCTTGTCCATGGCTACTCATACTGGCTCTTCTCCTGGGAGACACAGTGAGGAACTGAACTGCCAACCTCGGGATTTGTAGACAGATACTTAGATCACTGAGCCATCACTACAGTGCACAAACATTTATCTTTCTTCCCATTCATAGTTTAATCTCTTATTATTTGAGAGAAGATTTTTCCCCCCTTTCTGCTATGCATTTGTCCAAAGAAATGATAGTTGGGCACTGACAGTATCTGTTAATTCCTTTCTCGGCTCAGTCCAGGTAGGAGTGAAATTAAAATTGCTTAGTAGTCATGCTCCACAACATCCTCACAGTTTTCCTTCCCCAGCCTAGCCAGAGGAAGAAGTTAGTAAAAAGTGCTGATGGATGAAGGCAGGGATGAAGTCAGCCATGAGTTGGGTGGGTCTAGATGTCTCCTTCTCCGCAGACCAGAATGGACCTTCGCAAAGGTAAGCCAATGTCCCATATTCTCAGTCTGCGGGAAAGAGCAATCCAGGAATGGGATATATCCAGGCAAGTCCTAGGTCTATAGGGAGAGAAGAGGTTGACTCTTCAATTAGAAACTACTTGTTGAAGGACATGTATCCCAACAGCAGTGGCTGCTGAAGCATATTTGTAAACTGATGATTTCTGATTCTGCAGCAGGGTATTTTCTTCTTCTTCTTTAGAAGTACAAACCAGCAAAAATATTGCTTCTCTGAGTATCTTTATCAGTGTGGCCTATGGAATAAATGAATCCTTTTTTCCTCTGTTCCTACCTCAGAGGTATATTCTGAGGCAATACGCATGGCCTTTATTCCTATTCATTTAGAGGACATCTCCACAAGAACATACACCTGAAGGTAAATGTTTGCTTAGCACCTGCACTCCTGGGTGGCCTTCTGAATCATTCTCTAAGGGCTAGACTGCAAAAAATATTTGTTAATTGGCATCTCTCTTTCCCGCTGAGCCAAACCGCACAATATGTGGGAGGGTACTGGAGGAATCTCTTTGTCTCCTGTTATGACATACAGCCCCTGGGGCTACCAATTTAATAATTTCTGTTCAAAATGGCACACATACAGGCTGCTTTACACACATCCTGCATAAGAAAGAAAAAAAAGTGCCTGAATTTTCATCCCTAAAGTCAAACAGCACTCTAGGAGAGAACAAAAAAATGGCCCACAAGAAAATAATTACCCTCCCCCCTTTGCTTTTTGGATCAAATCCTCAGTCTTGCATTTCCACACCATGTATGTCATACATATGTGTGTGTATGTAAATGAGGTATATGTGTGTGTGTGAGAGAAGGGGGAGATGGAGAGAAAGAAAGAAAGAAAGAAAGAAAGAAAGAAAGAAAGAAAGAAAGAAAGAAAGAAAGAAAGAAAGAAAGAAAGAAAGAGACAGAGAGGATGAAGATCCAAACTTGAATGTCTTGCATAGCATACAGTGCAGTTTATTTATTTATTTAAAATATTTTTCCCCTGCCTTTCTCCTTTAAACGGACCCAGGGAGGTTTCCATCATTAAAATACAAGATTTAAAAGCTAGAAACAGTAAGTATACAAATATTTAAAAACAATTAAACAAATTTTATATTAAAAACAATAAAAGCAATACTAAAAACACATTTAAAAGCAATAAGACACAACAATCCATTGAAAAACCCCTCTCAGACAGCTAGTCACTAAGGGAAAACCTGCCAGAAGAGAAAAGTATTTTTCTGCTTGCAGACGTACCACAGATATGTGATAATCATGCCCATAAAGAGTATTTTGGAGACTACTGACCATGTTTGGTTCCAATGAATACCCATATCTTGCCTTCTGCTAGTAAGCAACAGTAAGAGGAGGAGGAATGTCAGTAAAGCCATGGGAGGATAATAGGCATGCTGGCCAGCTTGACCTGAAGGGTAGGAACAAGGACTTTTGAGGTTCTGCTGGAGCCTTCCTGTGTTCTGAGTTATTTGAGAAGAATGTCTTTGCGTCAATGTTTATAGAGATACAAAGTTGGGAACAGCCATTTTGGCTTCTGAGCTTTGTTTTTGGGTTGAAAGCTAAAGTGTATCACATAGATACAGATTTGCATCTAGTAGTTTAAAAAGCATAAACACTTGAGCAAACAAATTCCCCACAAACCTAGGAACATCTGACTAATATCTGTACAATGCAACACTCTTTGACTAAACAACTTTTTACTTCGCAAACATCAAACCACAGCTTCATTAGTGGCAACAATAATGTTTCATCCAGATAACTGAGAGGCTTCTAAATAGTTGGAGGAATGATAATAATGTCAAGGTGGAAATGCGTCATTCTGAATTTCTTCTCGAAAGGCGGATATGAGCAATGCACACAAATTCACAATCAGAAGCAAATGGAGGATGATAGAACCAGTGATCAGCTACAAGATACCATCCAACCCATTCTATCTCTATCAGTAAAATATTTTTTGCCTTTCTTCAGAATCAAATCTCAAACTTTCTTCGTGACTTCTTAATGTTCAGTTTTAAAAAATAAATAAATGTATAGACCTATACAATAAATAAATGTATAGATTTATGTATATAAATGTGCTGTAAGACCTCAGGGAATCCATACTTCGAATATTTAAAATTTGAATGCTTCCTGTTGAGGTTTTAGATTTCTGTAATTCTTTATGGTTACATGAAGCCAGTGTCTATGTTGGTTCAGGTGAATAATGCAGCCACATAAAAAAGGATAGGACTTCTGTACATTTACCTGTTGTATAGAAGAGGGGATTCCAACAGGTGTAGCTTGATTTCTTTTTCATATGTCTACTGTAATACCAAGCATATCCTTTCTGCTGGACCATAACTTTAAGAGTTCTAGTCCTAAAAAGTAACTTTTCCAGGCCCTTTTTATTGACAATATATTCATTTGTGCCAATATTAGTTACTCCAGTGTGAGACAAAGGCATTCTGTATGTATATATCTGGAGTTCCTTCTTCACTTTTTCTTGCATTGACCAGAAGGTTTATACATATCTAGATTCATCTAAATCCTTGTCTTGGGAGATTTAAACCTTCTCAGAAGAACTCTGTTAGGTGTACTCTTCACACCAAATCCAAGATGTCTGGAAAATTTAAGGCAGGGACTTTGCTGCAGATGTTCTTAGGTAGACAATAATTCTTCCACATGATTCAAGGCACATGCCCTTCCTCTGTCAATGGTACAACCAAGGTGGAAACAATGAGTCTATTAGAACAGGTACCTCTCTTTTTTATGGCAAGTCTACACTTGAAGCAAACTGCTTGAGGCCAGAAGCTCACTCCACCTTTTCCTTGTTGACAAAGCAAGTACAGGAAAGGATTGTCAATTTTTGGCAAGAATACTTTGTGTGAAGGAGCTGAAATGATGGTACTTGATTAGTGATACTCATTTGCCATTTCAAGTGACATGTGTCAATGGTTTTATTTCGATAGCATCATAGTATCTTTTTAGTATGGCATATGTTTTCTTTTTGGAACTTACACAAAATTTACTTGCTTATTCTTACCCCTCCTTCTATAAAATATGCTTCCAATATTTTTTTTTATTTTTGCTGGGTTTTTTTGTTAAATTGAAAGGGCTTGGAAAGAAATACAAATGTTTGGTAACATAACATTTTGCTGGCTGCAAAGTCAGTATAAATTTATAATGTCTAATTCCTTTTTAATTTTATTAATTACTGGATTAAAATTTATCTGGCTGTTTCTGGTGACTAATGTAGCCACATAAAAGAGGACAGGATTCCTCTACATTTAATTGTTATGTGGGAAAGGGAATTTCAACAGGTAACTTGACCTTTTTTTCAGACAGATATTCTAACCACCAAGCATATCTGTTGCACTTGTCCTAAAGCTATTACCATAATAACCCTTGTTTGAGGGTCATATCAGAGTTTAGCTCGCTGTGGGGTTTTGCTAACTACTATACTCAGCATGGACTCTTCTCTTGTCCTCCCGCCACGAAGAATGACTATGGGAGTGTTATTTTGTCTATTAGTTCACTCCCTATTTCCATCTCTCCTTCTAATCACGCTCTTGAGTGAGTGCTTTACTTATAACCTCTGCTCCCACAAACTTAAAAAACTTAAATTTAATACCAACAACTTTCTGGGAAGAACAAGAAAAAGACCTACAGCCGGGGTGCAATGGACTAGGACCAATGATGGGGGGGAGGAATTGTGGGTTTACTTTTTATAGTTTATATTTTGTATTTTATTTTATTTATGGGTTTAATCTTATAGTGTTTATTTATATTGTTTTGTTTTATTTTCACTGTTTTTTGTTAATTTTGGTATTTTGAATTTTGTATTTCTTTGTAATTTGATTTCTTTTTCTCTCTTTTTTCTTCCTCTTTCTTTCTTTTTCTTTTGTTTTCTTTCCCCTTCCCTCTCCCTGATATGGATTGGAAGGCCTGCCCCCCCAGCGAGGGGCCTATTAACATCCCAGTGATCACGGGTAGTGGGAGATATGGCGTTGGCACAGTCCCTACTCGTGTTAGAAGATCAATGAACAGATGCGTGAAGGCTGTTCATTGTTCTGAGACTGTGACCAACCCTCAGTATCGAGGTAGCCAGCCCAGCCAGCCTTCCACTCTATCCTTGTTGTTGTTGAATGCCAGGTCTGTGTCTAATAAATCCCAGGTAATTTACGATCTTATCCTGGAGGAGGATGCAGACCTGGCATGCATAACCGAGACGTGGATCGGTGGGGAGGGGGGTCCTCCCCTGGCCCTCATCTGTCCACCCGGTTATGCCGTCCTGCACCAGGGTAGACTGGAGGGGCGGGGGGGGGAGTAGCCATTGCTTATAAATCCAGCTTACAGGTTACTAGGCGCTCCTTTGTGGTGAAGCCAGGTCTAGAGGCACTCCACGTGTCGATTGGGACTAGGGATGGAATTGGGATTTTGCTGTGTTATCGCGCTCCCTGTAACCCAGCCACTTCCCTTCCGGAGCTGGCCGACTTTGTTTCCGCGGCACTGTTGGGATCCCCGAGGCTCTTGGTCTTGGGTGATTTCAACGTGCATGCGGAGGCAGAGGTTACTGGACCAGCTCTTGAGTTCCTGGAAACCATGGCTTCCTTGAACATGTCCCAACATGTCAACGTCCCCACACACGTGGGTGGCCATACTTTGGACCTGGTCTTTTCCACTAATTGGAGCGAGTGTGGTCTGGTGGTGACCGACATTGTGTCGCTCCCTTTGTCATGGTCAGATCACCATCTGGTAAAATGTAATGTTTCTGTGGCTCTTCCCCCTCGCAGGGAGCAGGGACCCATTTCTATGGTCCGCCCTCGAAGGCTACTGGATCCGGTTGGATTCCAGGATGCCATGAGAGGTATTATGGCTGACCTGGCTAGCGCTCCTGTCGACGCTCTGGTTGACAGCTGGTCCACGGCTGCCGCCAGGGCTGTAGACATGATCGCGCCTAAACGCCCTCTCCGTCGCAGAACCCGCCCGGCGCCTTGGTATAACCAGGAGCTCCGAGGGCTGAAGCGACATAGGAGAAGGCTAGAGCGTAGGTGGAGGAAGAACCCGACGGATTATAATTGGATAGCTGTCAGGGTTGCAACTAACCTTTACCTGTCTAAGGTAAAGGCTGCTTGTCGAACTCACTTCGCTAACCGGATAAGCGAAGCGGCCAACCAGCAGGCGGAGTTATTCCGTATAGTGCGCGACCTATCCGGAACTGGTCTGGGTGATAGGCCTCCCCCTAGTTTCTCACCTGACCAGTTTGCAGCCTTTTTTAAATCTAAAGTGGAGGCCATCCGCCGGGACCTCTCTCCTTTTTTGAACTCAGTGAGTCGAGCAGAGATGTCCAGCGCTCCGTCTTGCCCGGTAATTTTTGACACCTTTCAGCCTGTTACGCCCGATGCTGTGGCCAAGGTCCTTGATCGCTGTCGAGCCACCACCTCCTCCCTTGACCCTTGCCCGGCCTGGCTAATCAAAGCAGCCAGGCCGATAACAACAGAATGGGCCACTGTAATAATAAATGGGTCTTTCCTTGAGGGCAGGTTTCCTTCTGCCCTCAAGGAAACACTCATTAGGCCCATAAGAAAGAAACCTAGTTTGGCGGCGGACGAAATTGGCAATTATAGGCCCGTCGCCAATGTCTCTTTCATGAGCAAAGTGGTGGAGAGGGTGGTGGCCGATCAGCTTCAAGTTCTCTTGGAAGAAGCGGATGCCCTGGATCCGTTTCAGTCGGGCTTCAGGCCGCGCCACGGAACAGAGACGGTATTGGTCGCCCTGTATGATGACCTATTGAGGGAGGCTGACAGGGGAAAAATCTCTCTGTTAGTCCTTCTCGATATCTCGGCGGCCTTTGATACTGTCGACCACGGTATCCTCCTGGGGAGGCTCTCCGATCTGGGAATTGGTGGCTTGGCGTTTGCCTGGCTCCGTTCCTTCTTGGAGGACCGTCCCCAGAGAGTACAGCTTGGGGAGAGTGTCTCGGCCCCGTGGAGTCTCAATTGTGGGGTTCCACAGGGGTCGATTATCTCCCCAATGCTGTTCAATATCTTCATGAGGCCGCTGGGTGGGGTCATCAGGGGATGTGGGGCATCGTGTCATCAGTATGCGGATGACACCCAGCTCTACATCTCCTTTTCACCAACTGCAGGTGATGCCGTCCTGTCCCTTCAGCGCTGCCTGGGGACTGTACTGGAATGGATGCAGGAGAATGGGCTGAGGCTGAACCCGGACAAGACGGAGGTCTTGAGGGTGGGTGCCCCCACTGTTGGCGGCTTGGGCGACTCCCTCTCGTTTGGGGGGGTGGCCCTGGCTGCAAAGAGTGGGGTTCGCAGTCTGGGGATCCATCTGGACCCGGCGCTCTCCATGGAGACTCAGGTGGCATCGGTGGTCCGCACCGCCTTTTTTCACCTCTGGCGGATAGCCCGGCTGCGACCTTATCTCGATGTGGGGGCGCTCACCACCTTGGTCCATGCGCTCGTAATCTCAAGATTAGACCACTGTAACGCGCTCTACGTGGGGCTACCTTTGAGGCTGACGCGGAAACTCCAAGTGGTGCAGAATGCAGCGGCCAGACTCCTAAGTGGAGTGAGAAGACACCATCATATCTCCCCTACTCTGGCCGCGTTGCATTGGCTGCCCATTCGGTTCCGCGTTGACTTCAAAGTTTTGATGCTTACGTTTAAAGCCCTAAACGGTTTAGGGCCTCGATACTTGTCGGAACGCTTACTCCCACCCAGCTCTACCCGTGTCACTCGCGCGAGTCAGGAGGTGAGGTTGAGGAGCCTGACGCCGAGGGAGGCCCGGAAGGAAAAAACAAGAAGCCGGGCCTTCTCGGCGGTGGCTCCTCGCCTCTGGAACAGCTTACCTCCAGAGATACACGCAGCTCCCTCGCTGGGTATTTTCAAGAAACAACTGAAAACATGGATGTTCAGGCAGGCCTTCCCCCTTTCCAGTTAATTCCTATTATTTTTTCTTTTTTTTTTCACTATAATACACTCTTTCTTGCCATCTTTGGGAAAATTATGTTATGTTATGAGTATGTTTTTGTTTATTGTTTTTAGCGTGTGTTGGAAGCCGCCTAGAGTGGTCATAATTGACCAGATAGGCGGGGTATAAATGAAATAAATAAATAAATAAATAAAAATAGTTAGCAAGTTATTAGAAGACACCAGTAAGTAATCAGCCACCAGCATCATCTCTGAGCAATCATAAAATTAAGAGTTTCGGGAATCATAGTAGAAAGCTGACTGAAGGTTAGCAAATGTGCTTCATGAAATGTTAAATTGAACGTTCAGGAAAGCAACTAAGAAGAAGATCAGCAGGTGTCATAATGTCATTTTAAATATCTGAATTAAAATCATATTTTGAATAGTGCATGTAATTCTGACTGCCGTTGTTCAAAGATAGTGTCTGTAAGTATAAAATGGGGACATATCAGGCTAGTTGTGTGGGAATATTTTCTTTATAGACGGAGAGGCAGAAACGAGGGATGAGTGGATTTCTCTAATTCCAGTCTGTAACTAGTTCTATGATTATGTCTAGCCCTTTGACTTCAACTATCTTCAGCCGATCTGGTGCAAATTTCTTGCAAATTCTTCCCAAGTTGAGAGGTAAAACTGTTCTTCCCAGAGTGTATTGTTATTGTCATTCAACAGGTTATGTAGATCGCTTGTTAATAGTTCAGAATAGGTCTACTGATATGTGCTAAGGGTTATGAGCTTGCTTTCATATGAGGCCAATACATTCCTCCTTCATATATGCTCAGGACAACAGGATGCTTCCCTTCCCAAACTACTGAGCTGTCATTTTTGGAATGATGTTCAATGTGCAATCATGAAAGCACTGCTGTGCTGTGGTGTCTTATGTGGGAACTCATGCTTACAAGGCCAACATAAAATTGTCCAAAAGGCTGTGATGCCATAAATTACAAGTCAAATGTCTGGAAATCCATGTTGCAAGGTCAAAGAACAAAACAAACTTGCTTCTTTGTTCTGTCTGCACACACATTTCCTTCTGGGCCTTGTGTTAAACCTTTTTGATCTGGTCAGAACTTTGTTGTGAATACTGTATAGGCAGGTTTGCAGCTGTACCAGAGAAGCAGAAATACAAGAATAGTCATGAAGACTATAAACAGTCTATGACAAGAGCACTACATTTTGTGAAAGAGAAGGTATGAACAGATTTCATGAGAATTTGTTCAAGATGTTGTAAATGCATGCAGAGAAAACTAAAGGAAATGAACCAGAGGTGTTGCATATTCATTTTGACCAAATTCCGGGAGGCAGTGGAAGACAGGAGGGCCTGGCGTGCTCTGGTCCATGGGGTCACGAAGAGTCGGACACGACTTAACGACTAAACAACAACAACAACAACAACCCTAATGAGACTGTACAAAGTTTAAGAATCCCAGTACAGCAGATCAGAACCTCAGGCTATTATTTATTTACCTGCTTCATCTCCATGTGCCTTTTATGCTTACTAGGACTATTTCTTTCCTGTTCAGTCCTGTCAACATCCACAAGTACAAAGCCATCTATGAATATGCAACACCTCTGGTTCATTTCCTTTAGTTTTCTCTGCATGCATTTACAACATCTTGAACAAATTCTCATGAATACTGTTCATACCTTCTCTTTCACAAAATGTAGTGCTCTTGTCATAGACTGTTTATAGTCTTCATGACTATTCTTGTATTTCTGCTTCTCTAGTAGCTCTGCCCAAACCTCCAGAGGCTTCCTGCCACCTCAATTTCTCCAGAGGGTCTCTTTACCCACATAGGGTTCCATATACGCCTAGAGGCAATATGAAGAAATTAGGGTAGCAAGCAACTGTTGTTTGTCCAACTATTCTATATAGTTAAAAGAAAAGAAAATTGAGCCTAAGAATGAGGATTGTCAATACAGTACCTTTAATAGATTTTAGTTTAATTGTCAGTTATTCAGATTTTAGTGGTCTAATAAAGGTGTTGTTGTTGTTGTTGTTTACTCGTTAAGTCGTGTCCAACTCGGACCAGAGCACGCCAGGCCTTCCTGTCTTCCACTGCCTCCCGGAGTTGGGTCAAATTCATGTTGGTAGCTTCGATGACACTGTCCAACCATCTCGTCCTCTGTCGTCCCCTTCTCCTCTTGCCTTCACACTTTCCCAACCTCAGGGTCTTTTCCAGGGAGTCTTCTCTTCTCATGAGATGGCCAAAGTATTGGAGCCTCAACTTCAGGATCTGTCCTTCCAGTGAGCACTCAGGGTTGATTTCCTTCAGAATGGATAGGTTTGTTCTCCTTGCAGTCCAGGGGACTCTCAAGATTCTCCTCCAGCACCACAATTCAAAAGCATCAATTCTTCAGCGGTCAGCCTTCTTTATGGTCCAGCTCTCACTTCCATATATCGCTACTGGAAAAACCATAGCTTTGACTATGCGGACCTTTGTCGGCAAGGTGAGGTCTCTACTTTTTAAGATGCTGTCTAGGTTTGTCATCGCTTTCCTCCCAAGAAGCAGGCCTCTTTTAATTTCGTGGCTGCTGTCACCATCTGCAGTGATCATGGAACCCAAGAAGGTAAAATCTGTCACTGCCTCCATATTTGCCAGGAGGTGATGGGGCCAGTGGCCATGATCTTAATTTTTTTGATGTTGAGCTTCAGACCATTTTTTTGTGCTGTCCTCTTTCACCCTCATTAAGAGGTTCTTTAATTCCTCCTCACTTTTTGCCATCAGAGTGGTATCATCTGCATATCTGAGTTTGTTGATATTTCTTCCGGCAATCTTAATTCTGTCTTGGGATTCCCCCAGTCCAGCCTTTCACATGATGTATTCTGCATATAAGTTAAATAAGCAGGGAGACAATATACAACCTTGTCGTACTCCTTTCCCAATTTTGAACCAATCAATTGTTCCATATCCAGTTCTAACTGTTGCTTCCTGTCCCACATATAGATTTCTCAGGAGGTAGGTAAGGTGGTCAGGCACTCCCATTTCTTTAAGAACTTGCCATAGTTTGCTGTGGTCCACATAGTCAAAGGCTTTTGCGTAGTCAATGAAGCAGAAGTAGGTGTTTTTCTGGAACTCTCTGGCTTTCTCCATAATCCAGCGCATGTTAGCAATTTGGTCTCTAGTTCCTCTGCCCCTTCGAAATCCAGCTTGTACTTCTGGGAGTTCTCGGTCCACATACTGCTGAAGCCTACCTTGTAGGATTTTGAGCATAACCTTGCTAGCATGTGAAATGAGTGCAATTGTACGGTAGTTGGAGCATTCTTTGGCACTGCCCTTCTTTGGGATTGGGATGTAGACTGATCTTTTCCAATCCTCTGGCTACTGCTGAGTTTTCCAAACTTGCTGGCATATTGAGTGTAGCACCTTAACAGCATCATCTTTTAAGATTTTAAATAGTTCAACTGGAATGCCATCACCTCCACTGGCCTTGTTGTTAGCCATGCTTTCTAAGGCCCACTTGACTTCACTCTCCAGGATGTCTGGCTCAAGGTCAGCAACCACACTATCTGGGTTGTCCGGGACATCCAGATCTTTCTGGTATAATTCCTCTGTGTATTCTTGCCACCTCTTCTTGATGTCTTCTGCTTCTGTAAGGTCCCTACCATTTTTGTCCTTTATCATGTCCATCTTTGCACAAAATGTTCCTTTAATACCTCCAATTTTCTTGAACAGATCTCTGGTTTTTCCCTTTCTATTCTTTTCCTCTATTTCTTTGCACTGTTCATTTAAGAAGGCCCTCTTGTCTCTCCTTGCTATTCTTTGGAAGTCAGCGTTCAATTTTCTGTAACTTTCCCTATCTCCCTTGCATTTTGTTTCCCTTCTCTTCTCTGCTATTTGTAAGGCCTCGTTGGACAGCCACTTTGCTTTCTTGCATTTCCTTTTCTTTGCGATGGTTTTTGTTGCTGCCTCCTGTACAATGTTACAAGCCTCCATCCATTGTTCTTCAGGCACTCTGTCCACCAAATCTAGTTCCTTAAATCTGTTCTTCACTTCCACTGTGTATTCATAAGGGATTTGGTTTAGATTCTACCTGACTAGCCCAGTGGTTTTTCCTACTTTCTTCAGTTTAAGCTTGAGTTTTGCTATAAGAAGCTGATGATCAGAGCCACAATCAGCTCCAGGTCTTGTTTTTGCTGACTGTATAGAGCTTCTCCATCTTTGGCTGCAGAGAATATAATCAATCTGATTTCGGTATTGCCCATCTGGTGATGTCCATGTGTAGAGTCGCCTCTTATGTTGTTGGAATAGAGTGTTTGTGATGACCAGCTTGTTCTCTTTGACAAAACTCTATTAGCCTTTGCCCTGCTTTGTTTTGAACTCCAAGGCCAAACTTACCTGTTGTTCCTTTTATCTCTTGACTCCCTACTTTAGCATTCCAGTCCCCTATAATGAGAAGAACATCTTTCTTTGGTGTCAGTTCTAGAAGGTGTTGTAAGTCTTCATAGAATTGGTCAATTTCAGCCTCTTCAGCATCGGTGGTTGGTGCATAAACTTGGATTACTGTGATGTTGAAAGGTCTGCCTTGGATTTGTAACAAAGGTATTACCCACCCCTGTGTTGAGATTTTGCCCAAGGACTACACAAGTATTTTTTTTCTTTTCTATTTGAAAAACGAACTTCTAACTATATTTTAATGTATTTTATGGCTGTGTTCGGGTTTATTTGATTTGAATGATTCTGTAGTTAAATTTATTTCTACTTGCTGTTTGTATTGCTTTATGATTATTGTAAACCACCTTGAGCACTATCTAGTAATGAAAAGGTGGGGCAGAAGTAAAATAAAGAGATGAATAAATAAATAAATAAATAAATAAATAAATAAATAAATAATGTGCAGCATGAGGTGTCAAAGTGGCAGGTGAAGGGGTAAATTTGGGGAGAACAGCAGGGGAAAGGTGGAGGTGAGGACATGAAGGGGGAAAGACAGGGCTGTACAGCAACATTGCGGGGGGGGGACAGTAGGAAAGCAGAATGAGTGTGGCAGTGGAGAGACTAATAACCATGGAGGTCAATAAAATTAGAGAGGGCACCGGGATTGAGCAGAAAGTGAAGGTCAATGTCTTGGAGCATGCATGTGAGATGTTTGCTTTTGTTTATTTGTGGGTGGATGTGTGTGTGTGAGAGAGAGGTAGGAGACTGAGAGAGAGGGAGAATAGTTGGATAGAATGATCATGACAGAAATGATGTGTTTGGGGTGGTGATATGGAGAAAGAGGGAGAGGTTGTGGGAGGGAAATTATCTGGCAAAGAAAGAGAGAGAGCGGCTTGGGGGCTGAATTACTCATTTGATGTGTTCTAAAACTTGATGATCCATAGGGTCCCTTCCAGCTCTGCGGTTTAAAGGTTTGAAAACATCTGCACATGCCAGTGTGCATGCCAACATCTCAAAACCAAGAATGTAGCAATCAATTAATGCATGCTTTATGAGTCAGATGGTTGGAACTACAGTTCTTTCACTATATACTGAATACAGAGAGTTGGGACTATGGTAAAGCAATCAGGCATCCACTTTGCCCTACGTTGTATTGTTCTGTGTTTTCATATGGACCTTATGTTAGCTCATAACAAGGACTGTGGGGATTTGTTCTCCATTCTGCAGTGCTATCTTTAATCTGATAAATTCATTTTCTTCTCTCAAGTAGTAACACAAAGCTGTGATGGCACTGGGAATATAGAGATGCTAATCTGAAATGGTTAATACCTGGAATGTTGTACCTGTATCTATACTGAAGATGCCGAGATATGTTATCTGGACAGTTCTGATTTGGTGTCATGAAGGTATTCGACTCCCCCTTTCCATCTGGTACGGAAAGAGCAGTGGGAATTCTGAATAAGCTTTGAGAACAGAAATGGATGTGATGCAGGCTTCACAAATGAGTCTTAATTGTGATCAAACACAGTTGTTGCTCATTTGAATTGCTGAACTGGGGCTGTTTTGTGAGTTGTGCTGCCCTTGAAGGACCAGAACTACTGCTTGGGAGTGCTTGTAGATCTGAGGCCATGGTCACACTGGTAAAATGTGCCTGTATTGTCCTGCGACTGCAGATCATGGAACTGTTGTGCTTTGTGGTCATGTGACATATATTTCAAGACCTGCATCCCTACGTGTTTTATAAGTAAATTGGAGTTTCTCTCTGCTGCTGCTGGCTGGCCCAAGGGGGCAAGGTGGCAGGCGGATGGATGGACAGCCCATGCTGGTACGTCTGGTCCATGCTTCCCTCCCTGGTGTTAGCGGGGTGCCAGCAGCGGAGAAAAACTCTGTCATGGTCAGAAGCGTGCCATGTCCCTAGGCATGGGCAGTTGGTGCACCATCCGGCCATCCTGTAAGTGACCTTCAGGGATGGCCACAGCTGCTCTTGTTGGTGGGAGAGCGCTCCTAGCTGCTGCCATCGCTACCAGAAGGGTGGCATGCTGGGCACCATGATATCCACCCCTGTCATCTGCATCCCTCCACCCATGGCGCATGTGGTCAGTTGGGAAATACCCAACCAGCAGCGGCACCTACAGGTGGGCAGCCTTGCCCAGGCATTGCTCCCCTCCTCCCAGGTGTAGGACAGGCTGGCCTTCCCTGCTGCTTGGGGAAAGTAAAAGAAAAAAAGAAAAAAAAGGAAAATTAAAAAGAGGGCAATGGGTATGGAGAAAAAATACTGGTAATGTCCATATGTTGTCTGATCGCAAATTTTAATCTTGATATCAAAGGGAGAAAACTGGACCACACTTCATAAGTGTGACTGCAGCCTGACTTTCTCCTTTTCTTGATATTCAGATAGCAGCTTTTGCTGGGAGCAGGTGTGTGCGTACCTTGATAAAAGAGATCTGGGTGCTATCACATCTGTCCATCCACACCTGATTGTATTTAGAAAGAGCTGCTTTCCAAAATATTTTGGAAACTTCAGCACATGGAAAATGGGGTGGGTGGACTGATTTCCGAAGTCTCCTTTGTGGACCCTGCTTTTCCAGTTGTCTTTCCTTGAACTGTCTTCAGTTGGAACAGTTCAAAGTGCTGGCTTCAATTTCACAGTTCAAGATGCTGGGCCTTACCTATTAAGCCCTGAAGTGTGTTAGGGGAGATTCTTTTCATCCCCGCTGCTTACACAGTGACTCACTCGGCAAGTATTTGGGCTTCTCTGGATCTTGTGCAAGGAGGTATCTAGTACTTCCCTACATGAATGTAAGCCCTGTTTATTCTCCTGTTTGTGCAATGGGAAGCTCAGCAGTGGCAGAAACTCAACAGGGGCTCAGATGTTTGAAGGAATTCCTCCTCCCTCTATGATCCTGTCTGAGCACTGAGTTTGGAAACAGAGGCTGACTAGGTGTCCCAGAATTGTAAGAGCATAATTGGTTGAGATGCAAAATGGTGTTTTCACAGTTGTGGCTTGTGGCGGTCGCCCCACTTCACTCCTGTCAATCACATTCAGGGTCTCATTTACATGAGCCTATGAGAGGAGTGGAGGGGCGGAGTCAACAGATAGAAGAGCAGTTAGAGAAAAGGAGTTAGATTTGGCAGTGAGAGAGAGAGGAAATAGTAGTTGATGGTTGTTGAGAGTGGTGGAGAGAAATTGCAGAGAGATAGAGATAGTCAGAGAGATAGTGATAAGAGGTAATTAATAGTAATAAGCTGGTTAAGATCAATAAATATAGTAGGTGGTGATTGTTTATGTGGAAAGTATCTGACACTTGAATGATTTGATTATAAGAATTAAATAAAGAACATCTGTGATCCTGAGCAACTTTAATATACCTTAATAAATAAATAATAAATCACTTTTGTTGACAATAATCAGACAAGTGGTTGTCTACAGTTCTTGGTATTGTGGATAAAAGAAAATCCACTGGTGGCAGCGATAAAAAGAGGAACCGGCTCAAGTGGGCAGAAGGCGTAGCGTGAGCTCCTTGTGTGGGGAAGCAGGCAGGGACCAGGAAGAAAACGTCACATGGCTCTCAGGTTATATAACTCACTTTTCTTGTTGTTTCACTTTCTCCCCCAAACTTCTGCCAAATTGCTATGAACCGTTTGTTTCAGGATTTTGGTACAAGGATGAGGTTGTGCTTTCTTGCTTTTATGGTGAATTATTTTATTCTGCTCTTGTAAATTGATTTCAGTGATTTGACTTATTTTTTGCTTTATTTTATGAACTGGTTTATCAGACATTTTAAGTTTCTTTTATAAATAAGAGTACAACTTTAATAATTTAATTATTAATTAGTGGAGGGAAATCGCCCCAGAGGGAGACCACAGCTGCGATACAAGGACATCTGCAAGCGGGATCTGAAGGCCTTAGGAATGGACCTCAACAGATGGGAAACCCTGACATCGGAGCGTTCAGCCTGGAGGCAGGTGTTGCATCACGGCCTCTCCCAATTTGAAGAGACCCTTGTCCAGCAGACCGAGGCAAAGAGGCAGTCACGGAAGCAGCAAAATCAGGGAGCTGGACAGGGGACAGATTGTATTTGTCTTCAGTGTGGAAGGGATTGTCACTCTCGAATTGGCCTTCTTAGCCACACTAGACGCTGTTCCAAGTCCTCCATACAGAGCACGTTACCATAGTCTTTCGAGACTGAAGGATGCCTAATACTACTAATACTAACTTTAATAATTTAATAGATACAGGCATAATTATTAGGGAACAATTAAAAACAATTTTTACAAGCTTATGATAAGACTCAGTGAGAGAATATACAGTTTTACTTGCCTTTATGTGACAGGAAATAAGTACAATACCTGAGCTCATCTGTGTAGATGAAAACTGAGATGATATCTTTATGATGAACTGCTGTGGTATGTGATAAGAATACATTCAGAATACTCCTCAGATTACCTCACCAGCAGTTTATCTCTGTTCACTATCAAGTCACATCCCCATATAACATTCCAAAGTCTTGAGCACCTGCTCAGGTCGCCATTAAATGACAATTGGAGTATCAACTCTTTCTGTTCCTGAAACTGTTTTACTTTGCTCTCTTGTGTGGGTCTGGATATCTTGCTGTCTTTGCATGCAGTCATTACCTCATACTTTGTAGTCTTGTAGTATAACGTTAAGTGCTATTGTCTGCTCTCTCTAGACCATCCAAAATCACCAGGAATTGTTAGGAGTTTGTAATAAGAGGAAGAAACCAAGTCATAGGGAATACTGAGCAATTTAAAAAGAGCAGAGTTTTTGGCAAGGCTAAAATCTCACATCCTCTTTCTGAAATGCCATAGAATACAGCGGAACCAGTTTGCAGTAAATCTGCCTGTTTTTGCTCTATTATTGTTCCCTTACAATAACATTCACTATATCTGTTCTGTGATGTTTTGCATTACAAAATGAGACAAACCTGCATATGAGCCTTGAGCAACTCTTAGGATGGGATAGAAGTTCTAAAACTCTATTAAAATATATATTACTGGGCAGAAAAGATCCCAATTTCTTATAGGATATAAAGATGTACTTCAGTTGTAAAATGATCCAAGAACTCTGCAACTTAATATGATGCACTTAATTATTTGCTTCAGCCATAGCAAATTCATGTAATATCTTTTTTCTTGAGTTGACAGCATTTGCCTATCTAGTCAAGGTGTTTTCCAAAGATGGCCATTTTTCTTTTTCCTTCCTAAACCTTTGTTGATAGAAAAATGGAATGTACAAGTTCAGGATCAGTATGAAATGCACACCCAGAAAGAAAGAAATACAAATAAAATACCTGGTGGCCATCATCATGCAGGACACCATTTTGTTGTTGTTGTTTTAAGTTTTAAATGCTTTAATGGAGATAATTCCTCTTACAGTAAAACAAAATAAACATCAGTTGTCAGGTTCCATAGTACCAAAGAATGTAAAGTGCACAATATACATAAATGGCATGTTGCAGATAAATAACCTCATCATTTTAAAAGCAATATTGTTAATTGCTCTATTAATGTGCATATATGGTAATTATAACAATTGCACACATACAACTGTGTAGTAATCATCACTGAATTACTGGTACTGCAGCAGCAAGAAAATGTCTCATTAATTTGCTTTAGTAGTTTGGTGAACACCTTCCTGAGCAGCCAGATTCTTGGTATCCTTTGAGTAGCCCACATTTCAAATGCTTCTTGTCTTTTTATAGTAACTGTTGGGCTCAACTACACATTGTAATACTCCTGCCTTTATGTGGGGTTTGACACGCTTGAAAGTGATTTAAAAATCGCCAACTGCATGACATTCAGCTAAGCATGCATTTTTGGACAGGAAGCATTTTAAAAAAAACATCCATGTGGGAGTTGTTTATTTTAAATTGATTCTGGTCACACTTTAAAAAAACTTGTTTTGGCATGTGCGATCACCTGTGTCGGAATAAATAGTGTCTGTGGGGATCTGTGGGGTCTGCCAAAATGGGTGCCAAGTACAACGGGTTCTGGATTGCAGGGTATTCTCTTCCTTTTTTCCTATCACTGCATTGATCTAGCGCTATGCCTGTTCAGAACTTAAATTTTAAAAAATAAAGGTTGAAAAACACAAGGAGACTGGGGACAGGCTGCAGCTGCTCATGATTCTTCCTCCCCTGACCTCCTCTGGTGCACTGGCAAAGGGAGCCCTGAAGCTGCCTTCTCTGTCATGGAGCACAAATGGTTTTGTGTCTTGCTGGGAATCTGCTCTGCTCTCTTCCATGAATTCATGCAACTGAATGAATCTAATATGACAACTTCCTGGAAACTCCCCCTCACTGGAATGTGGGACTGCAGCCTCCCTTTCAGCTCTGCAGAGATCTCAGAAGTTTGAGAAAGCAGGGTAGTTAGTATTCAGAGTGAGGAAGAGCTGCCACCACCTACCCACCCTCCCACTGGCCTGAGAGAAGCCTTCATTGAGTGCCAGACTGGGAGACATCCCCATCCCCATCTACATACAACATAGAGGCAAGACATGGGTGTGTGTGTATGGGTGGTATTCCTAGGCCAGCTTCCATGAGGATGCATCCATCAACACAAAAACCACATGACGTTATACTGATTTCTGAAGAACCAGCTCCTGATTTAATTCAACAGTGTAGTCACACCTATTGTTGAAGTTCACGATTCTGTCCCATACAGTAGAACCAAGAATATATGGCACCATACAATGCACATTCTCAAAGTCAATTTTAAGTTTGTGTTGCATATTTCAGTCTTCATTTTAAAGAAGTACACAAGCAGGATAGATAAAACAATTACATGAAACATGTTACTGCTTTGATCTATGGTGTCCACCTCCAAGATGACTTTTCTTTCCTTGCAGTGACAGTTTTGAAGCGGCATCTATCGATGTCCCATCATCAAGTCCAGCTCCTGTTAAGTAGGCACAATGGGAAACTCCCAACCTCTGGCTCCGCAGCCAGATACCTACACCATTGAGCTATCTAGCAATTCACTTAGAGAACATATTATTATGTGGTGGCATATCAGTGTTGTTAATAAACAATAAATAAATGCATCTGAAAGTGTACATTCAGACCATTTGTGCTCTAGTAGCCTGTACCACAGGAGATTTATACCACTTTGACATTTGTGATATTATAATAATGAATTATTTCAAGCTGGAATGTTATCTGAGATTCCTATGTTTTTTCATTAAAGATAGCAGAAATACCATCATTTTTGCAATGTATAACTAACAACTTTTAGATCATTTTAAAAAATCCCAAATCCTGTTTCTTACAGATCTGATTTTTTTTGCCAAGTAATGTTGGGAAAATTTCTGTTTCCCCCTTTTCTGTGTGTGAAATATGCCAACCAGAATGAAGTTTTTCTCAGCTGATTCCTTCCTGGCAGCCTTGTGGATGTGCTGCTATATTGGGCAACTTTAAGCACTGCTTTTCAATGAAAGTTGCCCCCAAAGGGCAGCACACCCACAAAGTTGCTAGTAGTGAGGGAATTAGCCGAGAAAAACCTCACTATGCTTGCCATATTTTGCGTGGGGGAATACATGCCAGAAACTCCTCTAGCAGTCCCAAATCAGTTGAATTATTCTTATATGGTATGAAACAATGGCTGGAAACCAGTCGTAAGTTGTAACTTGTTGAAGCAGTGGGGATTTGGTGAGTCAACTCCTCTGTAAGTTTCATTGATTCAGTGGCCTACTCTGGTAGTGACTTACTACTGGATTTCAGACCTGACTAGAGAACCTTGTAGTGGAGGCCAAAATTACCCTACCAGCTGGGTAAATAACTTTTGCAGAGAATGATAACTATGTGAATTAGACAAGAATTAGACCACACAGTATTGTGCGCAGGACACATACTCCGTGAAAGCCATTGTGACTACCTCAAAGTCGCAATTCCTTAAATGTGTGCACGTTGTGGCTCTCCTAGTCTGAGGAGATGAATGGGGAAGAGCTATTTGTAATGTAACTGCAGACCACAGCAGCTAGATTTGACCCAGTGGGAGATGGAATCTGGCAGTAAAGAAGAAGCATATTCCAAAGGATGTCGGCATGATACATATTGCATTGTAACAGCCCTGTCTATCATTGCTACCGTCATAATATGAGCAGCTTTTTTGGGTTTGAGGTGGAGTTTTCGGTTGATCTCAGATTTTTTTTGCTAAAAAAACCCCACTTTTCTTTTCTTCCAACAGATGTATGAAACATTTCACAATTCCATATTAAGGCATAAATACAGAAGTTCACGCCTTGTCAGAGTGAGGTATGTAAAATTGCAGTCCAAAGACCACTGCAAAATCTTCTCTTCCATTTTGTAACAGAAACAGGGTGGGTTCGTCACTGTGTACCTATGTCACCACCTCTTAAGTCGATTGTCTTCTGAAGTTCTGGTTGAACACTCCAAATCTGCACGGAAGTGAGAAGCAATTTCACCAACCACTCACTCCACAGGATGGCAAAGAGGACCACGGTAGTTCTTTGGGTGGGCTCTCTGAATCAATGTGCCATGTGATGAGGAGAATGTTTGAAGTATCAGATGTGTAATGCATAGAAGAATATGTGAGAAACTGATCATCTCCATCCATAGATGAAGAATATTTTCTGGCATGGTCCTTTTTTGTATGAACTGACAAGAGCCTTAGGAAAATCATAGTGCCCTCACAATGTACAATTAGCAGTTGCTTTGTGAACATTTAGAAGGACATTATATATTTGGGAAATAAACTACTCTCATTTGACCCGTTGCACAATTGTGAGAGGATCTTGCAGTTCTCAGAAATAGTTGTCTTTTTCATCAAGACTAGCTCATGTGCCTTTTGCATGCTATATCATAAATTGCAGTTCTGTATTTGAAACCAGTCTTGTTGTCAGATGCTTATAAATTATGTAGTTTCTGGCTTTAGCACTCTTCTCCTTTATTGAACTGCTGGCTAGCTCAGTGCTTTAGGTATCTGGATGTGGAGCCAGAGGCTGGAGGTTCAATTCCCTCGCAGAGGCTAGACTTGATGACCCCAAGTGTCTCTTCCAGCTCTGTAGTTCCAAGATTATTGTTGTAGTTGTGTTGTATAGACTGGGAAGACACTTTTGCTGTCTTACTTTCTCCATTCCACAGCAGAAGCCTAAGTGCCATTTAAACAGCACTTTTCGTAAGCCCTTAATAACCATATTTGACAGGTCATTTTGATGTCAGCCTGGGGTGACAAAATATTAGCTGCATTAGCTTTAATCTGGAAATTAGCATTAACACAGTATTGTCATGACATGAAGGGACATTAAGGGCTTTGGCAGTGGCGTGCTGACGCGAATGCTCCTTGCCCCTGGAGCTCACACTCTCAGATGAACCATAGTTGCTATTTTCTCCAGTGGTTTGGATCGAGGGCAGTTACTTATGCATTGCAAAAGAAGATAACCTGCATTAAAAAAAAAGAGGACAGAAATTTGCGTCAAATGTGCACAAACTATTTTATAAATATAGATAAGAATTTAGAAATTACAACAAGGAGTCTGGTAGCATGTTAAAGCCTCAGGTCGTAGTTACATTATTGAAATAAACTGGGCGATGGAGCAGGATTTTTGAAGTCAGTTTAAAGTCACATGGTTTTTAGGCTGGTGTGCATGTTCTCTTGGGACAATTTTAATCTATTTTGAAGTTGGATTGTATATTGGTTGATGGGGCTACATGGGCTTTAAAAATCATTCCATTTGAGGATTTGTCCTGCACCTTTATGATGGCTGCCTTTCACAGCCACTCACTACTGCCAGTGATTTGTAATATTTGGGGGTTTTAAAATTTCTTTCAAACTGGGATAGCACTAGGTCATTATTTTAGATGGGGAAAAAAAATAACAGATCAAACTGCAAGGTTTCCCTGCAGCCCAAAATCCATGATCCTGGCATCCCTTACTTGACAAACCCCACAGACACAATTTACTCCAACACAGGTGAGTATGCATGCCAAAACAATTCAAAATAAAATACATCCACAATCGAATTAAAATAAACAGCCCTTCAAGGATGTTTAAAATACTTCACTTTCTGAACAAATCCCCCAATGCTTCCCAGCCAAAAAAAAATCGTGCTTAGCTGTACATCATGTAAAAAGATATTTTTAAATTGATATCAAGCATGCCACAAACCCAGGAGTAATCACACCCTAAGAAATTTTACTTGGCAAATAATTTTATGGCCTCTAGGCACATGCATCTCAAGAAGTGGGCTACCATCTATGAGAGTTGGTGCCACAAACCTCTTTAATAGAATATTTGCTTTAACAGAGTGCATCCATTCCCAGAAATTTAGAAACTTACTTACTTTCTTTCTTTCTTTGACCAAAAAAAGTCACAGAAAAACACAGTGACATATACAGTAGCAAATTCAGCCATTTGAAGTTAAAACAATTGAAGCAATAGAAAAAGTCAAGTTTGTAATAACTGACCCCTTGTCTTTATTGCACCATAAAGGAACTTCAAAATTGATTCAGTAAAGGATGAAACTGCACCAGATAAGCAGTAAAATATATATAAGATTTGCATTCTTGGCCAGGGAATCTGTAAAGATGGGGATATATACTTAAATCCTGTGTGGCATCATCAATGAGTTGCTAAAAATGAAGCTCTGCTATAATGATAAATTAGCCCCCAACTTCCTGAACGGATAACAAATGCCAAAATAAGCAGCAGAATCGGTTTTAGATGCCGTTGAGATTGGATCCTGAGGACTGACAGAAAGCCTTCTGTTAGAAACCCTTTGACCCACAGAGAATTACAGTTCCCTGCAGTTATGGAGTGACTCTTAAACCAATTTAAACTTGTGACATCTATATGATCTGAGGTGGCTTTTTATTCTGTCTTCTGAGATGTTATATTTCTAAAATTTTATGTCTTGAGTGGAATTACTCTGAAAACATGTTAGGAATAAACAACATAGTCTTGTTTTTGCTCTCCCCTTTTTTCTTCTAAACCTAAAATAAGTCACATTCTGCAGAAACATATACAGTAGAAATGGGGAAAATAGTAAATAAGACATCGTTGCCAAGAAAAAGTGTGCCAATTAGCTAATTGAACTCCTGGCATTCGCTCTTTAATAGCTATCTCAGAGGTGAGTTATTACAGGTGACAGGAAGTATTGCGATGCTTGAAGAGGTGTGCCTGAGAGACTTTGCTTAATACATGTGAGTGGTGCAGCTCGGGAGGAAAGGGTGGGGTACAGGAGAGGAGAGAAGGGAAAACACCCATAATAAAGCCAGCCAGATAATAACTTCTATTTAGATTTAATTGTAATATTTATTTCAATTGAAAACAAGGAGCCTAATTTTATAGAAAATAGCCTTGGGAGTCCATATTTGGAAATATTGGGAAATTTTAAATTCTTTAGAATTACGGGTTCATTCACATATGCGTCACTTGTTCTCTTTTTGTTTGATGATGTTCAGCAGAATGTATGAACTGTCTCCACTGAAAAGTACTCGGTTTGACAATAGATACAATGAAGTACTTATAAGCACATATTTACACAAGCACCTTGTCCTTGCTTACTATACACTGTAGAATAAATAATAATGAATAGCGTGTGTAAATATGACTTCATAGACACTGCAGGTAATGCGTGATGAACCATTGTCACGTAGACAGCACACTCTGAATGCTCCTGGGATAATAAGGATACTTTTTCACCACAAACGTTTCTCTGAAAATGGTACAGAAGAAATCTATTTGAGTTTTAAAGAACTTAAAATGATTGGTAGTGAATGAGAATCGCCATCACCATTCAGAATGATTCTTTCTGGATCCTTTTGGTAATCTCTTGGGAAAAAGTCTCCGTTTTCAGAGCTCCAAAAGTTCTTTTCTGTGGAAGATTTTGTTTTTTTTTAATCACATGTATTTTTCAAAGTATTCTAGCTTTGTGCTTAATCATAAAATGGCCCTCAGCTTTTGCAAATTTTCAGCAGCATTTCTGCCTCCCCCCTCCCCCCTCCCTCCATGACACCTTAGTAAGCTTGGGAGAACTGTTAGGTAAGAAAGTTGGTGCTGAGCTATTGCAATCTAAGGTGGAATTTGGAGAAGAGATGAGTTCAAATTATAGTGTCTCAACAATTTCCAAACTCATGTAGCTTATTGCTAGCACTCCCCTTTGTGCAATTCTTCACCACTATTCATAATGAGATTGATTGCCTCAGTTCTGTGTGAGCTTGCTGTTTCCAGTGTGTTTTCCTGTGCCATGTGAGATTATTGCAAATGGCTTATCTGAAGGTGTGTAACAGAGGCAGAGAAATTTATTCTCCTCCTTCCTGAATCATTCTGCACTGGTTTGTAGCTTCAGAAATTTGCATGGTGCAACTGTGATGTCACCATGGTATGTTGCAAACACTTTTGGGGTGGGCAGAAGAAGTCAGCTGGGGAGAAGACACAGGGAAATCTTGTACAAGCAACACCACTGTGCAAGGTCCATTCGTTTCAGCATGGACAGCTGATAGCCCTCAGAAGCATATGGGGATTATCTTTTTGACCGGCATTGGTAGATTCGATAATATTGAAACATACTGAGCAACAACAGAAGGGAGGAGGAAGGCATCAGAAAATTCTGGGTTGGTGGCAGCTGTGTTAGACCATGGTGGCAAAAATAAGAAAGGGTTGTGGCAGCTGAAAGGCTAACAGCTTGGGATGAATGTACATGTTCAGCCTACTTCTTTAGTTGCATTTAAAAAAGCAGTTATACTGAATTTGTTAATGATTTTCAGAAATTATTATTCTACTTTTGCAATTGGCTTCTACTTGATATGGAAAGACATCACATAATAAAAATGAGTGGTAAATTTCAGTGTTCCCTTTGGGGAATTAGTTCATTTTCCTATAGGGGAAGGAAACAACTTTGTTGTTACAGTATGCAATTAGTTGTCTTGTCACTTACATACTACACATACACATACTCTCTCTCTATCGTGTGTGTACTGCCTGCCAGATATATAAAGTCATGTGAAAAAAAGTACACCCTCTTTGAATTCTGTGGTTTTATGTACCAGGACTAGAGATGGGATATTCATATTCGTAAATGAATACAAATATCCTGGACCCAGGTGTCTGAGATCCCCAGTCCCGTCTCCCTAAACCAACCTATCCACTTACAGGTCATTGCGCAGTGCACAGGGCTGGTGTCCTGCTTGTCTGGCCAATCTCCGATGAAGCCCAGCTGCCGCTTCCCCACCTTCCTGCTCTTCTGGCCACTCCAGCTGCGGGTGGGATGATCAGTCTCCCAGCTCAGCTGCTGAGCAGCCAGAAGAGAAGAAGGCAGAGAAGCAGTAGCTGGGCTTTGTCGAAGATTGGCCCGATGAGCAGGACTCTGGCCTCACACATTGTGCAGTGATCCATAAGTGGATGGGTTGGTTTGGGGAGGCAGAACTGCGAATCCTGTCCATCTGGGCCCAGGATATTCATATTTGTTTATGAATATGAATATCCCATCTCTAATCAGGACATAATAAAAATCATCTGTTCCATAGCAGGTCTGAAAATTATGTAAATACAACCTCAGATGAACAACAACACATGACATATTGCACCATGTCATGATTTATTTAACAGAAATAATGTCAAAATGGAGAAGCCATGTGTGAAAACTAAGTACACTTTATGATTCAGTAGCTTTCTTTTTCACATGACCCTATCTGTGTGCCTTAAAGACTAACATATCTATTTAATTTTGAACTTTTATCAATTACCATCCACTGTCTCTGATGGTAGATGGAGTACAACATTTAGGTGCCCAGTTTATATATATATATATTTACATGATTTGGGGCAGAGACCAATTGAAGATGAACAGCTCTCCATCTGACATGTTTAAAGTTCTTTTATCCTCCTTTATCTTCAATTAAATGAAAGTAGTTGGAACAAATTATTAAACCCCTACACATTCATGTATCATGTCTTAGGGATGGGACCCTTTGTTTCTTCCTTCTGCATGACACCGACAACAGTAATTGTAACAACAGCAGCAACAACAGTAATAATAACAATGCTGTTAATGATAGAAGAGTACTTATCGCCTTGATACCTATTTCTTCTCATACATTTTTTTTCCTGGATATAACAGTACCTACACTTATTCAATTATTTTCTATTTACTACCCTCAAAGAATCTTGTAGCAGAATGACCTACAAGGAATAACCAGCCAGTGTTTGGGGGCTTGCTTCTCTTTCAGCCCAGACACAGGTGGAGTGGTTGCACAAGTGATACTTACCTTTGTCTTCTCTATGGATGATAAGATGGTGCTTCAGTCAACAGTCAACAGAGTTTTGCAGCAGAGACTGAAGATATATCCTGGGTCTGCACGTATCGACCTCTCCTCTTCCTCCCTCACAGGCAAGTGTTTTGAGTCTTTATCACTGACTGGGGTTTCACTCCTGGGGCTTGACCTTTTTTGCATATATATTGCCTTGGAGAACTATTCCCATTCAGCCCTGCAAGCTTTGTTGGAACAAATCTCAGTAAGAATGGTGAATGTTGGTAGTGCAATAAACTTTACATTTCAGGTATGGTATATTGTGAATCAAGGATTCCCCATGTGATGCAGTGGATAGAGTGATGGACTAGGACTCTGGAGAACAGGGTTTGAATCCCCACTTGGGCATGGAAATTCACTGGGAGAGTGGAACTGGTAAAACCACTCCTTAAATATCTAACTTTGAAAGCCATATTAGGGTTGCTATAAGTTGGTTCTGACTTGACAGCAAAGAACACATTCTTAGTTGCTTTTGTGAATCACATTCTTAGTTGCTTTTAAGAGATGATGCATTAATGATGATGGCAACGGTCACTTAAAAGGTTTGTTTCCTGTCACTGCAGTTAAGATATTTTGGTAAATTCTAATAAATACCTTGACTTACGTTTAAGAGGCTTTGCATTTAAGATCATTTATTTATTTATTTATTTATTTTTAGATTTCTATCCCGCCCCCCTAGACAACGTCTACTCAGGGCGGCTTACAAATATCATCAAATATATAAAACATTAAAAACATTAAACAATTAAACAATTGAAACAATAATATAAAGTATTCAAGATGGGAATAATAAAAATAAAAAACTAAAATTTAAGAATTGACAGAAGGGAAGGCCTGCCTAAATAGCCAAGTTTTTAACTGGCTCTTAAAAACACCCAGCGAGGGTGCCAGGCGGATCTCTGTTGGGAGGCTGTTCCATAGTCGAGGGGCCACTGCCGAGAAGGCCCGGTTTCTAGTTCTTTCTTTCCGGACCTCTCTCGGCGTTAGGCCCCTCAGCCGTCCCTCCTGGCTATGCCGAGTAATTCGGGTAGATCTAGGTGGGAGAAGGCGGTCCGCCAAATACCGAGGTCCCAAACCGTTTAGGGCTTTGTAAGTCATCATCAACACTTTGAAGTCGATGCGGAAGCGAATGGGCAGCCAATGCAATGCAGCCAGAGTGGGAGAGATATGTTGGTATTTTCTCACCCCACTGAGCAGTCTGGCCGCTGCATTCTGCACCATTTGAAGCTTCCGCAACAATCTCAAAGGTAGCCCCACGTAGAGCGCATTACAGTGGTCTAATCTCGAGATTACGAGCGCATGGACGAGAGTGGTGAGGGCCCCCCCATCAAGGTAGGGCCGCAGCTGGGCGATCCGCCACAGATGAAAATAGGCAGAACGGGCCACGGACGCCACCTGGTTTTCCATGGTAAGCGCTGGGTCCAGATGTATCCCCAAGCTGCGGACCTCACTCCGTGCGGTAAGAGTAACCCCCCCAAAAGAGAGGGAGTCTCCCAGACCGCCGATGGAAGGGCCACCCACCCTCAAGACCTCCGTCTTGTCCGGGTTCATATTAGGTGTATCATATTAGGTGTATGCCATACTTTGGAGTTCAAAACGAAGCAGGGCAAAGGCTAATAGAGTTTTGTCAAGAGAACAAGCTGGTCATCACAAACACTCTTTTCCGACAACACAAGAGGCGATTCTACACATGGACATCACCAGATGGGCAATATCGAAATCAGATTGATTATATTCTCTGCAGCCAAAGATGGAGAAGCTCTATACAGTCAGCAAAAACAAGACCTGGAGCTGATTGTGGCTCTGATCATCAGCTTCTTATAGCAAAACTCAAGCTTAAACTGAAGAAAGTAGGAAAACCCACTGGGCTAGTCAGGTATAATCTAAACCAAATCCCTTATGAATACACAGTGGAAGTGAAGAATAGATTTAAGGAACTAGATTTGGTGGACAGAGTGCCTGAAGAACTATGGATGGAGGCTCGTAACATTGTACAGGAGGCAGCAACAAAAACCATCGCAAAGAAAAGGAAATGCAAGAAAGCAAAGTGGCTGTCCAACGAGGCCTTACAAATAGCAGAGAAGAGAAGGGAAACAAAATGCAAGGGAGATAGGGAAAGTTACAGAAAATTGAACGCTGACTTCCAAAGAATAGCAAGGAGAGACAAGAGGGCCTTCTTAAATGAACAGTGCAAAGAAATAGAGGAAAAGAATAGAAAGGGAAAAACCAGAGATCTGTTCAAGAAAATTGGAGATATTAAAGGAACATTTTGTGCAAAGATGGACATGATAAAGGACAAGAATGGTAGGGACCTAACAGAAGCAGAAGACATCAAGAAGAGGTGGCAAGAATACACAGAGGAATTATACCAGAAAAATTTGGATATCCCGGACAACCCAGATAGTGTGGTTGGTGACCTTGAGCCAGACATCCTGGAGAGTGAAGTCAAGTGGGCCTTAGAAAGCATGGCTAACAACAAGGCCAGTGGAGGTGATGGCATTCCAGCTGAACTATTTAAAATCTTAAAAGATTACGCTGTTAAGGTGCTACACTCAATATGCCAGCAAGTTTGGAAAACTCAGCAGTGGCCAGAGGATTGGAAAAGATCAGTCTACATCCCAATCCCAAAGAAGAGCAGTGCCAAAGAATGCTCCAACTACCGTACAATTGCACTCATTTCACACGCTAGCAAGGTTATGCTCAAAATCCTCCAAGGCAGGCTTCAGCAGTATGTAGACCGAGAACTCCCAGAAGTACAAGCTGGATTTCGAAGGGGCAGAGGAACTAGAGACCAAATTGCCAACATGCGCTGGATTATGGAGAAAGCCAGAGAGTTCCAGAAAAACATCTGCTTCTGCTTCATTGACTACGCAAAAGCCTTTGACTGTGTGGACCACAGCAAACTATGGCAAATTCTTAAAGAAATGGGAGTGCCTGACCACCTTATCTATCTCCTGAGAAATCTATATGTGGGACAGGAAGCAACAGTTAGAACTGGATATGGAACAACTGATTGGTTCAAAATTGGGAAAGGAGTACGACAAGGCTGTATATTGTCTCCCTGCTTATTTAACTTATATGCAGAATACATCATGCGAAAGGCTGGACTGGAGGAATCCCAAGCCGGAATTAAGATTTCCGGAAGAAATATCAACAACCTCAGATATGCAGATGATACCACTCTGATGGCAGAAAGTGAGGAGGAATTAAAGAACCTCTTAATGAGGGTGAAAGAGGAGAGCGCAAAAAAAAATGGTCTGAAGCTCAACATCAAAAAAAAACTAAGATCATGGCCACTGGTCCCATCACGTCCTGGCAAATAGAAGGGGAAGATATGGAGGCAGTGACAGATTTTACTTTCTTGGGCTCCACGATCACTGCAGATGGTGACAGCAGCCACGAAATTAAAAGACCCCTGCTTCTTGGGAGGAAAGCGATGACCAACCTAGACAGCATCTTAAAAAGCAGAGACATTATATATAATCCAGAAAGGCTAATTTGGTGGGAGATGGAATCATCAGAATTACAGGCAGATATAGAAAAATATTTATTTGGTATAATTAAGAAAGATAAAATAAGGGAAATTAATAACCCATTTTTAAAGACATTG